>JAUPFT010000022.1:26395739-27748239 GCA_036936625.1 Parnassius smintheus behrii
GTTGCGCATAGCGATGTGTCGTCTATCTTTCGGATGGGGATGATGAGTGTGTTTGGTAGCACTTTTAAGTGTAACAGGCATACTCAGCTTCATGTCTTAGTGCATTAGCGCTATGATACGTGGAGTTTTGTTCACTGACGTCTTAGTAGCGTGCTACTATGATACGTTGGTGATATTTTTATATAACAACAATACTAACTTTGTTGCCAAAGTCGATAGGAGTCATGTGGGTGTGTTGTGAGGGTGCGCCGCCCGTATGATGCATTGATGCTTACTGCTACTTGCGGTATTGCGTCTTGTGATGGATCTGCGGGTGTGCTGCGCCTGATTCGACGCATTCCTGTTGTTCTGGTCGATGGAGGTATACAATTAACATCTTAGTGCTGGTGGTAAGCGGGTTTGTTGTAGCAATACGGCTTTCCCGTGGACATCGCACACCCATACCGTTTGTTGGCGGCGTCGTAGCGCATAGCGATGCGTCGTCTATCTTTCGGATGGGGATGTTGAGTGTGCTTGGTAGCACTTTTAAGTGTAACAGGCATACTCAGCTTCATGTCTTAGTGCATTAGCGCTATGATACGTGGAGTTTTGTTCATTGGCGTCTTAGTAGCGTGCTACTATGATACGTTGGTGATATTTTTAATATAACAACAATACCAACTTTGTTACCAAAGTCGATAGGGATCATGTTGGGTGTGTTGTGAGGGGGCGCCATCCGTATGATAGTTGCATTGATGCTTACTGCTACTGGCGGTATTGCGTCTTGTGATGGATCTGCGGGTGTGCTGCGCCTGATTCGACGCTCTCTGTGGTTCTGGTCGATGGAGGTATACGGGTGGTGATGTCTGCTGGGATGTATGGGGGACCTTGGAATGGTGTAAGCCCGACGATAGTCGTATTGATGCTTGTTGCGTTCTGCAGCATTGCGTCTCTGCGATGGTTGTTTGGTGGGACGCTATTCTCAATGGCGCTCTCTGCGTCTTGGTTTGACTCACACCTAAGTAGCTTTGCCCAAGTTTTTTGCCCCTTCATTGCGGGGCTGCAGACTGTCTGCCCTCCACGATGTTTTATATAACAACATAATATTATCTCTCTGTAACTTTCCCACCTTTGAATGATTGAAGGCAACTTGTTGGTGGGTGAGACAAACATGATCGAAAATGCATTTACTCAACGTCAGTGACACAAACCCTTTCTGATGGCGAATTATTACTCTTATCTTATAACTGCCTTTTGGCTATATCTGCCGTTGTATTGGTTGGTGGAGCATATGTGTCGACCTCATGCGGGTGGTAGCTGGCGGGAGGATCTGAGGAGACTCTCAAGGCTGCGGCCGAAAGCCGCACAACGTGGGACCCCATTCCCTTGAGGTGAGCGGTAGACTCATGACACGCTCTGCGGCTAGTAGCCGTGCTGATCATGCAATTGGTGGTGATGCCATACACTTACATCACGTCTGCAGGAGCGGCGGTCTGGCAGGTGGTGGCGCTCACGGAGGGTTTAAGGCCAGTGTGCCTATTTGCCTAAACCGTGTGACGTACATTCACTGTGGCTGGATTCGTTCGTATTCTGTATGGCGTTTACACGCATTGACATGCGCGACTTCGGTCGATGTTTGTGCTTACGCACTAACAAGGGGCCAAGCCTCTTTTACTGGTTCGCCAGTTATTTTGCTGTGGACTACGGTCCAGTTCCCGAATTAGCGTTCCCTTCGGGGGGAGTGCATCAAAATGGTTGGCGCTCACCGTGCACGGCGTGTGTGGGGCCGTGTACCTCCCCTACATTTTTTAAATAAATGTAGGAGAGCGAAGCCCTTGTATCGGGTATTTTTGTATAAATATATTGTGAGCCTTTTCCAAGCGGGAAGGGATAAATAATAATAAATTAATAATGTCAACCTGATACAAGTGGAATAAAGACGTTTTATGTTCTTAACCTTTTTCGAGCCCTGTCTTCGTGAACGGGGTTCACTTAGCTTATAAGGCACTACCAACAGCTTTCAATTGCTCTAGTGAATATTCATTCTTCCAAACGACACCTAAAAGAACTAAGTTACTAAACAAACACAACGTAAATAAGGGTCCTAACTAAGTCGATCACGCCAAATTATTAAAAACGGCCTATTAATAAACCTTTTGATAGATCATTTAGAAAGATCAAAACATATTTTATTAATCCTGGTCTCATATATATAATGTTATTGAAAAGGGGATATTTTTAATATTATAAAATTTTTATTTTATATACAATATATAGAGAGGGGGGGGATTCGTTACAATTTGGTGCCGTGACCAGGATTTATTTTAAAGAAGGTCGTCTATATAAGAATTATGAAGTAGGCTTTATGCCTACAATTTGTTGTCCGTGAAATGGAGAGGTGTCTTGGAGGATTGTGTTTGCTGGGGGTGGTTGAGAGTCTGGGGGTGGGGCTTTAACCTTACTATTAATTACTTGTTATAAAGATGTGTACATAGTTAATACGAAATAAACTTTAAAGTAAAATAAGTGAGAAGACGCTGTAAAATTTGTGTAAGTGAAGGACATAACGGTGCTAAAAGTGATAAAAGTATATAAATATAAAAATGGCTAAAACAAAGAAAAGTTCTAACTGAGTGAAGGCTAAGCCAGAAAATGAATTTGAGATGCTTCAAAAATTAATTAAAAATGCAGTGAAAACCTTTGAGGTTAACATAATTTCTCGAGGAAAAGTTTATTAACCAAATGAAAGATCACCAAATTAAAGTAAACCAAGAAGAGGTGTACGGGGCGAGCACCTCATATGTTACTGATCCTAAAAGGAATAATTTATATAATAACATAATGTAACAATAGAAAAGCTGAAGATGGAAAATGAAATACTCATCCAGTAACATTTTATAAGATCTCACCAATTAAATAAAGGACGTTCCATCTAATAATCTCTATATAATCGAAAGTTATGAGCAAGATTTAAGTTAAATTTTTAAGAAAATATTAAATTAAATATTTTATTATATCAATTCATTAAAACAAATAATGTTCATGTGTGATATTTGTAATAATTTAAATTAAATAGAGAGAATTTTAAACCTGGGTCAGTACGCCTGATTCAATAACATTAATAAGTTCAAGCAGCCACTTAAACTAAATATATATATATAATATCGGACAAATTAGATAACAAGTGCGAAACAATTTAAAAGAGGCAAGTCGCTCTAGAAACACAAAATTTGATAAGCGTAATAAGTTAATGAAATATCACATTGGCGATTTAGTAAAAGGTTCTAGTTCTAGTAAATCAGATGCAGATAACAAAGTTATGAGTAAATTTAATTTGGCGTATTAAGGGCCTTATATAATAGCAGCCGTACCATCTTATAATGTACTTTAATATATTTAGCAAGCCCAGAAACAAATGAAATTAGAGGAAATTTTAATGCTATTCATTTATTAAAATATTTAAATAATAGTTTTGTTTTATATACATACTAGAAAAAATACTGAAATATAATTTGATCCTGTGGGTGGCCTATTGAAAAATAGATTAAAATTATTAAAGTTATGAGCAAGACACAAATTAATTAAAAATAAGGAAAATGCTGTAATGATTTTATTAATAACTATCTGTAAATATTGATTGTAAGATAATTTTGTAAAATATGTTTTTATTGAATAAATTTGGGGAGTTGGGTCAGGGTGAATGGCTCAATCACATCTATCCTGTGGGTGTGTAGCCATCTGATTTCAACTCATAATCAAAATACTGTGCATACAAAGATAACATTGCTGAATTTATATTTTAAAAATTTAAAATGTAAGTCAAAAACTAAAGAGAACCACTATATCAACGACATAATATACAATAAAATTAGCAAGATAACAATTTATGGTTTATTGCAATTGGATAGATGTGGTTGAAGGGGTGTGTGGCGGCGGCCATTCCCTAGGGTAGGTGGGGTGAAAATATATACTGAATTGTAACAAATTGAAAGAGGAAAGAACAGATACACATAAGTTCAAAATTTTTGAGTGTAGTGCATATGCTCTCAATATAGTAAAATTTTATATCAACGACTCCACAGTGTGGGTCATTTACATAAAATTTGGGGGTGGATTGTGACGGCTCAATATTATTATTAATAATTAAATTCAATATAAAGGGGCGTCAAAAATAGTTTTAAAAGATATATATTAAGCAATTAAGTTAAATCAATAAACATAAAGTTAATATATTTCAGACATTATCCCAATAACATAACAAATTAAAGGCAAAATTATTGTTTCTTGTAATAAGTAAATTTATTATAAAACTTATAAGGGTCCTAACTAAGTCGATCACGCCAAATTATTAAAAACGGCCTATTAATAAACCTTTTGATAGATCATTTAGAAAGATCAAAACATATTTTATTAATCCTGGTCTCATATATATAATGTTATTGAAAAGGGGATATTTTTAATATTATAAAATTTTTATTTTATATACAATATATAGAGAGGGGGGGGGGGATTCGTTACAATAGCAATATGTGTATGCCATAATTGCGCGAAATCTCTGTTATGTATCATAAATATAGTCAGCTTATACTAAATCTATTGTTAAGTATTACTATTTTTGGGAGCGGTTGATGTGATCAAGAGGATATTGTTGTTACCATTTTGCCACTTATTTTAAGCTATTTGACATTAATTACAGAGCAGTTACGCCAATTGTATCTTTTGCACATTTCGGTAACTGTAGTTTATCACAATTCAACCGCAGGTAAGTGGACCGTGTTGCCCACAGACATCTACATCCATCCTCGATTGAGGAATGCGTTGTCACCCCTGACAACTGAGATGGGATGTCTTGTTTCCAGTTAAAAGGATATCCGGTTCTCTACAGTCATCATACGAAATAGAGCAGTATTAAGCTTCTAAATGATGCGTTCTAATTTTGTCAGGGCGTGGTCCTTGCCCGGTTTAGCATGGCTCTACAACGTATAAAATATATGAAGGCCTAAAGATAGCTCCCGTGTCTGTTTTCATATTATTGTATAATTTATATACGCGTGCAAGCCGATTTCAATCGTACCCGACAGTGAAATAGTTAATTCATATTTTAACTACTTTTTAGCTGTCTAATCAAATTTGTATTCCTGTTATAACTGTCTATTAAGTTACAACAACGCTTTATAGCTGCAAACATTTTTAACAGTAAATAGTCTTTCACTAAACCAAACGATGTAATTTGTGCATAACGCTGAACCGTTAGTGCCGACAAACACGCCAAAGGTGAATAAACAATTCATTTGGATTTCAATTACCATGCACGGCTCGAACTACGGGCAACGACTAAGCAATATACGAACTAATACCCTATCGCGGAACAATTTGTTGGAGTGACGCTTCCGCTATTATCATTTTAAATCATGCAAATTTCGTCCAGAAAAGCTAATTGTAAAGCATTGTATGCGTATCACGTTTTAATTCACGTAGATAGCAGTGAGTTGTGAACCGAGTTTGTTTTCGTGACACAACTGACGTTGGTTATTATGGCTGAAAATTTAATGAATAACTTAACTGTTTTAATTATGCACAAGTTAATTTGATTTTTCAATGATGATGATGACGATACTTTAGCTTAATTATGTCCAAAGTGAAATTGAACATTCAAAAGTTATTTGAAGCTACTGGAAACCAATTTATTATAGCGATGCGGTAATGTGTGTAAACATTTCAAAAAAAGTGAGAAGTAATTGACACCTTTGGGCTTAGACGGAATATATGTATATAACGGATAAGCTGTTTGTTACCCCCAGGCTGAAAGGTATCCAATTCATATCTATTATATCTGGTAGACCTACCCTAGCTAGTAAATAAAAATGTATATAATAAAATAAAATTTGACGTGGCAAGCATAAGGATTTTATTTTTTACTACAGCCGTAGCTGTTAAGTTTCACACATAATAACGTAATGTATAAAATATGTATATCATTTTTATTTATTACAGCCTAACCTGATGAGGAAACTGTATAAACACTCTAAAATAATAATAATAAAATATATAACTTTATTCCTTATTTATTAATTATATCATTTTTGTGATTTGTGGTTTATGAACTAATATTTATGAAATTATTATTTTTGATTAAAACTACTTTTACGGATTTTATCGCGTTTATTTTACTTTTTATTTACTTTTATTTTTAGTTCCCTACGTTTCGGGCGCTTTGCAGCACCCATAGAGTCCCCCGTGACCATATGTGGATAAAATCCGTAAAAGTATATATCTATCACGTGGTAGAGCCATGCTGCAGTTATATTAGTAGTATAGTTGTGGCGCGAATGGGTCGGCTCGACCGGGGAAGGACCACGCTCTCACAGAATACCAGCGTCAAATAGTAGCTTAATGCTGCTGTATTTCGTATGGTGAGTGTAGAGAACCGGAGACCCTTTTTACTGGAAATGAGGCATTCCATCTCAGTCCTCACGGGTGACAACGCATCTGCATTTTGATTTGTAATGGAAGATAGATGTAGATGTCTATGGGCCGCAGCAACCACTTACCATCAGGTGGACTGTGTGCTCGTTTGTCAGCCTATTCTATAAAAAAAAAAGTAGTTTTAATTATGTGTAGTGTTTGCGTAAATATAAGGAATCATTATTATTATTTTTGTTTCGTTTATCAATGTTTAGTTTTATACACTGCATTTTATTTTATTATGAGTATCATTATTATCATTAAAATACTTTATATGTTATACTTTATCTTTTTCTTATTTTTCTCAATTTTTACTTATAATATTATGTTATATAATACTTATTGAAGTATCATGTAGCTTCAAATAAACATGTATCTGTTTGTTTCTTTTGCTAATGATTTCTCTCACAGCACCACACAACGTAATGAATAATATTATTACAGCTTAAATCGTAAATAGTCGCTTACAATAAATCTAGATTTAAATAAACCTGTACCTTGGTTGAATAGGTCTGTAATATTAGTGACAAGCGATAACAATAAAATGTTTAACAAGCTTTTATGTAACGGAATCTTATAATGTAATTTTCACCAAATCATAAACGGCCGATTGACTTCAAAATTTTCACTCGTATCAAGGACCAAAGACAATATAATATTTTAATAACTTTATCCTAATATCCTGATCAGAATAATTCTACTAATATCACCAGAATAATTCTCTCTAGATCTAGGTCTTATCATCACCGCTCATGATCAATGTGTGTTTTTTAAGTTACCTATCTTAAATTTTGATTTTATTTTAATTCTGCTCAAATAATTTGGTCACAGTAATTTCACTAGTCTGATAATACAAAAAATAACGACCGAGTTTTAGTTAGGGATAGACGATAGAATGCTCATCGTAACCAGGATGAAAGTGCCCTATTCTGTCGTTAATATGTTAATGTGCTCTGTGCCCGTTGCTGCGAATTTCACGTAGATATTTAATTGGTCATGACATTTAAATTATGCAGATTTCGACGGTAATGAGTTTTAACAACCTCTATCGTTGCACAGAACGTTTTAAAATGAATATGTTTCTACTTTGACTCCCGATTAAACCGGTTATCTCAAAATAACGATTAGTCTTGATGAGGAATAAGGTCTAATGATGATTTTCCGTGTGGCGGCGGCATTTGCCATTACATGGTGGTCTAAAAGAATTTGATCTATCCATTCCGTCCCATTAGAAACTATGGAAAATGCATCATATCCTTTACACCACCAGTTACGTTAAATACCTAGCAAAGCGAAGCAGCTTCAAAATTCGAGATATTTAGTAGTTTTATTTGAATTATATATATTTTTCTTCTTCGGCTTCAGGAGTGGCCGCATATAAATTTTATGAAGAAATTCTTTTTTACATTCATTAACAGTGGTGGAGCCACGCGGCAGTCTTTGCTGTTTCACGTATGGGCGGCTCGAACCGAGGTGGTACCACGACCTCACAAAAGACCAGCTTGAAGTAGAGGCTTTGCTTGTGTAAGTAAGAGTACATCGTAATAAGTTACTTCTAGCCGGATGATCCCAGCAGCGTTGTTGCTGATTCTGTCGCTGATGTAGTGCTACAGGGAATGAAACTTTATATTCCATCATCAGTTGTACCTATCGGTGGCAGAACCCAGCCATGGTTTGGTAGCTCATGCAAAATTGCATTAGGTCATAAGCGAGAGTGCTACCAGGCCTGGGCTCGCGCATCGACGTCTCGGGATATAAATATCAGTGCTTTAAAAAAAGTATAATTCTGCCTCCAGGTCCTTATAGTATAGTCCTTATAGTAATGGTCTCATTGTCAAGGCAAAGTCAGAGCACATCAGCAGAATTGGCAAGAAACTTGTTCACCTTCCGTCGGAAACACGTGCATTCTGGTCTCTTGCCAAGTTTGTTCAAGGGAATTTCTTTTATCCATCTCTCCAATTACAGGGAGGACAACTCACTGGCCCATGCCGTAAAGGACAAAGCGGATCTGCTGGGCTTTCTCTTTGCGTCCAACTCGACTCTTGATGACAGGGGGAACACACCGTCGACCATCCCGCGGTGTGAGTGCTCCATGCAGGATGCTGTTTACCCAACGCTCGGTGCACAGATCACTCCTCTCCATGGACGTCAACAAGTCGAATGGGCCTGATGGTGTCCCTCCTATTGTGCTGAAAATATTCGGAGCACACATTTGTCGGCACCGATGCTATCGCATCTTTTCCGGTACTCTAACTCCTTTGGCGTAGTCCAGAAATTATGCAAGACAGCTTTCGTGCACCCGATCCCTAAAAAAGGTAACCGCTCTAATCCGTCCAACTATAGGCCTATCGCCATAACCTTGTTCTTTAAAATAATGGAATCCATCGTTAACAGCTAGCTCATGCAGTACCTTGAGGATCACCAGCTGAGTACGGTTTCCGTCGCGGTCGCTAGGCTGGTGACCTTCTGGGTAACCTAACTCATAAATAGGCGGAGGCAGTAAAGTCCAACGGGGAGGCGTTAGCTGTTAGTTTTGACATAGCGAAGGCCTTCGATCGGGTTTGGCACAAAGCGCTTTAAGCTTCAAGCCCAATAACGCTGGTATTCCACAAGGCTGCGTGCTATCACCAAGGCTGTTTTTCTACATATCAATAACATCTTGCAACATTCATTGCTATACAGACGACAGCACTAGTGATGCTTTATACACCAGCCGTGCCAATATTTCTCGGGAAAACTTCGCCGAGTACCGGGACAAACTTGTGTCTGAAGTTGAGACTTTATTATACAAAGGAACGGATTTGGGGCGACAAAATCTAGTCCATTTTAATCTCCAAAAGGCACAAGTTAGCGAGTTTACCGCTAAAAAGAACCCCTTTGTCGTATCACCTCAGTTTCAAGGCACTCCCTTTGTTGCCTCAGCCAGTATCGGAATCCTTGGCGTCGACATATCGAGTGACGTACAGTTTCGTGGTTACTTGAAAAAGAAGGCGAAATTGGCTTCTATAAAGCTTGGCGTGCTGAACAGAGCGGCACAGTATTTCATTCCGCCTCACCGCCTGCAACTTTACAAGGCGCAGGTCGGGCCACATATGGAATACTGTTCCCATCTTTGGGCGGGGGCTCCCCAGTGTCAGCTCCTTCCATTTGATCGCATCCAGTGCAGAGCAGTTCGAATCGTCGGCGATCGATCTCTATCTGATTGGCTTGACTCTTTGGCACTGCGAAGAAATGTTGCATCCCTTTGCGTATTTTATCGCATCTACAACGGGGAGTGCTCTGAGGAATTATTCGGACTGATTCCCGCCGCACAATTTCACCATCGCACATTGCGAAAAAACTCGCGATACCATCCATACCATCTGGATGACTGGCGGTCCACCACCGTGCGATTTAAAAGAAGTTCTCTTTCTCGCACAACTTACTTGTGGAATCGGCTACCACCAGAAATTTTTCCGGAACGATACGACTTAGGGACCTTCAAGAAAAGAGCCTACTTCTTTTTAAAAGGCCGGCAACGCATCTGCAATTCCGCTGGTGTTGCAGTTGTTCATGGGCGGCGGTAGTCACTTACCATCAGGTGAGCCGTATGCAATTTTGCCCCCTCTCCCATTAAAAAAAATCAAGCTCAAAGGGAGAGACAATATTGGAATAAATATTTTAATGTAATTATTTAGACCATTTTTAAGTTCCTACCTTGGACTTGAGATATTCCTTAGAACACTCGACTTATCTAACTGTTCAACTCGGTTAAAAACTCGTAACTGGTAAAAACTCATATTAAATTGGTTTAATTTTTTTTCGAATTTTCTGTTTTATTTTGATTTGGTAAAGCAAATACTGCATTAGAATTTAATAATTTTGAGAAAGAATAGAGATATTTAGGTGTAACATAATATGATAAAAGGTACACGTGAATTCTAATAAGTAGGCAACATGAAATTTACGAATTTGCATGACAAAGTAATATTAGTTGTATATAATTTGCATTTAACTATTACTATGGCTATCATATATTCAACCGGGCTTATATCAGTTGGTCTTAAACTACTGTTGTAATAATATATTGCACTGTTGTTTCCACAACGATCGTTAACAAGTTATATCACATAACGGATTAATTGTTACTTAAACTACATGGTAGTTCTCAAAATGCTGCGCTAGAGACTGTGGTTGAGCCACGCTTCAGCTATTATGGTTGTAGCATGAATGGGTCGGCTCGACCGGGGGAGAACCACACTCTCACAGAATACCAGCGTAAACCAGGAGCTCAATGCTGCTGTGTTGCTTATGGTAAGTGTAGACACCTGGAGATCCTTTTAAATATAATTTATTAAACCCGTACTTCATACTGTTATTACTATATTTGATATTCTTATTAAAAATTAATATGTATAAACTAATATCAACAGATTGCTCAAAAGTGTCTCAACATCCAGACAAACCCGTAAGGGTTTTTGTGTTGTTTATATTGTGATTTTCTGTATTTTTCTTATACTAAATAAATTAAAAAAAGAACTAGGAACGAGAATTCCATCTAAGTTCACAGGGGTGGCAACGCATTTGCATTTTGATTCTTAGCCGAGGATAGATGTAGATTTCTATGAGGCACAGAATCCACTTTGCATCAGGTGGACTGTGTGCTCGTTTGTCACCCTTATTTTAAATTAAAAAAAACTGATCATACCTACCACTAGGTGGACTATAATTTGGTTTGTTACATCAGTGTGATAAAATAATATATGTTACAGAAATGGTTAAGTAAATGTAGAATAAATATATAACATGATAAATCACCCTTGACTGTTTTAAAATATAAATTTCTCAATTAAATATGTCGTAACATGTGTATATCAAGTTTCTCCCGCACGTCGGCGACTGGGGATATAATTAATTCCTTGGAAGGAGGTACTCGGGACGTCTTGTTAGCGGTGAAGACACTTTAACTAAAATTTTTAAGTTTTTATAAAATACATGTGTAGAATACTGAATAATAGTGTTTAATCTGCTTAATTTTGCTGTTTTTCGTATGGTGGGGTAGAGTACTGGAAACCCTTTTAACTGGAAACGAGGCATTTCATCTAAGCCCTCAGTAGTGATAATGCATCTGTATTTTGTTTCATGCACGACACATTCACTTACCATCGGGTGGACTAGGTGCTCGTTAGGCACCCTCATTCTATAAAAAAATGTAAAATAATATGTATAGTGATTGCAAAATATATATGATGCTATATGCGGTCGAATGGTTTTAAAAATGTTTTCTCTTTTAAATAAAGATAAATGATATAATGAACAGGTTGGAATATTCCACGGCTGTGCTCAGGTCTTCTCTCTTTTCTAATAGAATTTTTGGGCAAGGAATCCGTTGCGCTGATCCGTTCTGCGTAATTGGACGCCTCATGTTCAAAAGATTGTAGTAAATCAGCACTTCAAATTGTAACTTAAAATTTCATTGGATCCGACGTGCTTGAACCTGGGCTTGTCGCGTGCAATAAAATTAACAGCTAGAGTTTACCACCAATCATTAAAAAAGTGGTAGTTCACCACTGGTTTAATGATTGTATGTTTATATATGATACGTATTAATGCTTTATATAATATGATATATACTAGGTTTATTATTTAGTACACTACGCACTTAGCAATAATTTGTCACATACTAAATAATAATTGACGATCGCAGTATTAAAGGTTTCGCACTATTAATACAGCAGCTCATCGCTGATCTGGATATTTGCTGTATATGCCATCTATCGGCAGCCATAAGAACTTTTTCTGGCATTTCCCACAGTCGTCGTCGCTAATGACACTTACACACTCACTTTTTTATCAGCACACAACCCTAGACATAAACCACTTTTATCATCATTAGATTTGCCATATTCTCTACGCTTAGCAGGCGTCTTGGTTACCACAGCATCGAACGTCTAAAGTTTAACGCTGCTCGTATACTGTATTTTACATCTACCATATTATACTGCGAATCCGAAGTCGTATTTGCTAAGCGACCATTCGACTAATGTAATGAAACACTGAATGGGTTAGATACTTTGCCCTTCGAAATCCTCCCCATTTCCTTACACGGCCAAACTAGTGTTTTCTTCAATAAAAATAAAATAGATTAAGGGTGATAAACGAGCACACAGTCCATCTGATGGTTGGTGGATGCTGTGGCCCATGGACATCTACATTAATCCTCGATTAAGAATCAAAACGCAGGTGCGTTGTCATCCTTGAGGAATAAGATAAAATGCCTATTTTACAGTAAAAAACGTCTCCGATTCTCTACACTCAACATACGAAACACATCCGTATTAAGCTGCTATTTTACGCTGATATTCTGTAAGAGCATGGCTTTTCCCCGGTGGGTCGACCCATTCGTGCTACAACCATAATATAGCTGCAGTGTGGATCTACCACGTATAAAATGGTATAAATCCATCAATATGAGGCCACCAGGTCTTTAGGACCTCTTCCGTAGTAGCCTCGAATGAAACCAACGGAACGATACAAGGTGTTAGCTCCTAGCGTCGCTACAAACTGGTGCACATCATGCATTTCTTATATTGCCATCACATAATAGCAACAATAACGCAGAGTTGAAAACAATAAACTAAAGTTATAGTATATTTCTTTACTCCTCGCGAAAAAGTGCCAATAATGCTTACCAACTTTCTTTTCATAATAGTAGACTGGAGTAACTAAAATTATAATAAAACTCACGTAATCGTTTCCCACATATAAAGCTGGTGCATAAGCGTTTCGTTGTTTTTAATATCAGGCTTTATATATACGTCCCACAACAGTGCGCAGACTTTCCTCTATGAGAGCGCCTTGAATCGCAGTTCAGGTAGTTTCACGGATTTTATTAATTTTAAACAAAAACTATATAGAATGAATATGAAGAAAGAGTATATATACTCATTACGTCAAATAGTCAAAAAATAGACGAAACATAAAGTAAAATGTAAAACTCTTTTTGTTGTAATTTATTACCACAGTCTCACTAAAGATAGCGGAGTTTAAGTAGAACGATTTAGCAAAAACATTGCTGTGAAGGGTAGGCTTAATTATTATTTAAGTTTTTGTAACTCTTTATAATGTGGAATATTGTCTTCATTAAAGTTACAAAAAGTATAATATTTATTCTTAATTACTACAAAAATTTTCAAATTATTCACTTTGAGCACTAAAAAACTTTTACATACGTCTCAACCGTTTGTAAAATACGTATTACGACTTTTTTTAAACCCCCCAGATGTTATCTTGATAATGTATGCAGCCAGCGCGTTTCTTTTTCTTTCAAACCTCTTCTTATGTCTTGTAATTTTAATTTAGATTTTTTTTAAATAGGTGATGGGGACGGTGGTGAATGAACAAAATTTTAAATGTATAACGTGAGTTTTCTATAAGACGTGCGCGACGCTGCATTGCCGTGGTGACTCTTGACTGTTCGCTAGTTACACCTAGTTCACAATGGCATTGAAGCACGTAATTTATTACCTGAATTTATCACCGTAGTCCAAATTATGCCGATGCTGCTTAGCATAAATTATTTTCTGCATACCACAATTAGTCATAAAATGATTTCAGTAAAGAAAGAACGATACGTATAGATATATATAGATATATATAGATATATATAGATACGATACGATACTTTTGTTCAGCGACACGCGTACGTCAAAATATCAGCTGATTATTATGACCACTATCATCGACATTATAAATTAGAAGCAGTTCACCTAGGAATAAAATAAAGCACGAACGTCAGCTTCACACATTAAATGCACATAGCCCGACTATATCACGTGAAACGTGTGTATCTTATGTTTAGCATAAAATTAAGTTCATACATTTTATCATCGGTACGAATCATTGTCCAATTTTATACAACATAAGTCAAATAGACTTCTGAATATTCTAGTTTGAGTTGTTTCTTTTTACTGAGCCATAATGCTGATATTAAACCAGAAAAACTTAGACTCATCTTATTTGAGGTTTAGATTGATCGAATTTCCATACTTTTAGGACAAGATAATACAGGAACCGGCAGAATTGCTGAATCACAGGTCGCGGCATTAGGAAGAACTTTGAGAGTTTTCCATTTTTAGTAGTTTTGCTCACCTGAAAGAGTCCGTAACTGGTGTAGGCATTGTTGTGGTTTGTGACCTTGTCCGTAGTCCGCCCACTTGCATGTTCTATCAGGCAAACCCCTGTGAACAATACCTTGATATTTATCATTTTACATATAGGTTATTATTGTAATATGTTCTTACTATAAAATTTATCAACTCGTTTTGAATATTCTTTTACTTTGAAGAATGAGGTGCTAACTTATCACGCGCTCTACGGTGAAGGAAAATATCGTGAGGAAACCTAGGTGATATTTATTTATAACGTTTATGATGACGTTTTTTTATTACGATATGGGTGACAAACGAGCACACAGTCTACCTGACGGTAAGTGGTTGTTGCAGTCCATAGACATCTACGTCCATTCTCAATCACGAATCAAAATTCGGATGCGTTGTCACCCGTGAGGACTAAGATAAAACGGCTCTTTTACAGTAAAGAACCTCTTCGGTTCTCTACACTCACTATACGAAACACAGCAGCGTTAAGCTGCTATTTTACGCTGGTATTATGTGAGAACGTGAGTAACCCGGGTTTGATCCCCGACAGCACCAATGAAATTGTTAATTGCAATTTTAAGTGCTGATTTACCACGTGCTCCGCGGTGAAGGAAAACATCGTTAGGAAACCTGCATGTCTGAGGAATGAGAGCAAAAAAATATTAAGAAGACATGTGAAGTTCGCCAACACGCCCCAATGGCAGCGCGGCGGACACTTCCTTGCCCTAAAACCCTCTCAAAAACGAGGAAAGTTCTGTGCCCAGCTGTGGGACGTATATAGGCTGTAACCTTATTCTTTACTTTATTCTGTGAGAGCGTGGTCCTTCCCCGGTCGAGCCGACCCATTCGTGCTACAACTATACTACTCATATAGCTGCAGCATGGCTCTACCACGAAAAAAACTTAGTTACTGTTAATCAAAATTCCGCTGCTGAACATAGGCCTCCCCATGTGCATCATAGATGGATATTTCGCATAGTTGGCAAAGATTGGCAGGTGGGTTACCAACCGCGGTTTTCTTATTTTGCGTGTTATCAAGAAGATGCTGTTCATCTTCTATGTCATGTCCCTTTGTCGCCTCTCAGGAAACCCACGTGATAATAAGTGATAGTGATAGATTCTATTATATCGCCATTAAATGTCAAAATAACAAAAAATATTTCCAAAAGTATCAAGTTCGCAAGGATGTATCAGGGCAGCTCGATATACTCTTACTTAAAATCATTTCTCTGATGATATGCGGCCTGCACCTAATTTGGGGAATGAGGATGTTTATAGCCTGCTTTAAAATATAATAAATCATTGATTAATGGAATAGGATACCCTAGCTAATTTAACACTATAGTATTACACTATAATGTAATAAAATAGACTTTCATAAGATGCTTATGCAGAAATGGTCCCGCTTCAGAGTAAAGACGTTGTGTAGTTGTAGTTGCCACGTAAACCAATTGTGACTTTTGTTCAGCTAAGTTACTGTGCTTTATTACCTTTAGATACATTAGGTGTATAGTTCTTATGTGTGTGTGTGTGTTTGTCACAAACGGTTGTAAAGATTTTGATGAATTTTTATATGTTTGAGTGGATTCCTGGTGGCGTTGTTGTCGGGAGTTAGATTTTTTTATTTCGAGGGTAGGACAATGTTCCTAGAACTGTTAGTACTAGTTAAAAAATATTGGCAATGATATTGGCTTACGTCTAACCTCAATGTCAGAAGGGTACCGATAAAAAGAAATAATGACAACCAAAGTCACTAAAACGTTGTAGAATATAAACATGGAAAAAATCGGACGTCTGCACTCGGAATTGATTAGTAGTCTTTAGGAAGTTCTTTTTAAACAATATAATTACCATTAAAAAATCAAGTATTTTTTAAAGACGATTTACTCACTAAGATTGTTTGCGAAGCTTTTTAAATAATTAAAAAGCTTCACTTACAGCTCACGAATTTTACGAGGACCCCTTTAAGTACAATCCATTTGTCAAACACGACAAAAAAGAATGAATAATGGAAGCGATTTTATTTCAAACCTTCTTTCTTTTTATATATAACGTAGTTACATGTGGACTTGAGTATATACATATATATATATATATATATACATATATATATATACATATATATATATACATATATATATATATATATATATATATATATATATATATAGTCATATTAAACGAATCAATCCTAGACTTAAGTAACTTTAATTATAAAATTCGTAAGTATCTGTGTGAGAAATCTTTGCGTTCCATTACCCATCTTCCTGGCTATATTATTTTTTTAAATGAAAATAATTTTTTTATTACAAATCTTGTCACCGAAAATGTTATACTCCTTCGAAAAAAATGTAAACGAATTCCAAAATCATTTTTTTTTAATATATTTGTGTTAAATATAGTAATAAGCTCCTCTCTTCTTTTTAAGGAGTAAGGAAGGGGAGCTGGGGTTAATAAATACGTGAAATAAAACATCTGACAAGTTTAAGTCTACACAAACAAGACTGCCGCTCACTCAAAAAAAGAAAATAACAAGTATAGAAGTCAGACAGTTGTTTAAGTAAATTAAATTCTGCGACTTCCAAATTCTTAATTCAAATAATAACATTAAGTCGCCCGCGCAAACCAAATGAATTGCTCTCAGCGACCTTTAAAAGCATTCACGCGAAACTAGGAGTCGGGGACAGATCTCCTATTTGCATAAAAAGGGGACATCATTCAGATGACAAAACATTTCAAGATCCCCTTTCATTTGGGTTTAAAATTGTTAGCTGAACCCGCCTTAATTGACACAGTACAAGGTCGAGAGCCGCACCTCCACTCTAATCCGAATTAATTCAAATTAATACAACTGTCTTAAATCAAAAGCGGACATTTGCTGCTTTGAATTGGGGTTTTCGATGGTTATAACCTTATAACGAATCTACATTATAGTGTTCAACATATATTTGTTTTTAATTTCATTAAACATTCCCACTGTGGCACAGCGTATCGTAGCTCGACTTCATATCCTCGACTCCTATGCATTTTTTTTAGCAATTTTTTATTGTTATCTCCTCTGAACCTATTGTCCGATTCCGATTAAGCTTAGCACAGATAATCTATGTAGTAGTTAAATTTTTATGTCTAGCTATTTTAATTGCTATGTACAAATCTTAATTTTCGTATACAACATTATTTGTACGTGTAAGTAAAGTATTGTAATACACAAGTTAATGTAGGGTTGAGACTTGTGTATCGACTGCTGGTAAAATATGAGTCGTGCTAATATTTTCGAACTAGAATTTAAAAAAAAAAGCCATTTTGCAGAGAAACGCAGCTAGCATTTTTGGCACGATACCACGGGGAGTAGAGGGCTGTATTATAATTTAAGTTTTTAGTTGTAGTTTTTCTTTATTATAGTTTTTTAATATTGTGTGTAAAGATCAAAATGGACGTAGATGTTGAGGCTACCGGATCCCCGCAAACTAGAAAGTGGGAAAACGATTACAACAAAAGACCCATTAGAATTTTATATTCTCTTGTTTGCTTATTTATTCATTTTTTCCTCTGTTCATATTCTAAGTTTTAAAAATATATACATATGTATATATAAATATATATATATATATATATATATACACACATATATATATATATATATATATATATATATATATATATATATATATATATATATATATATATATATATATATATATATTAATTTTAATATTATTATATATTAAAATAAAGAAGTCAGATGCGTTGTCACTGTTTTAAAAACTGGTATAGTGAAATACAGTTAAGATATATAAAATTTATTTGCATTGTATTTTTAAGTTAACAATTCAATATTATGGATTTAGCTTGAATGGATATCGGACGGTGTGGCAACAGATTGACAATGTATAATCAGATGCGGTGTTCCGAATGTTAAACCGAGCCCAGTTGCTTGGAATATTGGGATATGGACTGTGGAATGAGTATAACGTTATTGCATTTATGATATTATAAAATATTTGTAGAAGATTTGACGTCATATGTCTTTGTTATTTTAACCACTTACTCATGACATTTTATTGGACCAACTTAGTCAGACAGCCAAAGAGTATGTATAGTAGGTTAAGCCAAAGACAATATTTTTTTAAATGAAGGAAAATATAACTTAGAATCATTCATTGCCATGTTCTTATCCAAAAATAAAAATTATCAACAATTAAATTATTGAATTATTTGTATGAAGGTCAAGTGAGCGCTAGAGAAACGGCGATTGCAAGACGTTGTTGACAAATAAAATGCTTTAAGAAATTGCCCATTACCGTGTCGTCACAGTGGTGACACTCCCTGTACGTGAGAGCTTAAGCGCCGGTGACCTTGAGTCGAAGCGTGTAACGCTAGGGTTGATATCGAACCGAAATGTAATATTATAGACTTGTACCAAAGAAGATATATAGTAGGTATGTGTTATATAATATGTAAACTTATGTATTTGGGTAGTGAAGGATACGTTCGATTTTAAATTAACCGTTATTAAATGAGGAATATTAAAACTTCCGACAAAATCAAATATGCACGACAGTTTATGGTAATCTTAAATAATTAACCAATACTTAGTATTTCAGTACGCAATAATCAGTATTACCTACTATCCTTTAAAAATAATTTACTCTTATATATTTTCGAATTTTTCGATTAATTTTTTAATTTTCATTATTATTTCTAACAATTGCAAAAATTCGTAGCATGTATATTTTTTTAGAAAATCCAAAGATATGCAGCTTTCCTGGGAAATGGCGGCCAACAAATTGTTCCCTATGTGTTGAGGAGATAAGTCATTTCTATTTCTAATGAAATAATCCATAAATACAACAATGAACGAATACAAAAACACTTTATAGATATCTAAAATTTTTTGACTCTCTAGTGGTATTTTTAATAGTGTATATTTCAGTTAATGTAATATAATAAAATTATTGGCGATATATTAGTTTTATTGTCATGGTATTTCCCCATTCTTGTTAAGATCATATCGACTTTCATTAAATGAGTTCACATATTTTTAGGTATCGTAAAACATTATTAAAAATTAAACTAACAAAATATGGGCCCTTGTTTTGTGGAGTGGAATTTATTTTAATTGTAATCACTTAAAATCACTTTCAGTAATACTCATACATATACTATAATATAATTTATTTACTAACAACATTAATATTTATCAAAGTGTATAAACCTAGCATACACGGCTATAAAAACTAATAACGTTACTTGGTAACATAAAATTAATACCTACATGAATAGAATTGTAATATGTACATTAAGATATCAGTAATATTCATATATTAATTGAAATATTATATCACTTGACGAATATATTCATAATATTAACTATATTCAAAATACTAACAAATATCGGTATTACTACTAGCCCTCGGCCAGGGCAGTCGGCGACTGCCCGTTCCACGCCCCGCGCGCCTCGCAAGGCCCCCGCACACATCAAGACACCCACACATAGCCGCAAGCGATTTTACGTGCACACATGCTTAAGTGTCGTTTCTTTTCGCGGTGTGTATATATTCTTTGGTGTCGTGGCAGTGTACGAATATTCATATCATCCCGTGGATGTCGTAAGAGGCGACTATACTTGGTGGAAATAGTTTTTTTTAAATAACCGTGACTATCGTTCCAGTTACAAAAAAGTAACATTAGAACGACTTATAACATGACTAAATATTCATTTTAGATTTGGTTTTAGGTTTTATTTCAGTACTCGATTGCTTAATACCTTTCTCACCTAAGCTACGAACGTAACTACGTTATAAAGACCATTCTAATTATTTTTTTAAATAAACGAATTTCAACTGACTTAGCCGATCAGATAGACCAACTAAGCAGTCAACGCTAATAAAGAATCTATGTTCATATCTATTAAGAATAGACATAATATTCTAAATTATTTTTGTCGTATTTATGGAGGATTCGAATCGAAATCAAAACTGAGTTAAAATTGGAAATTATTTTTTAACATAATACAATACAATTATTAAAATACCGAGATATTTAAATGTAACAAAGTCTATAAAGAAAATGTAACTTTTAAGCAATTTACATTAAACGACCATTACAGCGGTCCGGTATGGAGATAATGACAGTTTTCGGCATTCAAAAACTTCTACATTTTATGGTTTCTTGAACGTTATTCGGACATAAGACATGCGAATAGCGCTGTTTAAGGTTAAAATTAATTACACTAACTTCCTTCGTATGTATCAGTATAGTATTTTAGACGATATATTTTTTTATTTAATATTTTTTTAGTTAATTTTTGTGTTCAATAAAGAATTATTATTATTATTATTATTATTATATTTTATACAATAAGGATGACAAACAAGCACACAATCCACCTGGTGGTAAGTGGATGATGTAGCCCATAGGGGTCTGACATATAAATCTTTCTTCGATCAAGAACCATTTAGATTCTGCAGCAGATGCGTTGTATCCACCTCTAGAATACCTCGTTTCTAGTAAAAAGGGTCTCTGGTTCTCCATATTCACCTTAAGAAATATAGCAGTATTAAGCCGATATTTCACGCTGATATTCTATGAAAGCGGTAGTCCTTCCACAGTTGAGCCGACCTACTCGTGCTACAACGATAATATAGCATGGCTTTACTACGACAAAATATAAGAGATATCTATTGAAATGCTGCAGTGTGTTATAGCTGTAACAAGTACGGGTCGGTCTAGGGCCACGCTTTCACATAATACACCTATTATTTTACTATAAAATATTTTAAAAAACAGGCATGTAGATAAGTTGTGAAAGCCATCGTGAGATCAGCTCCAACATGTTACTTTATTGTCATGCTCAAAGCAACACGAGTATGCCAATTTTTAGCTCAATCGGACGTCGGCATGTGCTTCGCAAATGGATCGGAAAGACATACAAAGAATGCAAGTTAAAGTGACGAGAAACATCTACTCTTTTGATTAGTGACGAGGAATTTGAAATGATTCATCAGATTTAACTATATAGCATCTAAATTTTGATAATTAATCGGGCTTCGATGTTAAAATCTATAGGCTGTAGCATCAACTTACGTTCGAACAGACTGTGAGCTTGTATGTTACTTTATATATATTAAAAAAGGTTAACTATAAGTTACTACAGTATCAATTAGATATTTTTATTATTACAACAGGCCGTCGCCGATCCAAGCAATCTTAGTCTGCGTTATCTCTGAGAGATTGCTACATGACACAATCCTGAGTTACAATTTTCAATCGCATCTTTTTCTACCTTATTAGGCCTTTACTTAATCTATGTTGTAAGGCCTCGCCGTACATTGATCTTATACCGTATTAGGTCTTTACTTAATCTATGTTGTAGGGTATCGTCGTACACTGTTCTTATTGATACAAGGTCACTCGAAACTCTATCTTTGTCAATGAAACGACCTTCTTTAGAGATTAGTACTTGGCCCGCGATACAGTAATTAGATGCCCTGACTACGGTCAGACTACTTATAATTACTAGTTCTAACACAATTAGACTTAAAAACAGATATTATTTGATTTCAGAATTGTAAAACAGTAAAACAATTTACACATAACGTAATAGTTTCTAACGTCGGGAGTTTAATTCTACAATACACTTTATCCTACTATTTTTTTCTAAATTTTAATGACATACAATCAAGTCAAAGGATATTGAGTTCGTTTTTCATGTTAGTTTTTTTTTAAATAAAACTGGTTTCCCGGAAACGGTTTCAAAAATATCTATAAATATAAAATAATTTACAGTACAATAAAAATAAAAATACATAGAGTAACTGACTTTGCAGTGTAGTGGCGGTTGAGAATATCCACTACCTCATATCTTCCCGTGGGTGTCGTAAGGCGACCGAGGGAGACAGGCAGGAGATGGGCAGCAGCATCTTGCTGATAACAGCTGTGATATATTAAAAAACTGCGATTGCCAACCCGCTCGCCGGGCGTGGCAGCTATGGCAAATATCCCCCCATGAATAACGACGCAAAAAAACGGGCCCCAGTCCCCGGCGGCCCTGCTATTCCTGGCTACGGTGGCGACCATGGTAACGGCAGGGCAGGGGGTGCTAAGAATCTCCGGTGGAGGTTCGGTTGCCACCTACGACGACTCGACCTGCCAACATATAACGCACGCACCCTGAGGACTGACGAGAAGATACTGGAGCTGGAAGAAGAGGTAGACAAGTTGCGCTGGCATATTATTGGATTATCCGAGATCCGAAGAGAGGGGGAGGACACAGCAATCCTCGAGTCCGGCAACTTGTTCTACCACCGGTAGAGCGACCATCTGTCCCAAGAAGGTGTCGGATTTATCGTCCACAAGTCTCTCGTCAACAACGTTGTAAAGATTGGGAGTGTGTCGACGAGGGTCGCGTACCTAATACTCAGAATCACCAAACGGTATTCGCTGAAGGTCATACAGGTTTACGCACCAACCTAGGCACATCCCGATGAAGAGGTGGAGGAAATGTATGAGGATATTTCCAGAGCCATGCATTCCTCCAAAACTCACTACACGGTGTTGATTGGAGACTTCAACACAAAACTAGGCACAAGAGAAAGTGGTGAGCTGAAGGTAGGGAAATTAGGGCAACGGAACCGAAGGGGCCAGCAGCTGGCCGACTTTATGAAGAAAGAGGGACTCTTTATGATGAACTCTTTCTTCCAGAAGCGGCCCCACAGGAAGTGGACCTGGTCGAGCCCCGACGGTTCGACAAAAAGTGAGATTGACTTCATTATGACGACCAGACGCCAACTTTTCAGTGATGTCTCAGTGATCGCAAGGGTGAAAACTGGCAGCGATCTTCGAATGGTTAGAGGCATACTGAACCTAAACGTTAAGTTGGAGAGGTCTCGTCTAATGAAGTCAACGCTCCGTACCCCTCGTGCTCTAATCCAGAATCCCGAAACCTTTCAGCTCGAGTTACAAAACCGCTTTCAGTGCCTAGAGGATCGCAATGCAGTGGACGATATGAATGACAAGCTCGTGGAAACTGTCCATGCGGTCGGAGCTAAGTTCTGCAAGACCCGCCGCAGAAGAACACAAAAACTCTCCGATCACACTCTTAATCTCATGGCTGTTAGACGGGAGATGAGGCTGCAATCGTCAACAGATTTGACAGCATACAGGCAACTGAACAGACAGATCTCCAAATGCATTCGGCGAGACTTACGCAACTTTAATACTGCTCGTATTAAAGAAGCGATCGAGCGGAACCAGGGCTCCAGTCTTTGCCAGAGATCTGTCTGCCCGTAAGAGCCAACTGTCAAAGCTGAAGATTGAGTGTGGCAGCATCGTTTCCGGGACACCTGAGATTTTGAGTGAGATTGAGAGGTTCTATGGGCAGCTGTACACATCATCGTTGGAGCCACACGCAAGTGTGAGTAACGATCCAAGAGCAAGTCTTATCCGACACTATTCCGATGATATCCCGGACGTCAGTCTAAGCGAGATTAGAATGGCTCTCCAGCACCTTAAAAACGGCAGGGCCCCAGGCGAGGATGCAATTACAGCGGAGCTTCTGAAAGCGGGTGGAACACCAGTACTTGAAGTCCTTCAGAAGCTCTTCAATTCCGTCCTCCATGGTGGCACTACTCCAGAGGCGTGGAGCAGAAGTGCGGTGGTGTTGTTCTTTAAGAAAGGCGACAACGCTCTCTTGAAGAACTACAGACCGATTTCCCTTCTGAGCCGCGTCTACGTGCTGTTTTCGAGAGTCATTACGAATCGTCTCGCACGCAGACTCGACGACTTCCAGCTTCCCGAACAAGCCGGTTTCCGAAAAGGCTTCAGTACCATAGACCACATACATACCCTGCGGCAGATTGTACAGAAGACTGAAGAGTACAATTTGCCACTTTGCCTGGCGTATGTGGACTATGAGAAAGCCTTTGATTCCGTCGAAATTTGGGCGGTGCTGCAGTCCCTTCAGCGGTGTCAAGTTGACTGTCGGTATATCGAAGTGCTGAAGTGTTTGTACAGTAGGGCTACGATGGCTATCCGAGTATAGAACCAGAGCTCGAAACCTATCCAACTGCAGAGAGGTGTAAGACAGGTGACGTTATATCCCCGAAACTCTTCACCGCTGCATTGGAAGACGTTTTCAAGCTACTGGACTGGATACATCACTCACCTTCGATTTGCCGACGATATAGTCCTTATGGCAGAATCGCTGGAGGACCTTAGCACTATGCTCAATGAGCTCGATGGTGTCTCCCAACGGATAGGTCTTAAGATGAACATTGACAAAACAAAAATCATGTTTAATGTCCATGTCTCACCTATGCCGGTAGTTGTTGGGAGCACTATGCTCGAAGTTGTTGACGAGTACGTTTACCTGGGAAAAAATCCGACTAGGTAAGGCCGAGAGGTCAATCGACGGATTCAACTCGGCTGGGCAGCGTTCGGGAAATTACAACATATCTTCTCGTCGGGTATACCTCAATCTCTGAAAACTAAAGTGTATAACCAGTGCGTGTTGCCAGTGATGACTTACGGATCTGAGACGTGGTCCTTCACTGCTGGCCGTATGAGGACGCTCAAGGTCGCTCAGCGAGCTATGGAGAGGGCTATGCTTGGAGTTTCACTGCGTGATAGACTCAGAAATGAGGATATCCGCAGTAAAACCAGAGTCACCGACATAGCCCAACGGATTAGTAAGCTGAAGTGGCAATGGGCCGGCCATATAGCTCGAAGAACCGATAACCGATGGGAAAGAAAGGTTCTCGAGTGGCAGCCTCGTACCGGTAGGCGTAGTGTAGGGCGACCTCCCACTAGACGGAGTGACGACCTGGTAAGACATGTAGGAAGTCGATGGATGCAGGTGGCTCAGGACCGTGCTTTCTGGCATTTCTTGGGGGAGGCCTATGTTCAGCAGTGGACTTGTGAAGGGCTGTAATGATGATGATGATGAACTGACTTTTGTTTAGACCACAGAATAGAGAATTTTGTTGTAATTCTATAATTCAAACTTCTTCATAGAAAAGTAATCTTTAAATATAAGTATTAATGGTTTAAAGTGCTGCGGGTGGGTGCGGTCGCATGTGATCGCTTGGTATTTGCCGGACGCATGTGGCTGCATGGGAATTTTATGGGGATTAAAGGCTTAATTACATTTGTAAGCCAAATTACCGATTATTTTTACCTTCCGTCCCGATATTTGGGCCATTGGATCTGGCAATACTAATACACATATAGCGAAAGGCGTTAACACTCGTACCTTGATTAACTGCCAGTGCAGTTAACGCCGTACTGAAAATTACAGTTTCTTGCAGCTATTTCATTTAATATAATGCCAATATAAATCTTTCAATCAACATGAAATAGAAGAAGATTTTTTGTTTTCAAATTAATACGTATTATAATCTATACGTTGAAGTGTCTGTTTGTAATATCAAAATAACAGCCTTTTATTAAATGCATATAAAGTATATATACGGTATTTATAACAAAAAACAAAAACAATTTTTAAAATGTTTGTCTGTCTGTATTTTTGTACTGGCTTATGGTTCAAACTGGCAGATAGCTGATGCTATAAGGAGTAACACAGTCTACATTTATTTTAGAAAATAAATTAGGGTTCCGCGCAAAAATTTAAAACTAATGAAATCCAACCGTAATAAACACTACGCGGGCGAAGTGGCGGGGACAGATATTATGTAACTATTATGTCGTAATTTGTATTAAACTTTAACTTAATATTACATGCATTGTAGTTTATAAAAAAATATGTTTTGGTTTTAATTTTCACATCGACAGCTAATCGATAATTGTTGCTTTACTTTGTGTATCGTTAATCGCCTTTTTAAATCCAAACTGTAAGCTGTCACCCGCACCATGCTACAACGCAAAAACTATAATAACGTAAAAACCAATTAAAACCTTATTAGAACCATTCAAATAATTTTAAATTTTAAACACCATAAAATAATTTGTGACAAATTGACACAGCTTCGTTCAGCTAATTTGAATAGCGTAACTCGAGTTCATTTCGAGTTACCTGAATTTCAATGGTCTTTCGAGTTGGAACAACTCTAATATATATAATTGATTATATAATTTTTTTAATATTACTTTACCAGAAGAAATGAACTGAACACGAATATCAAAACAAGTCTTATTTCCACATTTTATGATCCCGTTTAGATTTTCATAAAATCTTTTGACAATTTAATAATACATTGGTATCTTTTTGTGTAATACCATCGAGGGTCGTTAAAATTTCTCGTGGGCCCAAAAAAGATTGTCTCCTTTACTGAAATTTACGGCACGTATGAATAAATATTTAGTGTATTCTTTATTTGTTTCACATCAATGCTAAAATTACGTTAAGATACAGTATTTTTTAAAAAAGTCGGCTGTGGCAGAATACCAGCATGTCACATGCCAGTAACATAAAAGTAATGAGACGAACTCTCATTACATTTATATTACTTAAGTATGTTTCTAAGTTAAGTTTGTGATGATTTTTTTGTACATTTTTAATAACATGTGTGAACTGAGACAAATAAAGGGCTTTGATATTATTATTTTCTTCTACGCAGACAAAGTCCCGGGCTAATAATTTAGAGTTATGGTTAAGAGCATTGAGAGTATTCTTTTTTGTTACAAAAATTTAAGTTACAAATTAATAAAAAGTTAGCAACCTTAGTACATAAGCATCTCGCTGTCATGCTTAGTACATAGGGTTATTAATAAGGGGTGTTTAAATATGTTAATGTAAAGCTAAGCGGAGTGCAGTTCATCAAATATTAGCGTGGAGTAATTTACAAACGGTTATAACAACGTCTTGACAAAGCATGTATTTATAATTTTAATGTAACATACGTCGCCTCCGGAGAGACAAACTAAAGCGAGTCGCCTGATTAACTCGCTACGCTTGCTAATGCAACTGTTATACGGCTTGCTTCGAGTTTGCATTTCCTTAATGCCTTCGGGATTGGTGCAAGTCTTCGTTAGTTTGCATTAAATGTAGGTTAGGTAAGTGCAATAGCGCTGCAGAAATAAGCTTTGTGATTTTAGATAGGGACGTTGCATTCAAAATACAATTCGTCTATGTTTATACTTGTAGTGGCGCTACCATCGCGCCACTAGCACACCGAAATACACCGAAGCCTAAATCGCGCTATTAACATTCCGAATCATAGACAGTATATATAGAACTTCTCCGAACTATCACTCGTCATAGCCTTTCACCCAAGGGGGGTCGCGTCCGATACGGCTTAGAGATCTAGTCAGACTATTAAGCCAGTCCCTAAAAGGTGGGGTTTAGTGGGTAAAAGTCTCCACATAACCACGCAGCCGGCTGCGTGGTATGCTATGAGCATTCCCCACCTCCCTCCCGCGCTTCCGGAGGGTTGCCCATATTTGTTACGGGCGTAAAAAAAACTATCACTCGGAGTGTTGGCCGCTCCCCGGGCAGAACACCTTGCCCGGCGGGAGATCTCTCGTTTTCCTACTTCGGCCACATATAGTATATGGCCTTGTGTTTTATTGAAAGAGACCAACTTTGCAAATGCTTTTTAGAATTAAGCTATCTAAGTGTGCTTAGAAAGTTTTATTTGGATTATAAAATAAATCGTTTTGGTGCTTTAAAAACTAGTTTGTTTAATTTTATACAAACGTTTCTTGTAGTGAGATAAACCATAAGCAGCTCGCAGTTGTGCACAATTTACCTCTTATTTCAAAAGGGTGAAATATAGGATCTAGTACAGTTTGGCGAATTTGAAATGTCCTTAATTATTTATATTTAATTCATAAAGTATTGAATGCAGTTCATCTATTGGTATTGCAATTAACTCTAAGCTAAAAGATAATGAGGTTCCCTACACTAACCATATGCATAACAGCTTTTTGCTGCTATTCCACGTTTAGCATTGTGAGCTAAAAAGTGCAGTTGCAGCGAGGACTCCATATCTCTCTATATCCATATACTCCATATCTCTCTATATCCATATACTCCATATCTCTCTCTCTCTCTCTCTCTATATATATATATAGAGAGAGAGAGAGAGATATGGAGTATATGGATATATAATTTAATAAAATAATCGTAATTACAAAGCTGAGATGTTTGGTACTACTATCACCACTCAGATATAAGCAGTTGATCTTTAACATTTATAATAGGTCGTAATGATTTTAGCTAAAACCCCAACAAAAACTTACAAGTAGGTATTAAGCTTCGTGGGAAATTGTATCGTAACAGTTCCCGCGACAACTGGCATCTCGTAAAGGTACGCGCGTGTCCCCGTGAGCCTTGGACGAAGGCTAACACTGCTAGAAGTATCACCAGCTTCGACTGCTTCGCCATTGCTTCTCTCATGATATCACCTGTGAACAATACATCCTTTGTTAGACTTAAAGTATAAACAAGATATATGTTGGGTTCATACATTCTCCTTCAATTGGTTGATGGAATAAATTTAGCTAAAGGTTCGTCTTTCTATTTTTAGTACAAATCCATTGAACTATTGTTTATTCTGTGGTATAACAAGAAACACAATTCACCGGATAGTAAGTGGCTGCTGTGGTCCGTAGACATCTACATTTATCCTCGATTAAGAATCAAAACGCAGATGCGTTGCGACCCCTGAAAACTAAGATGGAATGCCTTGTTTCCAGTAAAAAAGATCTCCGGGTCTTTACACTCACCATGCGAAACACAGCAGGTTTTACGCTGGTAATCTGTGAGAGCGTGGTCCTCACCCGGTCTAGCCGACCTATTCGTGTTTCGACCATAATATATCTGCAGCGTTGCTTCACCACTTATGCAAAAAATATACAGAAAAATAAAAATAAAACATTAAAAGAAACTGCTGGTAAACGGAAAACAAATAGATATGTATTCTAATTGAAAGGAATAAAATAAAACTACTCACAAAGCGAATGGAAATCACAGTGTTATTATTTGCTGCTCACTGAAATTACCTCAACCGCTTTCTTTAGAAATAATTATTTTCAAGTCGTTTGAAATTTTATATTGTTGTAGACAGAGACTTTTACAGTATTACGTCGGAATAAGCGTCTTCTATTTTCAAATTTGCATCCATAATTGCGCGTTTATTGTTCTAAGATAGGATTTACATAATTTCTGGGAAAAATAAAGACTAAAAAAATTTATTATATTTTTGCGAAATAATTAAGTATCAGTAAGTATTTTACTATATTCTGCCATATTATAATCTAGCATTGTACTTCTGATATCGAAATAACAGGAATTGTACTTCCATGTTAACAAAGGTATTTTAAGGACACGTTCTATACGTGTAAAATTTCGCTCACAAATATATTACCTTAGATAAGCAGGTTGTCATGTAATGTTTATATTACATGAAGCACATGATTCTCCTGATATTGTAATAGTTCATCCATATTGTCATTGACATAATAACTTTTATCATCATCATCATTACAGGGTATGAAAAATCATTTGATGAACATAGACCTGCCCCATACATTGCCTCGTATTTTTGCCGTAGTTGTCATATTTAAGATTTGACAACCGCAGTTTTTCGAAGACGTGAAGATCGCCAACACGCATTAGGGCAGCGCGGCGGACAATACCTTGGCCTATAACCCTCTCAGAAATAAGAAGAGTCCTGTGCCCAAGATTGGGACGTATACAGGCTGTAACTTTAACTTTAAACTTGACTTTAAATAAAATGTAACATTTTCATGATCAATAATAGTTTCTTGAACCATCTCAAATATGGAAGAAGGCCTAGGCTGCAACTTTACTACTTACTTGGATTTTATTATTGCACTAGTTATAACATAGCATGGCTACTAGACAATAAAGGTTGTCAACCAACCTACCTTTATTTTCTAGTTGCTATTAGAACGTTGCTGCCCATATTCTGGCATGTTTCCCCTTTGTTGACTCTTACGATATCCGTGAGATGATATCAGGTAGTGGATATTCTTACACTGGCACTACACGGCGATGAGTATTATAATAAATAGTTAATTAGTGTATTAAAAATCCAAGAAATCATGGTAACCCTAACTTCAACAGCTACCGTGCAAACGAAGACGGCACGTTTAATTTAAGTTAAAATATTTTTCGCGAGGATACAATTAGCTTTGATAAATTAAGATTTTGCATTTATGTAAGCAAAGAAAATTAAAATAATATCAAATTATAGGTATAGAAGTCAATTTTTATAATATTATAGTTAGTCGTAATATGTATTATAAGTACATTTATATGGATTATTTATTTAAATACAAAATGGATATTTCTTATTTACCTTGTAACCATAACTGTAAAAATAAAAATAAATAGATTTTGTTTGTGAATGTCATCATTTGTTTTTAAATTTTGAACTCTCCTTGTTCTAACAATAAAATTAATGTGTTCTTGTACTTTACTTAATAAATTACGGCTATTAAATCTTTATTACTACAACGTTTGTTTAAAGTAAACAAATTTATTAACTATGAAAGTTTTTGTAACTATTATCCATTTGTTCAGTAGATCTATCTTACACAATGAATTTTTTAATAATTTTCTCTAGTGGCGTGTCTACGTAAATGGAGGTTTCTTAGTAAAACATCGTTTAATATTTAAAGAGAAGAAAGAAGAAAAAAGGTGTTACAAAAAAACTTCATAAGTTTTTTTAATTAATCTGTGGGCTTTTGGACGTGGCTTGTGGACTTTTATAAGTAGCAGAGCCACGCTGAAGCTATGTTACGTTGTCGAATGAAAGGATCGACCAGGGAAGGACCACGCTCTCTCACAATACTAGCGTAAATTAGCAGCTTAATGCTGCTGTGTTTCGTGTGGTAAGTTTAGAGAAGCGGCGACCCTTTTTACTGGAAACTAGGCATTTCATTTTAGCCCTAGTCATGTTACTCCAGAGGTTCTAGCTCATCTGCATTTTGATTTTCAATCGAGGATAAACAAAGATGTCTGTGGACCATAGCATTCGCTCATCATCACGTGGACGGTGCGTTCATTCGCCGCACTTATTCTATAAAAAATAATGTATATATGGTAACATCGATGTTATAAGAGCATTATTGAAATTCGTAACCTAAACGTGACGCATAGAAACGTGATTGATTTCCAAAAATAGTTTGGTGGACGAGCAAGGTGCGTTCGGTATACAGACTGTTTATGCATTTCTCATTATACGAGAACACGAAACTTGTTCGTCGCGTATCTCACGCCATGAGCAAGTTTTCCAACAAACGCCAACGATGTTTGCTTTTGAAATTGGCGACTACAATATTTGTTTGACGTGATGGAAGTTTTATAAACGAAATTGTTACACTTAAAAAAATAGTTATTTTTACAATGATTTCTTAATTTTCTTAAATTTACGCAAACACTACACTTTGAATAAAACTAAATCCCCCAAAAACATTCTGTAAAAAACTAGCCAAGTCTCGATGGAGCTGCTTGTTTATCTCTAAAAAGTAATGAAATCTAGACAAAGTCGTGCCAAGTCTAAGATTACTTACTGCGATTTCTTTATTATTATAGTTGATGTTGTGTGACTTGGCCGTTGAAGGGTACACAAGGGTACAAAATCTGGTGCTACATGACACCCTTGCACCAATATGTCGCTAGAACCGCTATCCATTGACAATGGAAAATTGCCCCTTGGAAAACGTTGATTGAATAACCAGTCAATTGTAGGCGTCAAATCGACCACCGATCTGACATAAAATAGACGTACAGACGGACTTCTATCAATAATTCGAAGTCCGCCTGTACTGGAAATAATTTTTTATACTGTTTGTTTCAGGCTCGCCTATACAAAAGTATTATTGAAATACACAGCTTTATCAAGCCCTACAATTGACTGGTTCTTCAATCAACGTTTTCCAAGTGGATATTTTCTATCGTCAATGGGTAGCGGTTCTGACTTCTGGCGACAGATTGATGCAAGGGTGTCGTGTAGCACCTGGTTTTGTACCCTTGTGTACCCTTCAACGGCCAAGTCACACAACATTAATTATAATAATAAAGAAATCGCAGTAAGGAACCTTAGACTTGGCATGACTTTGTCTAGATTTCATTACTTTTTAGAGATAAACAAGCAGCTCCATCGAGACTTGGCTAGTTTTTTACAGAATGTTTTTGGTGGGATTTCACTTCTTTTTGTAGAAACGTGGGCACATTGATTTATTTTATTAGATTTTCTTATTCGACACATTTTTTTTCTTTTTAGGAGTAGTTTTTTTATCATTACAAATTTTTCTTTTCTTTTTTTCCGGTTCTGATTCTTGTACAGTAGCAACAGTTTTTCGTATTGCCCATTCGCGTTCATTATTTATTCTTTTAGGCGGTTTAGGCGGTTTAAAATCTGAAACATCAGCGCGGTATTTACGCCTGTCAGTTGTATTCAGTGATCGCTGAAGCTTGAGCTTTTATACTCTTGAAGTCAAGATTTATGAGGTGCATCCCTTGAAGATTGGTTACTCCTGAAAGCGCCACGTAGGCTTGGCCACAAGTGAATACGGAGGTGCCAATATCCATGAGGGCATTTTTTAGACTTAGACCTTGGCTCTTGTGAATTGTTAGGGCATACGCCACACAGATTGAGAATTGTTCCCTGTACACGTATGCCCAGGATATGATATAAAATTTTGACTTAATAGACAATAATTCGTGAATCAAATTATTAGCGAATTTTACTACCAATTGTTTAGGCTTTGTTTGGTCTTCCGGGTCCCACCTCACTTTTTGTACAACGCCTAATGACCCATTCACTAAACCCAAACTAACATCAATATTTCTCCTAAGCATTATTTTAGCTCCTTCTTTAATGATTATAGTTTCTTCCAGTCCAGCAGTCATCGACGCATCATCTTCATATTTTTGTAAACACGCCCGGGCTTTCGTTATCATACATTTTGAACAATCCAAGGAATCTTTAGCAACTAACTTTATCTCTGGGTGCGGAATCGCTTTTCAACATAGCATTATTTAACTGCATACACATATTTCCAGTCGGTAGTAAACAAACAGTATCTTCTGGTAAGTCCCTCAAACATTTTGCTATTTCCATTAAACTTCCTTTATTGGAATGTGAGAGCAGAGGTATCAATCGGTTAGACAGCATATCTCTGTCTGATTGAGTTGTCACTCCTACTCTGATTCTTTTTAACATTTCTACAAACGTAGAATCATCCAGCTGTCTCATATTCAACGTAAGTTCGTCGTAACCAAAAAGTTCAGCCCATAAGTTTGGAATACCTAAGGAGCCTATAAGTATATTAATTTATGAAGGGGTTAGTTTTTCAAATGGCGACTTTTCTCTAACGAGTGGAAGTTGCAAAAGATCCCCAAGCACTAAAATATGTTTTTTTCCAAACCAACCATCTTCTACACCAGAAGTATCAAACACTTCGCATAAACGAAAATTTATGTAGGCTAAAGTTACATTAGATATCATAGACACTTCATCTATAATAAATAATTCGACAGTTTTTAAGTCTGTCCTTAAAACTTGAAGTACTTGACTTGAGTGTTGAGTTGAGTTGTGTTGAGTACTTGAGTTTGTTTACGCTCTACGGGTAGGCGGCACTTGTTATAAACATTTATGTTTCTCACTTATGTTTAAATAGGTTTTTGTTACAGTTATTTAAAGCCAATAAGATTTTCGATAAGTGGAAACAATAACCATAACATTTAAATGTTTATTTTATTTTGTACAGCTCTTTGTTTCTAACGGATCTTGATAAAGTGTACTTACTGACAACAAATTTTATTTTATGAATGAAATATCATAAGTTTTTATTTTATTTTTATGTCCTTACAATCAAAACAACATATTCTTCCTAATTGAACCGAAATTATGCATGTAATAATTATATTAATCCTACTTTTTAACTTGCAAACATTTGAAAAAAAATCGACAATAGACAGTTTGCGCGCGCTTTGTAACCTCATTTTCAAAACCTTTTTGTGTATATATTATAGCGTCTTCCTTTATTTTTCTTATACAATTATATTGATATAATATTTAGCAATTCCTAGTAAAAGTATTTACTATGGAATTCGAATAAGAAATATACTATTATTATCTTATTAGAAATCTTGACCGTTATGAATTGTTCGCGTAGAGGTTTTATGATTCTACTTTTTTATCAATTGAAACATAAAAAGTTACTGTTGTTTTAACTTAGATCATTCAAAAACATTACGTAGTAAACACAAATAACATTACTTACAGTTTTTTGAAAGAAAATCTAACTAAAATCACAATCACAAAACTTCAACGATTACGCAACTAACAGCACCAACAGCACAAAAGCGAATGGCTGTTATATGTGATTTTGTCTATGTAACCGAGTGAATATAATTCTTCAGAATACTCTTTAGTTCGTTCAGAATCGAATGAAATAGTGTTCAATTGAAAATATACTGTATTTTTATATAAATTAATGAAGAAAATAGCAGCACGTAATGCGGACATGAATCCATGTCCGCGGTACTCAACGGTCTCGTCGAGATGAATTCATGTCCACGGTACCTTAAACGAATTTGAGTAATGTTCGAGTAAAATAAAGTTAATCGTTCGACTATTTTTTCTTGTAAACTTGTAAGTATAAGTATAAAAGCCAATCTAGTGTTATCCAGAGTTTTCCTTTAATTTTATTTATATGCGTATTAAAAGCAGAAGGGGAGGCATTCGCCCAGCAGTGGGACGCTATAGGCTAGATTAAATAAGATGAGTCTCACTACGCTGGATTTTTGCAATGACAGTAGATTTTTATGTACCAATGGTAGAAGGGGGCATCACCATATCTATAATACAGCTGAGACCAGCTGAGGGTTCTTCATCAGATACTTTAGACCTTCGATTTTTGACATCAAATGAAGCGGCCCACCAAGTTGAATATTTTTTTGTAAAGGCGGTATGTCGATCTCTTCTAATAGTTTGATTGGGCTCTTGTGTTTTCTAACCTTCACCAGGTACTCCAGATGTTCGATTATCCTAGTTTTTATAGTTTTCCTTTTATGTGGCCATCAAACCCTAACTCTGTACCAAATTTCAGCTCTCTGAGTTTATGGGAAGTACTAGTTCTATTCTGATGATCATGAGTGAGTGAGTGAGTGTCATAAATGCGAAACTTTGCTTTCGCTTAACTTCGGAACTAAATGACCTACAGACTTGAAATTTTGGATTTTAAGTATGTGATTATAGTTTACTAGATAACGAAAATTTCTGCGTTCTGGTATTATCCAGAGGTTCTCAAATAGGGGCCTGAAAATGCGGCGAAATGGTTCCAGTAAAGGATGGTACGGCAGTGTTTGCTTCGCGCTCGACTTGGCGGGGGCACTGCCGTGCCCCCGATTTACGGATTCTATCGAGTTTATTTAACTGATTTTACTTATTTTTAATTCCCGACATTTCGGGTACTTTACAGCACCTATGGTCACGGGGAGGAGACTGAGAAGTTTGACGTCCCAATGTCATTGTTAGCCCGGCCAATTTCGGTTTTTGAATATCATTTTTGGTCCGATTTGCGCAAAACGAGCTTACAGTATCTTGAAGTCTTGCAGTGGTATGCTTGGGTTTGGGTTTAATTTTGTTAATTATAGAATCCCAAGCAGATGGCAGCACCCAAACATATTCTCTATTGAAATTAGGATGTTTTTTAATTTCAATAGCCTCACGTATCATCCTTGGTAGGAATCGGTGTACTTTTGCGAGGATTTGTGGTATATCAAATCTGATGTAACGGTGGTGATGATCTTGAACACGTTCACAGACTGCAGACTTCCCGGAGCGTCGGTGCTTCACGTCAGCTATATGTTCTTTCACGCGGGTTTTTATGGATTTTTTGTTTTACCTATGTAAGCGAGATCACATTCACAATCTAACTTGTACACTCCTGCATCTTGTAGAGGGATATTACACTTGATGGATGGTAGTTATTTTTAATTGAAAAAAAAATCATAATTTTTTTTATTTATTTTTTAATGTTGAAGAGAGAAATGGGCTTAAATTCCATCTGCGATCATAAGTGGCCTCTGCAACTTTTGTAACTGATCCTAATCAAGAATGGTCTGTTACTGCCGGGGACTCAGTTATTTTTTTTAAGAATAGGGATGACAAACGAGCACACAGTCCACATGATGGTAAGTGGATGCTGTGGTCCATAGATACATTTATTCTAGATTAACAATCAAAACACGGATGCACCTAGTACCTTTGAGGCTGGGATGGAATCCGTCGTTTCCAGTAAAAAAGAGTCTCCGGACCTCTATGCTCTATGAAACACAGCACTATTAAGCTGCTATTTTACGTTGGTATTCTGTGAGATCGTGGTCCTTCCCCGGTCGAGCCGAACCATTCGTGCTACAATAATATAGCTGCAGCCTAGCTCTACCACGTATGAAAAGACGAATAACATAATTTTGAAATTATATAACATTTTTATAAAATCGTAACGACATGCGAGAATATATATGAGTAACCTGAAGTGGTAATGGGTCGGCCATATACACAGATTACCCCCTAATTAGGGCGGCAGACTCTCACTGGTAAACGAAATGTAGGGCGGCCGCCACTTGACGGAGTAACGACCTGGTAAGAGACGCAGGAAGTTGACTGTGATTTGCGGCATTACTTGTGAAAGGCCTATGTTTAGCAGTTAACTTGTGAAGGGCTGTAATAGTGATGATGATGATATGAACTAATGATGGCTCTCTATTCCCTTTGCAAGGGAAAACACAGCAGTGCCCACACTGCTGTTTGCGGTAAAAATAACACGACGGTGATACGTGCTCAGACGGACTCCTGGGGCGAAAGCCAGTTTGAGTGAGAAGATATTTTTTATAAAGGTGATGTGGCCAACGAACTTACAGTTAATCTGATGGTAAATGGCTGCTGTAGTCTATGGACACCTGCGGCCGACTTTAATCAAAATAGGCTAGTCTCAGAGGTGACAGATGCGTTGTCACCTCTGATACTAACTCTCTATACTTATAAGATAGTAACACAAAAGCCAGTATACTAGTATTTGGCGGAAGATATGAAGAAAGAGTTTTTGCTCAAACATACTAATATAGCCCGACTACTAAATACTAATAATAGTGTATGAACATACCATTTATGAACCTGTATTAAATGTCTTTCTATAAGTATTCTTGTTATGTAAATTGAATAAAATGATTCTTTTCTATTCTGTAAATTTTTTCTTCATTAGATTTTTAATTTTATAACATTTTTTAGTCTGCCTTCAAGCTAATGCATTAAATTTGAATTGCTAATTATTTCGATTTGAATTGCTAATAATTTGGAATCGGAACATCATTTTAGTGTCTGAAAAACCTTAGATAACAACACTAGTTTAACTCCATATTATTATTTTTAGGACTGAACGAATTGTTGATATAATGTCTCATATAATTGTATATTAAACATAACATAATTCTTAGGTCCGTTACCCAGATGGGTGGACAGAGACTATGGACTTACATTTGGCATGATCCTGATAAACATTTCTTGCTTCTCCTACATCTCTCATGCCTGTTGCTCAACCCTCGACCCTGTTGCATAAATCATGCTTTTCGCTTTATGGTATTATTAGCATGGCTATATATGTAATATATCACTAATTTGGTCGATAAACTTACACATAGGGGCGTCCTTTGCTGATTCTGAATTTTTTGTAACTTTTTTTTCATTCATTCTTCTTCTAGATCTTTGTCCCAAAATCTTGTAAACTATGTTTTTTATCATAAACATAATTTCTCACTCTGCCGCACAGATGCACCCTTAACATACTTCTTAATGATATTATTAATACATATGTATTACAGTGATTCTGGCAGGGTTCGAACTCTGTTTCAAGCTGATTGCGTACCGTAAAGTTCTAAGGTAAAGGTCAATGTCAGTAAAGTTCTAAGGCAAAGTAACGGATAAATGTTATAGTTTAGGAAACTGTGTCCAACTTGAAAAAAACATAATAAACAATATGCGCAAACTTTTCCACTTCGTTAGTCACAAAATTTTGTGTGCAATCTCCAACGTCGCGTTATCTTTTGTAGCGGGGATTTGAGAGCAAAGTTTTTAAAGCGGGTTTGGAGCTAGCTTTTGTTAAAGTTCGACGTGAGTAAGATATAGAATACAGTCATGTGTTTTCAAAATTTCATTTTTTCTGTAGAATTTTTTTTCTAAAATCAAATAGCTTTCCCCGATTTAAAGCATTTTGAACACTCTGTTTTATGCATCAAAAGCAATTTTAGCACGTTGGGCTTAGTAGCACCGATAGTTCGCGTAGGAAAGAAGGAAGAAGGTGTTGTTTAATCTAGGTAACACCATATTATTCATAAATAACTCATACGTTACGCGGATTTTAGTTAAAAGGTTTTAACTCCTAAAAACTTAGTCTCTTAGAAAAAATTATAGGTAGTTTTCAATAATTATCGTGAAGGCGTACGTATATTAATTAAACGTCAATAAAAATTTAGAACCATCATAATGATATATATTTAATATGATCACTTGTTCCGATCGCGATTATAATTTGCGTTCCCGCAGCAATACCTCCAAACATAGCCACTGCGCTACTAACAAAATACCTATATAAAAATTAAACAAATTATCTTTCGCGCTTTTAAATACGTGGGACACTCAACAAGTTTTGAGATATACAATAAGTATTCTAGATACTATAATATTTATTTAACATCTTTTCAAGATATTCTCCATCATGCTCTATACAAAGTTCCATTCGCCTAAACCAACTCTGAAAACACTTTTACCAGTTTTGATCTAACAGTTCGGAAATCGCTTCTTCGTAGGCAGGCAGTGCTTCTTCGGCGCTTGAAAAAACTTACCTTTTATTTTTTCTTTGACTTTTGGGAACAAAAAGAAATCACAAGGAGCTAAGTCAGGACTGTAGGGTGGGTAACTTAGAGTTTCAACACCAGATTCCTCAATAAATGCTTTTGTTCTAAGGGAGGTATGTGAAGAGGCGTTATCGTGATGCAGCATGATTCCTCGAAGTCCGGTCTTTGGTCTTCTCTCTCGCACAGCTTGAAAAGCATTGGGTTATGCAATTGTATTATACCACTCAGAGTTGACTAACCCACAATTTTCCAGCATTGACGTCGACAAATGTCCGCTCCGCGAAAAAAAAACTAGCCACCATTTTTTTACCAGCATTGCGAGGTCCTTGCAGTTTTGTCGGTAACTGTCCTTCTGAGTAGACCCAAACCAATGATTGCCTTTATTTTCCAGATTATATTAATAGATCAATATCTCGTCATCAGTGATGATTTCTGAAACACGCCTAGATGCCCCGTTTTCAAAACATAGACGCATTTCATGGCACCAATTCACACGAGTCTGTTTTTCGCTTTCGGAGAGTAAACCAGGGATCCGTCGAAAACAAAGCTTCCACACTCCAAGATGTTGATGTAGGATGATATGAATACTCCCCGAACTAATGCCTACAATCTTTTCGATGTCCGTATATGTGATTCGTGGGTCTTCTTGCACCAACATTTCAGTAGTCCATACATTTTCTGCCGTTACTGCTGTTTGCGGAACTCTGGTTCTTTGGTCATCTTTAAGGTTAACTTTACCCGTTTTGAATTCAGCAAACCACCTAAAAATTGTCGCGCGTGATGGAGCTGAGTCCCTAATGCTGATTGTTACCGTTATAAACTTAATTGTTCAGTTAAACCAAATTTAAAATTACTATAGTGGTTAAGATCCATCATTTTAAATGAAAAGCGCGGTAATCATTGCAGAAAAATCAATAGAACTTTGTTTTTTTATATTGAGCAATTGGCTTATGGAGTTCTATTTTTAAATAAATTTGCTTTTTTAAAACATATAACACAGGTGCGTTCCACTTTTAAATTTCGAGCATCTCACAACTTATTGAGTGACCTACGTATAATACTGCCGTGACTTTTAGTCCACTTGTCCCACACCACACAAGCTACGGATGTCTGGACCTCTTAAAATTAAGATGGAACGCCTCACAGTCTGTTCAATAATTGCTAATTAGTAGTAATTGACGGGAAGGGTATCTACTCAAATGGATTCCTAAGCAAAGAGGAAGTCCTACCACCTGGAAATTATAATATTAGATATGATTTTAACCTCTTGTAATATTTGTTAGGTATATAATTTAAAATAATCCAATAATTTTAATTCAAAATGTAAGCCTCAGAAATCAGTACTTAAAAGTGAGATCTACTTTTTAGTTAAATTTTAAGTTCAGAGTCATAAACGTGCGTTCAGCTTGTTCATAGAATGTACATTATTACACAGGAATATGATACATGTTCATCACAGTTCAGGCCCGGGGCAAATATTCGTCGAGTACCGGCAGTGTTTGTTTTCGGTAAAATCGTTTGACGAGGTATTACAATGTTTGCTGATTTTGTATATTGAAATAATAATTGTAAATTGCCTATGGATTTGTTTACCCTTATGTTGTAATAATTACTTTATTTCAATACTTTAAAATTAATAATAAAGCTTATTAAACTGTCTATACTTGCTAAAGTGTTCCTATTTTTAAATCTTTTAATATCAGCTTGCGGCAGTCTACTGCTTTTTGTTTAAAATAGTGATGGTTGCGCGGAAAAAAAAACCATTGGATTATTATATTTGACGGTAGAGGTGCCAAGCCGCTTGTTCCTTTCCGACAAAACGATATCATTCATACCCTCCTCGATCCTCCATTGACACATCGGGGTGGTGGGGTGGGAGCGGCAAGAAGATGATTCTAGAATGTCACGTAATCATCGGGGCCGAGGACATATAAGGCACGCGCGACCGTTGCGCGGCCTCTTTCCACCGCATTCGTCGTTGAAACCACACCGCTAGTAGAAACCGCTTTAGCCTGGAAGCAGTCGAGCTCCAGGAGAACCGCCTCACCTCGTGTGAGATATAGTCGCGCACCGCCTCTCTCCGGAGTGTTCCAGAAGAAGTTCCAGAAATTGCAGCTATAGTGCTCAACAGGATAGAAGAAGGTGAGTCAATACTCCTTTATTTACTGCCTGATATATAGTTTAACCCGCTCCAATTTTGTTGTTCTCCTAATCAGGCAGGATTCCTTTTCAGCGATTTGGCACAATAATAGTTTAGTTTTAGGGAAGAGCGAGTGCATTATACCGCATGCTATAGTAGTCGCCTTTACGTAAGCGTAGAAGCAACCGCATATACAGTCCACTTTAGTTAATATCTCGCGTAATAGGTTTAAGGTTCGACCGGGGAACTAGACTTCGGCAGCCTTAAACACGTGGCTCCACCATTGACAAACGAGCACACAGCCCGCCTGATGGTAAGTGGATGCTTTGACCCATAGACACCTATATTTATCCTCGATTAAGAATCAAAATGCAGATGGGTTGTCACCCCCTGAGGACTAAAATGGAATGTCTCCTTTCCAGTAAAATAGGCTCCAGTTTTTTACATTCACAATACAAAACATATCAGCATTAAGCTGGTATTTTTCGCTGGTATTCTTTGTTGCAACTTTAATATAGCTACTGCACCTATATTATAGTTTGCAGTATGGTTTTAAACTGAGCGAGATATTCGACTTCAGGCCTCTTCAGGACGTCCCACTCTAAATTTACCCAAGCGTGGTTTCTATTCTTTGACATGTCTGCACCATCACTTGTCTTTTCCGCCACATACGTGATCTGCGCATTGCCAGTTTAGCTTGCAAACTCGGAAGGCTATCTGTGAGATTGCTTCTACGGCGGATTTCTTTATAACGAATCTTATCCACCAGTGAAACTCATAGCATAACTCTCACCATCGCCACCAGAGCGACATTGAGCTTGTGGAGTAGTCGTACCGTTAGTCTTAGCTAGTCGTTGTTGGCCCACAACCACTGTAAGGTACATCGGGACGGCCGGGAACTGTGAGACATGTTTTTTTTTGGTTAATTTGTCTTTAATTGCCACTCTGGTGAGTTGGCGATCATTCTTAGCTAACCAAATACATTGTTCTTGGGCGGGAAACTCTACCTCTAGCGGAAAGTTCTACTCCCCGCAGTGTATTGCAATGAACATTGACTGTGTTTCTTCGCTGAAATACTGTACTTAGTTTCGGAGGTGAAATTACTAGCCCTCTTGTCTCTTGTAACCGCATGTGGACCTCACGGACCAAGAGTCTCTAAAACGAATGGCACAGATATGTAGTCCTCTCAGTGATATATTTGCGCGTTTTACAAACATTTATAGAATATATTATTATTAGTACATTTTATAAATATAAAATTTAATTTTTATGTAATTTTATGTCATAGAAATTTTAGTATCTTATTTAATCAAATAAATTGTTAGTTTGGGTAATATACTATTCACTAGACATTAATTTGTTAAACCCAAATTTAAAAAAAATTATTCAGTTTTGTAGCAATAAGTGCCGCTCAAAGTAAAATACGAAATAATTTTTTTTAATGAAAATAGTCTAACAAAATAAAGTTTGATACCTTTAAGTATCTTACAGCTGGGCTTAGCCCACCTTTTATTTATAGGTGATGGAGCAATTATCAACAGTTCGTGTTAGTGGTGGTAAATTAACCTCCAATTTTATTCCTCATACATATAGGTATCCTCACAATGTTTTCCCTCACCGTTGACTACCAAAATTTGAAAAAGTATTTTTAGCAACAAAAATATTTTTTCCGACTACTACGCGGAATAAGTCTCATGCAAAAGCTATAAGGTTAACATGTGTTTGTGATTTTTTGAAATGCTGTTATTATACGTCCTACACGCGAACGAAGCCACGTGTTTAATCTAAATGATATTTCAGTAGCGAAAATCGAATATTCACAAAATTTTAAATTCAAGTGTAACTTTAGACGTACATGTATACTTTTTTACTTATCAAATCAAACAATGCCTAAAAACTACTAGCTGACTAAAATCGTACCCGGTGGTAGATGGTAGATTTATAACTATAGAGGTCTGTTGTAATGAGTGATGATTGGGATATATTCGACATTTTGTCAAATATATAAATAGTATTGTGAAAAAAGGTCGGAATAAATTGGCGGACCCTTTACAAATAATAAGTTCTCTTTTACAACCTTTGTGTGACTCAGTATTATAACTTATAACGTGACGTGAAACTTATAACACGACATTTTATTCTACAGTAATGCCACAAAAGTACGCTCACAAAGGCACGTGATAAGATCGGAGCTAGGTTCTGTGCTCTAGTGATACGCACAATAATAACGATTAACAAAAATACGATTTATTCTGCGTTAATTCGAACCAAATGTCCACGACAGTAATTTAATTAGATGCATAAATTATTAAGTAAGAAGTTTGTAAAAACTTATGAAAAAAAAGAGCAAAAATGCTTTCTTCGCATAACTGGTGGGTCATCCAAATAATATAAATCCAAAACTTTAAACTTTACTCCTACTAAAGCTATGATTTAAGAAATTTATTTTGTTGAGTGTAATCTATAAACATGTTAATGATTACGAGTATATAATAAAAATAATGTCTTCCAGACCGAATTTCGGCCACGACGGCCTGTTTCAACGGAGGCAAGCAATCGGCGCAGGACAGGATTATAGTGCCCAAGTGTATGCGCAAGCACAGGTGCACTCTCTGTTCCTTCACTCTCATAATCCGATGGGACGGTAAACCGACACGACCTGAGAGAGATCAGGCACAGGACCAACGGCTTTACGTGCTTTCAGAGGCACGGGGGTTAGACACCACCAACTTCCTGACTCCGGGCAGCTACTGAGAATTTCTTGACAGAAAAACTTAATAATTGATTTTTTGGCCCAATCCGGGATACGAATCCAGGACCTCATGATCAGCAGTCGCACTACTACAACCACTAGACCAACGAGGCAGTACGAGTAACTGTTAAGTTCAATAAATACTTCTGTATCCGTAAGAAGTTCTGTGAGAACGATGTAGCGTTCGTTAATCATTCTAGTTTCTAAGAGATAAAAATATCTTAACTCTGAGCTATATTAGGGACAGACAAATGGTATTTTACAATCGTACTTAACTACTCTTTCACCCGAGGGCGATATAATAAAATATTTACTTTCAAAGGATTGATATTCAGAAGCAAGTCATCTCGAGACTTGTTCAAAGCAGTTTATATTCGACTTCTTCTCTGAATTTGTATTGAAAACATCTGATTTATGTTGCGAAGTTTTCTTTGAGCTCGAAACTCAATGGCAAAGTTGCCTATATAAAATTTAATAAAATTCAATCTGTTTACCTTAGGCATGGGGTGAATACGTAATTTTTTTTACAAGATGAATTATGCTTAAGATATATTTTATTTATGGCGTCAATGTAGAACTGCGGTAATCATAATAAAATAGTACCCGGATGACCGAGCTTTGTCGGTTTTTTTTGAAATTACATTTAGATACAAATTACATACTGATGAACTGCGGTAATCATAATAAAATAGTACCCGGATGACCGAGCTTTGTCGGTTTTTTTTGAAATTACATTTAGATACAAATTACATACTGATGAACAATATTTTTTGATCTTATTGACGTAAAAGAAAAAAACTGAACTGGTTATTTGAATAAAAAATTATGAGTGCAATTCGTTTAGTTAAAATTTTCGTATTTTTAAAAATACTAAAAAAAGGGCTCGAAATACACAAAAGAAGGGAACTTGAAAAAAAAATGAAAAAGTCGGACCGAAGACAGGACGCGAACCAAGGCATTACAATTTCGCGAACGCTCGATATCCATTTGAGCTATTACGATCATTAACACAATGTCAAAATTTACCTTCATATATTTTAGCAGTTTTTCATTGCCTGAAAACACGGACGAAAAGACATTTTCTAAGAATAAATCCTAACTAGATCGATTTACCGCCCCCGAAACTCCCCGGACACTAAATTTTATGAAAATCGTTTGATCCGTTTCCGAGATTCAGATTATATAATATATATATTTTTTTCTTATGTTATTAAGCATTCCATTTTAGCACTTAGTGGTGACGGTACATCTGTAACTTTGCTTTGTTCAGAGATTCAGAGGTATTGTAAGTTCGTTAGTTACTTCAATGTTATTTAAAAAATTCGTTACGTTTAAGAGGAATAACTATTTTATATGTAATCATATAAATGAAAATTAAAACAAAACTTTTGCGATATATTAAGATATATATTAATGTTATATTTTTCATCAGTCCGAACACACATTGGCATGTAAAAATTGTAAAGTGTAATAGCTATAATTGGCGGACGATAATTATTAATTTTACGCTAGGTTAACGCGCCTGTCTTGATAACTTTCCTTGGTACGATAGAAATGTTCGCTAACCATAACATCCTCCTCGCATTTTCCATAGTTTTTATTGAACCCACGGGGTAAGCTATTTTCAAGGATTCCCTTAACGGGACCCAACGACAAAAAGATGTTAATTACGACATAGTTTAAATTAATTATAGAATTACCCGTACTAGAATTTAAAAAAAAATGTCTACAGCACGCATTAATTATGAGCTGCGATTATTGTTGTGTCAAAGAAAAAGAATACCTGTGTAAAATAGAACCGGAGACCCTTTTTACTTCTTACGAGTCATTATATTATCTTAGTCATTAGGGGTAACAACGCATCTATGTACATTTTGATCGTTCTACGACTTTGAGTATAATACTCATAGTCTACGAGCACACCGTCTACCTGATGGTAAATGAATACTGTGGTCCATAGACATCAACATACATTCTCGATTAACAATAATATGCTGATACGTTCTCACTCCTGAAGACTAAGATGGAATGCCTCGTTTCACCATCGTCACTTTGTTCACCGTCTGGGCATGGTAACGACTGAACCATTCTTTTAAATACGTAGTATAAAGGTGACGAATGAGCACACAGTTTGAATGGTAAGTGAATAGCGTGGCCCTTAGACTTGTACATTTATTTATCTTAAAGTAATAATAAAAATGCAGATGTATTGTTACCACTGAGGACTTAGATGAAACACCTTCTTTGCATTGAAACGGGTCTCCGGATCTATACACTCACCATACGAAGCACGTGCGCGAACGTGGTCCTAACCCGTAGAACTGACCTAGTCGGGCTACATAAATGTTTTTACAAAATTCTGTTAGAATATCTATTAAAACGAAAACCTCATATAAAAAAGCATGTTGATATTACCATGGATTTTTTTAAATGAAGCTTGAAATATTGATATCTGTAGAACAATTAAATCGGTTATTGTTAAAAAGTTAGTCTAAATATTTGCTGAACTGCAAAAACTCCATACACGGGGGCGTTTAGCCTTCGTTAGGCGCACTATTAAGGCTCGAGTGTCTAGCGTCAAGCTATTGTTATCTTTTATGGCGGCCATTTGAGTGTAAAAACTTTTAGTTTATTAAACTGCGTTCGATTAAGCTTTTGTGGACGCTCATCACGAACATGTGAGATCTGGTGCGCACATTGTTAAAATGTTTCATTTTCAGTTTTGTTTGACATGCAAATTTTGCTCTTAAATCACGTCACGTTAGTTTTACTTCTACCCGGATAGTAGCGATAGTGGAAGTAGCGAGCTTTAGCGATTTGGTATGAATGGAACGCGATTGATGACGTCAACAGTGGCGTTACTGTTTAGTGAAGCTAACCATTAGCTATTTAGTGACAGTGTAAGAGTATCCTCTACACCATTTAGTCCCATATTGTAATCATGTCGAAAAATGGTATGTAAAACAGGCGATGAGCATCAGTGCTTACCCCTTTATAACTTGAAAAAAAAAACTGTGGTTGCCAACCGAACAATCTATTGGGGTTGATTCAGCTGTGGACTTTTTATAGGCTGTAAAAGCTGTGGTGGCGCCTGGTGCATTCATATTAACGAATGTTAAATAGATATAATGATTTCTTATGTAAGCATTAATAATATACAAAAATTAATAATTTTTGTGAAATTGTTTTTTTTTTCGTTTTATTTACTTTTTTTATACGTGGTAGAGCCACGCTGCAGTTATATTATGGTTGTAGCACGAATACGTCGTCTCGACCAGGGAAGGACCACGCTCTCGTAGAATACCAGCGTAAAATAGCAGCTTAACACTGCTGTGTTTCGTATGGTGAGTGTGGAGATCCGGAGACTCTTTTCGACTGGAAACGAGGCATTCCATCTTAGTCCTCAGGGTTAACAACACATCTGCGTTTTGATTCTTAATGGGGCATAAATGTAGATGTCTATGGGCCACAGCATCCACTTACCATCGGGTGGACAGTGTGCTCGTTTGCCACCCTTATTCTATAAAATATGTATAGATAAAGCTTATTGTTCTATTAAACAAACGACCATCACATACTATGTTCTTTAAAAAAAATGCACGAAATATGAAGCAAAGTATTTTCATATTTCATGGCTAAGCTGTGAAAAAGTTGTATTTTAATCTATTTCACAGAATCAGCTTATACGAGAGTAAGCTTTTTGTGTTTTTTCTTTATAGTTAACCGAGAAACACACACAAAGCATCGTTAAATGAACCGAAAGATGATATTGTGATACTTTTTATTTTTAAAATTAAATTAAATTAAAAATTTCCTTTATTTCCAAAAATCCTATTACAAATATTTGTCGATCTTCCCTTTAAGTAGTCAGAGACACTTGTGTTGGGAATAACTCGCTACTTCCCTTACCAACCGTAACCGTAAACCTAAATAAGATAAACTAGGTAGGTATATTATATCTAAAAGGTTAGTTTAGGATGGTATGGTTTACATTTTTTTTTACATTGAAATATAACATTTTTGATATAATTCAAATTTAAATTTAAATTGCGGCTCTAGTGGCAATGAACAATTTTCATGTAAGCATGTATGGTAGTATATAAAATGTGCGTGAGTGTGTATATATGTTTGTGTGCGTCTGTACATGTGTGCGTGCGTGCGTGTGTGTGTGTGTGTGTGTGTGTGTGTGTGTGTGTGTGTGTGTGTGTGTGTGTGTGTGTGTGCGTGCGTGTGCGTGTGCGTGTGTGTGTGTGCGTGTGCGTGTGCGTGTGCGTGTGTGTGTGTGTGTGTATGTGTGTGCGTGTGCGTGTGTGTGTGTGTGTGTGTGTGTGTGTGCGCGTGTGTGTGTGTGTGTATGTGTGTGTGTACGTGTGTGTACATGTATATGTGCACGTAGTGTGTGAATGAGTGTATGTATGTGTGTATACGAGCTCGTGTCTGTATGGGAGTGTGCATGTGTGCATGTGTTGGTTACATGTATTTTTAAACTTATTTGAAAATTTTTCTAACCTGAAGACCTGTTTAATATAACAAATTGCTCACAGATCAACCAGGGTTCTTTTGTGAGGGATTCCAACTTGCAACGTCCAGCATCAAAAACTATAACTATTCCTCTACTACATACGAAATTTTTATTTAATTTACAATTTTAATATTTGACTTGAGATTAAGTAGTTGTGTTTTTAAAGTACGTAAGGGTTATATGATCACTTTAAGCTTTTCCGCCCTATAAAACCAAAATTAGGAGGACAGAGACAAAAACGCAAAATCGTATATTTATGATTAATACATTAAGAAAAAAAAATAGCAAACGGGCTTTGGCTATAATTAGGAAAACTTCGACAAATCTATTTAAAAACTACTTAAACTACAGCATACTAAAATCAAAGAGATTTTAAAATATTTTTTTTTACGAAATTCGACTAAAATATTTACTATAATGTCAACTGTCAAAATGGCGAATATAAAGCAGCGCCTTTTTGACCCTTTATTATTTGATTGACCGATGAAGAGCTATCGTAAAACAAAGCTATTTATGCAGACAAGCTATAGTTTTTGAGTTATAAGAGAGTTACCATATTACCCTAACGTACTATACTATATTATTAAAATATCAAATGAGCTTGCAATTCATTTAATGGTAAATGGATATTGCCCATGGACACTAATGTCAAAACAAAAAAGGCCACAAATACGTTGCCAACCATGAGAAGTAATATAAATTAACTTTTACCAGCCTTTAATTAGCTTTTATCATATTGACTTTTTTTTTAAACGTTACCCCTACACTAAGATTTTCTCTTGTATCGTGGGGGCAGTTTACAAACATAAATTGCACAAGGACAAACATCCAGACCCGGAACAACTACCTACAAAGGCCATACAAATACTTGTTTCCTACGGGATTCGAACCCGCGACCCCTAGCGCAGCCACTCATTGCTAAGCCAATGCACCACGGAGTCGAATGAATATTGACTCTCGTAACATTCAAATATTTCAGGTCGAACTTCGGTCACAGCAGTCAGTCTCATCGGATACGAGTCATTTGCGCAGGACAGGATTACGATGTGCGAGTATGTGTGCAAGCACAAGTGTACTTTCTATTCCCCCATACTCATAGTCCGATCGGATGGCATTCCGAAATGACCAGAGAGAGATCCCACGGCTTTATGTGCATTCTGAGGCACGGGAGTGAAACACCTCCAGCTTCCTAACGCTGGGTTGTTGCTGAGAATTTTTTGACAAAAAAAATTAATTAAATTATTTTGGTTGACCCAGGATTCGAACTCGGAATCACAGCTTATGACTATTAGGCCAACGAGGTTTTTGAAGTGCACTCAAAGGTAATAAAATACAGTGAAAGAACACAGAGGTGGATACAATGGATCGATAGACCGAGTAACAATGTGACAGCTATATGTAGCTCAAACTGATAACTAATGAAGAAGGAATGGCCTCGAGTCTTTTAATGCCTTCCATATAAAATTTTGGTCACGGCCGTCAACCTTAACGAGAACTAGCCATCTGCGCTGAACAGTGGCCGAGTGTATGCGCACAGCTGCACTCTTTATTCCCACAATCTCATAGTACGATGGGATGACAATCTGACACGTGCGGAAAGAGATCAGGCCAAACTAAACGGCTTCATGTGTTTCCTGAACGATAACTTTATATTAGCAATATGGTGTTGGGTGACCACCAAATTAGGTGAAGTGATGATGTGATAAAACAAGCAGGCAGTCGATGGATGTAGCTAGTTTAGGCCCGAGGCCCGTGCTTTGGGGTAATCTATGACAAATGCTATATATAACAGGCTATACGTGGTAGAGTTATGCTGCAGGTTTATTATAGCTGTAGCACGAATGGGTCGGCTCGACCGGGGAAGGACCACGCTCTCACAGAATACCACAGTTTGATACCGCTAGAGTGCGAAATGAACCGATTTCCGTATTTACTGGAAACGAGGTACTCCATCTTAGCCCACGGGAGTGACAACGCATCTGCATTTTGATTCTTCATTGAGGATAGATGGAGATGTCTATGGACATATCATAGATGTATATAGCTCTGCTGTGTTAAATGTACAGTCTAGAATTTTACACTCTTCCTCATCTACCTAGTCTAACTTGTTTCATTTTGCACAATGAAATGTCTTATTTGAAATGTGCAAATAGGCCTCACGTCTTAGATATGTATTTAATGCATAAAAGAGAAACATATCCTTTTTATAGGGATTCTTTTGTTTGGTACAATCCTTTCGAAGCTAAAGAGGCTTAGCAAAATTAAGGTGACAAAGGAAAACGCTTCACAATTTAAACAATTCACGGAATAATTTCTATGCTCATTTGAGAAATACTGTGAATAATGCTATGAAACATTTTGTTACGCAATTTTTATAAATTAATGTTTTTTTTTACATTGAAGTAAAAAGCGAACTTGCAAACCATCAGATGGCAAGTGGCTGCTGTAGCCCAAGGATACTTTGTAACCAACATCAAACAAAGACACAAAGATGGCTACTGGTGCGTCGTCACCGCTAACCACTAAGATGGAATGCTTACAGCCCCTAATTATACTGGTTGTCTGTACCCCTCAGACCGAAACAAAGCAGTCCAAGTATTGCTATTTAGGGACAGAAATAGGTAAGATAACTGTTTTTACCCAGACGGACTTTTAGGCACCATATAATAGGAATTTGGGATCTAGGAATCCTTTAATCTAGTAAATTGGTTTTTTGCTTTACGGTAATTAAAATATTTTTAATTCTAATTCAAAATAATATTTATAATCATGACTGTAGTACGAATGGATTGGCTCGACCGAGGAAGGACCACGCTCTCACAGAATACCAGCGTAATAATAGCTGCTTAATACTGCTGCGTTTCGTATAGTCAGTGTAGAGATCCGGAGACCCTTTTTTATTGGAAACGACGATTCCGTCTTAGTTCTCAGGGGTGATAACGCATCTGAGTTTCCATTCTTAATCAAGGATAAATGTCGAGGTTTATGGGCCACAGTATCCTCCTACTACGCTGGACTGTGTGCTCGTTTGCCACCCTTATTCTATAAAAAAGCGTATAACATCAAGCTCTTTGAAATGTGAACTATATATATTTATGCATAAAGTAAAAAATGTAACATCTACTGTTGTGACATAGATTGAAACTTCGCCGGAGACTGTTTTTAGGTTTTCTTTTAACACGAATGAAGGTTATAGTAGCTTGCGGCATATGGTTCACCTCGTATTTCACAATTCGCGAGCAACCCGTGTTCGATCTCTGCCATCAACAAATAAGTTATTACTATCAATTTTATGTGCTGACCTTAACTTAACAGTCTGTCATAAGTTTACCACTCTAGGCCCTCCATAGGATCGTTTGCCATAATTGACACGCTTGACAAACGAGTTGGCAATCGATGTTTTTTAATTCAACTATTATCGGGAAGATGTTGGTGTCCGTGTTCTGGTTTGTTTCCCTTTGTCGCCTCTAACGAAATCCACGGGATAATACGGGGTAGATGATATTCTTACAGTGCAATTACACGGTTAATTTACTTAGGGGTGTAAATATTTCGAAAACTTGTGAATTCCGTCAAATATTTTATTCCTGAGACAAGCAGGTTTCCTCACGATCTTTTTCTTTCCCAATGAGCAAGATGTAAATCTGCACTAAAAATTGCAATGAAAAGTTGCGTTGTTCAATCTTATTAAAAATTCGCGACAAACACCTAGCACATGAGATATTTAGGCTTTACTATTGAATTAGTAGTTAATACACTGATGAAAGTGTGGATGCTGTGTAAAACAATTTTTTTTATTTATGTATAAGTAACAAAGGGTGGATTTTTACGATGTAGAGCAACCTGTAGGGAATTTTTTTAAGCATAAATTGATTCGACAATGCGTGTACAGAATAAAAAGATAAAACAGCAGCGTGATGCTGCTGTGCTTCGTATGGATAAGGATGGAAGACTCCTTTCACTTCTAACAAGGCATTCAATCTTAGTTTTCAGGAATGAAAATACATATCCGTATTGATTCTTAATCGAGGGTCCATGTCGTTGCTATAAGCCAAAATGTGCACACACCAATAGGTGGACATTGCGCTCATTTGCCTTCAAAACATTACATCCCTTCAAAAATCTACGGCCCAACATAGACCTCCTCTAAGAATTGCCTCACGGACGATCCTGAGCCACCTGCACCCATACATACATGTATTACCAGGTGGTTACTCCATCTAGTAAGTAAAACCGCCCTACACTTCGTTTCACTTTACGTTACTTTGCCTTTAAATAAATAAGTGTAAATTAGAATAACGCACCGATATTTACCAACGAATATATAAGTCCAAATAATTAAAAAATTACTTGAGCAATTGGGAGAACTGAAGATAAAAAACTTTTTTTAATGTAATCATACATGTGCCACTCTAGATGTTAACCTAGAGGTGATATTACTAATCTGCCCAAAAGAGTAAAAAAACGCAATCGAATTTAGAGCTCCCTATTTCTTAACCGACTTCAAATAAAACCGGCCAAGAGCGTGTCGGGTCACGCTCAGTGTAGGGTTCCGTAGTTTCCCGTCCGTCACAATGCGACAGTAGCCTAATGGCAGGGCGCGGACCGAGAACTCAAAAAGGTCGTGGGTTCGAATCCACCATTCGACTACTGGCGTGAACCACTCGTAACACAAGCAATTTTAAGCTTACCACGAGTGGTTAAGGGGAATATTAGTAATGTGTATAGCATTGTTAATATTCTTTTAAAAAAAAATAAAAAATAAAAATAAAAACAATAAGTGTTCCCACTTATGAGTTTAAAGGTGGGTATCCATTATGTTCGCGCTCCAGCAGCGCTCTGCGCTCCTGCAACTGCTCCCGGTAGTGGGTACGTGCGCGAACATGGAGCGTGCAACATTGCACGCTCCGCGGCAGGCGCTCCGACTTTCCATCCAAGTTCAAAATGATTTTCCTAGAAAGTCCTTATAAAATTCTACTTTTCAGATTTTTTTCATATTTTCTAAACTTATGGTTCAAAAGTTAGAGGGGGGGGGACACATTATTTTTTACTTTTGGAGCGATTATTTCCGAAATTATTGACATTATAAAAAAATGATTTTAGTAAACCCCTATTCATTTTTAAATACCTTTCCAACAATATATCACACGTTTGGGTTGAAATCAAAAAAATCACTTCCCACTTTACATATAAGGGGGCTACCCTAATAAAACATTTTTTTTCCAATTTTTATTTTACCACTTTGTCGGCGTGATTGATACACATATCGGTACCAAATCATAGCTTTCTAGTGCTAACGGTCACAGAGATTAAGCGAGGACGGACAGACGGACAGACAGACATGGCGAAACTATAAGAAGACGAAACTAAAAAGAAGGAGGTACTGAATTAGACCGTATAATTTTAAAGTTTGTTACCTCAGAACTTTTTTCTAGGTAAACCAATTTTGATAATTCTTTTTTTTATTTAAAAGATGATGCTTGTCATGTAGTTCTATATAAATTTGATCGAGACCTTTTTTTTTTGCGGATGGAAAATCATCTTATGACGCCTTTCGCTCTGGGTGGAGCGTAAGGGAGTGTCAGACTTTTAATGACTAAAAACCATCCGTGTTCCTTGCACCCCTAATCGAGACCTGACTAATAGTTTTTGTGTTATCCTTAATAATGCGTATTTAATTGACTTCGACTACATTGATGATGTTCTCGTTTTATTTATATTGAAGTTGGTTTTACAAAATTTTTAATGCGACTACTTGTTGAAGTCTAGCTTGCTAAAGAATAAAAACGTGTGTACATACATAAATAATGTGTTTCAAACAAGTACACAAAAATATGAAATTTACAGTATAATATACAATACCATTACCATTTCAGCCTATTTAAAGTCCAATGCTGAATATATCCCCCATTTTTTCAGGTGTGAGGATTATCAGTATTATGTCATAGGGGAATATCTGCTATAGTTGCCATGCATGGTGGGTGGCGTATGTCACTGTAGTTTTCCTAGTTGTTATAAGGAAAAGGCCGCTGATGTATCCTGATTTGTTTCCCACTGCCACCTCTTACGACACCCATTGGACGATATGGGGTATCGATTATTCTTACACTGTCATTATGCGGTCGATTAAAGTTTATAAAAACAAAGAATTTGAAGATGGAAATAAAAATATTATTTTGTTCGCCAGTTTGCATCGTATCAAAATGTTAAGCAGCGCTTTTCACACTAGGCGCGGACTGTAACGTGAGAGACTTATAATACAGATAAACAAAGATAAAATTGGTGCTCGGATAACTTTTCAAAGTTGTATTTTTTTTAACCATAAAACACATATTCCTTTTTCTTTGAATCATAAAAGAATAATTGAAAATTTATTCTAGAATTGTTTTTTATATGTCTCGAAATAAAAAGCTACGTACCTAGGACGTGAACGTGTGGACCTGAACGCTGCAACTGCACTAGTCGCGAATGCTCTACGCAACTTTATGTCATTATCCACTTATCTTCTTAGATAGGTTACCTACGCACACGCACTTAAGGGTAAGCAGTTATTGTTTTATACTAATATTGAATATTGGACCTTTATATTATTAAATTAGAAATATAAAAGAGAACGTTATCGTATTCAAACAGTCGTAATAGCTCAGGAGTTTAGCGTGCACCTTAAGTTTTAATAGTACATATGTACACACATACATGAGTACACACTAGAGTTCGATTACCGCTGGTAGTGGTACAGAAAATAATGTTCATCGAAAATGAAAATGAAAATGAACCTTGTGCTTGTGGTAAAGGAAAATATTCTGACTCAGAACTTCTTAGATATTTTGAATGTTTGATAAGTTAAAGATATAACGATGTCATGTAAATTTACCTCAAATTTAAAGGTGCAATACAACTATTTCCTGCTTCAAAATCCTTTCAGAATTTAGAACAGAAGGTAAGAGGTTTTACTTTAGTTTCATAGTTATACCTACTCATCGACTAGCTTTCATTTTTTATTGTGTAAATTATATTAGTTATAGAATTTGATTTCATTACCTTTTACACAATTAAGAGTATCATATAATTATAAGACGATACTTGCAAAATTTTTTCTGTGGACAGAGGAATTTAAAAATGTTGATGTTTGACAAACGAAATTTTATTTTCTTACGACGAAAAATTAAGAGTTTTGCATTATATTCACCCCTAATATAGTATGAGGAATTTGGTGTTCTCGCTACGCTTTGTCTTTTATAGCTGTCTGTTGAAGTTATATCTTCTTATGTACGACATATCTGTAGGTCTCCTCTTGTGAGATGGCAGTAGTGCAGAAAACATCCGTTCCGTTGCTTCAATATGTGTATTCAAATCGCTAAAAACATAAAATCTAAAAACACTTTGACTGCAAATTATACCCATCAGTATCATTTGCACTCGAAGTGTTTCCAGGTTGTAGGATTCTTATTAAGTCTAAAATATCTTAAAAACGATTCATCCACAGCTGTAAATTTCAAAATACGCGAGAAACCCGAATTCACCACAATCAGGTGATTGGAATCTGGAGAAAAATATAGCAGTTTTCCCCTTTCACAACTCTGGTAAATTCTTCTTATACTTCGAGTTGCTGTCCAAAAAATATGGCAAGAGCTTCGCTAGATTAGTGATGGACGTTGAAAGAAAATCAACTTTTTCGATCTAATGCGTCGCACGTGGCATCGATATTATATCGATGTATTAAAAATTAAAATTTTCAAAATGGATTTCTACTTAATAATTTTGGGACTGAAGACGAGCAATTTATTAACTTTATGAAAATACACGGATTTGTGATTCCGTAGTAAAGAGATTTGGCCATTTACAGTTTCAAAGTTTTTTTACGGGCTGACGCTTGGCTAGCTTGGGCACCATTCTGTCACGGTGATGTTGAGCGCGACTGTCACTTGTTTGACAGTTGACACTTTAGACGTTATTAGACGAAAGTCAATTCCATGAAGGGAGAATCTAAATAAAGACAAAAAGAGTACAACACAAATTCGATTACAACTCTTTACAAAGTATTTGTAGCAGTTGGATACAATTGCTTTCGCATAAGCGCCACATTTTATCATCCGCGGATTGAATTCGTTTTTCATAAATGGTGATGCTGACTTTGTCGATTCGGTTTGAATACACTCGCAGTAGGTTTAACTCTTCGATGTATCGAAAAAAAGCATCGATGTTGATGAATTCATAAAACATTGGATTGAATCGATATAGAGCGTTTTTAATACATCGATGTATATCGTCTATCACTATTAGCCTATTTATATGCCAGCTTTGTACACAGGTTTCCCCAAATTTTTAAAAATTGAGAGAATACCCTATATGTCCTTTAATTTTTTATCCCTCAGAACAATAGGTTTTCTCACGACGTTTTTCCTCACCGCCGTGTTAAATAAAACCTTTAAATTGCAATTAATAACTTCATTGGTGCCGGCGGAGATCGATTTCACTTTGCTCGTGTACTGTAAATTAAAGTGAGCGCTTCTACCTTAAGATACAATGGCTCATTTATAAGATACTAATGAACGTTTTAATTTTAATTTTTGATTGTAAAAGAAAAGTACAGTATATATCCTTGTCACTTGCGAGTATCTCTAAACGGGTTATGGAGCAACTAATCCAGCGTCTGTTTGCGAAATACACATGTTTCCGAAATAATTTTGTTAAACAGACATGCAAGTCCGTTTAACTTCCACAGAATGTTATTTTGCACCACTGAGCACGTGGTTAATATATACATTTACAACTGCAATTTCATGGCAGGAATTGAACCCTGGTTTACGTATTGTGAAATTTAGCGGTGAGCGCTTAGTACTTGAGCTACTTATGAACTCCAACTTATCACTAAAATCCAAAAAATTGACTAAGATAAACAATTGCTTAGTAACATTAGTTTTTAATTTTACTACACAACTAAACCAAATGTATTTACCAAAGGCATGCTATAGAAGCTACTCCCAGTAATACATATAACAATACATAGTAAAACATAAGTCATAAAAACCTATGGACGTTTTATAGCAGGACCCGTTCTAGGGCAGTTTTGCCAATGTCATTGGCGAGAGTACGCAAGAACAGTACCAAAGCTTTTTGTTTAATCGAAGTAAGGTTGACTATTAAGATTAAAAATTGTGCCCACAATTCACCAGATGGTAAAAGGGTGGTGGTTGCCCATAGATATTTATATCTACCCTCAATTATAAATCAAAATGTAGATGCGTGTTAACTCTGAGGACTAAGACGGAAAGCATAGTTGCAAGTCAAAAAATTTTGATTCTCTGTTATTTAAAATGGGTGTTATGTATGAATGCAGTCTTTAATATCTAAGACTTTGTAGCTTTTTCCAAAGTATTTTCTTACGAATTTAACAGATTAGAGTATAGATTCTCATACAACGCCTCCACACAACAGTATTATACTATAAATACTCATTTATTTGTCTGCCTCATTGGTTTAATGGATATAGTAGTGCGAATAATGATCATGAGGTCCTAGATTCGAATCCCGGGCTGGGAAAAAATTCAATTATTCAGTTTTTCCATCAAGAAATTCTCAGTAGTTGCCCGGAGTCAGGAAGTTGCCGGTGTCTCACCCCCGTGCCTCGAAAAGCACGTAAAGCCGTTGGTCCTGCGCCTGATCTCTCTCCGATCGTGTCGGCTTATCGTCCCATCGGAATATGAGAGTGAGTGAATAAAGAGTGCACCTGTGCTTGCGCATACACTTGGGCACTATACTCCTGTCCTGAGCCGATGACTAGTATCCGTTGAGGCGGGTTACCGTGACCGAAATTTGGTCTGGAATACATTATTACTCCTTTATTTAATACATTTGTTATGTAGTAGCGACTTTGGGGAATCCCCTACCCCATTTCATCTCGAATAGTAATAGTATCTTAGCCAAAACTGAAACAGGGGCTGAGCAGCTGCTTTTTCTTGATGACAGTTGAAATGGAAAAATAAACTGCGGTTGGCAACCCGCCTACCAATATTCCCCATATGAGTCTACGGGTGAGGGTTATTTTTAACATTGAACTTTCGAAAGGCTATAATGAATAAATAATGGTAACTACCACTTTCCACCATCCATCCATTGCAGCCTATAAAAGTCCACTGCTGAGCTTAGGCCTTCTTTACAAATTCCTTCATGTGAGGTGGGGGGATTCCTCCATGATTGCAACGTTTGGAAAGCAGTAGTGTAGTAGTAGTTGGTAACGGTAGTTTTATTATGTGGAGCAGTTATCAAGAAAATACTGTTGCCTATCCCCTGTTCCAGTTTCCCACTGTCGCCTCTAAGGACGTCCACGGAATGATGTGTGGTAGTGAATATTCCTACAATGATACCGCATGGTTAATAACCTCTATATATTAACTGTATCTTATTCTATTATTTTTTAAATAATAGAGAAGATTTACTATAACCTTGCTAAGCTAAGGCTTGGCAGGCAGATCGACGGTATCGGACGGACGACAGTACCAGACGCCTTGCAACTTCGACGCTGCTGCCGGTCTCCGGTCTTGGTATTTTACATCTGGCGGAAACGAGATGGTTATACCAACACCCTTGAAAGGCATAAAAATTTTCTCGATCGTGTTGGCTTATCGTCCCATCGGAATATGAGAGTGAGTGAATAAAGAGTGCACCTGTGCTTGCGCATACACTTGGGCACTATACTCCTGTCCTGAGCCGATGACTAGTATCCGTTGAGGCGGGTTACCGTGACCGAAATTTGGTCTGGAATACATTATTACTCCTTTATTTAATACATTTGTTATGTAGTAGCGACTTTGGGGAATCCCCTACCCCATTTCATCTCGAATAGTAATAGTATCTAAGCCAAAACTGAAAAAGGGGCTGAGCAGCTGCTTTTTCTTGATGACAGTTGAAATGGAAAAATAAACTGCGGTTGGGAACCCGCCTACCAATATTCCCCATATGAGTCTACGGGTGAGGGTTATTTTTAACATTGGACTTTCGAAAGGCTATAATGAATAAATAATGGTAGCTACCACTTTCCACCATCCATCCATTGCAGCCTATAAAAGTCCACTGCTGAGCTTAGGCCTTCTTTACAAATTCCTTCATGTGAGGTGGGGGGATTCCTCCATGATTGCAACGTTTGGAAAGCAGTAGTGTAGTAGTAGTTGGTAACGGTAGTTTTATTATGTGGAGCAGTTATCAAGAAAATACTGTTGCCTATCCCCTGTTCCAGTTTCCCACTGTCGCCTCTAAGGACGTCCACGGAATGATGTGTGGTAGTGAATATTCCTACAATGATACCGCATGGTTAATAACCTCTATATATTAACTGTATCTTATTCTATTATTTTTTAAATAATAGAGAAGATTTACTATAACCTTGCTAAGCTAAGGCTTGGCAGGCAGATCGACGGTATCGGACGGACGACAGTACCAGACGCCTTGCAACTTCGACGCTGCTGCCGGTCTCCGGTCTTGGTATTTTACATCTGGCGGAAACGAGATGGTTATACCAACACCCTTGAAAGGCATAAAAATTTTCTCGATCGTGTTGGCTTATCGTCCCATCGGAATATGAGAGTGAGTGAATAAAGAGTGCACCTGTGCTTGCGCATACACTTGGGCACTATACTCCTGTCCTGAGCCGATGACTAGTATCCGTTGAGGCGGGTTACCGTGACCGAAATTTGGTCTGGAATACATTATTACTCCTTTATTTAATACATTTGTTATGTAGTAGCGACTTTGGGGAATCCCCTACCCCATTTCATCTCGAATAGTAATAGTATCTAAGCCAAAACTGAAAAAGGGGCTGAGCAGCTGCTTTTTCTTGATGACAGTTGAAATGGAAAAATAAACTGCGGTTGGGAACCCGCCTACCAATATTCCCCATATGAGTCTACGGGTGAGGGTTATTTTTAACATTGGACTTTCGAAAGGCTATAATGAATAAATAATGGTAGCTACCACTTTCCACCATCCATCCATTGCAGCCTATAAAAGTCCACTGCTGAGCTTAGACCTCCTTTACAAATTCCTTCATGTGAGGGGGGGGGGGGATTCTTCCATGATTGCAACGTTTGGAAAGCAGGTTGGTAACGGTAGTTTTCATTATGTGGAGTAGTTATCAAGAAAATACTGTTGCCTATCCCCTGTTCCAGTTTCCCACTGTCGCCTCTAAGGACGTCCACGGAATGATGTGTGGTAGTGAATATTCCTACAATGATACCGCATGGTTAATAACCTCTTTATATTAACTGTATCTTATTCTATTATTTTTTAAATAATAGAGAAGATTTACTTTAACCTTGCTAAGCTAAGGCTTGGCAGGCAGATCGACGGTATCGGACGGACGACAGTACCAGACGCCTTGCAACTTCGACGCTGCTGCCGGTCTCCGGTCTTGGTAACATTCATCATCAATCAAACATTCGTTTATTTGTTGTTTTGCTGTTTGGTACTATAATAAGTTTACAAATGTGGAGGAGAGTGAGGGTTCATTTAATTTCGTGCATGAATTATATTGTGTTGCTGGGTATTATCTGTTGAATTCTATTACGTGTGTACCACACCATGTAACATGTATGTAGCACCAAGCTGGTTTGTGATTATTAAGGGGACTGTCCTTCTAAAATGAAATGAAAACGGATGAAATGACAATTTCTCTATACAATTTGTCTTAGAATATTACTTCGAAATATTATTTATACTGAATTCGGAATATTATTACTTCAGAATTTTTAAGTACCTATAAAACAATATTACTTAGTTCTTATAAATTTTAAGTTTAAATATTTTATTAAACAAAACCTGTGAAAAAGGATTATTATAATATAAATGAATGAATGGTTGATAATAACCCCTGGGAATGGGGTGTGGTTGCTCCCATGCTGTTTCTAAAATAAATTTTATAAATAGTTTTTACATCCTTTCATCATCATCATCATCATTACAGCCCTTCACAAGTCCACTGCTGAACATAGGCCTCCCCCAAGTAATGCCACAAAGCACGGTCCTGAGCCACCTGCATCTATGGACTTCCTGCATGTCTTAGCAGGTCTTCACTCCATATCCATATGGTGGGGGGTCACCCTACACTACGCCGGTACGAGGCTGCCACTCGAGAACCTTTCTTCCCCATCGGTTATCGGTTCTTTGAGCTATATGGCCGGCCCATTGCCACTTCAGCTTACTAATCTGTTGGGCTATGTCGGTCACTCTGATGCTACTGCGGAAATACTTATTTCTGAATTTATCACGCAGGGAAACCTCGAGCATAGCCCTCTCCATAGCTCGCTGAGCGAACTTGAGCGTCCTCATACGGCCATTATTTATTTTATTTATTTTATTCTTTATTACACCAAAGATTTTGTACAAAAGGCGAGCTTAATGCTATATGGCATTCTCTACCAGCTAACCTTGGGTAGAACAGAGAGTGAGTTATGGGCAGTAAAATTGTCATGATCACATTCAATTCAAAAATGTACATGCTACACATACATAATATATATACCAATTATTAGATACCAACACCCTAGAAAGGCATAAAAATTTTCTGGCATTTTCTATAGCCGCCTTTTACGGTGCTCATGGTACGAAACGGGTTATTGATATGAGATAGATTCTCTTAGGTTTGGAGTTTTCACTGCAAATGCAAGTATACGTGGTGGAGCCATGCTGCAGCTATATTATGACTGTAACAGCGTAAACAGCTTGATACTGCAAAATTTTGATTTTAATATATGTGTGTGTATACTGTCGGAATATAGAGACAATTAATGGACACTTGGAATTTTTATCTAACACCCGATACGTTCACAACCATACCGCCGCCATACGATATAATTATTTAAAATATATATACTAAACTATAATATATTATTTGTAAGACTTATTTTGTGATATCACAAAGAAATATTTCTCCCACGTTTTTACTATTTCTGCACTGTAGCCACAATAATTTATGATATGTAAAGAAATGTGCGAAATACGCTATTAAGCATTATTTGCACATAAAGCTGTGTATTTCGCGCAACCCATGTCAAAACCACAAACACTTGATGATGTATTGCTAGGGTTTTAGGGCTAGTCTTGTAAGATCTTCCTTCCCCTTCTGCTTTAACTGAAAAATATTTATGTTGAGGGCGAATGAAGTGTGAACGAGGGTCGCGGTAAGCTGGTTAGTTTCACGAAAGCGAGCCTTAAGAGACGGTCTATTACAAATATTTTATTAGTTCTTACAGCGGGTCCTTTGTTGACACAGATTACCCTTTTATGCTTAAGGGGCTTAATAACATTAAGGTGACAATGGGTGCGCTCAGTTTCGTAAACAATTTCAACAATTCATTGTTTGGGTTTCATTTTTCGTTGGCAATGTAAATTTCACCTGTATTATTTTTAATTATGAGGGATATAGCGGCAGGGTTATTTTACCATGGTGTTAATGTGGCTTGTATAATCTGTTTGTTGATTCAGATTCGACTTTGAAGGTAAATTACTCTAAGTAAGGGTTTTTAAAGTGGTGAAACGTGATCCTTCACCGATGGTCGTTTATGGAGCTAAAAATCGCTCTTTAGAGTAAGCATTGGTCAATTTCATCCGACCCTTTTTTCTACAAATAAGCTACACTTTAAGAATGGTCCATATAAATTTAAAGAAAAAATTCCATCTCTAAAAGTGAAAAATAGGTTGTGAAGATGTAAGTGTAAGTATTTAAAGGATATTTTAGTTATTATCTTGATCTTATGATATCCTAAGAACACTCAAAAAGGTAAATTAATTAAACTTCTGTTCAAAAGTACAAATCAAATTCTAAAAAACTACTTCGTCTATTATATAGGAATATCGAGTCTCGATTTTTTCCGAGTATATTTTAAAGTATTTCCGAATAGTTTTAAAGTTTCTCCCCCAAATGTATAACTTCAACATTGATATCATTAAGACCATAGTGCGTGTGCGTACTTTTTTGCGTTGGCCTTTACCAAAATAATTAACATTAACTATTGAAGTTTATAAAGTATGAAAGCATACAGAATATCACTCTGACGAAAAAATAAGTAGGATTTAAGGACAAATTTAACTTTGTAATATACTGAAATGTTCTCCAGTCAAAGTTCTCTAAGTCACGGTCAATTCTCTAACTGCAAATAAAAGCTTATAGTCACCAAAAAATTGTTATTTGATAAAATAAAAAAATCGACGATTTTAAGACTTTTTTTCTATACTTGTGCTGTTAGAGCTTGCTTCTTGCCAAATTTTATAATTCTATGTCAACGAAAAGTACACTATACCATTTTATTTATTTGCGTTGACTTAGAAGCTCGATTATTTAAGAGTTCCTAGGCACCGTAAATCTACGAAATTGATATTAATTTCAACTCAATACTCGTTAATGAGAAAAAGGCTCTTGATACATGGACGGACGGATGGACAGCGAATTGATCCTATAAGGCTCATGTTTTTCCTATAAGGTGTGTAACCCTAAAGAGTGAAATAATTTCCACATAACAGTTGGTCGTCAAACTGTGTTTTATCACTGATTTCTGAAGATATTAATTGAAATTATGTCACAACTTTTTACGCGGTAGAGCCACATTTGCAGCTGGTATTTTGTGAGAATGCTGCTGCATTGTCACGGAATATCAGTTTAAAATAGCAGCGTAATGCTGCCGTGTTTCGTATGGTAAGTGTAGAGAACCGGAGACTCCCTTCCACGGAATTGAGGCATTCCATCTTAGTTCTCAGGGGTGATAACGCATTTACATTTTGATCCTTTATTGAGGATAAATGTGGATGTTTATGGGCCACGGCATCCACTTACCTTCAGGTGAATTGTGTACTCGTTTGTCACCCACTGTTATATATAAAAAAAACTATTTAGTTTTCAGAATCGGTTTTTAAATTTATTATTACATTTAGCAATTTATTATCACATTTCAATGAGATGGTATATCGCTTTCTATCGATCATTTAATCATGCCCCGCTTAAAAAAAGTAAAGTTTAAGCCTATATACCGTCCCACTGCTGGGCACAGGCCTCCCTCATTTCTGAGAGGGTTTTAGGGCAAGGAACTGTCCGCCGCGCTGCCCCAATGCGTGTTGGCGAACTTCACATGTCTTCGAAATATTTTTTTTTGTTTCCTCACGATGTTTTCACTCACCGCCGAGCACGTGGTAAAGCAGCACTTAAAATTGCATTTAACAATTTCATTGGTGCCGGCGGGGATCGAACCCGGTTTACTCGCGTTCTGTTATAGTTACAACGAGCGTTAACCATCTGAGCTACCACGGCTCTTCGTCATCCCCCGCTTAGGCGAAGTAATTTTGATGATTGAATTAGAAGTCTACTGCTATATTACCTTATACCATCATGTCTGCGACCGTTACCGTAACCGATACAGCCTATCGTAATTAACTGCAGTGAGTAGGCGTCTCACAAAGAATATATCATAGGGAAATTTGCCATAGCTGCCACGCCTGACAAGCGGGTTGGCAACCAAAGGTTTTTTAGTCGTTATTATGAAGACGCTGTTGCCTCTTGCGACACCCACGGGTAGATTTAGGTAGTGATCTTTACTATGCCACTACGTGGTATATATACGTGTATTTTATATTAGCTTTTATTTGTGTCAATCACAATACATGGTATACTTTAGACAGATATAGAACGATCACCGGTTTTAACTAAGGGTCCTTAACTACAGGCCAACGACCGTCCATCACCCACTGTTATCAATAGTCGTGTAATTCGTTCTTATTCTCAACGTATGTAGGGTATTGGTTTAAGTGAATAAAGGTAGCAGAAAATATGATGATTTGTTATTGTTGTAGTACGAACTCACAAGGAATATTCAGTAGCAGCCCGAAGGCAGGAAGTATTGTGGTGTTCCACCAATGTGCCTCAAAAAACAGCATATGGGACTATAAGAAAAGGGAATAGAGAGTGCACCTGTGCGTACGCACATAGTCATACACCGTAGTACCGTGCTGCACAGATAGCTATATTTCGTTACAACTGGTCCCTATGACTGAAATTCAATCTGGAGGACACTATAAACAAAACTGTAGCTATAGCATTGGTCGTTATGTGTTCCGACTGATTTTTTCACTAAATGACGGTGTTGTAGTCATGATAAACTGACTAAAAATTGCTATAATTATGTTTTTCCAGATTTTTTTGGTGTATGTCCAATTACAGTATAATAATGCCAGCCAGACCGAATTTCGGAGGCTAGCCATCGGCGCAGGACAAGATTATAGTGCCCAAGTGTATGCGCAAGCACAGGTGCACTCTCTATTCCATCACTCTCATAATCCGATGGGACGGTAAACCGACACAACCGGAGAGAGATCGCGCGCAAGACCAACGGCTTTACGTGCTTGGTTTACATGGGGTTGAGTCACCGCCAACTTCCTGACTACGGGCAGCTATGTATTGTATGTTTGTAGAATTTCTTCACAGAAAAACTCAATATTTGATTTTTTTAGCCCGACCCAGGATTTGAACCCAGGACCTCAGTCGCACTACTACAACCACTAGACCAACGAGGCAGTCAATTATAGTATAATGCTAAATTAACTAAGTAATTTATCAGCTTATGACTTGCGCCGCATTAAAACTTCTTCGTCCGGTCGTCATTCAGTGGAAATGCCCCATTACGTCGCAACCACACGCATTACAGTAACAATTCTTTTACAAGTACCAAAGGATATGACCGGAATTGCCTTTTGAGATGGTTTCTATTTTATTTCACGATGTTATTTCCCTTGATTTATATGAGATTATGCTCCAGCAACTTTCGTAAAAACTCTACTTCATAACGTTAGTCAAATTTACGACCACATCGCTCGACAAAGCATGCTTATTTGCAGAGCCTAAATTCTTGATTACGAATGCTGAATAAGATAGGGTAGTTATAAGTACACTTAACTTTACCTAACATTCAGTTTCCACCTTCCCAAATAATTCCATCTCTTATACGAGCACGTGTCGAATTTTATTCTATGGAGATAATTACTAATATAATACGAGAACATCGACATTGCCGCCTTGGGTGATATTACCCACGAGAACATACTCATTCTTTTCTTTCAATCTTAACATATACTTCATAGGAGGGTATGTTCGGGTTTGGCAGAAAAAATGCGTTTCATTGCTTCGTTGGTGATATGGTCGTGATCGCGACTGCCGACCATGAGGTCCTGAGCTCAAATCCTGGATCGGGTCAAAGTGTCTAATTGGACTATGAGGGTGATGCAATAGTATAATAATATTTGTGTTTCCGCACACACTCGTGTGCTATAATCTCGTCTTGCGCTTTGGACTTTAGGACATAATTAAGTTTGCGTTTACTGTTATTTCCTCTTTTAATCTGTAATGAAATCTTAAAAAATTAAAAATGCTCTTTTTAAATGAAATAATTCTATCCTTTCAGAATGTTGCTTATGGGCGTCGTAGCAGTGCTGTGCGCGTCGCACGTAGCAAGTGCAGAATGGCGTTGCCCGGAGCTAAGTGCACGCCCCGCTGCAGAATGCTCCTGCGACCTGCCGCACACACTGCGATGCGCTGGCGATCATACTGCTCTGCAGGTAAAGTAACATCACGACTTATATTTCATCATTTCATATAAGCCTGTTAAAAGTCTACTCCTAAACGTGGGCCTCCTACATAGATTGCCTATATGCATAGTTCCTCCATAGATTGCCCAAAACTTCACCTTGACATAATTCTAAATGTAGCAGGATCTTCTCGGCATGCTTATGATATTACTAAAGGTGTTGAATCTAGGATTTATTAATACAATAAAGAAACAAAGCGCCGATTGAGTATTTAGCATTACAGCCTATAAAAAGTCTAATGCTGAACATAAGCCTCCCCCATAGACACTCGAAGGTCTCCTTTGTTATTGTCTTATTTGTTACTATCACGCTTGGCATTTAGGTTGTAAAACGCTGTTTTCAGTTTTTAGTTGTTATTGAAAAGATGCTGCTGCCCCTTTTTTGTCCTTTGGTTTGTTTTCCTCTATTTTTGCTTACGACAACCTCGATACGATACGGGGTAGTGGATATTCATACAATTAATGAAAAATATGTATATATCGCAGTCATCTGGTTGAATCTGCTATTTGAATGAATGACTAGCGCGTTTATTGAATGACGACATTTAATTAAATGACAAAAGGACAACTCGTCAAATCTTTGAATGTAACGTTCAACATCTTGACTTCATGATATTCAGCCGCTGTTTCTAATACAATTCTGCAACTATACTGTAATAAAAGCGATAGTATGCCTCGTATGTTTATATAATACATAAATATATAATTTGAATCACCTGACTGATTATACGTCCGCTCTGTTCAAAGGGCTATGTTACAATCCGCTAACTAGTCGGACGTTGAGTGACGCTTGTTCAATCAATGTCCGGCCTAGTCATTCAATTAAATGTAGTCATTCAATTAAATGTAGTCATTCAATGAACGCACTAGTCATTCAATCAAATAGCAGATTCAACCAGATGACTGCGACATATATACCGCCAAGTTACGAAAAAGCTAGACAATATTGCATAGATATTATATTTTAAATGGGAAGCCACATGTTAGCTAAGCAAACTATAAGATGCCCGACGAGAATAATCTGCCCTATGATACAAACAAAACTTTAAGAGTGTTTACGTAGCTTGTGGCAAATAAGAAAAGCGAAAACGAAACAATTGCAATCTCCAATAACAGAAGCGGAGCGTAAAACAAACGACATTCGATAGACGTGAACGAGAATCGATGGATAAATTCTATTTATCTTTAGATTAACAGGAAAGTAAATGATCTTGATACTTACAAATATTTATGCAAGTAAATGTGACAAATAAGCTCTATAGTATACGTGTTAGAGCCACACTGAGGATATATTTTATGGTTGTAGTACGAATGGGTCGGCTTGAACTGGGAAGGACCACGCTCTCACAGAATACCAGCGTAAAATAGCAGCTTAATACTGCTGTGTTTCGTACAGTGAGCGTAGAGATCCGGAGACCCCTTTTTACCGGAAACGAGGCATTCCATCTTAGTCCTCAGGGGTGATAACGCATCTGCGTTTCTTCTGATGCTGATCCTTAGTCGAGGATAAACGTAAATGTCTATGGGCCAGAGCATCTAGTTACCATCAGGTGATCTGTGTGCTCGTTTGTCACCTTTATTTCATAATATAAGTAAGTGGATATTGTGACGCATAATCATAAGACACCTACGTGTTTATATAGCGTAGTATTTTGATAAAGTATTTAAATGCGTATGTTCCCACATCCCACCCCACCCTTAGGAGGTTGATAGAACACCGCATTTCAAGTAAAATAGGTCACCATTTCTTGTCACACACACCTAATTTAAAACGCGATTCAGGAATCATGATTCTCCCTATTATTTTTATATCTTTTATACAAAAACTTTTGAATGTGAACTTTTGATTGGTAAGGGGACCATAAAGCTTAAATACTCGTAGTATAAGCAGTAGTTAGAATAAATACCTCATACAAACTCAAAATAACAAAAAGCGTGGGAACTATGGCTAATACGAGGCATTTTATGGGGGCCGACTATGTTCACCAGTGAGTGTGATCCGTAGACATCCATTACATCCTATAAATATAATGGATAGATTTCTATTTGCAGTAGCCACTTATCGTGACGTATTTTGCTTTTTTGTCCTGTTAATTAATAAAATAGTTATTTGTAAAATAATAAATACGTACAAACTTTTTTAACTAAAGGAATAAATTAATTATCGCATAATAGCTTCTGAAGTTAAAGCCCCGACTTTAGATGTTATTGTACAATTTTTTCTTTAATTTTATATCCGTCTTTTTAATTAAAAGTTTCATTATTTTAAGGTAACTCGAATGTTGACTCAACATAACTTACTTCTACGTAACTTCTTCATCACATATATTTGGGACCACTTTTATTAAATAAAAAATTAATAGTTTCAGCCGATTCCTTCGCTTCCGAAAAATCGGTAATCGTATCCAAAAAGAGTTTCTCGTATTTTGAACTCGGTTAAAAATATTAATATAATATTTAATAACACAAAACATAATCTTTGCAACTTGGAAAATTGATCAAGTTAATTTTGTTAAGATTCCATTTTGATCTTAATTAATGTCGCGCGGCGCGTCTATAAAATTTCGGTTGGATCAAGAGTGAGCAAGAGGTTGTGTCACTCTAACGAAGCGACACATGTATGGTGGCGAGGTGGAATTGAGGGTATATCGAGAAATCTCCCGGTAGACGAGTCTGTTCTTTTAGCTTTGTCACTCTTTAGCACCACCCGGGGGAAACGTGTAGGGTGGGCCTAGGATTAGGTGGTCGAAACCTACGGACGCGAGCGACTTATCCCTCTTAATATATTAAAATAAAACATAAATTGACAAGTGATATTAGTTAATCTCACATGTCAATAATTATCTCCGTCATAAATATATAAAAATAGACAAATGATCGTAGAAAATTAGGGCCTGCGCTCACAGACGGTACGGCACGACAGGGCGTGGCAAGGAATACTTCGGCATGACGAAGGATCCTGTGGCATCCCGCGGCGTGCCAAACAAGTCAAAACACGTTCGTGTATTGAGCACTCGCGCAAGTCAAGTGCTAGATTCAACCTTGTTTCAATTATTAGCACTCACATTCCTTTAAAAACATAAAGTAACCTATGCGTTTTACGTGATACAGCGGCGTGCCACGGCATCCGTGTTGAAATAAAGGAATGTCAGTGTTTTAAGATTATTAAAATAACGTCAAAATCTTTTTTCCACGAAAACAATCCTTTGGCACGCTGTGCCATGCCGTGCCTTCTGTGAGCGCAGGCCCTTAGGTGACGTATTTTCATTAAATTGATATATTATTAGTTACGTCGGTTGTTAATTTGAAACCCAGGCTTTTATCACCGTAAACGTTCTCTTGTTATATATTGACATCAAATATCGCAATATTAATTTAATGAATATTTTTATAATGAATAGTCGGGAAATTATGGAAAGAAATGTTATTATAAAAGTAGGATTTTTTAAATTTCTAACAGGTAATTTACTAAAGGTTAAAACAAAAGCAAAACATATGAAATCTTTTTCGAAATTCGTTGTAATGTAACGAATATTTATAATATAAACAAACATTCCAAGTCAGCTTCCTTTGAATAACCGTACTCTTATAAACATAGAATATTTTTGCACACGATATGTTATTTTATGCATCAACGCGTGCAGTCAAGTTAAAATTTACATTACATGAATTGGACTTTTTCAAATTGTAATGTAATAAATAATAAATATATTAAAATAATAAAAAATATAAATTTATCTCAAAGTTTCTGTTGTAAAACATTCTTTTGGCGTAATAATCCATCACCATTTTCACTACCTGGGTGTCTTAAGAGTCGACAGAGAAAAAAGTAAGCTGACAAGAGCAATAGGGCAAGTACATGTCTGCCGCGGTGCCCCAATGTTTGGTGGTCGGCTTCGCATGTACTTTGTATTTTTTAAATTTTTCAGACATGCAGGTTTTCTCGCAAGTTTTTCTTTCATCTTCGAGCGCGTGTTAAATCAGCGCTTGAGATGGCAGTTTGCTTTCACTGCCGCCGTATGTTGGACCGCCGTGGTAAATAATATGTTATTAAATATAATCCGCATAATTGATTTTTTTTTCGAAAATCACTGCAATACTAAAACTGGCAGTTTTATATGTTAAACAAACACTGATTCTCAAAAGTGCTTTCACTTAAATATTGTTAACTTTTTTTTTAAATTCTTCACTTAAACTTTGATATAGTGACAGTAGCACAGTCGCACTTTATAAATATATAATAAGAAGCTGCCCCAGCGTGAGGTACCGCCACACCCTTGCTCTGCCACCTAGTTTAATTCCATTTGCAGGAGGCAAACAATCATGCGACCCACCTGATGGTAAGTATATACTGCGCCCATGAACTACTGCAACGCCGGGGGAATTGCAGGTGTGTTACCGGCCTGTGGCCATGTACTTAAAAATCAGTCCAAAGTTAAGATTCGGAGAAATCTCAACCCTAAGAACTGAAGGTATATTTACGCGAAAAGATTATTTAAAAGCAGTAAATGTACTCTAAAAATACATCCTGGAAAGTAGGAGCCAGATTGATCGGGGTCATTTTTGCAGCAAAGAGACACGATTGAGTTTTTTCTGTAAATAAGGCGTTAAATCTGACATCGCTTTACTTGAAGAAGACTGCCTGTAGTGAGAGATTCACACGTTTAACTATACCTTCTCTTCTGGACCGGATTTGATCCCGACTGGCATGATTGCGCATTGAGCAATACCAGCGTAAATTAGCAGCTTAATGCTGTAGTGTTTCGTATGGTGAATGTACTGAATTGGGGACCCTTTTTGCCTTCCCCCACCACCTATCATGAGGATATGTAGGTGTCTTTAGGTCTCAGAATCCCCTCATTATTAAGTAGACTGTGTACTCGTTTGTCACCCTTATTGTATAAAATATCCCTATTGAAATCCAATATTTAAATATTTATTGTTTACGAGATATTAATGAAAGCCAATAAACTTATTGGGAATTTTATGCAAATTGCGATTTATATAAATGCATACACCGTGAAGTGTCAGTGTAAGTATATTCACTATCACGTATCGTCCCGTGGGTGGGACAGAGAGGCGAGAGAGGGTAATAGACCAAGAAGATGGGCAGCAGCTTCTTCATAATAACTACCAAAAATAAAAAATAAACTGCAACACGCCTGTCAAGCATGGTGACTAATCAAAAGATCCATTTATGATTCGGAATGTTGATAGCGTGATTTAAGCTTCGGTATGTTTTGCTTGCGGCGCGACGACAGCGCCGCCACAATCGTAATAAATACTACAGCGGTCAAGCACCCGCTAAAACCTCTAGCAAAGGTTTTTTTTTTAGAATAAGGGCGAACCATAAAGGTTGTCATAAAAAAAAGAAAAACGAGCTGACATTCCAAATGATGGTAAGTGGATGCTGCGGCCCATAGACATCTTCATTTATCCTCCATTCAGAATCAAAACGCAGATGCGTTGTCAGTTGTCACCCCTGAGGACTAAGATGGAATGCCTCGTTTCCAGTATAAAAGGGTCTCCGGATCTCTACACTCACCATACTAAGTACTGCGGTATTAAGATGCTACTTTACGCTGGAATTATGTGAGAGCGTGGTCTTTCTCCGGCCGAGCTGACCCATTCGTGCTACAACCATAATATAGCTGCAACGTGGTATTAAGTTTTTATAAGCAAAGTTACAGGGTATAAAACTTCAGTTGTTTCTTATAATTGTGTTCTTATTTACAACAAATATAGTTTCTATTAAATGACTTGTTTTTCTAGTCTTTGGAAATGCAATTGCTAATAATAAGGTCCGGGTTCGAATCCCAGGCCGGGCCAAAAATCAGTTATTGGATTTTTATGTCAAGAAATTCTCAATAGCAGCTTGAAGTCAGGGGATTGGCTGTAGGTCACCCCCGTGCCTCGTTGGTACTGTGCCTGATCTCTCTGCGATCGTGTCGGATTACCGTCTCATCAGACTATGATAGTGAGGGAATAGGGAGTGTACCTATGCTTGCGTAAACACTTGGTCACTATAATAGTTTCCTGTGCAAATGGCTAGTCTCCAGTTAGACTGGCACCCGTAACCGAAATTCGGTCCGGAGTTCATCATAGAATTTTTTTTTACTTGGGGAAACCTACGCATACCCACCTCACGAGGGCAAGGACGGATTATGTCGTACTCGTACCGACCGAAATATCATGGTGTTACACTATCGCCTTATATTGGAAAGGTCACAGGGACGCTTTCGCACACATTTGCGATCCTACAAGCTCCGGCCATCCCATTGTGGCCCCTTCCTGGGAGAGGACTACTCCTCCCCCTTTTCCGTCTCGGTAAGGCATACCAGAACACGAGGCATGTCCTCCTCCGCAGCTTTTTATATTTTTTTTGATCACAATAAAGTTTTTATTAATAAAGTTACAGGGTATAGAACTTTTGTTATTTCTTAGAAGTGCGTTCTTATTTACAACAAATGTAGTTTGACTAAGTTAAGATACTTCTTTATGTATGTTCGATATTAATGTTGCTTTACTTATATATGTTATGATACAAAACATTATGACCACTTAATGTACAAACAACTGTTGAATAAATTGAAAAGTAATAAAACAATAAAGGGCTGTGGACAGCAGCTTAATAGACTATTAGCTTGGTTGCCCGTGAGCACTACACGTCGCCGTCAGTACCCTTTTCAAAGTCATGTTGGCTCTCACAAGTGGCGTTCGATTGTTTGTTTCAATGTTCACTGCCGAGTGAGTTTTCGTTCGTGAGGTATCGTTTGTTGAAAATCAAATTTGCGAAACAAAGAATTATGTTCGAGAACCACTGTGTTGTCTATGAAAGTGAGACGTGAATTGGCCTCGATATTTCATTGGACAGCGTTTAGGTGAAGTTCACGTCATCAGTTACGTTGTTAACTACAGTTTAAACTAGTACTAGAGAAAAACGTTTATCACACAATCTACGTCTCTTCAATATAAATTTATTAATTAGGATGCGACGATTATTGCAGTTTTCAGAATAGAATTATAGTTATCTAATCTATATAAATGCATTAAACTTTTGTTTAAATGACCGTTCATCAAAAGATTGTCAAAAGGAAGATAATTGCATAAGTTACAATTACCTCGGGTCACCTTACATATAGAAAAAAGAAGTATACATTTTACACTGATTTTGCCACTCATTTCTGCAGCATTAATTTGCTTCTTTCCTCATTCATTCTTTCTTCGTGTCCAAACCACTGAAGCATTTTATTAAATCCTGGTCACGCCATTTTTCAAACTACACTTTCATCACACAATTTATCACCCTGTTAATCAGAGTCGGCCTTAACATATTTATTTATGACCGTATTTCTAGAATATTGTTCTGGATTTATGTTATAAAAATGTGAGCGTATATATGCTTTAAAAATTACGACTTAGCTTAGGAACTGAATCTGCGACATGTCTTCGCTGGTGATAAGAGGGCTGGTCCTTTTCTACTCAATGGATAAGTGTTAACATTCAGCGAGGAAAAGCAGCCAGCGTTCTTAGCAATATACTGCAGGAAGTAGGAGCTTAAAGTTTTTTTTTGAATTAAACATTGTACAAAGTTGAATATTACTTAGTTTTATATTAAGCTTCAACCGAGATGACCGACACTAACATTCATAACATCATCTAAGTACTTCAAAGTTATAAAGTTTTAACGTTTTCTACAGATCCAATTAAAACTTTACCAGTCTTCAAACGTATATTTTTATTCTACATACGACTATCGGAAAGCGATTGTAGACTCTCCGATATTATTTGAATTTTAGGCTTTGTAATAGTGGTATGTTTATGCAAAAACTATAAGTATCTATTGTGTTTGTATGGTAATAATATCCCAATTAAGATCACGGCGCGGCGGCCTGTCTCGACGGAGTCTAACCAGGACTACGCAGAACAGGATTATAGTGCTCGAGTATTTGCGCAGGCACAGGTGCAAAAACTCTGTCTGTGGAGTCACATGGGTGCAAACTGGCATGGGCTTGACTCACTGGCATTGCGAAGAGATGTTGCTTCTTGTTGCGTATTTTATCGCATCTCCCACGGAGAGTGCTCAAAGGAATTGTCCGGACTATTCCTAGCCGCTCAATTTCACCATCACATATCGATACAAAACTCGAGATATCATCCTTAACTTCTGCATGATTGGCGATCCACCAGTGTGAGATTTACAAGTAATTTTCTTCCCTTTACGACTACTTTATGAAATCGTTTACCAACAGCGATTTTTCGGTGTCCCCTTAGTCGGGACCATAAGTCGGATTCCAAAAATACGACTTAGGGTCCTTTAAGGAAAGAACCTACTCTTTTAAGAAAGACCGGCTATGCATCTGCAATTTTCCCGGTGGTGCATTTGTTCATGGGTGGCGGTAGTCACTTACCATCAGGTGAGTCGCATGCTCGTGTGACCTATATAAAAAAGATTGATTTGAAAGTCACCTTCTCGACCACAGGACTTACTGGAAAGTGAAAATGTCGTGCAGGTGTTTAAATGAATAGGTATAGAATATTTACATCTTGTAGAAAATATTGTATTAACTTATTTTTCCACTGGTAGAGGCCTGATTAATGTGGCTTCTAATAGAAATAAGTGTTATGAATAAGCACATAGTAAACTTGACGGTATTGATGCTGTGGCCCATAGACATCTACATCTACATTTATACTCGATTAAGAATCAAAATGTAGATGCGTTGCCACCCCTGAGGATTAAAATGGAATGTCTCGTTTCCAGTAACAAGAGTCTCCGGTTCTCTACACTCACTATACGAAACACACGTAGCATTGAGCTACTATTTTGCGCTGGTATTCTGTGAGAGCTTGGTCCTTCCCCAGTTGATTCGTGTTACAACCATAATATTGCTGTAGCATGGCTCTACCACGGAAAAATCACCTATTAATATCAATCAAATTAGATTACAATTTAATTAGATTTTTTTTAAATAATTCAAGTACAATATTAAAAAGAAAACTTTTTTCGATTAGGGTTTTATTTAGTATCGTGAATGCGTTTCACATCCTTAATAAACGCATGGACAAACGTCTCGGTCTAAAAATTATTTGTAGGTCATAGAAACACTTGTTATGCTTGAGATTCGAACCTTCGGCCCCGCAGCTTAGCAGCCTCCGCAGCCTGTGCATCTCTTCTCCAACTACGTATTAAATAATTACTAGAAAATGATAAAATACGTGTAAAATGTAATTCGTACTTTAATAATAAAGTTAATCTGCTCTTACAATTTATGTCTAGTATAAATATTTGTTATAATAACAACATTTTAATGAAATCAGAAACGGAAATTAACTTCCATTTATTTTTAGTTTAATCTAAATATACGTTTGTTTAAGTTATTATAACGAAATTGTTGTTGTTAAAACATCAATTATAAATTGAGCACGTAGTTTCCTGGCTTAACTCGGTTAGTTTTCTAATAAATAAAAACGAGTAAGTATTGCTTTTTTATTTTCATATTGAACATCAAAAATATTATTATTTTTATCTACATCATTAATCCACTTTGATTATATAGACAGGTATATAATCAAAAGGCCTCAATAGGCATAAATTGTTGCATAGGGGTTTCATATTGCAATAGCTGTCACACTTGCCAGGGATCGACAACCGCAGTTATTTAGTGTTGTGTTGGAGTTATTATAACGAAGATCTTTCCGTCCCCTCTTACAACACCCACGGAATAAAATTGTGTCAGTGGATTCTCGTACACTGCCACTACAATGCACGTAATACACAGTATGTAATAACTAATTAAGTGTTATATTAAATACGTAAATTTATATCCCCGCCAGCACCTATTAAATCATTTATTGCAATGTTGCCAACATTGCAATAAATGATTTATTTTTTTGCAATGTTGCCACGCTGCGGGGTGGTAAAGAAAAACATCGACAACAATTCCTCTACACTCTGTTAATTGGATGTAAAAATGCAAAAAAATCTTTCAAGACTATTTTCAAGATATTTGAAAAAAAAATGTAGGTATTTTTTACATGTAAAATGTAGGTACACTAGTCATTGCTCCTGTACCAATCGTGATGGCTGGATGTTTACCTTAAATGTAAAATTGTAAACACGCATACCAACAACATTTTTTTCACGTCTGGAAACAAAATAATTTTAAAGTTTAAATAGCAAAAAAATGTGAACAACGTCTTTAACGTTGTTTCGGTTTTCGCTTATTTCTAGTGTGCTTATATTTTTGAAAAGGTATTTCTTTGAACAATTGCGTAATGGATCTCGATGTTTACAGACAGGTGGCGTTAGTTGTGTGGTATATACCCTCATCAAAGTCACGTCAACTCAGACAGGTGGAAATCGATTGACGATTGTTTGAACACTTAGCAACGTAAACTATAACCAATATGACTTTAGTGGAGTGGAACGTTGATTGTCTGTGTGAAAATAAATCTAGACTGTGTAAATCCTACTGCCTCAGTGATACAAAGGGTCTTAATGAGTTCCTTCAACATTCTTCCATCCCTTCAGCGATTTTCACTTAATTCTCTATGAACTCAACAGCTCTTAGCACGATGGTCGTGATTTGATTGTCGCCATGTATAGACTGGACATTTTGATCTTTCCTTTAGTTGGCTTACTCTTCAGAGCCGTTTTAAACACACAATTTGCAACTCGTCAGAACCTATCCCTTTCACGTGCGAATCGCATTTGTTTGAGTAAAAGTAGTTTGCTGGGTCAGTCCAAAGATCCTTATCAAAGAGTCGTTCAATTTAGAAAATTTAGATATTCAGTTCAATGTGTCTTTGTAATTTTAAAACTTGCAACTTTACAAAGCGCAAGTTCGGCCTCACATGGAATGCTGTTCTCATCTCTGGGCCGGAACACCTCAGTGCCAGCTCCTTCCACTTGACCGCATCCAGCGCAGAGCGATTCACTGGCGCTGCGTAGAGATGTTGCGTCCCCTTGCATTTTCTGTTGTGTTTACAATGGAGAGTGTTCTGAGGAATTTTGTCGGATTAGTTCCAGCCACCAAATTTCACGAACGTACATCGCGTCAAAATTTCTGATACCATCCTCACTATCTGAATGCTTGACGGTCCACCACTGTGCGTTTTATTACGAGTTTTCTTCCTCGTACAACTTGGAATTATTTACCACTGGCGACTTTTCCGAACCGATACGACTTAGGGACCTTCAAGAAAAGAGCTTACTCCTTTCTAAAAGGCCGACAACGCACCTGCAATTCCCCTGTTGTTGCAGTAGATCATGGGCGGCGGTAGTCACTTACCATCAGGTGAGCCGCATGCACGTTTGTCCCTTCTTCTATAAAAAAACGCTAACCTCATGAAATAATTCTTTATCTTTTCGTGTTATAGATTTGGTTCACTTTGAATCGTATCCCTTAACTCGCTCTCGGTTAGGGAGAATGTGTTTCCTTCATATCGGATTACTCAATGGTTTAGATATGCGTATATATTATCGTATACTAATAGTTGAGATTAAGTTTCAAATGAAACTTTTAAATGATATAAGTTATTCAATCAGATTAAAATTAACTTGAAGATACGACTTCCTAATTAATAGGTATCATATATAGCTAATAAATGACTAAAGGCGGTCATCCTACTTAATGTTTGTCTAATGGCCCACCCGCACGCCCGGTGAAAGCTTCCGATTTTCGTAAATTTTTACCATAAACTTTGTACAAAGCTTTGATAAATGTCGAGATTATTTTGTGTACTTGTATAAGTTAATTAACATCATACATTTGTTCCATATCTGGTCACCGGCTCTTTCCCATTCATGAGAAGGTTTTAAAGTAAGGAAAAGTCCGATGTGTTTCTCCAATAATCATTGGCAGACTTCACATGTCCTCGATTTTAATTTATTTTTCAGACATATGCAGTTTTTTCACAATTCATCACCGAGCATATGGTAAATCAGCACATAAAATTGAAATTGACAATTAGTATTTGCTTGTGGGCTACTTCGTCTCGTCAGGTATACCTCAAAACCTGAAAACTAAGTTGTACAACCAGTGCGTATTGCCTGTGATGACCTACGCAACCGAGACCTGGTCCTTCACTGCTGGCCGTATTAGAACACTCAAAGTCGCTCCGCGAGCTATAGAGAGGGCTATGTTCGGCGTTTCTCTGCATGATAAACTTAGAAATGAGGATATCCGCAGTAGAACCAGAGTGACCGACATAGCCCAACGGATTAGTAAGCTAAAGTGGCAATGGGCCGGCCATATAGCTCGAAGAACCAACAACCGTTGGGGAAGAAGGGTACTCAAGTGGCAGCCACGTACCGGTAGGCGAAATGTAGGGCAACCCCCCACTGGATGGAGTGACGACCCGGTAAGACATGCAGGAAGTCGATGGATGCAGGTGGCTCAGGACCATGCTTTGTGGCATACCTTGGGGGAGGCCTATGTTCAGCAGTGGACTTGTGAAGGGCTGTAATGATGATGATAATGATGTTGTGGGCTTTACAGATGTACAAGTTTTAGGTCGAGTATTTGTTCCTAAATATATTAAACACTTATTCACTAGACTAGAAACGAAAAAAGAGAATTTATTTATTTTTCTTTTCTTTCTTTACTTTACTTCTCCAAACTAAAGTTTGTTTGTTGAGCTCCTCGTTTATTAACATTAGGTTAGGCATTTACTCAATGCTTTTTAACTTTTTACTCTTTGTGTATAAATATTAAGATTTTTAACGTTAAAAAGTGATAGCATAACATACTTTGAACACTTTAAAACTTTAACTTTAAACTAACATTTTGTTTTTCTAATATGCGGTAGAGCTATTGTGCGGCTATGCTAGTGTTGTACAAGTAGCACGAATAAATCGGCTCGACCGTGGGAGTACAACGCTCTTACATAATAGCAGAAAATAGCAGCTAAATGCTGCTTTATTTCGTGTGATGAGTGTAGAGTACCGGAGCCCCTTTTTGTCAGAGGTGACCACGCATATGCATTTTGATTCCTAATCGAGAATCGATTTAGATATCTATAGCTTACAGCATCTATTTACCATTCTATAATTCATTATACAGAAGTCCTCATAGATCGCCTAATAGGGCGGACATTAGCCATACTTGCCATGCCTAGCGGTCGGGTTGGTATTAGGAGAACTCTGCTGCGCATCTGCTCCGGTTTGTTTCCCTTTATCGCTCCTTAAGGCGATACCCCGACCAAAACCTTGCGAAAATGCGTTTTTCAGAGACTATTATCTCAATAGTTATAAGAAATGAGCTACATCTAAAAGCACGTTATTAATGTCGCTATCCTATCATTACATTCCACGTTCTAATTTGTTTTTATGTGTTACGAATACATTTAAAATCTACTTTTAAAAATGACTAACATTATTAATTACATGCATCTGTTGCTAAAGGCAACGCTCTAATCATTTGAGGATTACATTAACGCATAGAAAATTTAAAAATCTATATTCTACACATTTAATTTAATTTATTAAGTTCGCTTATCATTTTTAATTAGAATAATTCCAAATATTCCGGTGTATTTTTACGCGATATATTGTAGCGAGAGCTCGTAGATTGTATAGGACCGGACGCTCAAGGTCTTTCGCTAGGGGAAACGACTTAAGGGGAAATATTAACAATACTACCTCAAATGGCTTAGCAAGATCCTCCGTTTTGCCGAAAATATTGCAGCAATAATTTTGAAATAAATATATGGTAAAGTTGAGGATTAATGTTAAGTACTATGTTAGACGAAAACACCATTCCGTACAATTATCTTGATAGAAAAAAATCCAAAGTTACCTCCAAACTGAAGAATAAACCGCTGGTATTCATAAAATACTATGAATTAGATCATGAAATTTTGCATAGTAACTGAACTAACTATAAAGCAGCGCTTATGTTTTTCTTTTTTTTAATTACCATTATTTTCACTGTAAAAAGAAATTACCTAAACTATCGGCGTCTTGAAGCTTGTTTCCTGCCGCCCGATTAGTCTCGCTTCGGCTTTTAAATACACATTACGCAACAGAACGACGGAAAATTAAAATGGGAGATAACAGTAATAAAAATGAGAAGCGACTGCGTTGGCGTAAAGAAACAGGCATAAATATGATAAACCTAAAGAAATAAGTATCTAACGACCAATCTAATTACAGTATTAGTGATTATAAACATGTCGGTACATAACGTACGACGCCCGGGAAAGTTGGGCCGATATAAAAATTTGAGCTGAGTGACTATAGCCCCTTAAGTCACACGACACGGGACGATATGGAGTAGTGGATATTCTTTCACCGGCACTAAACGGCCAAAAGTACTTTACCTAAAAGTAAAGAAATATTATAATTAGAAAATTATTTATTTATATTTTTTATTATTTACTTTAGGTATAGTACTGTATAATTTTTTTTATTATGACTCTCACACCGAATTATTGGTATCATATATACTATATTACCTACGACTATATATCCATGGTTTCATCGGTACAGAATTAGAGAGCCGATGATGGTGTAACATTGTGTAAATTCTTCACATTTTCAATAATGCTCGGTGTTACAATACATTGCACTGCAATTTAATTTCCGTGTAATAAAGCTAAATGACCAGAATACATCACACTGGGCGATAAACGAGTGGTTAGTACACTAATGGATGGATTCAAACAATAATGGGGATTTATTCAACAAAATACATACATAAAATGCTAAGAAAATTTAGTTAGTGGATAGTAGCCCAGAGCCATTTATAGGCAGAAGATTGTGGCCGTAGAAGGAAAAGGGGAGATCTCCCGGTGGGCATGGTGATCGAGCCCAGGGAGCAGCCATGGCTCTATCCACCACCAATGAATTTTGATGTCCTATGATCGAATTGAGGTATCCATCTGCTAGTTCAGAGCTTTTCTATATATACCGTCGTGTGTTCGTAACTTTGATAGCGCGATTTAGGCATCGGTGTGTTTCGCTTTACGAAGCGATGACAGCGCCGCCACATCACACCCTTGCTAGGCCTCTGTCACTCAAATGCTGCGTAAAATAATTACCCATAATCACGAGGCGCCCTGGGAGTTTTTTTGCGCCCGAAGCAAATATAGGCAACCCTCCGGGAAGCGGGGGAGGGAGGCTCATAGCATACCACGCAGCCAGCTGCGTGGTTATGTGGAGACTTTTACCTACTAAACTCCACCTTTATGGATTGGTTTACCGATCTGACGAGAGATCTCTAAGCCGTATACGAACGCGACCCTCCTTGGCAGAAAGGAGGGCGCAGTACGCCCTGAGCGTTGTACGCACAGAACATACGAGTATATATGTACCTCTAAAGGTACGCAGTCGATAGGGCTAGCGAGTTGTAGGCGATTGAAAGTTAAAGTTTTATAACACTGTTTACGTAAATAGTTTTATGTAAATACTTGTTGAAATAGTTTTTGTTAAGTCTTTAGTATATTTAATTGTGGGATAAAATAATTGTAAAAGTGTTAATGTAATTTAAAAATTATATATTATGTATATTACCTATTTGATAAATTACAATGGCAAAACGTCGTTCCTACTATAAGTGTTGCGTGGATGGATATTAAATAACCAACAAAAGGTTTTATATCATTCTTTAAGATATCGAAGAATTTTAGAAGGAAGTTATGAAAGGTGAATTTTTTAATTTTTTTTTGTTAGATATGTACTTACAGCGAAAAAGAATTAAGTAATAATTTGATCTGCAGAAGAAATACCTAAGTACTTCATTACAAAAATTAGTTAAAATTTACTTCACTATCCAAGTATCTACTTACATACCTATACTTGTCTTTCGTAATTAAAATATTTTAAGTTCTAACTACACAAAACACTGAAATTAAAACTATGTATACTAATAAGATTTTTAACTAAGTAGAATAGATCACATTTCTGTCAGGAATCGTATTTCAGGTTTATTTGTTGTTTACACCTATTTATTTTTAACCAAGCACCATGATTTCCGATGAATGGCCTTGCAATATGCATGCGTTAGGCATTGCAAAACTCGCATAGGGGCGAAAATATGGTCAGTCGAATCTCGTCGAAGTCGAGTCAGAATAGGTACTTCACCTAAGTAACTGAATTAACATTTCGCAATGTGTTTTTTTACTTTTTATTGACATCCTTTAGTAACCACGGAAAGTCCGCCATGACTTAGGAAGGGGAAAAGATGCAAAGTCGTATGGACACTCGCGCGCAGCGATAAAGTTTTATTTAGATGGCGTGCGCGATTTATCTAATTAACAATAATTATGTAAGCTATTAAAAATCGGCAAGCAGTGAACATCAAAAAAGTCTTACCTGTACGTAGTACTATTACTTATTCTGTGCCCTTGCTCAGACCAGAGGTCGATAGTGTAGTCCAAATGCCGGTGCATCTTTAAAAGCAGTGAGGAATGCGTGCTGTGTTCGTAAAGGCAAGTGACACCAGTGCGACCGATATACGGAATGCATGCCGTACTACACTTGCAAGTGATGTCGATGAGAACGATGGGCCGGAGCAAATTCCAGAAGTCTGCCTTATATATCTGCGGTGAAGGACGGAAGACAAGTTGGACTAGCTTGGAGAAGTTGAAGACTGCAGGAGATGATTCTCAGAAGTGAAAACTGCAGGTTCTTGAATACAATGACGAAGGAATGTAAGTTGTAGTTTTCGAAGGTTATTGGTTGCGTGTTCAGATCACGTCTTGGTCACCACTGTGGCCGTGGAAGGAAAAGGGAAATCTCCCTCCTGGCAAGGTGTTCGGCCCAAGCAGCGGCCAAAGCTCCATGTGTTAATTCTCAGCTCTTCCTTATATACCGCAGTACGTTCGGAATTTTGATAGCGCTATTTAGGCTTCGGTATGCGGCAAGATGACATCGCCGAAACAGAACCATTATTATTTTAACACTTATATTTTGCAGAAAAATACGTAATTTTACAAGAAACCGTTAACTTTTGGATAGGCGCCAAAATCAAATCACGAGACACTGCATTGAATAATCAAATAGAAGCATTGTTTGTGCATTGAACATGTGCTGGCAGTTTATCGAATTGAATAAAGAAAGTTGTGTTCTATAAATGAATCGTATATTTTAAAGTGTATGCTTTTGTGAAAAGTGAACAAAATTGGATAATATAGATTACTGGTATATAATATCAAATTCTGTTCACTTATAAAATTTAAACTTTTATTCCTTAAAAATTATGAAACGATCACTAACATACTGTTTTTAAAAATATTTTTATAGTTGTACGTAATATGTAATATGCAAATATTAGGAGATAAAAGAAATATTAGAAGTGAGGGTGATACTGTAAAGCTCTAAACGTTAGTTCTAGCAGTATAAAGTAGGGCGCAAACAAGTAGTGTGCAATTAAAGAAGTTTATACTGCAGCGGAGCTTCCCTCCATTACATCGTGATAAACGGTGTTGCTATCGTTTTGTATACTTCTAGTATTCCACTAAAAATATCAATGTAAAAAGGGGGCCAAGTTCGATACAAATAATTAATAGTCCTAAATCATGGGAATTATATGAGTTACAAGCTTCTTTTCTTCTCTTCTTTCTTTTCTTCTTTTTAATAAACTTCGTGACCGGAACTATTAGAACTGGAGCTACTAGTATTAACTAACATTGCACTGACAATAATTAATTGGTAAACAAGGGTTCTTCCCTCACAGTTTCTTTTCGCTGTTTGCTTATATTTGTGTTGTTCTCTTTCCTTACCACGGTTTTATTCTACTTTATTTCAATTATTTCCTACGAATGAAAATTTACGGTTGATAAAGGTTCAAAAGATAGGGTGACAAACGAGCACACAGTCCACCTGATGGTAAGTGGTTGCTGTGGCCCATAGACATCTACATCTATCCTCGATTAAGAATCAAAATGCAGATGCATTGTCACCCGTGAGGACTAAGATGGGATGCCTCGTTTCCAGTAAAAAGGGTCTTCTATCTGTTCTCTATTCTCTGTTATTTCTATTCTATGTTTTGATCTGTCTTTAAGGATTAGCTGTATTTGTCATACTTTTATTTGGAGCGGATTGCTCATTATCAAATTTGCTTAGTACCGAATGTGCGTTTCGTCGTCGAATTTTTTTTATGGGATGTGGGTGTTTAACGAACACACAGTCCATCTGACGGTATTTGGATACTGTAGCCCATAGACATCCACAATTATCCTCTATTAAGAATTAAAATGCAGATGCGTTGTCACCCTTAATGATTAAGATGGAGTGCCTCGTTTCCAGTAAATAGGGTCCCGGTTCTCTCACTATACAAAATACAGCAACATTCAGGTACTATACGCTAGTACTTTTTAAAGCGTGGTCTTACTTCGGTCGATCTGACTAATTCGTGTTACAACCATAATGTAGCTGCAGCGGCTCTACCGCGTGTAATTCTTTTATGTCGCGAGATTCTGGCATTTCTTCGATATATTTTTATCTAAAAATAAGTATAAAGTCTCTTATATAATAATATATCCAAAATTGCATCAAACTTCAATCACAAAATCCCATAAACTAATTTAAGTTACCGTGATATTATTACGTACTCGAGTAAGTTTTAAAAAGCAAAGTTGTACAAGTCGAATCATTCTCGTTACACAAATGGCAGGCGCGATTACAATAGTCAATTTTATATTGACAATTGTTAGTTTAAAAAAGCCTTGGGTTCTCATTCAGAGTAATTCATACGTATGTATGTAATTACTCTAAGGGTTGGCTACGAGATTATTCGAGCTATTAATAAATAACGTTTTTATATTTAGTAGGTAGTTAGAACACGTTGTTTTATGCAATGCAAGGTAAAAGGCAATTATATTAATCTCATGTTTTTTTGGGCACCAATAACCTTGGAACTAGTATCAAAATTAACAAGGTTATTAGCCCTTTAGTCGTGGTTTAGAATATCCACTACCCCATATCTTCCCGTAAGAAGCGACAGAGGGAAACAGGCAGGAGATTTGCAGCAGTATCTTTCTGATGAAGAGCAATAGTACAATAAAAAATCTGCTGCTACCAACCTGCTCGCCAAGCGTGGCAACTACGGCAAACATCTCCCCATGACTGTATATTGAATCGCTGAAGTGTTTGTACAGTAGGGCTACGACGGCTTTCCGAGTACAGCACCAGAGAACGAAACTCATCCAACTGCTCGGAGGTGTAAGGTAGGGTGAAGTTACCATATATCCACGAAACTCTTCACTGTTGCATTGAAAGACATTTTGAAACTACTGGACTAGAAAAGATACGGTATTAACATTAATGGCGAGTACATCACTCACCTTCGATTTGCCAACGATATAGTCTTTATAGCAGAATCACTAGAGGACCAAAGCACTATGCTCAATGACCTATATAGTGTCTCCCAACTGATAGGTCTTAAGAGGAATATGGTCAACACAAAGGTCATGTGTAACGTCCATGTCACACCTGTGCCGGTAGTAGTTGGCAGCACAAAGTATGAAATTATTGACAAGTATGTTTACCTAGGACAAATAGTCCGACAAGTCAAGTCCACTTTGACCGAGAGGTTAATCGACGGATTCGACTTGGCTGGGTGCGTTCGGAAAATTAAGACACATCTTCTCGTCAGTTATACCTCAAAACTTGTAAACGTGGTTGTGTAACCAGTGCATGTAGACAGTGATGACTTATGGATGTGAGAGTGGTCCTTCACTACTGGCCGTATGAGGAAGTACAAGGTCAGAAGGAAATGGCTATGTTTAGGCTTTCTTTGGGTGATAAACTTAAAAATGAGGATATGCGTAGTAGAACCAGAGTGACCGATACAGCCCAACAGATAAGTAAACTGCAGTGGCAATGGGCCAGTTTCTTTTAATCCTATGTATCTCGAAGAACCGAGAACCAATGGGAAAAGAACGTTTTCAAGTAGCAGCCTCGTGCCGGTAGGCGAAGTGTAGGGTAACCCCCACTAGAAGAAGTGACGAGGTGGTAATACCTGCAGGAAGTCGAAGGGTATAGTTGGCTCAGGACTGTACTTTGAGGCATTCGTTGTGTAGTGCTATCATTAATAAACATGATGATGTTGATGATGATAGTATTAAAATTAAACATAAATTCTCAAAGAGTATTTTCTGTTACGATTGTTTGTAATCATTATAAGTAAACATTGTGACATAAGGATATTTTAATGGAAGGATTATGTTGAAGAGGTTTGCTTAAAATAGAACATTGATGATGATTTGGTAATGAAAATTGAGTTCTTCGGTACTTTAGACTCACCATACGAAACACAGCAGGACAGTGCAACTTCATGCGTGGTTATTCCCCGGTGGAGCTAACATAATATACTGCAGCATATACGCTCATTAATTTGTCTCACGCCCCCCGCTTCTGTCAAAATTACCAACACTACAAGTAGTTTCCTTAAGTTTGCGTACTCAATTGTTCCATCCTTGAAAATGTTTTATGTAAGGCAGTAGAGTCATGCTGCAGCTGTGCTAAGGATGCAAAAAGAATGAGTAAGCTTGACCGGGGAAGGCCCTCATAGAACACGATAGCGTGACGTTATCATTTATTTTTTTAATGACCTTTGACCATAACAGAATTTGCATGACATAATATATTCTATGATTTTATGATATGCATAACGAGGGCTCATACATAAAATTAAAATAGAGAAGATGGCTGGGTGCTACCATCTGCTTGGGATCCTATAATTAATAAAATTAAATCCCAACCCAAACATACAATTGTAGGACTTCAAGATACTATAAGTTCATATTGCGTAGATCGAAACAAAAATTAATAATTTTTATCTATGGTAACCGCGTTTAACTATGAAATCTGGACATCTAACATCTCAGTCCCCCCGTGACCACGGGTGCTGTAAAGTGTTCGAAACGTCGGGTATATAAAAGTTAATATACGCAATAAAATCCGTAAAAAATAGTAATATTAAAATAGTGTCAGGACATAAAAAGCAACAAAATGTAATGACTTAGCCAAAATAATTTGTTTGAGATGTTGCAGGGTCACAGGTTTGAATCTTGCATAAAGAAGTGTAAAGCACTTGGCCTACAAATAATAGTTCTTTGTCTGGATGTATATCGTTTTCAATATATTTATGTGTTACGATTTGTTATGTTTTGAGAACTAAATAAGATCTTAAACCTAATAAAATCAATTCTGGCTCTTTTTATGTATAGCCATTCAGCGAGTAAACGCAGCTAGTGTACTTGGCATGACACCATACCAACTTATGTTTTTAGTTTTTTTTTATATGTTTTTTTAATATCTGTAATCCTTAATATCTGCATGAAATATGTGAATTTTTCAGGAAGAATTTTAATTAAAAATCATTGATCTGTCGTTTCCGACTCTTATTAATGATAGTACCCGGATGACCTAATTTTTTGAAATAAAATTTAGATACAAATTACATACTGATGAATAATATTTTTTGATCTTATTGATATAATAGAAAAAACTGAACTGGTCATTTGAATAAAAATCATAAGTGCAATTAGTTTAATTAAAATTTTCGTATTTTTAAAGAATACTAAAAAAAGGGCTCGAAATAATAGATTTTCTCACAAAAGAAGGGAACTTCAAAAAAAAAAAGGAAAAAAGTTGGACCGAAGATGGGATGCAAACCTAGGCATTACGATTTTTTGACCGCTCGCTATCCACCTGAGCTATTACGATCATTAACACAGTGTCAAAATTTACCTTCTTATATTGTAGCAGTTTTTCATTGCCTGAAAACACGGATAAAAAACATTTTCTAAAAATAACTCCTAGCTAGATCGATTTATTGCCCCCGAAACTCCCTGGACACAAAATTTTATGAAAATCGTTGCTTACGCTACCATCCATGTACATTTTTGAACTTTCAATATTCGTAAAAAAGTACATACAAAAATACATAAACACTCACGCCTGTCACCCAGAGGGGTAGGCAGAGACTACAGACTCCCATTTGGCACGATCCTGACACACCTCTCTTGCCTCCTTCATATCCATACACCTACGCATACATGCTCGTCGGTTAAGGGTACTCCTAATTTGGCCCGTTTTCAATAAATCGCCAACTTGGTCGATAAATTTTCGCCTAGGACGTCCCTTTCCGACTCTGCTATTCACTTCTGCACCATAAATTTTCTTTGTCACTCTTTCCTCATCCATTTTTTCCACATGACCAAACCACCGAAGCATTCCTTTCTTAATCCTGGTCACCACATCATCTTGCAAACCACACTCTTCTCTAATTACACAATTTCTTAAGCTGTCATTCAGATTCAGCCCTAGCATACTCCTTAACGAACGCATTTCTACTGCGTTTATTCTAATCTCGTGCTTCTTCTGCCACACCCAACTTTCACTACCATACGTTACAGTAGGGACCAACACAGCATTGTGAATTGCCATACGTGCTTTTTTTGACACATTTTGACTCTTTACAATAGAGTGCAAGGCCTCATTTACTCTATTTCCCGCACTCATTCGTCGTTCTATATCCTTATCATATCTCCCATCCCTGCTAAATACGCAGCCCAAATATACAAACTCATCTACTTGCTCGATCAACTCCCCTTCTATTCTTATTTCACAAATCGTTTTACTTTCTTCTCTTTCGAAAACCATAACCTTTGTCTTACTTGCGTTCACTTTCATACCCCTTTCTTTTAATGATCCGTTCATTAATGTAACCATCATTTGCAACTCGGCCGCCGATGATGCAAGAATAACTTGATCATCGGCGTACAAAAGGCATTTGACGGTTAACTTACCCATTCTTAATCCGCATTCTTCAACTTTAAAATTTTGCAAACAACTGTCCATAAATAGGTTGAGCAGCCACGGGGAAGCCACACAGCCCTGTCTGACACCTTTATGGATGTCAAACCAGTCCGAGTAGACCCCGTTGATCCTAACACAAGCACTAGAGTCCCCATAAAGAGACTCCAATGCCCGTATCAAGCCAGCGCTCAACCTAAATGAGTTCAGTGTTTGCCATAGCAAATCCCTATCCACTCTGTCATAGGCCTTTTCCAAGTCCATGAACGCACAAAAAACCTTTTGGTTTTTGGCCAGAAACTTCTCCGCAATCATGCGCATGGGAAAGACTTGATCTGTACATCCCATTCCCTTTCTAAATCCCGCTTGCACATCCCAAATTTTTCCATCAGTTTCTTTCATGACCCTTTCAATCAGTACCTTAGCATACAGTTTTCCCACAATGCTAAGAAGGCTGATGCCACGGTAGTTTTTACAGTCCTACTGCGACCCTCTTCCTTTATATACTGGGACTATCACGGCTTTGCACCAGTCTACCGGTACCCGCTTCAGTTCCCAGCATAAATTAAACAAGGTGTGCAGCAGGCCTGCAACCACTTCCTCTCCAGCCCTTAGTATTTCGAGTGAAACTCTATCATATCCGGCAGCCTTACCTGCTTTCATGCTTTTCATTGCTTTCATTATTTCATCTATACTTATCTCGCTAGCTCTTTCCTCTTCTTTCGGAGTTTCTACTTCACTTAGTACACACGTTGTCTCCTCACTCATAAACACGCTTCCAAAATATTCCTTCCATCTCTTTAAACTCAAAACTTCATCATTCAGAATATAGCCATTCTCGTCTCTTATAGCATTCATCATAGGCTGTTTTGAATATCCCCTGGCAGTTCTTACAAGTTTCCAGAACATTTTAATATTTGCCTGGAAGTTATCCGATATTCTTCTATCATTATTATCCGTTCTTTCTTGCTTTTTTCTTTCAACTACTTCTTTTACTCTCTTATTAAGACTGCCTTTTTCTTTTAATATCACCATTCGTACCGCTAGAATTACCAGCATTTGTTGCTAGTAAATCTAGCTATGCTCTCTTCTTTGCTTCAACTTCCATACGTATCTCATCATCCCACCATAACGTATTATTTTTCTTTTCATTCGTTCTCTTACTAACACCACATACTTCGGTAGCTGCATCCTCTAAACCTTTCTTTACATTTTGCCATATATTCTCCAAGTCCAACTCCTTCATACATAATTCATCCAAACCACTTCTTCTTCACTCTTTCAGTCTACATTTGAACTTGTTTTTATCACTTTCATCTTGTAAACTTTCTGTTCTAATACGCTGTAACGCAGTGGTGGACACAGACGATCGATGGCGCCAATGCCTGAATAGACCATTAATTCGGCACAAAACTAAATAATGATCCGTTCCTACGTTAGAACCCCGGTAAACCCTCGTATCTACCACTGCGCCCCTCAATCTTTCATCCACAATTATGAAATCTATCATGCTTCTATCGTCACCTCTTTCCCAAGTATACATGTGAATCCTGTTGTGGCGAAAGCAAGTGTTCGTCATAAAAAGATTCTTTTCCATACATACGGTGAGGAGACTTTCACCATTCTCATTTGTACTTTCATCACCAAACGTTCCCAATATCCTTTCATAACGAAGCCTCCTCACCCCAACCCTTCCGTTAAAATCTCCTAGCATAATAATATTTTCATTCGTTCATCGTAAAAAAGTATCCTCATTTTTTACTAGGTTAAAAGATACAGTAACATATAGTACCAGATACCCAGATAAAATTATTTTACCTACCTAAAAACAAGCCTGTACTCAAAAAATTGCTATGTGGTGGCTATTCAAGTATTTAATAAAATTCCAAATGAAATAAGGCAACTAGATTATAATCGATTTAGACGTAATTTATTAAAGTGGCTTCTAGAAAAAAATTTTATTCGGTAAATGAACTGCTAAAAATAAAAGAACGTTTCTATTGACTGTTAAACGCTGTTTCTTTTTTGATTGTGTTTTAAAGGGTTAATATTAAATATTGTAAAGTGAGATACGTGTAAATTTTGTATATTCTAACAATAAGTTAATTAGTAAATAAGTTTTCATATACCAAAATTGGTGAAATATGTGATACATTATTATTTTATAAGAACATCCTTGTACCATATTTCTTGTGAATAAATTTATTTATTTATATATATACAAGAATTGCTCGTTTAAAGGTATAGGATATACGCGTATATATAACGCATGTATATAAATGTTATTTATTATAGATTACTTTTCCTCATCACTGCGGCTGATACCTGGTTCATTTAGAAAATAAAACGTGGCCGAATGAATGAATAAATGATATAGAAAAAAAGTTGCTGAGTCTGATAGAAAAAGGCCACGGTATTGGAATAAAACTGGAGCGGCTCTGAACAAATACGGATGTCGCTACACCGGCTTTCGGGTCGTTGAGCTTTTGTATAGCCAGTGAATTGTTTTATTTCCATGTCTATTTTCTTTAGTACGTTCACTGTTGATATATCCCTATTTACAGTACCGTTTCAAAGCGCTTCTTGGTTAAGAGGTCGACGCATTTCCCAGCCATTTACGACGCTCAAGCGTCCTTGAATTGACACCAATTTATTTCCAATTTGTTTTCTAACTGTAGTAAGGTAAAATGAAGACAAATTGTTGCAATTTTTTCTAAATAGCATCTCAAAGACAAAAACTGTTCGTAATCTAGCAATATCCTTAAACAGCGTGAGTTAAAGTTACTCCCTAATTATATATGTTTCACTACTAGATTCTCAGAAATGATGGGGCTTTTAAAGCCGCATTCATCATAAATTTGCCAAAATCCAACCTCCTCAAAGAATATCCCTCTTTGATAACTTGCCCTGGCGTGTAGTGATATACGCATAGGCCCGAGGTATGGATAGTAAACCACACTTTTCACTGCATAGGTTCAAGTTAGTAGAAGTGATTGGATACAATCTTAAAAGTTGAACTATCTCATTGTCTTCCTCTTCGTCATTATCCATGACACATGTCATGGATAATGACGCACTCAAGGAGGCACAGGCCCCCTCTCATTTCTTAGGGGGTTTTTGGGCAAGGAAATATCCAACATTTTGCTCTTATGCGTGTTGGCGTACTTCATTTCTCTTCGAAATGGTTTTTGGTTTCTTAGACACGAAAGTTTTTTCGCAATGTTTTCCTTCACTTCCAATACGTGGTGTTTTTTGAATCCTTAAACAAACAAAGATCTCTTTTTTGTATTTTTGATATTTTTTTACATAACCCGTGGTAGAGCTACTACTTATTATGATTGCAGCGTGAGTGAGTCGGCTCCAGCGTGAAAGAAACATTTATTTATTTATTAATTACTGCCTCGTTGGTCTAGTGGTTGTAATAGTGTGACTGCTAATCATGAAGTCCTGGGTTCGAATCCCGGGTCGGGCCAAAAAATAAATTATTGAGTTTTTCTGTCAGGAAATTCTCAGTAGCAGCCCGGAGTCAGGAAGTTAGCGGTGTCTCACCCCCGTGCCTCGGAAAGCACGTAAAGCCGTTGGTCCTGCGCCTGATCTCACTCCGGTCGTCAGTTTACCGCCCTATCGGATTATGAGAGTGAGGGAATAGAGAGTGCACCTGTGCTTGCGCATACACTTGGGCACTATAAACCTGTCCTGCGCCGATGGCAAGCCTCCGTTGAGGCAGGCCGCCGTGTCCGAAATTCGGTCTGGAGGATATTATTAATAACTGCTTATGAAACCCCTATTGGTAAACTCTTCCATAAATTTTCCTCATGAAAGTTTCCTTTTGTCACCTCTTACGACGCCCTCGGCATAATAAAGTGTAGTGGATATTTTTATCAAGGAGGGAAGAAACATGGTTTAATAAAATACCAGCTTTTTTTTAAATATTGCCGGCAAACGACTGAGTTCACCTGATGGTAAGTGAATGCTGTGGTCGATGGAAATTTACATCTATCCGCAATTAAAAATGAGGTAAAGATACAAAGTCACCCCTGCCGACAAAGACGAAACGCCTCGCTTCTAGAAAAAAGGGTCTCCGGTTCTCAACACTCACCATACGAAAACCACCAGCTCTAAAGCGTGACTCTTCCCCGATCAAAGCAACTCATTTGCATTTCGTCTCCAGGTGTATATGCTTTTGTAATCAGCCATGTTTAGTCAGAGCTCTTGCCAAAAAAAATGCTTTTTGTCTTAATTTAATCCCCGGCTTCTGAAGCAAGTTGTAGTTCATATTAAGGTTTCGGACCTGGGACACATCAAAAGATGTTTATTATCCTTACCTTATATAATATCATATTATCTTATGGAATTATATTCAGTGTTTAAAGTTGACAAAACATTTGCCTCATATATGTGGATAGATATGTTTGCGGATGAGAGATGTTTACGGGCATAGCATCCTCTAATACTATCAGGTGGATTGATGCTTCTTTATCACCCTTAATTGTATAAATGTGTTGCCTAATTGTGTCGGAAAGATAGACCCGGCAGATTATTTAATTTATTCGCTGTACGCATTACGAATGACTAAGCAAACCATTTGGTTCGGAGAGAGGAATTAAGGCATATAATTACACGAACAACAACCTTTTTAGTTTTAATGAAAAATAAAGTGTTGTAGAATATTCGTATTAAAGAACAAAATTAATTTTAATTTCTCTAATTATAAACATTTAACCTTGGTCAAAATGCAACACAATAGGTGTACCATTGAGTTGTTGATCCAAGTAACAATACCAAATACCTCGTAACGAGCAACTTATTTTTTGTCGCAATTAAACGTTCTGAATAAAATAATTATTTGTAATGACCAATATCATTTTGATTCTTTGTCTTGAATACAAGAGTGTATAACTAATTCGTTTTGTCAGTGATGACATCATATCGATCTGAGACCAGCGGTGAAGGACCACGTCTCAGATCCATATCCATCAGAAGTAGAACCAGAGTCAGCAGGCTCAAGTGGCAATGGGCCGACCAGATAGGTATCTCAAAATAAACTACTACTGATGTTGAAGAAAGGTTCTCGAGAGACAGCCTCATACCGGTAATGGAAGTACAGGACAGCCCCCTAATACATAAATTGAAGACCTGGTGAGAGATTATAGAATTCGATGGATGCGAGTGGCTCTGGACCATCCTTGCATTTAGAAGGATTCATTCATTTTACGGCAGTGATCAGGTGTTATGATGATAATGATGACTGATGAAGATGTAGTGACCTTTTAAAAATAGAAAAAGCGTCACAGATACGGTGATCCATAAAATGTAAGACTGATTTTTTTAAATTACAACCGCAGCAGCAACCGTGTAGTGCAGCGTCAGAATATCCTATAGTACCTTTGGATGATGATGTTGACCATCTGAAGGCTTGTTTACCGCTGTGGCCTCTTACGACACCCACGGGACGATACGGGTTAATGGGTATTCTTACATCGCCACTACAGCTTTAATAATTTTATTAGTAAAACTATTCACCATTTATTTAAAACGTGAAGCATGATAATGTTGGAGCAAACTTATATCTGTACTTGCATCTTTTATTTAAACTGAGCTGCATTCTTCTTATTAGGTGATAACGAGAAACCTAACTTATATCTTGCTGAGCACCATATAATAAACAAAACTAGCTTTTACGGATACTATCGCGTATATTAACTTTTTTATATTCTCGACGTTTCGAGCACTTTACAACACCCATGGTCACGGAGGTGACTGAGGCGTTTGACGTCCCAATGTCATAATTAACCGCGGTTACCCACAGATTGCAATTATTAATTTTTTTGTTTCTTTTTGTTGTTTTTTTGTTTATATTTGTTTTTTTTTGGTTTTGTTGCTAGCCTATCAAAAGTTCACCGCTGAACACCTACCCCCCTATAGATATATATAGGGATATTTGCCATGCAACTACAGCTATGCTTGGCAGGTGGGTGGCAGTTTTATGTATTTTTGGTTGTCATTAGAACGCTGGCAGCATAAATTTCCTGGTTTGTTTTTCTATGTCCCCTCTTACGACACACAGAGCGGGGTTATGGATAGTTGGATATTCTTATAGTGTCGCTACCACAGTTTTTTCATATTGTGAGAATGTTGTATATATACAAACCTATTTTTATTACATCGCTCTTCTATTTATAGTTAATTATGTAGGATTTATAATAATAATAATAATGTCCTCCAGACAGAATTTCGGCCACGGCGGCCTGCCTCAACGGAGGCTAACCATCGGCGCAGGACAGGATTATAGTGCCCAAGTGTATGCGCAAGCACAGGTGCACTCTCTATTCCCTCACTCCCATAATCCGATGGGACGGTAAACCGACACGACTCGGAAAGAGACAAGGCGCAGGACCAACGGCTTTACGTGCTTTCCGAGGTACGGGGGTGAGACACTGCCAACTTCCTGACTCCGGGCAGCTACTGAGAATTTCTTGACAGAAAAAATCATTAATTGAGTTTTTGGGCCGACCCAGGATTTGTACCTAGGACCTTATGATCAGCAGTCGCACTACTATAACCACTAGACCAACGAGGCATTAGGATTTATACCGCTCTTCTAAAATGTTTACACTTTTTACAGCCCATTTTAAATATGAGCAGGGAATTCAGTAAATCTTTCTCAAAAACAATAAAATGCTGCTCAAGTCGTTATTATCTGTGAACGCAAATAAAACTGAATATTATAGGATCGTTATCAGTTCGCAACAAATATTTATTCCGCTCCTTTAATAATTTCTCTTTTAAAAAAGATAAGAGCAACATAATTTCATGTTTTTAAAGGTTTTTCCTTGATGCCGAAAAGGGATTAAGACCATCCTTTTTTTAAATTTTTATACAGGAGGGAATTTCAAATCCACCATATCCACCATATGGTAACGGTATGGTGTAGCCTAACATTTATCATCGATTAAGAAATATTAGATATAGAAAAAATCTGGTAAGACATTCAGGATGCAGACGATGGATGCAGGCTGCTCAGGTCCATGTTTTGTGGCATTCCTTGTGGAGGTTGTGTATTTAGCACTGGACTGTAAGGATTTACTGGACCAGTGAAGGGCTGTAATAACGATGATGATGATGAAAAATCAATATACTGATATGTTATCAAACCTGAGAAATAAGATGGAATATCTCGTTACCAGTCAAAGGGTCTCCGGTCTCTCCACTCATGATAAAAAAACTTATTTGGCTGCTATTTTACGCTGATATTCTGTAAGAGCGCGGTCGTTACATCTCTAGCTAGCCTAAATGTATCTGCCACATGGCGCTACCACGTGTTACCTCCATGCAGTGTTTCTAACTGATTGGTAACGAGACTCTGGAGGTTGGTTAATAGCGCAAAATGCATCCAATTACTCCGGACTCAAATTTCACAGACGGGTGATGAGGAGAAATATCTAGTGCTAGAATAACCAATCATAAATAACTCTTTCAAACAATGTTTGACAATTGGCACATGTTCGGAAAGGCCTATGAGCTATAGCATCAACCAGCTGTTTTAAATCTAATCATGATGTGATGTGTGAAAAATTAGCGCCTATATGCGCTTCACTTCTTGGTATAGGCCTCTTCTTGTGTTCTCAAAATATTTTATTCTACAGACATGACATTCAATTTTTACAGACATCCTTCACGGCGTTTTCATTCACCGCCTTGCGCTTGGTATATCAATACTTGAAATTGCAATTAATAATTTAAAGTCGCTACTTTACGACGCTATTGCTCCGGTAATATAAAATTTACAGCGAGCGCTCAACCCCTACAGCTACTGTGAATGTAGGAATAAATAGAGTAAGGTAGGGTGCGGACCGCTAACTCAAAAAGTTGTTGATTGAAACTCAACATTCAACTACCTCCTAAATTACTCCTAGCATAAGCATTTTAAGCTTATCGAAAGAGATTAATGGGCATATTAGAAATCTTATTAACATTACCAGCTTATATTAACTAAAAATGCACACTACACTCATGTCGAATTATACATAATTATAAACCATCCTGGCAATAGTTTTGTACTGCGAGATTTCAATATGGCGGATGCACGAACTTCAAATGCTAACGAACTCAAAAAACAAAGTAGGATTGACTGTGACGAATAAACACGTTCTTTCTTTTTTGCCAAGGGTCCCTAAACCTAAAAATGTAAAATTTGATTAAAATTTACATACATACGTGTATATTATAGTCATACTTACATTTATATTTCTACGCGCCATTTATATATATGCCTCCGTTTGCAGTTAAATGTCTGCGCATGTTGTAAAGCTTATAAATGCCTCACTGCACGATACAGGCCCTCGTTTATGAAACGGTAAATAGAGTGGGAAGAATCTGCGCGTGTAGGCGAAATTTAAACGTTATAATTCCCCCCCCCCCCCACAAGTTTTACGTTTTCCCACGACTCCATTTCTTTGTTGATGACTGGAAAGTAGCAAGTTAATATATAAGATTTTGATATATAAAAATATTAAATAGGGTTTTGCATAATATAAGCGCTTAGTAATGTCCACATATCCTGAACAAACCACCACCACTAAAAGCTTCTCGTGTAGAAAGGTGGATTGATTAATTACAGCGTTTGATTGGCGTTGTAATACCAGATGTCTCGAGTCTTTGTGCAGGTCTGTGTGATTTTCTGTTACATATGTTGTATCATAATCATTATTACAACTCTTCACAAGTCCACAACTGAGCAATGGTCTCCCATCATCATTCATCATCATTGCAGTCTTTCACAAGTGCACTGCTCAGAAGACCTCCTCATCAGGTTAGCACTCCATCTAGTGATGGGCCGCCTTACACTTATTTTACCGGTGTGACAGTGTGATGACCGCCTCGTTGGCGGATCTTGATCCGGTCCGGATTCGGATCCAGATCTCGGTCTGGGTTCAAATCCCGGGCTGGTACAAAAATCGCTTATTGGGTTTTTAGTCAAGAAATTCTCAGCCCAGGGTTAAGAAATTGGTGGTGTTTCATCCCCGTGCTTTGGAAGATATATACATAAAGCCGTTGGTTCTACGCCTGAACTTTGTCCGGTCGTGTCGAATCACCCTCCCACCAGACTATGAGAGTGAGGGAATAGAGAGTGCACCTATTGCTTGCGACACTTGAGCACTGTAATCCTGTACTGCGCAGGTGGCTAGTCTCCGTTGGCTGTGACCGAAATTTGGTCTAGAGGATATTATTATTACCGGTGTGAGACTGCCATCGAGAATCTATTTTCCTAACCGGTTGTCGTTTCCTTGAGTTATTTTTCCACTTCAACTTACTGATTTGTTAGTTAATTGAGCTTTATTAGGATATTTTATTAAGGATTCTATCACGCAGAGAAACTAGGCTTATCCGTAGCTCTCCGAGTGAGCTTTAAGCTTACTTACCACCACATATAGTCAAAAATGAGATGGTTATTCTGCCAAATAACGAGTTTTATGAGGTCTTTCTTTTATACTACGACTATTATAGTGACTTAGGCTTCACACGGCTAAAAACACGTACTTTTATTTTCAATTTCATTTCGGTATGTGTCGTAATGTTTTTTTTTCTTACTAGTTTTAATACAAAACCTGTCAGTAACAGTCGAGACAAGTTCAATATAGACGAGTAATCAAAAGTTTCAATCTATGCAGCATTGAATTTTTTATTGGTTTTACTAAAACACGGTATGAATCCGAATATTGACTCTACTGACAGGATTATAAAAGAATAATAAAAAAGTTATTATTTACTATAAAGGAAAATTCGATAAGACTTACTTTCACGTATATTTTTCTGTGCAGTTTTACCGAGTTTTCGAAATTACTGGCGCGTTGCAGAGCTTTTAAAAAGGAGTAAGCTCTTTTATTGAATGTCCGTAAGATGTAGTCAAAGGCAAATATAGAGTAATAATTAAGCCATCAGAAAGGGTGTGTGTAATTGATTGTGACGAATGATGATATACATATTTTAATCGTCATAATCTTACCCGTCATGAAGGAACCCGACACGAAAAAATCGCCGGTGGTAAACAATTGAAAAAATAGCGGGTAAAATTTTTAAAGCAACTATTTAAACGAAATTATAGTTGTTACCTGTCGACTAACCGACTAAAAAGAACTACTACAAAACTACTACCTATACAAGAAAACAAGTAGAAAAATTATATTATTGTTGATGTTTTATGTTTTGACAATTGTTTTAGATTATTGGCAGACATCTTCGAGAACAAAAAGCAAGAAATAAGAACACCGCAGTATCACTGCTCGACTGCGCCTTACGGGGAGTATCAGCGTTACCATCTGCATCAATTTCTGAACTAGCCGGTGTGGGCCTCCATGGATTAGTGATATCTTCGGGAGACATTAGAAGAGTCCAGCAGGGAGCTTTCAGTTCTATTGCGACTACTTTATTAGCATTAGGTAATATAATAATTCCTACATATTTCTGTATAAAATAGTGATAGATGTATATGTAGACGATAATGTTCTTTTTTACATAAAATAGACCTACACCTTACGAATTTCTTTCATATCATCGAAGCGTTTACAATAATGCATCATGATTACAGATGAATCAGAACTACCAAACCTAGTCCCGAAACAATAATTTCTTTCGTGTGGGTTTTGTACCCACGCTCTGCAGCCCTGCAGCGATTATACTATCATTATTTACTATTGGTCTTTTGACAAATGTCATGATTAATATTATTTTCGTAAATTTGACTTTCTATAATTAAGTTTGTGTTCTTTTTTCAGGATTACCAAACAATCAGCTGCCATCGGTGCCGACAGAGGCGTTAAATCACCTGACGCTTTTGGACCGTTTAGATTTATCCAATAACAAAATTCACACCTTAGACTCGAATTCGTTTAAGGTACTACTTTTCGTAACCTATGGTATAATAACCTATGTTTTTTAAAGTATTTTATTTTTATTTTTAAATGGCTCACTGGGTTTTTTGCCGGTTCTTCTCAGGATAGAGCTTTTTCCGAACCAGTGATAAAGCTTAAATTACTTTCAATAAGTATTCTTGTAATGCATAACATAAACACTCACACCTGTTACCCCGAGGGATAGGCAGAGACTACAGACTTCCATTTTGCAAGATCCTAACAAACCTCTCTCGCCTCCTCTACATCCATAGACCTTCGCATATATGCTCGTCTGTTAAGGGTAATTTAAATTTGGTCCTTTTTCAATATATCGCCAATTTGTTCAATAATTTTTCGCCTGAGACGTCGCTTTCCGACTCTTCCGTTCACTTCTGCAACATAAATTTGCTTTGTCACTCTTTCCTCATTCATTCTTTCTACATGACCAAACCACCGAAGCATTCCTTTCTTAATTCTGGTCACAACATCATCTTGTAAACCACACTCTTCTTTTACCACACAATTTTTGTCCCTTTCACTCAGATTCAGCCTAGCGTGCTCCTTAATGACCGCATTTCTACTACGTTTATACTACTCTCGTGCTTGTTCTGCCACACCCAATTTCACTACCATACGTTAAAGTAGGGACAAACACAGCATTGTGAATTGCCATACGTGCCTTTTTGACACATTCTGTATTTCCACAATAGAGTGTAGAGCCCCGTTTACTTTATTTCCTGCCATCCACTTTATTTCTTGTAATTTATTTTAAATAAAAATGATTCTATTCTATCCTATGAGTATTATTGTGATGTAAAATAAATTTTGTTCTATGTCTATGTTCTATATCTAGTGATTGTCGCTAATGGTGAAGGCAACCGACCACGACCTTTAAGGTTGTGATGTGTCGTGTTTGAATTTGAATCCACCATTTCCTTACTGCCGTGAACTACTTCTAACTCAAGCATTTAAGCTTAAATGTAGTGGCTTACTAAGAATTAAAAAAAATAATATTAAGTCTTTTCTTGAGTAGTTTTTTCTCTGTTCAAGTTTCTTTAGGTATAATGCTTTTTTTCGCACATATTTTCTTATGCTCTTGTTAATTTTAATTAAAAATAAATTAAAGCAAAATCTTATGATAAATGTACAAGGTGATTAAGTGACATTCACCAGCAGTACTGATATTTGTTTTTACCGTAAACTACAACACTTAACTACACCCTTATATCATGAAGACTATCGAACAGTCAATCGAAGAGATGACAGCATTGTTCCAGTCAAGCCTTGCAGTTTTTCAACAAGAACTTAACAAAGTTAGTGTTCCTTCTCCTCCACTATCATTTCCACTAACTACAGTCTTCGAAAATTTCAAGGCTTTTGTTATATCCGCGCTCCAAAGTTTGCAGTGACAAGTTCAATTAGTGTCAAAGGACTGTGATCGGTTGGAGATGCATAATCATATGATATGACCACCGTTTGTAGTCATAAGTTTTCCGTTATTGTAATAACTTTGTTAAAATGCAATAAAGAGTTATCTATCTATCTATCTATAATGTCCTATGATTTGCAGGGCATCAAAAATCTCACCTATCTAGATATAAGTGATAATCAGCTGACTGTAATATCACCGGATACATTCAAACCATTGTCAAAACTTATTATACTAAGATTGAGAGGCAATCTCCTGAAAGTTCCCGCTTTAGCTTCGTTAAAGGTACGTACCGAGATTGTTTTATAATTGAGTTATTAGATTTCAAAATTATTTCTATTAGTTAATGTTATTTTGCAAGCATGATATTTGGACTTTTAATATTTTATTTTATATTTGCATTTGGATTATTGGTCGGCCGTTAATATAGTGGTTAATGTACTTGTTTAAAATTTCGCGAAACCGCTAATTAAAGTTAAAGACAAAAAAGGCCCCAAAAGTCAATTGTAGGTTTAGAATATAATTATTGCGTGTTTTCTTTTATTGTTTATTGTATTTTATAGTATTATACTTACTACATAGTACTTTTATTGTATCCGCGTTCTTATGAAACTTAGGTAGGTTGACTTTTACCATTGGACTGTTTACTCGTTTGTCACTTTTGATACAAATAAAAGAACTAGCCAAGTGCGTTGTCGTGTCAATGTAGAGGTAGGGTTCCGTAGTTGCCCGTCACAATACGCGGGCTTTAACGAGAACTTATTTACACAAAAATGGTATCGAACCTTAATTTACACCTTAAAAATAACGAAATACAAAAAAGGTCTTCGTTACGGTAAAGTTTCTTAGTATTTAAAGTCGTAGACGAGCTGCATTTATTTCCTGTAAAGTCGCGTCCGGATCGCGTTCGCCGCTGGTCACCGTCCGCCGGTCGTCAGCTTCCGCCTGGAAGGGAGGAGTACAGCGCCTCGTTTAGCAGTGGGTGTACGTGCCGTTGGAGCAAACTCAGCTTTATGTTGAGAATTGAGATTCGTCTCCGTACGAGGTCGCCCCTGGCCTGGGATGATATATCTCCAACGCTGAGTTTCACCTATATGCTGGGAAGCGAGCTCCGGAGACTCGGCGTACTGCTGTCAAGAGAGCGTACACTTATTGGTGACATCAGCTTCACGTCGAGATCCGTCTCCGTGGGGCTTTGAAGTCACTGACCCTTCGGCAGATCCCTTTCCAGAGTCGCTAAATACGGGGGATGGCCTTAACATACACACTAGGGGGGAGCTCCTGAGGCCTGGCGTGCTGCTATTCAGGAGCGCACACCTGTTGGTGGCATCAGCTCAACGTCGAGATCCGTCTACGTCGAGTTTCCGTGGGACTTCGTCGCTGATCCTTAGGCAGATCCTTCCTAGGGGCGCAAAATACGCCAAAGCTAAGACACCCAACAATGCCTTTCCTGAACGGCTCCCAAGACCGGTCCAATGTGTTAGACTGTGAGGATTACCCGGGTAATGGTGAATGCCCCGAGGCCCGAAACCTGCTGGGCAGAAAGCCCATGCAGAAGACTACGATCAAGCATTTTTTCCAAACAATTGAATCGTTTTTGTTTATGTAAATCAAAGTCTATTAAAGACATGCCCCTGTCATTTATTTTTTCCAAAAAATTATAACAAAAATAAATATGACTTTCGAAAAACCTAAAAAAATGCCCCGTTTTTATCTCCGTAATGAAACGACTACCAAAGAAATTTGGAAAGTTTTTAAAATAAAAACAAATGATCGGAGCAGATCTACTAATTTTCCTTTATATTTTAGATACCAAATATAATTCAATCGGCTTAGTTTTTGTGGAGAGAACGTTTATCGGTCATGGTTTTTGTAGGTAAAGTCGTTGTAAGCTGCACTTGCCCATATTGCACTCTACGGGGGGAGACCAGAGGTGAGGGAGGAGGACGTATATATATATATATATATATATATATATATATATATATATATATATATGTATATATATATATATATATATATATATATCATTCGATTTTTATAAAAATAGCAGTCGCACTACTACAACCACTAGACCAACGAGGCGGTCAGAAATAGTACTACGTAGTATTGGTCTAACCCTCCCTCACCTCTGGTCTCCCCCCGTAGAGTGCAATATGGGCAAGTCCAGCTTAGAACGACTTTACCTACAAAAACCATGACCGATAAACGTTCTCTCCACAAAAACTAAGCCGATTGAATTATATTTGGTATCTAAAATATAAAGGAAAATTAGTAGATCTGCTCCGATCATTTGTTTTTATTGTATGTATATATATTTATATATATATTTATATATATGTATATATATTTATATATATATTTTTAAAAAAGTTTTTAAAATAAAAACAAATGATCGGAGCAGATCTACTAATTTTCCTTTATATTTTAGATACCATATATGTATATATATATATATATATATATATATATATATATATATATATAGAAGGTGCATTGGGGTAATCCGGACGTTTTTCGACTGGTTAAAAGAGTCGGGCAAAAACTTTATTTTCTCGACATCCATATACCTCAGATTTCTTAAACATGGCGCAAATCGTTAATGGTTACACGTAATTTACCTATAAGAAGCTTTTACTTTTCAAAACTCAACAGTTTTGTACCTTGTTTTATAAAATACTCCGCAGCACACGCCCTACTTTTCGGAGCGACTGGCTGAAACTTGGGGTCGGGGCACAATAAAATGGAGTCTTGTACCATATTGCTAGCTTTCAAAAATATAGCATAATTCACCGGAAATTTGAATTTTACGGTCTTACCCCATCACCGATCTTACCCCAATGCACTATATATATATAACATATGATTTGTATAAAATAATGTTCATTAATAATAAATGATGTAAAGCTATAGCTTAGTAATGCTTAAGTTGTTTTCGTCATAAAATGTTTATTACTTACAGTTTACAATAACATTACAAAGTTATAATGCAGCTAGTTTAATGTCATTTTCTAGGGACTTATAATGAGATTTCTACTACTACTACTACTATTATATACGATGGAACAGATGGGTACAAAAAATGATCCTCCATTTACTTGTATGGGAGGTACCCAAAATAATTTGTTTTAAGATTTCACATCACAGTCTTGTTCACGTGATTAATATTTATAACTATGCCAAATTACAGATTTGTAAGATCTCTGAACAAAACATCGAACGGACAGAAACTGTTAGGGTTCCTTGTTGTGTAAATACGGAACCCAAAAAGTCATAGTCTACCTGATGGAAGTCGCCACTGTGGCCGATAGATACCCACATCTTGATCAAGAATTAAAATGCAGATATATAGTCACCAGTGAGGACTGAGTGTCTCGTTTACAGTAATAACATTGGAGCTTAAGAAAACTTAAATATCACGCATTGATCACGAGTTACGATGATCCTAGTGAGAATAGAACGTCTTAGTCCATGAAGTTATTATATTGTCTTAGGTTTTGAATACGTCTGCAAAATTTCAGATTATTTAGATATTTAAAAGTGCAAAAGGTTCAAACGTTAAAATGCTCTCTTTCATTTTATATTCATTTTATAAAGTTAAAATGGTTCTAGTCACTTCCCATATTAAACAATATATTGCAATTTCACGTTGGTTAGTCCTTAATTAGTCGAGCTGACCTAATCATGTTGCAGTCGTAATACACTGTAGCGTGGTTCTACTGCATTAAATACAATTATGTTTTAGTTTTAATTAGGATTTTTTTTTGCTTTACTACGTACGGGCTCACTTACAGTAAGTTAATTATGCTATTTAACTACTGATATCGCCAAAACAGCTTCGTTTTAAACATTGGCGATGGTTTCAACGAAACTCCCAACGAATAATGTGTTTCTATTACTTCTATTATTTTTTAATTTAAAAAATAAGTTATAATCCGATTATCCTGCATATTTATGCTTACGAATACTATTTAAAATTGTTAATACGCCACTATAATTTAAATTATAGTGTAGTGTAGAAGTGTAGTGAGTAAAATTTCGCAAGCACAGAGGTATTCATACTAACCTGTATCCATTATACCTAATGATTAAGAGGAGAATACGGATTTAGCCTTGGAGTTAGTATCAGAGATCTATTGAATGTTATAATTTATAGCAAGTACATCGAAACCAGAAACAAAAAAAGAGAGTAAAACACTAATACAATACTTCGTATATATATATATATTTTACTTTGTGATATGTCTTACCTTGGAAACTTAAAACCTTAGCAAATATAAAACATTATCTAAATACAAATTTTCATCCGAATTGTAAGAGCCGTTTCCGAGAAACCAATTACTTATAATATACAAGTATTGATAAATGAACGTGTTGGAAAAACTCGTATATCATAGAATATGATAGCAGCCCTTATATACTCAAGATATTAGAAAATTACTCTAATCTAGGTTGATATTTACGTAACAGCTCCACCACAGATCAAATAATAGTACTACGTAGATCCACTTATATGTAGTATTGCAATGGGAATTTATATTATAAGATTTTATTAATTATGCTTTTAATCAGATCATATACAAATAATAACTTCTCTAGAAATGTAAAAAACAATATATAATATAGTATAGTATAGTCTCTGAGTATAAGTTTTTTTAACATTAAAAGCAAATAATATACTTAATATTAGCTACTGGACTACTACTCGTTTTCAAGCTACTGGACTGGAAAGGATACGGTATTAACATCAATGGCGAGTACATCACTCACCTTCGATTTGCCGACGATATAGTCCTTATGGCAGAATCGCTGGAGGACCTTAGCACTATGCTCAATGACCTCAATGGTGTCTCCCAACGGATAGGTCTTAAGATGAACACGGGCAAAACAAAAATCATGTTTAATGTCCATGTCTCACCTATGCCGGTAGTTGTTGGGAGCACTATGCTCGAAGTTGTTGACGAGTACATTTACCTGGGACAAATAGTCCGACTAGGTAAGTCCAACTTCGACCGAGAGGTCAATCGACGGATTCAACTCGGCTGGGAAGCGTTCGGGAAATTACGACACATTTTCTCGTCAGGTGTACCTCAATCTCTGAAAACTAAAGTGTACAACCAGTGCGTGTTGCCAGTGATGACTTACGGATCAGAGACGTGGTCCTTCACTGCTGGCCGTATGAGGACGCTCAAGGTCGCTCAGAGAGCTATGGAGAGGGCTATGCTCGGAGTTTCTCTGCGTGATAGACTCAGAAATGAGGATATCCGCAGTAAAACCAGAGTGACCGACATAGCCCAACGGATTAGTAAGCTGAAGTAGCAATGGGCCGGCCATATAGCTCGAAGAACCGATAACCGATCGGGAAGAAAGGTTCTCGAGTGGCAGCCTCGTACCGGTAGGCGTAGTGTAGGGCGACCCCCCACTAGATGTAGTGACGACCTGGTAAGATATGCAGGAAGTCGATGGATGCAGGTGGCTCAGGACCGTGCTTTGTGGCATTACTTGGGGGAGGCCTATGTTCAGCAGTGGACTTGTGAAGGGCTGTAATGATGATGACGATGATAAATATACTTAATTAATAGCTTTCTAGTAATTACGCTGTAAAAATTCCAGAGTGAATCTCTCTGGAATTTTTACAGTGTAATTAATTTAAAATGTATTAATTAGTTCGACCACAGTGCTACCTATTGGGTTCAGAATATTGTAAATGTGAATCAATTTTGTCTTTTGTCGAGAAATATAGAATTTGTTAACAACGACTACATCGCCACCTATCGGATTCTAGCATGACTATAAAAATGAAATTAAATAACCTTTATTTATCATCTATAAATCTATAAAGTCGATCGACTAAGTTTACCAACTATTATATACTATATAGATTTTCATCAAGTGTAAAATAAAATGTAATAGTAGTAGCACGTCAATATTAAGTTGTATGTTTGTGTTTATTACTAAATTTGTGAGAGAAAAGAATAAACTTTATTATTATTATTTTTTCTGGCATCAATACAGTTTTCTACCCAACCATATGGGTTCTATAAATATATAATAAATATATTTATAGTAGAAGATAATATAATTATTAATTATTTTTGTGTTAATTTTTGTGTAGGATGCCCATTATTTGCGAGAACTAGATGTTTCGAGCAATGCTCTGGAGGGTCCGCTGGGGCCTACAACAGTACCACCGCTAAGTTTTCTGAATATACTCCATCTTTCAGATAATACATTTGCTAGTATACGTCGAGGAGCATTAGCAGGTAAAACTGATTCAAAAGTTGTTTTAAATTATAAGTTTAAGATATAATGTTTAATAAAAAATAACATATAATGTTTTTTCTAATATTTTATTCCAACAAAGGTTTTCCCCATAGCCTTACATTTATTCTTTTAGGTTTTGCCAATACTAATCTGTAGCATTGAGTCCATCCACCTTGCTCAAGCCCATCATTATCCTTTTGAAGTTGTATTTCTCTAATCGTTAAACACAGTGTATAGTGTTTCTAATTCTGTCTATCCTTTTATATTTCAAAGTAAAAAAAAAGAAATAAAACGAGTGTTTCCTTTTATCATAATTTTATCAAAGCATTTAAATACTTTAAGCAAGAAAAAAAAATACGTTTGAATTTTGTGTGTGTAGTATCTCATATTAGTTTAAGGTAAGAACAGAGAAAAAAGTTTTTAATGTAAATATTTAGACGAGATTCTTGTGTGCCTATTCCAAAATCGTGATCTTCAGTCGACCCCAAAGTCTAAAAAATTAGGTGATCTTAAGACAAAGTGTATTGAAAAATGTGATTCCCGACTTTAAAAACTATTAAAACTTAAAGTTAAAATTAAAGTTACAGTCTATATACGTCCCACAGCTGAGCACAGACGTCTCATTACTTCTGAGTGGGTTTTAGGGTAAGAAAATGTCAGCCTCGCTGCCTCACCTGTCTTCGAAATATTTTTTCAATTCTCAGACAAACATGTTTTCTCACGATGTTTTTCTTCACTAAGAAGATATTATGTGGAAATTATTTTATTTTTTTAGTTTTTAAGTCTGTTGTCACTTTTATTAAAATTTTATTTAATTTAAAACTGTATTGTAACATTTTATCGATTATTTTCTTTCAACAGATTGTGTTAATGTATTTTATACGTAAATAAAGCCTCTATCTATTTCATTGTCTAAAATAAGAATATGCGCTGAATTTCTGTTTTTAGGTCTTACAAACTTGACTCACTTGAATCTGCATAACAACCAAGTGGATGTACTGGAGGACTATGCGTTCAGACACCTCACTAATTTGACACATTTGGTCTTGTCACATAACGAGATAGTGGCGGTTTCAGGTAAGAATAGTTATATTGCCATAAAATATTATTAATTTAAACGGTATAAATTATAAACCATAAAATCATTTTAATTTGCATTTTATTTCGTTTAACATTTTTTTGTGAATGTTTGAACAAAACTAATATTATAATTTATTAAAACGTTTATTTTATAACAATACTAATGGCTTAATATCTTAAAAAAAAATAGGACTTTACATTAATAATTTTAAGTTAAGGGTTATGTAATCGATACAATAACAATAATAATACTAACTTGTAAATTTAATTAATATTTTACAAGTTTACTTTAACTATGGCTTTAAGAGTTCATTGAATTGATAATTCGTTTCAAAATATACACCAATATTTCTTCCAGGCGCTTCTCTAGCTCAGCTTACAAATTTGATTCATTTGGACTTATCGCACAACTTTTTACGATCACTCTCTGCAGAACCGTTAAAGACTCTAGGACGACTTACTGATTTACTTCTTCATGATAATGACATATCTATGATCGACGACGGAGCGTTGGCGCAGCACAAGGACTTGAGTCGGTTTACAATAGAAGGTTAAGTTTTATTAAGTTGTGTAAATAAAAAATTGAAAGACAGCACACTGTATTAACGTGTATTTCATTTTACAGTTTTATTAAGCCTTGTACGGACTAAGCGTTCCAATGTATGCGTAGTCGGTTACGCCACAGAATATGTAATAGTACTACGTAGTTACGCGTACACAGGAACGCTAGTCCGTACCCGCAGCAACGCGTAAACAAATTGAGCACACATTTCGACTCACCGCGAGTCGTTGCCAGTCGGCTTTTCGTTTCACAATAAGAAGTAACCACAGAACACTAATACCCTTAGGAAAGTGACGCAGTGGTGATGCACACGATAGCTGTGTTTCAAGACTTGGCGGATACTGGCTGGCTTGCGAGCTTGCGACTTGTCACCACGCGTGCATCTCGCAATATAAAACGCAATGCAAAACGCGTATACGTGTATCTACGTGTACGCGTTTTCAACATACCTAGATTACGCGAACATTGGAAAGCTTAGTCTGAACAACTTTTATGATAATATGTGAATTTATAGGTCTACTACTGTCCGAACGTGTTGCATTTAACAAATAAATAAAATTGAAGTATCTCTTTGTTATGTCAAAAAACAGCTTTTTACTTAATGTATGCGAAATTATTTATGTACGGAACTATTAAATAAAAATACGATTTCTTCGTCTGTCTGAAAATTTGTCTATCTATCTGTCTGCCTGTCTGTTTGTTCCGGCTAATCTCCGAAGTGGTTAGACCGATTTCGATAGGAATTTCACTATTTGATGTTAAAAAGATTAACTTAGGCTACATTTAGAGCCGTGGTAGCTCAGTGGTTAACGCTCGCTGTAAATATAAAAGAACGCGAGTAACCCGGGTTCAATCCCCGCAGGCAACAATGAAATTGTTAATTGCAATTTTAAGTGCTGATTTACCACGTGCTCGGCGGTGAAGAAAAACATCGTGAGGAAACCTGCATGTCTGAGGAATAAGAAAAAAAATATTTCGAGGACATGTGAAGTTCGTCAATACGCATTTGGGCAGCGCGGCGGACACTTCTTTGCCCTAAACCCTCTCAGTAAATGAGGGGAGGCCTGAGCCCAGCAGTCGGACGTAGATAGGCTGTAACTTTACTTACTTTTACTTTTGGGCTACCGATTTTTAAAAATAGAATTAACTCTGCGCAAAAAATTACAACCATGAAGTCCAATCGCATTCCATCACACGCGGGCAAAGTCACGGGGAAAAGCCAATAAACTATAAATAGATACTTAATACCATTTTAAGTTCGGTACACGTATTATTATTATATTGTAAAAGCTCAGAAAAACGTCAATGAAGAAAAAACAATATGAATATACATGAAAAGTAAAGTAACAATCTGTATAAGTCCCACCTTTAGACCCAGGCCTCCTCCCATTACTGAGCAACAAATCCTTTGTTAGGATATGTTTGCAGTGCTGCCCCAATGTGTTGGCAAATTTTGCGTCTTCGAAATAATTTTTTTTAATTTCTCTGACGTACAGGTTTTTGCATAATGTTTTCTTTTACTACCGAGTATATGGTAAACGAGTACTGAAAAGTATAATTAACAATTACATTGTTGTCGGTGGAGATCAAACCTGAGTAGCTTGCGTACTCAGAAATTTACAACGAGCGCTTAGCCCCTGAGCCATCACGGCATTATTATATTATTTTCTATTTCTAATTTAAGTTCAAAAACTTAATAAGTCTCATCGTATTATTCTATAGTGTAACACTTTGTAGCAAGTGATAAACTTTGCTTCAATTGCAGATAATCCGCTCAATTGCGACTGTTTAATGGCTGGTTTTGCAAGGTGGTTGCGGGAAGCAAAAAACCTGTCTCAGTCTGATAAATCTGCCGCAGTCTGTGCCACGCCACCCCATTTAGAAGGAGCGCTTTTATCTAGATTATCGAAAAACAAACTCTGTGATGACTTTGAACATATAGAGATAAAAAACAAACAAGAAATAAATTACGATTACAATAAAATATTCGATGACGATACTGAAACAACCCAGGATAAGCTTAATATTTTAGATGATCTGGTAGTCGATAGCGATTTATACATCGATAAGCCTGAAGGATTAGATGATGACATTTATGATGAGGAATTAGAAGTACCAGCAGAAGAAGATTTACCGATATCTAAGACAAAAGTAAGTAATGTTATTAACAAAAAAAAAATGTATTCCGATGTATATAAATATTATATAGCTACGTAATAGGTATATTTTTTAAATTGCTAAGATTTCATTCAAGTACAACTTTTGAAACAAAGGAGTTTTTTCTAAAATTCAATCATCAGTAGTTGTTGCAGTAAGAATGTAAAGAAAAAAAAAAGAAATTGTGTTAATTTAATGGAATTTATACACTTAATAATTGCTTATTGATGAATAAACAGCGTCTGAAAATGTGTGGTAAAATCAATACTGCCGAAAGATCGTCTTATATAATAAATAATTATTAAGATATTTCTATCTTCATAAAACTAACTAATAGCTTTTTATTTATTGTGAACCGAGTATCGTAAAAAGTGCGATGTTAAACCCTTTATAACTTTATAATTATATTTTTAATTAATTTACATTTCTCTGATTGTTATTATAAATTTGTTTAGTAAACATATGCCTGATTGGAAATTTGACTCACCAATATTCATTAGTGCTTTGTATGTGCATTTTAATTTTTAATACGTAGAGTATTAAAAGTTAAAATTAATTCTATGATAAGTTATGCTTTACTTTTCTATGTTATTTATGTAAGTAGTATGAATTAAAATATTACTAACACAAGCGAACTTTTTATAAGGTAGAACATATCATACGTTGAACAGTTTTAAAAATGACGACCAATTTCATTTTAACATTATAAATAATAACGAATTCTTTTGCCACCGGTTGATCTTAAGATCATCAATTCTGTTATTACCATCACATGTGACTATTCCTAAAATTTTATCGGTTAAAACAAAATGATTATGTCGCGATGTCATTTCTTAAGTTGAAAAAGTGTAATAAATATTTATATTCAATTAGGTACGACTTGAAGATGCTTGGTATGACAAAGAGGAAGTGCATCTGTCATGGTCTCTCGATCCTCCATCGTTACGACGATTTCGTTGCACTGGAGTCACAGCTTCGAGAGGTGGAAGTTTGCCAAAGCACGTAGCTTGTCATAGAGCCCCACCTGCGAACATTGTATTACAAGGATTAAAGATTGACCCCGCTGAGCACTATACGTGAGTTTTTTTTGTTTATTTAAATGTTCTATATATAATAATATAATATACGAACAGAAATAACATGTATACGTAATCAGTCTGACTCGTGTCAAATGATAATGAATTCACTCTACCTGACCATCATGTTTAACAATTGTTTATGTGCACATCATTTGTATACGTATTTTGCATATAACAGATGATAATTTATTAATAAATGGATAGTTATACATCTGACACCATCCATTGGATGTTATGTCTATCCTGCTTTTTCCATAGTTGCCTCTTGACACCTTGGTGATGGTATGCGGTGATGTATTTTAATACACTACAACAAATAAGACATTCAATATTTTTAAAACCGAAGAAGTATTTCGTACCAACTTCCATTATATTCATTAAAGTCTATAAAAGTCCACTGCTGAACATAGGCCTCCCAAATAGTTTCCTTATAGGGGTATTTTGCTATAGTTGACACGCTTGGTCAGCGTATTGTCAACTGATGTTTTTGTTATTTTGAGTTGTTATTAGGAAGATGCTGCTCCTCATCACCTGTTTCAGTTTCCCCATGTAGCCTCTTACGATACCCATGGAACAATAATATGGGGTAGTGGATATTCTAACACTGCCATTTAATGGTCATACATACCCACATCAACGATATAAAAATGTCATGTTTGTGACCGTGGAAGGAAAATGGGAGATCTCCTGCCGGGCAAGGTGTTCCGCCCGGGGAGCGGCCAACACTCCGTGTGATAGTTCGGAGATGTTCTATATATACTGTTTTATGATTCGGAATTTTGATAGCGTGATTTAGGCTTCGATGTGTTTCGCTTGCGGCGCGACGACTGTGCCGCCACATGTTGAATTACCAAATTAAAAAAATAACGTTGTCTTTCAAAAATTGTAGATTTTGCGTCGCGTTAGAGGAAATGGATAGTAAAGATGTACCGATGGCTCTCGTGCTCGGGTGTGGTGCGCCGCAACTTGTAAGGCAAAGGGCTGAGTATATAACTGTATCGGGCGTCCCCGTTACTACTCCCCCAGCAAGACCCATATTTAGGTTAGTTGGTTGTACACTATGCTAGACGTTTTACACGTAATTTTGTAACGGTACTGGTTAAGGTTGTAGAGTTACCACTGCCTCTCAAATACCAAAGCCAATCAAGCAAAAATTCTAATTGTTTATTTTTAGGATTATATTTGTTTGACTATTCCTGTTTCTAACTCAGAGTTTATCTTACTTCTGATATAAATAAGTCAACGTTACATCCGGTATTTATAGGTAAGGAAAAGATGTGAATGGATCTCAATCTCAACTTACTTACTTTTGAATTTCGAATACACCGTAGCTGTCATCGTATTTGAAAACCGCCTTGGAGGACATTATAATTGACATAATTCCTAGGAAATATTAGAGCCTAGTCCAATCACATAGTTCACTAAACTATGGTAAAATTAATTCAGTTTTCATGCTGCTAGACATTTTTATATTAATATTACAGTTCATTATAGAAAACGTAGGAATTTTGAAATTTATTTATCCCCTTTTTTGTAAAAGTCTTTCTCTGTAGAAAAAGGTGACAAACGGGCACACAGTCTACCTGATGGTAAGTGGATGCTGTGGCCCATAGACATCTACTTTTAACCTCAAGAACCTTAAGAATCAAACTGCAGATGCATTGTCACTCCTGTGGACTAGGATGGAATGCCTCAATTCCAGTGTAATGGGTCTTCGGTTTTCTACACTCTCCATACAAAACAGCAGCATTAAGCTGCTATTTTATGGTGGTATTCTAACAGAGCGTGGTCCTTCCCCGGTTGAGCTGACCCCGGCCGACCAATTCGTGCTACAACCGTAATAAAGCTGCAGCATAGCTCTACCACGTACACATACGTCTATTACTGCGGCGTTTGTAGATGGAATGTGCCTTAATCATCATGCTTCGCAGATGGGTGACCAATTGCAGTAACCGACGCCTTGCAACTTTGGCGGTGCTGCCCGTCACCAGTATCATTAATTTACATCTGAAGTAAACAGTATGGTATGCCGCCAAGTTTCGGAAACCATAAGACATTTCTGACATATCCTATAGTCGTCTCTTAACAGTTATCCCTTAGTTAATTTATTCAAGGTTCCCGAATTGACGACCTTAAAAGTTGTAGCATGTGGATTGGTTTGTAAGGTCCAATGCAATAAAATCCTTAACAGCTTTATATATATATATATATATATATATATATATATATATATATATATATATATAATAGGATAGTCCTATTTACATAATATCGTTCGATACCATCGAAATATTGATCATAGTATTTTTTTAGAGTTTCAGAAGTTCGCTCCAACGTGACAAGTGAAGGGGTCCTTACTGTACTTATATCAGTAATGGGTTTACCCACGCCCCGCTCTCCATACGTCCTACCTCGATCTCAGAGACTATCGGCACCAGACAACAAATATCTTACTATATACAATTGCTACGTTATCTTGGCCGTCCTCTCAAAGGGGTCTTTAGTGGCTCAGAAAGACACACCGTGCCGGTCTACTTTGGAAATATCGATGGATGGTTTTGTGAGAGGACCATACGAAGTCTGCGCTAAGATTTCTAAATACAAAACCGATGAAACGCAACCAATATGTGTTGTTCCTCAACTGCAGGAACCACTTGGCTCCATGGAAATAAAATCTGGTATAAAAGGCTTGAATTCAGCTTTAGTAGGTGTAGCTCTAGGCTTGATGATTATTGTAATTGGTCTTATTTGGTTTGTAAGGAAGATGTTAAAAAAACCGACGGTATATGACACACATAGATGCTTTAGACCAGAGCCTACACCAGAAGAAAGCGTCAGAGCCAGCTATGTAATGCTAACAGCGACTTCTAAGGTTTAGTAATGACTTAAATAATTGCCATATACAATTAATTTACTAGTCTTCTTAATAAGTTTCTATTAATAAATAATATAAAATCTAAATTTAAATTGAAAAATGATTATGTATTCTTATAAATTATTTGTTATAAATTGAATATTTTATTTCAACAAAATTTAATAAAATTTGTGTTACATTAATAATCTTAAAGAAAAATTGAATATTAATCATTTGATAATGTTTAATTTAAACTTTTGAAAAAAAACCAGTTGTTAGATAATTAACTAAGAGCACAGCAAGATGAATTCCCAGAACGATACTAATAATCATTACTGTTTATAAACATAGATAAGAAGGTCATAACGTTAAAAGTTTAAAGATTGTTTAATTTGTTAATTTAAAATATTTGTTACGAATATAACAAGTTAAACTATTAATATATACTTAATTATACAATTTCGTTTAATTGTTTAAACGCAATGGATTTGGACGGATTACCTTCATTAAAATTTTAGGCAAATATAATTAATTCAAGGCTTGAAACATTTTTTGATTAATGCTGATAATGCCTCTTTATTATTTTTTAATTGAATTAAAACAAATTTAATAAACAACTAATAAAATAATTGTGGTGACTGTCTCGAAAATCACTGAGATTTTTATTATACTCTTTTTTGGATTATATTTCTATAAATAACAATTTATATCTTCTGTGAAGATGATTATTTTACGTAATAGATTTAACACTAATAATATATTAACACGAGGCTGATAAGCGATAATAATATATTTTGTTTATAAATGACAAAGTCATCGCACGTTTTTTTTAAATATAATTATTGGTAGTTTGCTCGGTTATTCTATGATACTTAGAAATTAATTAAACAAATTGTTTAATATGTAATAAAAGTAATAAGTTGTCCTTTTTTATTGACGTTTGTAAATGTTTCGGAGAACTTTGGTTCTGCTTTAATTAGTAAATAAAATATGTAAATAATAATTTATGGAATTTGTTTTTTGTGGAATAAAATTAACTTTGATAATTATTTGTTTTCTTTTAATGCTATTACGCTGGATTGAATACTCCGTTAAAGGTCGTTAAAAAGTTGTTAAGATCATTGCCCTGCTAATAATCACAATAGTGAAATAAAGTTACAGCATATATACACCCACTGCATGGCACAGGCCTCCTCTCATATCGAGAGGGTTTTAGGTAAAGGAAATGTCTGCCGCACTGCCCCAATGTGTTTTGGCAAACTTCACATGTCGCCGAAATATTGTTTTTCTTATTACTCGGACATGCAGGTTTATTCACGATATTTTCCTTCACCGCCGTGCATATGGTAAATCAGCACTTAAAATTGCAACAAACAATTTCATAAGTGCCGGCAAGAATAGAACCCGGGTTACTCGTGTAGTGTGAAATTTACAGCGAGCCTCTAAGCGAACATGCCTTTCCTGAACCACAATTACAGTACTCACCGGGCAGATACTTTAAAATAATAGCGGATAAATTTCACCTACATCTTTATTTTTTATTAATTGTGAATAAGAGGTAATAAATTGATAAATTGTCATAGGTGGTGGTGACGTTGGGACGATTTATTTATTTATTACGGGAGACATCTATTTTTACAGGTAAACCTAACGCGATAGTGTCCTCTTTTCCATTATAAACTAAATCTTACTCTAATTATATCAAAATATAAGTAGCTAAACAAACTAATAAAAAAAAACAATACAAAGATTTAAAAAATCTGAGAAACGGTTTACCCTGTAGGCCATCCCTGGAACTTCTCGCTACGTCCGATCTCAAAACACTCGATAAATATTTTTACGAACTAATAGTTAGCTCATTTCATTACATCAAAAACGTTCCGAGCAGAAATGTCAAAGTTATTAAAAATTGAATTTTTTGACAACGTATACCTTCCGAGCAGCCCAACCAAGATTGATATAATTGGTGGCAATCGACGAGGTATTTTAAGAACAATAATAAAACCTATTATGAAAAAAAAACGATAAGACTATAAATTTAAGTTATGAGAAAAAAAAAAAAAACAAAACAGCCTATAATAAATGCTATAAGAGACGAGAATGGATGTATTCTGAATGATGAAGTTTAGAATTTAAACAGATGGAAGGAATACTTTGAAAGCGTGTTTATGAGTGAAGAGTCGTCTGAATTAAATGAACTAGAAATTCCGAAAGAAGTGGAAAGGGGTATGGAGATAAGTGTAGATGAAATAATGAAAGCAATGAAAAGCATGAAAGCAGGTAAGGCAGCTGGATATGATGATGAAGAGTATCACTCGAGATGCTAAGGGCTGGAAAGGGAGTGGTGGCAGGCCTGCTGTACACCTTGTTTAATTTATGTTGGGAATTAAAACGGGTACCGGATGACTGGTGTAAAGCAGTTATAGTACCAATATATAAGGGAAAAGGGTCACAGCAGGACTGCAAAAACTACCGCGGTATCAGCTTGCTTAGTATTGTGGGTAAACTGTATGCTAAGGTGAAATGGTGTTAATTGAAAGAGTTCCCCTTGGCTTGGGTGTTTGCAAACTTTGAAAGATGAAGAATGTGGGTTAAGAATGGGCGAGTTAACCGTCAAATGCCTTTTGTATGCCGATGATCAAGTCATATTTGCGTCATCGGCGGCTGAGTTGCAAATGATGGTTACATTAATGAACTAGGAATTAAAAGAAAGGGGAATGAAAGTGAACGCAAGTAAGACGAAAGTGATGGTTTTTGAAAGAGAAGAAAGCAAAACGGTATGTGAAATAAGAATAGAAGGACAGTAAATTGAGCAAGTGGATGAGTTTGTGTATTTGCGATGTGTATTTAGTAGGGATGGTAGATATGATAGGGATATAGAACGACGAGTAAATGCAGGGAATAGAGTGAATGGGGCACTACACTTAATTATGAAGAACCAGAATGTGTCAAAACAGGCACGTATGGTAATTCATAATGCTATGTTAGTACCTACATTAATGTATGGTAGTGAAAGCTGGGTGTGGCGGAAGAAGCACGAAAGTAGAATAAATGCTGTAGAAATGCGGTCTTTAAGGAATATGCTAGGGTTGAATCTGAATGATAGGGTGAGAAATTGCGTGATAAGAGATAAATATGGTATGCAAGATGATATTGTGACCAGGAAAGGGAATGCTTCGGTAGTTTGGTCACGTAGAAAGAATGAATGAGGAAAGAGTGACAAAAAGCAAATTTATATGGCAGATGTGAACGGCCAAGTCAGGAAGGGACGCCCTAGAAAAAAGTTTATCGACCAAATTGGCGATATTTTGAAAATGGGCCACGTTAGAAGTACCCTTAACAGACGAGCATGTATGCGTAGATATATGGATGTAAAGGAGGCGAAAAAGGTATGTAAGGATCGTGCCAAATGAAAGTCCGTAGTCTCTGCCTACCCCTCTGGGTGACAGGCGTGAGTGTTTATGTATGTATGTAAAAAAACTTTTTTTGAAATTTTTCGTCATCGATTTCTCTTAAACGCATTAAGGTGATACCTCCCGAAATTTTGGTGGTTTTTCTAATTTACATATTTTTTAAGTTTCGTAGGTTACAAAGCAACATTTTGGTAGGAAAATACGGTATCATGTAGTTTTCTCGAAAGAAAAAAAATTGCAAAGTAGGCTCTAATTAGTTACATTTCTCCATGACACCACAATATTTTTACAAATAAGATAATGGAATTATTTTTACGGCGTAGTAAGTAATCGTATCTAAGTTCTCATAAACCATTTCTTTAATCCATAACGAAGTTTTGTTTAAAAAAAATAAAAATGTTGTTTGGCACTTACTTAGTTTTTTTTCGAGCTTGTGTTGTGTATAGCTATCTCATAATTTGCGTATTAGGAAGTCATTGCATCACTTTCATTTTGACACTCCCTCAGTCGTCCGTGACCGACAAAGGAATAAGCCGCGCCCCCAAAACTATCCACTTTGAAGCGGTTTGCAGCAATCGACTTCGTTTTCCATGCTTTAGAGCCGATTAGTTTTTGATCTATTTAAAAGCTATATGTTTAAAGACATTTTTTTTTGAAATTTATCAAAATCTACCAGTCCAAATCGGTTGAAACAGTATTTAAAATCTAACTTTGGTAAAATCATTTCGAACTCCACCAAATTCGTTATAAATCAGTAAAAATACAAAATTAACATCATTTTTGAAAAAAAAGTATACCATAGTGACAACTAAATATATCAATTTTAAGACGCAAACTGTGACCACGTGAAGGGCTCGAGTTAGGAGCGTATGTTAGGAGATTAGTTCGTGCTGAAGGCATGGCAAGCAGTAGCGACTAGCGATCTAGCACACAGAGACTTAAGTGCCACAGAACTTCCGGGTTATATCCAGAGAGATCTTATGATATCCGATAGATGGCACAACCATCTCGTTTCTGCTAGACGTATCTATCTGCGACGAAGGTATGAAGCATCTGGTACTGCAATTCTTCTCCCGCTTGCCAAGCGTGACGAAGAATGCGAATTCTCCTCACAACGGGAGATCTCCTATTTGCGATCTGTTCAAGTGAGAATGTAAATTTTACTGAGCCAACTACAAAACTCTTTATCTAAAAGAGTGGTGAAATATTGCTAATATTTACAGGGTAAAGTTGAAGTCATTCGCATCCTTTGATTCTATTATTCTATTCATATCGAGGAATATGTTTAAAATCATATAAATATATAACGACACAGAGAAAAGAAAAACAAAAATGTTAAAAATAAAGTACCAAGACGTCGCAATCTCTGTTGAGTTTCGCTTAAAGACTTATATAATTTATGTTTGATTTGTGCCGAATACATGCGACCTTGAATTCGCCTCTGCCTTGACTTTTGTCCAAGAACTATAACTGTATTAGCAACATTTAATAGTTCACAATTTATTTGTGTCTATTATTTATTTTGTTACAACTTTCCTTTTCGTGTTTAATTGTAATGATATTGTTTGAAAAACGACGTACGATTTGTAAACTTTAATACTAGCAAAATGTTAGCTCTAGATTTGCGATATTTTAGTCCAAACGTAGTTTTAATATGAGTATTATGATGTTATGTTTTAAAAAAAAACGATAATAGATTTATTATAACGTTATCACGCTGAGAACATCCGAGCCTTTTGATAGCTTACCTTCACACTCATAGTTAATTTCAAGAAACGTATTTGTTTTACTCTCACGCCATTTTCCTATATTAGAGAAGAACAAGCCATAAATTGTAAGGAACAACAGACAATAAACAGCTAAACCTTTTTTATTCAGTCATATTAATCATATTTTTTGAATTCCTTGGTATTATCTAACAACATCTTAAAAAGAAAAGCAAAATACGAGTCCGTATTAAGAAGAAGCTGGAAATGTTGATTTGACTGCAGCTGATTGATTGTCCTTTTTTGTTATTATTATTTTCTTCTATTTTACACGTAAAAACTTACTGTTAAACGTCAAACTCTTACTTTGTAATGTTTTGTTGAATTTGCCATAAGCCCTAAGCTTGACAGTTGGATTGGCGATTGCAGCAGCAGACGTTGGCTGGAACTGGCTCCAGTCTGGGTATTTTACACGTACGTTTATACGTGGTAGAGCCATGATGCAGTTATATTAGATGTATAGTTGTAGCACGAATGGGTCGGCCCGACCGGGGAAGTACCACGCTCTCACGGAATACCAGCGTGAAATAGTAGCTTAATGCTAATTGCAATGCAATTAATGCTTAATTTCCGATATTTACGATAGATGTAGCTTTTAGCAAGACTTACAGAATAACCACTTGGCAACTATAATATTATTATCGCTGTCACTTATTCTTAATAATGACTTCTAACGAAATAAAACACTATCTGTTGTCTTTATGACAGTATTTCCGAGTTCAAATTTGTACTATTTAGTTTAATATTAACGAATAATTATGAAATTCTTTTGGTCGGTTAAGTATATCTGCGTCATTCGTGAACTTTTGAACTTAAATAAAAACCGTCATATCGATTTCAATGTAGCAAAACTCCTCAATGTCCAATGATATTATAAATCCGTGCAGCGATATTGAACTGTAAATATAAACAATATATTATACTTTACAAAAATTATTCAAAGTTAACTTGTTCGTGGGGTCTACAAATAAAAAATAAACTTTTTGTAGTCTTACTTTAATACTCAAAGGGCTTTATTACAAAAAGTAGTTTATTTTAGACTAGTAGTTATTTTAGACTACTAGTAGTAGTTCTAAACTAAAATCTGTTTCACGTATGGAGTCTCGTGGAAATATGCGAGCTAAAATGTAATGCCGGAATTTGACAGCAAATGTCAAATTTTGCGAAGACAGCGGAGCCGTGGCTATTTTGTAGTAGTATATATATATATATATATCGATATCTCTGGAGCCATATATATGTCACGACCATGTCATTTACGCCTGACGTGAAGTAAAATATGCAGGCCGGTGATGGACAACAGCGTTAAAGTTGCGACACGTCTGGTACTACGTTTATTGCGCCACCTGCCTTGCATGACGCGTTAGAGAAATCCGGTCTACAACGGAAAAGCCGAGTCTCCTTGCCCGTGTCCAGCTCCAAGATCCATCTTTAGTTAAGCCTCAAGCGATGTATTTTTTCTCTTAAGTTAAAGCTTAATTTTACTTTGTGTTAACGGTCAATAATTACTTAACGTATTTAAAAAAGATAAATATATAAAAAAGCAGCCGTGTAAAAAGGCTATTTTATGAATGCTCGGATTTTCCCTAAAGGAGGAGGGTGTGCACGCGCATCACGACAGTAACACAGAGGTCGTCAGTTTTAAAAACAACGCGATGGCGCACGTACGTGTCACTGCAATTATTTTAATATGTGCATTAACATTTTCGATGGTCCAAAGTAAAGTGTTCACTAGATGCCAGCTAACGCGTGAACTACTACGGAATGGTTTCTCAAGGACATTCCTCAGCAATTGTGAGTTTATAGGACTGATTAATCATCTGTTGCATAATTAAGAGTAGGTATTATTCGGTCTGTCTTTTATATTCTATGTAATTCCATTAAAACGCTACATCGCGTGTGTAGGTGACGATTATATTAAATTGACAGAGCGTTGAAAGTCAAATAAGCGATTCATACTCATTATTATGTATTATTACATTACGATATATAAAATTACAATTGATGATATTTGATTCATACGATTGGCTCTATTGATTAGCTTTAATTATTATCATAATCTATAGGCGTTTAATTTTTTAACGTTTGAGTTGTTCGATTTTCAGTTTTGACAAGCGACTTTTCAAATCACATGAATGCTAGCCTAGTTAATTACATAGGTACTGTTTAACAGAAGACTTATTAAAACCACAAAACGACGGGTCACTGGTCTTTTCTCATTACTGGAACTGTTTTAAGACAGAAAAGAGTTCGCCACACTTCTCCAATGCATGCTGGCAGTTTCCAATCTCCTTGAAATGTTTTTAAAATTTTCAGACATCTAGTTTTCCTACAATGTCCTTCACCGCCCAGCACGTGGTAATCAGCATTCAGCATTTAAAATTATAATTAACAATTTCATTTGTCCTGGTGAACTAAAAGACCTGGAAAACTAAAGCTTATCCCTATATAGCTTATGGGATTTGATTAGTGTTTAACTGCTTCGATACGTGGTGAAGTCACGCTGTAGCCGTATTATGGTTTTAGCACCAACGGGTCGGCTCGATTTGAGTAGGACCACGCTCTCAAAGAATATCAGCGTAAAATAGTAGCTTAATGCAGATGTGTTTTGTGTGGCGAATGTAAAGAACCGGAAACCCTATTTACTGGAAAGGCGGAATTGTATCTTAGTCCTCAGGGGTGACAATGTATATTGATTCTGAATCGAGGATAAATATACATGGCTATGGGCCACAGCGTCTACTTACCATCAGGTGCACTATATACCCATAAGACTAGACACGACTGGACATTATGGACTGAGAACCACATTTTATTAAAAAGATTCATAAAATATAAAGAACCTATTAATATAGAGCGGCAATCATCGAAAATCTCACAGTGCATTTAATTTTTATTATCAATATGATATAACGTGATGGGGTAATAATTTCGAACTTATTATCACGCTGGTATGATGTGATATTTTACTAAAGAGTTTCCCTCTTAATCATAATTTCCGTACACATAATTTATTTATTTATTTATTACTTGTGACATCTACCTTTGCATGTCGAACCCAGTGAGACAGAATCCTCTTATTAATTATAAACTAAACCTTACACTAATAATATCAAAATATATGTAGCTAATAAAAACAATATAAACATTAAATAACAAAAAAGTAAGTTTAGTGATACAGTATAAAGTTCTGTAGTGTCTGATAATGTATTTCAAATTATTTCAATAATTGTAAGATTAACACAGCACAATATATCAATATTCATTGAATAATAATGCACTTCCTAACAATGGCCCAGTAGCCTGCTGTGGCTGTAAATTTTAAATATGACTATGATGATTATAATGTACTCTCGTAGCGCCTAATGTTTACGATGAAATATTTTGTGAGCTCAGAATTAAAAACAGGAGCGACGATTTTTTGACATTTACGACGAAGCGGAAAGAAAAAGCATAACACCCTTCATTTTGTAGCACGTATGGATCGGCTCGACCGGGGAAGGACCATGCTCTCACAGAATACCGGCGTAAAATAGCAGCTTAACACTGCATGGTGTGGTGATGCTGTCTTCACGCCACAAATGAAACGCACTAATGCCTAAATTACGTTATGAAAGTTCCGAAGTACTGCGATGTATATAAAACAGCTCTGTACAAACACATGGAGTTGTGACGGTCTGGCATAGATTCGAGGCTAACCTCGAATCTATGAACTCAGAACATTTAGATCAGGTTAAAGTTACAGCCTATATACGTCCCACTGTTGGGCACAGGCCTCCTCTCATTTCTGAGAGGGTTTTAGGGCAAGGTTTAGTCCGCCGCGCTGCCCCAATGCGTGTTGGCGAACTTCACATGTCTTCGAAATACTTTTTTATTCTTATTTCTCAGACATGCAGGTTTCCTCACGATGTTTTCCTTCACCGCCGAGCACTTGGTAAATCAGCACTTAAAATTGCAATTAACAATTTCATTGGTGCCGGCGGGGATCGAACCCGGCTTGCTCGCGTATTGTGAAATTTACAGAGAGCGCTAACCATCTGAGCTACCACGGCTCTTCTTAAAGTGTGTAAATCTGTTCAACACGTGCGCCGCCTTACGGAGCACATCTCAGATTACGCCGCAAATTAGAACAGGTGCACTGCACATACAGGTGCTCAGTTCTTTAATGTGACTAAAGCTTTCGACAAGGTCTGGCACAATGGATTAGTTTATAAACTTCTCCATATAGGAGTGCTTAAAAGACTGGTCAAAGTAATACAGAACTTTTTGCTCAATCGTTCCTTCCGATTTCGTGTCGGGGGGACCTTCTCTTCTTTCAGACCCATCAGAGGAGGAATTCTTCGCCGGCGAACGTGAGGTCACAGACACACCCGATACAAATCAATTCCCGTGATATGAGATGTTTTTGGTTTTTCAACCCGTTTTCCTACATTGCGATGGTGGTTCGAACCAAGTTCATACCTCCTTCTGAAAGGCCCTTGAATCATCTTGAGACCCATAGTTCGAGGAGCCTCACTCCAAAAGCAGCGGTCAAGGTGCCTCGGGACTGCAGTTAACGACGCGGCGTAGGTCCTCGCTTACAAGTCTATTTAGATGAAGCTGTAAGGGTCGCAGGGCTATAAGCATACACTTTCCAAAAAAAAAAAAAACACGAAGCGTTGGCCGCTCCCCGGGCTGAACACATTGCGCGGTGGGAAATCTCCCTTTTCCTTCCACGGCCAAATTGGTGAATCCACACATAGTATCTCGTATTTTGAATGTAGAGAGCCGAATACCTTTTCACTTTTTGGAAATGAGGCATTCCATCTTAATCCTTAGGGGTAACAAGGAATCTAATGGGCCATAGCATCCACTTACTATTACACTTATTCTATAAAAATCCTTTTTACACTTCCGAAGTCGGATAGAACGTAGTCTATAATATTTTTCACAGGATCAGTATCATCAAAATATTATTGAAATATGTTTGGTACCTTATGCATTAATTAGGAATACATAGATATACTCAGAAAATCTTAAAACATTAATATTCTTCTAGCAACCTTTTCTTAACCTCCTAGATTTGTTTTTTTTAATTACTTCTTCTTACTAATGATTCAGACAAGACTCTTATAGATATATTATAAATACACATTCATATTATAATAGATAAAGATATACAATATTATCTCCTCAGTTGCGCATACTAAACAACTAACGTTATCTATAACAAATGTATGAAATAACACCCAAATTTATCGCTACTGGAATTATAATAAATTTCACACAAGGAAAGTGTGTCTCAGATAAGAACGTATACTTAATACCATCTTCTTAATAACAAATATGCGTCAATTGAAAAGTAAATATGCAGTTTTGTAATATATGCATTAACAGCCAAAATTATATTTTTCTTTGTAATATAATTAAGATTGATAAAAACAGAGCGCACAGTCTGCCCGATGATATCTAATTTGGACACCTTCATCTATTTTCTATTAAAATACATAATTAAGATGCGACGTCACCTCTGAGGACTTAGGATATATCTAATTAAACATTAAGAACAATGGAATGGAAAAGAAAAAATATTTTTCACGAGAATACTTTTAAAGATAACGACTTTTTGAGATTACAAGAATAATTATTAAAAGTCACTTATATCTTATTAAAAATCACTGGTTCGAGAAAAAATCCTTGTTCTGGAAAGGACGAACCCAGAGGGACTTATTTAATGTTTTAAATATGAAAGTTTTTTTTAAATCTTTTTAAAAATGTTACCTCCATACTAGGATATCTTCTGTGTCGGCTGTTAACAAACATAAATTTCAGAAGGACAAACATCCAGACCCGGAACAATTACTTGTAGTCCATACAAATACTTGTTCCGTACAGGAATCGAACCCTCGGCCCTTAGCACTGTAACTCATTACTAAACCACTGCGCCACGGAGCCATCTTTTCATGATATTATACAATTAGAAACAGCATGGTAGCGATCACCCAATTTCTAAGGATTATTATCAATCACGTATTATTATATACTCGTAGTATAATAATGCTTATCAAACAACTTTTGCCTTATAAATGTTATACATTTTTTTGTATAGACATCGTTCATATTTTTAAGCACCGACGCAAACAGAGGAGTGTTATATATTTAACGTGTGTATATGTCTATATGTGTATCTGCCTGTGGTATTGTAGTTTCCAAATGGATGAACCGATTTAGATGTAAGTATGATTTAGTTTTTTTTTTGTGAAAAAGGAGACTTAATCGAGAGTGTTCTAAGCTATTATTTAAGAAAATCTTTTCAGCCGTTTGAAGATCAACAACTTTTTTTGTTTAAGAAGATTTTTTAAATTTTTAATTTAATTTTTTGTTGTAAAAGCCTACACACTAACCCAAAATCATTACAGGCTCTTTAAAGTGGAGTAACTGCTTTTAATGGCTTGAAATTTTGCCTAGAATTCACAGAATGTGCATCACCATTTTAATGAATCTTTCTTGTTTTTGTGAAGCGTGTTCGATTCTCGTCACTAATCATAAACACCACACCAGTGTAATGCTGCTATTTGACACTTTCCCGATATCTGTGGGCCACAGCATACACTTACTATGAACTCGCTTATCATCTTTATTCAATAAAAAAAACCTACAGTCTCAAGTACAGTACAGTGTAAAATCTTCTTAGCTTCACGTTTATTATATATTATATAAATTAGTATTATTTTTGTATTCCATCATATAAGAATATATAGATATATCTCATATAATATATACATCTTATAAAATTAAACGTCTTTGAACTAAACTCTGTTTAACATGAATTTTCGTCAGTAAATTTAAGTTCCGTAATGGATTTTTGATTGATTATTGTCAATATTGTCAATACCCTCTTGGAGGTCGAGCTAATAATGAAGTAAAATCAGCTAAAAATTCGAATAGAATAGATTTTTTACATGGATTACAAGAATACTCTTTGAAAATAATTTATGCGTTTTAAATATTAAATTATTATATAATTTATAATATGTTATTAATAGTCATAGGTTCTTAACTTTGAAAAATTATGAAAGATCTTCTGCAAATAATTTCATCACATTATCGTGTGTTTTAGACATGCAAGATTCTTAATTATGTATTGTTTCTGTTCGAAGCCCTTGGTAAACCTTAACAAATTATCCGGCGCTGACAGAAAAAATAATTTGCCGTCTTGTTGTTTGTATACTGCAAAAAGCGATTGTTTCGTTGTGATTGATAAAATATTGTGAGTAAAGCTCAAACTTCATGTTAAAGAAAAACACTTCTTGCAGTTTTTTTTGAATCTGTGGCATCCATCATTTTCTATATACCAAGTAAAAACAAGCGAACGTTTATGTTTGTAAGTAAAAATAATGTCGGCTCGACCGGGATGGGATCACGTTCACACAGAATACTAGCGTAAAATAGCAGCTTAATGCTGCTGGTTTCGTATGGTAAATGTGGAGAAATGGACACTCTATTTACGAGAAATGGGGCATTTCATCTTGGTCCTCGAGGTTTACAATGTATCTGCATTTTTATTCTCATTAGGCTGTTATTTCACGGTGTTGTGAGAGGTGTGAGAGCACGGTCCCTTTCCGGCCGGGCCGATAATTTCGTGCTACAAACATAATATACCTGCTGCATGGCTCTACCATGTTTATGGGATATGTCCTCCCACATGAGCAAACTAAGATACATGTATAAATTCTGTAGACAACCTTTAGTAAGTAGATACTAATAAATGATAAGTTTTACAAGCACATTATATAAATTTAATTATTAACTTGAATGACTTATATTGTATATTAAACTTTGTGAATATTTTTATATAATCACCTTATGTAAGCAAATATCACCAAATGTAATTATCACAATCATTTAATTTAACCTTTTTCAAAACGTTTACTAGTTGAATTTCTCTTGTATTTCGTGGCTTTTAAATATATGGATACATTTTTATACATATATGAAAATTTCAAGATATGTTCCGTGGGAGAGTTTACCCGAAGCCCTCAACGTCTTCTCATTACCATGTCATAAATATCTTTTATTCTAGATAAGTGTAAATAACAATACTGATATTAAAACAAAGAAACATGTTTTAGGGGTTTGCTTAATCGAACAGGAGAGTGATAGAAATACGTCAACATTTCACGCAAAATCTCCAAGAAGAAAATACTATGGGCTTTTTCAGGTAAGCAGTTTTGTCCTAAAAATTATTTCTATACTTAACTGAGGGAGAGAGCTCCCTTTCTCCCGAGAAATTCTTCTGGGTAGGGCCTTCCTAATATTTCTGCTGCCAAGTAGCCGTGCTTGTACTGTTGTGTTTCTGTGTGAAGTGATAGTCTGTTTAATTACTGGCTGAGATAAATTCCATCTCAGTACTCAGAGCAGTCAACGCACCTGTACGCTTCTATGTTTGAAGTTGGCTGAAGTGTTTATGGGATACAGTAACCATTTACTGACTGGACTGTTAGTTGGTTTATTACCTTAGTTGTAACGTGTTGTGACGTGCAGTTTCGTAAGTCGTCACTTGGAAGAGGAGGCCAAATTGGCCTCTAAAAAGCTTGGCGTGCTCAGCAGAGTGGGACGGTATTTCATACCGGCACAGCGCCTGCAACTTTACAAGGCGCAGTTCGGCCGCACATGGAATACTGTTCCCATCTCTGGGCTGGGGCTCCCCAGTGACAGCTCATTCCACTTGACCGCATCCAGCGCAGAGCGACTCGAATCATAGACGACCGAGTGCTTTCCGATCGGCTCGATTCACTAGCGCTGCGAAGAGATGTTGCATCTCTTTGCGTATTTTATCGCATCTATCACGGGGAGTACTCTGAGGCATTGTTCGGAATAATCCCAGCCGCCAAATTTCATGAAGGCATCACACGGCAAACCTCCCGATACCATCCACACCATCTGGATGCTTAGCGGTCCATCAATGTACGTTTTACAAGGAGTTTTATTCCAAGTACGACCCATCTGTGGAATAGTTTACCAACAGTGATTTTTTTTGGACCGATACGATCTGGGGACCTTCAAAAAAGAGCTTACTCCTTTCTAAAGGGCTGGCAACGCACCTGCAATTCCCCTGGTGTTGCGGATGTTCATGGGCGGCGATAGACACTTACCATCAGGTGAACCGTATGCTCGTTTGCACGTTAAAACAATATTCACAATTCCATCCCTCTCATATGAATTGTAGGGTTGTGTAGTGCGTTGTCCCAGAAGATTACAAGGTCTTGCACTACAGTTTTTAAGAATTTACTGTCATCAGCAACATGAATAGAGCCGCGCTATATAGCTATGGCACAATTGGGTTATTTTGACCTGGGAAAGACTACTTTCTCACAGAATGCCAGCGTAAAATAACACTTAATGATGTTGTTTTCGTATAGTGAGTGAAGGGTAGACACTTTTTACTGGAAGGGTAAAGCACAACAGTGGTTAGATGTAGACATCTATGGGTCACAGCATCCACTTAATTTGTCACCATTATTCTATTAAAAAGAATAAAAAAGCCTTTTAGATAGAAAAATTAAGTATCATATTCATTTGGAAATTTGCATTTAAGTTCTTAGAAGAGCGGCTATAGACTAGTGAGTTGTAACTGTATGAAAAACGTATAATATAAGTGAAGACTATATCAGGGACTGAAAAGTTTCCGAAATCAATGTGAAGATGACAGCAGTCGTCAACAAAAGCTAGTGAGTGTAGTTGTACATCTTTTAATAGTTACTCAATACGCACCAAAGTTTCAGCCGTTTTGTACGCCAAGTTGTTATTTGAGTGAGTCGACGTGAGTGTTTTTTTTTTTTTTTTTTATAGGATAGGGTGACAAACGAGCACGCAGTCCACCTGATGTTAAGTGGTTGCTGCGGCCCATAGACATCTACATCTATCCTCGATTACAAATCAAAATGCAGATGCGTTGTCACCCGTGAGGACTAAGATGGAATGCCTCGTTTCCAGTAAAAGGGTCTCCGGTTCTCTACACTGACCATACGAAATACAGCAGCAATTAGCTACTATTTCACGCTGGTATTCTGTGAGAGCGTGGTACTTCCCCGGTCGAGCCGACCCATTCGTGCTACAACTATACTACTAATATAACTGCAGCATGGCTCTACCACGTTTTTGTGAAAATGGAAAAAATTGAGTGTCAATGTCATATTAAATTTTTATTTTTAAAAGGCAATACGCCTATGCAAATCAAAGATGAGTTGAACTCTGTGTATGGGGACTGCACGATCATTTATCACAATGAAATTTTTGGGCAGCTGAATTCAAACGTAGCCGTGAGAGCTTGGGAGACGATGAAAGTTCGCGACGTTCAACTACTGCAAGTAATGACGACAACATCGATAAAGATCACCAAATGGTACTAGACGACCGCCGAATCAAAGTGAGAGAGATTGCAGAGGATATGAAAATATCCAAAGAACGTGTTTGCTACATATTAAATCAAGATTTAGGCATGAGAAAGTCGTCAGCGCATTGGATGCCGCGTTTACTCTCGTTATATCAGTTAGCGTAGTTTAGGCGCAATAAGTCCCAGTTTAGGCGCCGGTGAATTACTGTAAATAAAACTTAGATATACCATTATACGGCAGAATTAAAAATACAGTCAAAACAGTGGAATACAAAAGGGGAACCGACTCCGTAAAAGCAAAAACAGTTTTTCAACTGGGAAAGTGATGGCGACTGTTTTTGGGATAGTCATGGAGTTATCTTAATTGATTGTTTTCAAAAAGGAAAACCTACATGAGTATACTACATCATTACTTGATTTACTGAAGGCAGAAATTGCGAAAATACGGCCACATTTGCAGCAAAAGAAAATCCTGTTTCACCACGACAACGCGCCATCTCACACCTCAACGCTTGCCATGACGAAAATCCATGGATTACGTTATTACATGTATTACCTTACTTACCAGATCTAGCCCTTAGCGACTTCTTTTTGTTACGTCTTCTAAAAATTGTATTCGGAGGAGAGATTTTTTCGTCAAATGAGGAGGCAATCACCTTCGTGAACAATTAGTTTGCAGAGAAAAACGCCGAGTACTATTTGGACGGGTTACAGAGTTTGGAGCATCTCTTGGAGAATTGTGTGGACAAGGAGACTGTGTAAAAAAATAGAAAACTTTTCAGACCACTCACGTATTAAGAAAAACGTTGTGTTGGACTACTCTTGAATAGATAGAGAGACGCCCACGCAAAAGATCTAGCAGCACATGAATGCTTGAAGTCGAGGACGAAGCTAAGCAGCACGCTTCGGAAATATCCAAACGTCAAAATTCGGTGCCGGTAGATAATGACCTCGAGTTACTTGTTAAGAAATTAAAGAGGAGCACTTCGACCCTAAACTTTCAAGTTTTATATGTTATATAACCTAATACTAAAAGTACCATTACAAAAAGAAAACCAAGTCGATACCATTCTCAACTTATTGTAAGAACACGCACTTATGTACACATATGCATCTAAAATAATTTGAAACCTACATGGTTTTATGTACATAATATGTATGTGTCCGGCAGGAAACTTTGACAGGCTAACAAAGATAAAAAATATTTGGAAAATCCAAAAGTGCACGCCTCATGAGCGTTTTATTTAATTTTGATGTAAAAAAAAAACTGTATTCCTTACTTTTATAATATATTATTTACGTGTGTTAAATTTAGCGCTCTATTATTTTAACAGTAGTGTCAGTACAGTAGTGAAAGTAGCTTATTATTTAAATGGTAGTACCACCTGTAGAAAAAAAAATAATAATGTTTATCAAAATATTTATTTTGATTAAAAACTTATAAAAGTTGTAAATTATTTTATTAACATACTTTGCGTACTAGGCTACCAGTTGATATAATTCTGAAGCTTATAAAACAACCCGGTCTCGATACGTCAGTGTTTTGGGAGTTATCGTGATCACATATAAAATCAACATCCGAACGTACACGTAATTTTTTTTTGAAACCGTTTTTTTTTCAATGAAGTAATACAAAATGATTTTTTAGAAAATATAAGATGGATTTATTAGTTTTTTATTCATATACGGCTACTCATATTATCGTATAAGTGCAATATGGTTATAATAGAAACATTTTAAGAATACAAAATTGCTTGACCTTGACGTATTGAGAGTAAAGCACTACCTAATAACGCTTCACGTTATGAGGTGGGCTAAAGAAAGATGTGTGCGTGAGTTCGTTGAGAAGTTAAGCATGGTTTCGGCGTCACTTAAAATGTACGATGCGCGCAGTCTTTCTTATCTGTCGGTATGAGGTACTAGTAGTACTTGTAGTTGCGCTACTTTGTGGAAGATTTCGCTTGACTTCGCTGTAACATTAATTTCCCTTTTTAATTTTTCTTCTTTGTCTTCGAATTTTTACTCTAAATAGCTAACATAATAATTCGTCGAGATACTTAGGTCACAACTCCATCTAATGTTATTTAAAATTAAGATTTTGTACTAAAAAGAGGACAGTACATTATAATATCGACTTTATGAAATTTATGAAAAAATAAAAGACGTGTGGCACTCGGGGACTGCCGCGGTAAAGCTATTGCATAGCATTTTGTATCAACTTATGCAATTATAATTATTTATTTATTTTATTTATGCAGTATTTCTTTTTCTTTGATATTAATTCAAGTTACATTTTCGAGCGTGGTGACCGATAAGAAAACAATTTTTTTTCTTTTATTAAATAAATAAATAATAAATGCACTTTGTTCATTCATATTCAAAACACTTTATACACAAATTTTACAAGTACAGCTATTCACTGTTGTACATAAATACCTATACACCTATATACTTTCTCATAAACAGCTGCGTATGTATTTGTCCGATTTCGGAGCAGCTAGTCTCGATTCGTGCGAGCTTCGTAGAGTCGTACAATACGTCTAGTTGCACGCACACAAACACCGTGTCGAAGACTGATGAAAAGAAACGACGTTAGACAATGCACGGGCTTCAAGCGCCGCGCAAGTGATTCTCGTCCCACCTGTCCGCGCAGTAACTTTTTTTACGACCGCGCGAGACTGTCGCAACAAAAACGATTACTACTGAAAAACTAATATAGGTACCTACCTAACATTCAAATAAAAATATTCTCAAAAAGCTCAACGAATTCAGAATTTAATTTTATTAAAAGAAAATTGGTCAAATAAAAAATTAAGGATGAATATAAAGCATATGGGAATATAAAAATAAATCGTATTTATTTTTTATTTCGAGTTTTACAAGAAAAGTATAATATTTACTGGAGACAATTATTTTATTATTATAATAGTACATGATATTCCCTTTAAAATGACACCAATATGAATAATATCAACAGAGAAATTATCAAATTTTTGATCGAGTTCCTAAGCAGTACACAAACAAAAATGGCGAAATGTCATTTTCACATTTTTTTTTCTATATAGTTATTTGTTACAGAGTACACAGATAAAATTCACTCTCATAGATGACAAATTTCACTTCGGTTCATTTTCGCACGCTTTCTCGAGAGCGACGCGTCGTGACTTGTTTACGCATTTACTTCAAATACCCCGCCCGCACACCGCAGGAAACATATACCAACGAAAAAAAACGTAACAAACTTCTGCCAGATAAGGCTTGATAAGATCTTTGGTGTTTTCGCACCATAACCTGACTCTGGTAAATTTTAAATATGACTAGATAGATAAGAACAGTTGGTTTAATATGATTGTTCAAAACAAATACCCTTTAATTGTAATGACAAATACTTGAGGTTAATGAATGTTGAATCAAAAACATTAATTTTTTATTTAATTTACGGACTCCTATCCAGATGTTTACTAAGAGAATACAAAATTTATTTCATTTTTGTAATATGGCTAATTATTAATTAGTCAGGGATTTCTAAGATTAATAACTAATTAACTAAGATTAAGGTTAAGAACTAAGATTAAGATTAATGATAAGATAGGAACTGATTTAATATAAGATTTACATTTACAATGTTCCGAAATAAATAAATAAATAATTGACCACGAGTGAGTAAAAATAATATCTTTTATTTTACAGTATCTAATGTTGTTATATAAGGTGCTTCTAAAATATATGCCACGGTTGTTTGTATGGAGACTTGGCCAATCAGCTGACCAATTTCCATACAAAGTGCAATTTTTTTGAGAATTGACTATGGGTTCCTTGGGGAAAGTGGTACAGTATCATGAGTAGAACCACCAGTTGCAGCCATGGCATATTGTAGTTTAGAAGCACGTTATATTTCAGTTAAAATAAGTGCAAGTAGATATTATTTTTCTTGTACCGAATTTCGGCCCATCTCTAATATATATATATATATATATATATATATATATATATATATATATATATATATATATATATATATATATATATATATATATATTGAGAATCTAAATTGAGAATTTAAACTATACGCGTGTGTGTGTTTGTGTGTATATAAAGAGGGCTACTTTAATATCGCTCATTTTAATATCAAAAATTTAGGTTATCTTTATAGCAGTATTATATTTTCAATTCAAAATTAGTACAGCATTTGTGATAATAATAAAATGTATGTATATAGAGTACTCACTCATTTTCTTTCACTATTATTTCGTGACTTTCTTCATTAGTAATAAATGCACTTTGTTCATTCATATTCAAAACACTTTATACAAAAACACCGTGTCGAAGACTGCCGAAAAGAAACGACGTTAGACAATGCACGGCCTTCAAGCCACACCTCCGTGCCCGTCGGAATGGGGAGCGTGAGGGTTTTTCGTTACGGCGGAATAAATTTCTGGATTCGGTCCCCGCGCTCAAGGTACACGATAGAAGCTATGCAATAGCTTAAAAATATTGACCCCATAAGAGCTTCTACGCACTGTGCCTATAATGTATAGCACGTAAAATCTATTATTTCTACTCAACTCGATGCGGCTACCCGTAAACCGTTCTGTTCGCTCGGAGGGCTGCGGCCCGAATAACAGCCAGCAGCCAGTCGGACGGTTGCTATTCGTACCGTGCGGCGCAGTTTTCGGCTGCCCACCATTGTGTGAGATTGCGTTCACGTGGAACGTTTTTGATGGATACCGAAAATCATTATCGAAATCACGTTTGTTTGTTTTTGATTCTTCTTTATTTGCAGCTATTTACTACACAAATTCTTCAACGTCTACCTTAAAAATGAATTGATATTAGTGCAAATCGCGACGATTCTTTAACCGTAGGTTGCGGTTGCGAATGCGGCTACCCGCAATCCGGTTGGTCGCTTTCGCAACCGCATCCTGTGGTCAGCTGGATGGCTAGCCGCACTGCGGTTACCCGCGTTGTGTGTATGAGCACTAACATGTTAAATTTGAATTCCGTATGTATAAGTTATTATGATCTTTTGTTTTAGATAGGAAGTGAATATTGCAAGGAAGGTCGTAAAGGCGGCAAGTGTGACATTTCATGCGAAGGTAAGCTTAAATGCCAAAGTCGAAATCGAAACGTTTTACATCTTTTAACATTTGATACTAGCGCTTCAGCAACATTACAACTACTTTACTGCACAATGTTTCACTGTTCATGCTTTATGCTGATGTTGAAGCGATTGAAGCAAGTGAATTTAAATAACACAGTAAAACGACCGTAGTCTAGTTGCTCGGATGGACTAACGTGCTTGGTATGTTGAGTGTGAGAATCGGACTCTTTTTAATGGTAACGAGGCATTATCTCATACATAAATATATATTTAATATACTAACATAAATCAATAAGCAATACATAAATAAATAAAAGCCCAACCAGATGGAAGCCCGGCAGGGGAGAAAAGACGCCCGCAGGGTATGGGAAAAGGGAAAGAAAACGGCGGACAATTCGGGCGGTATCGAGTATTTAAAAAAATAAACTGAAAAAAATAAAAATAAAAACTGAAGGACAAGCTAAAATGAGGTACACTTGATGGTAAGTGGATACATAGGCCATGGATACCTGCAACTAATTTCAAAGACAAAAGGCTACAGATGCGTTGTCACATCTGAGGGCTTAGGTCTTATAGCCATGTAGAATCTCTTATAGCCTGTAATTACGAGTATAATGGATCTGAAGGGAACAGCGGTTTAGGCGCTGCTATTTGGCGGCAGAAATAGGTGCATTAGTTCAACAGAGGTTATCATGTATGCACATTGTGCATACATGATAACCTCTGTTGAACTCACAATCAAATTACTTCGTGATTATTTATGAAAGGCTCCGTGGCGCAGTGGCTTAGCAATGAGTGGGTGCGCTGTGGGCCGCGGGTTCGAATCCCGCACGGAACAAGTATTTACATACAAGTCGAGAGGGCCTGATGGTATCGCCCCAAATGTGCTGGGGACGTCTGCTTCAGAGTTGGCACCGGTCTAAACGCGTCTGTTCCGGTACTCCTACTCCCTAGGCGTATCCCAAAATCATGGAAGACGGCTTTCGCCCACCCAACCGCTTTCTCTAAAAAAGGCGACCGCTCAGACCCGTCACAACTACAGGTCCATTGTTAACTTCTAGCTCATGAGGTACCTTGAGGATCACCAGCTGATTAGTGATCGCCAATACGGTTTTCAACAAATAATTGTTCTGGGTCTGGATGTTTGTCCTTGTGCAATTTATGTTTGTAAACTGCGTCCACGATACAGGAGAAAATCCTAGTGTTTTTTTTTAAAAAAGGACGTAATCGTTTAAAAAAAAGGATTAACAACAGAATATGGTATTATTTTAATAATTAATTACTTAATTCTAACATATTTTTAATTATATTATTGCCTACTTCATTTATTTCCAGCCCTACTCGATGAAGATATAAGAGATGACGGCTTATGTGCTCAGAAAGTATTTGAACTAGAAGGATTCAAGTATTGGTCACGTTGGGAGGCAAGATGCAAAGGAAAATCACTTCCTGACATAGAAAAGTGAGTGTTAACAAATAAAAGTTACAGTCGTAAAACATTCGCGATATACCTAAGTCATGAAACAGTTGCTTTGTGGCATCCTTTGGCGGAGGTCCATGTTATTAAGTCAGAAAAATACAACCTGTTCGACAACAAAATGCTAACCTGCTTGCTTAAACTTGAAATATAAGTTCAACGTTTTATTGAATATCCTGTCCATCACTCATCCCGCTTATTTTCTTGGCTGTCATAAGATACGACTATGGGAAATACCAAAATCTCTTACACGCCTGGTACCATTATTGGCAACCTACTTGCCAAACAAGAAGATTACACCAAATCTTTTCCCCAATTGTATACTCAGAAGTCCAGCAGTGGAACGGGTTGATAACAAAACTAACCCAAGGGTGAAATGAGGCTTGTAAGTAGCCGATAGCATTTACATACATTGCATGTATGGAGATGGCTTGAAACCTTGTTTTTGTTTTGTTTGATTGTCTAAAGGTGGCCTATGTTCAACTGTTACTCGTAATAGGAAATTTAATTATGACATATGTGTTCTTTTAAAATAAGTCACTACTACTGTACAATAAGTGTAACAAGTTTTCTTATTTCACATGAATTTTCCTTGCACAATTATTTTAACCCTTTAGTTCGTTAGAAAAATAATGTTCAATTTTTATTTTTTTAAGTATTCAGAAATGTTGCTATTCACCTAAAGCAATAAAAAGATTTCTAAAAAACACATCTTTTGAAACAAGATGTTAGCAATACGTATCATTGGAAAGTGGACAGTATTTAAGTGTCCAAAAATTGTGTTCCACTTATATTTCATACAATGCGAAATGCACAGGGATTTAAAAATAAAAGTTAATGATATTCATTTATGATGAAAATATACGAGTATTAAAACAAAATCAAATGATTAAGGGCATTACAGACAACATATTACAAAATTTGGTATTCATAAAATGGTATGTTTATAATCGTTGTTACGTTACTGTACAAAATATAGAATTAATATATAATAACAGCATAATTTTGCTGATAATTCGTACACGAGACGAGAACTGGAGTGCCTTTACCTGGAACGAGGCATTTCATCTTGATCCTTGGGAGTGACAAAGCATATGCACAATGTTTCTTATTTAAAAAATTGACTAAGGTGACTATGGGGCACAGCATCAATATACCAAATGAAATGCTCGGTTGTTGCCCTTAGTTTTATTGAATTTATTTATTCATATCCTACCAAACGTTCACAGGCGAACATAGGCCTACTTGTATAATATTATCTCATGAATGGGATACTTGTTACAGTTGCCTTTTTATGGAATAATGATAACAAACGAGTATACAGTCCATCATACAGTCAGATTAAGTGGATGCTGTGGCCTATAAACGCCCAAATTTATCCTCAATTAAGAATCAAAATGCAGAAGCGTCGTCGCCCCTGAGTATCAAGATGGAATGCCTCGTTTCCAATAAAAAGAGGGTCTCCGGTTCTCTACACTCACCATACGAAACACAGCAGCATTCTGCAGTATTATGTGACGGTGTAGTCCTTCCTCGTCCAAGCTAACCCATTCGAGCTACAACCATAATATAATGATATATCTACCTAATAACACCCCAAAAACTCGCCTGCTAAGCATGTGCCATTTAACACGCTGCAGCTATATTACGGTTGTAACACGAATGGATCGGCTCGGTGAAGGACCACGCTCTTACACAATACCAGCGTAAAATAGCAGCTTATTAGGCATTCCATCTTAGTCCTCAGGGGTGGCAACGCATCTGCGTTTTGATTCTTAATCGAGGATAAATGAAGATGTCTACGGGCCACAGCATCCACTTACGATCAGGTAGACTGTGTGCTCGTTTGTCACCCTTATTCTATTAAAAGCTGCAGCATGGCTCTACCACGTATTAAATAAGTAAATAGCACATGCTTTAGCAGGATGCAAGAGAAATCGGAAAGATTCTTATGGGAGGCACAATGCGGATTTAGACCTGGAAGAGGATGCACGGATCAAATGTTTTCTCTCCGCATGATCACGGAGAAGCTTCTGAGTGTTAACCAGAGGATTTTCTGTGCTTTTGTGGATCTGGAGAAAGCATTTGATAAGGTTATAAGGAAGAAAATGTGGGAACTGTTGCCGGGATATGGTGTGGATGGTCGATTGCTAAGGGCTGTGCAGTCACTTTACTATGACTGTAAAGCCTGTGTGCGGGTAGGGCATGACCTGTCACCCATGTTTAGCGTCCAAGCGGGCGTAAAACAGGGTTGTGTCATGTCTTCCTGGCTGTTCATACTGTATCTCGACAGCTGTTTACAGAAGCTGAAAGATAGCTGTTTGGGTGTGAAATTGGGTGACATAAAAGTTAATTGTCTGCTGTATGCTGATGATGCAGTGCTTATTGCACCATCAGAAGCAGAACTGCAGGCATTAGTCACGTGTATGAAAGAGGAATGTGAAATTAAAGGTCTCCGTTTGAATGCTAATAAAACTAAGGTTCTGGTATTTGAAAAGGACGAAGAGAGAACGAAATGTGAAATATGGGTAAATCAGGAATGTCTAGAACAGGTAAATGAAATTGTATACTTGGGGAGTGCTTTCAGCCGGGATGGAAGATGTGATTTAGATGTGGATAGGCGTGTCGCTGCCGGAAACAAAGTCAATGGTGCCCTGAATGCATTAGTCAAAAGGCAAGGCGTGGTGAAGAGTGCACGCCTTGCAATACATAACGCAGTTTTGGTACCGACTTTGTTATATGGCAGCGAAACCTGGGTATGTCAGAAGAAGCATAAAAGCAAGTTGAATGCAGTGGAGATGCGATCTCTTCGTAAAATGTGTGGCGTTACCATAGCCGACCGAAAGCGAAACGAAGAGATTCGCAATATGGCAGGATTGAAAGATGACCTTATCACAAAAATTGATAGGGGCGTACTCCAATGGTTTGGGCACGTTGAACGAATGAGTGAAGACCGAATGGTGAAGAAAATATATAGAGCGAAAGTAAATATTAAAAGGTGTCGAGGTAGACCGAGACTAACTTTCGAAGACCATGTGAGCAAAATGCTCGAAGAGGGGAGAGTCAAAAGTACTCGGATACCTAGACGTGCATGTATGAAGAAGTTAATGAACCTGAAAGAAGCGAAAGAGGTATGTAAGGATCGTGACACTTGGCGATCTGTTCTCTCTGGCTACCCCGTTAGGGATTGTGCGTGACGATAAGTAAAGTAAGTAAGTAAGTAAGCACATGCTTGGCAGACGGATTTTGAGTTTTTACCAGGTAGATACTGCTGTCCATAACTCGTTTCATATTCTTCTATCACCTCTACGACACACATGAGATGAAATGGGGTTGTGGATTCCCTTACATCCCCACTACCCTGCAGATAAATAGTTTTCTTATTTTGATAAATTATACGTCATTATAATACTGTTTTGTTATTATTGTTAGATGTCCCGATTGGCAGTATCCATCTAGTCGTGTATCACCGCCAAGAGATAAGCGTACGCTGCGAGGTCGAAGGTCTGCAATTAGAAGAAAACGGTTCAGTTCTCGGATGAGCAGAAAGTTAATTAGCAATTAGAACAGTATTTAATAAGTTAAATATTTTGATCAACATATATGAGTACAATTAAAATATTAACATTACATTTGTTATTTAATTATATTGTTATTTTTTCATTACATAATCTTTTCTTTATGTACGTAATATTTACAGAATTTCCTTCCATCTTTTTAACTAACTTTAAAACAGGAAGAGGTTTACAATTTTCTGTTTGTCATATGTATGTTACGTGGTATTTTTATCAACTAACTGTTTTTGTTTTGTTTGATTGTCTAAAGGTAGCCTATGTTCAACTGTTAACTCTTAATAGGAAATTTAATTATGACATAGGTATGTGTTCTTTTAAAATAAGTCACTACTAACTAAGAGCTGATTTAGATGATTAGTTTTTTAATAAGTAGGTTAAATATCAGGAGTATTCCCATATAAATTCAGAGAAAATATTTCATTCGTGAGATTGTCGAAAATGGGACATTGATTTTGTGATATTCCTTTGACCACTCAAAAGGATAACTTTTTTAACCACTCAAGACTTTGACAGTTCATTAAACCAATTAGTCAAACCTATGGTCAAGCCAAAGAGTATAGTAGGTTTGGCCAAAGACAATTTTTTTAATTGAAGGTAAATTACACAAACATACAATGTGGTTCCAGTATGAAAATCTAAACAGATAACAACAAACAGAGGGCTAATCTCAACTCAACCAAACTTATTGTAACAGCAACAGAAAATCACATATAAACTATAATAACAACAACAACTTGCTCAGACGGCGGTAGCCATTATGTCATATAAAGTTGCTACTTGCCAGTTCGAGAATAACCAGAATTGGTGTAGTCGCCATCTAGCGCATCTTTTAGAATTTAATGTTCGAAAGTTTATGCGGATATAGTACAAGATGGCACTAGTGTCTGCAAATTATTGAACCCAAACCTAAAGTATGGAAGTGTACCCCCCCTGCTTTGAGCGATGCGGGGTCCACTGGCAACTGCTTACTTTGCCTTGAGATAATTATTATTCGGAATTCACAATTCGGAATTGTAACGGATGGTGATTACGATCACCCTATAATTATTCAAAATGAAATCACAAACATATTTTTTTATAGAATAAGGGTGACTACCGAGCACACAAAGGTAAGTAAATTCACGATTTACAAAAAATGCTATGTAACTATGTATATGTAAATATATATATATATATATATATATATATATATATATATATATATATATATATGTATATATGTTTGTAAATATATATGTGTGTATCCCAATACGTGGGTGTTCCGAAAAGTTTCTGACCTAACAAAAACACAAGACATTTTTTCTACATAGTCTTCTAAAACTCTACACACCATTCCAACCGATGCCCTCATCTTTCTAATCCGTCCAAATGGTACTCGGCGTGTTTTTCCGTAAAATAGTTGTTCACGAAGGTGATTGACTCCTCATTTGACGAAAATGTCTGACCTCCGAGCGCAATTTTTATATAAGGGAACAAAAAGAAGTCGTTCGGAGCTGGTGAGTAAGGCGGATGGTCAAGCAGTTCCAACCGTATTTCATGGATTTTCGCCATGGGAACCACTGATGTGTGAGACAGCACGTCCACGTGGTGAAACGGGGCAATCATGAGCATTTTTCCGGTATTTCTGCCTTCAGCTTCTCAAATAATAATCCGAATTTTGCTCCTGTATTCGTTTTTTATTTTATAAGATAATCGATTCAGATAACTCCAAGATTATCCCAAAAAAAAAAACGGTCGCCATCACGTTCTCAACCAAAAAATTGAATAATAGTTTTTTTTGAAGCCGGTTCCAACTTTGCAATGCATTGTTTTGGCTGTTTTTTTATTTCGAGCGTATAATGGTGTATCCAATATTAATATAAAGTAATTCATCGGCACCAAAACTCGGATTTCTTGCGCCTAAACTGCGCCAACAGAGCGTTGGAAATGTTCATTCAAACACGTTTTTGGTCTAAGATGAGCAAATACGGCACCCAACGCGATGAGAGCTTTCTCATACCTAAATCTTGATTTAATATGTGACAAAAAAGTTCTTTGGGGGTATGTTCCGAAACGTTTTCAGTATACTGCCGAATACAAATGACGTCATCAATTGACACTATATTGTACTGCCATGCCGATATCCGGCCATAATAAAACAATTTTTAATTGTGTGTGCTATAAATGAAGCATGCCAGAATTTGTTATTATTTATTTAATTAAAAAATTACTGTTTTCAAAGTCTTGGTATATAAGCAACCAATGTATCAATTGTATGTTGTAATATGTTATTCATGCTTTTTTGATTTAATTCTTGATTGTGAAGCATTAATCATTTTATCGAATTCTTCCCACAAAAGTCCTTTAAGATTGTGATCACAACTTTGTGGTGACCATACTATATATTTAAATACCCTACTGTCTCTGAATGTTGCAAATAACCTCTGCATAATAATTTATAATTGTTATTTATACCATCATCTTTGTGTAAAATATATTTGTTACCAATTAATTTTAGCCTAATGAATCTGCTAAACTCTTTGCTTTTTTCATAATTGCTTGCATATGTACACCAAATTTCCCATTCCATGGCGTGAGACACAACGCCATTTTAAAATGAAACATCAGTGTGCTTGACAGTTGGCACCATGTAACCAATAATCACCTCTTTTGCACTATGGCAATTGATAAATTAATTATTTCATTATCACTTAATAAATCCATTATGCAATTCCTAAATTCTGGGGAAAGAATATTTTACGCCTGTGTAAATTAAATGATTATACCGCTATCTATAGAAAACGATGAGATTCTTACGGGGCTTCTGTATTTGTATCTTACACCTATGGGACAAATGGGGTGATATATTCTCTTACACCATTTCATTCCATTAGGAGGATGATGATTTTTGGAGCACAAAATGACAACATAATCGCCAACAGTTTTCCAATATGGCGCAAATGTATGACGTCATATACTGTCCTACGTTTTGGAACGAATCACCAGTGTAGCGTCGATTCATGTTATTTGCATTGGACAGTACACTGGGTTCTATTTTGGAAAATACCCAATATATTTTCATAGCCTCTCTCTCTCTCTCTCTCTCTCACTTTAATTCGGCATTTGGCCATTTGGTGAACTTAAGCGATGTTATTGTAAGTAGTTGCAGATTTCGGACGTCCCAAACTTTCATCGTCTCCCAAGCTCTCACGGCTACTTCTAATTTGAGTTGCCTAAAATTTTACTGTGGTTAATGATGGTGCAGAGTCCCCATATACAGAGTCCAACACATCTTTGATTTGAGTGCCGTATTGCCTTTCAAAAAAAAATTTAATGACAGCTCGACACTCAATTTTTCAATTTTCACAAAAACACTCACATCGGCTCACTCAAACAACTGTGAAATCGCAACTACTCGTCCAAAATGACTGAAATTTGGATGCGTAACTGTCAAAAGACGAACGTTGAGGTTTGAAATTTTTCAGACTACCCTGGTATAGTCTAATTAAAATCATAGATGAAGACATTATACCTACCAATACCATCTTTCATTACACTAACATTAAATTACGAATTATCTATTATCATAACATAGAATAAACGAAGTATGAAGACCTGATTATGGTTATCTAACAGACTATAAATAAGCGTTATCATAATTTCTTCAAATGTTTCCACAGCGACTGTCAGCTTTTATTACAAATTCTATTAAGATAACGTATTTAATTATGTCTGCTCTAAGGAGCGTATTATTTGTTAGCTTTTTGTAATAATTATTCGGTATACATTCCTCGAAGCATCTGACTACAAAGAGGATGCTTTGATGATTTTAATTAGATTGTTATTTTTTCTCAAAGAAAATTCCACGGTGTTTTTAGTAAATATTATAAATATAGCTCCACAAGTTTTCGTTGTATTTTTTAATTATTATAACCTTTTTGCATTTGTTTTAATTTAATATTTTCACAAAGAATAAGAGCTGATCACGATTTTTAGGAGGATGTTTTACAATAGTCACTCAAAATTTTTATTCCAAATAAAATAATGTGATTGTGGAAATGCTACAATTTATTCTGCGAATACCTGCCACACATGCGCGTGGTGTAAAATTACACTCTTTTGATCCATCTACGGGTCAATGGCAATCTAATCATCATAATAAATCAATTCATATAAAATCGCAGAACACAAATCCGACAGAATGCCCACGGGTACTAACATTACAAGACAGCTCTGTGCTTATCAGTCCGCCTATCTTATCATTTGATATTTAAATAATAGAACTCAGAAAGTTTTTATCATTGGTGAAGTTTCCTCCGGATCGGAAGTATCGTAATCTATATTAATGACTTACTTTATCTTGTAGGGAACAATTTTTATAGGATAGGGTGACAATCTTTTTTTAACCGTGGTAGAGCCACGCGGCAGCTTTGCTGTTGCACGTATGGGCTGGCTAAAAAGGGGTGGTACCACGACCTCGCAAACTACCAGCGTGAAATGGAGGCTCTGCTTCCCCGTTTCGTCTGGTGAGTGCAGGTGGCCGAAGGCCCAAATACCAACCCCCCCCCCCAATAACATGGTAGCGGAATTAAATGATGATAGACTACTCCAAGAGGGTACCAGTAGCCTTGGAGAATCCCTCGCTGAGCATCCACGACCATGTTTCTCCACTTCTGAGCGTGGGTGCATAGGCTGCCCCATGTATTCTGGGGAGGGGGATTCCGCTCAAGACTACAACTGCTCGGGGCAAAGGGAGCACCAAGACCAAGGCGATCCCTGCCACGCTGTCCGTGAATTTCTGCAATCAGGGGACTTCACACTAACCTAAACGCCAACTACTACCATCTCGAGACGGCAACGCTGGCTCTGCTCTTTCTGACCGAGACGCGGGTGTCCTCTCCGGCTGATGTCTCGTATCTCTCCTACCTGGGGTAAAAACCGGAACACTTCTTTGTGCCTCGGGCTGGAGTTTGCGTTTTCGTCCGAGAGGACATCTGTTCTCGACGACAAAGGGGTTCTTTTTTGCGGTTAACGCGCAAACTTGTATCGTCTGGGGGTTAAACTGGACTAGATTTAGCCGCCCTCAGTCCGAGACTCTGTTCAGCAAAGACTCGATTTCAGACACAAGTTTGTCCCGGCACTCGGAGACGTTTTCCCGAGAAATATTGGCTCGGCCGGTGTAAAGAGCATCACCAGTACTGTCATCTGCATAGCAATGAAATTTACGGGCTTGCGACACACCATTGTTATGCAGAAGAAAGAGCGTTGGCGATAGCACGCAGCCTTGTGGAACACCAGCATTAATAGGCTTGCAATCGGAGCTTGCACCGTCTACAACGACCTTTATGCTCCGATCTGCAAGAAAGCTGGTTATCCAATCGCACAATTTCTCGGGAAGCCCATAGGAAGGGAGCTTCGAAAGAAGCGCTTTGTGCCAAACCCGATCGAAGGCCTTCGCAATGTCCAAACTAACGGCCAATGTCTCCCACTTGGACTCTACTGCCTCCGCCCATATGTGAGTTAGGTAGACCAGAAGATCACCAGCTGACCGACCACGGCGAAAACCGTATTGCCGGTAACTAATCAGCTGGTGATCCTCAAGGTACCTCATGAGCTGGCAGTTTACAATGGACTCCATTGTTTTGGAGAACAAGGAGGTGATGGCGATAGGCCGAGTCTGAGCGGTCGCCTTTTTCGTCACGAAAGCCGTCTTTCATGATTTTGAGACTACGCCTAGGGAGTAGGAGTACCGGAAAAGACGCATTAAAACCGGTGCCAACTCTGGAGCACACGTCCTAAGCACAATTGGGGGGATTCCGTCAGGCCCACTCGACTTGTGGATGTCCAGGGAGAGGAGTTCGTTGCGAACCGAGCGCTGTGTGAACTGCACTTCCGGCATGGAGCACTCACACCGCGGGATGGTCAGCGGCGTATTCCCTCCGTCATCGAGGGTCGAGTTGGCTTTATCCTTTCTGGTATGGGCCAGTGAGTTGTCATCCCAGTGCAGAGATGGAAGAGATAGCTGACAGGAATTCCCCTGGACAGCCTTGGCAAGAGACCAGAATGCACGGGTTCCAGAAGGAAGGCGAACTAGTTTCTCGCCAATTCTGCCTATGTGCTCTGACTTTGCCTTGGCAATGACTCTTTTGAAGGACCTAGAGGCGGAATTATACTTCTTTTTTAGAGCGCTGGTGTTTACATTCCGGGACGCTGATGCATCAGCCTAGGCTTGGTAGCACTCCTGCTTATAGCATGATAGTATTTTACAGAAACCAAACCATGGCTGAGATTTGCCTCCAATGGGCACTACAGAGGAAGGAATAAAAAGTTCCATACCCTGAAGTACCACATCAGCGACAGAATCCGCAACAACGTTGGGATCGTCCGGCTAGAAGCAAACCCGCTCCCAAGGGTAGGATGCAAAGAAAGACCGCATCCCAACCCAATCGACTGACCTATAGTGCCAAACACGGCGGCAGCCTGCATAATGTAACTGCGATTTTAGCGTGAGTGGCACCACACTCCGGACAAGTCAATGGTCCGAGGAGCCTAAAGGGGCGTTGACGGAAATCTGATATCCGTCCGGGTGAGACGTCAGCAGAAAGTCCAAGAGGGAAGGTGCATGATGCTCCACATCCGGAATCCGCGTAGGTGAAGTAACCAGTTGTGTCGGACCATATGCCAAGGCAAAATCATGAACAGATCTCCCCGCATGATCGGTTAAACGTGAACCAAGCCATTCGGCGTGATGGGCGTTAAAGTCGCGGAAAATCACGATCTCTGCGGAGGGGATCTGCTGTAGCAACGAATCTGTAGCCATTTGCACGTGGTCGAAGAGTCGGTCTGTTTCAGCATTACCGCCATGGGACCGACACAAACACCTGGCTGCCGAGCTCCACCATGACAAGCAAGTTTTGCATGACAACAAGCTTCGGATCCCGCGCCTGCATCACAGTGAACGCGTGAAGCCGGCAACAGTCGAGCATGTACCTGCTGTACTGCCATATGTTAGAGGAGTTAATGATAAAATTAGCTAAATCTTGAAGCGCGCTTTCCTAAAAACATATTTCAAGCCCCTCAAGAACATTGATCAGTTTTTACCATCAGTCAAGTGTAACGTCCCTCTGCAAGATGCAGGACTGTACAAGCTTGATTGTGAGTGTGGTCTCTCCTACATAGGACAAACTAAAAGATCAATTAAAACCCGCGTTAAAGAACATGTAGCTGTTGTGAAGAATCGACGCTCCGGGAAGTCTGCAGTCTGTGAACACGTACAGGATCGCCTCCGTCACTACATCAGATTTGATAGACCACAAATCCTCTCTAAGGAACACCAATTCCTTCCAAGGATGATTCGCGAGGCTACTGAAATCAAAAACATCCTAATTTCAATGGAGAAGATGGCTGGGTGCCTGCATCTGCTTGGGATCCTATAATAAATAAAATTAAATCGCAACCCAAGTATACAACTGCAAGACTTGCAGATACCATAAGTTCATATGTGTAGATCGGTACAAAAGTAAAATTTTTATCTATGGTAACCGCTGTTAACTATGACATATGGACGTTGAACATCTCAGGCCCCCTGTAACCATGGGTGCTGTAAAGCGCTCGGAACGTCGGGTATGTCTAGTTAAATATACGCGATAAAATCCGTAAAAACTAGTATTATTTCAGCGTGACGTGCAGTTTCGTGGTCATTTAGAAGAGAAGGCCAAATTGGCCTCTAAAAAACTTGGCGTGCTCAGCAGAGCGGGACAGTATTTCATGCCGGCACACCGCCTGCAACTTTGCAAGGCGCGGGTTCGGCCGCACATGGAACACTGTTCCCATCTCTGGGCTGGGGCTCCCCAATAGTGGGGCTCCTCCCACTTGACCGCATCTAGCGCAGAGCGGTTCGAATCGTCGACGACCAAGTGCTTTCCGATCGGCTCGATTCACTGGCACTGCGAAGAGATGTTGCATCTCTTTGCATTTTCTTTCGCATATACCATGGAGAGTGCTCTGAGGAATTGTTCGGATTAATCCCGGCCGCCAAATTTCGTGAACGCACTACGCGGCAATCGTCCCGATACCATCCGCACTATCTAGATGCTTGGCGGTCCACCACTGTACGTTTCAAAAGGAGTTTTCTTCCGCGTACAACCTCTCTGTGGAATAGTTTACCACCGGCGATGTTTCCGGACCGATACGACCTGGGGACCTTCAAGAAAAGAGCTTACTCCTTTCTAAAGGGCCGGCAACGCACCTGCAATTCCCCTGGTGTTGCGGTTGATCATGGGCGGCGGTAGTCACTTAACATCAGGTGAGCCGCATGCTCGTTTGCCCCCTCTTCTATAAAAAAATCTCGCAACAGTCCTGCGGTTGCTGCGGCCCATAGAAATCTACATCTATCCTCGATTACAAATCAAAATGCAGATGTGTTGTCACCCGTAAGGACTAAGATGGAATGCCTCGTTTCCAGTGAAAAGGTTCTCCGGTTCTCTACAGTGACCATACGAAACACAGCAGCATTAAGCTTTTTTACGCTGGTATTCTGTGAGAAATCACGATAAAGGAATGTTTGCTAATGATACCTATTTAGTTTTCAAACTAACGCATTCATTATATTTTTAAAAATGTAATTAATTCTCTTTCGAAATTAGTAAAAAATGTTGACTTTGCCTTCGAATTATATTTATGAAAATGTAATGTATGTACATAAAAAACATAAATAGCTTTCATAGGAACAAATGTAAGCTTATAATATAAGTTACTAAACTTCATAAAATTAGTAATTCATTAATGGGACAATGTACACGCTTTACAACAAAATCCCAGAAAATGTAGGTACAAAATTTGTCATTATACAAGTTTAAATATTTTATTAAAGAAAAATTGAATAAAATGGGGTAATTACAATATCAAAAAATAAATAAATTAAAATAACCCCTGGGAATCTGGTGATTGCCCATGCAGGTTATATAAAAGTTCATTCAAATATTGTACAAAATAAATAATTATTGTAAAGTAAAATATGTTTAAAAAAGTCTAGCTGGGTTTATTGCTGGTTCTTCCTAGGACAGAGGTTTTTTTCCGAACCAGTGGTAAACAAAAAAAAAATGAATTTCAAATGTATTATTCACTTTATTTTCGATTTATTATTTTGGAGATATATGGTATCTGTCAGTCTAGCTGTCAGTCTGTCAGCATTGATAAATATTAATATAGCAGAATCAGTATTTAAGCGTATAGAAATATTTTTTTTCAAAAAAGTCGACCATATTTTATTTTTAACTTAAAACACTTATAACTTAAAAAAAATATTTGCAAATTGTATGTGGTTTTATTTCCTCTAACTCACACGAGTCGATACTCGTCGCAAAAACCCCTCATTACCGATGTAATGAGGGGTTTTTGACAATATTCTTACTCCTCGGCCAATGCAGAGATAATAAAACCACATACAATTTGCAAATTAATTTTTTTAATCAAAATTTATTATTAAAATGTGTTTTTTTTTTAAATTACTTGAATATTATGTAACTATAACTACTACTATACTTTTATACTACACTACTATTACTTTTTTATAATAATACAGTTTGTTAAATTACAAAATTTTTACGAACAGTTTTCCTTGGCAAGGGTTCTCGACAAGGGACCAAGACATATTGGATTGTCATCAAGATATTTTATGCTCTAATCAAGAAATTCCGTTCCTTTCATGCCCCGATAAAACTACTTAGTAGAATGAAAATATATTTAATTGTATATTTCGCGGCTCGGTAGCTAAGCATTTGGCTCCAACGCCACAGGTCTCGGGTTCGATTCCTACAAGAAACAAATATGACCTACAGGTTTCAGGCCTAAGTGAATGTATAAAAAATTTACGCCAAATATTTTTACGACACATGACGACTTATTTGTGAAAATATATTGTGACGCATAATTTTATAGAGAAAAACGTATTTGTTATCATCATCATGCCATAAAAAATTAATCTACAGCTACCAGAAAATAAATTGTTCTTTTTTCCTTCTTTTATATTTTTTTATAGAAGAGGGGTCAAACGAGTATACGGTTCACCTGATGTTAAGTGCCTACCGCTGCCCATGAACATCCGCAACACCAGAGGAATGGCAAGTGAATTGCCGGCCCTTTAGAAAGGAGTAAGCTCTTTTCTTGAAGGTCCCTAGGTCGTATCGGTCTGGAAAAATCACCGGTGGTATACTATTCCACAGGGAGGTCGTACGCGGAATAAAACTCCAAGTGAAACGTACAGTGGTGGGCCGCCAAGCATTCAGGTATGGCATGAAATTTGGCGGCTGGGATTAATCCGAACAATTCATCGGAGCACTCCCCTTGATAGATGCGATGAAATACGCAAAGAGATGCAGCATATCTTCACAGCGGCAGTGAATCAAGCCGATCGCAAAGCACTCGATCGTCAACGATTCGAGCCGCTCTGCGCTGGATGCGGTCAAGTGAAAGGAGCTGGCACTGGGGAGCCCCAGCCCAGAGGTGGGAACAGTATTCCATGTGCGGCCGAACCTGCGCCTTGTAAAGTAGCAGGCGGTGTGCCAGCATGAAATACTGTCCCGCTCTGCTGAGTACGCCAAGCTTTTTAGAGGCCGATTTGGCCTTCTCTTCCAAGTGACCAGGAAACTGCACGTCACACGATATGTTGACATCGAGGATTCCGATACTGGCTGAGGCAACCAGGGGAGTGCCTTGAAACTGAGGAGATACTACAAAGGGGTTATTTTTAGCGGTTAACGCGCAAGCTTGTGTATTCTGAGGGTTAGACTCGACTAGATTTAGTCGTCCCCAATCTGAGACTTTGTTCAGCAAAGACTCGACTTCAGACACAAGTTTGTCCCAGTACTTGGAGACGTTTTCCCGAGAAATATTGGCACGGCCGGTGTACAGAGCATCACCAGTGCTGTCATCTGCATAGCAATGAATGTTGCCAGATTGCAACATATTACTGATGTGGAGAAGAAACAGCGTTGGTGATAGCACGTAACCCTCTGGAACACCATCATTAATAGGCTTGTAATCGGAGCTTGCGCCGTATACAACGATCCTGATGCTTCGATCTACAAGAAGCTGGTGATCCAAATGCACGATTTCTCGGGAAGCCCATAGGAAGGGAGCTTCGAAAGAAACGCTTTGTACCAAATCCTATCGAAGGCCTTCGCAATGTCCTAACTAACGGCCAATACCTCCCCCTTGGACTCTATTGCCGCCGCCCATCTATGAGTAAATAAAAAAAATATTTTATTATATTTTAAATATTCTTCGCTCTTTCGATGCCTTTTTGATGACTGTTTAATTTATTCATCTTTTCAAAAGAGCATTTTAACACATTAAAAATGTCAATTGTATTAAAAATAAAAGTAATTTTTTTCAAGAATTTTAGCTGAAATATTTAAAAAAAGTTAAGATTTTTATTATATACTATTGCAATATAAAACAATTGTATTGCATAGCAGGTTATTTTAAATCTGATACTTCGAAAATTAATCTTATTTGACAAAAGACGTTCATTATAGAACCTGAATTATATATTTTTAAAAAGTAGACAAACAAATGATACCTCAACCTCAGTCCAGTCAACATTATGAATCAAGACGGCGGATCGTATTTCGTTACCTGTTACAATAATTGCGGCTGTATTTTACTGCGATTGTATTTTACTGGGGTGCAATAATTTACTTAATTCGTGTTTTCTCTAATTATGTGGGTAATATTACTATAAACTATAGTAATATTACTATAGTTTATACACTAAAATATAACAAAAATGTGTGTCTCATCTTAATGTATATATTATTATAGTATTAGTGCTAATAGCGAAGATTAATAATAATTTGTTGTCGGTTACTGACGATAAATATTTGACACAGCAAGGATGAATGAATTTATTGTCCAGGGGGTCGTCTTGAAACAGGTTTTGAATGGCCTTTTTTACCTAAATTATAATAATATTTTTAACTGTGTAGTGGCGGATTTAGAATATCCACTACCACATAGCGCCCAGCATTTCACACCCACATACACACACGCGCACACACACACACACACACACACACACACACACACACACACACACACACACACACATACACACACACACACAACGAGAAATTATCCGTGCCTTATCTACGTCTTATTTGCTCTTGAAGATTCAAGGGATGATTAATATTTATTCGAATTCTAAATGTCTTAAATTTATGCGGCTTTGAGATCAATTGGAATAATTTTATCTCTGAAGGTAGGTAGGAGAATGAATTGGTACGGTTGGATTTTATGATTATTTTTCTTATAATACATAAAAATAATAAATGCGCCATTCGTAAAAATATCAAAAAATCTTCCTATAGATATGAGATTAAATGATATTTTTAAAGGATAAGAGTCACAAACGAGCACACAGTCCACCTGACGGTAAATGGATGCTGTGGCCCATAGATATCTACATTTTGATTAAGAATCAAAATGCAGATGCGTTGTCACCCCTGAGGACTAAGATGAAATGCCTTAATCCCAGTAAAACGGGTCTCCGGTTCTCTATACTCACCGCACGAAACACAGCAGCATTAAGCTGTTATTTTACGCTGGTATTCTGTGAGAGCGTGGTCCTACCCCGGTCGAGCCGACCCATTCGTGCTACAACCATAATATATCTGCAGCGTGGCTCTACCACGTAAATTTAACTACTAATACTATAACTACTACGTAAGTGAGGAGTTATAATAGTAATAATTTAACTACTACGTAACTGAAGAGTTATTTTCTCGCCTAAAGCTAATTATAACCATTCAACGTGAAAATGCACCGCGGACAGCCGAGCATACTGCGGGAAATAGTACTGTTTGATAATTGCATGCCTTGAGTGTAAAGCGCGTGTGTATGTTGTACTAGCACCTAAAAATAAAGTATATGACATTTTGTCGCATTAAATCTTATCCAGCAATCATATAGAACATATAAATTATATAAAAAGCACATTGGCAGAAAGATAAATGATTGTTGAACTTATAATTTTTTAATCGATTATTTGCTATTTTTACATCAAAAAATTGGTTTTAGAGGCTTATGGTGTAAATTTATCAAGACCCACATGGGGAAGTAAACACGATGACTTTAAAAAATATCAATTGTTCATCTCAATCTATTTTTAATCTCTTCATCTATCATGTGGGAAGCCATGGAATGTAAATGGCAGTTTAGTTTTGTTTTGTTTTGTTTGAATGCCTAGTTTCCAGTAAAAAATCCGGTCTCCGGATCTCTACACTCACCATGCGAAACACAGCAGTATTAAGCTGCTATTTTACGCTGGTATTCTGTGAGAGCGTGGTCCTTCCCCAGTCGAGCCGACCCATTCGTGCTACAACCATAATATATCTGCAGCGTAGCTCTACCATGTATAAAATAAATATATATGAACAGTACAAGTCATAAGTCAAATATGTCCAGGAATTTAACCTTATTTTAAAGCGTATTTAAAAGCTAATTTTCTTACGTGGTAAAATTATTCTACAGCAATATTATTGTTGTAGCACTAATGGGTTGGCACGACCGGGGAAATAGTTCATAAGTGTGGAAAATTGTAGAGCCTTTTTACTGAAAACATTACAGAATATTGTATAACACTTCATTACCGTTAAATGTATATGCACCATTTTTATTTATAACGGCAGTCATATTTCACTCATACATAATATTGTATGAAATTTTATTTCTGCTAAATGTATTATATTTTATTTATGATGGTAGTTATATTTCTCTAACGCATAATAATGTAATTTGGGATATTATTTAACGTATCAGTTGCTTTGTAATTAATTACACATGAAGGTACAATTATTCGAAATGATTAGGCTACGCTTTGAGTATCAACTAGGACATTGCTTTATTATATAACGCGTAGTATTTTGTTGTTATGATATAAACAATTGAATAGATATGCATATATAACGATGTACTCTGATATTTTAATTATTAGGTCGAACACGCACACATAAATCTCTAATTTTCACTTAATTTTCACCTTAAATACCCTGTCATATGCTGTCACGATAATCTGTGCTTCGCAGATATAATGGGACTGCGTTCGAATCTCGAATTGCACAAAAATCAGTAATTAGGTTTTTATGAAAATTAGAGCACCTCGGAATCAAGATGTTGGCGGTGTTTCATTTCCGTGTATCGGAAAGCACGTAAAGCCAGTGGTTCTTCGCCTGATATCCGCTCTGGTAGTGTTGGATTACCGTCACATCGCACATTGAGGGTGATTAATAGAGAGTACACATGTGTTTGCGCATACACTCGGACACTTTAATCCTGCCCTACGAAAATGGTTAGTCTTCCTTAAGGCTGAACGCAGTGACCGGAATTCGGTATGGAGGATATTATACAGTCGTATTGAGTCAGATTGCAAGGAGTCATTTAAAAAAAAACTACTATTAATGTCACTATCATTACCAATATTTTATTATAGCCATTCCTGTTTAAATTACTAGTACTTCTGTTAATCTAACTGGGTCTTAACATATCGTCGAAGAACGGATTCGAACCCACGACTTTCTGAGATTACAGTTCAAGCCATTTATGTGACCATTCGGCTATTGTTGCTTAAAATACTAAAGACTCAAACGAGCTCACAGCTCGCCTGCACGCAACTACTCGTAACTTACACAAATAAAGAAGCCCATTATTTGTTTTCACACTTGAGGGCTACGATGGAATTCCTCACAGGATATAATTATACTGCAGTATATGTACTGCTACCTTATGTAGAACAAGTAAGAAGGTGGTGGACTCCTGGGCAAGAAAGGAGCTCCACCATTAAAATAAATTTTCTTACTCGCACAACTTCCTTGTAGAATCGACTACCACCAGAGATTTCTCCAGACCGATAGGATTTAGGGATCTACAAGAAAAGGGCCTACTCCTTTTTGAAAGGCTGGCAACGCATCTACAATTCCCCTGGTGTTGCAGTTGTTCATGGGCGACAGTAATCAATTACTATCAGGTGAGCCGTATGCTCGTTTGCCCCCTCGCCTATATAAAACAAAATTTGTGATCCTATGTCTGTCGATTAGTGTAACGAACATCGATTGATACATTGTATATCGAGTGATGCAATGCACATAGTTTGGTGAGACTCAGCGGTATCACGCACGCATACACAGACGCGCACTTACATATACATTGTTTTTTTTTCATACAACGTTCTGCGTAGTAGAAGTATGTTACAGCGTATTATGAGTGAAGTAAGTATTGGTCGGCTCAACTGTGTAATGATCACATCTAACAAATTACCAGCCTGAAATGGTAGCTGTTTCTTTCGTTATTTCTATTTTGTTATTAGGGAACCAGTAAAATTACATACTGTGAAGCATTTTATCTGAGTCCTCAGAAAATTGTAAGGCCATCATCATTGTTTAATAACCCTCGCAGAAATCAGAGGATGCCAGCGACTTTCTATAGGTAGCAATGTATGTGTATTTTTTTTTATAGAATAGGGTGAAAAACGAGCACACAGTCCACCTGATGGTAAGTGGTTGCTGCGGCCCATAGACATCTACATCTATCTTCCATTACAAATCAAAATGCAGATGCGTTGTCACCCGTGAGGACTGAGATGGAATGCCTCATTTCCAGTAAAAAGGGTCTCCGGTTCTCTACACTCACCATACGAAATACAGCAGCATTAAGCTACTATTTCACGCTGGTATTCTGTGAGAGCGTAGTCCTTCCCCGGTCGAGCCGACCCATTCGTGCTATAACTATACTACTAATATAATTGCAGCATGGCTCTACCACGTATGTATCCATGGAATAAAATAAAAAAGGATTTCCTAACGTTTCCCTTATCCAACTTAGATGCGACATGGAATGTCGACATCTAATGAAGACGAACTTGGCTACTAACGTAATAGAAAGTAATTGAACTAAAACTGTTTTAAGACAATAAAGTTGATGGATGTGCAAAGTCATTAATTAATTTTCCACTAACTTTATACTCTAAACTATCTCTAACTTCGGTTTTTGTTAACTTTCAGTTGGCGCAGGTTAAGTTTGTGTCGTGTTTTGCGCAGTTGCCTGTTCAGGTAGTTAAGATAACTCCGGCGTGGGTTCGCTTCTCTAGCAATTTATTAGTTTAAACTCTCATAGATACTTTTTACTCGTATTATAATTAAGGTGCAAAATAAAAAAACTCAAATTCAAGAAATCCCAAGCTGTACATTTATATTATATGGTTTAGGAATTCATTTGAGTTTAGAACATTTTTGTATAATTTATAAAACTAAATTAAGGAATTCTCAGAAAAGGTAAATGACCAACTAGGAAAAATAAATAAAAACATTCCACAAAACAGCTTCTGTAAGTGGCACTGGGATATAGTGTATTGAAGATTTAAAAAACTGAATCCACAAGCTATTACGTGTAATTTTTTAAACGTTGAATTGATTTTGGTGTTTACTTTTAATTTGAAGATTTTTTTCTTTTTAAGTGCACTTAGAAATGTTTCAAGCTTAGTGTAATTTTTCTACCCCAAGGTATTTTTTTTTAAATTTGAAAAATGGAAATGGAACCATCCTTTAAATCTTTAATAAAAAAACAAAAATTTAAATCAATTTAGCCGTTTACAAGCAATCGGTGAAAATGTAAATCGTGGTTGAAAAAGCTTAGAAATCTTTTAAATCTTATATATATATATATATATATATATATATATATATATATATATATATATATATATATATATATATATATATATATATATATATATATATATATATATATATATATATATACATATATATATATATATAATTATATAAATATTTTTAGTATATCTTGTTCAACACTATCATTAAACCTATAGTAATTATTTAATGAAACAAATTTTTAATGTTCAAGTAAACACGCGCAAGGTACCGAGAGTTCGAGGATAGATTTTCTAGAAACTTAGTTCTGGTGGCGCTGTCGGTCGAAAGATGTGTGATGTCATAAACTGCAACGCTCCCCTCGCTCTCGTTCCTGACACTAGATGGCGCTGATTTGAGCGCGGCGTAACACTGCCCCCTCCTAAGACATGCTCGTCCCGAGCATTATCGGCCCCATAATAACGCGCCAAGCGATCCACATGGACGATCTTAGGAGTCCCTCTTGCGCCTTTCTGTAACGGCTCCGCAATGTCAAGGGATGTCCTATCCCGTGGTGCACCAACATTGTACAATTTCGATGCTGCTCTACTCCGTGTCTGAGGTCCCCTCACAGCCGCACAACTTGTACATGTACGACACCAATCCTCCACATCGTCACGATAATGGACCCAGTAAAACTGTTCTCGGACCTTCAGTAGAGTTCGTTTAACTCCCAGATGGACTCTTGAACGACCATTATGGCACAGCTGTAAAACATTCGGCACTTTAGCTTTAGGGACAACCATTTGCAAACGACAGCTGTCTCCTCGACCATTGTTCCATTTACGGCACAGGACTCCATCCTGAAGCAGCAAGCTGTCCCATTGGGCCCAATAACTTTTCGTGGTTGAACTCATCGCTGAGACGTCCCTCCACTTAGGCTTGGTACCACGGGCCTTCATCCATCCCAGAATCGGCTTGATGTCCGGATCTTCCTGCTGTGCATGTCGTAGGCTGTCCTTCCACCCGTTGCTGAGGTGGTCTGTCCTGAGCATCCTCACGGATACCACTTCCTTACTCTCTTGCCTACTACAGTGGTTGAAATCTTCAGGACAAGGTCTTCTTGACAATGCACCTGCGCTGCCGTGAGATTTCCCGCTGCAGTGTCTGATAGTAAAGTCGTATTCCTGCTGCTGCTGGGCGGTGCTGTTAGCCGCACTTCCTTTCTGAGACCGTTCACCTTCCCTTCCTAGGGTGTGCTTAGGGTAGCTGGACCGAAGATGGCCCCTTTCCCCACAGCCATAGCACCTAGGGCTGTATCTTTTATTGTGGTCGCGGACCGTAACTGCTGTAACCTCCCTAGCGTGAGGTGAACGATGATCCTGTCGCCACCAGGCAGTGCCGTTAGCTGCACTACCTTCTCGAGATCGACCAACTCTCCTTCCCACGGTTCGCTTAGGGCAGCTGGATCGAAGATGGCCCTTTTCCCCACAGCCATAGCACCTTGGGCTGTATCCTTTGTTGCGGTCGCGAACTGTAGCTGCTGCAGCCTCCTTGACGCGATGGAAACGATGATCCTGCCTCACGGCTTCCACCTCCAGTGCATGGGCCAAGGCGTCCTTAAGCGTCTCGTGATGCCCGAGCCTCACAGCAGCTCTGACTTCCAGGTCGCGGATGCCGTCGATGAATGTCTGCACCAGGTTCCCTTCAATGAGCGCAGGTACAGACCGGTATGCTTTTCGCACCAGCTTCTCCACCTCTAGAGCCCACTGCTGCAGGTTTTCGTTGACGCGCTGCGCACGATCTTTAAGCTGCGCACGAAAGACGTGGTCCAGATGAGCGTCGCCATATCTCGCCTCCAATGCCTCAAGGAGTTGCTCATAAGTCACTTCCTCACCGAGAGCTTCCAGAACTGTTAAGGCCTGGTCGCGCAGGCCTGGTGTGAGAGCAGTCATGGCCTGACTTTTGTTCCAGCCGTTCGCCTTCATAACAGCCTCGAACTGGATTTTGTAGGCTGACCAGGAAGAGGTACCGTCGAACGGTGGCACCTTGAACCCGCGTAGCGAAGGTGTTGTAGCTACTACGGGAGCTGTAGCTCCATCTCCAAGTTTGAGTTCGTCCAGTGATTTCTTCATGTCAGCCATTACGTTGTCAACCCGATTGTTTACTTGGTCGATTCGGGTTTCAGCTTTCTCGATTCGGTTTTCAGCTTTCGCGATTTGGATTTCAGCTTCCGACAGGCGGTTGTCATGCTGAGCAACCCTATCCTTCACCTCCTTTATCTCCTTCCCGAAGGTAGCGTGAAGGTCCTTCATGAGGAGCATCTGCTCTTCCAACCGACGGGCCTGTTCCTCTTGTCCGCCCCGCAGCTGCTCCTCCAAACGACGAACCTGGTCTTCCTGTCGGCGGGCCTGTTCATCCTGTCCACCCCGCAGCTGCTCTTCCCACCGACGGACCTGTTCCTCCTGTCAGCGAGCCTGCTCCTCCTGTCGGCGAGCCTGTTCCTTCTGTCGGCGAGCCTGTTCCTCCTGCTGCTCTTTCAACAGATGGGCCTGTTCCTCTCGTCCGCGTTGCAGCTGCTCCTGTAGCATGGCCATCAGAGCACCTAAGTCAGGTGCCACAGACGTAGAAGCTGCTGACGGACCGGCTTCCGTGGCCGGCGGCTGGCCCTCAGACACCTGCGGCGTTGCACCACCAAATCTCCTCTGGTCCGTCTCCTGCTGGCGTTGACTTCGGGTACGGACACCCTCCGTTTCCTCCTTAGGTAAAATCGGCATTATTTTATCCCACTTCTGACACCAATTGTTACGAGCTTGAGGTTCGTGACAATAAAAATTGCCGATAAAATTACCTAAATTAACACTTTAATTTACTTTACACAAATTAAAGTTAAAACACTAATAATTAAACAAACTAATTCACTTAATTCCGCTCCGAAGCTTCGCTTGTGTCGCTGAGTTCAACTCTGGCCCGATCGCATCTTGCGCCACCTATTTATTTAAATTAGCAAAATATCCGGAATGTTCAAGTAAACACGCGCAAGGTACCGAGAGTTCGAGGATAGATTTTCTAGAAACTTAGTTCTGGTGGCGCTGTCGGTCGAAAGATGTGTGATGTCATAAACTGCAACGCTCCCCTCGCTCTCGTTCCTGACACTAGATGGCGCTGATTTGAGCGCGGCGTAACAATATTTTATGCTCTAATCAAGAAATTCCGTTCTTTTCATGCCCCGATAAAATTACTTAGACGATGCTAGCTCCAAGATATCAATTTAGGAACATTATAGTAGAATGAAAATATATTTAATTGTATATTTCGCGGCTCGGTAGCTAAGCATTGGCTCCAACGCCACAGGTCTCGGGTTCGATTCCTACAAGAAACAAATATGGCCTACAAGTTTCAGGCCTAAGTGAATGTATAAAAAATTTACGCCAAATACTTTTACGACACATGACGACTTATTTGTGAAAATATATTGTGACGCATAATTTTATAGAGAAAAACGTATTTGTTATCATCATCATGCCATAAAAAAATTAATTTACAGCTACCAGAAAATAAATTGTTCTTTTTTTCCTTCTTTTATATTTTTTTATAGAAGAGGGGTCAAACGAGTATACGGTTCACCTGATGTTAAGTGCCTACCGCCGCCCATGAACATCCGCAACACCAGAGGAATGGCAAGTGAATTGTGGGCCCTTTAGAAAGGAGTAAGCTCTTTTCTTGAAGGTCCATAGGTCGTATCGGTCTGGAAAAATCACCTGTGGTATACTATTCCATATGGAGGTCGTACGCGGAAGAAAACTCCAAGTGAAACGTACAGTGGTGGGCCGCCAAGCATCCAGGTATGGCATGAAATTTGGCGGCTGGGATTAATCCGAACAATTCATCGGAGCACTCCCCTTGATAGATGCGATGAAATACGCAAAGAGATGCAGCATATCTTCACAGCGGCAGTGAATCAAGCCGATCGCAAAGCACTCGATCGTCAACGATTCGAGCCGCTCTGCGCTGGATGCGGTCAAGTGAAAGGTGCTGGCACTGGGGAGCCCCAGCCCAGAGGTGGGAACAGTATTCCATGTGCGGCCGAACCTGCGCCTTGTAAAGTAGCAGGCGGTGTGCCAGCATGAAATACTGTCCCGCTCTGCTGAGTACGCCAAGCATTTTAGAGGCCGATTTGGCCTGCTCTACCAAGTGACCACGAAACTGCACGTCACTCGATATGTTGACATCGAGGATTCCGATACTGGCTGAGGCAACCAGGGGAGTGCCTTGAAACTGAGGAGATACTACAAAGGGGTTATTTTTAGCGGTTAACGCGCAAACTTGTGTATTCTGAGGGTTAGACTCGACTAGCTTTAGTTGTCCCCAATCTGAGACTTTGTTCAGCAAAGACTCGACTTCAGACACAAGTTTGTCCCAGTACTTGGAGACGTTTTCCCGAGAAATATTGGCACGGCCGGTGTACAGAGCATCACCAGTGCTGTCATCTGCATAGCAATGAATGTTGCCAGTTTGCAACATATTACTGATGTGCAGAAGAAACAGCGTTGGTGATAGCACGTAACCCTCTGGAACACCATCATTAATAGGCTTGTAATCGGAGCTTGCGCCGTCTACAACGATCCTGATGCTTCGATCTACAAGAAGCTGGTGATCCGAATGCACGATTTCTCGGGAAGCCCATAGGAAGGGAGCTCCGAAAGAAATGCTTTGTACCAAATCCTATCGAAGGCCTTCACAATGTCCTAACTAACGGCCAATACCTTCCCCTTGGACTCTATTGCCGCCGCCGATCCATGAGTAAATAAAAAAAAATATTTTATTATATTTTAAATATTCTTCGCTCTTTCGATGCCTTTTTGATGACTGTTTATTTTTTTTTTATTTTTTTTATAGAAGAGGGGGCAAACGAGCATGCGGCTCATCTGATGTTAAGTGACTACCGCCGCCCATGATCAACCGCAACACCAGGAGAATTGCGGGTGCGTTGCCGGCCCTTTAGAAAGGAGTAAGCTCTTTTCTTGAAGGTCCCCAGGTCGTATCGGTCCGGAAAAATCGCCGATGATAAACTATTCCACAGAGAGGTTGTACGTGGAAGAAAACTCCTTGAGAAACGTACAGTGGTGGACCGCCAAGCATCCAGATGGTGTGGATGGTATCGGGACGTTTGCCGTGTCGTGCGTTCACGAAATTTGGCGGCTGGGATTAATCCGAACAATTCCTCAGAGCACTCCCCGTGATAGATGCGATAAAATACGCAAAGAGATGCAACATCTCTTCGCAACGCCAGTGAATCGAGCCGATCGGAAAGCACTCGGTCGTCGACGATTCGAGCCGCTCTGCGCTGGATGCGGTCAAGTGGAAGGAGCTGGTACTGGGGAGCCCCAGCCCAGAGATGGGAACAGTATTCCATGTGCGGCCGAACCTGCGCCTTGTAAAGTTGCAGGCGGTGTGCCGGCATGAAATACTGTCCCGCTCTGCTGAGCACGCCAAGCTTTTTAGAGGCCAATTTGGCCTTCCCTTCCAAGTGACCACGAAACTGCACGTCACTCGATATGTCGACGCCGAGGATTCCGATACTGGCTGAGGCAACAAGGGGAGTGCCTTGAAACTTAAGTTTAATTTATTCATCTTTTCAAAAGAGCATTTTAACACATTAAAAATGTCAATTGTATTAAAAATAAAAGTAATTTTTTTCAAGAATTTTAGTTGAAATATTTAAAAAAGTTAAGATTTTTATTATATACTATTGCAATATAAAACAATTGTATTGCATAGCAGGTTATTTTAAATCTGATACTTCGAAAATTAATCTTATTTGACAAAAGGCGTTCATTATAGAACCTGAATTATATATTTTTAAAAAGTAGACAAACAAATGATACCTCAACCTCAGTCCAATCAACATTATGAATCAAGACGGCGGATCGTATTTCGTTACCTGTTACAATAATTGCGGCTGTATTTTACTGCGATTGTATTTTACTGGGGTGCAATAATTTACTTAATTCGTGTTTTCTCTAATTATGTGGGTATATTACTATAGTTTATACACTAAAATATAACAAAAATGTGTGTCTCATCTTAATGTATATATTATTATAGTATTAGTGCTAATAGCGAAGATTAATAATAATTTGATGTCGGTTACTGACGATAAATATTTGACACAGCAAGGATGAATGAATTTATTGTCCAGGGGGTCGTCTTGAAACAGGTATTAGATTTTGAATGGCCTTTTTTACCACACCCACACCCACACCCACACCCACACCCACACCCACACACACACACACGCACACACACACACACACACACACACACACACACACAAACACACACACACACACACACACACACACATACACAAACACACACACACACACACACACACACACACACACACATATACACAAACACACACACACACACACACACACACACACACATATACACAAACACACACACACACACACACACACACACACACACACACACACACACACACACACACATATACACAAACACACACACACACACACACACACACGCACGCACGCACGCACGCACGCACGCACGCACGCACGCACGCACGCACGCACGCACGCACGCACGCACGCACGCACGCACGCACGCACGCACGCACGCACGAACGCACGCACGCACACACAACCACACACACACACACACACACACATTATATATCTACATTTTGATTAAGAATCAAAATGCAGATGCGTTGCCACCCCTGAGGACTAAGATGAAATGCCTCAATTCCAGTAAAACGCATTATAAAAAGCACATTGGCAAAAAGATAAATGATTGTTGAACTTATAATTTTTTTAATCAATTATTTGCTATTTTTACATCAAAAATATGGTTTTAGAGGCTTATGGTGTAAATTTATCAAGACCACATGGAGGGGTAAACACGATAACTTTTAAAAATATCAATTGTTCATCAGTTTAGTTTTGTTTTGTTTGAATGCCTAGTTTCCAGTAAGAAAACGGTCTCCGGATCTCTACACTCACCATGCGAAACACAGCAGTATTAAGCTGCTATTTTACGCTGGTATTCTGTGAGAGCGTGGTCCTTCCCTGGTCGAGCCGACTCATTCGTGCTACAACCATAATATATCTGCAGCGTAGCTCTACCATATATAAAATAAATATATATGAATAGTACAAGTCATAAGTCAAATATGTCCAGGAATTTAACCTTATTTTAAAGCGTATTTAAAAGCTTCTTACGTGGTAAAATTATTCTACAGCAATATTATTGTATTGTAGCATGAATAGCTTAGTAGCTTAATGCTGACGTGTTTCATAAGTGTGGAGAACTGTAGATCCTTTTTACTGAAAAATTTACAAAATATTGGATAACACTTCATTGCGGTTAAATGTACATGCACCATTTTTATTTATAACGGCAGTCATATTTCACTCATACATAATATTGTAATTTGTGATATTATTTAACGCATCAGTTGCTTTGTAGTTAATTACACATGAAGGTACAATTATTTGAATTGATTAGGCTACGCTTTGAGTATCAACTATATAACGCGTAGCATTTTGTTATTAGGATATAAACAATTGAATAGATATGCATGTATAGCGATGTACTCAGATTTTTTAATTATTACGTCGAACACGCACACATAAATCTCTAATTTTCACTTAATTTTCCTCTTAAATACCCTGTCGTATGCTGTCACGATAATCTGTGCTGCGCAGTTATAATGGGACTCCTACTAACCTTTTTCTGAAAATTAGAGCATCTCGGAATCAAGATGTTGGCGGTGTTTCATTTCCTTGTCTCGGAAAGCACGTAAAGCCAGTGGTTCTTCGCCTGATATCCGCTCTGGTTGTGTTGGATTACCGTCACATCGCACATTGAGGGTGAGGAATAGAGAGTACACATGTGTTTGCGAATACACTCGAACATTTTAATCCAGTCCTACGCAAATGGTAAGTCTTCCTTAAGGCTGAACGCGGTGACCGGAATTCGCTATGAAGGACATCATACAGTCGTATTGCATGGAGTCATTTTTTAAAAAAAGTACTATTAATGTCATTATCATTCCCAATATTTTATTATAGCCATTCCTGTTTAAATAACTAGTACTTCTGTTAATCTAACTGGGTCTCAATATATCGTCGAATGACGGATTCGAACCCACGACTTTCTGAGATTACAGTTCAAGCCATTTATGTAACCATTCGGCTATTGTTGCTTAAAATACTAAAGACTCAAACGAGCTCACAGCTCGTGTGCACGCAACTACTCGTAACTTACACAAATAAAGAAGCCCATTATTTGTTTTCACACTTGAGGGCTACGATGGAATTCCTCACAGGATATAATTATACTGCAGTATATGTACTGCTACTTTATGTAGAACAAGTAAGAAGGTGGTGGACTCCTGGGCAAGAAAGGAGCTCCACCATTAAAATAAATTTTCTTACTCGCACAACTTCCTTGTAGAATCGACTACCACCAGAGATTTTTCCAGACCGATACGATTTAGGGACCTACAAGAAAAGAGCCTGCTCCTTTTTGAAAGGCTGGCAACGCATCTACAATTCCCCTGGTATTGCAGTTGTTCATGGGCGACAGTAATCAATTACTATCAGGTGAGCCGTATGCTCGTTTGCCCCCTCGCCTATATAAAAAAAAAAATTGTGATCCTATGTCTGTCGATTAGTGTAACGAACATCGATTGATACATTGTATGTCGAGTGATGCAATGCACATAGTTTGGTGCGACTCATCGGTGTCACGCACGCATACACAGACGCGCACTTACATATACATCGTTTTTTTTTCATACAACGTTCTACGTAGTAGAAGTATGTTACAGCGTATTATGAGTGAAGTACGTAATGGTCGGCTCAACTATGTAATAATCACATCTAACAAATTACCAGCCTGAAATGACAGCTGTTTCTTTCGTTATTTCTATTTTGTTATAAGGGAACCAGTATAATTATATACTGTAAAGCATTTTATCTGAGTCCTCAGAAAATTAATGCAAAATAATGCAATTAATGTAAGGCCATCATCATTGCTTAATAACCCTCGCAGAAATCAGAGGACGCCAGCGACTTTCTATAGGTAGCAATGTATGTGTATCCGTGGGATAAAATAAAAAAAGGATTTCCTAACGTTTCCCTTAGCCAACTCGGATGCGACATGGAATGTCGACATCTAATGAAGACGAACTTGGCTACTGACATAATAGAAAGTAATTGAACTAAAACTGTTTTAAGACAATAAAGTTGATGGATGTGCAAAGTCATTAATTAATTTTCCACTAACTTTATACTCTAAACTATCTCTAACTTCGGTTTTTGTTAACTTTCAGTTGGCGCAGGTTAAGTTTGTGTCGTGTTTTGCGCAGTTGCCTGTTCAGATAGTTAAGATAACTCCGGCGTGGGTTCGCTTCTCTAGCAATTTATTAGTTTAAACTCTCATAGATACTTTCTACTCGTATTATAATTAAGGTGCAAAATAAAAACTTAAATTCAAGAAATCCCAAGCTGTACATTTATTTTATATGGTTTAGGAATTCATTTGAGTTTAGAACATTTTTATATAATTTATAAAACTAAATTAAGGAATTCTCAGAAAAGGTAAATAACCAACTAGAAAAAATAAATAAAAACATTCCACAAAACAGCTTCTGTAAGTGGCACTGGGATATATTGTATCGAAGATTTAAAGAACTGAATCCACAAGCTATTACGTGTAATTTTTTAAAAGTTGAATTGATTTTTTTAAATTTGAAAAATGGAAATTGAACCATCCTTCAGATCTTTAATAAAAAAACAAAAATTTAAATCAGTTTAGCCGTTTACAAGCAATCGGTGAAAATATAAATCGTGGTTGAAAAAGCTTAGAAATTTTTTAAATCTTATATATATATATATATATATATATATATATATATGTATATATATATATATATATATATATATATATATATATATAATTATATAAATATTTTTAGTATATCTTGTTCAACACTATCATTAAATCTATAGTAATTATTTAATGAAACAAATTTTTACGGTTTTGTATCGCGTCTTACGAATTTTTTAATTCCCGACGTTTCAAGTCCTTTACAGCACCCATAGTGTTATCAGGAATCTTATTTAGGTCACGCTTTGTATATGAAAAAGACTGATACCAACAAATATTTTTACGGTGAATCTCACCACCATCCTTCGCAGTTAGCTACCATGTGAAAGTCTTTATTTCAGATAGTACAAGGTATTTGTGACAGAAAACATCTGGCCGCTAAGTTTCAGCACGTCGAATAAGTATTGCAAGGCATCGATCACTAATAAAGAATATTAGTGATCGATGTTGCAAGGCAACAAGCTTCGGATCCCGCGCCTACGTCACAGTGACCGAGTGAAGCCGGCCACATTCGAACGTGTGCCTGCTGTACTACCAAACATAAGAAGAGTCGCAGACAAGATTGGCTATATCTTGAGGCGCGCTTCCATTAAAACTTACTACAAGTCGCCGGAGGAGATTAGTCAATTTTTACCAGTAGTCAAGTGCAATATTTCTCTACAAGATTACGGAGTGTACAAGCTGGATTGTGAATGTGGTCTCTCGTATATAGGACCAACATAAAGATGTATAAGAGCCCGCGTAAAAGAACATATAGCTAACGTGAAGCACTGACGTTCCGGGAAGTCCGCAGTCTGTGAACATATTCAAGGTCGACCCTGCCATTACATGAGATTTAATATAACACAAATCTTCCCAAAAGAATACCGATTTCTACCGAGGATGATTCGTGAGGTCATTGAAATAAAAAAAAACATTCTAATTTCAATAGAGTTTATAATGAATAAAATTAAGTCCAAACCAAAGCTTACCACTGTAAGACTTCTAGATACCGTGAGCTCATTCTGCGTAGATCGAACCAAAAATTAATGTCAAAAACTGGAGATAGCCAGGCTAACTATGACATCGAGACGTCAAACATCTCTGTCCCGCGCGAACATGGGTACTGTAAAGCACCCGAAACGTCGGGAATTAAAAAGCTATATTGTATGCGATTAAAGTCCCTAAAATTAGTTCATTTAATGTGTAGTTCGCGTAAATATAAGAAATCATAATTATTTAATTTTAAATTCCTATTTGATCTTGTGATTCCTAACTCTGTAATAAAAATACCAAGGTTTGTGGGTACGTAAAACACTGAAATGAAATAAATTTAATAATTATATATTTCGTTATGACATAAAACGTCGTAAGTGGCAGGTTATTTTATTATTGTAGCAGCCAGGCTAATAAACCCTAAACGGCAATAAATAAATTCCAAATCGAAGCCTAAATCACGCTATCAAAATTCCGAATCATAAACAGTATATTATATAGAACATCTCCGAACTATCACACGGAGTGTTGGCCGCTCCCCGGGCAGAACACCTTGCCTGGCGGGAGATCTCCCCTTTTCCTTCTACGGACACAATGTATTAATTAACATTACAAATAAAAGAAACCATTAAAATCAATTAAAAAAGTAACAAGTAAACGAATGATAAACCGGTGACCTTGTAACACTGGAGCCGTTATAAAAAAGAGGCTAGAAGCTGTTTCCTTTAATGCTTGCCACCTATAGTAAGCCTGTAGTATAAAATAACCTATTAAAATATTTTATTCAGAAAAGGTGTGCATGCCTTAACTTCATCATAACATGAAAATTGACATTCAAAAAATTTGTATTTTACTTATTTACTATCCTAAGATAAATACACCTTTACAAAATAAAATACAAGATGCTCATCGATAGTAAAATAGTATATTTAAAAAAAATAAGTAATGTTGATTATGCACTGAGAAAGTACTAAAGTACTAAGGATGGAGTTAACAACTATACTCTAAATTAAAGCGTAGTCTTGGATTGCGAGCTTCAATGATAAGGAGAGAACACGCCTAATGCTGCTTTATGTTCTATGGTAAGTGACGACGATTGAATACCTTTTTCGAGAATCAAATGTTGGTCGCTATCTCCCACAGGATGATTTTAATATCAAATTAACTGTGTAGCCTTATGTAAAATGTGTTGTATGGTGTTCGTAAAAAAAAATAGTACTAGAAAGTTGGTTGAACTTCCTCGCTAAAACTACCTAACTCTCGGCGAAAAACAGTCTCTCACCACCTACTTGTGATGACTCCTCGCGAGGCAGAACTATTTGGTACAGAAAGAGGCAGGCAGATAAGATTGTGAGGAAGAAAAGGTGTCTCACAATAAATCTATCAATGTTGTTTTTTACGACTGTCTATATATGTATACATACTTGAACATAAATTTATATATTACAAATAACAATAATATAAAATTATTAAAGTAGTTGTTTAACAATTAATTGATTATAGATATTTTATGAATTACAACTACTGCATTTGTATATATCATCGTAACATCTTTGATTGCATTGCTTTTGTTTTTTGTTATCTTTAATTGAAAATTCATTAATGTCGGTGTGGTAGCTTTGGGCATAAACTTTCCGTAAGTTCCTTAATACGCTTCACGTGCTCGTCGATGAAGGAAAATGTCGTGACGAAGTTTTTATAGCTATTATTATTTTATAGCTAATATTATACTATTATATGTGATATGAAGTGTTCACCGTTGTGAGCAATAAAGTACTGAATATGGGACTTCAAGGGCTACTGCCACGACAATTCACCCACACACTCAGTAATGAAAACGAAGGTTTTCACCGCACGTTGCTTTAGCTTTTAAATCAACCTCCGTATGGACTTGATTTGGTTTTGTATGAATATTGCCCTAAAATGCAAAATTCTGCTGTCAGGGACAGGGAGTTTTCAACTCCGGAAGATGCCTTAGCATCGTTCGACCGTATAAGAAGTTTATAAAGCGGACTGGAAAGAGTTTTAAAAATTGGTTCAGACGCATAAAAATTTGTATAGATGCTCTTGGAGAGTTCTTTGAAAATATTTATAGATAGAATAGAAGAGAAATATATTTATTGAACATATACACAATTATACAACACAGTGGTTTCTGCACTAAGCTCTAGGCTAGTATCGCAGGAACCAAGAACATTGACTGGCACCGTTTACACCTATAAATACGTATACGACTCCGATTCAGTACAATGTATGCTATATTTAAGTATGATTTAATACATGAAAAGGAGGCTTATGTGTCTATATATTGTAGCATTCACGTACCATTAGGTGGATAGCATACTTGTTTGTCGTCCTTATTATAAAAAATAAAATCTTCAAGAGAAGGAAGTCAACGTTCGCCCTAAGGATGAAGATGAAATACTTATTCCCATTCTCTTACAAAAAAGAAGGGATACTGCTGTTCAGTGGCAGAAAGAGTAAGAGGGTTGTGTTTACCTAAATGGACTGTTAGCCAGGAAAAGGAACCCCTGCCACCTAAGTATATATATATATATATATATATATATATATATATATATATATATATATATATATATATATATATATATATATATATATATCATACATATATAACTTATATATATATGCATGATTGTTTTTGTATAAATTTGATTCAAGGAATTGAAAAAAACGACTGCCAAGCGTGGCAACCAAGGAATGGAACTCTATGAAATCAATCTATGAGTCTTAGATTGACAGGGGGGAGGATATGATATGAGAACGCAACGGCGCCACTGCCGCGTAAACATCAGCTCCGTGTATATTTTTAAATTAAAAATGGATAAGTTCGATTGTAAATATTGCAAAAGTGATCAGTATGTGTAAAATTGTGAACATTAAAAGTGCTAACGTTATCCTATGAAAATATAAAGACTATTGTGAGAAAACGGCGATTGTTTATATTCTGAGCAAAAGACAGTGAAATTGACTAATTATATGTAAATTAATATAAACTAGACTATGTGCATTTTTACAAACTTAAAATAAACCAATGTGATACGAAACAGTGTAGAAAATTACAAATATAAAACAAAAACAAGAACTATTAAAACCCTTAATTTTAATTTTATTTAAACCGACATCATTGTTTGTTGCCATCTCTTTTATATCTTCCATGCCTCCTTATTCTCATGAAACTTTCACTTTTACTCCTGTAGACGAAGACGAGGTACGCAAAGCACTTTCCTCTATTAAATCGAAAGCCGTTGGATGTGATGACGTGAGTAGGGTTTTTGCACGTGCTGGATTCTGTTTTACCCGTGATAACTCATATAATTAACTTTTCGCTGATGAATGGTGCTTTACCAACTCTCTGGCGTAAAGCCTTTATTATTCCCATCCCGAAAGCTACTGAATGCACCTCCTTATCTAATTTCAGATCAATTTCTATTCTGCCTTTTCTTTCTAAAGTTCTGGAAGCTGTCGCTCATAAACAGATTTCTGCTTTTGTTTTCTCAATGAATATTCCTTCCCCTTATCAGTCTGGTTTCCGCCCGGGTCATTCTACTACTACTGCTCTTCTCAAGGTTACGGAAGATATTCGTGAGGGGATGGAAAATCAAAACTGACCGTTCTCATCTTAATTGATTTTTCTAATGCTTTTAATTCTGTCGATCATGGTATCCTGTTGGCTCTTCTTTCTCATTTGAATATCTCGTGTTCAGCTCAGGAATGGTTCTCAACATATCTTCGGGTGCGCCAACAGGCTGTGCGTACTGGTCATATACTATCTGACTGGCGTGATGTGTCAATTGGCGTCCCTCAAGGCGGTATTATCTCTCCTCTTCTGTTTTCCATTTTTATAAATCTCATCACACTAAATCTCAAGAGCTCTTACCATTTGTATGCTGATGATCTGCAGTTATATGCGCAAGTGGAGCTTTCAAATATCCTAAGTGCTATCTCACTGTTAAATGATGATTTAAAATATATCTCAGAATGGTCTACTGTGTATGGCATAAACGTGAATCCGTCTAAATGCCAAACGATAATCTTAGGTAGCTCAAGATTATTATCTAAACTGGATATTGCTACCCTACCATCAATTATGTTTAATAATAATGTCATACCATTCTCTACTAGCGTAAAGAACCTTGGTCTGTACATCGATGGTTGCTTAACATGGAACAAACATATACAGGAGGTGAGTCGCAAAACTACTGGAACTTTGCGATCTCTATATCGATTTAAAAACTTTCTTCCCACCAATAATAAGATTTTACTTGTCCAATCACTTATTGTACCGATTATTGATTATGTCGATGTGTGTTGCTCAGACCTGTCTCAACTTCATCTTAATACATTGGATCGTCTGCTTAACAACTGCATCAGATACATTTATGGTCTTCGTAAATACGACCATGTATCTTCCTTTCGTACACAGTTAAACTGGTTGCCTATCCGTCAGCGCAGATATGTTAGAATACTCTGCACCCTTTTCTCAATTTTGATCGATCCATGTGCTCCCGAGTATCTGAAATCTAAATTTCAATACATGGGAGATTCTCAAAATTGTTCTCTCCGTTCCTCGGCCAATCTTAAGTTACTCACTCCTTTACACCGTACTGGTTATTTATCTCACTCTTTCGCCCTCGTGGCCATCAGACTCTGGAACGACATCCCTCTTGACATTAAAAAAGCTCCCAACAAATTCGTCTTTAAAAATCAAGTCCGTAAGTATATGATTAAATCGTTGCAAGTTTGAATTGACTAAGCTCTCTTTTTCGTATATATTTCATATTTGTTCTGACATATATAATATTTATACGAACCTATTGTGTATGTATATATATATATATATTTATGTATTTATGTGTATACAGTGTATGTATGTATGTATGTATATATATTTTATTATATATGTATATAATATCTATGTATTGTTTATTACATATATTATTATTTCTTTTATCCTTTCTATTTGATTATTGCTGCACCGCCTCCATAATGTCTATCTCTGTTTAGCCTAATGGTTGACTGGGAGAGAATGCCCTATGGCATTAAGTCCGCCATATGTACCTTTTTTGTGCATGAAAGTATAAATAAATAAATAAATAAACATTGTGTTTTGAACTATAACTCTTAATACAATTCAATAAACACTATATTTGAGTGAACTCGTGATATACGCCATCTATTAAACGTTAAACCTGGTGATAAACAAATGCCAAGAAATTGAACTAAGCTGTACACTTTACTTATTGTTTTCTTAATACTGACGCAAGATGGAGACTCGCTGCATAAAGTGCAAAAAATAATATCAAAACGCGATCAACAACTGCGTTGTGTAACTTGTACACAAAATTACCACGTAGACTGCACCAATGTCTCCGAAAAAAGGTTTTATCTAATGTCATGCATTGACCATATATTCAGTAACATGAATGGTGCAAGTGGGACTGTTCTGCCACTTTGGTTGTCAGACCATGGCACTGCTCAGGTACTTAGTTTTAACACAAAGTTAAAAAATGTACCACTAAAAGTAATACATATTTATAAGAGATGCTATTCTACTGAAAATATTGAAAAATTCAAATCATACCTGGCATGTATCTCATTCTCAGAAGTATATAGTGAGGAAGAACCAAATGTAGCATTCAATGAATTCCATGACTTGTTCTGTTTACTTTATAAACTTTGTTTTCCTGTCTGTATAATCAGACTAAATACAAAAGCAAAGGTACAATGGATTACAAAGGGTATTAAAAAAGCTGCAGTGAAAATAGAATCCTGCGGTACAATTATTATAAAAAAAGAAATTATATTAACAAAAATAAATATTACACCTATTCTAAGTTATTAAGGAAATGTATATTCCAAGCAAAAATACAAACAAATAATAAATACGTATTAAAAAGCAAAAATATTTGCAGGCCTACATGGAAAGTCATACAGGAAGAAATTGACACTAGACCGCAGTATAATAATTATATCAAAAATATTTGCAAGGCTACATGGAAAGTAATACAGGAAGAAATTGACACTAGACTGCAGTATAATAATTATATAGATTCCATTGAATATAAAAACAAAGTTATAAATGATCCTACACAGGTAGCATCTATTTTTAACAATTATTTTATTGAATTGACAAATAAAGAAAATGCTAACATATTACGTGAAACTCATAATGACATTTTAAATAATTCTATTTATTTGACCCCCATTGACGAATATTACGTTAGAAAAATAATTTTATCACTGAATAATAAAAATTCAGAAAGCTACGACGAGATATCTACAAAGATTATCAAGATATGTAATAAACAATTAGGTGCTGTTTTGGCGTTTCTGATAAATCAGTCAATGGTAACTGGGATATTTCCAGACAAATTAAAATTCTCCTTGGTGAAGCCATTATTTAAAACGGGTAAAAAAACACTCGTAAGTAACTACAGGCCCATTACGCTGGTTCTTATCCTATCCAAAGTGTATGAGAAGTTTATACATGAAAAACTTACACAGTTTTTTGATAAATATCAGGTACTCCAAAACAATCAATATGGATTTCGGAAAAGTAAATCCACTACACATGCGGTATATGACTTAGTGAATGAGACCCTTACACAACTAAACGCCAAACAATATACGACGGCGCTTTTCTTTGATATGTCGAAAGCTTTCGATTTTGTTTCTCATGATCAACTTCTAGCAAAGTTGGAGCACTGCGGCGTTAGAGGCACTGCTTTGAACTTGATCAAAACATACTTGCAGAATAGAATGCAATCAGTCGAAATCGCAAAACTTGACTCTAACCATGTAGCTGAAAATCACAGATCTGAGTTTAGGAAAAACGAGTTTGGCGTTCCACAAGGAAGTATCCTGGGACCTTCTCTTCCTGATCTATATTAATAATCTCCCAAATGTGACCAATTATCGATGTATCTTATTCGCTGATGATATATCTGTAATAGTGACAACTGATAAAAAACTAACATTAAATGACCACAAAAATGACATCAGTGAAACTATAATTCAAATAATTAATTGGCTTAGAAATAATAATTTAATTATTAATATTGACAAAAAGAATTTAATTAACTTTAATAATATACAAATTTGACATTGAATATAAATTATGAAGGACAAATACTTAAAAATACAATAACAACGAAATTCTTGGGTATAGAAATTGACCAAAAACTAGATTGGAAACAACAAGTCGAAAAAGTGTGCAATAAAATCAATCGTTTCGCGTTTGCAATTTATAAATTAACAAAAATAGCAGGAAAGAGAACAGCCCTTACTGCGTACTTTGCTTACGTTGAATCAGTCCTGCGATACGGACTCATTATATGGGGTAATAGCACAGATATAAAAAAGGCGTTCATTACACAAAAAAGTGTGTTAGAGCTATATGTGGTACTGTACCTAACGAGCCATGTCAGCCTTTGTTTAAATCCTTGAAAATTTTAACACTTCCTTGTCTTTATATTTTTGAAACGGCGAAATTTGTAAAAAATAATATGCATTATTTCACACAAGCCAAAGACTTTTACAAACGAGGCACTAGAAATAGGAATAGGTTGGTTTCCACCATAACACCCAAGAGCGCGAGATTTCATAATAATTGCTATTGGATGTGTATGACAGTATATAATAAGATACCACAAGAAATTCAAGATCTACCTTTCACTAAATTTAAAAGAGAGTTATACAGATGGCTCAGTGAAACGGCTATCTATACGGTGGAGGAATATTTGAACTGCGATATGTGGTAGCGGCTGGACTAATGTGGATTTGCTGGACCAATTGTAAAATATTTATTAATTATCTATTACCTATTTATTGATTGATTGTTGACATTTTATTATTTTAGACATTTTACTCATAAATATTACTATCGCATTATTTTATATTTGTAAGATTTGCATGCCATAAATAATGGCTGATTAAGCGGATGTTTAATTAATACCACCATCTTCAGCGTACCTTAACCAAAAGCAAATAAATATTTCATTTCATTTCATTCCATTTCATTATATGGAAGGCCTATGTATATGTTAGCAGTGGACTTTTGAAAAGCTATAATTATTATAATTGCAAGATTATTTATGTTATTACGCGGAAGTAAATAAGTTTACTGAGCACCTTGCTTCTAATTACACAAAAAATAACCAACAGTTGTTAGTTTTAATAAATTTCTCTCATTAAATAAACTCGATAAAGAAAAAGTATACAAAGTTTGGTTTTGTTGACTTTGTGTTAACAACTTAAATTTCTGCGGTGTTGTCTGGAGTCACTTGTTTGTATTGTTTGGACGGCTTCCGTTTCCGTAAGTTTTACTATTTTAACGTTATTAAGAAAATAAATTGCTTGCGAATTTACGAAATTAAATAAACTGGTTGAAATTCGACTGTAATTCGTTAAAATTTTAAGTTTGTTATTAAACAAGCTGTATTTTACTTTCAACCCTCAGTATTTACTACATATATGTGAAGGGAAAAACTTTGTTCTTCTTTTTTAGCATATCGCATGCACAGAAGAGTGTGAGATTTGGCATAGTTAATAAGGTTTATATGAAGAAAACTGCAGAAAGCTAAAATTTTGCATGATATGTTTAACAAATACATAAATTAAATTAACTGAAATATATGCATTCTTCTGAAGACAAAGATGGAATATCTCAGGGCCTATATTTATACTGTATCTTTACACCCTTCAGGTCGGAACACAGCAGCGCAAGCATTGCCACTTGGCAGCAGAAATAAATAAGAGGGCGGTATCAACCCAGGTGAACTCCCAGACAGACAATCAGAACTACTTTTCCCATAAAGTAGTACCAAAAAGCACGGTCTAGAGCAATGGTTCCCGCCCTTTTCAATATTCTCACCCTTATAACTAAGGAAACTAATTTTACCCCCATGTTAACAATAAATACTGTAAATATAAAATTATTTGACTTTAGTAAACATAAAAGAACTATACAAAAATATTCAGTAAGTTCTAACAATCATTACCTATATGTATAATCTTTACAGAGTTTACTTGTACTAAACCTAACTTAAAAAAAAAACATGCGAATGAAAAATTTTTAGTATAAAGGTTGGTGTTGTGACGCATTAGCAGTTTTTAATGTTAGGTTTTGTTTTACTCAAAGCACATCTCAAGTCATGTTCTATATTAAGACAATTTCTGGCTTATTTTTTAGTGTCACTAAAGTTGAGAAACCACTCTCACATCTGTTAGTAGCACATTTCAAAAAAACTATCTCTTTACACTTTGATAGTAGCAAACGATATTAATACTTTTGAATTGTACGGAGATCATAATTTTGGATTCCGAACACGCCAAGCTTTTTGGAGACCAATTTGGCCTTCTCTTCCAGGTGACCACGAAACTACACGTCACTCAATATGTCGGCGCCGAGGATTCCGATACCGGCTGAGGCAAAAAGGGGAGTGCCTTGAAACTGAGGAGATACGACAAAGGGGTTCTTTTTAGCGGTTAAGGCGCAAACTTTTGTCTTCGGAGGGTTAAGCTGGACTAGATTTAGTTACCCCCGAGACTTCCGAGACTTTTTTCAGCAAAGACTCGAATTCAGACACAAGTTTGTCCTAGTACTCGGAGACGTTTTCCCGAGAAATATTGCCACGGCCGGTGTACAGAGCATCACCAGTGCTGTCATCTGCATAGCAATGAATGTTGCCAGTTTGCAACATATTACTGATGTGCAGAAGAAACAGCGTTGGTGATAGCACGTAACCTTCTGGAACACCATCATTAATAGGCTTGTAATCGGAGCTTGCGCCGTCTGCAACGATCTTGATGCTCCGATCTGCAAGAAAGCTGGTGATCCAATCGCACAATTTCTCGGGAAGCCTATAGGAAGGGGGCTTCGAAAGAAGCGCTTTGTGCCAAACCCGATCGAATATCTAATCTTTGTTATCTACTACCAGCGTGTTACCTTCACAGAATGCCCGTTTTACCCTCGCAGGGGTAATTAGGGGGAGTTAGGAATTGTGGGTCTAGAGCCACGTGCACCAATCTTTTTTCTGTATCATTTGCCAGATCGCCATTTGTGATATCATCTTCACATGTTCAATATTTGTCCACCAACAAACTCAAATATTCCATTAAACAAAATCTGTACGTTATTATAAAATTAAGGAATATAAAATAATTTATCCTTATAGATTACAAGTTTCATTTCGTAAATAAAGTAAAATAACTTCTCCCTCATAACCATTAGTGCTGCAATACATGCGAAATTGCAGGAATTAAAAAAGGGAAAGTTAAACCTTGATGGGTCGCGTACGAGACAATACCAAAAGCCTCCTAATTTCCATATCTGTAACTTCCATTGAAACAAAGTGCGTATAGGTTTCAGGTCCAATTTGCTTAAAATTGACAAATATTTATGATAACTCACACACTCACACTCAGTTTAAGTGTACTAACAAAATAGATATATTTACCTTAATTAATCAGTTACATTCATTACGTAACTCACACGTTTCATTTGTGCACGTAATATACAATATAATTATGTAAACATTTCCGTTAGGCATAAAGTAAATCATCACTCTTCAACTGAGAGATTTAGCACCATTTAGTAATAATACATGGTAAACGTGAAAACGTTTTAGGCAAAAAGCCAAGATCGAAAACAGTTGCAATTATAACGATTATATAAATTCTAAAGCAAATGTTGAAACAAATCCTGCAGTGTAAAATTGTTGTATGTATGTGTATTTAGCACAGATTTCGTAAGTTAATGGTTGAGTTATACATTAAATGCTGTAAGAGTAATCGAGTAGTGAAAAGATAGTTTTAAAGTGATAGAAGAAGAAGAGAAGATTTGATGTGAATGTTTATTTTTAGTTACGAAGTATACTATAAAATTAGTAACAATACAAAATTTAAATGACTTTTAATATATGAATGCTAACATATATCTTTCTCAGCACTATAAAAATACATAAAAATGCTCTAATAAAACGAGCCTCCCGTTAAGATTTTTGACGTACGAATGTAGAAAGATTTTTTTTTTATAGAAGAGGGGGCAAACGAGCATGCGGCTCACCTGATGTTAAGTGACTACCGCCGCCCATGATCAACCGCAACACCAGGAGAATTGCGGGTGCGTTGCCGGCCCTTTAGAAAGGAGTAAGCTCTTTTCTTGAAGGTCCCCAGGTCGTATCGGTCCGGAAAAATCGCCGGTGATAAACTGTTCCACAGAGAGGTTGTACGTGGAAGAAAACTCCTTGTGAAACGTACAGTGGCTGACCGCCAAGCATCCAGATGGTGTGGATGGTATCGGGACGTTTGCCGTGTCGTGCGTTCACGAAATTTGGCGGCTGGGATTAATCCGAACAATTCCTCAGAGCACTCCCCGTGATAGATGCGATAAAATACGCAAAGAGATGCAACATCTCTTCGCAACGCCAGTGAATCGAGCCGATTGGAAAGCACTCGGTCGTCGACGATTCGAGCCGATCTGCGCTGGATGCGGTCAAGTGGAAGGAGCTGGTACTGGGGAGCCCCAGCCCAGAGATGGGAACAGTATTCCATGTGCGGCCGAACCTGCGCCTTGTAAAGTTGCAGGCGGTGTACCGGCACGAAATACTGTCCCGCTCTGCTGAGTGTAACGATCCCCCCCCCCCTCTATATAAAAATTTTATAATATTAAAAATATCCCCTTTTCAATAACATTATATATATGTATATATATATATATATATATATATATATATATATATATATATATATATGACCAGGATTAATAAATTATGTTTTGATCTTTCTAAATGATCTTTCTAAAGGTTTAATAATAGGCCGTTTGTAATATTTTGGCGTGATGGACTTAGTTAGGACCCTTATTTACGTTGTGTTTGTTTAGTAACTTAGTTCTTTTAGGTGTCTTTTGGAAGAATGAATATTCACTAGAGCAATTGAAAGCTGCTGGTAGTGCCTTATAAGCTAAGTGAACCCCGTTCACGAAGACAGGGCTCGAAAAAGGTTAAGAACATAAAACGTCCCTATTCCACTTGCATCAGGTTTACATTATTAATTATCCCTTCCCGCTCGGAAAAGGCTCAAAATATATTTATACAAAATACCCGATACAAGGGCTTCGCTCTTCTACATTTATTTAAAAAAATGTAGGGGAGGTACACGGCCCCACACACGCCGTGCACGGTGAGCGCCAACCATTTTGATGCACTCCCCCCGAAGGGAACGCTAATTCGGGAACTGGACCGTAGTCCACAGCAAAATAACTGGCGAACCAGTAAAAGAGGCTTGGCCCCTTGTTAGTGCGTAGGCACAAACATCGACCGAAGTCGCGCATGTCAATGCGTGTAAACGCCATACAGAATACGAACGAATCCAGCCACAGTGAATGTACGTCACACGGTTTAGGAAAATAGGCACACTGGCCGTAAACCCTCCGTGAGCGCCACCACCTGCCAGACCGCCGCTCCTGCAGACGTAATGTAAGTGTATGGCATCACCACCAATTGCATGATCAGCACGGCTACTAGCCGCAGAGCGTGTCATGAGTCTACCGCTCACCTCAAGGGAATGGGGTCCCACGTTGTGCGGCTTTCGGCCGCAGCCTTGAGAGTCTCCTCAGATCCTCCCGCCAGCTACCACCCGCATGAGGTCGACACATATGCTCCACCAACCAGTACAACGGCGGATATAGCCAAAAGGCAGTTATAAAATAAGAGTAATAATTCGCCATCAGAAAGGGTTTGTGTCACTGACGTTGAGTAAATGCATTTTCGATCATGTTTGTCTCACCCACCAACAAGTTGCCTTCAATCATTCAAAGGTGGGAAAGTTACAGAGATATAATATTATGTTCTTATATAAAACATCGTGGAGGGCAGACAGTCTGCAGCCCCGCAATGAAGGGACCCGACTTGGGCAAAGCTACTTAGGTGTGAGTCAAACCAAGACGCAGAGAGCGCCATTGAGAACAGCGTCCCACCAAACAACCATCGCAGAGACGCAATGCTGCAGAACGCAACAAGCATCAATACGACTATCGTCGGGCTTACACCATTCCAAGGTCCCCCATACATCCCAGCAGACATCACCACCCGTATACCTCCATCGACCAGAACCACAGAGAGCGTCGAATCAGGCGCAGCACACCCGCAGATCCATCACAAGACGCAATACCGCAAGTAGCAGTAAGCATCAATGCAACTATCATACGGATGGCGCCCCCTCACAACACACCCAACATGATCCCTATCGACTTTGGTAACAAAGTTGGTATTGTTGTTATATAAAAATATCACCAACGTATCATAGTAGCACGCTACTAAGACGCCAATGAACAAAACTCCACGTATCATAGCGCTAATGCACTAAGACATGAAGCTGAGTATGCCTGTTACACTTAAAAGTGCTACCAAAAACACTCATCATCCCCATCCGAAAGATAGACGACGCATCGCTATGCGCTATGACGCCGCCCACAAACGGTATGGGTGTGCGATGTCCACGGGAAAGCCGTATTGCTACAACAAACCCGCTTACCACCGACACTAAGATGTTAATTGTATACCTCCATCGACCAGAACAACAGGAATGCGTCGAATCAGGCGCAGCACACCCGCAGATCCATCACAAGACGCAATACCGCAAGTAGCAGTAAGCATCAATGCAACTATCATACGGGCGGCGCACCCTCACAACACACCCACATGACTCCTATCGACTTTGGCAACAAAGTTAGTATTGTTGTTATATAAAAAAATGTCACCAACGTATCATAGTAGCACGCTACTAAGACGCCAATGAACAAAACTCCACGTATCATAGCGCTAATGCACTAAGACATGAAGCTGAGTATGCCTGTTACACTTAAAAGTGCTACCAAACACACTCATCATCCCCATCCGAAAGATAGACGACACATCGCTATGCGCAACGACGTCGCTCACAAACGGTATGGGTGTGCGATGTCCACGGGAAAGCCGTATTGCTACAACAAACCCGCTTACCACCGACACTAAGATGTTAATTGTATACCTCCATCGACCAGAACAACAGGAATGCGTCGAATCAGGCGCAGCACACCCGCAGATCCATCACAAGACGCAATACCGCAAGTAGCAGTAAGTATCAATGCAACTATCATACGGGCGGCGCACCCTCACAACACACCCACATGATTCCTATCGATTTTGGCAACAAAGTTAGTATTGTTGTTATATAAAAAATGTCACCAACGTATCATAGTAGCACGCTACTAAGACGCCAATGAACAAAACTCCACGTATCATAGCGCTAATGCACTAAGACATGAAGCTGAGTATGCCTGTTACACTTAAAAGTGCTACCAAACACACTCATCATCCCCATCCGAAAGATAGACGACACATCGCTATGGGCAACGACGTCGCTCACAAACGGTATGGGTGTGCGATGTCCACGGGAAAGCCGTATTGCTACAACAAACCCGCTTACCACCGACACTAAGATGTTAATTGTATACCTCCATCGACCAAAACAACAGGAATGCGTCGAATCAGGCGCAGCACACCCGCAGATCCATCACAAGACGCAATACCGCAAGTAGCAGTAAGCATCAATGCAACTATCATACGGGCGGCGCACCCTCACAACACACCCACATGATTCCTATCGATTTTGGCAACAAAGTTAGTATTGTTGTTATATAAAAAATGTCACCAACGTATCATAGTAGCACGCTACTAAGACGCCAATGAACAAAACTCCACGTATCATAGCGCTAATGCACTAAGACATGAAGCTGAGTATGCCTGTTACACTTAAAAGTGCTACCAAACACACTCATCATCCCCATCCGAAAGATAGACGACACATCGCTATGCGCAACGACGTCGCCCACAAACGGTATGGGTGTGCGATGTCCACGGGAAAGTCGTATTGCTACAACAAACCCGCTTACCACCGGCACTAAGATTGTTGTTATATAAAACTGCACCAACGTATCATAGTAGCACGCTACTAAGACGCCAGTGGACAAAACTTCACGTATCATAGCGCTAATGCACTAAGACATGAAGCTGAGTATGCCTGTTACACTTAAAAGTGCTACCAAACACACTCATCATCCCCATCCGAAAGATAGACGACACATCGCTATGGGCAACGACGTCGCTCACAAACGGTATGGGTGTGCGATGTCCACGGGAAAGCCGTATTGCTACAACAAACCCGCTTACCACCGACACTAAGATGTTAATTGTATACCTCCATCGACCAAAACAACAGGAATGCGTCGAATCAGGCGCAGCACACCCGCAGATCCATCACAAGACGCAATACCGCAAGTAGCAGTAAGCATCAATGCAACTATCATACGGGCGGCGCACCCTCACAACACACCCACATGATTCCTATCGATTTTGGCAACAAAGTTAGTATTGTTGTTATATAAAAAATGTCACCAACGTATCATAGTAGCACGCTACTAAGACGCCAATGAACAAAACTCCACGTATCATAGCGCTAATGCACTAAGACATGAAGCTGAGTATGCCTGTTACACTTAAAAGTGCTACCAAACACACTCATCATCCCCATCCGAAAGATAGACGACACATCGCTATGCGCAACGACGTCGCCCACAAACGGTATGGGTGTGCGATGTCCACGGGAAAGTCGTATTGCTACAACAAACCCGCTTACCACCGGCACTAAGATTGTTGTTATATAAAACTGCACCAACGTATCATAGTAGCACGCTACTAAGACGCCAGTGGACAAAACTTCACGTATCATAGCGCTAATGCACTAAGACATGAAGTTGAGTATGCCTGTTACACTTAAAAGTGCTACCAAACACACTCATCATCCCAATCCGAAATATAGACGACGCATCGCTATGCGCTACTACGCCGCCCACAACCGGTATGGGTGTGCGATGTCCACGGGAAAGCCGTATTGCTACAACAAACCCGCTTACCACCGGCACTAAGATGATATGTCTAGGACACATCGGTTAGCGAGTCCAAGTTTACCTCAGACCAATTGCTCGTGAAGCAGCACACACGCCACCATAATATTCCTTTTCAAGTCCCTAATAAGGACTAGTCATTTTGCTACAGTACTAGGAGCAGTCAGTCACCCGACCACCCCATACAATGCTTATGCATCAAGGAGACCTCCTATAAAATTGCTTTTGTATCATAGACCTTACTTTCATAAGTCATGTATATATAGGATTCGAACCCATGACCCTACTATTGTAATGCATATTAATCATAGAGACCTTCTATAGTATTGCTTTTGAATCATAGACCTTACTTTCATATATCATTCATATATAGGATTCGAACCCACGACCCTACTATTGTAATGCATATTAATCACAGAGACCTTCTATAGTATTGCTTTTGAATCATAGACCTTACTTTCATAAGTCATTCATATATAGGGTTCGAACCCACGACCCTACTATTGTAATGCATATTAATCACAGAGACCTTCTATAGTATTGCTTTTGAATCATAGACCTTACTTTCATAAGTCATTCATATATAGGGTTCGAACCCACGACCCTACTATTGTAATGCATATTAATCACAGAGACCTTCTATAGTATTGCTTTTGAATCATAGACCTTACTTTCATAAGTCATTCATATATAGGGTTCGAACCCACGACCCTACTATTGTAATGCAAATTCATCATGGAGACCTTCTATAGTATTGCTTTTGTATCATTGAGTTTAACATCATAAGTCCCTAATATAGGACTAGTCATTGTGCTACAGTACTTCAGGCAGTCGGGCTCCCGACCACCCCATATATATGTAGAACTGCAGGAATGTATCTCCGGCAGCTCATCCATACAAGACATCTATACATGAACACCTTCAATAACATAGGAAAATTTTCTTTAATACATGAACTCCTTCAACAACTTAGGAAAATTTTCTTTAATACATGAACTCCTTCCACAACTTAGAAAAATTTTCTTTTATACACGAACACCTCCCATGACTTAAACAATTTTTAACAAATTTTCTAATTATCTTATAAACGTTATTTAACTTAATTTTATAATATTTTTTGACTTGTATTTCTATTATTTATCTTATTTTAAATATTTTTTCAAGTTTTTTAAATAAATTCATTTATTACGAAAAAACAATAATTTTGCCTTTAATTTACTATGTTATTGGGATAATGTCTGAAATATATTAACTTTATGTTTATTAATTTGACTTAAAAGCTTAATATATATCTTTTAAGACTATTTTTGACGCCCCTTTATATTGAATTTAATTATTAATAATAACATTGGGCCGTCACAAAAGCACGCCAAGCTTTTTAGAGGCCAATTTAGCCTTCCCTTCCAAGTGACCACGAAACTGCACGTCGCTCGATATGTCGACGCCGAGGATTCCGATACTGGCTGAGGCAACAAGGGGAGTGCCTTGAAACTGAGGGGATACGACAAAGGGGTTGTTTTTAGCGGTTAACGCGCAAACTTGTGTCTTCTGGGGGTTAAACTGGACTAGATTTAGTCGTCCCCAATCCGAGACTCTGTTCAGCAAAGACTCGACTTCAGACACAAGTTTGTCCCGGCACTCGGAGACGTTTTCCCGAGAAATATTGGCTCGGCCGGTGTAAAGAGCATCACCATTGCTGTCATCTGCATAGCAATGAATGTTACGGGTATGCAACATATCACTGATATGCAGAAGAAACAGCGTTGGCGATAGCACGCAGCCCTGTGGAACACCAGCATTAATAGGCTTGCAATCGGAGCTTGCACCGTCTACAACGACCTTGATGCTCCGATCTGCAAGAAAGCTGGTGATCCAATCGCACAATTTCTCGGGAAGCCCATAGGAAGGGAGCTTCGAAAGAAGCGCTTTGTGCCAAACCCGATCGAAGGCCTTCGCAATGTCCAAACTAACGGCCAATGCCTCCCCCTTGAACTCTACTGCCTCCGCCCATCTGTGAGTGAGGTAGACCAGAAGATCACCAGCTGACCGACCACGGCGAAAACCGTATGGCGGTCACTAATCAGCTGGTGATCCTCAAGGTACCTCATGAGCTGGCAGTTTGCAATGGACTCCATTGTTTTGGAGAACAAGGAGGTGATGGCGATTGGCCGGTAGTTGGACGGGTCTGAGCGGTCGCTATTTTTAGGGATCGGGTGGACGAAAGCCGTCTTCCATGATTTTGGGACTACGCCTAGGTAGTAGGAGTACCGGAAAAGACGCGTTAAAACCGGTGCCAACTCTGGAGCACACGTCCTCAGCACAATTGGGGGGATTCCGTCAGGCCCACTCGACTTGTGGATGTCCAGGCAGAGGAGTGCTTTGCGAACCGAGCGCTGTGTGAACTGCACTTCCGGCATGGAGCACTCACACCGCGGGATGGTCGGCGGCGTACTCCCCCCGTCATCGAGAGTCGAGTTAGACGCAAAGAAGGAGCCTAGAAGATCGGCTTTCTCCTTTGCAGTATGGGCCAGTGAGTCGTCCTCCCTGTGCAGAGATGGAAGAGATGGCTGACAGAAATTCCCCTGGACCGCCTTGGCGAGAGACCAGAATGCACGGGTTCCAGAAGGAAGGCGAACTAGTTTCTCGCCAATTCTGCCTATGTGCTCTGACTTTGCCTTGGCAATGACTCTTTTGAAGGACCTAGAGGCGGAATTATACTTCTTTTTTAGAGCGCTGGTGTTTACATCCCGGGACGCTCATGCATCAACCCAGGCTTGGTAGCACTCCTGCTTATAGCATGATGCTATTTTACAGGAGCGACCAAACCATGGCTGAGATTTGCCTCCAATGGGCACCACAGAGGAAGGAATAAAAAGTTCCATACCCTGAAGTACCACATCAGTAACAGAATCCGCAACAACGTTGGGATCATCCGGCGAGAAGCAAACCCGCCCCCAAGGGTAGGATGCAAAGAAAGACCGCATCCCATCCCAATCGGCTGACCTATAGTGCCAAACACGGCGGCAGCCTGCAAAATGCAACCGCGATTTCAGCGTGAGTGGCACAATACTCCGGACCAGACAATGGTCCGAGGAGCCTAAAGGGGCGTCGACGGAAATCTGATATCTGTCCGGGTGAGAGGTCAGCAGAAGGTCCAACAGGGAAGGTACATGATCCTCCACATCTGGAATCCGCGTAGGCGAAGTAACCAGTTGTGTCAGACCATATGCCAAGGCAAAATCATGAACAGATCTCCCCGCATGATCGGTTAAACGTGAACCAAGCCATTCGGCGTGATGGGCGTTAAAGTCGCCGAGGATCACGATCTCTGCGGAGGGGATCTGCTGTAGCAACGAATCTGCAGCCATTTGGACGTGGTCGAAGAGTCGGTCTGTTTCGGCATTACCGCTATGGGACCTATAGAGGCACCCGTAGACGCGCGGATGGTCGTCGCTGTCTACGCGTAGCCAAAGGATGGACAGGTCCGAACCTTCAAGTCTGCCGAGGCGTCGAGAACAGATGTCCTCTCTGACGTAAACGCAAACTCCAGCCCGAGGCACAAAGGAGTGTTCCAGTTTGTACCCCGGGTAGGAGAGATACGAGACATCAGCCGGAGAGGGCACCTGCGTCTCGGTCAGAAAGAGCAGAGCCGGCCTCGCCGTCTCGAGATGGTAGTGGACGGCGTTTAGGTTAGAGTGAAGTCCCCTGATATTGCAGAAATTCACGGACAGCGTGGCAGGGGTCGCCTTGGTCTTGTTGCTCCGTTTGCCCCGAGCAGTTGTAGTCTTGAGCGGAATTTTGCCCCCCCCCCCCCAGAATACGCGAAGCAGCCTAAGCACCCACGCTCAGAAGTGGAGAAACATGGTCGTGGATGCTCAGCGAGGGATTCTCCAGGGGTGCTGGTACCCTCCTGGGGTAGTCTATCTTTATTTAATTCCGCTACCATGTTGATGGGGGGGGGGGGGATTTGGGCCTCCGGCCACCTGCACTCACCAGACGAAACTCGGAAGCAGAGCTTCCACTTCACGCCGGTATTCTGTGAGGTCGTGGTACCACCCCGGTTTGAGCCGGCCCATACGTGCAACAGCAAAGCTGCCGCATGGCTCTACCACTGGTAATTATTGAATGGTAACCACCTACCACCAAATATGATTGAATCAATCGATGGATTCTGATGATAAGTCTAAACATACATCACACAAATTAAATATTAATATTCCTTTGACGTTACCTTGATAACAATTACGTTATGACGAAAAAGCCTCGTAACGAATGCGACTATAGTTGACGTCACTACGGATATTGTTATGTGTTATTTCAAGCTTTATTATAACGACGTGTATAATATCGTAGTACCCGGTTGACCGAGCTTTGCTCGGTATTTTTCGCTCGATTTTTTTATTCGTGTGTTTTGGAAATTATATTTAGATACAAATTACATACTGATGAATTATAAATAATATTTTTTGATCTTAGCGACATAACAGAAAAAACTGAACTGGTTATTTGAATGAAAAATCATGAGTGCAATTATTTTTATTTAAATTTTGGTGTTTTTAAAAAATACTAAAAAAAGGGCTCGAAAAAAATATATTTTCTCAAAAAAGAAAGAAACTTGAAAAAAAAAATAAAAAAGTCGGTCGGTCGGTCTGGGCTCGAACCGGGGTTTTACGATTTTGTGACCGCCCATTATACCAATAAGCTATTTATAATCATTACCAAACTGTCAAAATTTACCTTCTTATTCTAACTATATTGTAGCAGTTTTTAATTGCCTAAAAACACGGACAAAAAGACATTTTCTAAAAATAAATCTTAGCAAGATCGATTTATTATCCCCGAAACTCCCTGGACACTAAATTTTATGAAAATCGTTGGAGCCGTTTCCGAGATCCCGATTATATATATATATACATATATACAAGAATTGCTCGTTTAATAGTATAGGATAGGATAAGCTCAGCTTTTGATATATTTACGAATGTAAAAATTACTATATTTTTATATTATAAGAAAAATCACAAAACCTAATCTCCGACGACTATTTGTGAAAATATGTTGTGACGTTTAAATATATAGAGAAAAACATATTTGTTATTTTCATCATATCATAAAAGGTCAATTCTACAGCTACCAGAACATAAATTGTCACCATCTTTTATTTTATTGTATTTTAAATATTCTTGGCTGTTATGCTGCGTTCTTGATGACTATTTAATTTATTAATTAAAAAAAAGCATTTTACCACATCATTACAATTTACATCAATTATATTAAATTTGAACGCAATATTTTTAAAGAATTTCAGTTGAAATATAAAAAAACAAGTCAAGATTTTTAAAATATACAATGCCATTGCAGGTTACTTTTAATTATGATATTTCGAAAATTAATCTTATTCGAAAAAAGGCATTATAGAACCTGAATATAATATTTAAAAAAAATAGACAAACAAATGCTACCTCAAGCTCAATCCATTCCACAGTATGAATCAAGATTGTTTCAACCATTGCGGCTGTATTTTACTTGTAGAGAACCAGAGACCCTTTTCACTGGAAACGAGGCATTCCATGTTAGTCCTCACGGGTGACAACGCATCTGCATTTTTATTTGTAATCGAAGATAGGATGTAGATGTCTATGGGCCGCAGCAACTGCAGGACTGGTGCGAGATTTTTTTTTATAGAAGAGGGGGCAAACGAGCATGCGGCTCACCTGATGGTAAGTTATTACCGCCGCCCATGAACAACTGCAACACCAGCGGAATCGCAGATACGTTGCCGGCCTTTTAAAAAGGAGTAGGCTCTTTTCTTGAAGGTATAAAAGGTATATCTATAACATTAGTGCTTAAAGCGAAGATTAATAATAATTTCTAGTAATATCTAGAACAATAATGGGGCGCAATAGATGACGGTTACTGACGATAGATATTTGACACATAGCAAGGATGGATTAATTTATTATCCAGGGGGTCGTATTGAAACAGGTGTTAGATTTTGAATGACCTTTTTTACCTAAATTGTAACAATACTTTTTGACTGTGTGGTGATGGAGTTGGAATATCGACTACCCCATAGTACTCAGTTCTTTCCTTTACAGCTTAAAACACAATATATGTAAATTTATTGATCTAGATTTATAGTTGCAAAAAATAAGCATGCAAGACGCTCTCAATACATTGAATCGTGCTTCCTAGTCAATCTATAGCGAATAAATTTCGATTTTTTTAATGAAACGATAAATTCACTGAACCTTATCTACATCTTATTTGCTCTTGAAGATTCAAGGGATGATTAAAATTTATTCGAATTCTAAATGTCTCAAATTCGTGCGGCTTTGAGATCAATTGGAATAATATTATCTTTGAAGGTAGTTAGGAGAATAAATCGGTACGATTGGAATTTATGATTTTTTCTTATAATATATAAAAATAATGTTTGTTCTATTCGTAAAAATATTATAAAGGCTTCCTATGGCTGAGCTTAAACAATTTATGTGGTAGATCCACGCTGTAACTGTAATTAAACCGATTCTAAGTACAAGAGTTCTTTTCCCGCTTTAAGGCTTAATATGGTCATTCAACGAGAAAACGCCAGCCGGCCATATTATGGTAAATAGTACTGTTTGATAATTATATTTTTAAGGTTATTATTATTGCACACTTATTAATATGCTTTGTTTATAAATATATATGATAAGTAAAAGTCATAAGTCAAATATGTTAAGCGATTGAACCTAATTTAAGGCGTATTTAAAAGCTAATTTTACAAACGCGGTAAAGTCACGCTGAAGCTACGAGCATATTATAGCTAAAGCACGAATGGGTTAACTCGACCGGGGATATACCAACTGTAGACTCTTTTTACCGGAAACGGGGCTAAGATGGAATGCCTTGTATATTGTATAAAATTTCATTTTTGCTAATTGTATTATATTTTATTTATGACGGCAGTTATATTTCTCTAATGCATAATAATGTAATTTGGGATGTTATTTAACGCGTCAGTTGCTTTGTAATTAATTACACATAGAAACGCAATTGTTCGAATTGATTAGGCTACGCTTTGAGTATCAAATATGACATTGCTCTATTATATAACATGTAGCATTTTGTTATTATGATATAAAGAAATGAAGAGAAATGTATAATACACATCAAAAAACGTTTGCGATCACTTTGAAAAATCGAAATCTTTTTCTTACGGAAAAAAAGAAAAGTAAAAAAAGAAGAAATTATTATATAGTCTATATTATAATTTCTTCTTTTTTTGGACTATTTACTTAAACATATAAAATTAGAATAAAAATTAATATAGCAAATTTAATTATTTTTCCCTATGCTTATCATAATTTCATTTAAAACTTTCACTTGCCAATTTTAACGGATTTAAAATATTTTTTCGAGGAAAGTTGTGATTGAAAAAATGACAAGAATATTATTAGAAGTTTTACGAGCACGAATAGTAACTTAAGAACTGCCAATGAAACCGTTCTGCAAGGCGGGAAATCAGTGTCCTTTCGGAATAGAATTATGATTGCCTTTGATCTCGTATTGAGGCTCCATGACGGCAGATAGGTACAACACATTCGCTATTGATGGAATGACAACCATTCCGAGTAAACCATGGGCACTAACTCGTTCTGATCGATGATAATGCGTGCGCACATCGAGCTCAAAGAGTCAATGCTGCTCTCCGAGAATACATCACAACGTTAGAGTGGACTGCCGGCTGGCATGACTTAAAGTCAATAGAGCGCGTAGAATGCTCTTAAGCGAGCTTTTCGGAACCGTCAGACACCTCCACAGGGAAGCTGCTATTCAAGAATATAGCAGGGGGCCGCAAGAAATGCTGGATAACATGACCCACACCACACCCAGGAGAATCTCCGCACGTGTTCGAGCAAGAGGATTCATATTGTATGAAATAAAACCTATTAATAAATTGTTGTATATGTTTGGTTAATCAATCTTTTTCTTTACAACAAATTTCGGTTACAATTACATTAAAATTGAATTACTCAATTTTTATTGTTAAAAAATAAAAAAAAGTGTTTTATTTTTTCATTTTAAAAAAAATAAGCAAATATATGTTGCAGAAGTGAATGGAAGAGTCGGAAAGGGACGTCCTAGGCGGAAGTTTGTCGACGAAAATTGGCGATATACTAAAAATGGGCCAAATTAAGAGTACCTTTAACCGATGAGTATATATGCATAGGTATATGGATGTGGAAGAGGCGAGGGAGGTATGTCAGGGTCGTGCTAAATGGAAGACTGTAGTCTCTATTTACCCCTCTGGGTGACAGGCGTGAGTTTCTATGTATGTATATATAACGAAAACACTTTTTCTAGATAAAATTAAGTTTAAAAAATATATCAGCTTTTGCTAGTGATCACAAACTTTTTTGATGTGTGTATAGCGAAATACGAAAATATTTTAATTATTTCGTCGAACACGCCAATAGTAATCACTTATCCCTTAAAGAGCCGTTAACTGGTGACTTAGTGGTTGTAAGTGCAAATGTTGATCATTTGTGACTGGGTTTGAATCTCGAATCGCACAAAAATCAGTTATTGTGTTTTTCTGAGAATTGCTTATATGCCAATTGGTGCAATACACATGGATTGGTGCGACTCATCGGTGCGATGCACGTATACAAGCACGCGCACTTACATACAGCGTTCTGCGTGGTAGAAGCACGTTGCATCATATTATGCCCGAAGTACGTACTGGTCAGCTCAACTATGTAATGATCTCGTCTTACAAAATACCAGCCTGAAATTGCAGTTGTTTTTTTGATATTTTATTTTAATTTTTTATAGGCAAGGCAAACGAGAAATTAAACAAAGTATGCAGTATAATAATGCAGTAAAACAAAACTGCAACACTTGGGGTATTCCATTTTACTTATTACCACTATGAAATTTTTGTCCAAATGCCCTCAAAGAATACCTATTGCTATTAGAGCAAAAAATATCATAGCTGGTCGAGGACTTTACACATCATATTAAGGAGTATTTGTTAGTAGTTGTAACTCTTGGCTGACGGACTGGTGTTTATAGTGCGACATACCTCCATCACTTGACGCTAACACTTCATTATCAGTCAGTTGTTAAACCCTCGTCTGTCCAAACGCCATATTCTGGCGTCTCAAATAATATGCGCATCTGTCAAGCGCCATAATATGGCGTTGAGTGGTAGCAAACTATTTGTAACATATATATATATATATATATATATATATATATATATATATATATATATATATATATATTACAAATAGTTTGCTTAGTACTTCGAAAAGTGCTCGACAGATGCGCCATATTGGCCAAAATGACCCTGACATTCGAGTGGCCCAACATCCGTGGCTTATGCGGGATCAATAACCATGAGACCATTTACGTAGCGATAGAACCTCCTTAATGCCTGGACTTCAAGGCATCTGGTTTGTTAGCATTCTCTTACCTAAAGCTGCTGCCTACAAGCACTACAGACGTCGCTGTATTTCAGCTATAAGAGAACTAGTATAATTACATACTGTAAAGCATTTTATCAGAGTCCTCAGAAAAATAATGCAATTAATGTAAGGTCATCATCATTGCTTAATAACCCTCGCAGAAATCCGAGGAGGTCAGCGACTTTCTACAGGTAGGTAGCAACGTATGTATATCCATGGAATAAAATAAAAATGGAATTTCCTAACAATCCCTTAATCGACTCGTATGCGACCAGGAATGCGGAAATCAAATGATGACAAACTTGGCTACTAACATAATAGAAAGTAATTGAACGAAAACTGTTTTAAGACAATAAAGTTGATGGATGTGCAAAGTCATTAGTTAATTTACCAGTAACTTTATACCCTAAACTATCTCTAACTTCTGTTTTTGTTAACTTTAAGTTAGAGCAGGTTAAGTTTGTGTCATGTTTTGCACAGTTTCCTGTTCAGATAGTTAAGATAACTCCGGCGTGGATTCGTTTCTCTAGCAATTTATTAGTTTAAAGTCGCATAGGTACTTCCTGCTCGTAATATAATTAAAGTGCAAAATAAAAATTCTATTCAAGAAATCACAAGCTGTCGTTTTATTTTAAATGGTTTGAAAATTTATTTTAGTTCAGTACATTTTTATATAATTTATAAAACTAAATTAAAGAAACGTCGTGTATTAAAAACAAAACGCGATAAAATCCGTAAAAGTAGTTTTAATCAATGTGTAGTGTTCGCGTAAATATAAGAAATTATTAAGTATAAGAATTCTCCGAAAAGGTCAAAATAAAACTACAAAAAAAAATCACAAAATAGCTTCTGTAATTGGCACTGACCGAAACCGAATCCACAAGCTTGCATTACATATAATTTTTTTAAAGTTTATTTTGATTTTGGTTTTTACTTTTAATTTGAACATTTTTAAGCTATTGCATAGCTTCTATCGCGGGCCTTGAGTGCGGGAAAATCCAGAAATTTCGTAACGAAAAAAACCCCACGCTCTCCGACGGGCACGGAGGTGTGGCTTGAAGGCCGTGCATTGTCTAACGATGGTCTAACGTCGTTTCTTTTCCTCAGTCTTTGTTGTCTTTGTCGAAGAGTTATGAAATTTTGAATATGAATGAACAAAGTGCATTTATTATTAAGGCTGCTCTCTCGCAAAAAGCTTGAAAAAAGCGTGCAGATGAACCAACTTTTCGTCGACACTTACAGAGAAATTACATATGGAAAAAATAGCTAGTAATCTACATGATCTGATACGTAATTTGGTTTAGCCATAATTTTTCTATCGGTGTCACATAATAAATAAAAAAATACCCAAATCACCTCCAAATCGTTGAGATGAAACCACTTTACTCCTTTTTTAAAAAAAAATATCTACTGCTTTGCAATACAAAATAAAATAATTTGGTTTGGTTACTTTTTAGAAATATGTATTATTTTTATGATAATAAATTAAAAATGCGTCCCGATTAAATACTGCGTCTATATCACCTCCGCATTCGTCCACGAATTCAGTGCGGGGCGCATCGTGTTGCTAGATGGACGTACGCCGCGTTGCGAGAGCTCAGCACTACGAAATAAAATCGAAACTATTACTGCAAAAATTTAATTTTGTTAATAGTGGAGTAGGTTTTTTCTGATTCTTGTTTAATAGTAGTGTTTTATAGTTATATTAATTGTACAGTTTTATTAATGTTTAAGTTTAGTTTGCTGTTTATAAAATACCTATATTACTGTGATTTCGCCACTCTGTGACGAGACAAAGCGCGGCAAACGCAAGTGGCGACAAGGCGCGGGCCGCGTCGTCGCATGCTGGTAGCGCATGTCTGAGAAATTAAAAAATATATATTTCGAAGAAATGTGAAGTTCGTCAACACGCATTGAGGCAGCGTGGCGGACATTTTATAATTGCATAAGTTGATACAAAATGCTATGCAATAGCTTTACCGCGGCAGTCCCCGAGTGCATCACGTCTTTTTTTCCTTTTATGTGGACTTAGTAACATCACAAATATAATACAATGATGTATTTATTGATATTTTTATTGTATATGTATTACGCACTAGATTTCGCATTCCGAACACTTACTATGTTCAAATGAACTGTACTGCAGTGCGTAAACCTATTATTGTGGCTTCGATATTCATGCAGTGCGGAGCGGCGCTAATAATACGAAAACTAATTTAGCACAATACAATCAAAATAAACAATTATTACATAATAATAATTCTATTTAGGCATAATCTATGATTACAATCTTCGCGAGTTTATATCAACTGTGCATGCGCGGCTGTACTGTCTCCCACGCATGCACGAAGACAGAGTAGTGCACATTTTTTGTTTGGAATAGCTTCTCTAGTACGTAGTACTTGTAACTCAATGAATAAATATAATCAAATTTTTCGACCCTTAGGTATTTTTTTAATTTAAATGGAACCATCCTTGAAATAGAGCCTCTTTAATAAAAAGAAACAATTTAAATCAGTTCAACCGTTTTCGAGCCATCAGTGAAAATGTAAATCAAGGTTTGTGTAATTTATATCTTAGAAATATACTAACACCTTTCTTGTCAAGGAAATCGTTTAAACCCGATCTCTTTATGGCATTTTGTCTTCAATTTCCTATACGCAATATTTTTAGTATTTCGTTCAACACTATCCAGACCAAAGCCAGACAAACTAAGCTTCAATAACTGGGTTATTCTGTATTCATCCTAAGATAGTTTTCCTTACAGAAACCGATTTTTATTTCTCATTAAACCTATAGCAATTATTTCATTTTAAATCCTATTTATCGTAATGAAACTATAATAAATAATAATAATAATAAAATGCTATGGGTATGTAAATCATTGAAATGCAATAAAGGACAATGTCCAAAAACGCCCTGTGCCATAAAAACATCGGACATACACGATAATTAATTATCTATTTTATTATATTTCTTGCAAATACTTTTATAACGTTGACTAGCTGCGTGCCAAAATGAACATTAAAAAAGCATTCTATTCAACTTATAACATCAATCGCCGCCATCTTCGCCAAGCGTCATGTGGTGTATAAAAATGACTAGGGACGCCCAATCGATTATAATCGATCTTTTCAATTTTTAATGAACAGTTGCATATTTTTTAATCTGAATCACATTTTGAATTTATTTCGAATAAATTGCAAATAGAAACTGTAATAAGAACAATCAATCACCATTTATTTTTGATATTCCCTAAAAGTATAATTTAAAAAACCTACTATACCTAATGAATGAGGTCAAACTCGAAAATAAATAGGTAGTTAGAATAATGCTGAAGTGAACAAAAGCTAATTATTTCATCATGATCAGGTTTTCTGATGATGGTTTATAAAAGCGTGTGGCTTACTACTTACTAAACGATCACTTACAAGTTTATGATAATTAATATTTTTAATATAAAAATTACGATAAACAATAAATCGATAAACGTTATATCGATAAAGTTATTCGAGGATCTAGACACGCGGTAGCGTGTCAAGCCAAGTTCAAGCAGAACGGCGAGCCGCACCATGTGTAATATTACACGAACAAAACACGAGCCTAGTCTGACGTGTATTTTGTTTAAACTGGAATATATTTAATTTTTGACTTCCTGCAGTAGTATGGCCGAAGTAAAAAAATGTTCAGGATTTTAAACTCTATATTTTTATGTATTTTGCATTTGTAGACGCAAGAAAAAAAGTCACTTAAAATTTGTTTGGGAGTTCGCCATTGTCTTTTGTCGCTGTAATCTAACTTAACCAGGGAATAGGCTAATAGGGAAGAAATGTTCTCAAGTAGCAGTCACGTACCGGTAGCTGTGACGCCAGGTGTCTCAGGAATGTTTATGACACTCCTTAGGGGAGGCCCATGTTCAACAGTGGATCTGTGAAGGACTTTAACAATGATAACGCCATAAATAGACGCAAAATTCACTCAAAATTGTACAGCACACGCAAGACATTCATTTGTGTTTAGTCAATATGTAAATGATGAACCATGAATTAGAATACGAGTATATTATTATTCAAGATTACCTTCAAATTACGGGACAGTGGGCTAATAAATCACTATATGAATTTGTAGGCACGTCAGTTACGTAGTGTGGGGAAATTCTTCTCGAATTTTGTTTATAGAAATATAAACTACATAATTCCTGTTGCGGATAAAACAACTGTCATTATTAAATTAAATAGCTACCTGATAGATAAATTAAGTAACGTCGTCCAGACCGAACATTGGTCACAACGTAGAAAAAGCATCTGCGCTAGATAGGATAAATATTAAAGCACAGCTTATACCTTAATTACAGTATAAATATAGGTACTCTCTATTCATTTACTTTCATAGGACTCCGATAATGACATGACAATGATGACATGACATGACAATTTGACATGAACGGAGCGAGATCAAGCGCAGGAATAACGGCTTTATGTTGTGCTTTCCACCTGCTCAATAAACAAAAAATGTATAATACGGTTACCATGTATAACGATAAATATTAATTGTTTCCATTTACTGTATAACAGCATCTTTGTAACTCTTTGATACTTACGTGGATGTCCGCAAATGAACAATAGTAACTGACGTAATGCAGCAGATCAATAATCTGAAGTGATAATGGGTCAGCCATGTAGCTAGAAACAATAACTAACGGGGAAGAATGTTTCTGAGAGTTAACCTTGTAGGCTAACTCTCAGAAACATTCGTAGGCAAGGCTGTGTAGCCTTGTGTAGCACAGTGTTAGGTGACCCGACACTATATGTAGTGACGACCTGAAAAAACACGCAGTTAGTCGATGGATGTAGGCGGCAAGTCTGTGGGTGAGGCCTATGTTGAGCGGTGGACTTACGACTCTATGACCTCGAGTTGAGAACAATTTCATTTTAATGATTAAACAAAAAAACACAAAATATATACGCAAAATTTAAAATGTTCAACAACAACAAATAAAAATATTTCGATGACATTTGAAGTTCGCCAACAACGAGACTTCAAGACACAGTAAGTTCATTCTGCGTAAATCGGACCATAAATAATAATTAAAAAGGTGAAGGTACTCCGGGTTTACATTGACATCGAACGTCAATCAACTCAGACCCCCGCATGAAGATTAGAGAACAGGAGAACGATCGCCGTAGAAAATAGTGTCCCAGAAATATGGACCGTTCAACCGGTTTCTACGTGCAATGCATTTTAGATGTCATAAATATTATTTGCCTTATGACCAGTTACGCAGTATATACAAGCTTCTAACCCTCCACTCTAGACGTAAGCAATTGGAGTCTATGACACTGCTTCATATAGTAAGATGCAAATTTGACAGTAATGAATTAAGCAATCTGTTATAATAGTAGTTCCCAGAACTGTCCATAGACGACGGGTGCCTGCGGGTAAACTCCTTGCCGTAAGTACTTGTCGATCCAACACCGGTATTCGTTCACCGATCCGGCGTATGATTGCCACATATAATGAGACCTTCGAGCATATAGACATTTTTAAAGGAAGGACACTTATCAAATAATAACTTGGTTATCTTAGTCACATTATATTATCACTGTTGACCATACTTTGACATTTGTGTAATATCTTCTGTACAGCTGCAGGTCTCCTAGCGTCTTAATCCCAAGAGGTAATCTGTGAACAGCACTGTGGGCTGCATTACATACATTATATACAGGTGTCCAGTGGCAGATTTCAAAGTTTGAAAAATTATAAAAAAGGAACGACACGTTTTATGCAAAGTATTTTTATTAAATATAAAGAACATAAAGGCGGATTTTATTTTTTGAAAACAACGTTTTCTAAATGGCGGCCATCGACCCTAACACACTCCTCGAGTATGGAACGCATGTTTTCGAAAACTCTTTTACAAAGCGACTGGGGAATCTTGCTGATTTCTGCTCGAATGTTTTCTTTCAGCTGTGTCACAGTGGTCGGATTTGTTTTGTAAACGATAGATTTTAAGTATCCCCATAAGAAAAAGTCACACGGACTTAGGTCTGGTGACCTGGGAGGCCACGGTATGGTGCCGTTCCGGGATATGAATTTTTCGGGAAACAACTCTCGCACTGCACTCATGGCCACATTAGCTGTGCGAGCTGTGGCCCCATCTTGCTGGAACCACGTATTCCGGTTACAGTATGGACTACTCTCTAATTCAAGTCTAAAAAAAATCACTGATCATCTCAGCATATCTCTCGGAATTTACTGTTATAGTTTGGCTACGTTCATTTTCGAAGAAATAGGGCCCTACTATGGCAGACGCAGATATTGCACACCATACTGTGACTTTTGGTTTGTGTAAAGGCTCTTCATGAAATTTTCTCGGGTTGGAAATATGCCAATAACGAAAATTTTGTTTATTTACATATCCTCCGATATGGAATTGGGCTTCGTCACTGAAGAATATGTTACCCATCCGAGTAGCAGTTTTAAATCTCAACAACATCGTCTCTGCGTAAGTTTTCCTTGATTCAAAGTCAGATTCGAGTAAATCTTGGACGATATTATAAGGATGGAATTTAAGTTTTTTTCGCATTATTACCTGTAAAGTTTATTTACTAATACCCAAAATCGATGAACGTGCACAAAGTGATAAACGAGGATTTTCAATCACAGAAGCCATAACACGTTCGACATTTTAGTCCGTGGCTACCGTTGATGTTGGTCCTGGTCTGGGTCTATTTATTGTTGATCCAGTTGCTCTAAACCTTGCTACCCAAGACTGAATCGGGTTGATTGATGGTCCATCACGAATTCGACGAATACCGTAGTGATTATTAAATCGACGACGGGCTTCAGACAGCGAAAATCCACTCGAAAAGTACACCTCGACGGCAAAAGCGCGGTGCTCTCCACTCCACGGATCCATGGCTTCTAAAAATCCGCATCGCTTGCGCGTCGAATAACCCCCTCCGCGCCCTTCTCCGACGTTGCGTTCGAAAATTAAGTCCGTTCAAAGTTTGAAATCTGCCACTGGACACCCGTTATTTATATTACATATAGATAGTACAGTAACAATATACGCAATAATGCAGCCCACAGTGCTGTTCACAGATTACCTCTTGGGATTAAGACGCTAGGAGACCTGCAGCTGTACAGAAGATATTACACAAATGTCAAAGTATGGTCAACAGTGATAATATAATGTGACTAAGATAACCAAGTTATTATTTGATAAGTGTCCTTCCTTTAAAAATGTCTATATGCTCGAAGGTCTCATTATATGTGGCAATCATACGCCGGATCGGTGAACGAATACCGGTGTTGGATCGACAAGTACTTACGGCAAGGAGTTTACCCGCAGGCACCCGTCGTCTATGGACAGTTCTGGGAACTACTATTATAACAGATTGCTTAATTCATTACTGTCAAATTTGCATCTTACTATATGAAGCAGTGTCATAGACTCCAATTGCTTACGTCTAGAGTGGAGGGTTAGAAGCTTGTATATACTGAGTAACTGGTCATAAGGCAAATAATATTTATGACATCTAAAATGCATTGCACGTAGAAACCGGTTGAACGGTCCATATTTCTGGGACACTATTTTCTACGGCGATCGTTCTCCTGTTCTCTAATCTTCATGCGGGGGTCTGAGTTGATTGACGTTCGATGTCAATGTAAACCCGGAGTACCTTCACCTTTTTAATTATTATTTATGGTCCGATTTACGCAGAATGAACTTACTGTGTCTTGAAGTCTCGTTGTTGGCGAACTTCAAATGTCATCGAAATATTTTTATTTGTTGTTGTTGAACATTTTAAATTTTGCGTATATATTTTGTGTTTTTTTGTTTAATCATTAAAATGAAATTGTTCTCAACTCGAGGTCATAGAGTCGTAAGTCCACCGCTCAACATAGGCCTCACCCACAGACTTGCCGCCTACATCCATCGACTAACTGCGTGTTTTTTCAGGTCGTCACTACATATAGTGTCGGGTCACCTAACACTGTGCTACACAAGGCTACACAGCCTTGCCTACGAATGTTTCTGAGAGTTAGCCTACAAGGTTAACTCTCAGAAACATTCTTCCCCGTTAGTTATTGTTTCTAGCTACATGGCTGACCCATTATCACTTCAGATTATTGATCTGCTGCATTACGTCAGTTACTATTGTTCATTTGCGGACATCCACGTAAGTATCAAAGAGTTACAAAGATGCTGTTATACAGTAAATGGAAACAATTAATATTTATCGTTATACATGGTAACCGTATTATACATTTTTTGTTTATTGAGCAGGTGGAAAGCACAACATAAAGCCGTTATTCCTGCGCTTGATCTCGCTCCGTTCATGTCAAATTGTCATGTCATGTCATCATTGTCATGTCATTATCGGAGTCCTATGAAAGTAAATGAATAGAGAGTACCTATATTTATACTGTAATTAAGGTATAAGCTGTGCTTTAATATTTATCCTATCTAGCGCAGATGCTTTTTCTACGTTGTGACCAATGTTCGGTCTGGACGACGTTACTTAATTTATCTATCAGGTAGCTATTTAATTTAATAATGACAGTTGTTTTATCCGCAACAGGAATTATGTAGTTTATATTTCTATAAACAAAATTCGAGAAGAATTTCCCCACACTACGTAACTGACGTGCCTACAAATTCATATAGTGATTTATTAGCCCACTGTCCCGTAATTTGAAGGTAATCTTGAATAATAATATACTCGTATTCTAATTCATGGTTCATCATTTACATATTGACTAAACACAAATGAATGTCTTGCGTGTGCTGTACAATTTTGAGTGAATTTTGCGTCTATTTATGGCGTTATCATTGTTAAAGTCCTTCACAGATCCACTGTTGAACATGGGCCTCCCCTAAGGAGTGTCATAAACATTCCTGAGACACCTGGCGTCACAGCTACCGGTACGTGACTGCTACTTGAGAACATTTCTTCCCTATTAGCCTATTCCCAGGCCATTGTAGAAGCGTGCTCGTCGCGACCCCTGCCAGCCCTTTTCAGGGCTGCAATTCTACACAGCTGCGCACCCATGCGAACGAGGGTTAGGGCGTCCCCCCAAGGCGACGCACACCAGCTCGTCCCCGTTGGTGTGGAATGCAGCGCGCAAAGCGGCGATGGGGACCGCCACCCGTCACGCACAGCCCGACACGGCGGAAGGTGGAGGACGGAGTGCAGAGTTGGCACGTGGAATGTTAGAGGAGGCATGAGAGATAAGACGAATGAGTTGATCGAAATAATGAAAGAAAGAGAATTAGATGTCGTGTGTATGTCGGAGACCAAACGGAAAGGCAGTGGTATTGAAGAGCTCCCTGGCGGGACGTTAGCTATATGGTCCGGAGTCCCGGAAAGCGAGAACGCCTGCCAAGGAGTGGGAGTGCTGTTGTCGTCCCGGTTGGTCGATCTTATGACTGAATACAAGGTTGTGAACTCAAGACTTCTCTGGGTTCGCTTCAAAATGGGACTGACGAAGTTATTCCTTTTGGCTGTTTATGCGCCGGTAGCTTCGTCGTCCAGGGCTGAGCTGGAGGAGTTTTGGGAGAATGTAAGAGAAGTTCTAGATTTGGTTAAGGGAAACGAAAGAACTGTTGTATGTGGTGATTTGAATGGATGGGTAGGTATCGCTCGACCAGGATACGAGTCGGTGCTTGGAAAGTTTGGCGATAAAAGGGTTAATGATGCTGGCAAGCTTATACTGGTTGTATGCAAGGAAAAGTGTCTTCTTGTGACAAACACTATGTTTAATCACAGGAAAATCCATATGTACACTAGAGAAAGAAAAATGAGAGAAGTATGATTGATTTGTTCCTGGTGGATGACCGACTGCGAAAACAGGTGATGGATACACGAGTGTTCAGGGGTGCTGACCTGGGAACGGATCATTATCTAGTAATTACTAGATTTAGGGGTTTTTTCGCGGGTTAGCGCCACCGGACGGCAGTAACAGAACCACAGTCGGTCTGTCGCATCCGAAGCTGGAAGCTTCAGGAAGCGGATACTAGGGACAAATATCACACGAGGGTAGCCGAAAAGCTTGACACCATCGATGGCAGGAAAGAATGTGTGGAGAGAATATGGCAGAACCTTAGGGATGGAATGGTAAGTGCAGCGGAAGAAGTATGTGGTACGACAAAAAGAGGTAGTAGTAAAAGAAGAGATGCATGGTGGAATGACGAAGTGAAAGAAGCTGTAAAAAAGAAGAAAAAAGCATGGTTAGACTACTTAGCCTCTAGTAACGATGAGCATATGAGAGAGAAGATGAAAGAAAGATATAAGCTGCAGAAAGTTCATGCGAAAACATTGATTGAGGAAGTACGTGAAAGGTGTAGAATAGAAGCGGACGAGAGGTTGTCGCACAACTTTAGGGAAAACTCCAAACTCTTCTGGAAAGAGGTTGGAAGGTCCCGGAGTGGTGCGACAGCTTTAAGAATGAACAAAGTGCTTTCGAGAACCAATGACGTCCTCTCAGAAAAATCGGACGTCATGCAGCGATGGAGTGAATTTTATAGAGAATTGTATGCGTGTCATGATCTTAGTGAAGGATCCGGGGGTGACGCCGTGACTGGCACGCCAGACACGGACCTCGATGACACTGAGGTCATCAGCATGAAAGAGATTGAACGTGCGATTCGAAGTTTGAAATGTGGTAAGGCTGCGGGACTAGACAGAGTTACTGCTGAAATGGTCAAGTACGGTGGGCCTCGCGTCTGGGACAGCTTTCATCTGCTGTGCAATTTGTGCTGGCGGACGGGAGATGTCCCGGATGATTGGCGATCCGCGGTCATTGTGCCTTTATATAAAGGTAAAGGTTCACATTTTGACTGCGGGAGCTATCGGGCGATCAGCTTGACCAGTTTAGCAAGTAAAGTTTATTCGAAGGTTTTGACACGCAGGATGCAAGAGAAATCGGAAAGATTCTTATGGGAGGCACAATGCGGATTTAGACCTGGAAGACGATGCACGGATCAAATGTTTTCTCTCCGCATGGTCACGGAGAAGCTTCTGAGTGTTAACCAGAGGATTTTCTGTGCTTTTGTGGATCTGGAGAAAGCATTTGATAAGGTTATAAGGAAGAAAATGTGGGAACTGTTGCCGGGATATGGTGTGGATGGTCGATTGTTAAGGGCTGTGCAGTCACTCTACTATGACTGTGAAGCCTGTGTGCGGGTAGGGCATGACCTGTCACCCATGTTTAGCGTCCAAGCGGGCGTAAAACAGGGTTGTGTCATGTCTTCCTGGCTGTTCATACTGTATCTCGACAGCTGTTTACAGAAGCTGAAAGATAGCTGTTTGGGTGTGAAATTGGGTGACATAAAAGTTAATTGTCTGCTGTATGCTGATGATGCAGTGCTTATTGCACCATCAGAAGCAGAACTGCAGGCATTAGTCACGTGTATGAAAGAGGAATGTGAAATTAAAGGTCTCCGTTTGAATGCTAATAAAACTAAGGTTCTGGTATTTGAAAAGGACGAAGAGAGAACGAAATGTGAAATATGGGTAAATCAGGAATGTCTAGAACAGGTAAATGAAATTGTATACTTGGGGAGTGCTTTCAGCCGGGATGGAAGATGTGATTTAGATGTGGATAGGCGTGTCGCTGCCGGAAACAAAGTCAATGGTGCCCTGAATGCATTAATAAAAAGGCAAGGCGTGGTGAAGAGTGCACGCCTTGCAATACATAACGCAGTGTTGGTACCGACTTTGTTATATGGCAGCGAAACCTGGGTATGCCAGAAGAAGCATAAAAGCAAGTTGAATGCAGTGGAGATGCGATCTCTTCGTAAAATGTGTGGCGTTACCATAGCCGACCGAAAGCGAAACGAAGAGATTCGCAATATGGCAGGATTGAAAGATGACCTTATCACAAAAATTGATAGGGGCGTACTCCAATGGTTTGGACACGTTGAACGAATGAGTGAAGACCGAATGGTGAAGAAAATATATAGCGCGAAAGTAAATATTAAAAGGTGTCGAGGTAGACCGAGACTAACTTTCGAAGACCATGTGAGCAAATTGCTCGAAGAGGGGAGGGTCAAAAGTACTCGGATACCTAGACGTGCATGTATGAAGAAGTTAATGAACCTGAAAGAAGCGAAAGAGGTATGTAAGGATCGTGACACTTGGCAATCTGTTCTCTCTGGCTACCCTGTTAGGGATTGTGCGTGACGATAAGTAAGTAAGTAAGTAAGTAAGTTAGATTACAGCGACAAAAGACAATGGCGAACTCCCAAACAAATTTTAAGTGACTTTTTTTCTTGCGTCTACAAATGCAAAATACATAAAAATATAGAGTTTAAAATCCTGAACATTTTTTTACTTCGGCCATACTACTGCAGGAAGTCAAAAATTAAATATATTCCAGTTTAAACAAAATACACGTCAGACTAGGCTCGTGTTTTGTTCGTGTAATATTACACATGGTGCGGCTCGCCGTTCTGCTTGAACTTGGCTTGACACGCTACCGCGTGTCTAGATCCTCGAATAACTTTATCGATATAACGTTTATCGATTTATTGTTTATCGTAATTTTTATATTAAAAATATTAATTATCATAAACTTGTAAGTGATCGTTTAGTAAGAAGTAAGCCACACGCTTTTATAAACCATCATCAGAAAACCTGATCATGATGAAATAATTAGCTTTTGTTCACTTCAGCATTATTCTAACTACCTATTTATTTTCGAGTTTGACCTCATTCATTAGGTATAGTAGGTTTTTTAAATTATACTTTTAGGGAATATCAAAAATAAATGGTGATTGATTGTTCTTATTACAGTTTCTATTTGCAATTTATTCGAAATAAATTCAAAATGTGATTCAGATTAAAAAATATGCAACTGTTCATTAAAAATTGAAAAGATCGATTATAATCGATTGGGCGTCCCTAGTCATTTTTATACACCACATGACGCTTGGCGAAGATGGCGGCGATTGATGTTATAAGTTGAATAGAATGCTTTTTTAATGTTCATTTTGGCACGCAGCTAGTCAACGTTATAAAAGTATTTGCAAGAAATATAATAAAATAGATAATTAATTATCGTGTATGTCCGATGTTTTTATGGCACAGGGCGTTTTTGGACATTGTCCTTTATTGCATTTCAATGATTTACATACCCATAGCATTTTATTATTATTATTATTTATTATAGTTTCATTACGATAAATAGGATTTAAAATGAAATAATTGCTATAGGTTTAATGAGAAATAAAAATCGGTTTCTGTAAGGAAAACTATCTTAGGATGAATACAGAATAACCCAGTTATTGAAGCTTAGTTTGTCTGGCTTTGGTCTGGATAGTGTTGAACGAAATACTAAAAATATTGCGTATAGGAAATTGAAGACAAAATGCCATAAAGAGATCGGGTTTAAACGATTTACTTGACAAGAAAGGTGTTAGTATATTTCTAAGATATAAATTACACAAACCTTGATTTACATTTTCACTGATGGCTCGAAAACGGTTGAACTGATTTAAATTGTTTCTTTTTATTAAAGAGGCTCTATTTCAAGGATGGTTCCATTTAAATTAAAAAATACCTAAGGGTCGAAAAATTTGATTATATTTATTCATTGAGTTACAAGTACTACGTACTAGAGAAGCTATTCCAAACAAAAAATGTGCACTACTCTGTCTTCGTGCATGCGTGGGAGACAGTACAGCCGTGCATGCACAGTTGATATAAACGCGCGAAGATTGTAATCATAGATTATGCCTAAATAGAATTATTATTATGTAATAATTGTTTATTTTGATTGTATTGTGCTAAATTAGTTTTCGTATTATTAGCGCCGCTCCGCACTGCATGAATATCGAAGCCACAATAATAGGTTTACGCACTGCAGTACAGTTCATTTGAACATAGTAAGTGTTCGGAATGCGAAATCTAGTGCGTAATACATATACAATAAAAATATCAATAAATACATCATTGTATTATATTTGTGATGTTACTAAGTCCACATAAAAGGAAAAAAAGACGTGATGCACTCGGGGACTGCCGCGGTAAAGCTATTGCATAGCATTTTGTATCAACTTATGCAATTATAAAATGTCCGCCACGCTGCCTCAATGCGTGTTGACGAACTTCACATTTCTTCGAAATATATATTTTTTAATTTCTCAGACATGCGCTACCAGCATGCGACGACGCGGCCCGCGCCTTGCCGCCACTTGCGTTTGCCGCGCTTTGTCTCGTCACAGAGTGGCGAAATCACAGTAATATAGGTATTTTATAAACAGCAAACTAAACTTAAACATTAATAAAACTGTACAATTAATATAACTATAAAACACTACTATTAAACAAGAATCAGAAAAAACCTACTCCACTATTAACAAAATTAAATTTTTGCAGTAATATTTTCGATTTTATTTCGTAGTGCTGAGCTCTCGCAACGCGGCGTACGTCTGTTTCACTAGTAATAAAGTCTTTTGCCTTGAATTCTTTTAGAGCCCTACGAAGGTCTTGTAATGAGAACTGATGGCTGCATAGATAATAATGCCAAACCTGTTGCAGTAGGCTGTTGATTTCTTTAAACCATATAAAACAAGCGAAAAGGATGAAATAATTCCCACCCAACTACAGAAGGGTATAAATGTCCTTCTTCCCTATTTTATGAAAAATCTTCTGAGCAAGGATTATATATATTCAAGGATTGTATATATCATATTCGCCACAAATAAAAACGCACCGAACCCTAAATTGCACTATCAAAGTTCTGAAGCTACCGCGCTATATATAGAACAGCCCTGAAATAACACCCGGAGCATTGGCCGCTCCCCGAGCTGAACACATTGCATATATTGGCAGTAGTAGCTGAGAGTTGAAAGTAAAACGCAACTTGCTTAATAACAAACTAAAATTTTTAATGAATTGCAGTTGAATTTCAACCAGTTTATTTAGTTTCGTTAATTCGCAAGCAATTTATTATCTTAATTACGTCAAAGTACTAAAACTTACAGAAGCGGAAGCCGTCCAAACAATTCAAACAAGTGACTACAAGACAACATCGCAGAAACTTAAGTTGTTAACACAAAGTCAACAAAACCAAACCTTGTATACTTTTTCTTTATCGAGTAGAAAGTTACAAAAGCTAACAACTGTTGATCATTTTTTTGCAACAACAAGCAAGTTGCTCAGTAACCTTATTTACTTATCATATCAGCCTATCAAAAATCCACTGTTAAGGTGATACCTCGAAAATTTGGTGGTTTTTCTATTTAACATATTTTTTTTAGTTTTATAGATTACAAACCAAAATTTTGGTAAATGATTTTTGACCATATGACCTTGGATTTCATAAAAGGAAAAGACGATATCATGAAATTTTCTCGATAGAAAAAAATTGCAAAGTAGGCTCTAATTATTTACATTTTTCGATGACACCACAATATTGTTACGAATAAGTTCATGGAATTATTTTTAAGGCATAGTAAATAATCATATCTAAGTTCTCATAAACCAGTTTTTAATCCATAATGAAGTTTAGTTAAAATAAATAAAAATGCTGTTTGGCGCTTACTAAGTTTTTTCCGAGCGTTTGCTCGGTATGGCTATCTCATAATTTGCGTACTATGAAGTCACTGCATCACTTTTATTTTAACACTCCCTCAGTCGTCCGTTAGCTTCACCGACAAAGGAATAAGCTACGCTCTTAAAACTTCGATTAATTTTCAAGGTATCCTCTTAATATATAGGTACATAGGCCTTCCACATAGATTGCTTCATAGATTTCCATTCCATGGTCGCCACGCTTGGCAGGTGGTTTTTTAATTTATCCTAGTTTGGTGCCCCTTGTCGCCTCTTACGGCACCCAAGAAACGATGTTAAAATAAGTTAATTCAGTTCTAGTATATATTTTATTGCCATATAAAAATTAAAACATTTTACATCCCGAGTTTAAGTCTACCTTGACATGATGTTCTCATGAAATCATCGGTGTATGATGCACTCATGGAACGATGTGATATAATCTCTGCCATAATTTATGCGAAACAATAGAATGGTACAAATGAAAACAGACTTTTTTGGTCGTTATTAGGAAGATGCTGCTGCCCATCTCCTGATGTATTTCCCTCTGTCGCCTCTTGCGACACCCACGCAATGATATCGGGTAGTGGATACTCTTACACCGTCACTACATTTTAACCTTAAATGTGAATGATGTAAATATGAATGAGTAGATATCCTCACATAACGGTGCAATCTTGCAATAATATATGAATTTTTATCCCCGTCGGTATCAGACGTCGTTTTTTGAGTAGAAAAGCTCATTTACTTACTTACTTACTTACTTATCGTCACGCACAATCCCTAACGGGGTAGCCAGAGAGAACAGATCGCCAAGTGTCACGATCCTTACATACCTCTTTCGCTTCTTTCAGGTTCATTAACTTCTTCATACATGCACGTCTAGGTATCCGAGTACTCTTGACCCTCCCCTCTTCGAGCAATTTGCTCACATGGTCTTCGAAAGTTATTCTCGGTCTACCTCGACACCTTTTAATATTTACTTTCGCTCTATATATTTTCTTCACCATTCGGTCTTCACTCATTCGTTCAACGTGCCCAAACCATTGGAGTACGCCCCTATCAATTTTTGTGATAAGGTCATCTTTCAATCCTGCCATATTGATTGTAGAATTGATCAAAGCAAGTGTGTGGAAGTTATTTCCAGAAAACGACTTTTTGAAAATAAAAAGTACTTGAATTTTTGAGGTTTTCTCAAAATCAACCTTGACGTTTCGCACACACACACACACACATATTCGCACCCTAGCACGCACGCACGCACCCTGGCACGCACGCCACACACACACACACATTACTTTGTTTGTGTAGGCTTTTTAAATTTATTTAAAACAGCGGATTCGGCCAAAGAATACTGGACATAAGACATTAAAATTTGAAAATAACAATAAGTTATACCATACTATGTCTGGCTATTTTTTAGGTGTAGAGCTTGTTTTTGAGTATATGCGAAGTCTGTAAACACGCACTGTTTTCAAATCGTAATTGTATTAAATATATATTGTTCTATAACCCTACCAGCAGAATTGAGAGTAAGCTTGAGCCCACCAGTGGGACACAAAGGCTGAAAATTAATTTTTGCCTAAAATCAGCTTTGTTATCTCTTGTCATCTTCTGTGCTATCTAAAATGCTTCTTGAGTATATTTGAATTTCTAAAAAAAAGTTTGAGGATATAATATGGAAGTTAGTTGAAGTTTAACCCAAAACTTCGGATGTACAAAGCCACTTACTTGCCCTGATTTAAATATTGCAGGAAAATTTAACTTAACATTAATTTTAATTGGTCCTTAACGAAACGATTCGTGATGTTATAAAAAATAGTTTTCAACTAGATATTTAAAAAAAATTGTAGCGCTAAGCCTAAACACAAAAACCAAAGTTAAAGCTAACGATGTTACCACTGTGAATTTGCATTCTAAAGAAAAGCTATATACCCCCTTTTCTGTATCACTATATAAATGTTTCATATTTTATATTGTATTAAGTGGCGGTCTATATAATATTAAACTAACGCGACCAGCATAAACAAATACAATTTTTTCTTTCCCAGTAATTTATCTGCCGTTTGTAATATTTATGGCGTGATCGTCTTAGTAAAGACCTATATTTACGTTGTGTTTGTTAACTAACTTAAACCCTCTGAGAAATGGGGGGAGGCCTGTGCCCATCAGTAGGACGTATGTAGGCTGTAACTTTACTTTTAAGGGAGCCCCGTTCACGAAGACAGGGCTCGAAAAAGGTTAAGAACACTAAATCGTCCCTATTTCACCTGTATCAGGTAAACATCAATTAATTTCTTATTAACTAATCCCTTCCCGCTTGGGAAATGCTCACAATATTTATATAAAAATACCCAGTGCAAGGGTTTCGCTCTCCCACATTTTTAAAACATTTTTAGGGAGGCACATGGTTCCACAAACGCCGTGTGCGGGGAGTACCAACTAACTAACGCACTCTCTTCGAAGGGGACGTTAAGTTGGTAAATAGACCATAGTCCACAGCAAAATAAATAACCAGAAAAGACGGCCAGGGCCTTGTTAGTGCGTAAGCACAATCATTGACCAACGTTGGGCATGTCAATGCCTGTAAATGCCATACAGAATACGGTCAAATCCAGCTACAGAGAATGAACGTTACAATGGCCACAAAAAAGCAACCCGTGAGCGCCACCACCTGCCAGACTGCCGTTTCTGCAGACGTGGTGTAACTATATGGCATCACTATTGATTGCATGATTAGCACGGCTACTAGCTGCAAAGCATGTCAGAGGTCTACCCTTCACCTCAAGGGAATGGGAACCCACGTTGCGCAGGTTTTCTTTGGGCCACAGCCTTGAGAGTCTCCATAGATCCTTTCTCCAGCTACCACCCGCATGAAGTCGACACATATGCCCCAATAACTAATGCAGCAGCAGATATAGCCAAAAGCAGTTAAAAAATAACAGTAATAATTTGCCATCAGAAAGGGTTTGTGTCACTAAAGTTGAGTATATGCATTTTTCGTTCGTCTTTGTCTCACCCACTAACAAGTTGCCTCCAATCATTCAAAGGTGGGAAATTTACAGAGAGTTATTATTATGTTTTTATATAAAACATCATGGAGATCAGACAGTCTGCAGGGGCTGTAATGAAGGGACCCGACTTTGGCAAACCTACTTAAGTGTGAGTCAAACAAAGACGTAGAGAGCGCCATTGAGAGTGCGTAAAACACAAGAAGCATCAATAAAAATACAACTACTTACATACAAACCCCGCAGACATCAATACCCACATATCAACATCAACTAAAACCACAAGATGCGTCGAATGTGGCGCAGCACACCCACAGTAAGCAATGTAACTATCATACTGATGGCGCCCCATCAAAACACATCCACATCATCCCTATCGACTTTGGTAAGAAAATTAGTATTGTTGTTAACTATAAATAACACTAACGTCTGATACATTAGCAGGTAGCATGCTACTAAGACGCCACTAGTAAAAATTTACGTATCTTAATGCTATGCATGAAGACGCCGCCCACAAACGGTAAGGGTGTGCAATGTCCACAGGCAAACCCGGTTACTACCGCCTCTAAGTAGATATGTCTAGGACACATCGGTTAGCAAATCCAAGTTTACGTCAGCCTCGGACGCTGTAATGGAATCTACACGCCACTATAAAAAACCATTTCAAGTCCCATTTCTATTAATATAATACTTTTACTTATTTGAGACCTTACACTTATTTGTTTTATTTCATAGACCTTACTATAATATGTCCTTAATATATAGGATTTTTTATATCATTGGGTGACAAACGAGCACACAGTTCACCTGATGGAAAGTGGATGCTGTAGCCCTTAACAGTTATCATCAATTAGTAATCAAAATTGCGTTGTCACCTCTGAAGACTAAGATAGAATGCCTTGATTGCAATAAAAAGGTCTCCGAATCTCTACACTCACCATATGAAACACAGCAGCATTACGATGCTATTCTCTGCGATGATGAGCGTGATTCTGCCCCGGTCGAGCCGATGCATTTGTGCTACAACTATAATATAGTTGTGGCGTGGCTCTACCACATAAAAACTTTAATCATAAAGACTAATCCAACTCTTCTATTGTTACGCTTATGCATCATAGAGGCCTTCTATAATAATGCGTTTGTATCATAGACCTTACTATCGTAAGTCCCTAATGTAGGACTATACATTGTGCAACAGTACTATAATATTCAGTCACACAACCACCCCATATAATTTATGTACACGCTTGGGTATACGTCTCCGGCAACATACATATATGAGATATGCAATCTCTACACGAACACCCTCTAACTATACAAGAACACGCTGCTAGTTTACATGAACATGCTCATTTACTTAGAAAATTTATGACCAATTTTTCAATTATTTTATAAAACTTATCTATCTATTATTATAATATATAAATATTTTGAATATTTTAACATAGTTTCAATAAATTTAATGACTTTTAAAGACAACATTAAGCCTTGATTGTAATACTTAATGTCCGAAATGTATTTATATTTACTTTATGATTATTAATGTATAATGATTTCTAATATTAACGCGAGAACTACACATTAAATGAATCTAATTTTTACGGATTTTACCACGTTTCAATTAATTTTTTGAGTAACGGGGGACTGAGATGTTTGACGTCCCAATGTCATAGCGACATTTTGACGTGAACTTACATTAAAACCTACAACAAGCCGGCGAATAAGATTAGTCAATTTTTACCATCAGTCAAGCGCAATATCCCTCTACAAGATGCAGGAATGTACAATCTTGATTGTGAATGTGGTCTCTCGTACATAGAACAAACTAAAAGATCAATAAGAGCCCGTGTAGAAACATATTATACCTGACGTGAAGCACCGATGTTCCGGGAAGTCTGCAGTCTACATGTTCAATGTTTAAAAATCGACAAATCCTCATAAAAACACCCATTTCTACCTATGATGATTTGCGAGGCTATTAAAATTAAAAAAAAAAAAAACATCCTAATTTCAATAGAATAGAATTAAATCCAAACCCAAGCATACGACTGCAAGACTTCGAGACTGCTATATCGGACCAAAAATGTATATCAAAAACTGAAGGAAGGAACATTGAGACGTCAAACATCGCAGTCTTCCTCGTGACCATTTGTGTTGTAAAGCACTCGAAACGTCGCGTCGATAAAAAGTGAAATTAAATGCGATAAAATCCATAAAAATTAGTTTCACTTATTAATGTATCTTCAATTGTTTAAAATATTACTTCTAAGATAATTTTAGACAGCTTTATATAGAAATGAATTATTAATATACAGCAGTCGGCGATATATATATATATATATATATATATATATATATATAATGTAGTTGTTAGCTGTTCCACTTCGAATAAAATAAAGTATGTCCTCATGATTTTCACATTTTATTTCCCCAACACCGCAATTTTATGACCCTTGGCTAATGCTAGATTTTTAAGCACAAAAATCTAATAACAGATTTTGGCCGATCCGAGATTCGGACCCGAAACCATGACATGATATGGCATGATCAGCAGTCGATCTTACGACTACTAGATCAACGACGCAGTCAAATATACCAACATAACGCTAGAACCACATCACTTGACAATTGATGATTGAAGTAGGTTTACCGCTGTGAGTAACAATGGACTGAACACGGGGCTTCGCTTTGCTTCTTCTGAGTACGCGGATGCATTGACATGGCAATAGCCCTATTGCCATGTCAATGCATCCGCGTACTCAGCACATTTGACAGGACATTGGTTAAGCTTTTAGACCCTCCTTTGCACAGCCATTACTTGGCTTCGTATGAATATTTTTTCGTAAAATGAAAAATTCAGCTGTCAGAAACACAGTTTTCAACGCCGGTAGTAGCGTTAGCAGTGTTTGTGCAGGTCGTATAAAAGGTATATAAAGCGGACTGAAAATTGTTTTTTAAAAATTGGTTCACACACATAAAACTTAGTGCAGATGCTGTTAGATAGTACTTCCAAAAGTATATCCGTAGAACTGTTTTTTTTTTATTTGATAAATTGTTTTGATTGGCCAACTTAATACAGTATTAATAAGTATGTTTTTTATTAATGTAAATAAGGGAATAATTCGAGCTACAGAATTTTAATTCAATCCTATTTAGATTTTCAATTACGCTATAAAATGATAACATAAAAAGAATATGCTGATCTCGACGATGAAACATTGCGTAATGTATTTCTATAATATGTTTACTATAAATATATAAAATTTACATTTACTGATAGCGCTGATCAACCATTTTCTCAATTTGCAATCGGATAAGTGAATCATATCGGTATTTTTGTTAAGGCCACTTGCTTTTCACTCCTGCAAACGTTCCAAACAATGGACCATGACGACCGAAAACTGATAGATGACTTGAACAGTCATATGACCGATCATTCAGAAATTATACACGAAACCGAAGAACCCACTCTTTCCAATCTCTTTCCAGTGTTACTGCAATCTGCCGAACTCTACTCTTACCCACCTCGTGTAAGTTTTATATTATCAAAAATTCCATCAGATAAATATCAAAAATTAATTATTGATATTAATCTGATGGAAGATTTCTTATATTTTCGCGAACATAGAATGGGACTAGTTTTACAAATATTATCACGTTTTATTTAATTATTTTATATTGTCTATTTAAATTAATAAAACGCGTTAAATCCGTTAAAGTATTTACATGGAGAAGAATATGGACTGCGAAACTTAAAAAACGTGGGTTTGAGTCTACCAACATTTGAATACTGTCATCAACCATTCCGAGATTCCAGATGTCAATCTTAGTTGAAATGGTTGTACTGGCATTTTTTGTGAGGTTCGAGCACCAGCACCACCAATTAAAACCCCATCTGGTGGTAAGTGGTAAAACACTAGATGGCAAATTGTATGGTCCTAGTGTAACAAAAGGTTATTTACTTATGACTTTAAAATGCCTAAACAGTTATTCGACGAAAAAATGTCTCTAACTTGATCCACTACTTTGCTGATTGAAAGAATGGAGATATAATTGTAAAAGAAATTTACGAAAGAAGGAAACTGGTTTGATGTGTCGAATAATGACAATAAACAGCCGAAGACTCGCCGACTGCTGTATATTAATAATTCATTTCTATATAAAGCTGTCTAAAATTATCTTAGAAGTAATATTTTAAACAATTGAAGATACATTAATAAGTGAAACTAATTTTTATGGATTTTATCGCATTTAATTTCACTTTTTATCGACGCGACGTTTCGAGTGCTTTACAACACAAATGGTCACGAGGGAGACTGCGATGTTTGACGTCTCAATGTTCCTTCCTTCAGTTTTTGATATACATTTTTGGTCCGATATAGCAGTCTCGAAGTCTTGCAGTCGTATGCTTGGGTTTGGATTTAATTCTATTCTATTGAAATTAGGATGTTTTTTTTTTTTAATTTTAATAGCCTCGCAAATCATCATAGGTAGAAATGGGTGTTTTTATGAGGATTTGTCGATTTTTAAACATTGAACATGTAGACTGCAGACTTCCCGGAACATCGGTGCTTCACGTCAGGTATAATATGTTTCTACACGGGCTCTTATTGATCTTTTAGTTTGTTCTATGTACGAGAGACCACATTCACAATCAAGATTGTACATTCCTGCATCTTGTAGAGGGATATTGCGCTTGACTGATGGTAAAAATTGACTAATCTTATTCGCCGGCTTGTTGTAGGTTTTAATGTAAGTTCACGTCAAAATGTCGCTATGGCATTGGGACGTCAAACATCTCAGTCCCCCGTTACTCAAAAAATTAATTGAAACGTGGTAAAATCCGTAAAAATTAGATTCATTTAATGTGTAGTTCTCGCGTTAATATTAGAAATCATTATACATTAATAATCATAAAGTAAATATAAATACATTTCGGACATTAAGTATTACAATCAAGGCTTAATGTTGTCTTTAAAAGTCATTAAATTTATTGAAACTATGTTAAAATATTCAAAATATTTATATATTATAATAATAGATAGATAAGTTTTATAAAATAATTGAAAAATTGGTCATAAATTTTCTAAGTAAATGAGCATGTTCATGTAAACTAGCAGCGTGTTCTTGTATAGTTAGAGGGTGTTCGTGTAGAGATTGCATATCTCATATATGTATGTTGCCGGAGACGTATACCCAAGCGTGTACATAAATTATATGGGGTGGTTGTGTGACTGAATATTATAGTACTGTTGCACAATGTATAGTCCTACATTAGGGACTTACGATAGTAAGGTCTATGATACAAACGCATTATTATAGAAGGCCTCTATGATGCATAAGCGTAACAATAGAAGAGTTGGATTAGTCTTTATGATTAAAGTTTTTATGTGGTAGAGCCACGCCACAACTATATTATAGTTGTAGCACAAATGCATCGGCTCGACCGGGGCAGAATCACGCTCATCATCGCAGAGAATAGCATCGTAATGCTGCTGTGTTTCATATGGTGAGTGTAGAGATTCGGAGACCTTTTTATTGCAATCAAGGCATTCTATCTTAGTCTTCAGAGGTGACAACGCAATTTTGATTACTAATTGATGATAACTGTTAAGGGCTACAGCATCCACTTTCCATCAGGTGAACTGTGTGCTCGTTTGTCACCCAATGATATAAAAAATCCTATATATTAAGGACATATTATAGTAAGGTCTATGAAATAAAACAAATAAGTGTAAGGTCTCAAATAAGTAAAAGTATTATATTAATAGAAATGGGACTTGAAATGGTTTTTTATAGTGGCGTGTAGATTCCATTACAGCGTCCGAGGCTGACGTAAACTTGGATTTGCTAACCGATGTGTCCTAGACATATCTACTTAGAGGCGGTAGTAACCGGGTTTGCCTGTGGACATTGCACACCCTTACCGTTTGTGGGCGGCGTCTTCATGCATAGCATTAAGATACGTAAATTTTTACTAGTGGCGTCTTAGTAGCATGCTACCTGCTAATGTATCAGACGTTAGTGTTATTTATAGTTAACAACAATACTAATTTTCTTACCAAAGTCGATAGGGATGATGTGGATGTGTTTTGATGGGGCGCCATCAGTATGATAGTTACATTGCTTACTGTGGGTGTGCTGCGCCACATTCGACGCATCTTGTGGTTTTAGTTGATGTTGATATGTGGGTATTGATGTCTGCGGGGTTTGTATGTAAGTAGTTGTATTTTTATTGATGCTTCTTGTGTTTTACGCACTCTCAATGGCGCTCTCTACGTCTTTGTTTGACTCACACTTAAGTAGGTTTGCCAAAGTCGGGTCCCTTCATTACAGCCCCTGCAGACTGTCTGATCTCCATGATGTTTTATATAAAAACATAATAATAACTCTCTGTAAATTTCCCACCTTTGAATGATTGGAGGCAACTTGTTAGTGGGTGAGACAAAGACGAACGAAAAATGCATATACTCAACTTTAGTGACACAAACCCTTTCTGATGGCAAATTATTACTGTTATTTTTTAACTGCTTTTGGCTATATCTGCTGCTGCATTAGTTATTGGGGCATATGTGTCGACTTCATGCGGGTGGTAGCTGGAGAAAGGATCTATGGAGACTCTCAAGGCTGTGGCCCAAAGAAAACCTGCGCAACGTGGGTTCCCATTCCCTTGAGGTGAAGGGTAGACCTCTGACATGCTTTGCAGCTAGTAGCCGTGCTAATCATGCAATCAATAGTGATGCCATATAGTTACACCACGTCTGCAGAAACGGCAGTCTGGCAGGTGGTGGCGCTCACGGGTTGCTTTTTGTGGCCATTGTAACGTTCATTCTCTGTAGCTGGATTTGACCGTATTCTGTATGGCATTTACAGGCATTGACATGCCCAACGTTGGTCAATGATTGTGCTTACGCACTAACAAGGCCCTGGCCGTCTTTTCTGGTTATTTATTTTGCTGTGGACTATGGTCTATTTACCAACTTAACGTCCCCTTCGAAGAGAGTGCGTTAGTTAGTTGGTACTCCCCGCACACGGCGTTTGTGGAACCATGTGCCTCCCTAAAAATGTTTTAAAAATGTGGGAGAGCGAAACCCTTGCACTGGGTATTTTTATATAAATATTGTGAGCATTTCCCAAGCGGGAAGGGATTAGTTAATAAGAAATTAATTGATGTTTACCTGATACAGGTGAAATAGGGACGATTTAGTGTTCTTAACCTTTTTCGAGCCCTGTCTTCGTGAACGGGGCTCCCTTAAAAGTAAAGTTACAGCCTACATACGTCCTACTGATGGGCACAGGCCTCCCCCCATTTCTCGGAGGGTTTAAGTTAGTTAACAAACACAACGTAAATATAGGTCTTTACTAAGACGATCACGCCATAAATATTACAAACGGCAGATAAATTACTGGGAAAGAAAAAATTGTATTTGTTTATGCTGGTCGCGTTAGTTTAATATTATATAGACCGCCACTTAATACAATATAAAATATGAAACATTTATATAGTGATACAGAAAAGGGGGTATATAGCTTTTCTTTAGAATGCAAATTCACAGTGGTAACATCGTTAGCTTTAACTTTGGTTTTTGTGTTTAGGCTTAGCGCTACAATTTTTTTTAAATATCTAGTTGAAAACTATTTTTTATAACATCACGAATCGTTTCGTTAAGGACCAATTAAAATTAATGTTAAGTTAAATTTTCCTGCAATATTTAAATCAGGGCAAGTAAGTGGCTTTGTACATCCGAAGTTTTGGGTTAAACTTCAACTAACTTCCATATTATACCCTCAAACTTTTTTTTAGAAATTCAAATATACTCAAGAAGCATTTTAGATAGCACAGAAGATGACAAGAGATAACAAAGCTGATTTTAGGCAAAAATTAATTTTCAGCCTTTGTGTCCCACTGGTGGGCTCAAGCTTACTCTCAATTCTGCTGGTAGGGTTATAGAACAATATATATTTAATACAATTACGATTTGAAAACAGTGCGTGTTTACAGACTTCGCATATACTCAAAAACAAGCTCTACACCTAAAAAATAGCCAGACATAGTATGGTATAACTTATTGTTATTTTCAAATTTTAATGTCTTATGTCCAGTATTCTTTGGCCGAATCCGCTGTTTTAAATAAATTTAAAAAGCCTACACAAACAAAGTAATGTGTGTGTGTGTGTGGCGTGCGTGCCAGGGTGCGTGCGTGCGTGCTAGGGTGCGAATATGTGTGTGTGTGTGTGTGCGAAACGTCAAGGTTGATTTTGAGAAAACCTCAAAAATTCAAGTACTTTTTATTTTCAAAAAGTCGTTTTCTGGAAATAACTTCCACACACTTGCTTTGATCAATTCTACAATCAATATGGCAGGATTGAAAGATGACCTTATCACAAAAATTGATAGGGGCGTACTCCAATGGTTTGGGCACGTTGAACGAATGAGTGAAGACCGAATGGTGAAGAAAATATATAGAGCGAAAGTAAATATTAAAAGGTGTCGAGGTAGACCGAGAATAACTTTCGAAGACCATGTGAGCAAATTGCTCGAAGAGGGGAGGGTCAAGAGTACTCGGATACCTAGACGTGCATGTATGAAGAAGTTAATGAGTCGAAAGAAGCGAAAGAGGTATGTAAGGATCGTGACACTTGGCGATCTGTTCTCTCTGGCTACCCCGTTAGGGATTGTGCGTGACGATAAGTAAGTAAGTAAGTAAGTAAATGAGCTTTTCTACTCAAAAAACGACGTCTGATACCGACGGGGATAAAAATTCATATATTATTGCAAGATTGCACCGTTATGTGAGGATATCTACTCATTCATATTTACATCATTCACATTTAAGGTTAAAATGTAGTGACGGTGTAAGAGTATCCACTACCCGATATCATTGCGTGGGTGTCGCAAGAGGCGACAGAGGGAAATACATCAGGAGATGGGCAGCAGCATCTTCCTAATAACGACCAAAAAAGTCTGTTTTCATTTGTACCATTCTATTGTTTCGCATAAATTATGGCAGAGATTATATCACATCGTTCCATGAGTGCATCATACACCGATGATTTCATGAGAACATCATGTCAAGGTAGACTTAAACTCGGGATGTAAAATGTTTTAATTTTTATATGGCAATAAAATATATACTAGAACTGAATTAACTTATTTTAACATCGTTTCTTGGGTGCCGTAAGAGGCGATAAGGGGCACCAAACTAGGATAAATTAAAAAACCACCTGCCAAGCGTGGCGACCATGGAATGGAAATCTATGAAGCAATCTATGTGGAAGGCCTATGTACCTATATATTAAGAGGATACCTTGAAAATTAATCGAAGTTTTAAGGGCGTAGCTTATTCCTTTGTCGGTGAAGCTAACGGACGACTGAGGGAGTGTTAAAATAAAAGTGATGCAGTGACTTCATAGTACGCAAATTATGAGATAGCCATACCGAGCAAACGCTCGGAAAAAACTTAGTAAGCGCCAAACAGCATTTTTATTTATTTTAACAAAACTTCGTTATGGATTAAAAACTGGTTTATGAGAACTTAGATATGATTATTTACTATGCCTTAAAAATAATTCCATGAACTTATTCGTAACAATATTGTGGTGTCATCGAAAAATGTAAATAATTAGAGCCTACTTTGCAATTTTTTTCTATCGAGAAAATTTCATGATATCGTCTTTTCCTTTTATGAAATCCAAGGTCATATGGTCAAAAATCATTTACCAAAATTTTGGTTTGTAATCTATAAAACTAAAAAAAATATGTTAAATAGAAAAACCACCAAATTTTCGAGGTATCACCTTAACAGTGGATTTTTGATAGGCTGATATGATAAGTAAATAAGGTTACTGAGCAACTTGCTTGTTGTTGCAAAAAAATGATCAACAGTTGTTAGCTTTTGTAACTTTCTACTCGATAAAGAAAAAGTATACAAGGTTTGGTTTTGTTGACTTTGTGTTAACAACTTAAGTTTCTGCGATGTTGTCTTGTAGTCACTTGTTTGAATTGTTTGGACGGCTTCCGCTTCTGTAAGTTTTAGTACTTTGACGTAATTAAGATAATAAATTGCTTGCGAATTAACGAAACTAAATAAACTGGTTGAAATTCAACTGCAATTCATTAAAAATTTTAGTTTGTTGTTAAGCAAGTTGCGTTTTACTTTCAACTCTCAGCTACTACTGCCAATATATGCAATGTGTTCAGCTCGGGGAGCGGCCAATGCTCCGGGTGTTATTTCAGGGCTGTTCTATATATAGCGCGGTAGCTTCAGAACTTTGATAGCGCAATTTAGGGTTCGGTGCGTTTTTATTTGTGGCGAATATGATATATACAATCCTTGAATATATATAATCCTTGCTCAGAAGATTTTTCATAAAATAGGGAAGAAGGACATTTATACCCTTCTGTAGTTGGGTGGGAATTATTTCATCCTTTTCGCTTGTTTTATATGGTTTAAAGAAATCAACAGCCTACTGCAACAGGTTTGGCATTATTATCTATGCAGCCATCAGTTCTCATTACAAGACCTTCGTAGGGCGCTAAAAGAATTCAAGGCAAAAGACTTTATTACTAGTGAAACAGAAACTCCAGTGTTTCTGTTTCACTAGTAATAAAGTTATCATCATGTGTCATCAGTACACTTCCTGAACACGTGTCTACATGTCAGCACACTGGATGAAGAGATGCATCAAGCAATCAAAGACTATTTCACAATCGAGGCGCTGGGCGTGCAACTGCGGAGACCCACCACAGACTCAGAAGGAAGAGCACTTACCGTCCTAGAGAAGAACTGCAGAACACTTGAAGATGGACGATTCGAAGCTGGACTCTTATGGAAAAATGAAGATGAACAGATGCCTGAGAGCCGCACTTTAATCAGTCACTCTCTAGGCGCTTGTAGATTTGTCACGTGTTGTGTTGATTTAAAAAAATCTTTTGATAAAAATATGCCATCTTGTGTACTTAGATATTGTACTAATAATTCAAGAAATGTCAGTAAAAACCAATGAATTACTTTTCATCGGTTAATAAGATACTTAATCAATAAAAAAGTATTATAAATTAATAATAAAACAAATTATCCTAAGACGCCATCTCGTATCATGGAATATAGATTATGAAATTAATATGTTCAGATGCGACATTTCTGTGGGTACTTAAGTATAGGACGAATATACACATTTTTTGGAGAAACATATATAAGTTATTATAATTAGGCTAAATTTTTATTTGTTTAAATATGCTTATTATTCTTTTATTTTATTTTTATGTTTCCACTTCAAAGTCAAGTCGGAATAAATACGTCAATTTTTAACTCTCGCGTGCCTACATTTATGAACGATTATTTACAGAATTTATGATTCCAATTTAAATAAATATATTTGGAGCTACACGTCTGCCAAGAACCGGTTGTTCAATATTGAAAAGAAGATAGATAAGGACCCTCAGCTGAAGGCAGATATATCAAGACACAAAAAGACCAAGGAAAAATCGTACCTCCCTCACTTCTCCGTGGTACATCCACTAATGAAGAAGATAAGGATCGTCTTCGACGCTGCAGCCAAGTCAAAGGGAAGAAGCCTCAACGATGCTCTACTGCAGTCACTCTTCGGGATACTACTAAGATTTCGACAGGGCCCGTTAGCTGTGGCAGCCGACATCAAGGAAATGTTTTTTCAAGTTCGCATTCGACCAAAAGACAGAGATAGCCTGAGGTTTTTGTGGCGCGGGGCTCGTCGCAATGTGCCTCCGAAGGAGTACATGATGACATCAGTTCTCTTCGGCGCAACATTATCTCCGAGCACAGCAATCTACGTGAAAAACCGAAACGCAGCGGACTTCAAAGAGCAGTATCCATAGGCAGCAAGGGCGGTCGAGCTAAACCATTACATTGACAACTACCTGCACAGCTTCCATTCAGAAGAGGACTTTAGAAAATTGACAACGCAGGTAGACTTCATACACAAGAAGGCAGGGTTCAAACTCAGGGGATGGGCGTCAAATCAACCCAAGCTGCTGCAAGACGTGAAGATCGACGCTATTGAGAAGGCAGAAGTGGACCTAGGCGAGAAGGAAAAGAAGACACTAGGACTGCGCTGGTTCACGAAAAGGGACTCCATCGGCTTCAGCGCAAATCTCCGAAACACGCCAGAGGAAATAGCAAGGGGACTCAAGGTGCCTACGAAGAGAGAAGTCACCACCACGCAGTAATGTCAACCTTTGATCCACTTGATTTAGCATCACCAGTTCTCATCCAGGGCAAGAAGCTGCTTCAGAACATATGGCGAAGTGGCGTCAGGTGGGATGACGAAATAAAAGAAAGGGAGTACGAAGCATGGAAAACTTACCTGGAGAAGATGAAGCTGCTCTAAGGCCTGCAAGTTCCGAGATGCCTGGCACCACATCGCACCGAGGGGGAGCTACAAACTTTCGCGGATGCAAGCAAATTGGCGTACGCAGCGGCAGTTTATTGGGGGACAGAAGATAAAGATGGGACTCACCACGTCAGCTTAGTGGCAGCAAAGGTGAGAGTCACTCCACTGAAGCTAGTGTCCATCCCAAGACTAGAACTGCAGGCAGCCCTCCTAGGAAGCAGACTGGCTCATTCAGTAGAAGAGGAATTGGACCTGAAAGTAACAAAGAAAACATTTTGTACAGACTCCAGCATCGTACTTTCCTAGACGTTCCTGGCTCATCGCTTGGCGGAGATAGAGGACTTCACCAAACAGCAAGACTGGAGATGGGTGCCTACAGCGCAGAATCCTGCAGATGACGCAACGCGCGACGTACCAGAAGACTTCGACTACAACCACCGATGGTAACCACCAATGGAAGCTTCCAGAAAAAAGAAAAGGCATATTGGCCGGCACCAAAAACCTTCAAGAAGACAACCACCGGCGAAGAAAAGGCAGCGGACAGCAACAGCATAAACATCTCATACATCACCAGACCCCGAGAGATTCTCTTCATGAAAGAGGCTTTGGTGAGCCACAGCGAGAGTACTGTAGTTCTTACAACTCTACAGAAAAAGGGAGAAGGTCAATGTCTGCAAAAATAATCTCACCTGGAAAATGACACAAAGAAAAGGGACGAAGACTGTAGAGAAGCACACAGATCTTCGAAAATAATAGAAATGGAATATATACCGCTGGACACCGAACTACTTGAGCAAGCTGAAACTGTTTTGCTGAAAAGAAGCCAAGACAAAAGTTTCAGAGAAGACATCAAGTGCCTTCAGCAAGGGAAGCAATTAGAGGGCGGCAGCAAATTGAAAAGGCTCGACGTAGTACTAGAAGACGGTATCCTGTGGCTGAAAGGAAGAATTGACGCTATAAAAAAGAGACAACAACAAATTTCAACCCTTCCCTCGATCGACCGAATTTTTCCCTGCCTAATCTTGGCACCAAAGTGGATGAAATTCGGCATTTTGTGAAAAACAATGAAAATCTCCGTTAATGGAACTATCTGTAGTTTGAAAGGGGCTTTTCCAGCCTCACCAACACCCTGCAACACTACGCCAAGAGAACGCTTTGGACCGCCCCAAGGAATGCCACAAGAGCGTTGTGCCATTCCTTGGGGCGGTCCAAAGCCTTTGTTCAGTAGTGGACTTGTGAAGAGCTGTAATCATGAATAATGATGATACTCGTAAAATAAAACAAACTGTTACATACTTAGGCTAAAATATACATTGCTTCAACGTAAACGTATTCACATTTTAGGCAAAGAGCCAAGATTGAAAATAGTAGCAATCATAACGATTATATAAATTCAATCGCAAATGTCGAAACCGGTCGAAACAAATCTTGCAGAATATAATTACTGTAGTAAGTACAGAATTCCAAATTTAATGGTTGAGTTAAACATTAAATGCTATAAGAGTAGTCGAGTAGTGAAAAGATAGTTTTGAAGTGAAAAAGGAAGAAGAGGAGTTTTTATGAGGTCATACAACTACCTAGAACCGTGGTAGTTCAGATGGTTAACGCTGGCTGTACATTTCTCATAGTACCGGAGAAACCCAGGTTCAATCCCCGCCGGCACCAATGAAATTGTTAATTGCAATTTTAAGTTCTGATTTACTACGTGCTCGGCGGTGAAGGAAAACATCGTCAGGAAACCTGTATGCCTGAGATTTAAGAATAAAAATATTTCGAAGACATTTGAAGTTCACCAACACGCGTTGGAGCAGCGCGGCGGACACTTTCTTGCACTAAAACCCTCTCAGAAATAAGAGCAAACTTGTACCCAGCTGTGGAACGTAGTGAAAAGTAAAGTTACAGTCTATAGGCTAGGCATAACTGTTAACTTTTTAATACTCTATTAGTATTAACCTTCGTGAATATGATGGAATATTACCAAATCAGTGAGGCTACAAGCTAGATGAGGGTACAGACACTAAGAGACCTACCTTACTTCAACGGTGGTGAAAACATAAAACGAATCCATTGCAACCTGTAACCGGGATATTTCTAAGTCCTCATTTTTGATCTCCTCAATTTTTGTGTCGCCTATATTTACTAGCATTATTTGCTACTGACGTGAAGACGCCTGGGCGCCGAGCACTGGTGACTCGAGGATTCCTGGGCGTACCCGTGTTTCTGTCGATAGAAAATGAAGGTTTTAGTCAAAGCCCTACATAAACTAACATTTTAACCAGGACATGTATGCGTTAGTTACTCGTACATCTCCTTTCAAGAAAAGAACGAGAAAATATCTCCGTAGAAGCACGTATATACCCAGGGCATTGTTATATATCTCACACAGTTAAAACATCTGACAAAATTCTGAACTTATTGGAGTGCCAAAAATCACGCTGGAGGATTAAATAATTTATTTATTAGCTATCATTTTTAGTTACAGAATATAATAAGCACTAAGCGTAAAATAGAAAGGAGTGAATTTAATTTAAGGCCTGTTTTTTTCTCTGAGCTACAACTTAAGTAACCGTGGTAGCTCAAATTCCACGTTTCCATCTCCACCGGCACGAATAAAATTGTTAATTGAAATTTTAAGTGCTGATTTTCCACTTACTTGGCGGTGAAGGAAAACATCGTGACGAAAACTGAATGTCTAAGAAATAAGAAAAAAATATATTTCGATGACATGTGAAGTTTGCGAATACGCATTGGGACAGCGCGGCGGACGTGTCCTTTTCCTAAAAAAAGTAAAAACTCTCCCAAAAATGAGAGGATGTCTGTGACCAGTAGCGGGACGTATATACGCTACATTCTATATACGTCCCACTACAACTTTAACTTAACTTTAACAACTTAAGTAGTTTTTATTTTTTACTTGCTTTTTCTGAATACATCTAGAAATAACTGCAATTGCGTTATATTATTAGAATTCGTTAGACTTTACTCCTTAAAAATCGTTATTTCTTCCTTCATTCATTCCCTCAAAAATTCATTCCCTCTTTGCGTAACGAGCTTCCACTCACTTTATTAAATAAAATAATATATTATCAAGTAAAAAATGCTAAAAGAACACTAAAGGAGTTTCTAATCAAATAACTAGATGGTCGGTTGGTATGTTATGGGTATGTTTATAGGTAGTATAATATATTAATAGTATATTATTAGATGATAACATAATTAATGTAAATTACATAATCTGATGTGTTTATACTGATTTATCTTAAATTCATATATTTATTAATATACTTAGCGATTAGCGTATTAGTTAATAAATATAATAATTATAAGCGACAGTAGCCTAATGACAGGGCGCGGACCGCGAACTCAAAAAGGTCGTGGGTTCGAATCCACCATTCGACTACTGGCGTGAACCACTCGTAACACAAGCAATTTAAGCTTACCACGACTCGTTAAGGTGAATATTAGTAATGTTTATATCATTGTTAATATTCTTTTTAAAATTAAACAAAAAAGAAAAAAAAGATAATATAAATATACCATTATTATCATTAGTAGCTTGTATAAGGTAATAGTTTATAATTAATAGGCCACATCAATTAAAATAATATTTAATAGTTTATAATTTTATAATAATAGTTTATATAAAAATAGTTTATAACTTTTTATAATATCTTATAGGTAATATACCACAGCAATTAAACCATGTGTGGTTTCTGTTGTAGGAATAAAAGAAATCATTTTGTGTATCAGCTGGATTCTTATATTTTGAGTAAAAATGTTATAGCACACGATATGAAAAACAGATGGGTGGGTATTAAAGTCAAGCATTAACAAAAAGTAAATCATTTATAAGCATACTCGCGCATCTCATAGTGTGCAATGAGTAATGTAATATAAGACATATATTTTTATGCTATATAACTTATGTCATATATTTAATAAAATCAATGTCAATAAATATATATGGGTTTATTTACTAATGCCTATTGTGTGTATATATATATATATATATATATATATATATATATATATATATATATATATATATATCAACTTATCATTTCCATGTACTTGGCGGTAGAGGTAGAGGTAGGAAAACGCGATAAAATCTCAATTTCTAAAAATATAAATAAATTAAATAAATCGTTCATTCAACACGCAGGTGAAATATTATAGGTTTGGAACAGGATATGTATATATCCTGTTCCAAAAAAAATTATAAATGTGGAGACGTCTATGCCCAGCACGTATGGGATTTACTCGTGGGACAGACAAAGGACGCATATCTCATTCATTTATAAAGGATGACGCTATTTTAAAATAAAAAATACAACTTAACATTCATCGTGCATTCTAGCTCAACATCAGAACGTTATTACAAATTATATATTTCAATAAATATAAAGTTTATATTGATAATTATATTAATTTTTCCGAATAAGAAAACAGATCGAAATAAAAGAAAAACACAAGTCTTTTTGAATCGACGTAGTCAGGTAAAAGTAAGTGATTACTTAGACTGAATCACTAGGTTTTTTTACAGGATAGGGTGACAAACGAGCACACAGTCCACTTGATGGTAAGTGGTTGCTGCGGCCCATAGACATCTACATCTATCCTAGACTACAAATATAAATGAAGATGCGTTGTCACCCGTGAGGACTAAGATGGAATGCCTCGTTTCCAGTAAAAAGGGTCTCCGGTTCTCTACACTCACCATACGAAATACAGCAGCATTATGCTACTATTTCACGCTGGTATTCTGTGAGAACGAGGTCCTTCCCCGGTCGAGCCGACCGTACAACTATACTTCTAATATAACAGCAGCATGGCTCTACCACGTATAACATAATAGGTGACAACGTTGAAACTTACCAAATTTGTCCAGATATTTCCAGATTATATGCATCTAGAAGATTTGGGCCCACTACCCAGCTCATAAAATTGTTAGCGTGATAGAAGTTAGAGAATTGTACTTGTAGGTGTGGAAATTATGCATGCTGTTACTAATTAGGCTAATCCAAACATCTAATTCAATGCTACTCACTTTATAGTTGGTCCCATCACCACATTTCGGTATACTATCTCGTGACTGCCTCGTTAGTCTAATGATTGTAAGCGTGGTTACTGACCGTGAGGTCCCGGCTTCGTATCCCGGGTCGAGTCAAAATTAGTTACTGGGTTTTTCTGTCAAAAAATTCTCAGTAGCAGCACGGAGTTTACGGTGTTTCAATCTCGGAAAGCACGTAAAGCTTGGGCGAGATCTCTCTTCGGTCGCGTCGGATAACTGACTAATGGGACTATGAATGTGAGGGATTAGAGAGAACACTTGTGCTTGTGTATACACTCAGGCACTCCTGCGCAGATGGTTAGTCTCCGTTGAGTCTGGCCACTGCGCCTGAAATTTGGCGTGGAAGATGATATACAATCTCGTTTACGCCAGTCATGAAATACTCAACTGGTGATAGACAGTATCTTATTAGGTGCTAAACGTGGGAAAGCAAATAGGAGAGACCAATCTCCAGCCGTGGACAAACGGACTGATAAAGAAGACGAACTTTTTGACTTTTAATTGAAAGCGAAAACAGATATGCCCAAATACTCAAATGCTGCTCAATTTCTAGATGCCCTTAAGTCTCTGCTATCTCTATCACAGTATTGGATTGTGTCACCACGAGACTTAACGTCTTAAAATTTAGTAGCGTTTTAGTATTTACCCAATAGCCAACCATAACCATTTTATCGCTATTCTATTCATATCTGATGCTAAATAAATACGTCGAAAGAAAAAAACTATCTAGTCTTTGTTTACCGACAACCATTATAATTCAATTTCAATTATAGAATTAGGTAACTTTCCAAGCACTTTAAAGGTAATGGTCGATTATAAAAAATATTTAATGAAAGCAGCTTTCTCAATTCAATTATGGTTAGTTTTAATTAACTTTTCAACAATCGTTTTCCTTTACTGTTACTTCTGCTTTAAACAGGCTACTAGTTTTTTATAAATATACTATACAGAAATAAATAATTGCTTTATATTTCTTTTTGCGAAATATTCATAATATTAATAACATTGTAGTAATTTAGTTTCAATAATTTAATTTTTATTGTTGTCAACATCTTACTACTTACTTTATACATTAATTTTGTAAGAAGACACTGGCTCATGAGATACAGGTTCACTTACATAATGAGCCAGGGACTTTACATTTATGTGTTAAAAGTTATTGGTGGAACAAAGTTTTTTTCGGCGGTAGAAGTAGAAAAAATCCACATTGTGCTCTTAGGTTTAATATTATTAAAATTACATTTAATCAAGTTTATTGCTCAATTTTACATATAATCAAAAATTTAATTACAGTTTAGTTCAGTGTAATATATAGGTGCACAGTTTAATGTTGTAATTTGTGTTTGTACCAACCTACCGGCTAACCTACAAACTATCTGCCTCTTCACTTCACTAAATCTGTTATTGCAATTCACTGCAATCTAAAATGGCATCGTACGACACTCAGCTCAGCTAACGATTGAAGCTAACTTGTTGAAGAAATTATCCGTTTTTATCCCTACTCAAACTATCTACACCACAGGCAAGCACCTCCACTTTACGTCTTCAAGAGGGATTTCAGAAGTTCAAAGCTCAAGTCTGGAGCATTACGAGTTTACTTCGGCAACAAATATCCGAATGCGCAAAAGCTATTGAAATAATTAAGATGAGACACCGTAGGAAATATCTATTGTTTCATGGTGTTGCAGAAGATACTGCTGGGAGCCTGATTATTTGGCCTTTTCACAAATAAGCTTGTGCTTCAAAATTTTACTAGTGATGCTCTAAAAGTGTGTCGTCGTCTGGGCAAAGTCACTAAACGCAAGTGTCGCCCCATATTAGTACGCTTCACTCTCTCTCTCTCTTTTCTCTCTCTCTCTCTCTCTCTCTTCTCTCTCTCTCTCTCTCTCTCTCTTCTCTCTCTCTCTCTCTCTTCTTCTACGATCTTGACTTAGGTCGACTGTTTGAAGAAAAACGGTGTGTTTTAAGGGCACATCTGTTGTTGTATCCGAATTATTAACTCGCCAACTACCAGCACTTAACCCTGTTAAGTGCTCATAGCTCACTAACGACAGTCTCTCTTCCTACTTACCCGCAAACGTTTCAGCATACTCAACTGCTGGATCGCGGATGGCAATATTTTTATTAAGGCAAAGGACGGAACGCGTCATCGTATTGATTGTGAAGAGGATCTCTCCATCTTCGCTGACACTGAGAATAAGCAACCTGCCTCTGCTAAGAAAAACCCGAAATGTAAATCAACTCCCCCTTGGCTACGGCTCCCTTGTGCTAGACTGGAGTAGATATGTAAATGTTTACAATTCAACATATCCCATAGTGTAGTGTAATATATACAAAAAACCGTAGACAGAAAATTCTCTGTCTACGCGGGAAACTTAAACCTGTAAACCTGTAGCAAAGTATATGCATAAGCATGGGGAGTTTTGGCGGGAACTTGGCCGTAGACGGATTGTCGCTCCTGTTTTGTCGCTTGAATAATGGTTTGAAGTGGATTTTGATTCGTAAAAGTGATGCGATTTCGTGAATAAAGTGTCCGCGCGTGTGAAATATTAGAGAAAATGGCGAAGCAAATGCTTTGATGTCGATATATCGATCATTTGATCGCTTGGGCGCCTTATGAACTTGAGTGGCTGTCGTCATCAACTATCCGCTAGGTTGAGCTGTCGTCAAAATCTCCCAAAGGCTCCGCAATGTGACGCATCAGCATATTATGAAGAAAAATAACACAAAATGAAAATTCCAAAAGAAAGGATAGGCTCAGAAGGTCTAGAAACCAGAGCCGTAAAGCCAGTTAATAAAGAAGAAGAAAAAAGTATAATGCATGGAGTATAGAGGACACTACATACCTAGTATAATGTTTCGGTTTCCAGTCTGATTTTTTTATCTTAATACATTGTTGTCTTGCCCTGGACTCTTAGCTTTTGGCCAGTCCAATTTTTTCTTATAAATGTGAAGGCGTCTATGCCCAGAACGTATGGGATATACTCATGGGACAGACAAGGGATGTGTAGGCTGTTACTCTTTCATTGCAGGAAACATCTCATTAAAATATATTAAAAAAGCGTCATCCTTTATAAATAATATCTCATAACATATTATCATTTATAAAGGACGACGCTATTTTAAGATAAAAAATACAACTTAACATTCATCGCTCATTCTAGTTCTACATCAGAACGTTATTACAGTTTATGTATTTCAATAAAAATAAAGTTTAAACTAAAACTGTAAACCTGTAGCAAAGTATAATGCATGGAGTATAGAGGACACTCCATAGTATAATGTTTTTAGCGTAGACAGAGAAACCTTTAGACAAATTGACGAATTCTTTCGCACACGATAAAGATTTATTTAGATTTATCTGTACGTCTTGCATAGAAATAAGAGAGTGATTGTTTGTTCGTTTCTCCGTGTGGGTTTTTTTGTTTAGCAAACTACACTTTGCTAAACAACTTTGACAGTTCGTAGCGACTTAAGGAATTTACAAGTTGGTTTAAGTGAGAAAAAAGTGTTTTGTGAGCTTAAGTTTGGTGAATCTTGTTCGGTTCAGTTCTTAGAACAATTAAAATTTTTATGTAAATATGTTTAAAAGTCATAAAGATTATTGCATAACCTAAAACTACGTTCTCGTCCCTTCTCACTCTAGGCCACGCTAATCATAAGTCTATAGGTTTCTGTGTCTAGGGTTTTTATTCTATGATTTTTTTATCTTAATACATTGTTGCTGCCAATGCCCTGGACTCTTAGCTTTTGGCCAGTCCAGTTTTTTCCTTCAATTTTGTATTTCTTTTATCTTTAAAACGATGTTCGATTAATTATTCTTACTACTATTTTTATTTAGGTTTGCTATTTTTAGAATTATGGTTGATAGTTTTATAATTGATGTCGCTCACGCTATGATACGTATATATATATATATATATATATATATATATATATATATATATATATATATATATATATATATATATATATATATATATATATCTACGCGATAAACTTAGAGCAGTAGAACCACAGTGATCAACATAGCCCAACGAATTAGTATGCTGAAATGGAAATGGGTCGTTCATATTGCTCGAAAAACCGACAATACTCATGTAGGGCTGTAATGGAAAATGGTGGTCTGTCTGTCCGGGCTAATTATCGATATAGCTGAACCGATTGTAGTAAAAATTTACGGAGATGTAGAGAGCAATGCCAGGAGGGATAAATTGATGAAAAATGTGGTTTTTAACTATATTAAATCTAAGTAAGGCCATATAAATAAATTCTCAAAACAGTGCTCCGGGATGGGATAACATTCCAGCGCACTTTCTAAAACTTGCAGTAACTCAAATTATTCCTATAATCTGTCACTGTGTAAACATTTGTTTTAAGCATGGCATTTTTCCTCAACCCTTAAAGCAAGCTGTTATAATACCAGTGTATAAGAATGGGCATAGAGGTGATGCTAGCAACTACAGACCTATTTCAGTACTACCTTCACTTTCTGGGGTATTAGAAAAACTTATTAACACAAGATTATTAAGTTATCTCACTAGGTTCGATATCTTGTCTGACTGTCAGTATGGATTCAGACAAGGTAAATCCACAGAAGATGCAATCTTAGCTCTTAGCTCGTATATAATTAACAACTTAGATCAGGGTAAAAAATGTCTTGCAGTTTTTCTAGACCTTAACAAGGCCTTTGATGCTATCTCTATCCCCATTCTTTTACAAAAATTAGAAAACATCGGCATCAGAGACACAACCTTGACATTGTTTAAGAATAAATTATTTAACTGTGCACAAAAAGTTAAAGTAGGACAGTTTATTAGTGAGGACACATACACCACTCACGGCGTACCACAAGGTAGTATTTTGGGCCCAACTTTGTTTCTAATTTATATCAATGATCTTTGTAATCTGAAAATTAATGGTGCCCGTGTGTTCACATATGCCGATGACACAGCTGTAGTTTTTACTGGAGCATCATGCGATGAGATTCGTATAAATACAGAATCTGGCCTTACTATAGTTGCAAGCTGGCTGCAATCTAATTCTCTAATGTTTAATGCACTTAAAACTAATTATATTTGTTTTACTATTGAAAACCGAGCTCAACCAGGAAATTACTTTAACATAAGGATACACACTTGCAACATTGATGAAGTTCAAAATTGTAACTGTTCTGTCATTACAAAAGTTTCTTCAACCAAGTACTTGGGGATCACTATAGATGAACGTTTAACTTGGCATTAACATATCGATGTAATAACATGTAGATTTAGAAAATTAGCCTGGATTTTTAAAACGCTTACATATATTACTTCAGATCATCATCATCATCATTACAGCCCTTCACAAGTCCACTGCTGAACATAGGCCTCCCCCAAGCAATGCTACAAAGCACGGTCCTGAGCCACCTGCATCCATTGACTTCCTGCATATCTTACCAGGTCGTCACTCCATCTAGTGGGGGGTCGCCCTACACTACGCCTACCGGTATGAGGCTGCCACTCGAGAACCTTTCTTCTCCATCGGTTATCGGTTCTTCAAGCTATATGGCCGGCCCATTGCCACTTCAGCTTACTAATCCGTTGGGCTATGTCGGTCACTCTGGTTTTACTGCGGATATCCTCATTTCTGAGTCTATCACGCAGAGAAACTCCGAGCATAGCCCTCTCCATAGCTCGCTGAGCGACCTTGAGCGTCCTCATACGGCCAGCAGTGAAGGACCACGTCTCTGATCCGTAAGTCATCACAGGCAACACGCACTGGTTGTACACTTTAGTTTTCAGAGATTGAGGTATACCTGACGAGAAGATGTCTCGTAATTTCCCGAACGCTGCCCAGCCGAGTTGAATCCGTCGATTGACCTCTCGGTCGAAGTTGGACTTACCTAGTCGGACTGTTTGTCCCAGGTAAACGTACTCGTCAACAACTTCGAGTATAGTGCTCCCAACAACTACCGGCATAGGTGTGACATGGACATTAAACATGATCTTTGTTTTACTTCAGATACCCTCATTAAAAAAAATTATGTAGCATTAGCTCAATCGTTAATAACTTACTGCCTTCCGATATGGGGTGGAGCAACAAAAACAAAATTGTTGCAATTAGAAAGAGCTCAACGTGCCTTACTAAAGGCAATGTACTTTTTGCCTTATAAATGCCCAATTAAAAGCCTGTATTTAAAAACTAATATACTAAGTATAAGAAAATTATATAATTTGCACACAATACTAAAAAAGCATAAAGGTCTGATTTTCGACCCAAATATTTTGAGCAAAAGAAGAAAAGACATTGTACTTAATTCATTTTGTATTAAAACTGCATTCGCTAGACGTCAGTTCATCAAACAATCTATCTGTCTATATAATTTTGTCAACAAAAATCTTATTATTTACTTATTTACTGTAGAAATGCCAAGGACTGCAAGATTTTGATTATAAATTGGCTAAAGACCCTGTCTTACGAAGACACAGAAAAACTTATGTTTCGACACACAGGGTGAGAGAAAAAAAAAACCCACACAAACACACACACACATACACACACACACACACACACACACACACACACACACACACACACACACACACACACATACACACACGCACACGCACACAAACATAAACACATTTATTTTTGAATATTATATTTTCTTTTTTGTATAATATGTAATCTCACGTCTCTCGAACGTAACGACACAAGTGCCTTAAGGTAGGTACGTAAGATGGTAAGATGCTCCCCACCCTATGCAAATTGTAAATACCAAGAGAAATAAACTATTATTATTATTATTAAAAAAATCTGTTTAGGAATTTTATACGCGGTAGATGTAGATGCTACAATTATATTAGTAGTATAGTTGTAGCACGAATGGGTCGGCTCAAGCGGGATCACGCTCTCAGTGAATACCAGCGTAAAATAATAGCTTAATGCTGTTTTGTTTCGTGTGGTCCTTTTTACTGGAAATGAGGCATTCCATCTTAGTCCTCACGGGTGACAACGCATATGCATTTTGAATCGTAATCGAGGATAGATGTAGATGTGTATAGGCCTCAGCTACCACTTACCATCAGGTGGACTGTGTGTTCGCTTGTCACCTTATCCTATAAAAAAAGGAAAAGCCGCGGCGGGTCGAGAAATATTTCAGTTCAACAACATTGATATTTAACGACGTTGATACTACTACTTAAATGCCTACATGTCTTTATTATTATTATTTTACTTTTTTTGGAATACTGCAAATTAAGCCAGAATTAAATAAACCTCAATATACCAAATTCCTTGTTGGCTATAAAACGAAATTAGCTAATTCAAACACATTTTACGATTAAATATAGAAATGAATGCTACACTAATCAATTTATTTTTTAAAACTCCTTAAACCTACTATTCAATGATACTACGTCTTAGCCAATATGGTTTCGTACAATAATTCATATAACTTCTGTATTAATATGTATGTATAAATTATTCCATCGATCTATCTATTACAGTCTATAAAAGTCTACTGCAGCTGATAAAAGGTCTCCCCAAGTATTGCCTCATAGGATTTTTTTAACAGTTGCAACGGGTGGCAGGTGGGTTGATAACTGCATTTTTTAAGATGGTGCTGCACGTTTAACGGTTTGTAAATAATCTGACTCATTTAATTTTATTTGTGTTTCAATATTAATATATTATGTTAATACAAACTAAAATGAATGCTTATATAAAAGTAGACACTAATACAAAAATCATAATGGGATATATATTAATATATATATATATATATATATATATATATATATATATATATATATATTAGCATAAATTAACATTAGCATAAATTATGTCTAGGTAAGAGTGAATAAGCTTTTTGAAAGCTAAGCCTGACTTATCATCTTTGTCTTTATCATCATTTAGTACCTGAATGACCGGTATTTTTTTTTGAAATCGTGCGGTTTGGAAAATCATATTTAGATGAAAATTACATACTCGTGAAATATGAATAGTATTTTGTGATCTTACCGACATAATAGAAAAAAACTGAACTGGTTATTTGAATAAAAAATCTTGATTACAATTAGTTTAATTTAAATTTTCGTGTTTAAAAAAAATACAAAAACAAAGCGCTCGAAATAATAGATTTTCTCAAAACAGAAGGGAAGTTGAAAAAAAGGAAAAAAGTCGGAACGTAGACAGGACTCGAAGCAGGGGGCACTACGATTTCGGGAGATCGAGACCACCCGATAACCTTGTTATTCTAACAATATTGTAACAGTTTTTCATTGTTAGGCAAACACAGATAAAACGACATTTTGTAGAAATAAATCCTAGCTAGATCTATTTATTGCCCCCGAAACCCTCTGGACATTAAATTTTATGAAAATCGTTGGAGCCGTTTCCGAGATTCCGGTTATTTAAATACAAGAATTGCTCGTTTAAATGTATTAGATCATAAGCTTGAATAGTAGTTAATCGCTGATTTTTAATTTGTTGAAAAAGTCAGTTCTTTAACAAATCTGGAATCTCAAATTGGGAAATGGTTTAGTTTTGTGTTTGAAAAAAATATGGAAAACAGATTAACCAATTCATTATTTTCTTTGTAATAAAGCCAGAGTAGAAAATTTAGTTTTCAATATCATAACTTTAGGAAAAAGGTATCCCGAATATGTATGCAGAATAAATTTTATATTCGATAATTTATAATGCTAAAGAATACAAATATTTCTCTCTTTAATGAAATTCAACCTTTAACATGCTTCAGTTTAATTTTGAGAAATATGCCTCGACGTTTCCTCGTATGAAAACTTATGACTACTACAAGCCTTATGTTGGCTCACTGCCCACTACGCTCTTTCAAATATATTGTTACAATATTATTTTCCAACTATTTAGCAAATACAGCTATTATGTGTATGATTTTGGTACTTTTACATTTTATCGTAATATAAATGATGCAGTGACTGAAAATATTTATGTGCATCATATTTTGTGAATTAAATCCAATTTAATATGCCACTCATGCATGATGGCAAATAGGAGTATGCTGCCACAAATACCCGTGTCAATGTAGGAAATAAAGGTATGAATTTTATTACTAAACCTTTAGCTATCAGTTATAACTGTATATAATATGTGTATATAAGATTATCGGCGTATTTTTAAAATCTTTATAAATTAAAATAAAATTTGCGATATTTAATTTAATTTCTTTTAAAAAATATCATGTGTACGTTAGCAAGCCACGCTTTCATTTAAACTTCTGTGTTTTCTTCATTAAAATATAAACAACGAAAATATTAAAAAATATTAAAAAAAACATGGTTAAGAAAATTAAAGTAACAGCTATCATGCGTTCGCCTGCTCTCAAGTTTTGAACATTTTTGGGCTAAGAAGAGTTCAGCGCATTAAATTAAAATAGAACTATGTTGGCAGGAACAGAGTACAGTTATTATTATATTTTAAAGAGAGCGCTTATCGCCTGAGTTACTATGGATCTATTTTTTTATTACTATTGAAATATTCACTAAATAAAAAATAGACCTTCTGAATTTAGGACTACCTTATACTAGACCACATGAAAGTGAAATAATCGAAAGATGTACCGATTTAAAGAGGAATTCTTTAAAATCAAAATCAATCTTAGTCTATAATGTCTTTAGTCTATAATGAACTCCTTGAGACTTCTTTTGGGGAATCAAAATTTAATTTTTAATTTTAAAAAACAGGCGACTTAAGTTATTTAAATTTTTTTCACAAATTAATTATTACTACTATTTTGGGTGGAAGCACGGTGAAAAATGACAAGTATACAAAATAATAAAAGGTTATCAAGTTGATAAATAAAAATATATATTATACACGTGCTTATTAACGTTCGATTCTTTTTGGTTAAAACGATGATAGAGATATTAAATTAATATTCTTTTCTATTAAAAAGGCTTAATCTATTATTAGTGCGATTCTTAAGTAGTTGGTTGAATACACAAAGGGGCGGTTATATATTTAATATCAAAATATTCAGACATGTTAAGAGAGAGCGTGCACATAGCCGTTTGAGTTGCATCGAGGTATAGACCGGACTGAAAGCTAGTGTTAAAACTGAAACCGGTACATTACGGAGTTTCACGTCGTAGCATATTATGTTTTTGGAGAGATTTTTTTTAAATTTAAGACGTGATTGATTCTTCGTGTCATTTTTCTTTTTAATATTTCTCCTTGCACTGTACGCTTTAACTCGAATAAACATCAGGTTTTCTTTCTATTAATTTATATCTATATTTTATTTTTTGCAATAAAATTTGAACAATTAAAAACCTTGAATAATAATAGAACTCTTGCTACACTTCATCGAGAAAAGAAAAGCGAGGAAAAAATCAGCTCTCTTATGACGTATTTATATATTATATACGCACACATGGGTCAGCTCGATTGGGGAGGGACCACATTCTCACAGAATACCAGCGTCAAATAGCAGCATAACGCTGCTGTGTTTCGTATGGGGAATTCAGAGATCCGGAGACCCCTTTGGAACGAATCACTGGCTGGCTGGCACTGGAAACGAATCATTCCATCTTAGTCCTCACGGGTGACAGCGCATATGCATTTAGATTCGTCATCGAGGTTAGAAGTAGATATCTATGGGCCACAGCAACCACTTGCATTAGGTGGACTGTGTGCTCGTTTGCCACCCTTATATTATAAAAAGGATGTGATCCGAAACGATAACCTCCAGAGCAAATGAAGCAAATATGCAGTTATCTCTAAGAAGCATAATATATTAAAACTAAATTACTATTAAAATGAAACGGAATCATTTTAATAATGAAAACTGAATTTTGTATGATCAGAAGTCACATAAAAATCAATAAAAAATTTTAGCATACCGAGCAAAATTGAAACTTCATACAGTTGATCTGATTACTGTGAAACCGAAGTAAAATGCAGTGGTACAAATTCTTGGATCAATGCCAGTATGTAATCTAAAGTTTTTCACTAAATTTTGGTACGTAAATCGTGAACATTCTTTCTTGTAGAGTTAAAACACTAAAGAATTTTAAATTATCCAATGGGAAGAGATTCCAAAAATGAAGTAAATATACAGCCTTTATACGTCGCAATGCTGAGCTCAGGCCTTCTATTATTACAGAGAGGGTTTTAGGGCAAGGAAATATCCGTCACGCTACTCAAATTCGTGTTGACGAAATTTACACGCTATTGAAATATTTTTTTATTCTTCTCAGACTTTCAGGTTTCTTAACGATATTAATCTTTACCATCAAGCACGTAATAAATCAGTATTAAAATTTCCCGCCACCATTGAATTTGAAATATTAATTAGAATTGCCGATCATTGAAGCCGGCGGAGAAAAAACTCATGTTCCTGGCGTACTGTGAAATTTATAGTTTGTTAAGTTACCGACAAAAATTGAGAAGATGCGAGAACAATGTTCCATTTTCAAATTCAATTATATTTTTTTTCAAAGTTTGCCTATTGTTTCACTCACAGCAGACAGATGTGCACACTGTTTATTTGTGGTTGCTGATGCCAATATACATCTACACTATCCTCGATTACGAATCAAAATGCGTTGTCACCCGTGGCGACTAAGATTGAACGCTTTGTTTTCATTGAAAAGGGTCTCTGGTTCTCTATACTCACTATACTAAATACACAAGCATTATGTTGCTAATTTATGCTGGTATTTTCGGAAACAAAGATCTTTCCCTGGTCGACCGACCCGTACGTGCTACAACCATAATATAGCTGCAAAGTGGCTCTACGACGTACAAAAACTGTTATTCATTACGTAATAATATTTAAATACTATTTTATCGTATTCTTTACTCTTCTAAAAACTTAATTCCTCATATGAGAACCTATTAGTTAATAATTAAAGTATATAATTATAAGTCTATGAAATACAAATGCCTATATTTTCAAAAGGATGACGAATTTCAACGAAAAAGGCATTATTATTTATTGTCACAACCTAATTAAATATTCTCAAAAATTAGAATTAATAAATGACCATTTCGTTCGTTCATATATTACATAGAAGGAATTTACTATTATATCCTACCCATGTAATCATTATACTAGATGTTTTGTCACATTTAGTTGGTTTGATTCAGAGATGAAATAAGCAGCCGTTTAATGATATTGCAGTGTCGTTTACTTTTATAAATAGTACTTTACCAATCCAATGGGTCGCCTTAAAAATAAAATTACTTATTGTATGAAATTTTGTATTCAATTGACAGAAATACTAAACAGAAATTTCGATAAAATTTGAAGCAACTTCTGCGAACTGTGTAAACTATTTTCACTCGTGAATTTTCACAACACTACAAATTGAATTGATATTGAGGAAAGTTAACAAAGAGTGGCCTGTCAGAAAGTTAGACAGTTGAATGCAAACTAATTGAAAACAAAACTAAAGCCTTTGTACCTCAATGAACAATTGTTTCAATAATATTTAACTTCATTGTTCCGTTAATTTATTTTGTTTCGTTTGATAAATAATAACGAATGGCTCGGCTTGTCCCGGGAAGGACCACGCTTTCACAGAATACCAGCGTAAAGTAGTCACTTAATGCTACTGTGTTTTGTATGGGGAGTGTAGAGAGAACCGAAGATCCCTATTTATTGGAAAAGAGGCATTTCATTTAAGTCCTTAGGGTGACATCTGCGTTATGATTCTTAATCAAGATAAGATGTTTATGGGATCATCAGGTGGACTGTGTGTTCGTTAGTCACCCATAATGTAAAAAAATTGTTTCCACTTTGGATAAAGAATGACTGCCTCGTTGATCTAGTCGTAGTAAATGGACCATGAGGTCCCGAGTTAGAATCCCGGGTCAGACTGTTATCATATCTGTTATTGGGTTTTTATGTCCAGAAATTCTCAGTAACAACCCGCAGTTAAGAAAATTGTGGTTTTTCTACCCTGTGCCTCGGAAAGCATGTAAAGCCGATCGTTCTCTCTCTGGTGAGGCAATAGAGGGTGCACCTGATCTTGCGCATACACTTGGACACTATAATTCTGTCCACTCCGCTGTGACCCGAAGTTCTGTCTGCAGAGCACAATAACATTAACGGATAAAAATATTAACTTATGTTACGTGCCTGAAAAGAAAACAATGAAACAAATTGCATTAATAGTAGTATACATAGGTCACTCTAAAAGTTTTGTTGTACTAAAATTTTTTTCAAATTATTAAAGCTTTTAAAAGAACTTTTTACAAAGTTTCACGCTAAATAAAATCTTAAAAACCACTTCAGAAGTTTTTACCGTGGTTGGAATAAGCATGTAAGTATTGATTTGTTTTCATTAATGGGATAAAACAAAACTATAGTCAGTTTAGAGCTTTTTAATTCTAATTTTTGTAAAATAAAGACAGTTACATTTTGAAAAGCACTATTTTTCGTGTCCTACTTTAAGCAAACAGGCATTTCATAAATTTAATTTACTACAGTACTTAAGTTCTCATAATTCGTCTACTGTTGGCCAATTTATCATGGGTCCTACGAACATACGAGTTATTGGCAGAGTGCCACCGACGGGGTCTCTTGTTATCATAACCATTTTCACTGTTTCCTACATTAAGTGCATAATATTTTTAATAATAATTTTCAAGATCGTGTAGTGGTGATGTTAGAATATTTACTACCCCATACATATCCCATATATTCCCGTGGTTGTCGTTAGAGGGGCCAAAAGGAAAAAATAACTAGGAGATGGCTAGAAGTGTCTTCCTGACAGACACGACTGCTAAAATTATTTGTATTCTTCTAAACAATAATGGACTGTAAAAAATAGTAATTTATTTTAATATCCATTTCATGTAGTTAATATGGGAAAACGCAAAGGAAATTATTAGGATAAAAAAACAAATTGATAATGTAGCATATGACCACTCGGAACGCTTAGCAAGCAGTCTTGTTTTAGGACTCGACTCAAACGGTGCAGTGCGGATCTATGGTCTGGACTTTGAGTAAATTGTTAATCAGTGAGTTTAACATCTGTGGGATTCACCCATTGTGTTATCAATTCAAACCTTCAGAAACGGTCCTGTCATGATTGACTCGTGTTGTTATTTGTTGAGGTTAATATCCAATTACGATGACAGGTTGATGATTATGTTATTTTAGTAATACGTTATGCCGGGGCTATTATTAACAATTTTGATAATACTGAAGTTATCTAGTCAGTTGTTGTGCCTTCTGATGTTGTGGCTTTTCATTAATGTCAACAAAATACAATATGTCACAGGAACTATGTGATTCCCGTTGTGTTGTGTATTAAAACGTATTGAAATAACTTTATTTCAGAAAAATCAACATAAACAAAAATTAAATTTATTATGTAACAACACTTTGATAATCGATTATCACAATTTTTAAAATTTTACTGCGACCGATTGTGATAATTATGCACAAACACTTATTCATCACTATGTCTACTTGAGGATCATGAAAATATTGTTCTGTACGATCGCCTTGTACCTCTATGCACTTACGACACTGGGTTATATTATAATATCAAGCCGGCTAGTTGAACGGTCCACCATGGCCAATCCATCTTTAAGAGACAAGTGGGTACGAATGTCTAGAACCAGCAGCATACCAAGGATTACTTCCAGTTCGTTCCTTGTCTACGCGTCATTGAAATTGTCTTGACTACATTTTAATAAAAACCAATTACATGCATTTACTTATGTAGCTTAAACAAACGGATCAAGAAACTGTAATATTTTACCTTTAAAATATAATCAAATGCTGAAAATCCTAAAAGTTACGTGAAACATATTAATCACAATGATGTAAATTATGCTACAAAGTATCTTATTGAATCCATCTTTAAGGCGATAGAATCCAATTGCACTGTTATCATTCTTTCTAAATGTAACCGAATCAAAAAACCGTGGATCACTCGGGTCTACTACGTGTGAAACAGAGATAAACTTCACAATAACTAAAACCTAAGTTGAGCCACTTAAGTCTTGAGCGAAATTGTGATATATGATCAAACTTGCGTACGTCAAAAATATATCGCATGCACAGATTGAACAGACGGTCGAGTTTGCTAAGCAGCTCCTCAGTTATACTTCGATAGGCAATATCAACATAATTTCAAATTGGAAGCAATAGATAGTTGACTAGCGTAAGCTTGGCGGCCTGAGGGATAAATTTTTGCCAGAGCTTTAATAAATGCATTGTGCTAAAAGTACGTTTTATGACCTCATTCACTTGTAACAACCAACTTAGATCATCTGCTAAAATTAAGCCGAATTTCTTAACCTGCCTAACATATTCTAAATCTATACCGTTTAGATGACATGTAATTTTTCTGCTTCTTATGATTATAACCTGTGTTTTGACAGGATTTAATATTAGTTCATGACAGCTCGCCCACTAATGAACTGCATCAATGTCAAAATTCATTCTGTTCACAAATGAATTTAGGTTATTTAAACTAAAATGCTGATACAGGTGGACATCATCTGCGTACATGTGATACTTGCTAAAATTTATTACGGAGGCAAGTGCATTGTTAAACACAGAAGCAACGGAGATTAAACACCACCTAGAGGAACACTAGCAAAAACGTTACACAAATCGGAGAACTTGTCATCAATACATATGCGATGCTGGCATCTCAGAGATAGGAACTGAACCATCGTAGAACTGATGATGTTAAATTCAGGGATTTCAGAATTGCAAACAGAATGTCATAGTAAACACAGTTCAAGGCGTTACTAAAGCCTAGAAGGACAAGAAGACCAAGTTGGCGATTATCTATCGCAAAGCGGATATCATCAGTTATTTTAATTAAGGCCGTGGAAATACTGTGCAGTGATCGGAAGCCAGACTAAAAAAGATTAAAGAGATTGGTTTTGTTCAGAAATTTTGTGAGTTGGCCATGAACAACCTTTTCAAGAATTCTGGAAAAGGAGGAGAGAAAGTAGTAGGAGAGCTTTTGTTGATGACGGGAATCAGGAATTATTTCTACTTAGTAGGGAAGGTACTAGAGGCAAAGATAAAAAACTATTAGATCAGAAACTATTTGGTCCAAAATAGGCAACACCATGTCACGTCCAATATTATCTGGCGTCGGACCATATTATGTATCCGTCACATCTATTAAAGCTGTCGAGCTTTACTAAATGTGACGGATACATATTTTTTTACTCTGTTATCAGTAACTGGTTCGAAACAGAAAGGAGTACAACAAAACAAAGGGAAAGAAGTTATATCTTTAATAAGCGTAACGGAAGAAACGCCCCTACACATCCTAACCGTTTGCGGACCCTTAATGCGCAAACGTAACACTCATCTGGGACACTATCTACTCCACCCAGAAGAAGTGAAATTGCTCACGGCTAAGCAACTCCTTCGATTCGAAGACATAGGGCTTAGCAGTGAACTATAGCCATAGTAGCGATCACAATAGATCTTTTAGGTCGCAGTGATATTGGTCTCTTTAACTAGACCTGCATAGCTGCTCGCACATAATAAAAAAATATATATCTTTAATAGTATCGCTATTGAGTCCAATGAAACAGGAAAAGAACAAAAGTGTTTGTTGAGCGCTGATAAGTCAAGGGAATAAAAAAACGGTAAAACGGTAAAAGCAAACAGAATGACTAACATTCTGTTTGCTTTTACCGAAGCCCAGGCTGCGCAAGAACATCTATATATTCTGGGATGAGCAAGTCTCAATAGTATTATGAATGTGTCGGCGTTTGGCATTTCGTATCTCGTGTTTTTTTTTAAATCTTTTCCAGTTCTTATTATTGTGCGAGCGTTTATGTTTTCTGTAAGCCGTTTCTACGTGCCATAGGAAATTGAATATACGGCCTGAATCAAGACGCCCGTTTCATTTTTACTTGTCTTTAAGGCGCTACTTTGTCAAAAGATATCATTATTATGTTATTGATTTACTGCAGTTTATTTTCAATGAATTATTAGTGTTATAGAAGTCTGCCCAATCAATATTGCACATCTTATGTTATAATATAATAGCTGACGATTCGTAAGGACAAGGTTACGCTGAAACACACTTTCGGAAGTTGCTATAATAATATAGCACTAAGATTACCTTTTATGAAGAGATAATAAATAGATTTTGTATTGAAAAAATTTGGGATGAAGTTTTTATGGTAGCTCTTTAAATTATTCTAGGTGCTACCTCGTGCTTCTGTTAGATATTGCTTAGTCTACTCCAAAGGGTAAAAATTGCCCTTTCAATAAAAATAAGAACCGACTTCAAACACTAACGGTAATTTATGAAACGTTTTCGGAAAAGATTGACATTAAATTACGTTTCCATAGCTTCTGAAGTCGGTGTTTTATTTGATACACTATATCATAGCGCTTACTTTCGAAGTTATTACGCCAAACCATTTTATTATTTTTAGATTAATAAAGCAAGTTTTCAAATTTATCAAAAGTTTAATTTTCTATAGCCTAATGTCTCATTTCTAGAAGTCTGCACTCTTTGTAAGAGTTAAAACCTTTTTACTCTTAAGTGAAATTCACTAGACAATATAAGTTTTACATAACTGTCTTTGTGAAACGAGATCAAAGTACTAAATCGGAACTTTGCATTGTAACAGCTGCTTCTGATTGATATTAGTACTGGGACAATTGCTTCTCTACGAAATAAATAAAAAAGCATGACAATAAGGTATAACTACTTCATTCAGTTTTTCAGTTTTATTCAAAATAAGATTTTAACTATGCCACTTTTTACTGTTGTAGTATTTTTAGTCTTCTGCGAAACGTTTTGACGAACTAGCTCGGCTATAACTCTCACAAGAACAAGGGCATTGTCCACATTTAGCTATTTATGGTTCACTCTCAATCCTTTCCTTAATGATTTCTTAAATTTACGCGAACACTACACATTGAATAAAACTATTATTTATGGATTTTATCGCATTTAATTACTTTAATTTATTTTTATTATTATCCCGACGTTTCGGGTGCTTTACAGCGCCCATGGTCACGGGGGGGGGGGACTGAGATGTTTGACGTCCCAATGTCATAGTTAGTCCGGCTACCTTCAGTTTTTTAATATTAATTTTTGGTCCGATTTACGCAAAACGAGCTTATAGTATCATGAAGTCTTGCAGTGGTGTGCTTGGGTTTGGGTTTAATTTTGTTAATTATAGGATCCCAAGCAGATGGTAGCACCCAACCATCTTCTCTATTGAAATTTGGATGTTTTTTAATTTCAATAGCCTCGCGTATCATCCTTGGTAGGAATCGGTGTTCTTTTGCGAGAATTTGTGGTTTATCAAATCTAATGTAATGGTGGGGACGATCTTGAACATGTTTGCAGACTGCAGACTTCCCGGAGCGTCGGTGCTTCACATCAGCTATATGTTCCTTCACGCGGGTTTTTATAGATCTCTTTGTTTGACCTATGTAAGAGAGACCACATTCACAATCTAGCTTGTACACACCTGCATCTTGTAGAGGAATATTACATTTGATGGATGGTAAAAGTTGACTAATCTTCTTCAGCGGCTTGTAGTATGTCTTAATGGACGCTCGCTTCAAGATGTAGCCAATCTTGTCCGTGACTCCTCTAACATATGGTAGTAGAGCAGGCGCGCGCTCGACTGTGGCCGGCTTCACTCGTTCACTGTGACGTAGGCGCGGGACCCGAAGCTTGTTGTCTTGCAATACTTGCTTGACGTGCTGAAGCTCCGCGGCCAGATGTTTTCTGTCACAGATCCCTCGTGCTCTCTGAAACAAAGATTTACCCACGGTAGCTAACTGTGAAGGATGATGGTGAGATTCACCATTTAGATATCTTTTTTTTTATAGAAGAGGGGGCAAACGAGCATGCGGCTCACCTGATGTTAAGTGACTACCGCCGCCCATGATCAACCGCAACACCAGGAGAATTGCGGGTACGTTGCCGGCCCATTAGAAAGGAGTAAGCTCTTTTCTTGAAGGTCCCCAGGTCGTATCGGTCCGGAAAAATCGCCGGTGATAAACTATTCCACAGAGAGGTTGTACGTGGAAGAAAACTCCTTGTGAAACGTACAGTGGTGGACCGCCAAGCATCCAGATGGTGTGGATGGTATCGGGACGTTTGCCGTGTCGTGCGTTCACGAAATTTGGCGGCTGGGATTAATCCGAACAATTCCTCAGAGCACTCCCCGTGATAGATGCGATAAAATACGCAAAGAGATGCAACATCTCTTCGCAACGCCAGTGAATCGAGTCGATCGGAAAGCACTCGGTCGTCGACGATTCGAGCTGCTCTGCGCTGGATGCGGTCAAGTGGAAGGAGCTGGTACTGGGGAGCCCCAGTCCAGAGATGGGAACAGTATTCCATGTGCGGCCGAACTTGCGCCTTGTAAAGTTGCAGGCGGTGTGCCGGCATGAAATACTGTCCCGCTCTGCTGAGCACGCCAAGCTTTTTAGAGGCCAATTTGGCCTTCCCTTCCAAGTGACCACGAAACTGCACGTCACTCGATATGTCGACGCCGAGGATTCCGATACTGGCTGAGGCAACAAGAGGAGTGCCTTGAAACTGAGGGGATACGACAAAGGGGTTCCTTTTAGCGGTTAACGCGCAAACTTGTGTCTTCTGGGGGTTAAACTGGACTAGATGTAGTCGTCCCCAATCCGAGACTCTGTTCAGCAAAGACTCGACTTCAGACACAAGTTTGTCCCGGCACTCGGAGACGTTTTCCCGAGAAATATTGGCTCGGCCGGAGTAAAGAGCATCACCAGTGCTGTCATCTGCATAGCAATGAATGTTACGGGTATGCAACATATCATTGATATGCAGAAGAAACAGCGTTGGCGATAGCACGCAGCCCTGTGGAACACCAGCATTAATAGGCTTACAATCGGAGCTTGCACCGTCTACAACGACCTTGATGCTCCGATATGCAAGAAAGCTGGTGATCAAATCGCACAATTTCTCGGGAAGCCCATAGGAAGGGAGCTTCGAAAGAAGCGCTTTGTGCCAAACCCGATCGAAGGCCTTCGCAATGTCCAAACTAACGGCCAATGCCTCCCCCTTGAACTCTACTGCCTCCACCCATCTGTGAGTGAGGTAGACCAGAAGATCACCAGCTGACCGACCACGGCGAAAACCGTATTGGCGGTCACTAATCAGCTGGTGATCCTCAAGGTACCTCATGGGCTGGCAGTTTACAATGGACTTCATTGTTTTGGAGAACAAGGAGGTGATGGCGATTGGCCGGTAGTTGGACGGGTCTGAGCGGTCGCCTTTTTTAGGGATCCGGTGGACGAAAGCCGTCTTCCATGATTTTGGGACTACGCCTAGGGAGTAGGAGTACCGGAAAAGACGCGTTAAAACCGGTGCCAACTCTGGAGCACACGTCTTCAGCACAATTGGGGGGATTCCGTCAGGCCCACTCGACTTGTGGATGTCCAGGGAGAGGATTGCTTTGCGAACCGAGCGCTGTGTGAACTGCACTTCCGGCATGGAACACTCACACCGCGGGATGGTCGGCGGCGTACTCCCCCCGTCATCAAGAGTCGAGTTAGACGCAAAGAAGCAGCCTAGAAGATCGGCTTTCTCCTTTGCAGTATGGGCCAGTGAGTCGTCCTCCCTGTGCAGAGACGGAAGAGATGGCTGACAGAAATTCCCCTGGACAGCCTTAGCGAGAGACCAGAATGCACGGGTTCCAGAAGGAAGGCGAACTAGTTTCTCGCTAATTCTGCCTATGTGCTCTGACTTTGCCTTAGCAATGACTCTTTTGAAGGACCTAGAGGCGGAATTATACTTCTTTTTTAGAGCGCTGGTGTTTACATCCCGGGACGCTGATGCATCAACCCAGGCTTGGTAGCACTCCTGCTTATAGCATGATGCTATTTTACAGGAGCGACCAAACCATGGCTGAGATTTGCCTCCAATGGGCACCATAGAGGAAGGAATAAAAAGTTACATACCCTGAAGTACCACATCAGTAACAGAATCCGCAACAACGTTGGGATCATCCGGCGAGAAGCAAACCCGCCCCCAAGGGTAGGATGCAAAGAAAGACCGCATCCCGTCCCAATCGGCTGACCTATAGTGCCAAACACGGCGGCAGCCTGCAGAATGCAACCGCGATTTCAGCGTGAGTGGCACAACACTCCAGACCAGACAATGGTCCGAGGAGTAAAGGGGCGTCGACGGAAATCCGATATCCGTCCGGGTGAGAGGTCAGCAGAAGGTCCAACAGGGAAGGTGCATGATCCTCCACATCTGGAATCCGCGTAGGCGAAGTAACCAGTTGTGTCAGACCATATGCCAAGGCAAAATCATGAACAGATCTCCCCGCATGATCGGTTAAACGTGAACCAAGCCATTCGGCGTGATGGGCGTTAAAGTCGCCGAGGATCACGATCTCTGCGGAGGGGATCTGCTGTAGCAACGAATCTGCAGCCATTTGGACGTGGTCGAAGAGTCGGTCTGTTTCGGCATTACCGCTTTGGGACCTATAGAGGCACCCGTAGACGCGCGGATGGTCGTCGCTGTCTACGCGTAGCCACAGGATGGATAGGTCCGAACCTTCAAGTCTGCCGAGGCGTCGAGAACAGATGTCCTCTCTGACGTAAACGCAAACTCCAGCCCGAGGCACAAAGGAGTGTTCCAGTTTGTACCCTGGGTAGGAGAGATACGAGACATCAGCCGGAGAGGACACCTGCGTCTCGGTCAGAAAGAGCAGAGCCGGCCTCGCCGTCTCGAGATGGTAGTGGACGGCGTTTAGGTTAGAGTGAAGTCCCCTGATATTGCAGAAATTCACGGACAGCGTGGCAGGGGTCGCCTTGGTCTTGTTGCTCCGTTTGCCCCGAGCAGTTGTAGTCTTGAGCGGAATTTCGCCCCCCCCCCATAATACGCGGGGCAGCCTGAGCACCCACGCTCAGAAGTGGAGAAACATGGTCGTGGATGCTCAGCGAGGGATTCTTCAGGGGTGCTGGTACCCTCCTGGGGTAGTCTATCTTTATTTAATTCCGCTACCATGTTGATGGGGGGTGGGGATTTGGGCCTCCGGCCACCTGCACTCACCAGACGAAACGCGGAAGCAGAGCTTCCACTTCACGCCGGTATTCTGTGAAGTCGTGGTACCACCCCGGTTTGAGCCGGCCCATTCGTGCAACAGCAAAGCTGCCACATGGCTCTACCACTGTCAATATCGGCTGGTATGGGTCTTTTCCTATACACAGTGTGACCAATAGTATTATCAGGATTTCGGATGACTAAAACATCTAGGAAAGCTAAAGAATGATTTGCCTCTAACTCCATTGTGAATTGTATTTTAGAGTTTATGGAGTTAAGGTGATCTAAAAATGCAGTTACTTTGTCAGATGGTAAAATTGTGAAAGTGTCGTCTACGTACCGCTTGTAGAACCTTGGATTTACAGGAGCAGTAAGAAGGGCTTTCTCTTCAAAGTCCTCCATGAATATGTCGGCGACTATGGGAGACACAGGTGAGCCCATCGCCACACCATCTACTTGCTTGTAGAACTCCTCCTTCCACAATAGATAGCCAGATGTGAGGCAATGTTCAAGTAGTATTGCATATTCTTGAGGCATGTTATTTTCTTCTAGCTTCCTAGTTACAATTGAGATGCAATCCACAATAGGTAGGCATGTAAATAGTGACTGAACATCAAAACTGACCATAGTTTCATTGTTAGCGAGATGTAGGTCTTTTATCTCACTCACAAAATGGTATGAATCCTTTGTGTGTGCTCTGGTATGTCCTCTTAGTGGTGATAGTATTTTTGCTAAGTATTGTGCCAGCTTATAAGTTGTTTGGTTTGTGTATCTTCGGTAACCCATACAACCTCGGTGGTTTGGCATATGATGGTATTAGCGAATTCACGTCGAGATTTAATTTTTCGGAGTATTTCTTTAGTAAATCGCTAGTTGCTTTAAGCGTGTTAGTTGTAGGGTCTGTTTTGACCTTTTTATATGTACTTTCGTCCGATAAAAGTTGTTGTATTTTAAAATTATATTCCGACGCGTCCATTACTACCGTAGCATTTTCTTTATCCGCGCGGAGAATCGTGAGTTCTGGTCTGTTCCGTAAGTTATTTAGCGCTGTAAATTCGTCTTTGGGAAGGTTTGGTTTCGGCACTGAACTACGACGTAACAAGGACGAAATATCTTGACGTATGGCCTCCAAATCTTCCTTACCGTTATTATTCTTAAACAGACAATACTCAACACTGCAGATAATTTCTTCGTACGGGATTTTTCGCGGAGTTAATGCGAAGTTCATTCCCTTCGCTAATACTTTCATTGTCGGTTCGTCCAGTGTATGTTTTGACAAATTATAGACAGTGCGTTGTTTATAGTTTGTGTCTATGGTCAACGGTTGTTTATTGTTCTGGCGTTGACTTGGATGTTTGGCATTTGATTTGATCGTTAATTTTTGGTATTTTTCTATTTGTTTATTTTTGCATTCATTGTATTTTGATGTTTCTCATTTGTTCAAAGTTTCGATACAATTATTAAAATCAAATGTCGTTAAAATTGTCTTTAGTTCACTAGACAAATTGTCTATGGTGTTGTTTATGAAATGTAAATCGAACCGTTTCTGCTGAATCACCGTCCGTAACAACTTTTTACTTGCCTGATTTAAGATCTTAGCGCTTCCTCGAATGTCCTTCTTTGTTGATATTTTGACACACGTAGGAATGAGATTATGGTCTCTGCATCTCTTCAAGAAATTTAAAGATGTTATATATCTTGCGCGCTTGGTTTTAAGATCTTCTAATCGGCGAATTTTATTTGCTATTACCAGTCCGTACTGGTTCACATAATGATTTCTTAAATTTACGCGAACACTACACATTGAATAAAACTATTATTTACGGATTTTATCGCATTTAATTACTTTAATTTATTTTTATTATTATCCCGACGTTTCGGGTGCTTTTCAGTCCCCCCCGTGACCATGGGCGCTGTAAAGCACCCGGAACGTCGGGAGGCCTATGTTCAGCAGTGGACTTGTGAAGGGCTGTAATGATGATGATGATGATGATGACAAGAAATGCATCCTTTTCCTGTAAGCATTTGGTTTGTAGCCATCATTTTTCCTGTGAATGATATGCCACGCTTTACGGTACCTTTGGCCACAGTTACTGAGTTGTTTGAAGACCTGATGTCATAGTTAACCTGAGCTACCTTCAGCTTTTAAATATTAAGTTTTGGTCCAATCTAGATTGAATGAACCACATTAAATGAAATCTCAAACAAAAGTTAACAGGGTCTTGAATTCTTTCAGTGGTAAGCTTTGGTTTGGATTCAAATTTATTAATAATGGGATCAACTTCTTAGTTATATATTGATCCCAAGCAGTCCCATCTGTAACCATGGATACTGTCAAGTGTGTGCTGAAAAGCTTAAAATAACTACGATATGATCAGTAAAATTTATATTATACAATTTTTTAAGTTGTTGTGATGTGTTAAAATCATGTAAATTCAGACACAAAAAGAAAGGACAGTAGCTTTATAGTCATTCATTTTGAATAAGCGCGAGAACGATACTAAGAAACTTTAAATGTATTAAATTTCTCATTTCTTCGACGATTCTTGTTGGAGAACTCTGGTCGAGAAATTTTTACAAGAGTGTAGTCGGATTTTAAAAGTGTGGAATGTTTATTAAAAGACGAGTAACTGGACTAGAATGTTGTAACTTTCTGTTTATTGGATAACAAAGCACTATCAAAAATACATTTCTTCGGAATCTTGACTCTGAATTATTTCAAAGAACGACGAGCGTTAATTAAGCGCATAATCAAGGCGAATAATTGTTTTCAAGAAAAAAACACTAATAAATATAAAAAAATGTAAAAAAATTGTAAGTACAGCTATAAAACAATATCAAACAACTCTGATTAATGGATGATTATTATTAGATTTTAATATTTTTCCAAAATGTAAGTATATAGTATTAAAATATGAATTTCCGAAAATTCTTAACAGGAATTTAATTAAAACCTACGAATTTTAGAATAACGAATGGCAATTAAGTAAGGGCAAGGCGAGAATTCTTGTAATTTGTTTGGGCGTTGTTAAAATTAGTTTCTTAATGTCATTGGCGTTGAAGTACCTACATAGTTTCCTGTTCACTAAGTTTTTTTTTCATAGAATAGGGATAACAGAAGAACACTCAGAGTGGATGCTGTGGTCCAAAAGTGTGGTGGGTGTAGATGAAATTTATCATCGATTAGGAATTAAAATATAAATGTGTTGTCAACCCTGAGCAGTAAGACCAAATGCCTCTTATGCAGTAAAAATAATTCTTTACACTCACCACACGACAGATAGCAGAAATGTGCTGTTGTTTTACGCTGGTATTCTGTGATAACGTATCTCTCCTCAGTCGAACCGATGGTGAGTGTAGAAAATCAGAGACCCATTTTCCTGGAAACGGAGCATACATTCCATCTTAGTCCTCAAAGTGACAACGAATCTGTATTTTGTTTCTTATTTGAACATATATATGTACGAGTAGATGTCTGTTTGCAAAAGCATATATTTACCATTAGGTGGGCTATGTGCCCGTTTGTCACCCTTTTTATATAAAAGTAAACTTAATTGCTGAATATAATTAAGAATCTTGTCTAAAAATATTGTGATGTAAAATTATTATATTCTATAACAAGCACATGTTGTGCAGCTTAAAATACACTGTAAAACAATATGGACATCGGACTTTAACCATGTCTGTTTGTTTGTTCAAAAACAAATATGAAAAGTGCGGTTATGTATATCGTGTTCGATTCAATATTTCTTTTAATATAGTTATGAAGGGTGTTTGCTTCTAATGCGTCGTATTTGTGAACGAGTATTTGTATGACCTGGTTGGAGCGCGCTTGTGCACTGATGGGCTGGGCACTGAAAGATCTATGTCTAGTTTTTATAAATAAAAAAAAACAGTTGTCATGCTTGTGTACAGGAGAGATTTATTATTTTTATATTATTATATTTAACCTTGAATTAAAGACCAAACATCAATTAGCTATGTCACCTGAAAACGATATTAATTTCTTTTATCAAGAAATAATAAAACATTATTTAATTTAATTTCACATTATCATCATTCTTACTGATATGAGACTTCTACTCTTGAAACTTTCTTGTCCACTGATTGTTCGAGCTATGTCGTCAGAAAATTACCATATAATACATATAATATCAATCCGTTAAAAGTGACAATCATAAAGGCATTTACTCGAGTCACAGCCTTGTACCGGTTAGCCAATGTTAAGACGGCTCCCTCTAGTTTGAATGATGACCTATTAAAATTTGCAAGAAATAGATAGGTGCAAGTGGTTTACGGCCGTATTTAATGACATTCCTTGGGAGGGCTATGTTTTGTCTATGCAATGGAACTTGCGAAGGGATGTAATGAAGATGATGATGATCATCATCATCCTAAATTTATTAGATACGAGATTTTTCTAAAGCGTATCCTCAACAAGCTATATCGCGATTCAGGAAATTTGTGGCGTCTTATTAACTTTTGGTTAACCGTGAGCATTTCTGGGTTTGAGAAATGCACAACTTTTGTATATTTCTCTTATTACACACTACCGACAAAATACGGTAGAGTGAGGCACACACATTAAGATAAAATTCTGCTAAATACGTGTTGTATATAAGGAACATGTTTACGATAGGGAACGATTAATAGGTTAGACCTTTCAATTAAAAAGTTTGCATTAGGTTTCTATTTTATCAATCAGAAGTGATAACTGAACTTACAGTCCACATGACAGTAAGTGGCAACTGCTATGTACATAGACCCATGCAGCCTACTTCAAACAAAGAAGCCAACAAATGCGTTGCCACCTTTGAGGACTAAAGTGAAATGCCTTACAGCCTGTAATTATCAGCTCGCTATTCCTTTTGAACCAGAATAAAATATTCTTAACACTGCTATTTTGCCACTGAAAAAGGTGACTAACCCTTTACCCCGATGGTATACAGTGCAGGTTCGTAAGTTTCAAAAAGATCTCAAAATCGTGCGGATTCGATTTTCCGAACGCAACCAACGACGATCGATCGTGAGAGATATAAACTCTTGGATAGTTTTTTTATAGGATAGGTGACAAACGAGCACACAGTCAACCTGATGGTAAGTGATTGCTGTGGCTCATAGACGTCTACATCTATCCTCGATTACGAATCAAAATGCAGATGCGTTGTCACCCGTGAAGACTAAGATGGATTGTCTCGTTAACAGTAAAAGGGGTCTCCGGTTCTCTACACTTACCATACAAAACACAGCAGCATTAAGCTACTATTTTACGCTGGTATTCTCTGAGGGCGTGGTCCTTCAACGGTCGAGCCGACCCATTCGTGCAACAGATATACTTCTAATATAAATTAACGCCAACTTTAACACCGTTAAATGGCATTGAAATTTAGTGACGTGGAGCGTTCAAGTGTAGCCAACTTTATCGCATTATATTTGTGTGTTTATAGGTATTGGCGTTTTTTTTATAGAATAGGGTGACAAACGAGCACACAGTCCACCTGATGGCAAGTGGTTGCTGTGACCCATAGACATCTACATCTATCCTCGATTACGAATCAAAATGCAGATGCGTTGTCACCCGTGAGGACTAACATGGAATGCCTCGTTTCCAGTAAAAAGGGTCTCCGGTTCTCTACACTCACCATACGAAATACAGCAGCGTTAAGCTACTATTTCACGCTGGTATTCTGTGAGAGCGTGGTCCTTCCCCGGTCGAGCCGACCCATTCGTGCTACAACTATACTACTAATATAATTGCAGCATGGCTCTACCACGTTGTTTCCCGTTAGTGTAGCACCAGTATTAACGCGTTTGCTCGATGCTCGACGCAGCGGCTGGTAGGCGGGGCGATACCATGGCAACCATGGTGGCGCAATATTTTTTTCAATAAAAAGTTTTAATTTTTTATTTTTTATCGTAAATCATTTAATTTACTACTACCCAATCTTTTGTACCTTATTTTATTCTATTTGGAATCATCTCTGTGGAATTTTTCCTCAGTTTATTTATTTGCTTATTATCTTAAAAAGAAATGTAATTTTGTATAGTATATCTGTGTGGTATTAAAATTACTACAATCTACGAAACTTATAACTACTTTACTGTGTGTTTTGGCGGGAACTTGACCTCACACGAATTTTTGCTTCTGTTTTATCGCATAAACAATGTATTGAAGTGGATTTTGATTCGTAAAAGTGATACGATTTTGTGATTTAGGTACCTGCGCGTGTAAACTTTTAGAGAAAACGACGAAACAATGCTTCGATGTTAATACAAACCTAGAGTTATTTTGATCGGTTAGGCGTCGAACTTGCTGCTTGTCTGCTGGGTAGACAGTTTAATCCCGTTCTATCTAAATAGCTGTTAAATATTTGATTTCTTCAGCTGCATCAGTAGCACCTGTGCTTCTTTACAAATTTAACAACAGAACACTTATAACAACGAGTATTTTTAAAACACTTACGGAAAAATATTGGTACACATAATCGTCCTATTTTAATTAAACAATAATTAATAGGAACTGTAATCTAACACATTTATACATTTATAATTTAATTTGCTTAATAAATATAATAAATGAACTACTAAAATGACTTACGGTTGTTTTTTTTAAATAAAGACGTTATACCGATATTTCTTCGATTTTTAAAACTCCGATATTGACTTACTGTATATTAACTTACGATATATAAAAGACCAACATTGATATATTTATAATTATCGATATATCAATAATATGATATTTAAAAAATATCACAGTCCTAGTTTGGACTGATCGGTTGGAATGATCAATGGAACTGAGAGTGTAGAAATTTCTTTAGTTTGTTTGAACTGATATCATTTCGACCGGTCAGTTAAAGTCATTAGGACTTTAACTGACCGCGTGTGGCCACTATAAGACTGTCCAAGAACTCTAAACTACAAAAGCGGAAATGGTTAAAGTGCATATTCCCATGTGATGCCTTCCGCACCTACGAATTCCAATGGAATGTCGAGCTAATATGAGGAATGTACTCATTTCCAGCAAAATAGTTTGCGGCCGATTTATTACTTCACGCAATGCTCATTATGCAGTTGATCACAATAAGCCAACTGAAACTGAGATTAATAATCCACTTTGAAAGGCGCAACTGATAATCAATCGGGTTCAGTATACTTGCAATAAACTGGAAAGAGTTCTCTTCTCATCTTATTACTCTATAGATCAGCAGATAACACTTTCAGTGGCCGCTGTTCTTGGCGACAGGTCCTCATAACTATGTTAGTTCTTGCTATTATAGTTTGATAAAACGTAACTAGAGTTAAACGTGGTTACGTGTGTATCTCTATTATATATATACACACATAAACACATATGTATTTATGTGTTTATGTGTGCATATATAACAGATATTTGTGATCCTTGTTTTGTTCCTAAAAGTTAAAATAATTGTTATTCTGTGAATTTAAAATTGATGAAATGATGAACAAAAATGATAAAAGTGACTATTGTGAGTATTGTAGATTGTACCTAAGTGTCGCCACTATTTCAGTAAAACTGAAAACTGAAAAGATAAATTTTCTTTGCATTTTTCCTAGCTTCCTTATTTCAAGAACCACCCGAAATTATTTTTTTTAAATATGTAACTTTTTTTCTTCAAGTGTAAAGGATTGTCAGGCAGGATTAATCTTTTTTATTTTTAGGTTAGCGTCGATTGGAAGTGAGCTTATTTTATTGAATAGCATGGATGAGAATTCAGTCTCAATCGGAAAAACAAAATTTGATCGTGTTGTGCTGATGGTTCTAAAAATAAGAGGGCTCCGTTTATATCGCTCGTTATCATAATTTATTTTCCTAATATTTTTATCATTTAAAAGTTGAAACAAAAACATAAGTAAAATAGCATCTACTAACCACAAAGGTTTGTAAATAATGCTATATTATACGTGGTCGTAAACGCTCAAGGTCCCTCAGCAAACTTTGGAGAAATTTTAGGCTCGGTATTTATCTGAGAAATAGACTTTATAATGAATATAATATCATATAGCTCGGAGAACCAACGACTGATTGAGAAGAAAGGTTCTCGAGTGGACAGCTCATACCGACAAGTAAAGTGTAGGGCACCTTACATGATGAAATGACGACCTGGAGGATAGTGCTTTGTGGAACTTTTGTGTTCAGCAGTGGATTTGTAATGGGCTGTAATGATGATTATGGTGATATACGAGATGGTATTTATATACATAATATCTCATATATAATCTCCATTATAGTATATAGTTATCAAACACAAATAATTAATTTCTTTAATAGGGAATAATATAATCCCTATTGAGTTCTAGGTATATACCTAGTTGATATGTTATATTAAAATCTTGTATAACAGACCACTGATTTTTCCTACCTCTTGACAAATAGGTGTCGAGTTGATATAAAAGCGGGAGCAGATATTTGTAACATCGTCAAATAACTTTCACATAAAAATCTCGTTGACATATTATAGATGCACAATAAATGCAATACATTTAGGAGCATTTCAGTTTAAACGTCTGAGTGCCAGCTCCTTCCACTTGACCGCATCCCTCCTTGACCAAGTTCTTTCTGATCGGCTCTATTCACTGGCGCTGCGTAGTAATTTTGCATCCCTTTGCATTTTCTTTCGCGTCTACTACGGGGAGTGTTCTGAGGAATTGTTCGGATTAATTCCAGCCACCAAATTTCACGTAAGCATATCGCGTTAAAATTCACAATATCATCCTCACCATTTGGATGCTTGGCAGTCCACCACTGTGCGTTTTACTAGGAGTTTTCTAGCTCGTACAACATCTCTGTGGAATTGTTTAACATCGGCGATTTTTCCGGACCGATACGACTTAGGGACCTTCAAGAAAAAAGCTTACTCCTTTCTAATGCCCCATTTATATTCAGCCCTGTAGGGCAGGGAAGTGAGCAAGGAAGTAGGCAGGGCAGTATGTAAACAGGCTACTCGCGCTGCCACTGCCACTGCCACTGCCACTGCCGCTGCCACTGCCGCTGCCACTGCCCGATGCTCCCTCAAATGTCGATTTTTCGTGCGGAAGTCAAAGGACAGGCAGCGCGAGCGGCAGTGAGTGTTCACATTCTGCTCCATCGCTCACTTCGCGCCAAGCGCCTGGACGAACGGACGTGCGTGCCGTCCTGTTATTAAATAAGTACGATCTGCCAAAATGCCTTTCGAGTGGAATAATGAAAATACAATAAAGTTTTTAGAACTGCTGGAATCAGAAAAAACTATATGGGATTTCAACGATAAAAACCATAATTCATCATCTTCAACGAAAACGAATTTTCTTTTTGAGATAACATAATTCCTATGTACATAATTAATTACAAATTAGTCAAATTTATTATAATTAATATGAAATTCAGTTTAAGGAATTAATTAACATTGACATTTTATTTCTAAAAACAATCAGTAAGTCATATTGATTATTTATTAATTAAAAATCTCTGTTTTGTGTAGATTAGCCTCTAACCTAAAATCTCGTCGTACTGTCAGGGATCAGATGTTTTTATATAAAATCATTCATAATAGGGTCGACTCCATACCACTTCTAAGTGAAATAAATTTTAGATGCCAAAGGATAAGTGCTAGAAAGAAACTTTTATTTTGTACCTCTACAATGCGCACTAAATACGGCAGGAACAATTTTATAACTCGTGCATGTAATTCTTATAATAACATTTTTTCAGGTGTTGATGTATTTTCTCTGTCATATAGACAGTTTAAAAAAGAAATTGAAACTGTAATGGGTAAAATTGATATTTCACATTAATATTATATTTTGCCATAACTTAATTTTAGTTCTACACACCTAAGTATGTTATGATGTTTGCTTGTTGTCGATGAGTTACTTATCTGTGGAAACTTTATTGTTAATTGTAAGATTAATATGTGTTATGTATTAGACTTAAATTATGTATGTTTCCCTTGAAAAAATAAAAAATAAAAAATAAAAATAAAATAAAAATAAAAATAAAATGTAAAATAATGTATTAAGTTAAATGGTAATATTTGCATAATAGCCTGAGATTTGTAAATTATAATTTTATTGTAATTAAAATTATGAGTAAATTTATAATGTAGTGTAATTATTAAAATAATAATAGCTTAACTAATATCATATAATATTTAATATTATTTATGTAACAATAATGTAACAATTTATGAACATATTTTTTGTGTAAGAATTCAAATAGAGTGGAATTGTATAAATATTTAATTGTACATAAAATTTGAATTCGAAAAGAAGGTTTGTACCAAACTTTTAAGCAATGAAATAGTTTTAAAATATAACATTGGGTTTGTGCAATTAGCTGTATTTCATATCATTTTTGCATGCCAATTATGGCAAAACATGTCGGTTCCAAATCATTGATCATCTTATGTACCATGTTTTTAAGCAAATAAATTTTCTATCTATCTATCTATCATCTTTTGAATTTGATATCTTTCTGAATTATTAACACAATTTTGTATTACAAGAAGACGCAGCGCGGACGCTGTAATTATTTCGACGTCTGCCGTAGTCGAAAGTGATGTGAGTGGTAGGGCAGAATGTAAAAACACACTTCTCTTGATCCTGCTACGGCAGTATTTAGCGAAGTATTGCCGGCAGCGCGAGGAGCAGTGGCAGGGGTCGAATGTAAATGAGACTTAAAAGGCCGGCGACGTACCTACAATTCCCCTGGTTTTGCAGTTGTTCATGGGCGGCGGTAGCCACCTACCTACAGGTGAGCCCCCTCTTGTGTTACAAAAAATTATATGAAACTAAGCACTTCTTTATTAAACATAATAGAGATAATGATTGTATAGTACATATTCTAATGTTATTTGCTTTAAAACTGACTAGCTGTGCCCGCGACTTTTTTTTAAGTGGAATATTTTTCGTTGCCAGTTTTCAGACGTTATTCAGGAATCATTCAGGAAGTGCGCCCAGGAATTGTATCAAATAAAAGCATAGCTTTGGGGTGTATTTTATACACTGAACATTTATTTATTTATTTATTCTTAATTGTACACTTTAATTAAAAGGGCAAAAAAAAACAAAGGACGGACTTAATGCTTTTTAGCATTCTGTGCCAGTCAACCCGGGACGTGTGGAAATAATGTAGTGATGGTTGCCAAAAATATGAGAGTATTGTTTAACAGCATGTCTATGTTATTAAACATGTAACGGGTATCCACGTAACGATAAGCCCAGGAATTGCATCACTTAATTCCTTCGTCTCCATTCGATCATCAGACCACCAAACGCTTGGCTGGTCTCCCTTGATTGCCTTTGACTTTCTTTGATCTTTCACTCTGATTCAAGGCCAAAATGAATAGACTTTTTAAGCTAAATCAAAGCCCTTTACCATTTTCGGCTGCATAACCACTTATCACTAGGTAGGAGATTAATCAAGCACTGACTTAAAATAATAAAACGGTAATGAAATCTATTAAGTTAGTTTTGGGAGGTATGATAAGGATATTGAACGACGAGTGAATGCAGGAAATAAAGTAAATAGGGATCTACACTCTATTGTGAAAAGTCAGAATGTGTCAAAAAAGGCACGTATGGCGATTCAAAGTGCTGTATTAGTCCCTACTTTAACGTATGGTAGTGAAAGTTGGGTGTGGCAGAAGAAGCACGAGAGTAGAATAAATGCAGTAGAAATGCGGTCGCTAAGGAGTCTGCTGAAGTCTGGAGGAGGCTGAATCTGAGTGACAGAGTGAGAAACTGTGTGATAAAAGAAGAGTGTGGTTTGCAAGACTATGCGGTGTCCAGGATTAAGAAAGGAATGCTTCGGTGGTTTGGTCATGTAGAAAGAATGAATGCGGAAAGACCGACAAGCAAATATATGTTGCAGAAGTGAATGGAAGAGTCGGAAAGGGACGTCCTAGGCGGAAGTTTGTCGACCAAATTGGCGATATACTAAAAATGGGCCAAATTAAGAGTACCCTTAACCGACGAGCATTTACGCGTAGGTATATGGATGTGGAAGAAGCGAGAAAGGTATGTCTGGATCGTGCTAAATGGAAGTCTGTAGTCTCTGCCTTCCCCTCTGGGTGACAGGCGTGAGTGTTTATGTTATGTTATCTTTTATTTTGGAATGATTGATTATTTTGAGTTTTTATCAGGAAGTTACTGCCACCCCGCTGCTGCTTACGACACATATGCGATTGTATCTGGCAGAGGATTCCGCCAACGAGTTAGCTTTACTGAATCTCGTTCATATTTATGATTTAATTTAATTCGTCTTTATATTTTAACAGCTAACAATTCAATAGTCGTAGTGCTGTTCGTTGTTCAACATGTCAAAATAGTAAACAAAGCTATCCTAAATGGGTTACGCATGCAAATTCGATTAATCTTATTAGTTATTTATCTCTAGAAATGTCTTGATCATTATTGACAGCTAAAATAAAGCAAATAGATTACTTATTCTAGTAGATCTTTATATAAACATATTGTGTTTTTACTTTAAGTACGTATATTATCATCAAATCTTCTATTAATTTGAATTCTATTTTTGTTATACAATTGGAAAACCTTGAATGATAATATAGAGCCGCGAGTTCAGATCTAACAAAAGAAACTTATTTGTATGGCCTCTAAATAACTGTTCTAGATCTGTGTGCTTGTGCTTGTTTGTGGGTAATAATAACTTCAAGCAAATGTTTTCAACCTGCAAAAACCTTTCACCTTGTGAATAAAAATGTAAAAGAAAAAAAAACAATTATTTCAATAAACATTTATTTTATTTACAATAATATAAATACACTTTACAATAAATACTTAAAAAAAAACAAGTCTGCCTACATTTTTTACACCACAAGCTCGACAGTAATATGGGCCACTTAAGATGACCCGAAACAGGCACGAAAAAGGCACATTTTGTACTTCAATAGCGACAATTCCATACCGAGATAAGTAGGTTAATGATATTAAAACAATGTTGTACAAGTTAGAGGGAGGTACAGATACATTTACTGCGGCTGTTTCGTGTCTGAAGCTTATAAGTATATTGCAATCTTCTATAAAGGTTGTGGACAGTTGAGAGGATATTTATATATATTAACAGAATTGTTACATTTATTTACTATAAAATTAAACTTTCTTATATTTTATGCTGAATTTGTAGTTCGAATTTTAATAATACTAAATAAATCATTTGCTGTAAAGTATTTGTATTTTATATTTCATTTCATTTGAAGGTTTCACTTCTGTTGCGTGTGAGCTGCATGCATATTTTTTGCCATGAGCTTTTGATAATCTTCAGTGCACTCAAATGGGAATAAAATTCACTTTTTGATAAGAATTAAAAGCTGTAAAATTCAAAGAACTAAATACAATAAAATAATTTCCACATAATATTTTCTAAAGTAGGCCTTGAATTCATCTAAACACTACATCTTAGCTTTTACTTTTATTCAAAGTTGTTTTTATACATGATTATGTTAATTAATAATAAGTAAATTATGTATTGATCTGAATGAATATCATGATAATCGATTTGTGTAAAAAATAAGTAGCATTAGATATTCAGGCAACAAAAAAATAATAATCTAAACATCAACAAATGTTATAGTAATGACACGTTATTATAATGACAAAGGAGCTACCTGATTGTAATTCATGTAGAAATAAATGTAACTTCAGCTATACATCGTTCGTAACCACAAAAAGTGCCACTTGGACTGTGATTACAAGTTGCTTAAAGTTCTACAGGCCGAATTGCAATCACGGTGGCCAATTTCAACTAAAACTAGCCATTTAAGAAAAGCAGGATTAAAGTGCATGAGTGCGTATGTGCTAACACGTGTGTTATATTCACTTACTTTCATGGTTTAATGCCACTTTAACTGTAATTACTGGTGGAATAGGTATGTTAATGTTTTACAGATCAAATTTCGGTTACGGCGGCAAGTCTTAATGGAGACTAGCCATCTTTAAAGAACATGATTATGGGAAACGCGTGTGTGTTGAGGTTGCACTATCTATTCCCTCACTTACATAGTCTGCTAAGATGGCGATACAAGTAATAATTTTATAAGTTCAAGCTGCTACTCAGAATTTCTTGACAGAAAAAACCATTCACAGATTTTTTTCAGAATTCAAACCTGTGACCTCATGATGGGCAGTCGCTTTTTAGACCAATAAAACTGCGAGGTAATGTGAAATGTAAACCCCGCAACGGAGTAACACACAAGGGCGTCGACCTCTTCCTTTTCTTCAAATAGGTTCTTGCGGGGATTACGGGTCTTCCGAAGTCGTCCCGGTCCCAACACCTTAATTCTTCAATATGTGACGCAATAGCGACACCAGTGGACTGTATTTTACTTTTTAAAGGTGACGGATTCCTTGGGGATAAAACAGTAAAAATCTTCTTCTTCCGTGAGAGAGTAATTACTTTCCCTATCACTTCCCTATACACTTTTTCTTTCTTGATTATTATATATACTGCTGGTCCCGAACGATTTGTTGATTGTCGTCTGCTATGGGACTACTTTTATTCATCCCATGCAGGTTTCGGGCCTCGGGGAGTCCCCCATTACCCGGGTGATCCTCACGGCTCATGACAATGAGCCGGTCTTGGGAGCCGTACCAGTACGGCATTGTTGGCTATCCTGGTTGGCGTATTGCGCGCCACCAGCTCGGTGCTACCGGAGGGTCGGCCGTCTCGAAGCCCCGCGGAGTCCTGAGGATGGGAGTCGACGCAGGGCCAATCTTGCCGACAGGAGGGCGCTCCAACAGCAGCTGCTCCGGGCCTCCAGTTCTCCTTCCTGGCTCTAGTTGAAGGCCTGGCATTCCTAGGCAAAAGGTTGGCGTGTCTCGCGCCTCTGGGAAGGGTATCTGCCGAAGGGTCAGCAACCTCAAGGTTCCGCGGAGAAGCATCTCGACGCGGAGCCGAAGTCAGTCAACAGGCGCGCGCACTTGGGTGCGCCGGGCCTTCGGAGTTCGCTTCCCAGCGTGTAGGTTAAGCGCAGTATTGGGTGATCTTCATCCCGGGTGGGGTCAGGGGCGTCCTCAAGGCTCGACGCAAGCCGAGTTGGCCCCACAGCGCGCGCACCCACTGCGAAGCGACGCGCTGTACTTCTCCCACCCGGGAGTCAACGACCGGCGGACGTGACCGCTCGTTGGCGCGGTCCGGACGAGACTAACGATTTGTTCGTTGACTGTCGTCTACAATGTCCCGTGGGACAATGCAGGTATCGGGCCTCGGGGTATACCCCATTGCCCTGGTGTTCCTCATGGCCCATCACTATGGGCCAGTCCTTATAGCCTTTTTAGGCATTGTGCAGTAATTCCGGGTTAATCCGTACTTGGTAATATTTTTCCCGTAGTTGGTTAATTACGGGAAAAAGAGAGGTTGTCCAGTAAAAAGTCGAAGTTGGCCTTTCAGCGGCATTGTGGGTTATTACTCGACTCTCTAATCACATATAGAGAGGAGTTCTCTTGGAAGAGGTCGCCCGTCCGGTGGCCGGGTGTGTAACGGCGCAAAGCCGTTAAGGTGTTCGTGTGGCCCGTTATCGGCACGGTCAAACATACCGCGCGCTAACCGGGCCTCAAAGTCGTGGATACTCTCGACCTTCAAGTCGGCCGCTATCACGTCATTCCGGACGTAGCGACCTGCTCCGACGATCGTTCTTAATGTCAGATTCTGCTGGGCCTGTAGTCGCCGCCTCAGAGGGTCGCTCAGAAGTGCGTACCAGGCCGGTGCAGCATAAGTGATGATGGTCCGGATATACATCTTGTATATCCGGAGCTTAGTTTTTATTGGCAGTTTGGATGCCAGGACCGGCAAGAGCGTCGCCCGCGCACATCGGGCCCGGCGGACGACGAAGTCGACGTGCGCTGTCATGCGCAGCGTCCTGTCGATCCTGCATCCAAGATAAGTTACAGCCTTCTGGTACGCAATCTCCTGGCCGTTGAGGGTCAGCGGAGGTGGAAAATTCCTGAGACGGCGAGTGAGCAGAGCGGTCGTCTTACCAACGTTGACGACCATCCTCCACTCATCCAGCCATGGTGGCAGCAGGTCCAGCAGACGCTGCATCTTGGCAGTGGCTATGTGGGCTCTTCTGGACGAGGTGAAATAGGCGCTATCGTCCGCGTATAGCGCCAGCTCGACGTCGTCCTCCCACTCTTGAAGCCTGCCTGCCAGTGTGGGTATATCGTTGGTGTAAGCCGCGTACAGGACTGGTGACAGACAGCTGCCCTGTGGAACGCCGGCTCTAATGGTTCTTGTTGCGGACTCGGCGTCCTCTACGCAGACGTAGAACTTCCTGTCTTCCAGGAAAGACGCCATTAACCGCAACATAGCAAGAGGGACACTGGTCTGTTCTTTCAGCTTATATAGTAGTCCTATGTGCCACACCCGGTCGAAAGCCTTCTCGATATCGAGAAAGACGCCCAACGATATGCGGCCACGATTGTACTCTGCCGCAAGCAGGTGCAGCACTCTAGTCAGTTGTGTGACTGTAGAGTGACCCCTCCTGAATCCGTGCTGCTCCGCCTGAAGTTGGATGCACGGACGGAGACGTCTCAGCAGCAATCTTTCAAACAGTTTAGCTATGTGTGGTAATAGCGTGATCGGCCTGTAGCTGGTAGATCTACGCCTGTCCTTCCCGGGTTTCGGCAAGACGATGATTTTGCCTTTTTTCCAGTCCTCCGGGAAGTGGGATGTCCGCAATATCCCTTTGTAGAGTCGACCAAGCTCTACTATGACTCTATTGGGCAGCTGTCGGAGTGCAGCGTTGGTAATCCCGTCGTGCCCCGGCGCCTTCCTTGGTTGCAGGCGGGTTACTGTCCTCCGCAATTCAGCGGGGGAGATGAACCACTCTCCTGCAAGAGGCGGCGCGGGCGACGACAGGAACTCCTGTACGCGACTTTCCTTCCGGGCATGAAGCTCCATGAACTCCGCACTTGCTGGGTTCGGCATAAATTGCTCCTCGAAGTGCTCGACTAGGATATCCGCTCTGTCCTTGGCATCGTAGCAGCGTTTGCCTGCGTTATCGATCAGCGGGCAAACGGGAGGTTTGGTTCTGGTCAACTGCCGGTTCAGTTTATAGAGCGACGCATCTTGCTCTTCAGCCTTACTGATGCGCCGATCCCAGGCGTCGCCTCTGAAGGCCTGGACTGCAACCGACAGTTCCTCCGAGATGGTGTTGAGCTGGGTCTTTAATCTGGGGCAGCGAGTACGCGCCCGGAGCTTTCTTAACGCTCTCTTGCGCCTGATCTGCACGCATATGTTAAGCGGCAGATCGTCTCGCCTAGCAGTGATCGGGACGATCGTAGAGGCCGCGTGGAGGGCCTCCTTGATGTTTTTGGTAATTCTAGTTGCAGCGGCCTCTACGTCGTCCGCTGTGCTTATCGGCTGGTGTGCTGGAAGTCTCTGCTGCAGGTGTTGACAGTAGAGCCTCCAGTCGACACGTGTCTTAAACGCTCTGGGTGGCGTAGTCACCGCCTTCAGGCCAAGGGTTATCAGTAACGGGAGGTGCTGTGAAGAGAGGTCGTACAGCACTTCTACCACTATCGGATAGTTGACGTTCCTAGTGAGCACGATGTCTAATACATCCGGATGCCTCCTTGGGTCAGTAGGAACGTGTGTTGGTTCCTCGGGACCTAAAACGTCATACGAGTTCTTATCCGCATCTTCATATAGTTCATGACCCGGCGGGGTGATCACTCTGGACCCCCACGCCGGGTGTTTAGCGTTTAGGTCCCCGGCGACAATTGTGGGTGTGTCGCCTTCCATCACCGTCCGGATGTCTGAGGAGCAAAATGGAGTCCCTGGCGGGCGGTATGCCACGTAGATTCTAAGTTCCTCGCCCGCCGCCTCCATTTTTATGCCGATAGAGCGCATAGTCTGGTAAGGTGGTAGTTCCAGCTCTTGATGGACGATGTCCCTCCTCACTAGAACCGCCGTCCCTCTGTAGGCGGCCCCTTGAGCAGTGACCTCGTCCCTCCTGTAGATGTGGTAATTCGGCAGCTTAATATGCGTCTTTGGGTTCAACTTTGTCTCTCCCAGCAAGATGATGTGTAAATCCTGTTGCTGGGCGACTGTGCGGAGTTCATGCAGCTTCTGCTGTATTCCGTCCGGGTTCCAATAGAGGAGGCGCAGATTACTCTCCTCCGTAATGCCGGGCTAGAAGGTTTGCCAACGCCTTCATTATCGCTGTCACTGGGTCTGTCCCGGCTCTTATGTCAGCCAGGACTTGCGTGCCGACCTCGATGGCAATACCAACCAGACGTTGGATTGCATCTGCTGTTTCGAGGCCGATGGAAGGTGTTCTCCTGTAAGAAGGCGTTGGCAATTGTCTCGGGTGTGGTTGGTCCTGGTCCTGCCCTCTTGGCTTGTGGGTAGAGCGCGCTCTAGATGTAGAGCGGGCTCTACGTTCTGGTAGAGCCCTTTCTGGCACTGTACCCACGTTGGTTATCTCCCGAGTAATCTGCGCCTTTTGCGAGGCTACTGGTACTGTTGGTGTCGGGGTAGAGGTAACAGCCTGAGGAGGCTGCGACTTCTTCCTACTTCTCTCCCGCCTCCTCTTCTTTGAGGGTTGCCGTTCTGTGGCAGGATTGGCGGGAGGCTGTAGAGTCGCCCCGGTGGTTGCCCTGGTCGTCGTGGGTTCCACCGTTTCCTGGGATGTTAACGATTTGTATGAAAACTCATTTACTGAGCGACCACAAGCTATACGCGAAAGAGAGCCGCGCTCTCTGAGCGATTACGCTACTCAATTACATCAATTTGTACTATCACTCTCTCACGGTTTGCCCAATATCTTTATTTGTATAAGACATACATTTATACATTTTATTTATAAAGATAGCACAAAAAATATATCTATACTATGATATACATTACATTTTTATATCACAAAAAACCTTTTATTTAGAATTCTTAAATATCTAACATATAAGGTTGAAACAATGTTCTTCATTTGAAATTATAAATATCTTAACTAATACAATAGTTTAATTTACATTTTTCCTATACATTTTACTATTTAAACACTTTTAAATTCCTTACACAAAATATCAATATTTCACTAATCCAAAGGAATTTTCACATGAAAATAACACAGAATTCACCTATTTTGCTCATACAGTCAATCTGAAATATTTTACAAGTCAATTTTGCATAAATTGCTGAAATTCGCAAATATTTAAATTTCTACTTATTTTGACCTCCTAAATCAACGCGCGGCTATGAACTCACGCTATTTGAACAACTCATTCTCACACGACTTTCAATTGTCGGCAAAAATGGAAAATTTTGCACACACGGCTATCAACCAATACTAGGTGAACAACTGATTCTACACGACTCCCAAATTGTAGGAAATTATTTCTAACTAGATTTTTATCAGTTATCATGTCTCTTATCAGATAACATAGACAAAATATTTTATGAATCAAACATTTAAAAATAAACATTTTGTTTTCATACAAAACGTATCAAACTCATATAAGATAATACTTATGCAATTGATCTCCATTAATTCTATTTATTCACAAAGTGATCATTTCGACCGGGGAACAAATCCTGGTCTCTATTTTAATATTCCTTTAAATTAACATTATTGGAAAGGTGATTTCAACCGAGGAACTGAACGCGGAAACATAATTTATATCTTAAAAATTCCCTATATGAATTTATTAAGAAAATATTACTAAGAAAACGACAAACTAGTCCGGCCTGGGAATCGAACCCAAGACCTTCCAATCATCAATTCGATATTTCTTTAAGATTCAACTAAGTGCTTTCTTATTAGAATACTATTGCTCGATAATTTGTTTTTAGAAGCTGTTCGTAATCGGTTAACCAATAAATTGAAATATTCTTATAGACGCGTCGCTAACAAACAATGAAGTACGGCCTAATGTTGATTATAAAAATATTACAAAAATCGTGCTTGATTCATTAGAAATTCCTGTCGCTATTGATTACTTAATCAACATAATTATTAAAGCCCTTCACAAGCCCACTGCTGAACTTAAGCGTCCCCAAGAAATACCACAAAGCACGGTCCTGACACCTACAACCATCGTGTTCCTTCATTTATTACACGACTGTCACGCCATGTTTTGGTGGCCTTACCGATACGAGGCTGCCACTAGAGAATAAATCGTAAAAATTATTTATACACCAATGTTATCTTACTTTAATGTCTCAAAAATTATAGCATATAAAAACCTGATGGCAGCACACAAATAGTTCTTAGCGCTTATTTATTATAATAATTTTTTCTTAAACCTGAATTCTATGGAGCTTTATCTAAAATAAAGAAAAAGAAAGGAAACTTTGTGTCTTTTATATCGAGAAAATATTATTATTTTTTATATTTGAAGAATCTCAGCACTTCACTCTGAACTGAATTAACTGCCGTAAAATTCAATTCTCTACTTTGCGTGACTTTGGTTTGTGCGCCGGTTTAAAATAAGCTCAAAATCTCATTCGTAGTTAGGAAGCAAACTTATTTTATGTTAAAAGAATTTTACCATATTTTATTTTTACTCGACTAATGTTTTATGATGCAAATAAGAAAGAAAAGAATTATAAAGCAACAACTCTGAATTTATAAGAACCAGGGTGTGAGCCGGCATACGAAACGAGGTGACAGTGAAAAATTTCAAACTCGGTCGCCACAGTGTCGACATTCAAGGCTAAAATAACGAAAACATTAAATTTTGTCTCCAAAAATCTGGTATAATTCCTTACCATTTCTTATCCTATACAAGTTATCCTAAGAATGAGGTGCGGACCGCGAGCTCTTAAATTCGTGGGTTCAAATCTGTCATCCAGTTACAGTCAATAAACAACAAAAACGTGTTAATAACAAGAAAATTATATAAAATACATTTCTTTACACAACTAACCAGGAGCGTTATACATGTACATATGTATGTACGTATGTGTATGTAAAATAAATGTAGCTTGGCAGATTTGGATTTATATTTAGATTTTACTTAGCTTGGCAGATTGGGTTTTAGATTTGTTTTTATTCTAAAAGCGCTAATTGCGCTGCATTTTATGGCATTGTTAGCAGCAAAACGCTAGAGAATCCTAATAAGGTGCTTTTTGACGAACGCATCATTATATTAATTTCCTTGTAATGAATTACTGCAGCCAAGAATTTAATTTTTGATTCTGAATTCTAAAAGATTTGTCAATAGACCAAATGCTGTTTTGTGTAATGGTTGCTTAAGAGCTTCAGCTTTACGATGTAAATAACCTATTTTTACTTGCAGATTTACTCGTAGTTAATGCACTAGTTATCATGAAAATATAAAGGTCCTCATAAGAATAACGAAAACGTAATCTCACAATGTAAGTTTCTTCATTGAAATCGATTATATTTTAAAAAGAGTACTTAAGAATTACTTAAGACGAAACTTTAAGCACAATTTCCTCGGCACCGGAGACCAGTTAAGTATTCTTTGTCAATATTTCAGCAACTCGGAAAATCAACTGGTGAAATAGGAGGTATTTTCTTTGCTGCAGCGTAAGATCTTAAAGTTTCAATAAGAAATTAATATTTCAATTCTATTTTATTTTTCCATATACGTATTTGTATATTAAAATATTTAAAATGATTTGATGAGTAATCAGCCTTTGAAATTGCAAGTGGAAACGTAATCTAATTAAATTTCTCAGTAATAAATAAAGCGTGGGGGCGATTCAAAAGAATCCACTGACAAACTCCCACCCGGGGATGTTGTAAGTTTTAAGACTACTAAAAATCTTTGTGGCCTTCGGTAGATGGCGATATAATTATCTTTTGCCAAATTTAAAACAATAGCGACGAAGATGCGAGTTATTTGATACTCGGGTCGCCAATTCACAAGTTCAAGCGTTGCAGTAATTGAAAATTCGCGCTTCCAGAAGGAACTCATATATTATGGGCCTATTTACGGATTCATGAAAATATACCAAATTGCACTGAACTGTGAATAAAATATAACATAGAACTTAATGAGCTGTGGTATTTCTGGCTGAGCACAAACAGCGCTGCTATATTGTTAAATGCAATTTTAGGTGCTGATTTATAACGTGCTCGAAAATGAAAGAAAATATCGTAAGGAAATCAACAAGTCTGAGAAATGAGAAAAAAATATTTTTGAAATATGTGAATCCCGCTTACACCCATTAGAACCGCGTGGTGGACACGTCCCTGTCCTAAGCTACTCTTAGCAATAATAGGACGCCTGTGCCCAGGAGTGTGACGTATATACATAATATATAACTTTTATTTAACTTTTAAGGAACTTAAAAGCTTTTTAATAAAATTGAAGTCACATATGAACTTATACATATAGGTTAAGTATGAAATTATCGTTTTATATTGAAAAATTCAAGCACCTTTTCTTCTAAGAATATATATATTTATTAAGTCGAAGTATTTACGCTTATTATCTTTTTATTTCTGTAATATAGAGGAAAAATAATCATGACTGCAGTGAAACTTAAAGTTCTGTACTTTGCAAAGTCTATTTGGGTGTTTCGCCTTTTTTCTTTACATTCTTATAGATCCTATGGTTTAGGCAACTACTGTAGCTCTTGGTGCTTAGATCCCAACTGTTTATGGATTACTCTTAATCTCACCCATTTTCAATACATCGCCGCTTTGGTTGATAAGTTTTCATCTAGTGCAACACTTGCCGACTGGGCTCCTCGCTACGTAAGCTAAGCTAGTTCAGTTATGAAAACTAAGGAAATAGATGGCTTTATCATATATATTTAAGGCATTACATTTGTCTTAGCAAAAAAATTTATATTAAATAAATACTTTAGCAGGGAAAGTCAATCCATATTATTTTTAAAAATTTAAATGAAAATTTACTTCAAATTTCTCCCTTCTTTCAATATTATGTAGTAACATTTAACAACACAGTGTAAACTAATCTTCCAAAAAAGTTTATTCCCGTATCACATGACTTGAAACTCCCGTCCCGGAGAGTGATTTATTGTTGAATGCTCTGAAATTAAATTTTATCTGGGTTTTCCGAATATGTGCCAGAAAGTTAAATACTTTACATTAAATTTAAATGTAAGATTTAAATTTAAGATACTTCACAATTTTCTTAAGCAAAATACATGATTAATTGTCTATATAAGTGAAAAGTAGATAAATAATTTACGACATATGTCATGAGCGCACCTGGAATTTTACGCTACGCTAATAATGAGACCTTTTAGAGTACGATGTGCAATATATATTTTTAAACTTAAGATATTCCTTGCATTCATTTTTAAACGTTAATTTTTGATTTTGAAAATATAATAAATGAGGATAATCAACGTGCACACTACTTTACCCGAGGTAAGTACCAATGAATTTGTAACTCCCTTCGAGTTGGACCAGCCACTAGGTAAAAGTTTCACACCAAATTAAGGAGGCTGACTTCTACGACGTTCACACCCTTTTCTCCCTTACCCGTTATTGCTTAATGTACTCTCTACCAGTCTACCTTAGACGGAGTCTGATTGATTCGTTTTTGATAAAGTTATAGCGATTCATTGACGTTAGACATTCCTACGTCTTAAAAGGTAGAGAAGACAGCTATAGCAAATGACAGAAATATCCTATAGGTACTGGCATCCGGTTGTATTCTCCTATTTTTTGGTCATTACTAAAAATTGGTGTTTTGCCACTCATGCTAAGTAATGATATGTTTTACCATGTCTTCGACGTACAAAGCCAAATCTCTATCAACCGCTATATATCTATTTATAAAGATCGACCGCTTTCCGTTAGTCTCGATAAAACTCGAAACTTTGTGGTTGTCATAAGTGGCGGCTATGAAAAAAATCTAATGGTTTGAAGAGGCGACCATTTAGCCGTCTCTTATACTCAAGACTGAAAATACCCAGACATTCAGTATCGTCAAAGGTGCGAGTCGATTATCGTCTATAATATTTCAGGAAATAAATACCAAAATTACTTTGATATAAGTTTCTAATCGTTAACTATTATTCGGAGAAGTTTATACTCGTTTTATCAGGGAAGTGTGGCTGGCATCCTATTTGTTCAAGAAAAGGAGTATCGAGTAAAGAATAGCTCTGAAATTTGCGACTGGCGCTTAATTAAAATTAGGAATGCTGAAGTAACGCATTAAAGTTTTGAAAGGATGGAACGTTGAAGGAAATAAGTGACCGTTCTTTTAAAATTATTGTCGCAACAGACTCGTTAAGTTAAGCTTATTATTTAACTTTTTGTGACAAAATGAGATAAGGATTTTTATTGGTTTTGCACTATAAATAATACACCTGGCTATAATTATAAATAATATTAGGAAAGGATTAAAAAGAAACAAGATCAAAATGCAAAAATAAATGCGTAACTTTAATATAACATTAATGTTTAGAGTTAGTAGTGTGACCAGATATTATCGAATTTAGATCTATACAGAATTAAAACTCGGTAATTTAAACAGGTGCAAAATAAAAATAAATAATATTTATTTTGATATTGTTCAAGGTCTTGGAAATAATCGAACTTTAAACTAGTATGAAAGTTTAAGTACATGTAATATGAATAAAACATTGTAATAATTTGAAAGGAAGAATAATAATTGTAGTATGTGTATCCAAAAAAAAAAAGAATACATATATTTTGTACCAATATTACTACTGCGTATCTAAGGTTAAACTAAATCCATTCGTACAATAGTATTGCCACAAAATCGATCAAAGACAGAAGCCTATCTTTCAGGTTGTTCAAATATTGACAAAGGGTTTCTGACTCCAAAACAATCTTACTTAAGGGGCTGATTAAAGCGATTCTTGTGTAGGTAGCTGTGAAAGCTTTACGAAGAAAAGCTCTCATTTCACTAAATAAAATAAAAAAAATAAAAACTAGACTAAAGACTATAAATAATGAGTAATGGACCATTCTGTTCTTTTTTACCCGACTGCCAACGAAGGGTTATGTTTTTCGCGCGGTCTTGTATGTTTTTAAATTTTTTTATTTTATTATTTTAAATTGTATTTTTAGTAGCAGGCGGGACCCAATTAATAATTATAAACCGAAAGAAAATTAATGGGTTCCACTTGCTACTAAACTTAATATATAACTAAGGCTATTTAACTTAGGCTTTTAGCTCATAATATAGCCTATTAAACCGAAGTAGAGTTTACCTTGTTTAAAGTTTTTTTTTTCAATTTTGTTTTCTTTACTCAATCTTGTTTCGGTATTTTTAGTGCATTACTTTTAAATTGCATTTTTGCAGTCGGGGTTTTGATTTTTTAATTATTTATTTTGTTTTAATAACATTTTATAAACACCTATGTGCTATACTACCTCAGCTCCAATTCTAATTATGCCCCCACCTCCCCGCGCGTTGTATGCTCTCTAGTCTCTACCGACATGTTTGTAATCACTAATACTGTAAGTAGATAGGTCGTTAGATACTCATTTCATTAGGTTTATCATTAGCTATGCCTGTTTCTTTACGCCAACTCAGTCGCTTCTTATTTTTGTTACGGTTATTTACCATTTTCATTTTACGTCGTAAAATGTATCGTCGTCATAATGTGTATTCTGATCGTAAGCGACACAGCTTTCCCGTTCACAAGTCGAAGCGAGACTGAGCGGGAGTACCGAGCGACAGGCAACAATCTCCAGGTCGCCGATAGTTTAGGTAATTTCTTTTTACAGTGAAAATAATGGTAACTAAAAAAAATTAGGCCCTGCTTTATAGTGAATTCTGTTAGTATGCAAAGTTACATAATCTAATTTAAAGTATTTTAATGATTTCTTATATTTACGCGAACACTACACATGATTAAAACTACTTTTTCGGATTTTATCGCGTTTATTTTTACTTTTTATTTTTATTTTTAATTCCCGACGTTTCAGGCGCTTTCCAGCACCCATGGTCACGGAGGACTGAGATGACTGACGTCCCGATGTCATTGTTAAACCCGGAGTACCTTCAGCTTTTTTAATTATTGTTTATAGTCCGATCTATGCAAAATGAACTGACTATGTCTTGAGGTCTTGCAGTGGTATGCTTGGGTTTAGTTTTAATTTTATTGATTATAGGATCCCAAGCAGGTGGTAGTACCCAGCCTCCTTCTCTATTGAAATTAGGATGTTTTTTAATTTCAATAGCCTCACGTATCATCCAGGAATTAAAAATAAAAATAAAAAGTAAAAATAAACGCGATAAAATCCGAAAAAGTAGTTTTAATCATTAAAGTATTTTGTAAATACCAGCGATTTATTGTTCGGTTTGGAGGTAAATTTGGATTTTTTTTTCTATCGAGAACATTTTACGGAATCATGTTTTCGTCTACTGTAGTAATCCTCAACTTCACTATATATTTATATCAAAATTAATTCTTCAATATTTTCGGCATAACGGAGGATCTTTACATACATATACATAAACATTCATGCCTGCCATTTGGAGAGAGGTCACCTCTCTCGCCTCCTTCACATCTATACACCTACGCATACATGCTCGTCGGAAGAGTATCCTTAACTCCTAATTTGGCCCGTTTTCAATAAATCGCCAATTTGGTCTATAAATTCTCGCCTGGGACGTCCCTTTCCGACTCTGCCATTCACTTCTGCAACATATATTTTCTTTGTCACTCTTTCCTCATTCAATCTTTCCACATGACCAAACCATCGAAGCATTCCTTTCTTAATCCTGGTCACAACATCATCCTGCAAACCATACTCTTCTCTTATTACACAATTTCTTACCCTGTCATTCAGATTCAGCCCTAACATACTCCTTAACGACCGCATTTCTACTGCGTTCATTCTACTCTCGTGCTTCTTCTGCCACACCCAACTTTCACTACCATACGTTAAAATAGGGACCAACACAGCATTGTGAATTGCCATACGTGCTTTTTTCGACACATTTTGACTCCTCACAATAGAGTGCAGGGCCCCATTTACTCTATTTCCCGCATCCACTCGTGGAGAATCTATCTAAGCCATTTAAGGCTTAAAGTTGACATATTTCCCCTTAACGACGGAGAGACTCTGTCCCATGGTTATCGTGAGAGGCGATAACAAGCAATGCCAACAAATGATTTTGGTATACGATTGATAGCAACAAACGTTAAGTAGTAACGTCAAATGAGCGGAATGATCATCTACACGCCTGTTAAGAGCTGTGATTTTTATATTGTACATTTTAATATATTGATTGTTGCAAATTTAGGCATGTAAGTCAAATGAACTAGAGATGATGGTAGATTCTACACCGCTACCATACGGCGAGGAGCCGAGTCTATTTCTCCGGTTTTGTCGCTCGTTTAGCACCACCCAGGGGACTTGTGGGCCTTAGGTTAGGTGGTCGAAGCCTACGGACGCGAGCGACTCATCCCATGAGTAAATTAACCCATCGAGTAAATGCAGGGAATAGAGTGAATGGAGCACAATACTCTATTATTAACAATCAGAATGTGTCAAAAAGGGCACGTATGGTAATTCATAATGCTGTGTTGGTCCCTATTTTAACGTATGGTAGTGAAACTTGGGTGTGGCAGAAGAAGCAAGAAAGTAGAATAAATGCTGTAGAAATGCAATCTTTAAGGAGTGTGCTAGAGTTGAATCTAAATGACAGGGTGAGAAATTGCGTGATAAAAGATAAATGTGGTATGCAAGATGATGTTGTGAAAAGAATTAAGAAAGGAATGCTTCGGTGGTTCGGTCATGTAGAAAGAATGAATGAGGAAAGAGTGACGAAGCAAATTTATATGGCAGATGTGAACGGCAGAGTCGGGAAGGGACGCCCTAGAAGAAAGTTTATCGACCAAATTGGCGATATTTTGAAAATGAGCCACATTAAAAGTACCCTTAACCGACGAGCATGTATGCGTAGATATTATATGGATGTAAAGAAGGCGAAAGAGGTATGTCGGGATCGTGAAAATGGAAGTCCGTAGTCTCTGCCTACCCCTCTGGGTGACAGGCGTGAGTGTTTATGTTATGTTTTAAATCAAACGATGGGGAAAAATGAATCTCGGGTGGCAGCTTCATACAAGTAGGCGAAGTGTAGGACTAACCCCCCCCCCCCCCCAAATGGAATGCCGACCTGGTTAGACATGAAGGAAGCCGATGGATGTAGATGGCTCAGGATCGTGCTTTGTTGCATTCCTTGGGTGAGATCGACTAGGTTATTCAGTGGACTTGTGAAGAGCTATAATAATGATGATGATGAAGTCAAACGAGCACATAGTTCATGTTGTTAAGTAAATGTTGTGGCTTGTAGACAATGACATCTTCCATTGCTTAAGAATTAATACACATGTGCAATATCATCCCTAAGATTAACTAACTCCATAACTAGTAAAAAAAGCGGCCAAGAGCGTGTCGGACCACGCTCAGTGTAGGGTTCCGTAGTTTCCCGTCCGTCACAATAAGTTTTCCCACTTATGAGTTTAAAGGTGGGTATCCATTATGTTCGCGCTCCAGCAGCGCTCCGCGCTCCTGCAACTGCTCCAGGTAGTGGGTACTGTTGTTTCCATCCAAGTTCAAAATGATTTTCCTAGAAAGTCCTTATAAAGTTCTACTTTTCAGATTTTTTTCATATTTCTAAACTTATGGTTCAAAAGTTAGAGTGGGGGGGGACACATTGTTTTTTACTTTTGGAACGACTATTTCCGAAATTATTGACATTATCAAAAAATGATTTTAGTAAACCCCTATTCATTTTTAAATACCTTTCCAACAATATATCACACGTCAGGGTTGAAATTAAAAAAAATCACTTCCCACTTTACATATAGGGGGGCTACCCTAATAAAACATTTTTTCCAATTTTTATTTTACCACTTTGTCGGCGTGATTGATACACATATTGGTACCAAATTTCAGCTTTCTAGTGCTAACGGTCACAGAGATTAAGCGAGGACGGACAGACGGACAGACAGACATGGCGAAACTATAAGGGTTCCTAGTTGACTACGGAACCCTAAAAAAGGGTACCGGTTTCTATACTTTATGATAGCAAACTTCTTCATCATCATCAGCCTGCAAAAATTGGTTTTGGACATGGTCCTCTCCCGTAGTAGGAAGTATTTGCATTAATCATTACTCAGGCGAATTGACGATCTAGAAGGACCAGGAAGATGCTACTGCTTATCTCATATTTCAGTTTCTCTCTGCCGACTCTTACGAAACCGAAGGGAGGGTAGGGATATTCTTATACCGCCACTACATGGTTGACGACCGCATTATTTCGTATCTTGACTAGCTAATTGTTACGGGTTAAGAGGAAGAAGGATAAGTTTTGTAACATTACCCATTTAAGCAAGCTAACTATAAAAATCTTATAAAGAACAGGCCTTATAGGCGTTGCTTAGTGCCATATTATAACATTTTCGTCCATGTTACATATGTCCAAAAAAAATACAGATCAACATAATATATTGAAAAAATTATATGTAAGCTAATATATTATCAGTACATAAACATTCATAACTTTTATTCGTTGAACTAGATAGACATCATTTGACATATTTTCGCGAAAAGACATTCTGTTTTAGTTTACAAAACATTCAAAATAATGAAAAAACTTAATACTATGTATTATATTATGTAGCCTCACATCTAAATATATTGCCCCGAACATGCTACCTACGTTTCTATTCCTAATTACTATAATTAGTCTTTGGGTGAGTAATTACTATAGGTGAAATTATTTCATGTATACTAAACTTATTAAACTTTTCACTATCGTAATAAATAAATGCCTAAAGTATCGTATGTTTTCAAATGTAATATAATTATGACACCGAATAAGTTAACCAAGTTAGCTATAGGAGATAATAAGTGCTACAATATATCATTTTGGCGCGTACTGAATATTTACATTGGCGCCTAGCAATGCTATGTACAATAACAATAACAAAACTGATTAATGATTTGCGTCCCATTTAATGTACTCGCACTGTCGGCTATTTTTTGTTGCTCTTGCCTTTACTTTGTCTGCTCTCTGCCAATAGAAGCAAAGCTATTTTAATAAAATATCTCCCGATGAATATAGTTTCTTATTCCAAATATCATGTACATAGTAATAGACTATCAGTATACAGAAGTGATAATGAAAATTCAAATTTTGGATCCAACGGGTTATTTCCCGGGAGTATAATTTTTTAAATCAGCGTTTGGCTTCGCTTCCGTGATGCTACGCAGAATACACATCAACGATTCGAGATAAAACCGTGGAAGTTGTGTTCTTATTTATGTAAGAAGAAGAAACAATTATAATTATAACATTGCGATGGTTTTTATAAAAAAAGTAAGAGACTTGTTTAACCGCTACAAAACTATACACAGACAGAAAATATACGACCATTTAATAGAAAAAAATAATTCGTTGAATTGCAGCTAACATCTACTCAGTATTAAGCTGTAGCAGTATTACTGCAGTGAAAAAACCTACGCGCAATCATTGGGTATAGCTGTACTATTACCGGGTACCGTGTAGTGGCGGTGTAGGAATATCCACTACCCCATATTATCCTGTGGGTGTCGCAAGAGTCGACAGCGGGAAACAAATCTAGAGATGGGCAGCAGCGTCCTCCTAATAACGATTAAAATAAAAAATAAACTGCGATTGTCAACTCGCTAAGCGTGGCAACTGCGGAGAATATCTCCCCTATGAGGCAATCTATGGAGGGAGGGGGGGGGGGAGGGTATGTTTAGCAGTGGACTTTAATATGCTGTAATGGATCTATGAATGGTATCGTTACTAACATGTCAGTCACATAATAAAATTATCATTATATTAACACAATGATTACTTTGTAGCGAAATACACTCTTATAACTTTTAAACGTTATTATATTAGCTTATATAAAACAATTAAAAAGGGATTATTGAATAAAGTAAAATTAAATTTAGTATCTTGTATAGGGACTCCCACTTCACAACTTTCCAACCTACATCAGGCTGTTCGGCCGATTATAATTTGAGTATCTTCAAGGGAATAGTGAATAGGATTTTCACACATGCGACTAATTTTAATTATTGTATTTTTTGTTGTTGAGTATATCTATTAGGAATGTTTGGGGTGACCAGTCCCTCGCTGGGCATCTTTTAATAAAATTGTGGCCTCTTATGCAATGGATAAATCAGCCTCTTAATGGTAAAATCCAGATTATTTTTAATAATTTAGAAATTTAATTTAATTTTGTACTTACATTTTAAACCACAAATTTCAAAAAACATTTTAGTGGCAATTCTTTTTTATATAAGGTAAGGATGACAAACGAGTACACAGTCCACCTGATGGTAAATGGGTGCTGTAGTCCATGGACATCTACATCTATCTCCAATTTAGAATAAAAATGCAGATATATTGTCACCCTTAAGGAATAAGATGGGATGCCTCATTTCCAGCACTATTGAGCTGCTATTTACGCTGGTAATCTGAGGGAGCGCGGACTTTGCCCGGTCGGGCCGACCCGTTTGTTCTACTACCACAATACAGCTGCAGCGTTGCTCTACCAAGAATAAATTCTATCTGGCGATGAATACATAATGTTGTAACAGAAAACAAAACCGTAAGTTTATTTCTCATAGTAGCTTAGAGCTACCATGTCTTGATTTTTTAAGTACGCTTGAAATTCGAGATAGATCTCCGAGGTAACAACACAAAGTTTTAATCACAGTTTTATGTGCTGGTTTAGTACTTGTTTCGTGTGGATGAAAACTAGCTTGAGATTCCTTCGAAGTTCGGATTTAGTTTTCAGTGTTAAACAGCGCGGCCACTTTTCTGCTACACAAAGATATCTTAAATATTTTAAAAGTTAAAAATGACATTTTTCAAAACTTTTTTTTTAGTACAGTGAAAATAGTCGTTTTTTGTTAACTTAGCACTAAATATGCGATCCAATTTTTTTTCATAGGGCTTAGGATCACTTACTGAGCATAAAATCATAAAAGGCTGACTGATCTAGGTGGCGCTCCAAGCGCAAACTTGAAAAAACATTATCAGCCGATATCTCGGAAACTGTTCACTTTAAGGCAAAAGTTATAAAAACTACTATTGTAGAGAATAAAATTTCTCATCTTTTATTTTGAATAAACTTTCTTGTAAAACTTACCGTTTACGATTTATGACCCATTTAATGAACCGGTTTTTCAATCGCGGCCTATAACTCTTGAAATATTAGATTAATCAGTAAAATGAATTTATCCATTTTTAAAGATCACTTTATTATCTACAACTTTATGTTCAAACTTTTTTCTAATGTCCATACTTTTTGAGTTATAGAACGTGTTATGTTTGAATGCCGGGCGTAAAGTTGAAAATATCAAGATACGCATAGAATATAATGATACAAATTCTACAATTAAATAAATACACCCTCACCCCTCACCCATATCTTGAATAAATCCATCTCCTCTTCAAAATTTCCTGATGTTTGGAAAAGTGCACTTGTAATGCCTCACCCAAAAAAAGCCCATGGTTTGCATTTTTCCGACTTTGGTCCTATCTCAATTCTTCCGTTTTTATCTAAACTCCTCGAGAAACTAGTTTTCTCTCAGTTAAATCTCTACCTAAATAGAAATTGTATCCTGGATCCTCTCCAATCTGGTTTCCGATCGGGTCATAGTACGACAACAGCGTTGGTTAAAGTTACCGATGACATTCGACGAGGTATGGATAACAAACAGCTCACTGTGTTGGTATTGCTTGATTTTAGCAATGCGTTTAACACTGTTGATTTTGACATCTTATTGAGTGTGTTACGTTCTATTAACATATCTCCTCCGGTGATTGGCTAGTTTCATAGTTATCTTTACGGCTGACGGCAGCGTATTCGCATCGAAAATGAGTTCTCATCTTGGTGCAAATTGCGGGCAGGCGTGCCTCAAGGTGGTGTGCTGTCTCCTTTACTTCTTGCTATATACATTAATTCTATCTCTCAAAATATTACTTCTCTCTATCACATGTATGCAGACGATCTCCAAACCTACACTCAGTCAACTCTGTTAAATCTGCCTTCTGCTGTTGCCACCATCAACAATGACTTAGCGGCGATAAACCAGTGGACTCAGCGTTATGGTCTAAAAATTAATCCGTTCAAGTCCCAGACTATAGTTATTGGTGGTGGAGGGATGGTCTACAGAGTTGACTGGAACAACCTACCCTCGATGACATTAAATGACGTTGTCATACCATACAGTAAATCTGTAAAAAGTCTGGGGATATATCTAGATTCTACCTTGTCGTGGTCGCAGCAGTTAAAACAAGTGAGCAAAAAGGTGTTTGCTACTATGGGTTTACTTCGTCGTTTACGTTCTTTTCTCCCCATTCCCACTAAGATTATGTTAGCACAATCCTTCTTCTCTCTATTCTCGATTATGCGGACGCAAGTTATCTCGATTTAACTGAAGACCAACTGAACAAACTTGAGCGAATTCAAAATATTGCAATTAGGTTCATATTTGGTTTGCGCAAATATGATCACGTATTCGAATATCGTTTACAGCTCAAGTAGTTACCCATTCGCTTTCAACGGAATCTGCAAACTGTATCTCTTTTGTCCTGTGTGTTGTTCAATCCTTTGACTCCAAGCTACTTGAAGGAAAACTTTAATTTTCTTGGTCATGATCGACCTGATAGAGTTCTTCGGTCAGCCGGCGAACTAATTCTAGAACCATGTTCATTTCGAACAACATTTATGAAATATTCCTTTACGAGCCAAGCCATAAGGCTATGTAATGAACTCCCACTCCAAATTCGACGTACGCAAACTTTGGAAAGTTTCAAAAGTGACGTCAAGAACCATTACCTAACACTTTGTGGTTATTGATAACCAATTCTAGCAACAGATAGTTATTCTGTGTTTTTCTTTTCCTCTTTGTTTTGTATTTATTTATTTAGTGATTTCTTATATTTACGCGAACACTACACATGATTAAAACTGCTTTTACGGATTTTTTCGCGTTTATTTTTACTTTTTATTTTTAATTCCCGACGTTTCGGGCGCTTTCCAGCACCCATGGTCACGGGGGACTGAGATGACTGACGTCCCGATGTCATTATTAAACCCGGAGTACCTTCAGCTTTTTTTAATCATTGTTTATGGTCAGATCTATGCAAAATGAACTGACTATGTCCTGAGGTCTCGCAGCGGTATGCTTGGGTTTAGTTTTAATTTTATCAATTATAGGGTCCCAAGCAGGTGGTAGTATCTAGCCTCCTTCTCTATTGAAATTAGGATGTTTTTTAATTTCAATAGCCTCACGTATCATCCTTGGTAGGAATCGGTGTTCTTTCGCGAGGATTTGTGGTCTATCAAATCTGATGTAATGGTTGGGGCCGTCTAGGATATGATCACAAACTGCAGACTTCCCGGAACGTTGATGCTTCACATCAGCTATATGTTCTTTTACGCGGGTCCTAATTGATCTTTTGGTTTGTCCTATATAAGAGAGACCACATTCACAATCAAGCTTGTACACTCCTGCATCTTGTAGAGGAATATGACACTTGACGGATGGTAGGAACTGACTAATCTTCTTCGGCGGCTTGTAGAAAGTTGTGTAATAGAAGCTCGCTTCAAGATATAGCCAATCTTGTCTGTGACACCTCTGACATATGGTAGTACAGCAGGCACACGCTCGACTGTGGCCGGCTTCACTCGGTCACTGTGACGTAGGCGCTGGACCCGAAGCTTGTTGTCGTGCAGAACTTGCTTGACGTGCTGAAGCTCGGCGGCCAGGTGTTTGCTGTCACAGATCCCTCGTGCTCTCTGTAACAAAGATTTGCCCACGGTAGCTAACTGTGAAGGATGGTGGTGAGATTCACCGTTTAAATATCTGTTTGTATGGGTGTTTTTCCTATACACAGTGTGACCAATGGTGTTATTAGGACTTCGGATGACTAACACATCTAGGAAAGGTAAGGAATTATTTGCCTCTTACTCCATAGTAAATTGAATTTTAGAGTTTATGGAATTAAGATGTTCTAAAAATGCAGTTACTTTGTCTGGTGGTAAAAATGTGCAAGTATCGTCTACGTACCGCTTGTAGATCCTTGGTGCAGTGCAGTGCTTACAGGTGCAGTAAGGAGGGCTTTCTCCTCAAAATCTTCCATGAATATATCGTCGGGAATTAAAAATAAAAGTGTAATAAATCGTAAACGGTAAATGTTATAAAAAACTTACTGAAAACAAAATATGCGAAATTTTATTTTCTACAATAATGGTTTCTATAACTTTTGCCTGAGCTGAGCTTAGCTTGAAGTGCCACCTAGATCTGTCAGCATTTTGTGATTTTGTACTCAGTAAGTGATCCTAAACCTTATGAAAAATGTGATCGGAAATTTAGTGTTAAGTTAAATTTTAATAAAATATTAGTATTAAGTTAAATTATATTTTTACTGGTCTAAATGCAGCATATATGGCTTGTAAATGTTTTTTAAGGGAGTGCGGCTAATAAACACACTGATGTCAGCGATGGTTTTAGGTTTAGTCGCTTTAGCTCCAAACCATTTCAAACAAATTAGGGATTTACTAAATGGATGGACGTTAGCGTGTAGAGAATAATGATGTTTTCCTGACCTATCACCAATTGGACCCAGCAACAATTGGAAACTGTCCGTAGAATCAAAATAACCAACAATGTTTTTATTTTGCTTTACAGTTTTAAGCGAAACAAGTAATATATTTTACTTTATTTAATTATTTTTCACAAATGCTTTAATTATAGCTTCCAAATGTTAGACATATATTAAAATAAATTGTTGCACTTTTATCAGTCCTGAAACACTTGCATATGACAACTGGAACTCATAAAACATGTAGTTCAATAAACCTTGAAATCAGGATAGTATCCATTCTGTTGCTGATTGATTGGATGAGTCAGTTCGGGCTCTTTTTCACACGTCGGGCAAGATACTCCACCGTCTTTCGCATCATTATTTAAAAATCGTCTGTTTTTGTATCAGAAAATATACTTGATGTACCGCAATAGCAAGGGAAAAACAGTAAGGCCCTGAACATACTATTGTATTGAATTCGCAGGAAATGTATGCTTTTTGGGTGAAGTTGGTCCAAAGGCTGCTCGTGAAAACGATTGGCAGGAGGCTTTGACTAAAGTTATTTTGACTGGTGCTGTGTAACGAGCATACCTATGAACCAAAATATTACTACGTACAGACAATACCCCGCGCTCTCTATCTATATCTGGGTCGTCACACAATTTGTCATTAGTTATGTTGCCAAAATATTTAAACAGTGTTAAACCACTTAAGGGTATTCCGTTTGGATTGGAAAATGGGATATTATCTGGAGTTTTATTCCTGCCTTTAATAATAATCGTATACACACTCTTTTTTCATTATACATCAAGCCATGCTCAACAACATATAGCTCACATTTGTATTTATTTCTAGTAATTATCTTAAACATCCAACTGAGGAACTCAGCAGCATCATGTTGTCGGCATAGCTACGGTGGTTAAGACAAACGTCGTATATATGACAATCTACATGCAAACTGCAGAGCTCCTCATTAAACTGTTTGACAAAAACATTGAAGAGTTAAGGCGACGTCAATTCGTATTGCCATATTCCACACTCTAACCGGTATTCTTCGGAATATATATTTCCCCATCTTCTATAGGGTGACTGGTTGTTATGCCAAAAGGAATAGATATTTACAAGGTTCTCAGGAACACCTACTTCTCTTAGTTTTGCCCACAGTTTATCACAACATACTATGTAAAAACCCCTAGACAGATCCCAAAAGCAAGCATAAATAGAAGTTTTTCTATTAACATATTAGCCTCAAGTATGCTTTGACGCTAGTATCACACTCTCAGTTGATAGTCCCTCTCGGAAACTGAAATGAGTGTCGTGTAGAGATGTGTGATTACTTACATGTTTGTTAAGGAGTCTATCAACGAAATTGGTCTATAATTATTTTCTTCACTATGATCACCATTAGGATTTTTCGCTAACGGAATGACAGTCGTTTTAATAAGGTTTGGTGGTAAAGAGTGATTATTAAACTCACTACTACTTCAGCTTACTGAGCTGTTGGGCTGTGTTGAATAATCCAGGTTTACTGCGTATATTCTCATTTCTAAGTTTATCACACTGACAAACTCCGTTCAACTTTAATAAATTCATTTCATAACAACAGTTTTAAAGTATACTGAAACTGTATAGAACTTCAGTTACAGGGTATACGAAGCTACAATAACTGTGTAATCAACCTCATTTTCATATGCAAATAATACAAATATCTTTGTTCACACAATATCTAAAGGATTTTCTAATGTTTTTTTTATAGCATTGGAGGAAAAACGATATTAACATTTATTAAGAATAACTAAGAATCAAAACCCAAATGTGTTGTCACTCCTGAGGACTAATATGGAATGCCTCGATTCCAGTAAAAAGGGTCTCCGGTTCTCAAGTAATTTCTCTACTAATTTAAATATAAAAAATATAAAGTTATTATGTATTGTGATAGTGTAATGTTGGGAGGTTCGAGGAATAAATTGAACGTCTAGCGGTCTTGAATGTAGGTTTTTTACTAACGAATCTTTCTTATGCTTTCGTGTACCTACATGTGCACATACACTACACATACACTACACGCCCATCGGCAAAAAGAAAAAAAAATAGAATTACAAAAAAAATTTTTTTTTCCAATGAAACAAAACTTGATGTAAAGATCAAAAATTTTTTTACTATATTTAAAAATATTAAAATTCTTATACCTAGGTTCTATATCATATTTATAACATAATAAAATGAAAATAAAATATCGTAAACACTGTAATTTGAAAAGAATAACTTTCTATCTCTTTATTTAAATTTATTAAACTAACATCAAATTTAAGCCTAATCTAAGTTTTTGTTTTAAATTGCTTTTAGTTCGCCTATCATAACTGCATAACATTTTTAAATTTTTATAAATAACTATTAATTCACTAGACAGAAAATACAGTTTTTTTAAAAAAAATAGAGTAATCAAAAATATTATAGGGCGTATATAAGGTTGTTTACAATATTATTATTTTCTTAAACTTAAGCTATATTTTTAAATTTAAACCCTAATAAACTTTAAAGGTAAAAAGCCAATTCCATTAAAATGGTAAGTATCCTTATTTTTAAGTAGATAAACTTCAACATACTTATTTAAATCACACTGTAGTGTGAGTATATGAACATTACTAGCACTATGATTACATAAGGGCCCTACTAAATCTAAGTAAATTATATCAAAGCGGAATATCCCGTATGGGTTATAACTTATAACCATTGGTCCCTTTATATATTTATTTAAGTGTTTATATATAGTCAACACTTGTCACATCGATTTATATAGTTAGGTAACGTTACTTATTATGTATATATAGTCTCTAACTCCCGTCAAAAGAATCTTTTCTTTGTATTGTTTATCATTCTCTTATGAGCGCGTGACCGTTAGTTGGCGAAATATGATAGTCGTTTAATATTACATGTTTTGTCTCACGGCGGTTCTAGTGCAACATAATCATAATCATATCATAACAATAGGGATCAAATACAACTTACAATCTCAGCCGCGTAAGCGGTTTGTGACACCTTTGTTTTAATTTCTAAGTATAATCATGGGAACGTTTTTTCGATTACGTTGTATAATGGTACCTAGTTTTAACAATGCATTAAAATTATATCGTGTGTAATGATATAATATCATTTTCAAAAGGTATAAAACTTTTACATAGGTACGTTAACAAACATTCATTATTTAAGTTATTTATAATTTCGAAAACTCATTTTTTCATGACATGAAATGTATAAGAAAAAAGAAAACACTACTAGGTACACAGCTCAAATTTGTTTTACAAATATTTATTAACATTAAAAATAAACAATTTTATTTCAACCAGATAACATAATTTTAAATTCCGTTGTCTTTTATAAAGAAAAACGTAAAAAGAATGCTATTACATTAATAAATTTATAATAGTGTATCGATATACTCTGGACTTTACTTTATGAGCAAAATATAAACCAAATATAGTTTAAAATGTACAAATTTTATATAAAAAACATATGATAGAAAATTCAATCAGAATTATTGTAAATGTGAATTAATGTGTCTAAATATGAAAAAAAATTCGTAAATTCATAAACAAATGTGGTTAAACAATTACGCGCACAATACATACACACACACAACACATTTTCGCGTAATTGTGTAAATCGATCCCTATAGTTATTAAATGTGTAATTCGTTAGTCGCATTTTGGGTAGCATTAATGCAAAATAACTACCTATCTCACTATAAGATTATCATACATTTATCACACTTTTTAATTTGCTCGGGAATCCCCTTATTATCCTGTATTGTCATCAATTATTAAGCCTTTTTTCCATAATTCTTGCACGTATTTTCTTTTTTCTTCTTAATATTTTTGACCTTTAGCTAGCTCTATTTCTCTCTATTCACTTATATATTTATTTATCTATTAGATACCGGGAATCGGAGTACTATTTCATTTATATTTTATTTCGTGATATTTATCATGCGGGTACTTTATATATATGGGCCCCCCATTTATTTGGGTATTATATTACATTTTCGTAACATTCATTTCATTTTATTGGTACATATTTTTTTATATCAAGGTAAAATGTTCCTTGGGTTGTGCGCACAACCTTGAGGTCTACGTTTAAGTCATTAAAAGGACTCCAACAATTGTCACTGAGGAAAACTAAGTTCGCACCATGATCCAACGAAGGATGTGACCTCAATGTACCATTATTAAGGGTAACAAATTTAAGACTTCTCTGGTCCCTAACAGTACTAATATCAGTCAACTCATGTACATCACTTGTACTGAAGGCGTTGTTCCTTAGTACCCGAAACTCCTTATTTTATCATCCTATCACGGAAGCATACCCTGCTTGAGGACTATATGCTTTACCAGTGATGGACGTTCTCGTATCTCCCCATCGTTTATTTCTCAAAGTCATCATTTTTTTTCTTCATAAATCTTTGTATCGGTTGCTTTTATATTCTTTCAATCTCATTCCATCTCCTTTCAATTAAGCATATCGGTTTATTAACATAACCAGAGTTTGGGCCCTAAACATTGGCCAAGATAATATCCGATAGCCTAATTCCTTCATTCCAATTACTAGCAAAATTACTGCATAGTTCCTGAAAATTTATCTAAATATCACTTATATCATCTTGCATACTATTATATTCCTTTCTTTGCCGAAATCTGTCTTCAACTTTCACACATTCATATCAAAACCTCAACATTCTTCAAGAACAAAAAATTAACACAACCACAATTATTCATTGGTTGATCTAGCCGATTACAAATAGTTAAGCTAATGTTTTACTGTTACTTTTTACTTAACTAACTTTCCTCTCAGATATAAACACCATGCCAATATATTTGAACACAACCTATACAATATACAATTTCTTTTCTATAATTTAACTTAACACTTTTTTTATTCTATCCTTTCTTTTACTTTTTTGTGCAAACAGTTCTTTGTTTCAGTTCCTAAACTAACATAGTAAGATACTATGTTATATAGTAAGGGTTGGCAACCCTATCTATAAAACCCAACGAACATTACAAGCCTAATTTTGTTATACCTTAATTAATTATATGTGTGAAATGTTCTTAATAAGTGTTTCTTCTCTTCTTTCAAAGTGAACTAGTGTTCAACAAAATCAAACTACTAGTAATTCACACTACTGTTATAATATATACAATGATTAATATACAACATGATCGATAGTGTACCTGTTAGAAATCTTTTAATTGCTTTTAATACTTCAAAGGCACAAATAATTGTTTTTTCCCCACTTCATAAACTTTATGTTTTGACATCATTAATTCACATCGCATTTTTTTGTCATATAAGTTGTTTAATATTTGTCTTAGCTTCAATAGTTCATAAGTCACTAGAGTTTAGAGCCATTACCTAAATTCAATAATCATATTATCTCAAAAAAAAGTATCGAACTACTATACAGTTTTGTATTACAAAATAATAGTTTATTATATCAAGTCTTTTTCATCAATTGAATACTGGATTTCAATCGTAGATAAAGTGAATGAAAAAGTATAAAATCAATATTTTGAAGGCAAGTCAGGAAACAACAGTAGTGTATATTAATGCATCATTCTGTATCAAATGCGTGTAATATTCCGATGCCTTATACGCAAAAGATCACGTCAGCATTGTTTAGAATTTGATGCGCAATATTAATACAAATAAAACTTATTAAGTCAAGATGCGTTTTAAATTAATATTATACATCGATCAATTTATATTTTACAAAATTTATCCATAAGTTGTCTTTTATCTGATAGCAATAAAATAAAGTTCCTCTTTTTCATTCGTTATGTTAAATATTTTAGAACCAAATAGATAATTAAAGTAATCATGCTAAAATAATAAGGATTTGAATATACAAATAGCACTTGCTTTCTTTTGAGAGTGTTCCATCTATTAATTCTTTTTATACGTGGTAGAGCCATGCTGCAGTTATATTAGTAGTATAGTTGTAGCACGAATGGGTCGGCTCGACCGGGGAAGGACCACGCTCTCACAGAATACCAGCGTGAAATAGTAGCTTAATGCTGCTGTATTTCGTATGGTGAGTGTAGAGAACCGGAGACCCTTTTTACTGGAAACGAGGCATTCCATCTTAGTCCTCACGGGTGACAACGTATCTGCATTTTGATTCGTAATCGAGGATAGATGTAGATGTCTATGGGCCACAGTAACCACTTACCATCAGGTGGACTGTGTGCTCGTTTGTCACCCTATCCTATAAAAAAAATGAACAAAATGAGTTAAAAAATAAAAAAATGGTAAAAATATATGATTGGTGACTAAAGTTATTATATTTTTAATTTTATGAAATTAGAATTTTAAAAGATATAAATAATTAAAATCACTCACCTTATAAAATATAATAATAAAATTCACATTTTATACAGTAATTGTTTTGCAGATACATCAAGCATATTTTTCACATTATAGTCTCTATTAATTTTTTTATGTTTCTTGAATATAACATACTTCCTGTTTTCTTGTAAATGGAATACACAAAAAAATTCAGTCCTCCTAAAACTGGCCATTCGATTAATTTCTTGATAATTTTATGTTTTGAAAAATATCTCCTTTTTGTTTCGCTTGGTTGTTACGTTAAGTTTTTGAAAATTGTGTATATATCTTGATGTGTAAAATTTCCTATGTGAACACCATTGCGTACTTCAATTTAGATCTTCTCAACCAATATTCTTCTTATCCGGAGTGAAAAAGTTATTTCTCTTATCCTCTCTTCTCCTTTTTGATGCATCTTTACCTTTTGATTTTATACTTCTTATGTTTTAATTTTATTTTATAAATATTTATTCACAATCATATAACTTTTTGATGGCTGGCTCTACACGACTTTAATTAATTTTTTCAATCCGGGAATGTGTCATATGTTCATGTGTCATAACTTTTATTTAACGATTTTTTACGTATTTGTTATAATTTTACTATCGGTGGCCAGCCGGTGCACACGGCGAGCGGAGTCGCGCGCGCACCGACTGGCAGGGTCGCCATGTAATGTTGGGAGGTTCGAGGAATAAATTAAACGTCTAGCGGTCTTGAATGTAGGTTTATTACTAACGATAACGAATGACGAATCTCTCTTATGCTTTCGTGTATATACCTACATGTGTACATACACTACACATACACTACAATAGTATAGGCAAAAATTTGGGCATGATGTTAATAACCATATAAAAGGACAACTGATTAGTATTTATTGTATGCCTGGAGCATAATTTAGTCATATAATGAATAAGGTTTTAGTTAGTAAATTTTGTCCTAATAACTCTTATTGTGAGAAGAGGAAATGTTAACAAAAACCCGTTATTAAAATATAAGATTACCTAAATACTTTAAATGTACATAAAATTATTTTGTTTACATTGCCTTACATACATGGTAGGCAACAGGAAAATAAAATAAGATATGGTTTAAATTTATTAGTGATAATTTGTCATGTAACATTATGTAATTTGAAATTTAATTGTAACACCTATTACAGAATTATATTAATTGACATTAATAATAATACTACGAAATTTTACGACGGATATGTATTGCCTATCAAAAATAATTTAAAACAGATAGCAAATGTGCTATCCTATTTTAACAGTGGTAGAGCCACGCGGCAGCTTTGCTGTTGCACGTATGGGCCGGCTCAAACCGGGGTGGTACCACGCCCTCACAGAATACCGGCGTGAAGTGGAAGCTCTGCTTCCGCGTTTCGTCTGGTGAGTGCAGGTGGCCAGAGGCCCAAATCCCCCCCCCCCATCAACACGGTAGCAGAATTAAATAATGATAGACTACCCCAGGAGGGTACCAGCACCCCTGGAGAATCCCTCGCTGAGCATCCACGACCATGTTTCTCCACTTCTGAGCGTGGGTGCTCAGGCTGCCCCGCGTATTCTGGGGGGGGGGGGGGGGCAAAATTCCGCTCAAGACTACAACTGCTAGGGGCAAACGGAGCAACAAAACCAAGGCGACCCCTGCCACGCTGTCCGTGTATTTCTGCAATATCAGGGGACTTCACTCTAACCCAAACGCCGTCCACTACCGTCTCGAGACGGCGAGGCCGGCTCTGCTCTTTCTGACCGAGACGCAGGTGTCCTCTCCGGCTGACGTCTCGTATCTCTCCTACCCGGGGTACAAACTGGAACACTCCTTTGTGCCTCGGGCTGGAGTTTGCGTTTACGTCAGAGAGGACATCTGTTCTCGACGCCTCGGCAGACTTGAAGGTTCGGACCTGTCCATCCTTTGGCTACGCGTAGACAGCGATGACCATCCGCGCGTCTACGGGTGCCTCTATAGGTCCCATAGCGGTAATGCTGAAACAGACCGACTCTTCGACCACGTCCAAATGGCTGCAGATTCGTTGCTACAGCAGATCCCCTCCGCAGAGATCGTGATCCTCGGCGACTTTAACGCCCATCACGCCGAATGGCTTGGTTCACGTTTAACCGATCATGCTGGGAGATCTGTTCATGATTTTGCCTTGGCATATGGTCTGACACAACTGGTTACTTCGCCTACGCGGATTCCAGATGTGGAGGATCATGCACCTTCCCTGTTGGACCTTCTGCTGACCTCTCACCCGGACGGATATCAGATTTCCGTCGACGCCCCTTTAGGCTCCTCGGACCATTGTCTGGTCCGGAGTGTTGTGCCACTCACGCTGAAATCGCGGTTGCATTCTGCAGGCTGCCGCCGTGTTTGGCACTATAGGTCAGCCGATTGGGATGGGATGCGGTCTTTCTTTGCATCCTACCCTTGGGAGCGGGTTTGCTTCTCGCCGGATGATCCCAACGTTGTTGCGGATTCTGTTACTGATGTGGTACTTCAGGGTATGGAACTTTTTATTCCTTCCTCTGTGGTGCACATTGGAGGCAAATCTCAGCCATGGTTTGGTCGCTCCTGTAAAATAGCATCATGCTATAAGCAGGAGTGCTACCAAGCCTGGGTCGATGCATCAGCGTCCCGGGATGTAAACACCAGCGCTCTAAAAAAGAAGTATAATTCCGCCTCTAGGTCCTTCAAAAGAGTCATTGCCAAGGCAAAGTCAGAGCACATAGGCAGAATTGGCGAGAAACTAGTTCGCCTTCCTTCTGGAACCCGTGCATTCTGGTCTCTCGCCAAGGCTGTCCAGGGGAATTTCTGTCAGCCATCTCTTCCATCTCTGCACAGGGAGGACGACTCACTGGCCCATACTGCAAAGGAGAAAGCCGATCTTCTAGGCTCTTTCTTTGCGTCTAACTCGACTCTCGATGATGGGGGGAGTACGCCGCCGACCATCCCGCGGTGTGAGTGCTCCATGCCGGAAGTGCAGTTCACACAGCGCTCGGTTCGCAAAGCACTCCTCTCCCTGGACATCCACAAGTCGAGTGGGCCTGACGGAATCCCCCCAATTGTGCTGAGGACGTGTGCTCCAGAGTTGGCACCGGTTTTAACGCGTCTTTTCCGGTACTCCTACTCCCTAGGCGTAGTTCCAAAATCATGAAAGACGGCTTTCATCCACCCGATCCCTAAAAAAGGCGACCGCTCAGACCCGTCCAACTACCGGCCAATCGCCATCACCTCCTTGTTCTACAAAACAATGGAGTCCATTGTAAACTGCCAGCTCATGAGGTACCTTGAGGATCACCAGCTGATTAGTGACCGCCAATACGGTTTTCGCCGTGGTCGGTCAGCTGGTGATCTTCTGGTCTACCTCACTCACAGATGGGCGGAGGCAGTAGAGTTCAAGGGGGAGGCATTAGCCGTTAGTTTGGACATTGCGAAGGCCTTCGATCGGGTTTGGCACAAAGCGCTTCTTTCGAAGCTCCCTTCCTATGGGCTTCCCGAGAAATTGTGCGATTGGATCACCAGCTTTCTTGCAGATCGGAGCATCAAGGTCGTTGTAGACGGTGCAAGCTCCGATTGCCAGCCTGGTGTTCCACAGGGCTGCGTGCTATCGCCAACGCTGTTTCTTCTGCATATCAATGATATGTTGCATACCCGTAACATTCATTGCTATGCGGATGACGGCACTGGTGATGCTCTTTACACCGACCGAGCCAATATTTCTCGGGAAAACGTCTCCGAGTGCCGGGACAAACTTGTGTCTGAAGTCGAGTCTTTGCTGAACAGAGTCTCGGATTGGGGACGACTAAATCTAGTCCAGTTTAACCCCCAGAAGACACAAGTTTGCGCGTTAACCGCTATAAAGAACCCCTTTGTCGTATCCCCTCAGTTTCAAGGCACTCCCCTTGTTGCCTCAGCCAGTGTCGGAATCCTCGGCGTCGACATATCGAGTGACGTGCAGTTTCGTGGTCACTTGGAAGGGAAGGCCAAATTGGCCTCTAAAAAGCTTGGCGTGCTCAGCAGAGCGGGACAGTATTTCATGCCGGCACACCGCCTGCAACTTTACAAGGCGCAGGTTCGGCCGCACATGGAATACTCTTCCCATATCTGGGCTGGGGCTCCCCAGTACCAGCTCCTTCCACTTGACCGCATCCAGCGCAGAGCGGCTCGAATCGTCGACGACCGAGTGCTTTCCGATCGGCTCGATTCACCGGCGCTGCGAAGAGATGTTGCATCTCTTTGCGTATTTTATCGCATCTATCACGGGGAGTGCTCGGAGGAATTGTTCGGATTAATCCCAGCCGCCAAATTTCGTGAACGCACTACACGGCAAACGTCCCGATACCATCCACACCATCTGGATGCTTGGCGGTCCACCACTGTACGTTTCACAAGGAGTTTTCTTCCACGTACAACCTCTCTGTGGAATAGTTTACCACCGGCGATTTTTCCGGACCGATACGACCTGGGGACCTTCAAGAAAAGAGCTTACTCCTTTCTAAAGGGCCGGCAACGCACCCGCAATTCTCCTGGTGTTGCGGTTGATCATGGGCGACGGTAATCACTTAACATCAGGTGAGCCGCATGCTCGTTTGCCCCCTCTTCTATAAAAAAAAATATCCTATTATTTATATATTAACTCAGCCAAGAACTTGGCTCATCTCACACACACATCTGCTCCCATTGAGCAGCGTAATGATTTGACGTGGAATTTGGAATGAGTTCCAAGTAATTTAAATTAAAAAACGATACAATAGAGGTACCTAATATCTTGCAGTTATAACAATTTAAATAATTTAGAATGTACCTTAAAAATTCTTCATAATTGCAAGTGTATGACTCTACAAAATGCTAATAAAAATTGATTATACCTGGTGCATCAAAATATACACGGCACGATAGGCAAAGGGACAGAAATTGAATCGTTCTTAAAAAGCTGCAATATTTATATTTTATGTATTACTGAACATTGGTTAAAAACTTATAACTGAATATTTAAGTTCAGTAATCACCAGGAGGTCTGTTCTTTCAATAGAGAAACCGTTTTAAGAGGTGGCTTCTTAATTTTAGCTAGTAAATTATTATCATGAAAAGAACGTATAGATATTGTGAGCCTCTCTATTGAGATATGAAGGAAGTTTTTGTTAAGCTCAATAAGCAGAATAAATCAGTTGTAATATGTGGAGATTTTAATAACAATCCCCTAGAAAGTTCCGCCATCAATATTAAATTTAGTTCATTGTTTAAATCATATGTTCTTTGTAATTTATTTTTGGAGTCAACGCGTATTGCTGACTCTAGTGCAACATGAGAAATAATATTTTTTAATTTGTTAAGCATTTCCATAAATGTATAATTCAAAAATTGAGAATTAATCACTGTGGACAATTAGTTTCTTTACCATATGTTCACAAAAAGCAAGTAAATGAAACATTTACTGAAACAAACATGTTTCAGTAAATGTACATCACTTAGAGAATTATAGACATAACATAGTAAAAAAACTTCCATCATTTTAATACCAAAATAATCCAGATTTTTTGTATAGAACATTATTTAAGCTTATTTGTTTTTAATTTGATAATACCTTCACTTCTAAAACATTGTTGAACAATCGCAAATCATTCAATGAATGGGAGACAGTAGGAGTTCATAAGAGTGGACAAAATTATTTGAAATTTCGCTGAAACATTAATTAAATAAAATGTAAATGCATGTACAAAGAATTTAACATTTCATAAAGTATTATGATGCAACAACTCCGAATTTATGAGAATCATGGTGTCAGCCGGATTCCGAAACGAGGTATCGAATCTGGTGTGTTTCTGAAGCACAGTAAAGTACCTTTATTTAAATCTCGTAGTACATTGCACCCCAATTTTAGACCACTATTTATGTACTGCCAACAATTTTTTTAATGTTATTAATTTAACTATTATTTACTTATTTATTTAAATGTATGAAACTCATAACTCCGAATGTCAAACATATTAATCTTAATGTAATTTTAAATGGGGAGAAGCTGAGTCTTGTTGATACCACCATTTTTCTTGGAATCACACTAGACGCAAAGCTTTAATGGGGCCCCCATATGTCAGAACTAGCAAGCAGACTTAGTTCTACAGCTCATACTGTAAAAAATATTAGGAACTCCTACCAGTGTTGAAATAACTAGACTAGTTTACTTAAGCTATTAGCCATAGCATAATATCGTATGGTATTTTGCTAAAGGGACACGCGACTTACACTGAGATTATATTTGTTTTAAAGAAGGGCCATAAGAGCCATCTACGATTTAAAACCTAGAGTCGCTCAGAGAAAAATTATAGAAATTAATATATTAACTTTGGCCTCTCAATACATTTCTAAAAATGTAATGTTCATACACAAATTTAAAAGTAGTTTTACAAAAAAAAAAATGACACAAGCTGGTAGTACCCGGAACACGACGGTTGTCTCAGTAATTCGTTCTTGGGGCGATGTATACGCTTTAACTACAAAATCCCAGAAAATATACAAAATTTGACCTGCAAAAAGTTCAAAATCTTTATTAATCTAAGTTTTTATAAAAAAAAGGTTGTTATAATGTTAAGGAATATATAGATGATAATAACCCCTAGGAAGGCTGATCGTTACCAAGCTATTTTTAATCCGTTATGTGGTGTTAATTTTAACGTACATAATTATAAGCTGCTATAAAATAAGGATTCGTCTCATCTATTCAGTTGAACTTTTGGTCGAATTTGAACTTGCCTAATCGGAAATTTTGTTAATGTCGACTTACGGAACCAAAACCTGATCCCGGACTCCCGGCTGTCGGCTGTATGAAGAAATTCAAAGTCACTTAGTGTTCGATGGAGACGGCTATGTTTGTTTTTTCTTTAAGGATATCATTAGAAGAACAAAGAAACTGACATCCAGTCAATAAATGAAAATGGCGTACCATACAATCATAGCAACCAATCACATAGATGAAGAACCGGTAGCTCCGTACTGACAAGGTAGTCGATGGATGAAATTGGCTTAGAACCATTCTTTATTGCATACTTCCAGGGAAACCTATGTTCAGTAGTGACACTTGTGTAAACCGCTGTACTAACCGAAAGGCAATATAGAAATAATTGCAAACAACGTTCACAAATCCATGTCCTAGATTTATCCTAAATGATGTTATAGTGCGTACTCGTAGTTGATACATCAAAAAAATTAAGACTAACATCGTTATAGTCGACGTTTACATTAAAAGCTTTTTGTTTTGAGTGGATATTCGAGACAATTATCACATTAGCTGGCAAGCTATTTAACGTTTCTAGAAACTCTTGGAACTCCTTTGTCATTTGCAACCGTATCATCAATCTTATATCTTATTTGGTTCACGCGTATTTTATGTGCTGTCATACCGTTCATCAGACTGTGCTAAGACTTTGTCAACTTATTGCTCAATTGCGTAGTAAAATTAACTAACAGTAGGTGGCATTATTACTACGTACTCGTATTGCCTCGAAAAATTTATTTGAAAATCATATATCATTCAATTTCAATGAATGTATTATCATTCCTATTTAAAATATGTACCTGTTCTAGTTTTGAAACGATATTTTCGCATATATATTTGCGGCTGCAAATAACCCCGGAATCAACTGGTGTATTATAAAAAACAGAATTTTTACTACTACATTTTATAGTATTCGATATTGTTCATTATTTTTCAGCCTATTCTTGAAAAATAATTTTTTAACGATGGTTTGATAAAAATATTTTGTTTAAAATGGTCTTAAAATTGGTGTTCGGTCTTAGTTACCACGATAAAAAGACTAAAGTTATGTATGTTAATTGAAGTTATTCTTAATTTTTAAGAATTATTATAATTTAAAAAAAAAAAGACATTACCGAAATGACATTACGGAGAACTGGTGGGAACCGTCGCGCCGCCGGTTTTCTAATAATTCTTTAGTTTTGTGACCCCTATGCGAGACGTTAGTGACGACGATCAATCCCAAAGCGTGTCAATCATGGAAAATCTAACAGGGTAGGCCCTTTTCGAGCAGTGTAATACAGCAAATCTTGATTATAAAAATATTACAAAAATCGTTATGCTGCGTTCATTAGAAATTCCTATCGCCATTGATAACTTCATCAACATCATTATTACAACCCTTCACAAGTCCAATGCTGAGCTTACGATAGCCCCCCCCCCCCCCAAGAAATGCCACAAAGCACAGCCCTGACACCTGCATCCATCGAGTTCCTCATCTGTTACATGATTGTCACCCCATCATTTTTCGTGCACTTACCGGTACGAGGCTGCCACTAGAGAATAAATCCATTATCACCATTACTGCTTGTAAAAGCGCGTACAAAGCCTTTGCCTCAACTGAACGATTGTAACTAATTGCCAATTAGCATTCAGTAATAGGCAATACATGGGGAAACAAATGCTCTACGCTACAACATGCCCCACATGTTTGAGTTCGACTGAGATGAAGGACGTCTATGTCTTTGGCGCAATAAAAATTAATTATACATCAATGTTATTTTACTTTAATGTCTCGAAATTATAGCATATAAAAACCTGATGGCAGCACACAATCAGTTCTTAGCGCTTATTTATTATAATAATTTTTTTTCTTAAACCCGAACTCTATGCACTTCTCTATACTCTATACACCTAAAATAGCCGAAAAATAAAGGAAACTTTGTGTCTTTGTAGCGAGAAAATATTATTCTTATGTATATTTAAAGAACCACAGCAATTAGAATGAATACGATTTATCTTTAGATATGTTTATTTTCAGTGTGAACTTAATTAACTATCGTAAAATTCAATTCTACTTGGCGTGACTTTGCTTTGTGCGCCGACTTGACATAAGCTCGAAATCTCATTACTACGTTTTTAACAAAGGGATTTAATTATTAGTTAAAAAGAAAAGTTATTTTATGTTAAAAGAATTTCACCATGTTTTATTTTAAGGTGACTGATGTTTTATGATGCAAATGAGAAAGAAAAGAATTATGAAGCAACAACTCTGAATTTATAAGAATCATGGTATCAGCCGGATTCCGAAACGAGGGGACAGTGAACAATTTCAAACTCGGTCGCCGCAGTGTCGACATTCTAGGCTAAAATAACGAAAACATTAAATTTTATCTCCTAAAATCTGCTATAACTCTTTACCATTCCTTATCCTAATCCAGTTGGGAATCATGGCGGGGTACGGACCACGAGGTAATAAAATCGTGGGTTCAAATCTGTCGTTCAATTACATCCAATAAGCAATAAAAACGTGTTAATAACAAGAAAAATCTACAAAAGACATTTCTTCACCTGACTACTCCAGGATTGTTTTATATGTTTGTATATGTATGTGAAATAAATGTAGCTTGACAGATTTTGAAATGCAAGGTATCAACAGATTTGTTTTTATTCAGAGAGTGTTCATTACGCTACATTTTATGGCATTATTAGCAGCAAAACGCTAGAGAACCCTAATAAGGTGCTTTTGGACGAACGCATCATTATATAATTTCCTTATAATTAATTACTGCAGCATAGTTTTCACTTTTTGATTCTGATTCCTAAACAAATTGTGAATAGATCAAATATTGTTTGGTGTACGTTATGTGTATGTTTGCTTAAGAGCTTCAGCTCTACGACGTAAATAACCTATGGTTACTTGCAGATTTACTCGAAGTTAATATATTAGGTATCATGAAAATTTAAATCACCTCATAAAATAAAACAGAAACGTAATCTCACGATTCTTCATTTAAACCGATTATAGGAGCGAAACAAAGTATCACTTAAGACGAACCCTTAAGCACAATGTCTCAGCACCGAAGTCCAGTTAAATACTTTTTGTTAATATTAAAGTAACGCAAAATGTCGACTGGGGAAATCTGATGTATTATATTTGCTGCCGCACAAGATCGAGAAGTTTGCATATGAAATGAACATTTCGTTTTTATTTTGTTTTTCCATATACATATTTTTATGTTAAAATATTTTAAATGATAATGACAAATTAGCTTTCATTTCTCCAGAAAAATGCAAGCGGAAACGTAACCTTACTAAATTTCTCAGTAATAAATAAAGCGTGGGAGCGATGCAAAAGAATGCACTGACAAACTCCCACCAGGGGCTGTTGTAAGATGGAAGACTACTAAGAATCTTTGTGGCCTTCTCGGCACGGAACTCATATATGTTTTTTTTTACGGATTCATGAAAATATACCCAATATTTCATTTTATAATAGTTCATTAAATAATAATTGCACTGAACTGTTAATAAAATATTATATAGGACTTAATGAGCCATGATAAGTCAGGCTGATCACAAACAGCGCTGCTAAAATGTTAGCTGATTTAAAACGTGCTCGGCGATGAAAGAAAACATCGTGAGCAAACCAACAATTTTGAGCAATAAGAAAAATAAATATTTTTGAAATATGTGAATCCAGCTTATATCCATTAGGTCATCGCGGTGAACACTTCACCGCCCTAAAACCTTTAAGAAATGAGAGGACGCCTGTATCCAGGAGTTTGACGTACACATAAACATAATATTTAACTTTTCTTTTACTTTTAGGGAACTCAAAATTGTTTTTTATAAAATTTAAGTGACATACGAACTTAAACATACGTTAAGTATGAAATTATTGTTTTATATTGAAAAATTCAAACACATTTTCATTTAAGAAAATATATATTTATTTAGTCGAAGTATTTACCCCTATTATTTTTTTATTTCTGTCATCTAGAGGAAAGATCGTTCATAACTTTGGAGTGGAACTTAAAGATCTGGACTCTACGAAGTCTATCTAGGTGTTTAGTCTTAGATTTATTTTCTTTAAATTCTTAAAGATCCCGTGATTTAAGCAACTGTTATAGCTCTTGACCATTGTTTAGATCCCAAACGTTTATGGAGCTGAATTAATCTTAACCTCACTCACCTTAATTATATCGCCACTTTGGTTGATAAGCTTTCGTCTAGTGCAATACTTGCTGACTGGGCTCCTCACTACGTACGCTATTAGTTTAATTATGAAAACTTAGGAAATACATGCTTTTGTCAAACATATTTAAGGCATCACATTTGTCTAAACAAAAATGTTTATGGTTTATAAATGATATAACAAGGAAAGTCTATCCATATTATTATTAATACTTTAAATAAAAATTACCTTAACATTTCTCCCTTCCTTTAATATTATGAAGTAACATTTAACCACACAGAGTAAACTAATCTTCTAAAAAAGTTTATTCTCGTATCACATAACTTGAAACTCCCGTCCCGGAGAGTGAATTACTGTTGAACGTTGTGAAATTAAATTTTATCTGAGTTTTCCAAACATGTGCCAGAAAGTTAAGTATCTTACTTTAAATTTAAATGCTAGATTTAAATGTAGGATATTACATTTTTTCCTAGGTAAAATCGATGATTAAGTCTCTATAAGTGCAAAGTAAATTAATTTACGACATTATGTCGTGAGCGTACCTACTCGTAGAATTTAACGCTACGCTAATCGTGAGACCTTTTAGAGTACGATGTGCTTCTTGTGTTTGGGCAAAGAAAAAGCCTTTGCCAAATATATTCCTTGTATTTATTTTTGAACGTAAATTTTTGATTTTGAAAATATAAAAAGCGATTTAAGATGAAGATATTCAAATCATGTGCACACTACTTTCCCCGAGGTAAGGATCAATCAATTTGTAACGCCCTTCACCTTGGACCAGCTGTTAGGTAAAAATTTTACACCAAATTAATAATAAGTGAACAATTAAAAGTGATTTTTACGTCGGTCACATCCTTTTTTTACTTTAGGGTAAATAAGTAGCCGAGTATTGGCGAAGTTATTGCTTAATATACTCTCTACCAGTCTGCCTTACACATTATCTAAAAGATTCGTTTTTGATAAAGTGATAGCGATTCGTTAACGTAAGACATTCTTACTTCCCGTTTCGTTCCGCGAACGTCTAAAGAAGTAGAGAATACCGCTATAGTAAATGACAGAAATATCTCATGGGTATTGGCATCCAGCTGTATTCTCCTATTTTTCGGTTATTACTGAAAATCAGCATTGTGCTTTTGCTACTCATGCTGAGTAATAACCTGTTTTAGCACGTATTCGATATACAAAACCAAATCTCTATCTCTATACATAAAGATCAATCGCTCTCCATTAGCCTCGCTAAAACTCGAAACTGGCTCGACCGATTCTGGTGAAATTTTTTGTATGTTTGAGTTTTTTTTTATAGAATAAGAGAGGCAAACGAGCACACAGTCCATCTGATGGTAAGTGGATGCTGTGACTCATATACATTTACATTTATCCTCGATTTGGAATCAAGTAGCAAATGTGTTGTCACCCCCGAGGACTAAGATAGAATGCCTCTTTTCCAGCAAAGAGGGTCTCTGATTCTCTAGACTTACCGTACGCGACATAGCAGCATTAAGCTGTTGTTTTACGCCGGTATTCGGTGAGAGCGTGTTGCTACCCTGGACGAGCCGACCCACTCGTGCTACATCTATAGTAAAGCTGCAGTTTGGCTCTACAGAGTTACAGTGTGGATGGCCTAAAATTGCAGTTGGACGCAGTAGGTGGCGCTGTTGTCGACATCCAGAAATAACCCGTGCAGAGCCTTTTTTTAAATTAGAGTATTGTTATAAGTCAATGGTCTGTTCCAAAATTAAGTGTTACCTTCCGTCTTTAATCCCGTTTACACCAGACATATTTAAATACAACAGACAGGCGACGGGAACCAGTGTCAGAGGTAGTATGTAATATATGGTACTGCAATAGTTAATCCACCTGCCAAACGTGGAGATAATAGCGAATTTTTCTTACATCTGGGAAGAGTAACCCAGTAGTGACATTTTTCTTGCTGATAAAGTAGAAAATACTAGATGAATGTACTAGCTACCACTCAAATCTGGTGCCTATACTGGCGTCAAATAACTAACTTAAATTATATAAATTAAATAACTAACTAACTCTAATATAGTAAGAAACTAATAAAAATAACCATCTCCTTTACTCAAGATTTAAAATACGCAGATGTGGACGAAGATGAAGAACTGTAACTGAAACGTTTTGATAATAATCGTTTAAGATATTTCAGAAAATAAATACGGAGATTACTTGATATAAGTTTTCAACCGTTAATTATTCTTCGGAGAAGTTCATATTTGTTTTATCAGGAAAGTGTGCCTGGCATCTTATTTATTCAAGAAAAGGAGCATCGACTAATGAATTACTCAGAAATTTGCGACTGTCGTTTAATTAAAACATAGGAAAGCTGAAGTAACTGATAGTACTTTTCAAAGAATGGAACGATGAGTGAAAGAAGTGACAGTTCTCTTAAAATTATTGTTGCAACAGACTCGTTGAGTTACACTTATTATTAAACTATTTGTGATTTTAACGTTTTGCATTATCAAAAATACACCTGGCTATTATTGTAAATAATACTATAAAAGGATTAAAAGAAAACAAGATCAAAATGCAAAAATAAATTCGTAACCGTGATATGAAATTAGTGTTTAGAGTTCCTTGTTTGACAGATATTATAAAATTTAGATGTAGCCAGAATTTAAAATCGGTAAATTCGAAGGTTGTTCAAGGTCTTGGAAATAATGAAATTAAAAACCAGTATGAATGTTTAAGTACATACAATATGGATAAAACATTGCAATGATTCGATAGGAAAAATAATAATTGCAGTATGTGTATCCCAAACAAAAAAGACATGTATTTTTTACCAATACTATCACTGCATAGGTATATAAGGTTAAAAATTCATTCGTACAATAATATTTCACCACAACCGGTCTAAGACAGAAGCTTATCTTTAGTGTTGTTCAAATATTGACAAAGGTTTTCAGACTGGATTATCATTGCAAAACAATCGTGTTTTAGATGCTGTGTTATGTAAGTAGCTGTGAAAGCTTTACGAAGAAAAGCCCTCATATTTGATAGAACAAAAGACTATAAATAATGAGTAATGGACCACTGTTTTCTTCTTTTTAATTACATCTTATAAACCATTATTGACTACGTAAAAATGGACTTAGTCATTTATTACCCAGACAAATATTACAATAATATATGTCGCAAGGTGTTGAAGTAGAGAATCTCTTCCATAGTTGTCGTAAGAGGTGATATAACAAGCAATGCCAATAATATTTATACGTGGTAGAGCCATGCTGCAGTTATATTATATGTATAGTTGTAGCACGAATGGGTCGGCTCGACCGGGGAAGGACCACGCTCTCACAGAATACCAGCGTGAAATAGTAGCTTAATGCTGCTGTATTTCGTATGGTGAGTGTAGAGAACCGGAGACCCATTTTACTGGAAACGAGGCATTCCATCTTAGTCCTCACGGGTGACAACGCATCTGCATTTTGATTCTTAATCGAGGATAGATGTAGATGTCTATGGGCCACAGCAACCACTTACCATCAGGTGGACTGTGTGCTCGTTTGTCACCCTATCCTATAAAAAAAATCAAAATAGGCACGTATGGCAATTCAGTGCTGTGTTAGTCCCTAATAGCACACAGCACTATACTATAAAAAAATGCTCTTGGACTACGATCGCAAAAAAATGCATCTTATATCGCTGACGCAAACGAAAAACAAATGTTACAACGCGGTCACATTAACTTGACGCATGGCTTTGATGACGTCATTTACAACAGTGTAACAGAGATGCTAACCATACTGACGATTGCCGGGCGAGCTAAGGGAGTGCGGGGGCTAGCGGGCAGGGCCTCGCATTCCAGCGATGCGTCAAGTTAACGTGACCGCAATATAAGTAGTAACATTAAATGAACGGGACATTTTTTTCAACATTCAGCATGTAAGTCAAACAATGGTAGTATCATACCGGTAGACGAAGTGTAAGACGACCCCCCACTAGATGGAGTGATGACCTGGTAAGACATCCTTGGGGAGGCCTTTGTTCGCCAGTTGACTTGTGAAGCGCTGTAATGGTGGCTATGAAGTCAAAACAGCACATATTGAGTAAATGTTGTGGCTTGTAGACATTGACGTCTTTCATCGAATAAGAATTAAGAATACACAGATGCGTCATCATCCCTAAGACGGAATTCATAACCAGTGAAAGGGTAGCCGGTTTCTAAATTTTTTGATAGTAAAGTTTCTTCTTCATCATCATCAACCCGCGAAAATTGGCTTTTGGATTTGGTACTCTCCCGTAGTAGGGAGGATTTGCCTTAATCGTTAATCAGGCGGATTGACGACTATTCATCTATCCATATATCCATTATTACCTTTATAGTCCACTGCGGAAACGGGCCCCCTCCATAGATTGCTTTATATTTTTCTTCATTTTTTATTTCAAGTATTTATCAGAAAGATGCTACTACTCATCACATATTTCAGTTTCTCTCTGTCGCCTCTTACGAATCTTGACTAGCGAATTATTACAGGTTAAGAAGAAGAAGGATAAGTTTTGTAAAATTACCAATTTAAGCAAAGCTAATTGCCATATTATAACATTTTCGTTTATGTTACTTAAGTACGAAAAAAGAAAGATTAAAAAATTATATGTCAATAAATATATTAGCAGTATATAAAATTTATTACTTTTAGTCGTAACATACTTTTATATTAATATTTATAAAATCTATATACGTTTCCTTTCTTAATTACTATACTTAGTGTTCCTGACGTCACAGCCCATTATTTCGCCCCTAAATTAACAAATCTAGAACAATTCATTAAGTTTTTGACTAACAGAGCTGATCTTCTTGAAACTTTAGATAGTAATAAAAACAATTTTTTTAAACCTTCTACGTCTTTTTTTAACAATTTTACATCAAAATCTAAAAGTTTTAACACAATATCACATAATTCACTTAAGAACATTACCTGCCCTTTGTTTTCTAAGAATCATTTTTTATTTTATTGTCAAGCTTTTAGAGATCTAGATATTGAATCACGCATTAATGTGGTTTCTGAAAGTGAGGTTTCCATGAATTGCCTTCGTCCAGGTCATACATAATAAGTCTTGCAAACTTTCTCATTGTAAATTTAGCAAAACAAACCGTACGAACTTGTATTAGATGTACTCGCGTAAAGGGCAAGCCCGTCCAGGTCATCATGGGTAATCTACCTAGTGATAAGACGCAGCTTGATTTCCCATTTTTAACCACAGGCTTAGAGTTTTCCCGTCCAGTTGTAATAGTTGATCGTAAAGGCAGAGGTAGTAAGCTATTGACGTCATACATTTGTGGTTTTGTGTGCTTTGCAGTTAGAGCCGTCCACTCGGAGTTGGTCTCCGATCTAACAAAGTATTTTTTTCTTGACACCTACCGGTTTGTCGCACATCGTGGCAAGACTCAGCGCGTGTACTCCGACAACGGCATTACGTTTGTAGGAGCTTTCAATGAACTTAGACGGTTTATACAATTATTTTAAAATGACATAGAGTCAGACATTGCAAACCAGGGCATAGAGTTCAAATTACTATTATTATTCACCTCATTTTGGGGGCATTTGGGAGGCAGCAGTAAAATCGACCAAACATCTCTTACGTCGCACTCTCGGTTTTAATCTTCTAATTTATAAAGAGCATTCGACGAGTCTGAGTCAAATAGAGGCCATCTTAAATTTCAGACCATTGACCCCTCTATCCTCAGATCATTCTGAGCTTTCCTATCTTCCCCTTCTCACTTCCTGATCGGATGACCACTCACGTCAGTTTCGCATCCTCAGATTGGTGACTGCAAACTCTAGCGACTTCCACGCTACCATCGAGTCGAAAAACTTCGGCAGCATTTCTGTTACTGATTTTCTAAGGAGTACAGCTGATGAAAAGCTAAAGACAGGCATCATGGTATTAGTGAAGGATGTGAATTGACTTCCTTTTCTCTGGCTGATGGGCAGAGTGATCACCATAAGACCAGGATCTGACGGTCATAGCAGAGTTGCTGATATTTTCAACGCAAAGGGAAAAATTTTAGGAGCATTTAATAATCTGCCCTCTTTCAGTATCTCCTGCGTCATCTTCAAGCCTTCCTGCGTCATCTCGAAGCCTTCCTGCTTCAACCCGGAGAATATGTTCCTGACGTCATAGCCCATTATTATCCCCGGCTGCTATCTCCGGGCAGCGAACATCAAACCAGTTCTGCGAGTTCAACCTCACCACCATCGTGGGCACAGCGCAGCGCACAACGCACGCCACCGACACTACCGCACATTCGGAACCACCTGGTCGCAACGCAAAAACGGCTACTCTTGTATCAGTAACCTATTAAATTATCTATACAGTCTACATATCGAAGTATTTATTTAAGTCAAGCATTCTACCAGCACAAGTGGATCTTGATACTCATCCGTAAGTCTTTGGGCGAGGCATTAGCTATAGGTGAAATTATTTCATTACTAAACTTATTAAACTTTTTACAATCGTAATAAATACATGCCTAAAGCATCGTATAATTTCAAACGTAATATCATTATAACACCGAATAAGTTAAGCAAGTCAGCTTTAGGAGATAATAAGTGTTAAAATATATCATTTTGGCGCGTACTGAATATTTACATTGGCGCCTAGCAATGCTATGTACAATAACAATAATAAAACTGATTAATGATTTGCGCCCCATTTAATGTACTCGCATTGTCGGCTATTTTTGTTGCTCTTGCCTTTACTTTGTCTGCTCTCTGCCAATAGAAGCAAAGCTATTTTAATAAAATATCTCCCGATGAATATAGTTTCCTATTCCAAATATCGTGTACATAATAGTAGACTATCAGTATACAGAAGTCATAATGAACATTCAAATTTTGGATCTAACGGGTTATTTCCCGGGAGTAATTTTTTTTAAATTAGCGTTTGGCTACGTTTCCGTGATGCTGCGCAGAATATTTAACAACACATCAACGATTCGAGGTAAAACTATGGATGTTGCGTTCTTATTTATGTAAGTAGAAGAAACAATTATAATAATAAATTGCGATGTTTTTTTATGAAAAAAGTAAGGAACTTGTTTTACCGCTACAAAACTATACACAGGCAGGAAATATACGAGCAGTTAATAGAAAAAACGAGCAGCCATTAGGCATATTTGACAGGCCTGTTGGTCTAGTGGTTAGTGACCCTGACTGCTATGCCGGAGTTCGTGGGTTCGATTCCCACCCAGGACAAATGTTTGTGTGATGAGCACGATCATTTGTTCTGTGTCTGGGTGTAATTTATCTATAATATTTATGTATTTAGAAATATATAAGTATGTTTATCAGTTGTCTAGTACCCATAACACAAGCTCTGCTTAGCTTGGGACTAGATGGCGTTGTGTAATAGTTGTGGAATATTATTATTATTATTATATAGCTGTACTATTACCGAGTACCACGTAGTGGCGGTGTAATAATATCCACTACCCCATATTATCCCTTGGGTCTCGCGAGAGTCGACAGCGGGAAACAAATCTAGAGATGGGCAGCAGCGTCCTCCTAATAACGATTAAAATAAAAAATAAACTGCGATTGCCAACCCGTTTGCCAAGCGTGGCAACTGCGTATCCATATCTGCCTATGTTCGGCAGTGGACTTTTATAGGCTGTAGGGTATGGATAAATGGTAATGTTATTAACACGTCAGTCACATAATAAAGTTATCATTATATTAACACAACGATTACTATGTAGGGTAAGTATACCCTTATAACTTTTGAACGTTATTATATTAGCTTATATTAAACAATTAAAAAGGGATTATCGAATAAAGTAAAATTAAATTTAGTATCTCGTTTAGTTGTAGTATTTATTTAGTCTCTTGGGGATGTAAAAATGTCCGAAGAAATTTTTGCGCAGAAGATATTCGGTCGTTAAGGAGTATGTTAGGGTTGAATCTGAATAACAGGGAGAGAAATTGTGTGATAAGAGAAGAGTGTGGTTTGCAAGATGATGTTGTGACCAGGATTAAGAAAGGAATGCTTGGGTGGTTTGATCATGTGGAAAGAATGAATGAGGAAAGAGTGATAAAGAAAATTTATGTTGCAGAAATGAATGGCAGAGTCGGAAAGGGACGTCCTAGGCGAAAATTTATCAACCAAATTAACGATTTATTGAAAACGGGCCAAATTAGGAGTACCTTTAACCGACGAGCATGTATACGTAGGTATACGGATTCGAAGGAGGCGAGAGAGGTGTGTGGTCAGAATCGTGCCAAATGGAAGTCTGTAGTCTCTGCCTACCTCTCTGGGTGACAGGCGTGAGTGTTTGTTTATGTTTTATGTTAAGGTCCCTATATATATCCTGAACGTTGGGGTAAAATCCTAATAAAAAATTGACGAAGGAACAGAGGGAGAACTTGCTTACTAAAACAGTGATCCCCGAAAATTTTCAACTTCGTAAAGTGCCAAGATTGAACACAAAGGTTGGTTTAGTAAGTAATAAATCAACTAAAATGAAACCGAATTAATTTAATAAATATCCGATATTAATTAATTAAATTCTACTAGACCTAAACCACGAGGAAACAATGAATCATAGACAATTAATTGTCCCAATGTTAGACAAAAGCTTTATGAATGTAATTCAAGACATTAAGATTCCATCTCCACAAAAACTTTCCAACCTACTTCAGGCTGTTCGTCCGATTGCAATATGGGTATCATCAAGGGAATAGTGAATAGGATTTTCATACATCCGGCTAATTTTAATAACTGAATTTTTTAATGTTTAGTAAATCCAGATAATTTTAAATGAATTAAAAATTAAATTTAATTTTTTACTTACATTTTAAACCACAAATTCAATTGTATTTTACAAAAACATGTCCAAATTTTAGTGGCAATATTTTTTAATATAAGGTAAGGGTGACAAACGAGCACACAGTCCACCTAATGGTAAATGGTTACAAAAAATTTTACTGGAAACAAAAGATGCGGGTTTTTACTTTCACCTATAATGGTTTCTACACCTTTTGCCTTAGAGTGTATAGTTTCCAAGAAATCGGCTGAAAACGTTTTTCAAAATGAAGCTTGAAGTGCCACCTGGATCTGTCAGAATTTTGTGATTTTATACTCAGTAAGTGATCCTAAACCTTATTAAAAATTGGATCGCTAATTTAGTGCAAAGTTAAATTCTATTTTTCTGGCCTAAATGCAGCATACACGGCTTGTAATGTTATTTTTAAGGGAGTGAGGCTAATGAACACACTGATGTCAGAGATGGGTTTAGGTTTAGTCGCTTTAGCTCCGAACAATTTCCAAAAAATTAGGGCTAACTAAATGGATGGACGTTAGCGTGTAGAAAATAATGATGTTGTCCTGACCTATCCCAGTAACAATTGGAAACTGTCCACAGAATCAAAATAACTAACAATGTATTTTATTTTGCTTTACAGTTTTAAGCGAAACAAATAATATATTTTACTTTATTTAATTATTTTTTCACAAATGTTATAGCTTTCAAATGTTAGACATATATTAAAATAAATTGATGAACTTTTATTAGTCCTGAAACACTTGCATATGACACCCGGAACTCATAAAACATGTAGTTCAATAAGCCTTGAAAACAGGATAGAATCCATTCTGTTGGATGAGTCAGTTCGGGATCCCTTTCACACGTTGGGCAAGATACTCGACCGTTTTGCGCATCATTACTTAAAACTCGTCTGTTTTTGTATCAGAAAATATACTTGACGCACTGCAATAGCAAGGGAGCAACAGTAAGGTACTGAACATATTATTGTATTGAATTCGCAGGACATGTATGCTTTTTGGGTGAAGTTGATCTAAAGGCTGCTCGTGAAAACGATTGGCAGTAGGATTTGACTAAAGTCATTTTGACTAGTGCCGTGTAACGAGCAAACCTATGAACCAAAATATTACTACGTACAGACAATACCCCGCGCTCTCTATCTATATCTGGGTCGTCACACAATTTGTCATTAGTTATGTTGCCAAAATATTTAAACTGTGTTAAACTACTTAAGGGTATTCCGTTTGAATTGAAAAATGGGGATATTATTTGGAGTTTTATTCCTGCTTTTAATAATCATATACACACTCTTTTTCATTATACCTCAAGCCATCCTGCCTGCCTCGACTTTCTCGTCTAGTGGTAGTAGTAGTACGACTGCTGATCATGCGGTCCTGAGTTTGGATCCCGGGTCAGGCCAAAAAAAACCTAATTATTAAGTTTTTACGTCAAGAAATTCTCAGCAGTTGCTCGGAGTCAGGAAATTGGCGGTGTCTCACCCCCGTGCTTCGGAAAGCACGTGAAGCCGGTGGTCCTGCGCCTGATATCTCTCCGGTCGTGTCGGTTTACCGTCCCATCGGCCTATCAGAGTGAGGGAATAGAGAGTGCACCTGTGCTTGCGCATACACTTGGGCACTATAATCCTGTCCTCGCCGATGGCTAGCCTCCGTTGAGGTAGGCCACCGTGGCCGAAATTTGGCCAGGAGGACATTATTATTATTATACCTCAAGCCATTCTCAACAACATATAGCTCACATTTGTATTTATTTCTAGTAATTGTCTTAAACATCCAACTGAAGAGCTCAGCAGCATCATGTCATCGGCCTAGCTAAGGTAATTAAGACAAACGTTGTCTATATGACAATCTCCGTGCATGCTGCAGAGCCTCATTGAACTGTTTGACAAAAAAATTGAAGAGCCTAGGCGAAGTCAAACCACCTTGCCACATTCCACACTTTAACAGGGATTCATCGGAATATATATTTCAATTTTAGACCTATTTCTGTACTGCCAACAATTTGCTGCGGCGAAGCAGCGCCTTGGGATCTGTAGTCCAAGATTAGCGGGGCTCTCAGGTTACACATTGTACACATTACTGCACACTACTTACATGCACCTCACATCACCTGATAGTGTGTACAACTGTAAGTGTTGCTTGCTTCTTTGTTAGCCTTTATAATTTAATTACCCATAAGCCATTGGGCTTCACCCTTGGTTGCTCGTCGAGGGGATCACTCATGGGCCCTGGTTTCGTCGATCTTTGTTTGGGCAACTAAGGGCGTGTACAATTTGCAAGCATAATTAAACTCAAGACAACAAGTAACTTTGTCATTGAAATTGGACTTCAAAATCGCACTTGTGTTACATCTGAGTTACCTATCCTATCACTAGAAAGCCACTGATGGAGTATTAAGGGAAATTCTCAATAGTATTAGTTTACTAAGTTCTCTCTGGTCTAATTAGAAATCGGTCATACATTTCTAATACCATTAAAGTTATTTTTATAAAACTGTTATTATAAAATTGATGTTATAAACGAGCTACAAATACGTTGTTTAAGAACTTAGATTGAAAGCCTCACATACTGGCTTTCTATACCATTCAGACCAGACCACAGCAGTTCAAACATTACAATTTGGCTTCTGGAATAAGTAAGTTAGCAGTACCTGCCCAAACGTTTTCTGTCTTGTCAATGGATCACAATACTAAACGTCCCGTACCTTTCACGTGATCTTTGTTTTAAAATGAAATGACGGTTAAATAATTATTAATATAAAATGAAAACGTTGACGGGTGCATTCATCGTCTACCTGTACCGGCATGTACAAGCCTGCATCCACAAAGCACATTATTTCATGCTTTGTGTTATTCTTTTGAGAGAACAATGTTGAGCACCGCAAAGTAAAATACTATTGGAAAAGCTAAATTACTTTGTGTAGGTGCATCGCTAGCAAAATTGCTTAAACAATGAAATTACAGTTTTAATAGTAATAATTAAAAATGTTATTCAAATAAATAAATAATCATAGGAAATCATTTGTTGTTTTTTTTAAATAAAAATAAAACAAAAATGATAACACTCACCTTAGTGAGTCTTGTAGATTATACCTGTGTCACGATCGTTTCAAGAAAACTGAAAACTCAGAATTATTCTTTGCATTTGTCCTAGCTTCCTTACGTCAAGAAACACTAAACAATTATTTTTTTTTTAATATTTGTAACTTTTTTCTTCGGGTGTAAAGGATTGTCAGGCAGGATTACTACCACCTAGAAAATCTTTTTATCTTTAGGTTACCGTCGCTTAGAAGAAGTTAATTTTGTTTCAATCGGGAATACAAAATTTGATCGTGTTGTGCTTATGGTTCCAAAGATAAGAAGGGTCCGTTTATATCGCTCGTTATCATAATTAATTTTTCTTATATTTCTATCATTTAAAGGTTGAAACAAAAGCATAAGTAAAATAGCATCAAAAAACCACAAAGGTTTGTAAATAATGCTATTAAAAATTCGAAGACCGTTGAAAATACTACGCTCGAAGTTGCTGACAAGTATATTTAACTAGGACAAATTATCGGACTAGGTAGAGTATAGCTTAGGCCAATAGGTAATCCTATTCGGTTATACAGCGTTAGAGAGATTACATTCCATCATTGAGTCACGTATTCTTCAAAACTTTAAAACAAGAGTGTACGGACGTGGTCGTAAACACGGTTCGGTATTTATCTAAGCAATAGACTTTAAAATGAATATAATATGATTTGGTTGGCTCGAAGAACCAACGACTGATTGAGAAGAAAGGTTCCCGAGTGGCAACCTCATACCGGCAAGCAAGGTGTATGGTGCTTTACATGATGAAATAGTCACCAGAGCTGGAGGATCGTGCTTAGTGATACTTTTGTGTTCAGCAGTGGACTTGTAATGGGCTGTAATGATGATTTTGGTGATGTGCGAGATGGTATTTATATATGTAATATCTCATATATAATGGTCATTATCGTAGTACTATCATTAAAGTGACAAGGATATAAGATATTGTTACGAGCTTGAAGTTCGTGACAGTAAAAACTGCCGATTGAATTACCAAAATTAACTCTTTAATTCACTTTACTCTAATTAAAACTTAGAACACTAATAATTAACCACACCGATTCACTTTATTTCGCTCCGAAACATCCAGAATATTCAAGTAAATACGCGCACCAATCGACAAGGCATCGAAAGTTCGAGTGTCGGCTTCTAGAAGCTTAGTTCTTCGTTTCGACACTAGATGGTGCTGTCGGTTGAAAGATTAGTGATGTCATTTTCTGGAAAGCTCCCATCGCTCTCGTCCCCGACACTAGATGGCACTACTGCCGGGTACATGATGTCAACTTAGGCGCGCAGCAATATGGTACTTGGCCATCGGATGCAGTTTAAGTTCTCTATAAGCTGTCCCACAGTCGCCTCTTACGACATTTATGGGACAAAATATGGTGATGAATTCTCTTAAGCTAGTAAATATTAATCGTCTTTGATTCAAATCAACATATATCCCCAAAACCTCCCAAATAATCAAACACGAATAATATTTTTTTAATAGGGAATAAAATAATCCCAATTGAATTCTATATACCTAGTTGATATGTTATATTAAAATCTTGTATAACAGATCACGGATTTTTCGTAGCTATTGATAAATGGTTGTCGAGTTGATATAAAAGCAGAAGCAGTTATTTGTAACTTCGTCAAATAACTTTCACATAAAAATCTCGTTGACATATTATAGATGCACAATGAATGCAATACAATTAGGAGCGTTTCAGTTTAAACGTTTGAGTGCCAGCTCCTGCCACTTGACCGCATCCAGCATAAAGTATCTCGAATCGTCAGCAACTCAGTTCTTTCTGATCGGCTCAATTTACTGGCGCTGCGTGGGGATTTTGCATCCCTATGCATTTTCTATCGCGTCTACCATGGGGAGTGCTCTGAGGAATTTAATACGCGGTAGAGCCAGCGCGGTAGTATAGTTGTAGCACGAATGGGTTGGCTCGACAGGGGAAGGACCACGCTCTCACCGAATACCAGCGTGAAGTAGCAGCTTAATGCTGCTGTGTTTCGTATGGTGAGTGTAAAGAACCGAAGACCCTTTTTACTGGAAAAGAGGCATTCCATCTTAGTCGTCAAGGCTGACAACGCATCTTCATTTTGATTCGCTAACGAGGATAGATGTAGATGTCTATGGACCACAGCAACCCCTTACCATCAGGTGGATTGTGTGCTCGCTTGTCACCCTTTTCTTATAAAAAAAAGAATTGTTCTGATACATTCCAGTCACCAAATCTTACTAACGCATATCGCGTCGAAATACACGATGCCATCCTCACCATTTAGATGCTTGACAGTCCACCAATGTGCGATTTACTAGGAGTTTTCTTCCTTGTCCAACTTTTCTGTGGAATTGTTAAACAGTGGCGATTTTTCCGGACCGATACGACTTAGGGACCTTCAAGAAAAGAGCTTACCTTGAGCTGCCTTTCTAAAAGGCGGGCAACGTACCGGAAATTCCCCTGGTATCCCCTAGGCGGCTGTTGTCACCTACCGTTAGGTGAGCCCCCTCTTGTATTACAAAAAGTTATATGAAACTAAACACTTCTTTTTTAAACATAATAGAGATAAGGGTTGTCTAGTACATATTCTAATGTTATTTGCTTTAAAACTCACTAGCTGCGACCGTGACTTTTTTAAAGTGGAATATTTTTCATTGCCAGCCTTTACATGTTTTTCAGGAATCATTTCATGAATTGTGCCCAGGAATTGTATCACTTGTTAGATCATCAGATCACCAAACGCTCGGCTGGTCTCCCTTGATTACCTTTGACTTTGGAATGCGTACAGCATACGAATTAACCAGCACGTATCTTTCAGTCTAATTCAAGGCCAAAGTGAATAGACTCCTTAAGCTAAATCAAAGCGCTTTACCATTTTCGGCTGCATAACCACTTATCACTAGGTAGGAGATTAATCAAGCACTGACTTAAAATAATTAAAAGGTAATAAAATATATCTAGTTTTATTCATCCATGTTTCATTTTGGAATGATTGATTATGGTCTCTCATGTATAAGGCAAACAAAGAGATCAATTAGAACCCGCGTAAAAGAACACATAGCTGACGTGAAGCATCAACGTTCCGGGAAGTCTGCAGTTTGCGATCATATCCTAGACGGAACCAACCAATACATCAGATTTGATAGACCACAAATCCTCGCGAAAGAACATCGATTCCTACCAAGGATGATACGTGAGGCTATTGAAATTAAAAACATCCTAATTTCAATAGAGAAGGAGGCTGGGTACTACCACCTGCTTGGGACCCTATAATTAATAAAATTAAAACTGAACCCAAGCATATCACTGCCAGACTTCAAAACACAGTTAGTTCAATCTGCATAGATCGGTACAATAATTAAAAAGCTGAAGGTACTCCGGGTTAACTTTGACATCGGGACGTCAGTCACCTCAGTCCCCCGTGACCATGGGTGCTGGAAAGCACCCGAAACGTCGGGTATTAAAAATAACATAAATAAACGCGATAAAATCCGTAAAAGTAGTTTGAATCAATGATTATCTAGAGTTTTTATCAGGAAGTTACTGCTGCCTTGCCGCGGCTTACGACACATATGCGATAGTATCTAGCAGAGGATTCCGCCACCGAGTTGGTGTTACAGAAATTTGTTCGTATTTTTAATTTAATTTTAGTCGTCTTTATATAATAACAACTAACAATTTAATAGTCGTAGTGCTGTTCGTTGTTCAACATGTCAAAACAGTAAACAAAGCTATCTTAAATGGGTTACGCATGCAAATTCGATTAATCTTATTAGTTATTTATCTCTAGAAATGTTTTGACATGTTATTGATAGTTAAAACGAAGCAAATAGAGTACTTACTTTAGTCGATCTTTATATAAACATATTGTGTTTTCACTTTAAGTACATATATATACGTACATATAGAACAGAAGATAAAAATGTGGATATCGCCATGCAAAAATTACAGATTATTTTTCACGCCTCCCTATGTGAGCTCACGATCTACGACTTGTAATAAATATACAAAAACTAAGGTACTACACATTCATTCTAGTCATATCAAGAATATTATGCCAGTAAGCATTATTGCTCATAATCATCTTTGTCTGCACAATATAATAACTTGTTCCTGCGAAAAAATCCCATTTGTTAAGTATCACACATACTTAGGACTGATTAAAGATAATAGGATGAACTGGAAGAATCATATTGATTGCGTATGTAGTAAATTAAGGGAAATCCTAGCGAAATTTAAATATTGTTCGTAATAAATTTCCATTTAAAATTCGTCAAAGCCTATATAATGCTCTAGTGGAATCGATAGTATCATATGGTTTTAGTAGTTATGAACGAACTTTCCGCACTTACCTAGATAAAATATACAGCTTACAAATAAGAATTTTAAAATCCATATTGCTTCAACACATTAAGAACAAATATCGAAATAATTACTCATACCTTTTCACGTACTGCAAGGTTTTACCCATACATAAAAAGGTGCAATATATGCTTTAAAAAGAATGTTATGAATACTCGATGTACCCAACCCCAAGGGAACGCATTTATAGCACTAGAAATAAAAAAACCTTATTCACCAATTAGAACTAATAATTACTACGGTAAGAGAACACGTAAATTTCTAATACCATACATATTCAATTCTATACCTACGGAGATTAGAAGCCAGCTAACCGCACAAAACTTGAAAACAAAACTTAAATATTTTTTCGCATAATAAGAATTAAAAAAAAATCTATATATTATTTCAATGAGAACACTATTCCAGGTAAACAATACCAAAAACTACCTTCTCCACAAAAAGTATAGTTTAAGAAATACATATTATAGATTTTATATAAAAATTTTATGCCAATTTTTTTTAAATATTTTGTTGCACAATTGTTACATAGTACTTTATAAATAGTTTAAGTTAAAGTTGATTTCAATGTCATTTAAATAATAAGTAAATTAATGTATAAGAGCAAACTGTACAGTGCCAAGACAAACAACAGATGTTTAATGGCACCAAGAAATTGTTTTTGTAATTAAAACTGTAACTTTGTTGAATTAAAAAAAAACATTATTTTAGCTTATTTGCAATTAATTTGATAGTATTTTCACTTCAAAACATTGTCCTTGAACAATCGCAAGTCATTCAATGAATGGGCGACAGTTGTAGTCCATATGAGTGGACAAAATTAGTTCGCTGAAACATTACTTAAATTGAAATGTAAATGCGTGTACAAAGAATTTTACATTTCATAAAGTATCATCAAAATATATTACAAAATATTTTTAAACTATTGATATTAAGAAAAGCGCAAATCTGTGGGGGGTTTCAGTTATTGCGTCAATAATGTATACAATCGCACCTCAATTTGCTAATACTTTTAATACTAGTATCGAATCTGGTGTGTTTCTGAAGCACAGTAAAGTACCTTTATTTAAATCTCGTAGTACATTTGACCCCGCCAATTTTAGACCACTATTTCTGTACTGCCAACAATTTTTTTAATGTAATTAATTTATCTATTATTTACTTATTTAACTATTTAACTTAATGTATGAAACTCATAATTTCGAATGTCAAACATGTTAATCTTAATGTAATTTTAAATGGGGAGATGCTGAGTCTTGTTGATACCACCATTTTTCTTGGAATCACACTAGACGCAAAGCTTTGATGCGGCACCCATATATCATAACTAGCAAGCAGACATAGTTCTGCAACCTATACTGTAAAAAAGATTAGTACTCTTACCAGTGTTGAAACAACAAGACTAGTTTACTGTAGCTATTGTCAAAGTATAATGTCGTATGGTATTTTGCTAAAGAGACACGCGACTGACACAGAGATATTTGTTTTACAGAAGGGCCCATAAGAGCCATTTACGATTTAAAACCTAAAAAGTCGCTTAGAAAAAATTATAGAAATTAATATATTAACTTTGGCCTCTCAATAAATTTCTAAAAATGTAATGTACATACACAAAATTAAAAGTAGTTTTACAAAAAAGAAAACACAAGCTGGTAGTACCTGGTACTCGATTCGGAGTCAGTAATTCGTTCTTGGGGCGATGATGTATACGCTTTAACTACAAAATCCCAGAAAATATACAAAATTTGACCTGCAAAACGTTCAAAATATTTATTAATCTAAGTTTGTATGAAAATGGTTATTATAATATTAAGAAATTTATAGATGAGAGATGAGCTAGCCGTGGTTGCTCAGATGGTTCACGCTCGCTGTAAATATAATAAGCCGGGTTCGATCCCCGCCGGCATCAACGAAATTGTTAATTGCAATTTTAAGTGTTGATTTACCACGTGCTTGGCGGTGAAGGAAAACATCGTAAGGAAACCTGCATGTCTTAAAAATAAGGAAAAAAATATTTCGAAGACATGTGAAGTTCGCCAACACGCATTAGGGCAGGGCGGCGGACACTTCCTTGCCCTAAAACCCTCTCAGAAATGAGGGGAGGCCTGTGCCCAGCAGTGGTACGTATATAGGCTGTAACTTTACTTTTTTATAGATGATAATAAGCCCTAGGAAGGCTGATTGTTACCCAGCTATTTACTAATCTGTTACGTGTTGTTAATTTTAACATACATAATTATAAGCTGTTATTTATTTAAAGTCCCACTGGGTTTCTTGCTGGTTATTCCCATGACAGAAGTGTTTTTCCGAACCAGAGGTAAAATAAAAAACGAGACTTTCAGTAAGTATTATTTATAATCTATATTGAAAAAAAAAAGTTTCTGTTCTGTTTATGTTTCTACACTCACACGGCATAATTACGCTGATATTCTGTTCAGCGTGGTCCAGCCCCGGTCAAGCCGACCTATTTATGCTATAACTATAATATAGCTACAGCCTAGCTCTACCACGTAAAATCGTGTTACGCGATTGTTGAAACCATCGCATTCACAACTGCAGTGGATGAGATCCGCATTAAATAAAATGTATTATTACACTAACAGCGACCAGGGTTGCAGGGTCGAGAGTATTGCACAATAGTGTTAGGTATAACAATTAAATTTCTTGTTAAACATTGTTGTTATAAATATTTACATTCGTAACATAACAAAGATCAACTTAATTTTAACATGGAGTGTGCTACAAGCTCTAAAATATATAAATCATTACAGCCTGTGATTAAAACTACTTTTACGGATTTTATCGCGTTTATTTTTACTTTTTATTTTTTATTTTTAATTCCCGACGTTTCGGGCGCTTTCCAGCACCCATGGTCACGGGGGACTGAGATGACTGACGTCCCGATGTCATTGTTAAACCCGGAGTACCTTCAGCTTTTTTAATTATTGTTTATGGTCCGATCTATGCAAAATGAACTAACTCTGTCTTGAGGTCTTGCAGTGGTATGCTTGGGTTTAGTTTTAATTTCTTCTTTGTTACAGAGAGCACGAGGGATCTGTGACAGCAAACACCTGGCCGCCGAGCTTCAGCACGTCAAGCAAGTTCTGCACGACAACAAGCTTCGGGTCCCGCGCCTACGTCACAGTGACCGAGTGAAGCCAGCCACAGTCGAGCGTGTGCCTGCTGTACTACCATATGTCAGTGGTGTCACAGACAAGATTGGCTATATCTTGAAGCGAGCTTCTATTAGAACATTCTACAAGCCGCCGAAGAAGATTAGTCAGTTCCTACCATCCGTCAAGTGTCATATCCCTCTACAAGATGCAGGAGTGTACAAGCTTGATTGTGAATGTGGTCTCTCTTATATAGGACAAACCAAAAGATCAATTAGGACCCGCGTAAAAGAACATATAGCTGATGTGAAGCATCAACGTTCCGGGAAGTCTGCAGTTTGTGATCATATCCTAGACGGCCCCAACCATTACATCAGATTTGATAGACCACAAATCCTCGCGAAAGAACACCGATTCCTACCAAGGATGATACGTGAGGCTATTGAAATTAAAAAACATCCTAATTTCAATAGAGAAGGAGGCTGGGTACTACCACCTGCTTGGGATCCTATAATCAATAAAATTAAAACTAAACCCAAGCATACCACTGCAAGACCTCAAGACAGAGTTAGTTCATTTTGCATAGATCGGACCATAAACAATAATTAAAAAAGCTGAAGGTACTCCGGGTTTAACAATGACATCGGGACGTCAGTCATCTCAGTCCCCCGTGACCATGGGTGCTGGAAAGCGCCCGAAACGTCGGGAATTAAAAATAAAAAATAAAAAGTAAAAATAAACGCGATAAAATCCGTAAAAGTAGTTTTAATCATGTGTAGTGTTCGCGTAAATATAAGAAATCATTATCATTACAGCCTTTTAAAACTCCACTGCTGAACACATCCTCCAAGTATTACCCTACGGGGTACATTTTCCGTAGTTGCCAAGTTCTGTTTGCAACCGCAATTTTTTATTATTTTGAGATTTAATCAGAAAAATACTGTTAATCCCTAGTTTAATTTTCCACTGTTACCTCTAACCACACCCGCAAGATTCTAGAGAAATATGTGACGAATAATGGGAGAAATATTTAGAATTCTCTTACGCCGCCACACTGTGGTAATATAAGTACAAACTTATTACATTACTCTAAAGTCTAAACCAACACAATTTGTGACTACATATTATAGTCGTTTCTTGGTTAAGGTCCAAGACCATTAATAAAATGTATATTTATATTTAAAATAAGTACCGTGTAGTGATTATGTAAGAATATCCACCACATAATATCATCCCGTGGATAACAAATAAAAATATAATACTGCGTTTGCTGACCCACCTGCCAAGCATGGAAACTATGGGAAATATCACTCCAATGAGGCAATTGCCGTGTAGTGGCGGTTGAGAATATCCACTACCCCATATCTTATCGCGGGTGTCGTAAGAGGCGACAGAGGGAGACAGGCAGGAGATGGGCAGCAGCATATTCCTGATAACAGCATTTGTACAACAAAAATTGCGTTTGCTAACCCACTCGCTAAGCGTGGCAACTATGGCAATATACCCCACATGAGCACACAAATAAACGACCCACAGTCCCCGGCGGCCTCGCTATTCTTGGCAACTGTTATGGCGGGGCAGACGGTGCTAAGAATCTCCGGTGGAGGTTCAGTTGCCACCTAAGATGACTCGACCTATCAACATACAACGCAAGTGCCCTGAGGACCGACGAGAAGATCCTGGAGCTGAAAGAAGAGATAGACAAGTTGCTCTGGAATATTGTGGGATTATCCGAGGTCCGTGCGGAGGGGGAGGACATGGTAACTTTCGAATCCGGCAACTTGTTCTATCAGCAAGAGGGCCCAATGAGGTGTTGGATTTATCGTCCAAGTATGAGAACGCTCAAGGTTGCTTAGCGAGCTATGGAGAGAGCTATGCTCGAGGTTTCTCTACGTGATAAATTTAGAAATGAGGATATCCGCAGTAAAACCAGAGTGACCGACATAGCTCAACGGATTGGTATGCTAAAGTGGAAATGAGCCAGCCAAATAGCTCGAAGAACCGACAACCGTTGCAAAAGGTTTTTGAGTGGCAGTCTTGTACTGACAGGCGAAGTGTAGACCCTAGTAAATGTAGTGACGACCTGGTTTGACATGCAAAAAGTCGATGGATGCAGGTAATTCAGGACCGTGCTTTGTGGCATTCCTAGGGGGAGGTCTTTGTTCAGCAGTGGACTTGTGAGGCAATCTGTGGAGGAAGCCTATGTTTAGCAGTGGACTTTGACAGGCTGTAATGGTAACAGTTAGGGTAAACTTATATTATCTGTAGTAGTATTGTTTACTTCATAGAATTTTGTGGCAGTATCTGTATAATAAATCATATAATGACCTACGTATTAAGCAGCATTAAAGATTAATGTACGTATCAAAAGAAATGCTGTAAAGAATAGTAACTTTAAAGCATTTCTTTTGGACATGTACATTTTGCTTCCTTAGTTACAGCGGTTTTTAGGTCAACGAATTGAAAACCTTCCCGCTGTAAGAGGACCAAGTCATACTTTAAGTAACTTTAGATAAAAAGTTTTAATTGCAAGGTATGACCGGTACTCAAGAAACATGTTCTAAAACTGGTACTGGGGATATTTTTCAGGAAAATCAGTATGTTAATAAAGAAATATCTTGTAATATTTTTTTGTGCTTGGAAAAAGTTATTGGCGCCAATTAACAATCGCAACTAGTTTACTTATAGGAATATTGATTCCCAAGGTCGTTACAAAATTTATATTATGTAATATTTAAAATATAATGATTAGATCAAAGTAACTTACCTGTAAGTGTCCTTCGATCAAAATTATATGAAGTTGACGCCTCCTCTGTGTTTGTATACTATGTAGTCTTGAATTGACAGACCGAATCACACGGGTTTTAACCTTCCGGGGGAAAAATAATATTTTTATTGGTATCTCAACCTATATAACTCCAACTGGCAACACTAACACCTCATGTCATTGTGAATTTATAACCACTAGAATTCGGAAAAAATAATTAATGCAAGCAAGCCCTTAGGGTAGGTAATAATATACAGCAGGGTAGAGTTCTACACAGAGGAGGTGTTAACTTCATATAATTTTGAACGAAGGACATTTACAGGCAAGCTACTTCAATCAAATAATTATATTTGTTGGCGCCTCCTCTGTGTTTGTATACTACGTAGATGTGTAAAGGTGTGATTGCTTCATTTTAATTATTTAGTGTCACAAGTTATCACAATTAACAATTTACAATAAGCGTAATAAACAAATTTAGATAATATAATTTCTCATTATGAATTATTGTTAACTTTCTCATCATCATTACAGCCCTTCCAAAGTCCACTGCTGAACATAGGCCTCCCCCAAGTAATGCCACAAAGCACGGTCCTGAGCCACCTGCATCCATCGACTTCCTGCATGTCTTACCAGGTCGTTACTCCATCTAGTGGGGGGACGCCCTACACTACGCCTACCGGTACGAGGCTGCCACTCGAGTACCTTTCTTCCCCGTCGGTTATCGGTTCTTCGAGCTCTATGGCCAGCCCATTGCCACTTCAGCTTACTAATCCGTTTTCAATTTATAATATCGATTCATAATAGGAATAACAATAAGTGAATTTCTTACTGTATCTGCCACGACTTTAGATAACTTAAAGGCTTATTTTTATGCTTTACATACATAAATACCTCTTTGACAGTACTGCCACAGCAATGTAAGTTAGATTAAAGGAGATCTTACATAATAGTGGTTGACGAGGGTAAGAATTTTAATAAGTGGTTTTTCTTTAACAACGATTTAGTAACAGGCTTATGAAGACTAGAAGGTTATTCCTTCTTCTGTATTCCGTTTGAAAATTGTGGAGAATAGTGCATAAAATTTAAGATTGCGCTATGAATATTACGCATTTATATATTTTTATTAGCAAATGCATGAACTTATGTTTATCTATTAATTTTGGTTAAAATCTTATTGACAATCTTTTTATAGGTTAAGAAATTTGATTACCATTTTATTTTGCTATTAGTTTTCCTGGATTCTTTGCATATGAGAGAACTTTCATAACTATAACAAACATATTAAGGTGTTATTTAAAAGGCAAAAAAGAAATACATATATTTCACAAGGTCAATTTTACAAGCTATGTCACTTCATGTGGTTATTATATGCTACCCATGTGGTTTATATATGATAAAGCTGTAGTGTTATAAGAAATATTAGCTGTGGGGATTATAACAAAACGTTATGATTCAAAGATATTATGTCTTACTTAAGTAGTTTTTTGACCAACAAACAATATCACATTTATTATGTACTAAAAGGATTTTCATTTTATAAGCACCCCCTATAATTGGGTTACTTGAAATCTGAATATGATTTTTCAGTATTAATTTAGATTCAAATTTATTCTCCTTTGATACATTTTATTTGTTTTGTATACATTTACCCATAAAAGATAGCTGGAAAATCAGATAACAATTTGTCTATTAAATTAGCGAATTTATTATATGATTGTAGTGGATTGTAATTGAATAATTGACTTATCATTCATGTGAAGTATTTGTTTCACTTCAGGAATGAAAATGCTATAATTTGTATGTTAAAACCAAGTTATTCAAACGTAATTTTAAGGTATTGATTTTTTTAATTAACTTAATAATCCAATTAACAGCAATTCCAGAACTCTCCACTTTTTATTTTCTGAATCTCTCATCTCTTCATCTATGTATGTATATCATACCATGGTATTTACCAATAAGTAAAAACAATATTATGACTAGTCTTGTTTAAATTAATTTTGCAGCTGTATTAATTAAAATATTTTTGACATACTAAACTCAATATATGTGGGAGGACATGCTTGACTCACACTAATATATTGTTGTCGACCTACCATGAGAAAGTTTTTTTTAAATATTATTTTAGACCATTTGGAATAATATAAGGTCAAGTTAATTTGCTTACCTCTTTAGCTGTGTTTACCTCTATTCTTTTTTCTTTGATGGTTCGGCCTGGCGCCTGCCACATATTACTTGATAGTATCACCTCTGCTGGTATAAAGCGACTGCTGGAGGCTATTGCATTTCTAGTGAGTTGTTAATGATGGAGACAGGACCCAATATTTTAAAGATTTCTGAATGTTTGTTTTAGATTTATGAAGATCCTTTGATCTTTTAAAAAAAATCTGTACCAAATAAGAAGTCACTTGGGTTTCCTTAAGAGCTTTCTTTATAATCATTGGCTAGCTCTAATACAGTTATTTACACCATCATTATTTTCAGATATTTTTTTTCAGATAACCTTCTATCCCTCATTTGGCACTTGTTAAAAAAGAATGGAATTTGGAGAATTTATAAGCAATTTTTCCCTCAATACAAGATTGACTGATAAGTTTTTGGGTTGAGAATGCTGTGTGAAACAGAATCTTTATCTTTTTCATCATTTGAGCAAATAAGTTCTCTCCTCTTTTATCCTGAAAGTGATTAAGATCAGTCGTGAAAATAGCCTCGTGTACACGCCAGTGATACCGCGGGTATAATAACCCTTGCATACGTTTTTGTAGAGAAAAAAAAAACATACGAATATTCAAGTGAAATAGAATTCAATGCATCATGTAGTCCCTCGTGGCACCGCAAGGCAGATATGTAATGTATAGACTCGTTCTGTCTCAAACACAGATTTTATACTGCGTTTTTATTAGACTGTGAGAAATAATATTATATACATTTTGGTAGTAAATATGAACGTATTAATATTCATAAAAAATAAAATTGAATGCCTCGTGTATCACCTCGTGGCACCGCAAGGCGGATATGTAATGTACAGACTACAGACTCTCGTTTTGTCTCATACATAGATTTATATTGCGTTTTATTACGCTATAATCAATGATATTATATACACTTTGGTGGGAAATGTAAGCGTATGAATATTCATATAAAATGAAGTTCAATGCCTTATGTGACAGGTATGTGATGTACAGACTCTCGTTCTGTCTCATATATGGATATTATATTGAACTTTTATTACAATGTAAGCAATTATGTTATACATATTTTGGTAGTAAATATGAATGTATGAATATTCATATAAAATAGAATTCAATGTCTCGTATCAACTCAAAATATCATGACACCGCAAAGCAGATAAATATACACACTTTTCCTCTGTCTTATACATTGATTTTATATTGCTATTTTATTAATCTACCGTACAGGTTTTTTTTTTAAATACTTATGCAATATATGTATTTAATACATAAATACAACATACATATTTAGTTTATTGAAAAATTAAATACTTACAGATGCTCATTCTGTTTCAAATATAGTTTTCACATATCGTGTTATAGTTAATCTACCCTACAAGTTATTTAAATACAAAAATTACATACTCGTACATTGCAATCGTCCAAAACGTTTATGAGTCTTAAGTTAGTAAATTTTCACATGTTGCTAATAATAAGATTAAAAACTTTCACTTAAAAACCAATTTTAAACTTTTTAATTTGTGTACAGTGTTGCCAGTCGGAGTTCATATAGGTTGGGATACCAGTAAAAATATTATTTTTCCCCCGGAAGGTTAAAACTCGTGTGATTCGGTCCGTCAATTCATGCCTACATAGTATATACACAGAAGACGCGTCAACGAATATAATTTATTAGTAATGGTAAGTTTAAAATATATTTATTAGTTTTTGGACGGTCATCGCTTGGAAAAACTTGGGTCATACTGAATAAGTAGAAAAATATATTTTATAGGTGAATGTATGGTTTGTAATATATGTAAATATATGGTTTTTATTAGACAATTTGGAGAAAATTTACTCCGGTTTTTAAATAAACGGCAGGTTTTCTTAAAATGTTTTATCGCCGGAGTTGCATGAGTAATAAAATAAAAAAAATAATAAGTCGTAAAGAAGTTTTACTTCGTACGTGTGTGCACAATTACACATATTTTTATTGTCTGGGAATGAGTTAAACAATAAATCAGCGGTTCGGTGATTTATAACTTGTTCAAAAAATTTTTTGGCAAAATTGGTATATAAAACGTTAGTGTAATTTTATACAACTAATCTGAAAAACAATTTCAAAACCGTGATTCCTTGAAAAGAGAAAATTCTAAAAGTTTTGGTGTAGTGTATTTCTTATTGCTATACGATAACCTTTGGCTCCTAAAATATTTTAGACCAAGATATTTTATAACTAAAAAATAGAGTAATTTTAAATGTTATTTTAAATCTGCATTCATTTCTTTTTTCAAAAATATATTATGATTTCTTAAATTTACGCGAACACTACACATTGAATAAAACTATTATTTACGGATTTTATCGCGTTTAATTACATTAATTTATTTTTATTATTATCCCGACGTTTCGGGTGCTTTACAGCGCCCATGGTCGCGGGGGGGGGGGACTGAGATGTTTGACGCCCCAATGTCATAGTTAGTCCGGCTACCTTCAGTTTTTTTATATTAATTTTTGGTCCGATTTACGCAAAACGAGCTTATAGTATCATGAAGTCTTGCAGTGGTATGCTTGGGTTTGGGTTTAATTTTGTTAATTATAGGATCCCAAGCAGATGGTAGCACCCAACCATTTTCTTTATTGAAATTTGGATGTTTTTTAATTTCAATAGCCTCGCGTATCATCCTTGGTAGGAATCGGTGTTCTTTTGCGAGAATTTGTGGTTTATCAAATCTAATGTAATGGTGGGGACGATCTTGAACATGTTCGCAGACTGCAGACTTCCCGGAGCGTCGGTGCTTCACATCAGCTATATGTTCCTTCACGCGGGTTTTTATAGATCTCTTTGTTTGACCTATGTAAGAGAGACCACATTCACAATCTAGCTTGTACACACCCGCATCTTGTAGGGGAATATTACATTTGATGGATGGTAAAAATTGACTAATCTTCTTCAGCGGCTTGTAGTATGTCTTAATGGACGCTCGCTTCAAGATGTAGCCAATCTTGTCCGTGACTTCTCTAACATATGGTAGTAGAGCAGGTGCGCGCTCGGCTGTGGCCGGCTTCACTCGTTCACTGTGACGTAGGCGCGGGACCCGAAGCTTGTTGTCTTGCAATACTTGCTTGACATGCTGAAGCTCCGCAGCCAGATGTTTTCTGTCACAGATCCCTCGTGCTCTCTGAAACAAAGATTTACCCACGGTAGCTAACTGTGAAGGATGATGGTGAGATTCACCATTTAGATATCGGTTGGTATGGGTCTTTTTCCTATACACAGTGTGACCAATAGTGTTATCAGGATTTCGGATGACTAAAACATCTAGGAAAGCTAAAGAATTATTTGCCTCTAACTCCATTGTGAATTGTATTTTAGAGTTTATGGAGTTAAGGTGGTCTAAAAATGCAGTTACTTTATCAGATGGTAAAATTGTGAAAGTGTCGTCTACGTACCGCTTGTAGAACCTTGGATTTACAGGAGCAGTAAGAAGGGCTTTCTCCTCAAAGTCCTCCATGAATATGTCGGCGACTATGGGAGACACAGGTGAGCCCATCGCCACACCATCTACTTGCTCGCATACAACCTCGGTTACCGAAGATACACAAACCAAACGCTCCACTACGTCCCATAGTGAGCCAGATCGATTCACCAACTTATAAGCTGGCACAATACTTAGCAAAAATACTATCACTACTGAGAGGACATACCAGAGCACACACAAAGGATTCATACCATTTTGTGAGTGAGATAAAAGACCTACATCTCGCTAACAATGAAACTATGGCCAGTTTTGATGTTCAGTCACTATTTACATGCCTACCTATTGTGGACTGCATCTCAATTGTAACTAGGAAGCTAGAAGAAAATAACATGCCTCAAGAATAACAACAAAACAAAAGGAACATATAGCTGATGTGAAGCACCGACGCTCCGGGAAGTCTGCAGTCTGCGAACATGTTCAAGATCGTCCCCACCATTACATTAGATTTGATAAACCACAAATTCTTGCGAAAGAACACCGATTCCTACCAAGGATGATACGCGAGGCTATTGAAATTAAAAAACATCCAAATTTCAATAGAGAAGATGGTTGGGTGCTACCATCTGCTTGGGATCCTATAATTAACAAAATTAAACCCAAACCCAAGCATACCACTGCAAGACTTCATGATACTATAAGCTCGTTTTGCGTAAATCGGACCAAAAATTAATATTAAAAAACTGAAGGTAGCCGGACTAACTATGACATTGGGACGTCAAACATCTCAGTCCCCCCCGTGACCATGGGCGCTGTAAAGCACCCGAAACGTCGGGATAATAATAAAAATAAATTAATGTAATTAAACGCGCTAAAATCCGTTAATAATAGTTTTATTCAAAAATATATTGTTTTACTACATATCTTCGAGTCGTAAGAATAGTTTTGTACAATCCGTCATTTGAAATTCTCATATAATTATTAGGAAATTATAAAATTATGAAGAAATAATACGAATAACCTTCTAACTCTTGGTCTGACCAGATTTTGGTCGAAAATTAACGAATGAAGCGAAGTGCACAAAATAATTTTTTTGTAGTTTAGTTTATTTTTACGGCATCGATTACGTATAAGAAAAGAAGTCTCGGTAAGTACAATTAAACTCCAGACAACGAGTAACTTTGTCATTTAATATTTTCTTCAAATTCACACTTGCGTTACAACTGAGTTACCTATCCTATCACTAGAAAGCCACTGATGGAGTATTAAGGGACATTTTCAATATTATTAGTTTACTAAGTTCTCTCTGGTCTAATTAGAAATCAGTCATACATTTCTAATACCATTAAAGTTATTTTTTTAAAACTGTTATTATAAAACTGATATGACAAATGAGCTTAAATGTGCTGTCACCCGTGAGAACTTAGATGGAAAGTCTCACATACTGGCTTTTTATACCCTACAGACGTGAACACAGCAGTTGCAATACAATTTGTCTCCAGAAATAGTTAAGACAATACTAAACGTTCCGTACGTTTTATGTTAATATTGTTAAAAAATTAATTGACAGTTAAATAATTATTAATACAAAATGCAAACGTCGACGAATGCATTCATCATTTATCTGTACCTGCATTCAAAAGCCTGCATCCACAAGCATGGTATTTCATGCTTTGTGGTATTCTTTTGAGAGACCAATGTTGAGCACCGCAAAGTAACATACTATCGGAAAACCTAAATACTTGGTGTAGGTGCATCACTAGCAAAATTGGTTAAAACAATGCATTTAGTTTTAAAATAATGAATGATTTTACATTTAATTTTTATAATTATCACATAGGAATGTACGACATATTAGTAATAAAATGTAATTTCTACAAGATTTCTGGTAAAAACTTATTCTTTATGTATTTATAATAATACAAAATGTTGTCTAAGACCTACCTATTAATTTTTTTGTTAAATAAAGGATATTTTACTTCTCCTTTTGTTGTTCTTAATGCACAAGATATAGGCGAACCCTACATATTTTAACTCTTTCAGATAACATTTAGCTAATTACTGAAATTTCTTATGATTTCGTGATATTTGTATAAACTTTACCGCAATATTTTGACAGACTACTCGGTCATGAGTGACTGACAATTTACACTTGCTAAACTTGAGTGAAATATCTCTTTTACTCGTAGATATGCTCCTAGGAATGGACAATAATACATTATCATAAGTAAGATACACTGATATAAGAGTGGCAACGTCTTATGGCTTCATCCAGTATGAGTACGATACTTTTTCCAAGAAAAAAGGGTATTTAAATACAAACATAGTTTTTGCTTTGATTTTGTGATGAGTTCGACCGCATAGCCTATGAGTAAGAAAAAACGGTTGATTGAAACAATTGTAAAACAAAATTTACCGTAATAACGTTTAAATACTATATATCTAATAATGGCTTAAATACCGTTATTGTAAATTTCGTAACAAAAGTTATAAATTAATAATTAATTATTTTATTTTGAAAATGCAACATGAAACTCCAATACAAAAATAAATTTCCAACAACTTTCGAAAAATGTCTTCTTTTTCTGCATCAAGTATTATATCTATATTTACTTCCTTAAGTACATTTTTACTCTTGGAATATTCAAAGGTCATTTGGCAAAAATGTGCTTTCATAATATTGCGACAACATTTTTGCATTCACAACAGGGGTATGAAACCCGCGTTAAAACGAACGTAATAAATACTTGACCGGTTATTTAAACAAACTGTTGATGTGCTGCGTAACTATCCCCAATAAAAACAGCAAATAAACCGGTTATAAATGTTTTGTTTTGACTTGATCGCTTACAGGCCTCCTTATTTATTTATTTATTCTTTTTTGTACACCACAATACAGAAACATCAATATAGTTAAAACTAATTAAAGTATGTACAATAGGCGGTCTTATCACTGAAAGTGATCTCTTCCAGACAACCTTTGCGTAGAGGAATGATGCAAACAAAAGTTACAAATAGAGGGGGGCATACAAAATAATAATAAAAAAATACAATAATACATACAAATAAAAGTAAGTGAAAGTTATATATAAAATATCATATAATAGATTAAATGAAAGGAGTAAGAGAAAGGTAAAGTAATTTATCTAATAGCGTTCTAAATAATACGATTTAACAAGACTTTTGAAAGAGTGAAGAGCTTTAGCACGACGAATATGGAGGGGTAAGGAGTTCCACAATCGCACAGCAGTTACGGTGAAGAATTTCTTGAAAAAGGAAGAACAGTGCAAAGGTGTAGAGAGAGAAAGATTGACGGAGGATCGATGGAACCAATTATGGGTAAGAGAAAGATACTGGAAACGGTTTTTTAAATAAAGAGGAGTGGAAGGATTAAACAGCACGCTATACAACGCGGAGAGAATGTGAGTATTCCTGCGAAGGCCGATCGAGAGCCATTTGAGCTGTTTGCGGAGATATGATCATATTTGCAAAGCCCAAATATAAATCTAATGCATAAATTTTGAATGCGCTCAAACTTATTAAGCTGCTCCTCGGTAATGTCAAGATAGCAAATATCAGCATAGTCAAGGATAGGCAGAGGAAGAGACTAGGCGAGCGTAACTTTAGTTGCTGTGGGAAGGAAATTACGTAATCTACGTAAAGAGCTTAACGCAGCAAACATTTTTCTACTGACCTCATTAACCTGTGAGGTCCAAGACATACAGGAGTCAAGATACAACCCCAGGTTTTTAACCTTCCTTCCTTCTACTTTGGTAATATTTTGGAATGGAAAAATCACACTACTTCCAGTTTATGCTGTCGGACTTCACATATCCTCAACATTTAATAAGATCTCAGACATGCGTTTCCTCTTAATTATTTTCCATCACCGCCGAGGGCAATCAGATTCTGCTATTAAAATTACATTAAGCAAGCAAGCTATGTTATACGTGTAGCGAAGAGATGTTGCATCTCTGTCCGTATTTATCGCATTTAGCACGGGAAGTGTTCTGAAGAATTGTTCGGACTAATTCCAGCCGCACAATTTCACAATCGCACACCACGACGAAAACATCTGGATTGCTGGCGGTCCACCACTGTGCAATTTAAAAGATGTTTACCTCCTCCCTCAAATTCCTTGTGGAATTGACTACCACCAGAGATTTTTCCAGACCGATACGACTTGGAGACCTTCAAGAAAGTAGTCTACTCTTTTTAAAAGGCCGGCAACGCATCTGCAACTACCCTGGTGTTGCAGTTTTTCGTAGGCGGTGGTAATCACTAACCATCAGGTGAGCCGTATACTCGTTTGCCCCCTCTTCTATAAAAAAATGTGTTTTAACCCTTCAATCCCCAAAAAATCCTATGCAGTTGCATGCATCAGTCAAATCCCGAGCAGTCGCTTGCGAGTGCACCCACTCACAGCACTTTAAATCATTAAAACTTATATTTATGGACTACTTTTCTACTAAGAAGTTTGGCACCATAAAATCTTCACAAAATTCTCTATCCTTTGGTCTAAACAAAAGTTAGGCTTTACTACAATACAAAAAGATTTAATTGTATTTTGATAACAGAAGAAAAACAACCCAAGCGGATCTCAGCAGCGTAAAAGTCACAATTATTTCTATATCCTTTCAGCTGCGGAGACTCTAACCGTCATACTCCGTTGACTGCGGAGCTGTTTAATAAAATTGACGGCGCATTGGGCGCAATCCGTTTAAACGCAAATTTCTTTATTTTGGTATATCAAATACTATAATATGTATACATTTCTGAATTCTCTATGAAATTTCCTATAAACGAGTACATAAATTAAATAAAGTCCCAAAGTAATAAGTGTAAGTAAATATTGAATAAAGACAAAATTGTCATATTTCTCGATGAAACAAAGTTTTTTTAATACTTCGATTTTATTTTCATTTAATTTTAAATCTATTGTTTACAGTATTTTATGCGCAAAACCATAGGCTACAATACAATTTTTTATCATAAAACGCATTAATAGTAAGCTTACAAGAACCAATAATCAACTTACACAGATGTAGAATGTAGTTCGGACCAGATGCGGCATTAAGATGGTATATATAAAAAATCCTACTAAAGTGTATAAGCTGTGGGGTTTTTATGGTAATCTTTTTATCCTGTACACATCGACATATGGTAGAATAAGTTAGACATAGTGCGTAATGCTTTATTTCAACATTAAAAGAGCGAGTAAAAAATGTCCAGTACTTGGACACCCGCAGTCAACGGAGATATTTTCGTGTCCAAGTGTTAGACGTCCGCAGTTGAGAGGATATATTATCGAAATTATTTATATATATAACACTAGAAAAATCCAAAAATCAACACAATAACTTTCACACGTAAATGGCGTACGAAATGAACGTAGATTATAAACAAATATCCATAGACTAACTAACTTTTTATTCCACTAGAGGATAGAAAATTTCGTATTGATTCTTAAAAAAAGTCTTATTCATAAAAAAGTAGTCTTTGTACATAAGTATTTATGGATTAAATTGCTGTGGTAAATGCGGTACGACCACTTGGGGTTTGAGAGGTATCAATAGATATTGACCTTTTTCCGTATAGCACAATTCATTGCGTCAAAATAAGATATTTGGTGCTGCGACTGCAAATAAATTTTCCAAGTGTGGCCATTGAGTTACAATACCTATAGAGTCACAAACAGACAAATAAAATGTCCGCGCCAAAACTCGGCGCACGCTGCGAAGTGCGCAGAGTTTTTGTTTAGTTGTAAGGCGACCACAATCCTCGTACAACGTCCGCGATGCCAAAGTGTTCGGTGATTTCCTGCCCAAATAACAGCAGACACGTGCGAAAAAAGGATGGTGTTTCATATTTTAGGTAAGTATCATACCAAATTTACGTATTTATGTATCCACAGTGCATGTTTTCATTTAAATTTCAATAATTTTCATTTTATTAGCAAACTAAATCACTCACCGCCGACCGCGCGGCGCCGCGATAACGTGCCCTTGAGTGAATGATGATGACATTGCATACGAGCGACTTTGAACATTGTACAAGCAGGTTAACGTCTAAATTCGAGCAAATGTCATTTTGAACTATATAATATCAAAATATATAGGTATATGGAACGGCACTCGGACATTTTTTGAGTATTGTCAGTTAGAGATTGTGACTCTGTAGGTATTGTAACTCAATGAGTGTGGCATATCTTTTTTTTAGTAGAAGTAGGCCTTGTACAACAATTGACTATTACGGGCTGATTATTTAGAAGACAAGGTTAGCAAATGGAGCTACATAGAGAATCAAATATAAATACACATTTTCATTTTTTTCTCATCTTTAATAGAAAACTACTACCAACATCCTCCTTAATGCCAATCTCTTTTGAACAAAAACTATAGAATATTATTATCTTTAGACCAGATATTAAATAAACCATAAAATAACAAAGGTCTCTTAAAATTTAAACGCGTTGAAATAGTTCTAACATTCCAGATATGTAATAATTATTATTGTCATCTTTTGTCCCCATTTTTAGTATTTCAAATGTGAGTTTAATATATTTTATTTTACTAATTTTTATTTTGTGATACAAGTAGGAAAATATGAAGCAGTTATGTATAAAGGTCAGATAAAGAAAAAAACATTTTAGTCGGAATGTTACCAAAATTGTACTTTATCTTTATGATAAGCGCTTAAAGAGCAACCCTTTAATTATATTAAATTAAGCTACTACTAATATCTAGTGCATATACCAGTGTTAAATTCCATCGCATCATTTTGTGCGTGTCGTAAGAGGCTAATAAAAATAACCATCTCCTATATTCAAGATTTAAAATACCCAGACCGGCGACCGGCAGTATTGTCAAAGATGCTAGACGTCTAGTACTACCTGCCAAACATACAATCCTTCCTACAAAAGGAGAGGCTCATGTCAAGATATGGACGAAGATGAAGAACTGGAATATTTTGATCATCGTTTAAGATATTTCAGGAAATAAATGCCGACATTACTTTATATAAGTTTCTAACCGTTAATCATTCTTCCGAGTAGTATATATTTGTTTTATTAGGTAAGTGTGCCTGATATCCTATTAATTGAAGGAAAGGAACACAGAGTAATTAAATTCTCAGAAATTGGCGACCGGCGTTTGATTAAAATATAGGAATGCTAAAGTAACGTATAGTAGTTTTCAAAGGATTTAACGATGAAAGAAGTGACAGTTCTTTTAAAACAATTGTTACAAGAGATTCGTTGAGTAAAACTTATTATTTAACTCTTTGTGATAGAGTAAGATAAAGATTTTTATTATTTTTGCATTATAAATAACACACCTACTACTAATACTATGAAATGATTTAGAAAAAACAAGATCAAAATGCAAAAAAAAATATCTTAGCCTTAACGTGACATTAGAGTTTAGAGTACGTTGTGTAATAACATATTATAGAATTTACGTCTAGCCATAATTAAAAACCGGTATAAATAATGATTTCTTATATTTACGTGAACACTATACATTGATTAAAACTACTTTTACGGATATTTTCGCGTTTATTTTTACTTTTTATTTTTTATTTTTAATTCCCGACGTTTCGGGCGCTTTCCAGCACCCATGGTCACGGGGGACTGAGATGACTGACGTCCCGATGTCATTGTTAAACCCGGAGTATCTTCAGCTTTTTTAATTAATAATAAACTGACTATGTCCTGAGGTCTTGCAGTGGTATGCTTGGGTTTAGTTTTAATTTTATTAATTATAGGATCCCAAGCAGGTGGTGGTACCCAGCCTCCCTTTCTATTGAAGTTAGGATGTTTTTTCAATTTCAGTAGCCTCACGTATCATCCTTGGTAGGAATCGAAGTTATTTCGCGAGGATTTGTGGTCTATCAAATCTGATGTAATGGTTGGGGCCATCTAGAATATGATCACAAACTGCAGACTTCCCGGAACGTTGATGCTTCACGTCAGCTATGTGTTCTTTTACGCGGGTTCTAATTGATCTCATTGTTTGCCCTATATATGAGAGACCACAATCACAATCAAGCTTGTACACTCCTGCATCTTGTAGAGGAATATGACATTTGACGGCTGGTAACAACTGACTAATCTTCTGCGGCGGCTTGTAGAATGTTCTAATAGAAGCTCGCTTCAAGATGTAGCCAATCTTGTCTGTGACACCTCTGACATATGGTAGTACAGCAGGCACACACTCGACTGTGGCCGGCTTCACTCGGTCACTGTGACGGAGGCGCGGGACCCGAAGCTGCACTTTTCTGCACGACAACAAGCTACGTAAATGTCGGGTATTAAAAATAAAATAAATAAAACGCGATAAAATCCATAAAAGTAGTTTTAATCAATAAAAACCGTTAATTTCGTAGGTAAAACACGTTAAAAATAAAAATCAATAATATTAATTTTTGTATTGTCCAAGGTCTTGGAAATAATCAAACTTCTAACTAGTATGAAAGTTTAAGTACATATAATATGAATAAAACATTGTAATTAATCGAAAGGAAAAATAATAGTATATGTATTCCAAACGAAAGAGACATATATTTTGTAACAATATTACCACTGCATATTTAAGGTTAAACTAAATTCGTTCGTACAATAGTATTGACACAAAATCGATTATAGACAGACGCCTATCTTTCGTGTTGTTCAAATATTGACAAAGGCTTTCGGACTGGACTATCGTTCCGGAACAATCGTTCGTATGAGGTTGAGTATATCGATTCTTGTGTAGTTTTCACTTTAGGGCGAAAGTCGCTCATCATATTAGAAATAAAAGACTATAAAAATATATATAAATAGAGAGTTATAGACCATTCTGTTCTTCTTTTTAATAATAATTTATAACCCCATTTTATATTGTCATTTATTACTCACACAAGTTTGACGCAAGTTGGCGGCGAGAAGAATCTATCCCATGCATATCGTAAGAGACATTTGCAAGCATACCAGTAAATGCTCTTGGACTACGATAGATCGCATAAAAATTGTATCTAATATTGCAGACGCAAAAAACAAACATTAAGTAGTAGCGTCAAATGAACGGGACATCTCGATCGCCAACGCACCTGTCAACAGCTGTAATTTTTGTATTGAAACTTCTAACAATTTGATTTTTTTTGCAACTTTAAGCATGTAAGTCAAACGATGAGGAAAAATGGTTCTCGAGTAGCTACCTTATACAGGTAGACGAAGTGTAGGACAGCCCTAATTAGATGGAGTGACGACCAGGTAATACATGCAGGAAGTCGATGGATGCAGGTGACTCAAGACCGTGGTTTGTGGAAATCCTTGGGGGAGGCCTATGCCCAGCATTGGACTTGTGAAGTGATATAATGATGATGATGATGATGAAGTCAAACGAGCACATAGACCATGTTATGGTAAGTAAATGTAGTGGCTCGAAGACACAAACATCTTTTATCGATTAAGAATTAATATACAGGTGCGTTACTATCCATAAGACGGACTTCATATCTAGTGAAAAGGGTGCCAGTGTCTATACTTTATAATAGTAAATTTTCTTTTTCATCATCATCAGCCCGCAAACATTGACTTTTGAACATTGTACTCTCCCGTTGTAGGGAGGATTTGCCTTAATCGTTACTCAGGCTTTTTTACCGTCTGGAAAAAATAGGGTTAAAATAGTTTCTTCATCAACATATTATGCAATTGACCTATAAATAAATACTACTAATTTAAAGTAAACGTACATACTAAAAGAATAAAAACAAACATTTTGAACTAAATAAACAAATAACTCAAAAGCTATTAAAATTCAAATCATACGCACCCTACTTTACGAGCGGCAATAAAACAATGAATTTGTAACGCACTCGCCGCACCAAACAAATGACAAGGACGAAGGTCCTTGTCCTTTTGCAGGGTCGCAGATGCAAGGCCGCTCCCGTCCGCTAGCTTCCGTCACCTGTGATTAGCTACGGCGTGACGTCGTATTGTTTATGTTGTGTGTATCGGCCGCCCACTGATAGTTATCGTAAACATGTACCAATACTTTAATGTTGAGAACCTAGCAATGGTGAGGTTTTATGTCTTGTCTGGTGAAAATTTAGACGGTGCGACGATTCGATATTTATCCGCTTTCGAATTTGCAACGTGCCCAATGAGCACTGGTGGAGTATCCAAAGCCAACACAAAATCCAAGATCATGCTCATCAAGTTCATTTCTGTGTTAACGTTTGGGCGCAATCATTAACGAATATATCATTGGTACAATATGGGTTGAAGATCATTTGACGCGAATAACTTACTGCATAAAAAAGACATATACACTCCACACGACGAAAATGACGGGTAAAAAAACTTATCCTCCATTTATATGTATAAATGGTACCCAAAAATAACAATGTTTTTTAAGATTTTATTTCACAGTTTTATAGGCGTAATTAATACTCATGCAATTGAAAAAAAAGAGGCAAATTACAGATTTGTAGCACTTAGGGTCTCTGAGTAAAAATTGGACGGACGGACGGACGGATTGACGGCCAAGGACAAGGCGAAACTATAATATGTAACTATGGAAACCTAAAACGCGCAGACTTTTTTTGAAGATATTTATATGCATCCAAATTCTTTAGTACACTATGCAGCCCTATCTATTATAATTAACTTAGCCCTCGGTGTGAAAAGAAAAATTTATCGGTAAAATTTTTAACAATATGAAATTAAAAAACTGTTATTTGCGATAATGATGATGGGATGGTATAATGATAATGAAAATGGAGCTAAAACTTTTTTAAATATAGTCCATGCCCTATTCTAAAATTACCTTATTAATACAATATACTTTTTGAACAGAGACACAAACAATTATTTAAAAAAGCTTGTTAGATACAGTATACTTACTTACGTACGGACTCGCATAAGCCAGTATTTAAAGATATACCTAAATCACAAAAATATGGCAAAAAGTCTCTTAAAATGTTTGTCCAAATGCATAACAAACTTCCTCATAAACTTAAATTCCTAAATATTACATTGTTCAAAAGAAATTGAGAAAATAGCTCAATAAAAATAATTTATATAGCGTAAAACAGTTTTTGAATAGTAAAAATAAGATATTTTTAAATAATAATTTTCATTTAATTAATGCTATAGTACTGTTTACGAAAATAAAGATTATTATTTTTATTATAGTTGATTTCTCGAGATAAGCCCATATTCTCCAAACCCATGAACCTTAGGGAGAGGTGGGCTCCCGACTAACAAATATAAAATGACCTACTTTACAAGCTTTTTTATTAAATCCGAATCCATTCCCTTTTATTTCTCAAAGTTAATAATGACATGTTTTTATACTTGTTCTATTTTGTATCTTGTATGTGGAGAACGCACAGCTCATAAATTTTATTTTAAACACGGCTAATAAACACTGTGTCAACGATGACTTTGGGTTTAGTCACGTTAGCTCCGAACTATGTCAAACAAATTAGGGATTAGCTAAATATATAAACGTTAGCGAATAGAGAATAATGATGTTGTTCTGACCTATCCCAACAACAATTGGAAACTGTCCACAGAATTATAAATAACAAACAATGTGATAAGTTTTACTATATAGTTCTCAGCGAAACTAATATATTAACTAATACATTTAACTGTATATTATATTTTATTTGTGTCATTATATTGCTCGCCAACAAATGTCACACCGATTTTGAACTAAACAAGGTTTTTAGTCCTTAGCCACCTGCATCCATCGACTTCTCGTCTCTCGTCTCTTAACAAGTCATCACTCTTATTTAGTACGTAATGGGTGGTCGTCCTACACTTGTCTTACTGGTACGAGGCTGCGACTCGAGAACCTTTCGTCCCTACCTGATGTGTCAATTCTGACTTCAGGTTATTGATCAATTTAGCTATGTCGGATAATCCGGTTCTACTGCGGGTATCCTCATTTCTATGTTTATCACGCAGAGTAAACCCGTTCAAATTAAATAAACTTATTTTATAACAATCATTTTAAATTATTCTCAAACTGGTTAGAAGTTCAACGGCAGGGTAAACAACTGTCAATTTACAAAAGTCATTACTTTCATATGCGAACAATACAAATATCTTTATTCACACAATATCGAAAGGGTTGTCCAATGTGCGCGAGGGTTTCAAACTCACAACAGTAGATGAGACCCGCATGAAATGAAATGTATTATTACACAAACAGCGACAAGAGTCGCAAGGTTGTCAGAATATTTCAATAGTTTTAGATAAAAGATTTCAATTTATTGTTAAACATTGTTGTCATTTTTTACATTAGTAACATAACAAAGGTGCAACGTAAACATTTAAGCATTTATTTAAGCTTTTAACACATTGCATATTCAATGTGTTCCTCGTAAAAGCTTAAATACATTTCGATCATTACAGCCTATCATGTATAAAACTACTACTATCCGGCCGGAGAGCTATCCTATATCTGGCCGGAGACCCAGATTCCCCCCCCCCCCATCAACATGGTAGCGGAATTAAATAACGATATACTACCCCAGGAGGGTACCAGCACCCCTGGAAAATCCCTCGCTGAGCATCCACGACCATGTTTCTCCACTTCTGAGCGTGGGTGCTCAGGCTGCCCCGCGTATTCTGGGGGAGGCGAAATTCCGCTCAAGTCTACAACTGCTCGGGGCAAACGGAGTAACAAGACCAAGGCGACCCCTGCTACGCTGTCCGTGAATTTCTGCAATATCAGGGGACTTCACTCTAACCTAAACGCTGTCAACTACCATCTCGAGACGGCGAGGCCGGCTCCGCTCTTTCTGACCGAGACGCAGGTGTCACCTCCGGCTGATGTCTCGTATCTCTCCCACCCGGGGTACAAACTGGAACACTCCTTTGTACCTCGGGCTGGAGTTTGCGTTTACATCAGAGGGGACATCTGTTCTCGACGTCTCGGCAGTCTTGAAGGTTTGGACCCGTCCATCCTTTGGCTACGCGTAGACAGCGACGACTATCCGCGCGTCTACACGTGTCTCTATAGGTCCCATAGCGGTAATGCCGAAACAGACCGACTCTTCGACCACGTCCAAATGGCTACAGATTCGTTGCTACAGCAGATCCCCTCCGCAGAGATCGCGATCCTCGGCGACTTTCAAGTTCACGTTTAACCGATCATGCGGGGAGATCTGGTCACGATTTTGCCTTGGCATATGGTCTGACACAACTGGTTACCGTTACTGGTCGCCTACGCGGATTCCTGATGTGGAGGATCATGCACTTTCCCTGTTGGACCTTCTGCTGACCTCTCACCCGGACAGATATCAGATTTCCGTCGACGCCCCTTTAGGCTCCTCGGACCATTGTCTGGTCCGGAGTATTGTGCCACTCACGCTGAAATATGCTGAGGACGTGTGCTCCAGAGTTGGCACCGGTTTTAACGCGTCTTTTCCGGTACTTCTACTCCCTAGGCGTAGTCCCATAATCATGGAAGACGGCTTTCGTCCACCCGATCCCTAAAAAAGGCGACCGCTCAGACCCGTCCAACTACCGGCCTATTGCTATCACCGCCTTGTTCTCCAAAACAATGGAGTCCATTGTAAACTGCCAGCTCATGTAGTACCTTGAGGATCACCAGCTGATTAGTGACCGCCAATACGGTTTTCGCCGTGGTCAGTCAGCTGGTGATCTTCTGGTCTACCTAACTCACAGATGGGCGGAGGCAGTAGAGTCCAAGGGGGAGGCATTGGCCGTTAGTTTGGTCATTGTGAAGGCCTTCGATCGGGTTTGGACCAAAGCGCTTCTTTCGATGCTCCCTTTCTATGGGCTTCCCGAGAAATTGTGCGATTGGATCACCAGCTTTCTTGCATATTGGGGCACCAAGGTCGTTGTAGACGGTGCAAGCACCGATTGCAAGCCTATTAATGCTGGTGTTCCACAAGGCTACGTGCTATCACCAACGCTGTTTCTCCTGCATATCAATGATATGTTGCAAACCCGTAACATTCATTGCTATGCAGATGATTGCACTGGTGATGCTCTTTACACCAGCCGAGCAAATATTTCTCGGGAAAACGTCTCCGAGTGCCGGGAAAAACTTGTGTCTGAAGTCGCGTCTTTGCTGAACAGAGTCTCGGATTGGGGGCGACTAAATCTAGTCCAGTTTAACCCCCAGAAGACACAAGTTTGCGCGTTAACCGCTAAAAAGATCCCCTTTGTCATATCTCCTCAGTTTCAAGGCACTCCCCTTGTTGCCTCGGCCAGTATCGGAATCTTCGGCGTTGACATATCGAGTGACGTGCAGTTTCGTGGTCACTTGGAAGAGAAGGCCAAATTGGCCTCTAAAAAGCTTGGCGTGCTCAGCAGAGCGGGACAGTATTTCATGCCCGCACACCGCCTGCAACTTTACAAGGCGCAGGTTCGGCCGCACATGAAATACCGTTCCCATCTATGGGCTGGGGATCCCCAGTACCAGCTCATTCACTTGACCGCATCCAGCGTAGAGCGGCTTGAGTCGTCGACGATCGAGTGCTTTCCGATCGGCTCGATTCACTGGCACTGCGAAGAGATGATGCATTTCTTTGCATTTTATTTCGCATATAATATGGAGAGTGCTCTGAGGAATTGTTCGAATTAATCCCAGCCGTCAAATTTCATGAACGCACTACGCGGCAAACGTCCCGATTCCATCCACACCATCTGGATGCTTGGAGGTCTACCACAGTACGTTTCAAAAGGAGTTTTCTTCCGCGTAAAACCTCTCTGTGGAATAGTTTACCACCGGCAATTTTTCTGGACCGATACGACCTGGGGACCTTCAAGAAAAGAGCTTACTCCTTTCTAAAGGGCCGGCAACGCACCTGCGATTTCCCTGGTGTTGCGGTTGACCATGGGCGGCGGTAGTCACTTAACATCAGGTGAGCCGCTTGCTCGTTTGCTCCTTCTTCTATAAAAAAAAAGATAATCACCGATAAACGATTAACATACCGTTATTCGTATGAAAATATTTAGAAAGAAAAAATTAGAAAGGTGTAAATAAATATTTAACGAAAAATCACATTTAATTCCCGTTTCGTTAAAACTAGGTAACTCTAACATAATAAATTATCGATACAAAATAGTTGTGCCACGTATCTGACTTGCATTCGACTCCTGCAGCTATGTTCTAGGAAATTTACGTATGCAACAATTTTGTTTATTGCCCATAGTTTAAATCCATCGCTGATTTTAGCTGTCGCACTCGTAGACATGAAGTAGCTTAGAAATCAATGGATATTGAAATATGAAAACAATTAAACTTTCGGAGACAATCGTAGTACTGGAAGTGGATTTTTTTTTATAGAATAGGGTGACAAACGAGCACACAGTCCACCTGATGGTAAGTGGTTGCTGCGGCCCATAGACATCTACATCTATCTTCCATTACAAATCAAAATGCAGATGCGTTGTCACCCGTGAGGACTGAGATGGAATGCCTCATTTCCAGTAAAAAGGGTCTCCGGTTCTCTACACTCACCATACGAAATACAGCAGCATTAAGCTACTATTTCACGCTGGTATTCTGTGAGAGCGTGGTCCTTCCCCGGTCGAGCCAACCCATTCGTGCTACAACTATACTACTAATATAATTGCAGCATGGCTCTACCACGTATATATATATATATTTTATTTAAGTGTATTTCATTGAACACAACATTATTTAAAACAGTAAGTACTTATTTATGAAATGTTATCCCTTTATTTGAAAATTTTAAAGTTGTGGAGGAATTTCCGTTGTTGGATATGCTTCAAAACACCATTTTTACGTCTCTGCGTCCGAAACAGTACTGGTGACCGAAACAAATGCTCCTCGCGCGCTTGTGGCCTACGAGTCACATGTTAGGCGACAAGGTCACGCGCTTTTACGACTTCTATTTATATTTAGATTTCTGTGCTATGGACTAAACAAGCGGTGAAGGACGGCCATAGGTTAACTTCGTGATAGGTAAAATTGATGTAAATCTTTTTGTAATTAGTGAGTACTATATTTTACTATAGTAATACTATACTGTACAAGGTATATCGAAAAGAGTAATATAATATCTGTGTCCAATATATGCATACTTATATATATATATATATATATATATATATATATATATATATATATATATATATATATATATATATATATATATTAAAAAGATTGTTACATTTATTTACTATTAAATTATATTTCTTACATTTTATGCCGAAATTGTAGTTTCAATTACAATATTAAATAAATCATTTAAAGTATTTGTATTTTTATTTCATTTCATTCGAAGGTTTCACTTTTGTCACGTGTGAGCTGCACGCATGTTTTTTAAAATTATGAGATTTTATTAGAAAATTGCTACTATCCATTTCCGGTTTAATTTTTCCACTGTCACTTCTTACTCAACTCGTGGAATGATATTATAAATATGAAAGGTAGTAAATTCCTTTAAACCTTGCGTATACCGTAAACATGATACAAAACTGACACTAAACCATCATATATTGTTCTAAAACTGGCGAAATTATATATTAGAAGATATGATTATTTTTTTTCGTATTTTGAAAAAGTTTTCGTTGGCCGACTTACAATTGCTATTTTCTACTTACTATTGTCGCTTCCTTATTCACGATGTATGTTCTGTTTACACCTGCTAAACTTAAATAAAATATATCTTTCATTTATAGCTAAGCTCAATAAAATAAACAAAAATACACGATATTATATTTAATACACTGATAAAAGAGTAGCAACGCATTATGACTACATCCAGTGTGAGTATGATACTTTATCTAAGATATAAGATATATAAATACCCACATTACTTTTTGCGTATTTTGTTATGATTTGGTGGTGACTTTGAAAAAAGGTCACTTAAAACAATTATAAAGAAAATTTTGTATCGTAATGTCCGTGCGAGAATTCGTATTAATTGACGTAGTCACCTCGCACAAACTGTTAATAAATTAAATTAAGTCCAAACTTTTGGAGGACAATCCTACATAGCATATCAATGATCAACGCAAAGGTAATAATTGTAAATGAATAGTACTATAAATCGAGCAAAGTAAGAAATAATATAATCGTGTTTTATAAACAAAAAATAGACACAATGACTTTTGACAACTTGAGAAATAAGAAGACGATATGTTTTTTTTTTTTCATATCAATAGATGACTTCATTTTATGTAGCACATTTCATGACGTCATTTGAAGGTGAAACAGGTGTCGAATAATTTCGACACCTGCATTGAATGATTGCATATCCTGTAAAATAAATGTCATCCCCTATTTTTAATACCTCTATTACCAAAATAAGGTTTAAGCTCGTAACGGTTTCAAAATCAGCAGCACCAATTTTCTTTACATACCGAATGGCACATTTTGTTTTGCTACAAACTCAACGTTTTATGGGCAATATTATGGTTATCTAAGTCATTCAATTAAAGTCAGCTTTGCAGAAATATATTCATTTCAGTAGTAAAGATAAAAAACGTAATATAAATGGCGTTAAGACTGTTATTGTAAATTTAGTTTCAACCGTTATAGTTTAATTATTTTATTTTGAAAATGCAACATGAAACTCGAAAACTAACATAAATTGTCAACAACTTTCACAAAATGTCTCCTCTCATTGCATCCAGTATTATATATTTACGTCCCTGAGTACATTTTTACACTTGCAGTATTCAAAGTTCGTTTGGCAAAGATGTGCTTTCATAATATTGCGCCATCATTTGTATTCACAACAGGGAGATGAAGCCCGCTTTAAAATGAATATTATAAATACTTGAATGGTTATCTAAACAAACTATTTAAGGTGCGCAACTGTAACAATCGTCAGGAAAACCAGCAAAGAAACTGGTAACAGGTGTTCCGTTATCACTTATAAGCCACCTTTCCCTTTAAAAATGTTTTGTAACAGGAAAATCTTCCAGTATAATTTACACGTACAAGAGCCACGCTGGAGCTATTTTATGGTTGTATAGCACAAACGGATCAGCTCAACTGGAGTTGGACAACGCTCTCGTAGAATACCGACGTAAAATAGCAGCTTAATGCCGCTGCGTATGGTGAGTGTAAAGAATTGGATACCCTTTTTACTGGTAACGAGGCATTTCATCTTAGACCACAGGGGGTGACAACGTATTTGATTTTGTGTTCTTAATTGAGGATTAATACAGATATCTATGGGCCACAGCTCGTCTTTCACACTTACTCTAAAGAACAAAATGCTCTTGGATTTCATATGCCCTCAATATTTAATAATTTCTCATACATACGTTCCCTCCTAATTTTTTACATCACCACAAAGGTAAATCAGAATTTTTTTAAGCTATTAAAGCTAGCTATTAAAATTTAATTGAGCAAGCGAGTTACGTTATACGTGCTCCTAATATATATATATATATATATATATATTAAATTTTATATAATATATATATATATATATATATGTATATATATATATATATATATATATATATATATATATATATATATATATATATATATATTTATATATATTTATATATATATATATATATATATATATATATATATATATATATATATATATATATATATATATATATATATATATATATATATATATATATATATATATATATATATATATATATAGAGTACCCGGTTGACCGAGCTTTGCTCGGTATTTTTCGCTCGGTTTTTTTTTTTAATTCGTGTATTTTGGAAATTATATTTAGATACGAATTACATACTGATGAAATACGAATAATATTTTTAGATCTTAACGACATAATAGAAATAACTGAACTCGTTATTTTAATAAAAAATCATGAGTGCAATTAGTTTAACTTAAATTTTCGTGTTAATAAAAATACCTAAAAAAGGGCTCGAAAAAATAGATTTTCTCAAAAAAGAAAGGAACTTGAAAAAAAATTTAAAAAGTTGGTCGATCGGTCTGGGCTCGAACCATGGTATTACGATTTTGAGACCGCCCAATATACCAATTAAGCTACTCGTAATCATTAATAAACTGTCGAAATTTACCTTCTTATTCTAACGATATAGTAGCAGTTTTTCATTGTCTAAAAACACGGACAAAAAGACATTTTCTAAAAATAAATCCTAGCTAGATCGATTTATTGCCCCCGAAACTCCCTGCACACAAAATTTTATGAAAATCGTTGAAGCTGTTTCCGAAATTCCGATTATATATGTACAAGGATTGCTCGTTTAAGTGATGATTAGAAAAGTTTTTAAAAGCATTTGAACTCCTTGATCGCTATTAGCTTTTTTTAAACGATGCTAAGTTGACCTTTTGGACTTATTTTTTTATTTTCTTAACTTTGAGAGCCCATACCTAATTATTTACTCATTATTTTGGATTAATAATGCCTACAATAGATTAAGGATACACCTGGGACCAAAATCAAATAAAAAGTTCAATCGAAAACTTGTACCAAAATATTGTAGGGGCAAAGAGGTAAAATTTCGGAAAATATTAGTATAAGTAAATTACAAAAAAAAATTAATAAAATGTGAACAATTAGGGTCTTCTACTTCAATTTGTATTTTACAAATAGCAAGCCTACGAGTCCACCAAGTTTGTTTAACCCACCACCAAACATCCTGTATTATGAATATAATTTAAAAATGTTAAATATTCATATTAGATTAATTTTATTACCACTTAACACTAACCCAGTAAACTTAAGCAAGGAGTTCCATTAATTTGATCGACGTTAAGAAACGGTAAGTGTATTATAGTAAATTTTCGCTACAATTACACCTATATACTATATTATATATCACTTTAAAACTTAAGTAACGTAAAAGAAAGTTGTTAATGATTTTCGTTGAGAAAAGGCATTCTGAAAAAATTATTACATTATGTTTATAGGATCCACGTTTTAACTTAATTACAAATAATAATAAAAAATTAATAAAAATACAAATTCTGTCGTTAGTCGTACACTTAACTGCTAAAACAAAACCTTTTCAACTATTGATATTTTCCACGACAGTAAAGCTTCCATAAAAAAAGAAATTATCTCAATTTTAAGAAATAACAAGTAATATAAATTAAAAAAAAAACACGAACAAACATGCCACACCTCTTTCACACACACACACACACACACACACACACACACACACACACACACACACACACACACACACACACACGCACACACACACACACACACACACACACACACACACACACACACACACACACACACACACACACACACACACGCACACACACACACACACACACACACACACACACACACACGCGCACACACACACACACACATACACACACACACACACACACACACACACACACACACACACACACACACACACACAAATATTTACAAAACAAAACACTAGTAGATGTACATATATGCACTGTATTTTGTAAAATGCGTAATGGCGTAATGACTACTCTTAAAAATAACTGTATAATATTATTTCCACACAGTTGTAGCGATACGTTAGAAGATTTGTTTTTTATATAAGGTAAGAACCTGTAATTGGCAGTAGAAAATGTAAATACTTACTAACTTTATAATGTTACAAAATGACGTTGGTTCCGTTACAATAAATAAAAAAAATTCTGATGTATAAATAATAGTAACGTCACGCTTTGCTATTGAAAGTTTGGAAGATTGAATTGATTTAAATCACGGCAAGCTGATACGGAAAAGAGTGATGCTGAATCCTTCTCTTATGGATCTGTATTTTAGAATATTTTAAATAAAATGCAATTTAAGTGCTCATTTTATTTATTACTAGTCCCAAAAAATGAAATCTGATGAATGAGAAGCTTAAAAACATTTTGAGAATATGTTAATTCCACAAAAACATCATAGCAGTGCTGCGAATTCGTTCTGCCGTGAAACCTTCCTAGTAATTAGAAAAGACCTGTCCGTAATCGTATGTAAGCTGTAGCTTTTAACTTGATACGAGGTATTAAGCTTAAACAATTACAATATTAATATTTTCCACATTTCTCATTTCAAACAAGTTAATTGCGTTAAAATATTAGGTATTCATCATGAAAATACAAAAAAAAAATCGAGTTTACACATACAAGAGACGTTGTTTTCTACCACAATGAGTGTGAGTGCCCGCAGATTACCAAACGCGTGACAGTACTTTTAAGTTTGACCTAAAAGCGTAGTACGCAGACTAAAAAGACTTTTGAATAAATATATTGTTCAAATATACATTGCGTAACTAAAACATATATTTACAGCAATAGTCAACAATTCGTTATTAAAGAATTGTCACATAATATTACAGGCTGGACTGACAGATGTTGTGTTGTACTATCCTGTAGGTGGCGCCATTGATTTCACTCCAAATTCACTTCTAACTTTATACAGTAAAGATATAAAATGTATCAATAACTCGACCTCAGCGCCACCTATCGGGTTCAGATATTTTGATGTCATTTTTGGCAGTAAATCAAAATATTACATATTGTGAATATGAATCGTGTATCGGAGTCCTGATAAAAAAAATCATATTGTGTGAATATTATCTGAACCGTTCAGGTCGTTCAGAGTTATACAATCACTAAAAGACGCAAACACAGATGTAATATGTAAGGAGTATTGTTAACATACTATTTTATAACTGCGCATACATTCTAGTTGCGGTCTCGACAACAATTTTCAGATAATTGATAGCTTGAAAAATAATTGGGGATAATTACAACACTAGCAACAGACCCAAAAAAATCGTTTCCTTTTCATATCGTTTTCGTAAGTAAAACTCATGCTTTTTTAAATATTTGTTCATTCAAAATATGGGTGACAAGAGCATCTGTATTGTGATTCAGCGTCCAATTACCATCACGTGGACTGGGTACTCGTATGTCACCCTTATTCTATATAAAAAGATAAACCTAATATATAGGTAAGGAAAAAAATACGGACGGAACAAAATAAATAAAAATAAATGTTTTACGTAACAGAATTTTGAAGTTGTCTCATTTTTGAAGTGCTATCAATGTATAGAATGCTCTGCTCTGAGAGATAACGTAATGTGTGCCAAAAATGGCAACACAACCACATTTTGGCAACCGGCGTAGTACTTTTTGCGGCTGAGGTTTTTGGAAACGAAATGTAAGTAAAATCAGTCTTTTCGTTGTCAAGCTGAATAAAAAAATTAAGATGCACAATTATGTTACAGCTATTCAAAAATATCTATACAAATAAATAAAATTGCAGTATCTGATAATATCAAAACAACAGAATTTTACTAAATGCCTATACGGTATTTATAACAAAAGAGACAACTTTTAGAATTTTTGTCTCTCTGTGTGCTCGTTCCCGATAATCGCCAAAATGGCTGGATCTTTTTTATGTAGCCGGGCGACAAACGAGCACACAGTCCACCTGATGGTAAGTGTTTGCTATGGCCCATATACATGAACATCTATCCTCGATAACGAATCAAAATGCAGATGCGTTGTCACCCGTGAGGTCTAAGATGGAATGCCACATTTCCAGTAAAAAGGGTCTTCGGTTATCTACACTCACCATACGAAACACAGCAGCATTAAGCTATTATTTGACGCTGGTATTCTGTGACAGCGTGGTTCTTTCCTGGTATACGGACAGATAGCCGAAGGTACAAGGAGTGACTTGGGCTACTTTTATTTTAGAAAAAGACTGAGGCTTCCGCAAAAAAAAATGAAAGCCGTTAAATGCAACCGTAATATATTATACGTGGACCAAGCTTGTCGTAAAGCGACAATTAAAAACTAAAGAACCTAACCTAACAATGAAACAACCAAAAAGAAAATAATTTATTTAAAATTTGTAAAGATATTTACAGTTTCTTTTATAAAAAAGGTATGAAGGTGATGATGGGCTGTAATGATGAAAAATGTCGTAAAGCGACAATTAAAAAACTAAAGAACCTAACCTAACAACGAAACAACCAAAAAGAAAATAATTTATTTAAAATTTGTAAAGATATTTACAGTTTCTTTTATAAAAAAGGTATGAAGGTGATGATGGGCTGTAATGATGATAGTGCATTACAATTTTTTTTAAAAAAAGTTAATAACAAAGATAAATGAGTACTGAAACAATGTATGCACAGGCTATGCCTATGGTAGGCGCACAATGCCTGATCTAGGTACACGCAGCGCTTGAAGTAGGCACACACAGCGACCAGAGTGGGTACACACAACGCCCGGAGTAGACACACACAGCGCCCGGAGTAGACACGCAGCGTCTGGAGTAGGTCCACGCAGCGTCTGGAGTAGGTACACACAGCGTATTGAGCAGGTATACGCAGCGGTTAAAGTAGGCACACACAGCGCCCGGAGTAAACACACACAACACCCGGAGTAGACACACAGCGCCCGGAGTAGACACGAAGCGTCTGGAGTAGGAACACGCAGCGTCTGGAGTAGGCACACGCAGCGCTTGAGTCAAGCACGCACAGCGGCCAAAGATAGCTCAGGCACTTGTAGGTGGAGGCGTAGGCGTGGCTAGGCAACGACTTCAGGAGAAGGCAGATGCTTGCAAGATCCCGAGGCAGTGCGGATAAGGCCTTTAGGAGGTGCTTCTCGTATGTAAGCCGAAGTGAGACTCTCCTTTATTGGCCGATTGTTTGGCTTTTATACTTTTTGACGGATCTGGGATAAGAACGGGAAATTATTTAAATTAAATTTGAAATTATTTAAATTAAAAGCAAATTTTTGTAAATGGCCAAGAGGAATAGAGTATTTTTGAAGTAAAAACATCAGGCCGGTAACGAATTTGAATAAAAATTGCCATGACACCTAGATAAACAACGATGTCAAAACATGTCAAATTTTGGTTTTAGGCTCGTAATAGAGAAACGGCAAGATTTAAGTGAAAAATGAGATATTATTGATATAGGAAAAAAGGTAGCGCAACAGCGCGCACGAAGCCCGAAATTGCAGAGTTACGGAGAACTAAATAAAAGACCGAAAAAGGTAGACTCCATTGACACCGATTTAAAAAGTGCTGATAACGTGAAAATACGAAGTGAAAATGATTTGTTATTGTGTTCTTATGGTTTAAAAACGTTACAGGATCCTATGGAAATAAAGGTGATGCAAAATATCCAGTTTTGAAGTGAATGCAGAAAATCAAAAACAGAATGGAAAAATAGTGTAAAATGATATGTAAGTAGCATAACACTACATGCTTCTTGAGACTTTTTTGTAAAAAACTTTTTATTGACCATTTTTTTAAAAAATACAAACTAGAAAAATAATAAAAACATGATATGTTGGTTTATTCGTTTTCATCAACCCGTAGAAGTAGATTGCTCTTTACCATTCGACTATAAGAATGGGACAGGCCTAAACCTATTATATTAATACAAGTATCTCTATAATCTACAGTCTGATTTAGAACTACAGCGACAGTTTTCGAATAATTTCGAAGACCTGCGCAGGATGAATTATAGTATCATATTATGTAGTGTACGCCAAAATAATGAGCTATACCGTTAACTGTTGAACATAGGGGGGAAATGGAGCATGAACTATGGGGGAGGATAATTTCCATAGTTGTCACGATTGCCAAGCGGGTTGGCAACCACAGTTTTTATTTTAGTCGTTATTAGGAAGATGCTGCTGCCCACCCTGGTGTTTCCCTCTGTCGCCTCTTACTCGTACAACACCTACGGAATGAAACTCTTACGAGTACACCGCCATTACACAGTAAACTTATTTTTACAAAGTTCTAGAACGTCTTCCAAAGTTCTAGAACGTCTTGTGCACAATCAGTCTATTATCTCTTCTCTATCTCTTAAAACACAATCTTTTAAATCCCTTGCAATCCGGTTTCCGTCCTGACCATAGTACGACTACTGCACTTTTACAAATCACTGATGATATTGTGTATGGTATGGAGAAACAAAAGCTTATCATTCTCACGTTGCTTGATTTTAGTAATGCATTTAATACAGTAGATTTGAATATCTTGTTAAGCATCCTGCGCTCTCTGAACATATCTCCAACTGTAGTTGACTGGTTTCGACGTTACTTGTTCGGTCACCGACAGTGAATTCAGGTGCAAGAGGTTTTTTCCACCTGGACTACTACAGCTGATGGTGTATACCACAAGGTGGCGTGTTGTCTCCTCTCCTTTTTGCAATTTTCATTAACTCCATAAGTCATAATTTGTCCTCTTCCTACCACTTGTATGCTGATGATCTCCAAATCTATACTCAGTCCTCTCTTGAAAATCTATGTAAAGCAGTTAACACTATTAACGCTGATCTGACTTGTATTTCGAATTGGAGTAAATGTTATGGTTTAACGATTAATCCTAAGAAAACTCAGGTCATTGCCATCGGTAGTTCTAGAGTAATTGGTAAAATTGACTGGTCTTCCCTACACCCTATTATACTAGACTGCACTCTAATCCCTTACAGTAACAAGGTTAAAAATCTGGAGTTGTATCTTGACTCCTGTATGTCTTGGACCTCACAGGTTAATGAGATCAGTAGAAAAATGTTTGCTGCGTTAAAAAGCTCTTTACGTAGAATACGTAATTTTCTTCCCACAGCAACTAAAGTTATGCTCGCCCAGTCTCTACTTCTGCCTATCCTTGACTATGCTGATATTTGCTATCTTGACATTACCGAGGAGCAGCTTAATAAGCTTGAGAGCATTCAAAATTTATGCATTAGATTTATATTTGGGCTTTGCAAATATGATCATATCTCCGCAAACAGCTCAAATGGCTCTCGATCGGCCTTCGCAGGAATACTCACATTCTCTCCGCGTTGTATAGCGTGCTGTTTAATCCTTCCACTCCTCTTTATTTAAAAAACCGTTTCCAGTATCTTTCTCTTACCCATAATTGGTTCCATGGATCCTCCGTCAATCTTTCTCTCTCTACACCTTTGCACTGTTCTTCCTTTTTCAAGAAATTCTTCACCGTAACTGCTGTGCGATTGTGGAACTCCTTACCCCTCCATATTCGTCGTGCTAAAGCTCTTCACTCTTTCAAAAGTCTTGTTAAATCGTATTATTTGGAACGCTATTAGATAAATTACCTCACCTTTCTAGTACTCTTTTCATTTAATCTATTATACGATATTTTATATATTATTTTAACTTATCTTTATTTGTATGTATTATTATTTTGTATGCCCCCTCTATTTTAACTTTTGTTTGCATCATTCCTCTACGCATAGGTTGTCTGGAAGAAATCACTTTCAGAGTGATAAGACCGCCTATTGTACATACTTTAATTTAGTTTTAACTGTACTTGATGTTTCTGTATTGTGGTGTACAAAAAGGAATAAAGATGCGATGCGATGTTAAGTCTGTTAGTGATCGTGTAACTTTGAACGACCTGATTTTTTTTATGAAAACGTCGGTATATTGTTCATATTCATAATATATATATATATATATATATATATATATATATATATATATATATATATATATATATATATATATATATATATATACATATATATATATATATATATATATATATATATATATATATATATATATATATATACATATATATATATATATATATATATATATATATATATGTGTGTGTGTGTGTGTGTGTGTGTTGATTTATTGTTGATATTTTAGTTGATATTATTGCCAAAAAACATCACGATATCTGACCCCGATAGGTGGCGCCGAGGTCGAGCTATGGATAAGTTATATATTTACACTGTATAAAGTAAGGAGTGAATTTAGAGTACAATCAGTCGTTCCACCTACAGGATAGTACAAAAATCGTCTGCCGGGCCATCTAGTAATATTATATAACATTTCTTTAAAAGTAAATTTTAGACTGTTGCTGTAAATATATCTTTGATTTACGCAATGAATATTTGAACAACATATTTAATTAAGAGTATTTTTTAACCTCAATACTGCGCTTTTAGATCCAACTTAAAAGTATTGTCACGCGTATAGCAATCAGCGGGGCACTCACGCTCGTTTTTATTGAAAACCACGTCTCATGTATGTGTATACTCGAATTTTTTTCCTTGTATTTTCGGTATCCTGATGAATTGCCAAATTTGTTCAACGCAATGAACTTGTTGAAAAAAATATAACAAATACTAAGATTGTAATTGTTTAAGAGGATACCTAGATGAACCGAAGTTCCCCAACGTGGCTTACTCCTTTGTCGGTGAAGCTAACGGACGACTGCAGGAGTATCAAAATGAAAGTGATGCAATGACTTCATAGTACGCAAATTATGATATAGCCATACCGAGCAAGCGCTCGGAAAAAACTAAGTAAGCGCAAAACAACATTTTTATTTATTTTAACAAAACTTCGTTATGGATTAAAAAACTGGATTATGAGAACTGCGATATGATTATTTAATGTGCCTTAAAAATAATTGCATGAAATTATTCATAAGAATATTATGGTGTCATCAAGAAATGTAAATAATTAAAGCCTACTTTGCAATTTTTTTCTATCGAGAAAATTACATGATATTGTGTTTTCCTTTTACGCAAACCAAGGTCATGTAATGAAAAATCATATACCAAATTTTTGGTTTGTAATCTATAAAATTTAAAAAAAAATATGTTAAATAGAAAAACCACCAAATTTACGAGGTATCACCTTAAGCTTAATAAATTGTATCAACTGTAAAGATAAAACTATATGCGTCCCATAGAGGGACAGAGTTTTTCTGATTACTAAAACGGTTTCAGGGCAGCGATAGTCTACCGTACTGCTCCGACGTGTATTGGTGGAATTTAAATCTTTTTCAATTTTGTTCTTAGATTGCCTTTTTAAACATAAAGGTAGTAAGTAGAAAATAAAATGATTGTTTGAAAAATTACAGCCAGGAATTGCAACCCAGTACAAGGTGATTCGGCAATTCCTCCTGATCTTGCAACATTTAAAAGCTTTAGAGATTCCGCAACTGCTTGCCATGAATTTATTCAAATGTAAATTCATAGCCTAATTGCGTCACGATCTCATGGCGACATGGAGACAGCGACTGTCGCAACCCCGTGCTGGGCACGCCACTATAGAGGCGATAAGACCCCTCTTTGAGGAGTGGCTTGAGAGACGCCACGGCATCCTCACCTTCCGCCTGACGCAGGTCCTCACCGGACACGGTGTGTTCGGGAGGTTCCTGCACCGAATCGGGCGGGAGGAAACGCCCGGGTGCTCCCACTACGAGGATGGACCGGAGGACACGGTGGAACACACCGTGGAGGTGTGCCCAGCTTGGGCAGAGCACCGCCGTGTCCTCGTAGCGGCGATAGGCGGTGGCGACCTCTCGCGTCCGGCCCTGGTCGAAGCCATGGTCCGGAGCGAGACGGAATGGGATGCCATCACCACCTTCTGCAAAGCAGTGATGCTAGCGAAGGAGGTGGCGGAGCTGGAGAAGGAGAGAGCAGCTTTCCTCCCCGGCCGCCACGGGAGACGCCCCGGGCGTCGGGGGCTACGTCGTGGCTCCCGGCCACCGTAGGCACGGGCCTGTGGACGGCGAGCAATGGGTAGCTCGCCGTCCGTCCGTCTAACGACGACAGGCCGTGTCGACGGCGCGTTTTGTTCCACGCGCGCCCCAAAGAGCTGTCAGCAGCGTGAAGGGGCCCGAAAAGCCGACGCCTGCCGGGGCTGCGGGCTGTTCGAAAGAGATACCGCGGCTCCGGAACGTAAGGGCACTGAACGAACACGGATGGTTTTTAGTCAGTAAAAGTCTGACACTCCCTTACGCTCCACCCAGAGCGAAAGGCGTCATTAGATGATTTTCCATCCGCAAAAAAAGCCTAATTGCGTAAAGTCTTGTACTGTTGTTCTTGTTGTTTGTGTCACTGTTGTTTGTGTACCGTTCTGAAGCATAGAAAGCCATTAAAATTGCAGGCTCATCTTAATTATCAGAAGTGATAACGCACCTGTAACCTTCTTTTTAAATTTAACTGCAGGTACATCTATTGACTGTAGTACATAGCTAAAACCTTCAGTTTTATAAAAAAAGGTTAAGTTTAAAGGTTTTAAGGTTAAATAAGAAGTAAAAATAAACGCGATAAAATCCGTAAAAGTAGTTTTAATCATGTGTAGTGTTCGCGTAAATATAAGAAATCATTAGGTTAAGTTTAAGTTACAGCTTGTATACGTCTCACTCCTGGGCACAGACCTCTCATTTCTGAGAGGGTTTAGGGCAAGAAAATGTTCGCTGCGCTGCCCCAATGCCTGTTGGCAAACTTCATATGTCCACGAAATATTTTTATTTTTAGATATCTAAGTTTCCTCACAATTAAGTATAGATTATGATTTTTAAATTTAATCGAACACTACACATTGAATAAAACTATTTTGTCGCGTTTAATTAACTATTTTAACTTATTTTTAATACCCGAAGTTTCAGGTGCTTTACAGCACCCATGATCACGGGGGGGGGGGGGGGATTGTGATGTTTGACGTCCCAATGTCATATTAAGCCTGGCTTCCTTAAGTGTTTGAATATTAATTTTTGGTCAGATCTACGCAGAACGAGCTTAAAGAAATCTTGCAGTGGTATGCTTGGGTTTGGATTTAATTTTGTTAATTATAGGATCCCAAGCAGATGGCAGCACCCGTCCATCGTCTTTATTGAAGTTTTTTTTTAATTTAAATAGCCTCGCGTATCATCCTTGGTAGGAATCGGTGTTCTTTTGCGAGGATTTGTGGTTTATCAAATCTGATGTAATGGTGGGGACGATCTTGAACATGTTCACAGACTGCAGACTTCCCGGAGCGTAGCTGCTTCACGTCAGCTATATGTTCTTTTACACGGGTTTTTATGGATCTTTTTGTTTGACCTATGTAAGAGAGACCACATTCACAATCTAACGTGTACACTCCTGCTCTTGTAGAGGGATATTACACTTGACGGATGGTAAAAATAGACTAATCTTCTTCGGCGGCTTGTAGTATGTTTTAATGGAAGCTCGCTTCAAGATGTAGCCAACCTTGTCTGTGACTCCTCTGACATATAGTAGTACAGCAGGCACACGCTCGACTGTGGCCGGCTTCACTCGGTCACTGTGACGTAGGCGCGGGACCCGAAGCTTGTTGTTTTGCAATTCTTGCTTGAAGCTCGGCAGCCAGATGTTTTCTGTCACAGATCCCTCGTGCTCTCTGAAACAAAGATTTACCCACGGTAGCTAACTGTAGTGAATGATTGTGAGATACACCATTTAAATATCGGTTAGTGTGGGTCTTTTTTCTATACACAGTGGGACCAATAGTGTTATCGGGATTTCGGACTATTGCAAGACTTCAAGATACTGTAAGCTCATTCTGCGTAGATCGGACCAAAAATTAATATTCAAAAACTGAAGGTAGCCGGGCTAACTATGACATGGGGACGTCGAACATTTTAGTCTCCCCTCCCCCCCCCCCTCCCCGTGACCATAGGTGCTGTAAAGTACCCGAAACGTCGGTTATTAAAAATATGTTAAAATAGTTAATTAAACGCGACAAAATCCGTAAATATAGTTTTATTTAATAGGTATAGGTTCATTAAAATATCTTTACATTTTTCTAAAAATGAAAACAAAAATGAAAGCACTAATCGTGGTTTATGATTATAAGGTAAAAAAATAAGTCAAATCGTTGTCAAATGTCATAATTTTATTTTAAATCATTATATTTCAGTTTAACTTTTTTCTATGAAAATCGTTAACAACTTTCCTCCACGTTTGCTTCTTTACTTTTCGAGGGAAAAATTCCTAATGTGTGATGGTATATAGGTGTATTTATAGCAAGGATTTGCTGTGATACACTTACCGGTCCTTAATGTTAATCAAATTAATAGAAATCCTTGCTTATGTTTACCCAATTAATGTTAAGTATCAGCTGTACATTTTGCTACATATGACACAATTACCAATTTCGATCATCATAAAATTAAATTCAATCCTGATATGATCAGAAGATGGAAAAACCTTGACGATGAAATTGAATTTTAATACTTTAATAAAATAAATTAGCTATATAGATAACCAGCGATTAAATTTCCCATCTTTTAACCGGTTTAAAAATAAGTAGTTTCGAGTGTATGTTTTTTTATATGATACGCGATGTCTTCGCTTGTGAACTGATATTAATGTATCTTTTGTAATAAATAGACTTTACGTTACGGTTGGTCCTATTAAATTTAGAAGAAAGTATGACACCCCTAAGCATGGTAAATATGGGCAAAAGTTTCATCTTGGACAATGGAATAAGGAATGTCAAATGATATCTTTAATCCGATTATAATGATCCTTCTGTACTAAATAGACTTCACCTCCAGAATGGTTTTGTTAAATTTTAAAGAAAAATTTATGGTAAAGTGAGGCTGATCTAATAAAAGGAACTAAAGGCAGTCGAGGGAAACTCCTCAAAGGTGCATATAGAAAATTTTTGTAGCGTATTCCAGCTTTTGTGATTTGGCTTGACGAGCACCATATACCTCTTAGAGTTTCAACTGAAGGTATGATGAAAGTTATTTATATTTTATAATTTAAGTACCCGGTTGACCGAGCTTTGCTCGGTATTTTTCGCTCGGTTTTTTTTAATTCGTGTGTTTTGGAAATTATATTTAGAAAAAAAATACTGATGAAATACGAATAATATTTTTTGATTTTAGCGACATAATAGAAAAAACTGAACTGGTTATTTGAATAAAAAATCATGAGTGCAATTAGTTTAATTTAAATTTTCATGTTTTTAAAAATACTAAAAAAAGGGCTCGAAAAAATAGATTTTCTCAAAAAAGAAAGGAACTTGAAAAAAAAAATTAAAAAAGTCGGTCGGTTGGTCTGGGCTCGAACCATGGTGTTACGATTTTGTGACCGCCCAATATACCAATAAGCTATTTGTAATCGTTAATAAACTGTCGAAATTTACCTTCTTATTCTAACGATATTATAGCAGTTTTCATTACCTAAAAACACGGACAAAAAGACATTTTCTAAAAATAAATCCTAGCTAGATCAATTTATTGCCCCCGAAACTCCCTGCACACAAAATTTTATGAAAATCGTTGGAGCCGTTTCCGAGATTCCGATTATATAGATATATATATATATATATATATATATACAAGAAATGCTCGTTTAAAGGTATAGGATTTACTCTAATTTATATTGATGTAAATATGTCATTTTCTTTTATATATTTAAACAGCTCAACTAGATGAAAATACTGTATATGACACACCATAAAAATAAATTTTATTACTTTCTCGGAAACGAATACAACGATTTGGTTAAAATTTTGCACTTTGTAAATTGAATCGCATTATGGATATAACGCTTTTTTACAAACGGTACATGGAAAATCTGCGAAAATATTAATATCCCTTTTATTAATCATTTTTACTACATACGTTGCCCCGCAATACCCACTCATTTGCTACATATCGTCTAATCGAATCCATGTTAGGTTCATTTTTTTATAGGATCGGGTGATAAACGAGCACACAGTCCACCTGATGGTAAGTGGTTGCTGTGGCCCATAGACATCTACATCTATCCTCGATTACGAATCAAAATGCAGATGCGTTGCCACCCGTGAGGACTAAGACGGAATGCCTCGTTTCCAGTAAAAAGGGTCGCCGGTCTCTACACTCACCATACGAAACACAGCAATATTGAGCTACTTTTGTTGATTCTGTGAGAGCGTATTCCTTCCCCGGTCGAGCCGACCCATTCGTGCTACAACTATACTACAAATATAACTGCAGCATGGCTCTACCACGTTTAAAAATATGTAGCACTCGCATAAAAGCTCATGTATCAAAATGATTCGATGAGAATATTGAACGTTGCTCTTCAGTTTCTTTTGATAAACACTCGTGTATCAAGCTGATTCGGTGCGGATGTCGCTCTTCCGTTGCGTTTGATAAGCGCTCGAAAGAAAGAGAGAAATTGCTTAGCACGATGTGATGGACTTTCATTATGTCTAAAGGAAATCGTGTAAGCCCTCATTTGTGAAATTATATAAGCACTCTTCTTATTTGATTCGATTAGACGCTATGTGGCAAGCTAGTGGCAATCGTGGGTACGTGTCTAGTAAAAATATAAATGGGCTAATAATATTTTCGCATATTTTCCATATACTGTTTGTAATAAAGCGTTATATTCATGACACGGCGCCATGTACAAACTGCCAAATTTCATCCAAATCACCGGAGTAGTTTCCAAGGAAGTATTAAACTTTTGGTTTTATGAGGTATTTTATTATTTTAAAGTATAACGGTGACAAACGAGCACATATTCCACCTGATGGTAAGTGGTTGCTGTGGCCCATAGACATCTACTTCTAACCTCCATAACGAATCTAAATGCAGATGCGCTGTGATCCGTGAGGACTAAGATGTAATGCCTCGGTTCCCGTAAAAAGGGGTCTCCGGCTTTCTGCATTCACCATACGAAACACAGCAGCGTTAAACTGCTATTTGACGCTGGTATTCTATAAGAACGTAGTCCTTTCCCGGTCGATCTGACCCACTCGTGCTACAACTATACCAGTAATATGGCTACAGCAAGGCTCTACCACGTGAAAATCCTTGTGCTGTGATAAATACGTCATAAGAGAGTTGATTTTTTCTCATTTTTCTTTTCTCGGTGAAGTGTAGCAATATACGAGCAACGAGTTTTATCATTATTCAAGGTTTTTAATTGTTCAAATTTTATTACAAAAAATAAAATGTACATAAAAATAATGGAAAGAAAGAAAACATGATGTCTATTCCAGTTAAAGTACAGTGCAGGTAGAAATAGTAAAAAGAAAAATGACACGCAGAATCAGGCTGTGGCCCGTAGGCATCTAAATCTATCCTCGATAGCGAATCAAAATGCAGATGCGATGTCACCGGTGAGGACTAAGATGGAATGCCTTATTTCCAGTAAAAAGGGTCTCCGGTTCTCTTTACTCACCAAGCGAAACCCAGCAGCGTTATGCTGCTATTTGAAGCTGGTATTTTGTGAGAGCGTGGTCTTTCTCCAGTCTAGCTGATTCATTCGTGCTACAACTATACTAGTGATATAACTGCAGCGTGGCTCTACCATGTTATGATAGTATTGTTTATATATAGCTATATGCACCTTTGCGGAGTTCCTCTCAACTGCCTTCAGATCCTATTACTAGATCAGCTTGAGGTTACCATAATATTGCAAATTCATGGGAACTACGCCTATGAGCTAAATTTCATTAGAATCGGTTAACCGGAAGTTTAGGAGAAAATAAAAAAAATACTTAGTATTTTTTAAAGAATTAGGGTGAAAAACGAGCACACAGTTCACCTGATCTTATTTGGGTGCTGTAGCTAGAAAAATACATCTGTCTATCATCAATCAAAATGCCGAATTCATTGTCACCCCTGAGGGGAGATGGAATGTCAGTAAAATAGGTTTCTAATTTTCTACATTCACAATCTCGTACGAAACACAGCAACATGTTTTACATTTACACTGGTATTCTAGGAAAGCGTATTCTTTCCCCGGTCAAACCGACCTATTCAACCATAACAAAGCTGCAGCTATGTCACTTATAAAAATATTTCATAAATTTATATATTAAAAAATTATAAAATTAATTATTTATATTTTAAAGATTTTTAAAGTCGATATTAAAGCGTAGGATTGCTATTAAAGCTATTTTAACAATAATCTTAAAATATCCTTAGAATATTGTTAAAATGCTTACCTTACGTAACACTTTAATTTTCAACTTCCTTAATTCACCAAGGTATATCAGCACAATAGCCACGAAACTAACTATTACTCGTAACTCACTCAATGTGACGGGAATTCGAGATAAGAAGAAAACTGTTTCGTAAGAACGGATATTGTTTTGCTTAATTTTGTCGAAAAAAGTCAGCACATTGAATGTGTACTCGTTTAATTCAATATTATTAAAAAGTTGCTCTCTATGACCTCTTCAATGCTTAGAGCACTGATAGTTTTAAGTACTATTTTGCTAACATTCAAAATAATATGTAATTAATTTCTTTTCTTTATCTTTCCTTTATTTACCTGACTGCCAAGGAAAGGTTATGTTTTTCACGCGTATCTTGTATATATGTATGTATATTCGTAAATTCCTTTATTACCTAGTATATTTAAAATATACCTTAGTATATTTCAAGCAGCTTAATAGATTTTGACACTTAAGGTATCGTTATATTCGTCTTGTTAAAAACCCATGTGTTCTTAGATAGCTGTTTGAAATAAAATAAAAATAAAAAACACTAAATGGCGGATGTTTAGCGCAAGTAGTAACACTTTGATAAGAAATTAACCAAACCTATCAAGTATAAAAAAATAAAAGTGAATTACAAAAATATATATGGGTTATATATTTAAATTCAATAAGGAGTAATAAATTCGTTTCAAAAGTTTTTGGTTGCGTAAAAATTGGCCATGTTTGTATCGGACCTCCTGCTATCATATGAAATTTAGTTCATAAGAGTGTGTCGGGACACTAAAAAGTCTAAAATAAAACAAACAATAAAAAATAAATGTAAGTAAGTGGATGCTGTAGCCCATAGACATTTACATTTACCCTCGATTAAGAACACAAATTCAACTGCGTTGTCACTCCTGAGGGCTAAGATGAAATACCTCGTTTCCAGTAAAAAGGATCTCCGGTTCTCTACACTCACTATATGAAACACAGCAGCATTAAACTGCTATTGTACGCTGGTATTCTGTGAGAGCGTGATCCAACCCCGGTCGAGCCGACCCATTAGTGCTACACAACCATATAATAGCTGCAACGTGACTCTTCTACGTGTAAAATATATTAGAAAAGTATGATTTTTTATTAGAAATGATTACGAAAGTAGAAGAAGACTTATTACATGTCAATGGAATATTTGTAACCGGTTTCTTTGCTGGTTTCAATGAGGATAATTACAGTAGCGTACCTCAAGCAGTTTGTTTAAATAACCAGTATTTATTATATTCGTTTTAACGTGAGTTCATCCCCCTGTTGTGAATACAAACGATGTCGCAATATTATGAAAGCACATTTCTGCCAAATGTCCTTTGAATATTCCAAGAGTAAAAATGTTCTTAAGGAAATAAATATATAATACTCGATGCAGTGAGAGGAGACATTTCGCGAAATTTGTTTGAAATTTATTTCTCTATTATAGTTTTATGTTGCATTTTAAAAATAAAATAATGAACTAAGTCATAACTGTTGATACGAAATTTACAATAAACATCATTTAAGGCACATTTATATATTATGTTTTTTTTTTACTTTAATATATTTCTTAAAGCAAAGAACTTAGATAACCATAATGTTTTCTTTAAATGTTAGAGTTTGAAGCAAAATAAAATGTGTAATTCGGTATGTAAAGAAAATTGGTGCTGTTGATTTTGAAACCGTTACGAGTTTAAACCCTTATCAAGCCTGCGTGAAGTAATTTGACACCTGTTTCACCTCTAAACGACGTCTTGAAGTGTGCTAAACAAAATGAGGTCAATATCTATTGATATAAAAAAACATATTGTCTTCTTACTTTTTAAGTTGACAAAAGTCCTTATGTCAATTTTATGTTTAAAAATTATTATTATATTTTTTTATTCCTTGCTTTGCTCGACTTGTGATTGTATTAATTTACAACTACCCACAAAACACTAGTACCCTTAGGCAACTACCTTTCTGTTGACCATTCCTGTCCTCTAATATATATTCAGTAATCTATGATTCTTGTTCTACGAGAGATTGTCCGCCAAAAGTTTGGACTGAATTTAATTTATTAACAATTTGCGCGAGTTTACTACAACAACTAATACAAAGATATCTATGCTACACATGGATATCACGCTATAAAGATTTTTTGCTACTATTTTAATCATCCATTTTTCTTATAGGATATGCTATCGAATTCATCATAATATTGTACCAAAATACGCCAAAAACATAGTTCGTACTTAAACGTCTTTTGTATTAGATGAAGTGTCATACTTATACTAGATGTGTAATAGACAAAAACACTTAGTCAAGTTAGATACACTGATAGAAGAGTGGCCGCGTCTTATAGAGTCATAAGACGCTGCCACTCTTTTATTATTGTATCTAAATTGACTATGTGTTTTTGTCTATTCCACGGAGCCTAGCTGCGAGTGAAAGTGATTTTTCATATAAATTCGACAACGTCCCACTGCCTGTATAAATCTTGTTAGTTCATTACTGACTAGTTGGTCAAAACATTGCGGTAAAGTTTATACATGAATATAAACATAAACCCTCACTCCTGTCACCCAGAGGGGTGGGCAGAGACTATAGACTTCCATTTGGCATGATTCTGACATACTCCCTTCACATCCATATACCTACGCACACATGCTCATCGGTTAAGTGTACTCCTAGTTTGGCCCATTTTTATATTGCCAATTTGGTTGATAAACTTGCCCCTAGGTAGTCCATTTCTTACTCTGCCGTTCACTTCTGCAACATAAATTTGCTTTGTCACTCTTTCCTCATTAATTCTTTCCACATGACCAAACCACCCAAGCATTCCTTTCTTAATCCTGGTCACAATATAATCTTGAAAACCACACTTTTTTCTTATCACACAATTTCTCACCCTGTCACTCAGATGAATCTGACATACTCTATACAAATATTACAAAATCTTAAGATACTGTATTTAGCTAAAATTTATCCGAAAAAGTTAAAATATGTGATGTGTTGCATTTAGCTGTATCTTGTACATCAAGAATAACAAAAAGAAGTAAAATATCCGGAATTGTTATTTAATACGTAAGGGCGATTGTCTGTCGTCACCGTCACCAAGATGTCATCGAGAACGAAATTATTTCTGGCCGAGATTAAAATGACGTGACGGCGATCGGCGATCGTGAAATCTACGTCATAAGAAACATCGCACATTATAGCTGTACGCAGTCACAGCGGTGACACTCCCTGTACGTGAGAGCTTAAGCGCCGGTGACCTTGAGTCGAAGCGCGTAACGCTAGGGTTGATATCGAACCGAAATGGAATATTATAGACTTGTACCCAAGAAGAAACAAAGTAGGTACGTGTTATATATTATTTAAACTTATGCATTTGGGTAGCGAAGGATACGTTCAATTTTAAATCAACTTTTATTAAATGAGGAATATAAAAACTTCAGACAAAACCAAATATGCACGACAGTTAATGGTAATCTTAAATAATTAACCAACACTTATTACAGTACTCAATAATCAGTATTACCTACTATCCGTTAAAATAATTTACTCTTATATATTTTTGAATTTTTCGATTAATTTTTTAATTTTCTTTATTATTTCTAACAATTACAAAATTCGTAGCATGTATATTCGTAGCATGTATATTTCTAACGAAATAATCCATAAATACAACAATGAACAAATACAAAAACTCTTTGTAGATATCTAAAATTTCTTGACTCTAGTGGTATTTTTAATAGTGTATATTTCAGTTAATGAATATAATAAAATTATTGGCGATATTATAGTTTTATTGTCATGGTATTTCCCCATAATTCTTGTTAAGATCATATCGAATTTCATTAAAATGAGTTCACATATTTTTAGGTATCATAAAACATTATTAAAAATTAAACTAACAAAACAAGGGCCCTTGTTTTGTGCAGTGGAATTTATTTTAATTCTAATCACTTAAAATCACTTTCAGTAATACTTATACATATACTATAATATCATTTATTTAATTTCAACATTAATATTTATCAAAGCATATAAACCTAGCATACACGGCTATAAAAACTAATAACGTTACTTGGTAACATAAACTTAATACCTATATAAATAGAATAGTAATATGTACATTAAGATATCAGTAATATTCATATATTAATTGAAATATTATATCACTTGACGAATATATTCATATTAACTAATACTGATAAATATCGGTATTACTACTAGCCCTCGGCTAGGGCAGTCGGCGACTGCCCGTTCCACGCCCCGCGCGCCTCTCAAGGCCCCCGCACACATCCAAACACCCACACATAGCCGCAAGCGATTTTACGTGCACACATGCTTAAGTGTCGTTTCTTTTCGCGTAGTGTATATATTCTTTGACGCAGTGCAGATGTAATGTGCAGTGTTGTCTAATGTTGCCAACTTAGTGGATTTTCCACTAAAAATGGTGGACTTTCGTTTTGAAATATATTTTTGGTTCATTTCTGGAGCTTTACTGTGTAAGCAACAATGAGTCGTCGTCACATAATACTTTTAATAACTTTTAATTAATACGTAATTACTTATACAGACTTCGAAATCTTGAGTTTTCCGTAGAGAGATAAGGCTTTAGGTTTTAGAATAGGAGAAATGCAAATATTTGTAAAATCATTCGACATCATCGAATAAGTCTTTAAATAAAGTATAACATTCTCTGTGCAACTACTTCTTGTATTCGATGCAAAGAATTTTGGGTTCATTCGATAAGACGTGAAAGATACATCACGGGAGTTTTTTATATACTTCATGACAGGTTACGGCAGTATCACGAGAAGTTTTCCAACTTTTTTATATGAGAGGAGGCAAACGAATATGCGGCTCACCTGATAGTAAGTGACTACTGCCGCCCATGAACAACTGTAACATTAGGGGAAAAGCAGATGCGTTGCCAGCCCTTAAAAAAAGAATAGGCTCTTCATTTGAAGGTCCCATAGTAGTATCGGTCTAGAAATCTCACTGGTGTTAGTCGATTCCACAAGAAAGTCGTGCTAGTAAGAAAACTTTTTGTAAATAACACAGTGGTGAACCATCAATCATCCGGATGGTGTGTATGGTATTTCAAACTTTGTCGCAATTTGTGATGTTAAAATTGAGCGACTGGAATTAGTCCGAACATTTTCCTCTGAGCACTTCCTTTGGTGTATACATTAGAATACGCAAAGATGTGCAACATCTCTTGACAGCAGCAGTGAGTCAAGCTGATCAGAAAGAGTCGATGATTCGAACTGCTCTGCGCTGGATGCAGTCAAATGGAAGGAATTAGCATTGGAGAGCCCCAGCCCAGAGATGGGAACAGTATTTCATGTGAGGTGACATAAAATACTGGCTCACTCTGCTGAGCATGCCTAGCTTTTTAGAGGCCAATTTGGTCTTTTCTTCTAAGTTTTTCTTCTCGTTTTTGTTCTGATACTGGCGGAGGCAACAAGGGGAGTGCCCTGAAACTGAGAAGATACGACAGAGGTTTTCTTTTTTTTTTTGGTACTAACTATTATTATAGATTATCCACGACTACATTCCCTTGAAAACAAAAAATAAACTGTGCGTGTAATGTTTAATAGTATTTGACATTATACTGCTCAACATTGGTCTCCCAAAAGAATACCACAAAACATGCAATATCTTGCTTTGTGGATGCAGATACATGTAGATGATGGATGCATCAATTGACTTTAGTATTTAATAATAATTATTATTTTACTAACTAATTTTTTGGGTCAAAATTAACGTGAAATGTACGGGACGTTTAGGAGTGTGGTGCATTTCTAAAAACGTTTGGGGGGATCGGACTTTCTTACAATCATCTTATTTCTGGAGCCGAATTGTAGTGCTTGAACTGCTGTGTTCACGTCTAAAGGTTATAGACTGACATTATGCTAAGCTTTCAAGTCAAAAGTGAAGACACATTTGTAGCCTTCTTTGCTTGAAGATGGCTGTTACTCCCCCTCCCGTTGTCTCCAGGGACTACAGTAGCCACTCATCATCAAGTTCACTATAAGCTCGTTTGTTACATCAGTTTTATAAAACTCCCGAACGGAGAAAGCACCGATGGTGTGTGCAGTTTAATTTTTGTTACAACTTCTAAGAATACATATCGTACTAGCAAAACACGACGGACGTTGTCCTGTCTGTGTATACTTATTTTTATTGCGAACAGTTTAACAGTATACATGAATAAATACATGCGCTTACTTCGCGGAAATCGGTCGAACGGTGTCGAAGTTTATTAATCAAACACAGAATTACAAACACCTCGTTATTCGAGAAATTACAGTTTATTCAACAGCCATAAACACACATTCGTAGAAGGTAAAATCTTTCTTATTTCGTTCTCGAAGGTGTCGTAAAAGGTACGTACTACTAAGACGCCAGCGAACAAAACTCCACGTATCATAGCGCTAATGCACTAAGACATGAAGTTGAGTATGCCTGTTACACTTAAAAGTGCTACCAAACACACTCATCTCAATCCGAAAGGTAGACGACGCATCGCTATGCACTAAGACGCCGCCCACAAACAGTATGGGTGTGCGATATCCACGGGAAAGCCGTATTGCTACAATAAACCCGTTTACCACCGGCACTAAGATGTTGTTAACTAAAATCTGCACCAACGTATCATAGTAGCACGCTACTAAGACGTCAGTGGACATAACTCCACGTATCATAGCGCTAATGCACTAAGACATGAAGTTTAGTATGCCTGTTACACTTAAAAGTACTACCAAACACACTCATCCCTATCCGAAAGATAGACGACGCATCGCTATGCGCTACGACGCCGCCCACAAACGGTATGGGTTTGCGATGTCCACGGGAAAGCTGTATTGCTACATCAAACCCGCTTTCCACCTACATTAAGATGATATGTCTAGGACAAATCGGTTAGCGAGTCCAAGTTTACCTCGGACCAATTGCTTGTGAAGCAGCATACATGCCACCATAATACTTCTTTTCAAGTCCCTAATAAGGACTAGTCATTTTGCTCCAGTAATAAGAGCAGTCGGTAACACGACCACCCCATATAATGTTTATGCATCAAGGAGACCTTATATAATAATGCTTTTGTATCATAGACCCTACTTTCATAAGTCATTAATATGTTTAATTTTATACGAGGTAGAGCCATGCTGCAGTTATATTAGTAGTATAGTTGTAGCACGAATGGGTCGGCTCAACCGGGGAAGGACCACGCTCTCACAGAATACCAGCGGGAAATAGTAGCTTAATGCTGCTGTATTTCGTATGGTGAGTGTAGAGAACCGGAGACCCTTTTTACTGGAAATGAGGCATTCCATCTCAGTCCTCACGGGTGACAACGCATCTGCATTTTGATTCGTAATCGAGGATAGATGTAGATGTCTATGGGCCACAGCAACCACTTACCATCAGGTGGACTGTGTGCTCGTTTGTCACCCTATCCTATAAAAAAACATGGGACTTCAACCCACGACCCAACTATTGTAATGCGAATTCATCATAGAGATCTTCAATAGTATTGCTTTTGTATTATAGACCTTACTTTCATAAGTAATTAATATATAGGACTTCAACCCACGAACTACTATTGTAATGCAAATTCGTCATAGAGACCTTCTATAGTATTGCTTTTGTATCATTGAGCTTATTATCATAAGTCCCTAATATAGGACTAGTCATTGCGCTACAATACTTCAAGCAGTCGAGCTCCCTACCACCATATATATGTACAACTGCAGGTACGAGTATGTGTCCCCGGCAGCTCCTCAATACAAGACGTCTATACATGAACACCTTCCATAACTTAGACAATTTTTAACAAATTTTCTCATTATCTTATAAGTGTTATTTATCTTTATTTTTATAATATTTTCGACTTGTATTTCTATTATTTATAATATTTTAAATATTTTTACAAGTTTTTAAATAAATTTACTTATTACGAAAGACAATATTTTATTTATTACGAAAGACAATATTTTGCCAATATTTTTTAATTTACTATGTTATTGGGCTAATGTCTGAAATGTATTTATATTAACTTTATGCTTACTAATGTAATTTTATTGCTTGATATATATATATATATATATATATATATATATATATATATATATATATATATATATATATATATATATATATATATATTAAGACTATTTTTGATGCCCCTTTATATTGAATTTAATTATTAATAATAATATTGGGCCATCACAATACGTACATTAATCCTTAATGCTGATGAATCCGTAGGTCGTTATATGGTTTACTATACAGATACTACCACAACGTACTGCAAACTAAAGAATACCACTAAAGAGATGTCACTTTTCCGTAACCATTATATCCTGCTGAACATAGGCCACCACCATAGATTGTCTCATAGGGGTGATATTAGCCGTAGTTGCCACGCTTGGCAGGTGGTTTGCCAACCGCAGTATTTTAATTTTCGTTATTATCAGGGTGAAGTTGCTGCTTTTGTCCTAGTTTGTTTCCCTCTATCGCCTCTTATGACACCCATGGCACGATATGGAGTAGTAGGTGTACGAGGTCATATTTCGTATTCACGTAATATTTATGTTATTACACGATGATTAATAGTTATATTAGAATACAATCATTCAAGTAATCAAGAACTTTTTCATTACTTATTTATGTTCTTGTATCAATCACCATTATTACCTTTAACAGTCTACCGCTGAACATAGTCGCCTCCCAAATAATGCCACAAAGAAAGATCCGGAACCACCTGCATCCATCGACTTCGTGCATGTCTTACTAGTTCGTCTCTCCATTTACTTGTGGGATGCCCCAGACTTTGCCTGTCGGTACGAGGCTGCCCCTCGAAAACCTTTCTTCCCCATTGGTTGTCGGTTTTTGAGCTATATGGCCGGCCCATTGCCACTTCAGCTTACTTATCTATTAGGCTATGTCGGTTGCTCTGGTTCTACTGCGGATATACATATTTCATCCCATAAGTGCCACGATAGGTTACAGTTAAAAATTAAACCGGAGATGGACAACAGCATGTTATTGATAAGACTTCTAAATAATTAAAAAAACTGTGGTTAAATATTAAAAACATAAAAAAACAGTGACAGCGTGGCAATTATTGAAAATATCCCCTCATAAGGCAATCCGCAGGCGTTATCTATGTTCAGAAGTGGAACATTTATAGACTGTAATAATTGAATTACATTTATACTTATAACAAATTCCTTATTACTTTACGTTACGCCCTCGTTACGTGCTAAATGTAAATATTTACAACAATGTGTAACAATAAATTGAATACTATACTAAAAAGTATTGCGCCATTTTGTCGACCCTGCGACCCTTGTTGCTGTTTGTGTGATAATACATTTCATTTTGTGCGTGTCTCATCCACTGTTGTGAATTTGAAACCGTTGTGAAACACATTAGACAATTCATTCGATATTGTGTTTAAATATATTTGTATAATTTGCACATGAAAGTGCGGTTGATTATATGATTGTTGTAGCTTTGTATACCTTGTCATAGAACTTCTAACCACTTTAAAACTATTGTTATAAAATGAGTTTATTGAAATTGAATGAAGTTTGTCGTCGTGATAAACTTATAAATGAGGATATCCGCAGTAAAACCGGATTATTCGACATAACCCAACGGATCAGTAACCTAAAATAGCAGTGAGCTTTATAATCACTCATATTTACCACCAAACTTTATTAAAACAATTTGTATTCCGTTAGCGAAAAATCCTACTGGTGATCTTAGTGTTAAGAGTAATTTTTATAGAGTAAGTTTAATAGAGTGTTGGCCGCTCCCCGGGCAGAACACCTTGCCCGGCAGGAGATCTTTCCTTTTTCTACCACGGCCACAGTGGTGACCCCGACGTGATCTGAACACGCAACCAACAACCTTCGAAAACTTCAAGCTTCATCGTCGTCATAGACCACTCATTCTCTCCCGAGCAGATATCGTCTGCAGTCTTCATGTCCTGGAAGTCATCTAGCTTCACAAGGTTCATTGCAGCACTGGAATAATAATGCTTCCTGTTCCTTCAAGCTACTCTCTGCGCTACAGTGTTCGGCACGGCTCTGAGCCTTACTGCTCGCCTCTGCCTCACGGCACTCTCGCAGATTACTTGCCTTCTTCCCGACTCACCGCAGACTACAAGGCAATCTCCTGGCATATTCGGCGACAACGAGACTGCACTATCGACCTTCGGTCTGAGCAGGGGGGTGATGTGGTGGCGCTGTCGTAGCGCCACAAGCGAAACACACCGAAGCCTTAATCACGCTATCAAAATTCCAAATCATAAGCAGTATATATAGAACATCTCCGAACTATCACACGGAGTGTTGGCTGCTCCCCGGGCAGAACACCTTGCCCGGTGGAAGATCTCCTCTTTTCCTACCACGGCCACACTAGAGTTAAGGCGTACTTTAGGCTACTATGTTGATAGAAAAACTCCTATTTATGCTTGCCTTTTCGATCTGTACTAGGATTTTTCACATAGTATGTTATGATAAACTGTGGGCGAAACTAAACGAAGCCGGTGTTCTTGAGGATCTTGTGAATATTCTTTCCTTTTGGCATAATAACCAGTCCAACTTAGTAAGGTGGGGATGTAGCCGCCAGACTAATCAACCCTAAATGGGAATAAATAATATATACTCTGCTGCTACCATAACGTGGAAGGCGAAGGTAAAAAAACATTTATTTCCTAACTATACCCGGCTACTGAGATACTGCGGACTGCATATAGATATTTTGACGTTCTTATAAAGAAACAAGAAGCAGCCGCAAATATCATTCAGCTCCACATTGCCTTCACACACCGTTATCTTCCCGTATCCGTCGACCAATTGTGAGCCGTTTCTTCCGCGCCGCACCTCGTTTCTTCTTGCTGTTCCGGAGCTGTGTTCTACGCCGCCGCCGCTCACCGACTACGCGCGCGCACCGATCTGAATGACTTTTATAGCCCGGTCCAGCGACGTAGCTTCGTGAACATAACACGAGTCTCACGCCGGGAAACGAAACGTACATAATAGTTGTATATTTTGATTAATTTTCATTGGTCATAATGTAAGAACTATAATTGGCTAGGGGAAATAAAAATCGTTACCATTGGTAAACCAACACCGCAGCTAGCCATATAAATATATGCAAGGTTAACGAAAATACATTCCATTCCATATTTATACTCCATTCGGTTTTACATATACAGTAGTTTCATTTCTCCACCTTAAAACCACTCGGAGTCTGTTAATAGTGGACCGTTCATCTCCACTATTACAGTGGTGACCCGTATGAACACCGCGAAGGAAGCCCGTGGCGAACACCGAGGATGAAGATCCCGGTACGAGCACCAAGAAGGAACACCCTGCGACGTACCACCATTACAGTGTAGTAGTACGAACACCGAGAAGGAAGACTTCAGTTTATATAAAATCAGTGAATCAAGCCGTCATTATGGAGCAAGAGGCGAACATATATACATCAATTGTCGAAGAAATTCGGAAAATATCACACGAAGTCGCTGCGCTCAAAGCTTCCCAGCATCACACCTTTTACCAGCAACAGTACAATCAGCGAAATCAGCAACACCGAAGATCACCTTTTCGTAGCAACCGCTCTGCAAGTAGAAGTCGAATAAGCTCAACATCAAGATCCCCTTACTGCTACTATCATCGACGTTTCGGGTTCGAGGCAAGAAAATGCACAGAACCGTGTACATTCAAAAATGAAAATTCGAAGGCACTCGAACTAACTAATACGCTCAATGCGATGGGATCCAGCGTAACAGCAAAGTCCTACCGTCTTTTCGTCACCGATAAAAAAGCAAGCTTACTTTCCTTATCGACACCGGAACAAATATCTCAGTGTTACCGCCGAAACAAAGGCAGAAGTTGAAGCCACTAGATTTTCAACTCTATGCAGCAAACAATACGGTGATTCCTACATATGGAGAGAAAACAATGGAACTTGATTTAAACCTACGCCGACTATTCAAATGGAGATTTATCGTCACTAAAGTCAGCAAACCAATCATCGGTGCGGATTTTCTTCAACATCACCAGTTCATCGTCGACATCAAAGATAGAAGAATCATCGACGGAAAAACCAATCTCGCATCTCAGTCTTTTGTCCAAGCAACCAATCTGCCCACAATAAGAAGCATAGATGTTCAACAACCGTATCACAAGATCCTTGAAGAATACCCTGGTATCTCAAGAATAACTTCAATGAAATTAACACCGAAGAACGACGTTGAGCATTTCATCGACACCAGTGGACCACCACTTCATTGCCGTGCACGTCCAATCGCACCACACCTATACGAGCAAGTTCGAAAGGAATTCGAAAACATGATTGAGCAAGGAATATGCCGTCCAAGCAAAAGCCCTTGGTCATCACCACTTCACATTGTACCGAAGAAGAACGGAGAATTACGAGTTTGTGGAGATTACAGAAGACTGAATTCTATTACCACTCCTGACCGCTACCCAATACCGCGAGTCAGGGATTTCACTCATCAGCTATCAGACAAGACTATATTCTCCACCATCGATCTCAACCGAGCTTACCAACAAATAAGAGTACGCGACGAAGACATAGAGAATACAGCAATAATTACCCCAATGGGATTATTCGAGTTCCCAAGAATGATCTCGGGATTAAAGAACGGAGGTCAAACTTTCCAAAGATTCATACACGAAGTACTTCATGGACTGGATTTCGTTTTCGCATTTATTGATGATCTCCTTGTTGCAAGCCCTGATAAAGAAACGCACGAAACCCATCTACGCACCGTGCTACAGCGATTAGAAGACAACGGAATTACAATCAACCCTTCGAAATGCATATTTGGACAGCAAGAAGTTCAATTTCTTGGTTTCACCGTCAGCAAGGCAGGAATCAAACCACCTGCCGAAAAAGTCAGAGCAATCATCGATTATGCGAAACCTAAAACTATCGAAGAGCTAAGGCGTTTTCTTGGGATTATAAATTTTTACAGAGAACACATACCTAAAGCCGCTGAAATCCAAGCACCACTTCACGCCTACCTTCACAACACGAAGAAAAAAGATAAAACGTCAATCGAATGCAACGATGAAGCCACAAAGGCATTTGAAGCTTGTAAATTTGCGATCCAAAATGCAGCATTACTCGCTCACCCATCACATGAAGCAACCCTTGCTATCTTCAGCGACGCATCCGATCTCTCAGCAGGAGCCATTCTCCAACAATACAGCAATGGGAAATGGCAACTACTTGGCTATTTTTCGAAGAAGTTCTCCGATACTCAACGTAACTACAGTACATTCAACCGAGAGCTACTCGCTATTTACATGGCTATCAAGCACTTCAGAAAAACGTTCGAGCGTTGAAACCTGATCGTTTTTATTGACCACAAGCTATTAACATATGTACTTCCAAAGAAACCATCACTATTGGAAACACCACGAAGAGCAAGAAAACTTATTTTCATAAGTGAATTCACGAACAACATACGTCACATCAGTGGAAAGGACAACATATTCGCCGACGCACTCAGTCACATACCAATCGACAGTGTAACATGCCGTACATCAATCGACTATCATAAGATCGCCGCAGCACAAGACAGAGATAGTGACAACATAAAACATCCATTGAAGCAAGGTAACTTGTCCATCAAGCAAGTTACAATGCCAATGACGCATCTACCTATATACTGTGAAGCCTCAACGACAACCATGCGACCATACCTACCAGAAGAATGTCGTCGCGAAGTCTTTAATACACTGCACAACATCAGTCATCCAGGTGTTAGAACAACAAGAAAACTCATCACTGAAAAATTCTTTTGGCCTTGAATGCAAGTGGATGTTGGCAACTGGGCGAAGCAATGCATTCAATGCCAAAAATGCAAAGTACAAAGGCATACATCAAGTAGCCTAGCTACATTTCCACCCACGGAGAGATTCGAACACCGGCACATTGACATCGTCGGACCATTTCCTACTTCATCGCAAGGACATCGTTACCTCGTAACAATGATCGACAGAACAACAAGATGGCCAGAAGCAATACCTACCGATGATACTTCGGCCGAATCCGTCGCGAAGATAACTTATGAAAATTGGATCACTCGTTTCAGATCACCTAAAACCATCACAACGGATCAAGGAAGAAACTTCGAAAGCAACCATTTCCTAAAACTTCTTGAAACTATGGGAATACAGAAGACACGTACAACAGCATACCATCCGCAGTCAAACGGAATAATCGAACGATGGGATCGTACATTGAAGACCGCACTCAAAACTCGTTTATCTCAACATACAAAGTGGATTGATGAGCTACCTACAGTGCTACTCGGACTACGAGCAACACCGCGTGCAGACACTAGTCTCAGCACCGCTTAGCTAACCTACGGCTGCAGCATAAGACTGCCGTGTGACTTCTACAGTTCAGCAGCGTCAAACAAACAAGAAATGGATTACGATTTCGTAACTCTACTTCGAGGATCAATCAACAAAGCCTTATCGTCGAAATGCACCGGAATGCAATCACAGAGAAATAATAAATGGGTATTCATTCACCAAGATTTGAAAACATGCAAGCAAGTTTTTGTAAGAAACGACTCAGTGAAAAAACAATTTCAACCTACCTACGATGGACCGTATAAAGTATTAGAGAGAAATAGCAAGACTTTTAAACTACAAATACCCGGAAGGAAATCTATGATTATATCGATCGACCGACTAAAGCCTGCCTATATACCTACGATTATATATAACGAGGATACTTCAGAGGATTCATCATCATCATCAAAACCACCAGCGAGGAAGCTTGAAAATCCATCATCTACATCAACCCAGTTGAAACCTATTTTAAAAACTACGAGATACGGGCGAGTCGTCAAGCCTCCGGTACGCTTTTGCTAGGCGGAGAGTGATGTAGCAGCCAGACTAATCAACCCTAAACGGGAATAAATAATATATACTCTGCTGCTACCATAACGCGGAAGGCGAAGATAAAAAAACATTTATTTCCTAACTATACCCGGCTACTGAGTATACTGCGGACTGCATATAGATAATTTGACGATCTTATAAAGAAACAAAAAGCAGCCGCAAATATCATTCAGCGCCACATTGAATTCACACACCGTTATCGTCACGTATCCGTCGACCAATTGTGAGCCGTTTCTTCAACGCCGCACCTCGTTTCTTCTTGCTGTTCCGGAGCTATGTTCCACGACGCCACCGCTCACCGACTACGCGCGTGCATTTTTTTTTGCGCCCGAAGCAAATATGGACAACCCTCCGGAAAGCGGGGGAGGGAGGTTGGGAATGCTCATAGCATACCACGCAGCCGGCTGCGTGGTTATGTGGTGACTTTTACCCACTAAACCCAACCTTTTAGGAACTGGCTTAACGATATGACTAGAGATCTCTAAGCCGTGTACGAACGCGACCCTGCTTGGCAGAAAGGAGGGCGCAAGCGGCGAAAAGCCGCTTAGAAGAGTGCCTAACTAAGGCAGATTAAGGGATGTGTTATGTAGGCTCGGCCTGAGCCGCCAGGAGGCAGTTCAGGTCAGCCGAAAGCTTGTTGGGGGGATCCGAGAGAGAGTTTCTCGGTCTGCGCACACTATAGCGAGTGTGGATAGGGGCTGCATAGGCAGCTGTATCACGAATGACATGATTTGGGTGGGACTTTGAGGCTTTGAAAAATCTCTCAGAGAGTGATTTAAGGAACTGCTGGATTGTTGGGAGCTCTTAGTCTCGATGTAGGTCGGCATTACGGACATAATAGGGCGAGTTAGTGGCCCTACGACTATTTGAATTTGGACTATTTGAAGTTCATTTATAGCTTTGGGCTTAGTATGTGCGAAAATGGGGGCCGCGTAGGTCATGACAGGTCGTATGCAGACCTTATATAGGGTTCGCTTATTGCGGAGGGACGTATAACTGTGTCTGCCCAACATGCTGTTGAGCCTACCCATCTAAAATCGTGCGGTGCGAGTAACCTTCTTGATATGGAGCTCGAAAGTGAGCCTTGCATCAAGGGTGACGCCTAAGTATTTGGCTTTAGTTTGCCATGAGACAGGGGTTCCTTGCATCCTGATTGGCGGAGTGGTGGTGAGACGACGTCGTTTATATTCGAAGCAAACGGCGGAGCTTTTCTACGGGTTTACGTCGATACGCCATTTTTGGAACCAAGCTCCTAAGTCGCTTACTGACTTTTGGATCTTGTTCCGAATCTGTGGTAGTGGGTTGCTTTTAGAGTAAAGGGCTGTGTCATCTGCAAAGAGGGCTAATTTAACACCATTCGACGGGATAGGGATGTCGTTGGTGAATAGTATATATAGGAGGGGAGAAAGCACAGAGGCTTGAGGGACACCGGCTTTTATTTGTCGAGTAGAGGATAGCGTGCCTTCGTGTCTAAAGCGAAAGGTACGATCCTTCAGATAGGAGACGAACTACAAGACGAACGAGACGGTCCGGGAGGCCTAAGTCGTACAGTTTGTAGATAAGGCCCTCGTGCCAGACTCTGTCGAATGCCTTGGCAATGTCAAAGAAAACCGCGATGGTTTTTTGACGACGAGGATAAAAACCGCTGAGGATGTATTCCACTATGCGGTGAACTTGCTGGGGGCACGAGTGTTTTACTCGAAACACGAATTATTGTGGGATGACAAGAGGGTCGCCGTCTGTGGGAAACAAATGGCGCCTCAAGCGCACGAGAATAACTCGTTCGAAAAGTTTGCCCATGGCCTTGAGGAGGCTGATGGGACGGTGATTGGAGGGGAGGTGGTGAGGTTTGCCTGGCTTGGGAATGCCAATGACAGTTGCCTCTTTCCAAGAGGTGGGAAAGTAACGGAATTCGAAGCAGGCGTTAAAGATAATGGCCAGTAAGGCGATTACCTGCTCCGGGAAGTGTTTGAGGGCTTGGTTGGAGATACCATCCGCACCCGGTGCTTTTTTGGGCTTAAGTCCTTTGATGGTGGATGAAATCTCATCTTTGGACACAGTGATAGGGTCAGAGTCGGTAGGGGGCGAGTTCCTGCGACGGACCTCGTCCTCCACTAGTTGGATGTGTATGGGGTCAGTGGGTTGTGAGCTAGGAGAGCATTGAGCGGCGACGCTGTCAGCGAAGCACTCAGCCTTTTCTTCGTCCTCGAAGGCAATGGAGGCGTCGGGACGAGACAGAGAGGGAGTATGCGTTATAGCGTCTATCCGGAGGGCTCTCGCCGTCTGGTAGTACGATGTGTGGGAGGGAGAGATTTTCTCCATGAGATTGCCCTTTTCGTGGTCTCTGTAATCTTGGAGGCGGTAACGGAGTTTGCGTTGAAGGCGGTGGGCCGCGAGTCTATATTCGGGAGTGGGATAGCGTGCAGCTCTACGGAGGGCAGCTATTTTGGCTTTTAGCAGGTTGCTAACACCCAGGGGAAGACTAGTTTTAGCAACCGGGACAACTTTTTCATTCTCTTTTAAGAGAGGATGTTAAAAGTGAGGTGAGATTTTCGACCGCGGTGTACATTTTCCCCGTACTGTCGGGGGCGTCGGAAGAAAGGTTATGAGAGGGTCCGGAGAGTCTATAGCCGAGGCTAGAGACTTCTTGAAGCCCGTCCAGTTGGTGTAGGTTTTGGAAGTGGGAGTTGGAGATGGCTGATGGCCAAGAAGGAGGGATACAGGACGGTGGTTTGATCCTAGATCACCGAGAGACTCGATTGCTCTAAGGTTAAGGGAGACTCCTTTAACTAGAGCAAAATCTAGCACGTCAGGAGCGTAATTAACAATGTCGGGATAGTGGGTGGCAGCGAGGGGGCTGTAGACAGTCAGGTCGAGAGACTGAGTGATATGGAGCAGCACCCTGCCACTACTCGTAGTAGTGCGGCAGGTCCATTCAGTATGCTTGACGCGCGCGCACCGATCTGCATGACTTTTATAGCCCGGTCCAGCGACGTAGCTTCGTGAACATAACACGAGTCTCACGCCGGGAAACGAAAAGTACATAATAGTCGTATATTTTGATTAATTTTCATTGGTCATAATGTAAGAATTATAATTGGCTAGGGAAAATAAAAATCGTTACCATTGGTAAACCAACACCGCAGTTAGCCATATAAATATAGGCAAGGCTAACGAAAATACATTCCATTCCATATTCATACTCCATTTGGCTTTACATAAACAGTAGTTTCATTTCTCCACCTTAAAACCACTTGGAGTCTATTAATAGTGGACCGTTCATCTCCACTACATAACATAACATAAACACTCACGCCAGTCACCCAGAGAGGTGGGCAGAGACTACAGATTTCCATTTGGCATGATCCTGACACACCTCTCTCGCCTCCTTCACATCCATACACCTACGCATACATGCTCGTCGGTTAAGGGTACTCCTAATTTGGCCCGTTTCCAATAAATCGCCAATTTGGTCGATACATTTTCGCCTAGGACGTCCCTTTCCGACTCTGCCATTCACTTCTGCAACATAAATTTTCTTTGTCACTCTTTCCTCATTCATTCTTTCCACATCACCAAACCACCGAAGCATTCCTTTCTTAATCCTGGTCACAACATCATCTTGGAAACCACACTCTTGTCTTATTACACAATTTCTTACCCTGTCATTCAGATTCCGCCCTAACATACTCCTTAACGACCGCATTTCTACTGCGTTTATTCTACTTTCGTGCTTCTTCTGCCACACCCAACTTTCACTACCATACGTTAAAGTAGGGACCAACACAGCATTGTGAATTGCCATACGTGCCTTTTTCGACACAATTTGACTCTTCACAATAGAGTGCAAGGCCCCATTTACTCTATTTCCCGCATTTCTCCACTATTATAGGGAAATATATTCCGATGAACACCGATTAGAGTGTGGAGTGTGGCAAGGCAGTTTGACGTAGGGTAGCGTAGGCTCTTTATTATTTATGTCAATCAGTTTATTGAGAAGCTCTACAGTATGCATGTAAGTTGTCACATAGACGACGTTTGTCTTAATGAGCTTGGCTATGCTGATGACAAGGTACTGCTGAGCCCTTCAATTGGAGGTTTAAGATAATTAACAGTAATAATGTGAGCTATATTTTGTTGATCATGGTTTAAAGTATAACGAAAAAAAGAGTGTGTATATATTATTAGATGCAGGAATATAACTCCGGATAATATCCAATTATTCAATCTAAACTGAATATCCTGAAATGGTTTAACACAGTTTAAATATTTTGGCCGCGTAATTGACGATAATTTGTGTGACGACCTATATATAGAAAGAGAGCATGGGGCATTATCTGTGCATGGTAATATGTTAGTTCATAGGTTTACCCGTTACACGCCACGAGTCAAAATGCCTTTTCACAAGTATCCTTTGCATCAACTTCACCCAAAAAGCATACAATGCCTGCGAATTCAATACAATAATGTGTTCAGGGCTTTGTTCATAATTCTTACTATTGAAGTGCATCAAAAATTTTTGTTTGCAAACACGGATGATCTTTACGTAATCATGCGAAAAAAGTGGAGTCTCTTAGACGACGCATGCGAGAGAGCCCGAAGAGAGTCCTACGGATGTTTAGCAAAAGAGTGGATCCCAACCCGCTTGCAAGGTTTGAAGAACTACATGTTTTAAGAGTTCCATAAGTGAAAATCCAGTAGTTTAGTCTCTTTATCAAGTTTTGTATACATTTTGTTTAGTTTTTACTAACATAGCAAGTAAAAAAAATTGTAAAAATTAATACTAACATATAGGGACCTGAGTTTGAAAATAAATGATTTATAATTACGATAATGATACCTTCAAAAACCGACCACTGATTGGGATGGAAATAAGGGTTTTCGAGTGGCAGCTTCGCATAATTAGGCTAACTATAGGACAATCCACTACTAAATGGAGTGTCGATAAGGGAAGTTTTAGATGCACGTGGTTCGTGACAGAATAATTTTCATCAAGTTAATCAAATTATTAGTGTAACATTTGTAAGTGAGCGAAATAATTAAACGTATAAAATAAAGTATATTATTTGTTTCGCTTTAAACCGTAAAGAAAAATATATTACATTGTTAATTGATTCTGTGGACAGTTTCCAATTATTGCTATGATAGCTCAGGACGACAACACGATTCTTCCACTATTCACGATATGCTAACGTCCATCCATATAGTTAATCCCTAGTTTGTTTGAAATGCTTTAGAACTAAAGCGACTAAACTGATATCATTGTATTCATTAACCGTGCTCCCTTTGAAAAAACATTTACAAGCCGTGTGTGCTGCATTGCATGTCAGACAAGTTTTGAAAACTGTCATTTTAAGCTTTTAAAATATTTACGATATATTTGTGTGGTAGAGAAGTGGCCGCGCTGTTTAACACTGATAACTTTGTCCGAACTTTGAAGGAGTCTCAGGCTATTTTTCTTCCTCACGGAACAAGAACTAAATAAGGACATAAAACTGTGATTAAAACTTTGTGTGGTTCCCTCGCAGATCAATCTCGAACTTCAAGCGTACTATAAAATTCAGGACATAGTAGCTCTAAGCTACTGTAATAAATCGACTTACTTTTGTATATTCTGTTACAATATTTTGTATTTATCGCCAGACACAATATTAGGGCCCCGCTGCAACTAAATTATGGTTGTAGCAGAAATGTATCGGCTGGACCGGGCAAAGCTCACGCTCTCACAGACTTCGAGCGTAAAATAGCAGCTTAATTGTGCTTTGTTTTGTATGAGGAGTGTAGATCCGGAGATACTACTGGAAATGACGCATTTTATCGTATTCTTTAGGGTGACCAAACATCTGCATTTCGATTCTAAATTGAAGATAGATGTAGATGTCTATGGACCACAGCATCTACTTACCATCAGGTGAACTGTGTGCTCGTTTGTCACGATTAGTCTTTAAAAATATTCAACTGCACAATTAGAAAATCGATACGTTATTGAAAACAAACAATTGAATTTGTGGTTTAAATGAATGTAAGGATAAAACTAAATAGGAACGAATATAATGTGCATGGTGATGGAAGTATAGAGTACTACTCTGTGTAAAAAGTATCGGGAATATGTCAATAAAAAGACCCGCGTACAAGAGATCGTTCTAATTTTTTTACTGCATGTTGGTAGCACTGTACTGATTTAGCGCGCAAAGTTTGAGCGGGATCTGTCATTTAATTTGTTTTAAACTACACTTTTTGTTGGTCATAGTTTTGAGTTCTCGGCGATTTTTACAATGGAAAATATTGTTGAACAAAGAGTGTGCCTTAAATTTTGTGTTTCGAATGGTATTTCATGTGGTGAATCACTAAAAATGTTGCGAAATACCTACGGCGAATCGTGTGTATCGAAAACAGGGGCTTATGAATGGTATAAGGCTTTTAAAGAAGGCCGAGAAGTAGTAGTAGACTTGCCTCGTTCTGGTAGACCTTCAGCCGCTACGACCCAAGAAAACATCGACAAAATCAAGAAGCTAGTGCTCGAAAATCGACGTATGAGTCTGAGAGAGTTAGCTACTGAGGTGAACATATCTTTTAAGTCCGTCCCCAACATTCTCATTGACATTTTAGGCATGAAACGCGTCGCCGCTCGACTAGTTCCAAAAGAGCTCAATTTTGTTCAAAGAGCGCAGCGAAAGCATGTCGCTGAAGATATGGTTTCCCGAGCTTCTACGGATCCGACCTTTATGAAACGTATAATAACTGGCGACGAGACATGGGTTTATGAGTACGACATGCAAACAAGCCAACAGTCTTCAGAATGGCGTCTCGAAAACGAGCTGAAACCCAAAAAACCGCGGCAAAGTCGCTCCAAAATCAAGGTGATGCTGACAGTTTTTTTTGACTACCGTGGTGTGGTTCACTCCAAATTCCTTCCAAATGGAGAAACAGTGAATAAAGAATATTATTTAGGCGTCATGAAGCGTTTGCGTGAGAGTATCCGCCGAAAGCGTCCAGATTTGTGGCAACACAACTCATGGATGCTGCACCATGATAATGCACCATCACACACAGCCATTATAGTGAAAGAGTTTTTAGCGAAAAATTCAACAAAAGTTCTCGACCAAGCACCGTATTCACCTGATATGGCTCCGCCTGACTTTTTTTATTTCCCAAGTTAAAATTACCACTTCGAGGAAAACGTTTTGAGTCGATAGAAGCCATAACAAAAAATTCGCTGAATGAGCTAAAGGCCATACCGCAAATAGCCTATGAAAAATGTATGGAAGACTGGGTGAAGCGTTGGAGATGTTGTATTGCAAGCGATGGGGCCTACTTTGAAGGCGATAAAATAAATTTAGATGAATAATTTGTATTTTTTGTTTTATTGACAAATTCCCGATATTTAGTACACAGAAGGTATGTACAGAAGAGAAACATAGAAAATTTTCTTTTCATAGCGTGTGCTGAGTTAGTATTTATAATAGACAGGGTTGCAAAATATACTAATTAATTGGACTTCTTATAAAAATATCTATAGTCGTCCGCGATACACAGGTAGCTTTTTTGTTTAAAGGTAGCTATAAAAATTGCATTTTAGAGTGATATGAAAGAATAGAATGACATGCTAACTGAAGATGAGTTATGATATGTAATATCTCATCATTAGTTAGCATGAGGCACTTTAATAATATAAATTGGACATATCTTTTAAGAAACATCATGAAATGAAAATAAGTTGCACGTCAACATCTCGGCAACCCAGGTTTAACATAACTTATATCTAGATGGCGCTATGTAAGTAATAAATAACGCACAACAATCGAATGAATAAATTTTTGAAACTTTTCAAAGGCCACAATTTTATTAAGAGAAGCAAAGGAAGAGACTGGTCTTACAACACAATCCTTATACATAAACCAAACAACAAAAAATTCAGTAACTCAAATTAGTCGGGTACATAAAAATCCTATCATTAATCCCTCGAAGACACTCAAATTATATTCGGACGAACAGCCAGATGTAGGTTGAAAAGGTCTGGTGGAGTGGGAGTTCCTAAACGAGATACTAAATTTAATTTTACTTTATTCGATAATCCCTTTTTAATTGTTTTATATAAGTTAATATAATAACGTCTAAAAGTTGTAAGAGTGTACTTCGCTAGAAAGTTATCATTGTGTTAATATAATAATTTTAGTAAGTGGCTGACGTGTTAATAACAGTACCATTTGTCAATTAATTACAGCCTATAAAAGTACACAGCTGGACATAGCCCCCCCCCCATAAATTGCCTCATAGGGTAGATGTTTTCCGTAGTTGCTATGCTTAGCGGGTTGGCAATCGCATTATTTTTACTTTTAGTCGTTATTAAGAAGATGCTGCTGCATATCTTCTGAATTGTGTCCATCCGTCGCCTTTTGCGACACCCATAGGATGATAATATGGGGTAGTGGATATTCTTACACCGTCACTACTCGGTACCCGGTAATAGTACAGCTATGCCTAATGACTGCTCGTATCTTGTCTCGCTGCTCGTTACTGCTCGTATCTTGTCACTGCAGTAATACTGCTGCAGCTTAGTGCTGAGTCGATGGCAGCTGCAATTCAATGAATTACTTTTTCTTTTAAATTCTCGTATATTACCTGTGTGTGTGTGTATAGTTTTGTAGCGGTCAAACAAGTTTATTGTGTTTTTTATTAAAACCCATCGCAATCATATAATGATAATTGTATGATTGCGATGGGTTTTAATAACTACTACTAGAAGTAGTGTTAAAGTGACGACCTGGTAAGACATGCAGGAAGTCGATGGATGCAGGTGGTTCAGGAGCGTGCTTTGTGGCATTACTTGGGGGCGGCCTATGTTTAGCAGTGGACTTGTGAACGCTGTAATGATGATGATGATGATAATGAACCACTGTTTTCTCTTGAATCGTTGATGTATTTTTAAACATAATGCACAGCACCACAGAACCGTAGCTAAATAGTCTTAGTCATAAAAAATTTACTCTTACGAACTAACCCGTTAGATCGAGTATTTGTACTTTCAATATCACTTCTGTATACTGATGGTATGTTATAATACAGACGATATTTAGAATAAGAAACGATATTCATCGGGAGACATTTTATTAAAATAGCTTTGTTTTTACTGGCAGAAAGCAGACAAAAGAAGGGCAAAAGCAACAAAAATAACCGACAATGCGAGTACACTAAATGGGGCGTAAATCATTAATCAGTTTTGTTATTGTTATTATACATCGCATTGCTAGGCGCCATAGTAAATATTCAGAATGTGTCAAAATGATATATTTCAACGCTTATTATCTGCTAAAGCTGACTTGCTTAACTTATTCGGTGTCATAATTATATTACGTTTGAAAATATATGATGCTTTAGGCATATGTTTTATACAACAGTATAAATTTTTAATACGTTTATTATGTATGAAATAATTTCACCAATAGGTATTTACTATACTCAACCAAAAGCTAAGTATAGTAATTATGGAATAAAGCATAAGAAGCGATTTTAGGATAGTAAAGTTAGGAGAGTGAGAGTATATGCTAGTTTTAGTTTTAAGATTTTTATTTTTATAAATATATTGTAAAAAAAAAAAAACAGAATATCTTTTTTTCATCGGGTTCGGGGACGGCGAGGTGTATGTAACCTTAGACGAACAAGTTCGATTCAGTTTTCTCAAATGAAATGGTAGGCGTCTAAAATAACAAGCCCCAATTGGAATGATCACGATCTTGACGCCAATAGTATGTGCCAACGTGAACCGTCTCTTTCTCCTATATCCAGTATCTTCTTACCCTACTGTTAGGGTTAACACCGAAGGAGCTTGAATAAAACAGGACTCCATATTAGGAGTTTGCGTGTCTTCATGAAAGGTAGAAATTTTAACTATTTAGTTCCGGAATACCATATCATACTCGTATTCATAGAAGAAGACAGCATTCATTTGCCATACAGTTTGTCAGATTGCGGCAAAACTTTGTCGACTTATTGCTTGCACTTGCGCGAGGATTATAGGCACAGTAAAATGAATTTACTTTAATGTATTATCATTCAGAATTAAGTAATATAACTCTTCCAATTTAAAAACGGTATTTCCACAATTACTTATTCTGCGGTTGCAAAGCGTCGGGTGCCAGCTAGTGACGTATAAAAATCACATCTATTGACAGGTGACTTAGCGAGCAAGACGTATTGCTAATTTGACGTTATTACTCAAAGTTTATATATTGCGTCTGCGATATACACTATAATTTTATCGCGATAAAGAGAGTAGAACAAGAGCATTTACTGGCATAGCTTATAATCTCCTCTTACGATAACCATAGGAGAGATTCTCTTCTTCACCACCTTGCGGTAAACATTATTGTATATGTAAGAGTCTGAAGTCTGACTGTCTGAGTAAAAAATGACAATGTACATTTTTTACGTTATCACTAAGAGGTTATAAAATGTTATTAAAAATAAGAACAATACTAATCTTTATTTATAGTAATGATTTCTTATATTTACGCGAACACTACACATTGAAATAATACTAGTTTTTACGGAATTTATCGCGTATATTTAACTTTTTAAATACCCCACGTTTCGAACGCTTTACAGCACTCATGGTCACGGGCGGGATTGAGATGTTCAACGTCCAAATGTCATAGTTAACCGCGGTTACCATAGATTAAAATTTTAACTTTTGTTCCGATCTATGCGGTATGAACTTATGGTATCTTGAAGTCTTGTATTTGTATGCTTGGGTTGGGATTTAATTTTATTTATTACAGGATCCCAAGCAGATGGTAGCACCCAGCCATCTTCTCTATTGAAATTAGGATGTTTTTTGATTTCAATAGCCTCGCGAATCATCCTTTGAAGGAATCGGTGTTCTTTAGCGAGGATCTGCGGTCTATCAAATCTGATGTAGTGACGGGGGCGATCCTGTACGTGTTCACAGACTGCAGACTTCCCGGAGCGTCGATTCTTCACATCAGCTATATGTACTTTAATGCGGGTTTTTATTGATCTTTTAGTTTGTCCCATGTAGGAGAGACCACATTCACAATCGAGCTTGTACACTCCTGCATCTTGCAGAGGGACATTACACTTGACCGATGGTAAAAACCCCCCATGAACAATAACACAAATAGACGGCCCCCAGTCCCCGGCGGCCCCGCTATTCCTGGCTACGGTGGCGACCATGGTAACGGCGGGGCAGGTGGTGCTAAGAATCTCCGGTGGAGGTTCGGTTGCCACCTACGATGACTCGACCTGGCAACATTTAACGCACGCACACTGAGGACTGACGAGAAGATCCTGGAGCTGGAAGAAGAGATAGACAAGTTGCACTGGAGTATTATAGGATTATCCGAGGTCCGAAGAGAGGGGGAGGACACGGTGATTCTCGAATCCGGCAACTTGTTCTATCACCGGGAGGGCGACCATCTGTCCCAAGGAGGTGTCGGATTTATCGTCCACAAGTCTCTCGTCAACAACGTTGTAAAGATTGGGAGTGTGTCGACGAGGGTCGCGTACCTGATACTCAGAATCACCAAACGGTATTCGCTGAAGGTCATACAGGTTTACGCACCAACCTCGGCACATCCCGATGAGGAGATGGAGGAAATGTAAGAGGATATTTCCAAAGCCATGCATTCCTCCAAAACCCACTACACGGTGTTGATGGGAGACTTCAACGCAAAACTAGGCACAAGAGAAAGCGGTGAGCTGAAGTTAGGGAAATTTGGAGTAGGGCAACGGAACCGAAGGGGCCAGCAGCTGGCCGACTTTATGGGGAAAGAGGGACTCTTTATGATGAACTCTTTCTTCCAGAAGCGGCCCCACAGGAAGTGGACCTGGTCGAGCCCCGACGGTTCGATAAAAAATGAGATTGACTTCATTATGACGACCAGACGCCAACTGTTCAGTGATGTCTCAGTGATCGCAAAAGTGAAAACTGGCAGCGATCACCGAATGGTTAGAGGCACACTGACCTAAACGTTAAGTTGGAGAGGTCTCGTCTAATGAAGTCAACGCTCCGTCCCCCTCGTGCTCTAATCCAGAATCCCGAAAACTTTCAGCTCGAGTTACACAACCGCTTTCAGTGCCTACAAGATTGCAATGCAGTGGACGATATGAATGACAAGCTCGTGGAAACTGTCCATGCGGTCGGAGCTAAGTTCTGCAAGACCCGCCGCAGAAGAACACAAAAACTCTCCGATCGCACTCTTAATCTCATGGCTGTTAGACGGGAGATGAGGCTGCAATCGTCAACAGACTTGACAGCATACAGGCAACCGAACAGACAGATCTCCAAATGCATGCGGCGAGACTTACGCAACTTTAATACTGCTCGTATTAAAGAAGCGGTCGAGCGGAACCAGGGCTCCAAAGTCTTTGCCAGAGATCTGTCTGCCCGTAAGAGCCAACTGTCAAAGCTGAAGACTGAGTGTGGCAGCATCGTTTCCGGGACACCTGAGATTTTGAGTGAGATTGAGAGGTTCTATGGGCAGCTGTACACATCATCGTTGGAGCCACACGTAAGTGTGAGTAACGATCCAAGAGCAAGTCTTATCCGACACTATTCCGATGATATCCCGGACGTCAGTCTAAGCGAGATTAGAATGGCTCTCCAGCACCTTAAAAACGGCAGGGCCCCAGGCGAGGATGGAATTACAGCGGAGCTTCTGAAAGCGGGTGGAACACCGGTACTTGAAGTCCTTCAGAGGCTCTTCAATTCCGTCCTCCATGGTGGCACTACTCCAGAGGCGTGGAGCAGAAGTGCGGTGGTCTTGTTCTTTAAGAAAGGCGACACCGCTCTCTTGAAGAACTACAGACCGATTTCCCTTCTGAGCCGCGTCTACGTGCTGTTTTCGAGAGTCATTACGAATAGTCTCGCACGCAGACTCGACGACTTCCAGCCTCCCGAACGAGCCGGTTTCCGAAAAGGCTTCAGTACCATAGACCACATACATACCCTGCGGCAGATTGTACAGAAGACTGAAGAGTACAATTTGCCACTTTGCCTGGCGTATGTGGACTATGAGAAAGCCTTTGATTCCGTCTAAATTTGGGCGGTGCTGCAGTCCCTTCAGCGGTGCCAAGTTGACTGTCGGTATATCGAAGTGCTGAAGTGTTTGTACAGTAGGGCTACGATGGCTATCCGAGTACAGAACCAGAGCTCGAAACCTATCCAACTGCAGAGAGGTGTAAGACAGAGTGACGTTATGTCCCCGAAACTCTTCACCGCTGCTTTGGAAGACGTTTTCAAGCTACTGGACTGGAAAGGATACGGTATTAACATCAATGGCGAGTACATCACTCACCTTCGATTTGCCGACGATATAGTCCTTATGGCAGAATCGCTGGAGGACTTAAGCACTATGCTCAATGACCTCAATAGTGCCTTCCAACGGATAGGTCTTAAGATGAACATGGACAAAACAAAGATCATGTTTAATGTCCATGTCACACCTATGCCGGTAGTTGTTGGGAGCACTATGCTCGAAGTTGTTGACGAGTACGTTTACCTGGGACAAATAGTCCGACTAGGTAAGTCCAACTTCGACCGAGAGGTCAATCGACGGATGCAACTCGGCTGGGCAGCGTTCGGGAAATTACGACATATCTTTTCGTCAGGTATACCTCAATCTCTAAAAACTAGATTGTACAACCAGTGCGTGTTGCCAGTGATGACTTACGGATCTGAGACGTGGTCCTTCACTGCTGGCCGTATGAAGACGCTCAAGGTCGCTCAGCGAGCTATGGAGAGGGCTATGCTCGGAGTTTCTCTGCGTGATAGACTCAGAAATGAGGATATCCGCAGTAAAACCAGAGTGACCGACATAGCCCAACGGATTAAGGTAAACCGGTAAGCTGAAGTGGCAATGGGCCGGCCATATAGCTCGAAGAATCGATAACCGATGGGGAAGAAAGGTTCTCGAGTGGCAGCCTCGTACCGGTAGGCGTAGTGTAGGGCGACCCCCCACTAGATGGAGTGACGACCTGGTAAGATATGCAGGAAGTCGATGGATGCAGGTGGCTCAGGACCGTGCTTTGTGGCATTACTTGGGGGAGGCCTATGTTCAGCAGTGGACTTGTGAAGGGCTGTAATGATGATGATGATGATGGTAAAAACTGACCAATCTTCTTCAGCGGTTTGAAGAATGTTTTGATGGAAGCGCGCTTCAAGATGTAGCCAATCTTGTCAGTGACTCCTCTAACATATGGCAGTACAGCAGGTACACGCTCGACTGTGACCGGCTTCACACGTTCACTGTGACGTAGGCGCGGGACCTGAAGCTTGTCGTATTGCAATACTTGCTTGACGTACTGAAGCTCGGTGGCCAGATGTTTTCTGTCACAGATCCCTCGTGCTCTCTGAAACAAAGATTTACCCACGTTACCTAACTGTGAAGGATGGTGGTGAGAATCACCGTTTAAATATCTATCTGTATGGGTCTTTTTTCTATACACAGTATGGCTCAAGGTGTTATCAGGATTCTGAATTACTAACACATCTAGAAAAGCTAAGGAATTGTTTGCCTCTAATTTCATTGTGAACTGAATTTTAGAATTTATAGAGTTAAGATGGTCTAAAAATACAGTTACTTTATCTAAAGGTAGAATTGTGAAAGTGTCGTCTACGTACCGCTTGTAGAATCTTGGATTTATGTGAGAACTAAGCAAGGCTTTCTCCGCAAAATCTTCCATGAATATTATCGGCGACAATGGGAGATAAAGGTGAGCCCATCGCCACACCATCTACTTGCTTATAGAACTCCTCCTTCCACAATAGGTAGCCAGATGTAAGGCAGTGTCTGAGTAATACTGCATATTCTACGGGCATGTTGTTTTCTTCCAGCCTTCTAGTTACTATTGAGATGCAGTCTTCAACAGGTACAATGACTGCACATCAAAACTGACCATAGTTTCATTGTCTGACAGATGTAGGTCTTTAATCTCGCTGACAAAATGCTAGGAATCCTTTATGTGTGCTCTTGTATGTCCCTTGAGCGGTGAGAGTATTTTCGCTAAGTGTTGAGCCAATCTGCAAGTTGGTGAATCGATTTGGCTCACTATGGGACGTAATGGAGCATTGGGCTTGTGTATTTTTGGTAACCCATACAATTTTGGTGATTTGGCGCAAGCAGGTATTATCAATTTTACGTCCAGATTTAATTTTTCGGAGTGTTTCTTTATGAGGTCACTAGTTGTTTTTAGTGTGCTATTTGTTGGGTTGTTTTTAACCTTTTTATAAGTACTTACATCCGACAAAAGTTCTTGTATTTTAGAATTATAATCTGACGTATCCATGACTACCGTGGCGTTTCCCTTATCTGCGCGGAGAATCGTAAGTTCGTGTTTATTGCGTAGGTTCTTTAACGCTATAAATTCGTCATTGGGAAGATTCGGTTTAGGCACTGAACATCGACGTAACATAGACGAAATGTCTTGACGTATCGCCTCCAAATCTTCTTTCCGCATATTGTTTTTGAATAAACAGTCCTCGTCTCTACAGATAATTTCTTCGTACGGTAATTTGCGGGGTGTAATTGCAAAGTTGAGGCCTTTGGATAAAACCCTAATTGTTGCATCATCCAGTGATTGTTTTGACAGAATAAAAGCGCGATTAATCTATGATCTGTGTTTGTCAATGGTTGCTTTCTGTTCTACGACGACTACGACCCAACAAATAGCACACAAAAACAACTAGTGACCTCATAAAGAAACACTCCGAAAAATTAAATCTGGACGTAAAATGGATAATACCTACGTGCGGCAAATCACCAAAATTGTATGGGTTACCAAAAATACACAAGCCCAATGCTCCATTACGTCCCATAGTGAGCCAAATCGATTCACCAACTAACAGATTGGCTTAACACTTAGCGAAAATACTCTCACCACTCAGGGGACATACAAGAGCACACATAAAGGATTCCTACCATTTTGCCAGCGAGATTAAAGACCTACATCTGGCAGACAATGAAACTATGGTCAGTTTTGATGTGCAGTCGTTGTTTACATGCTTACCTGTTGAAGACTGCATCTCAATTGTAACTAGAAGGCTGGAAGAAAACAACATGCCCGTAGAATATGCAGTATTACTCAGACACTGCCTTACATCTGGCTACCTATTGTGGAAGGAGGAGTTCTACAAGCAAGTAGATGGTGTGGCGATGGGCTCACCTGTATCTCCCATTGTCGCCGACATATTCATGGAAGACTTTGAGGAGAAAGCCCTGCTTAGTTCTCCCATAAATCCAAGGTTCTACAAGCGGTACGTAGACGACACTTTCACAATTCTACCTTTAGATAAAGTAACTGCATTTCAGACCATCTTAACTCTATAAATTCTAAAATTCAGTTCACAATGGAGTTAGAGGCAAACAATTCCTTAGCTTTTCTAGATGTGTTAGTAATTCGGAATCCTGATAACACCTTGAGCCATACTGTGTATAGAAAAAAGACCCATACAGATAGATATTTAAACGGTGATTCTCACCACCATCCTTCACAGTTAGCTACCGTGGGTAAATCTTTGTTTCAGAGAGCACGAGGGATCTGTGACAGAAAACATCAGGCCACCGAGCTTCAGTACGTCAAGCAAGTATTGCAATACGACAAGCTTCAGGTCCCGCGCCTACGTCACAGTGAACGTGTGAAGCCGGCCAGAGTCGAGCGTGTACCTGCTCTACTGTCATATGTTAGAGGAGTCACTGACAAGATTGGCTACATCTTGAAGCGCGCTTCCATCAAAACATACTTCAAGCCGCTGAAGAAGATTGGTTAGTTTTTACCATCGGTCAAGTGTAATGTCCCTCTGCAAGATGCAGGAGTGTACAAGCTTGATTGTGAATGTGGTCTCTCCTACATGGGACAAACTAAAAGATCAATAAAAACCCGCATTAAAGTACATATAGCTGATGTGAAGAATCGACGCTCCGGGAAGTCTGCAGTCTGTGAACACGTACAGGATCGCCCCCGTCACTACATCAGATTTGATAGACCGCAGATCCTCGCTAAAGAACACCGATTCCTTCAAAGGATGATTCGCGAGGCTATTGAAATCAAAAAACATCCTAATTTCATTAGAGAAGATGGCTAGGTGCTACCATCTGCTTGGGATCCTATAATAAATAAAATTAAATCCCAACCCAAGCATACAAATACAAGACTTCAAGATATCATAAGTTCATACCGCATAGATCGGAACAAAAGTTAAAATTTTAATCTATGGTAACCGCGGTTAACTATGACATTTGGACGTTGAACATCTCAATCCCGCCCGTGACCATGAGTGCTGTAAAGCGTTCGAAACGTCGGGTATTTAAAAAGTTAAATATACGCGATAAATTCCGTAAAAACTAGTATTATTTCAATTTATTTATAGTTTTTTGTTCTAGTAAAATGAGAGCGTTCTTCGTAAAGCTTTGTAGCTACCTACACAAGAATCGCTTTAATCAACATCTTTATTACGATTGTTTTGGAATGCTAGTCCAGTACGAAACCCTTTGTCAATATTTGAACAATCCGACCGAAAGATAGGCTTCTGTCTTTGATCGATTTTGTAGCAATATTATTGTCCGAATGAATTAAGTTTCACCTTTAAAACGCAGTAGTAATATTGGTGTAAAATATATGTCAGTATTGTATAGATACTATATTAAACGAGCAATTCTTATATATATATATATATATATATATATATATATATATATATATATATATATAATCGGGATCTCGGAAACGGCTCCAACGATTTTCATAATATTTAGTGTCCAGGGAGTTTCGGGGATAAAAATCGATCTAGCTAGGATTTATTTTTAGAAAATGTCTTTCTGTCCGTGTTTTTAGGCAATGAAAAACTGCTACAATATCGTTAGAATAAGAGGGTAAATTTTGACAGATTGTTAATGATTATAAAAAGCTTAATTGGTATAATGGGCGGTCACAGAATCGTAAAACCCCGGTTCGAGCCCAGACTGACCGACCGACTTTTTTTAATTTTTTTTCAAGTTCCTTTCTTTTTTGAGAAAATCTATTTTTTCGAGCCCTTTTTTTAGTATTTTTTAAAAACACGAAAATTTAAATTAAAATAATTGCACTCATGATTTTTTATTCAAATAACCAGTTTCGTTTTTTCTGTTATGTCGCTAAGATCAAAAAACATTATTTATATTTCATCAGTATGTAATTTGTATCTAAATATAATTTCCAAAACACACGAATTAAAAAAATCGAACGAAGAATACCGAGCAAAGCTCGGTCAACCGGGTACTTGTATAGAATACATATTATATACACAATTCTTATTTTTTTTTAAATTATTTTTATATTCCATTCATAATTATATATTGCTTTAAAGGCAATATATATATATATATATATATATATATATATATATATATATATATATATATATATATATATATATATATATATATATATATATATATATATATATATATATATAATTTAAAGCTTTTGTACTAGTTTACGTTCGATTATTTCCTAGACCTTGAAAAATATCAAAATTAATATTATTGGTTTTGATTTCGTACATATGTATCGAATTCGATAGTATGTTGCGACACAACGAACTGTAAACACTAATTTCACAGTGAAATTGCTTTATGACGTAATTTTTTGCTGTTTAATCTTGTCTTCTTTTAATTCTTACATAATGTTATTTACAATAATAGCCACTTATAATGTTTATGCAATATTAAATACAAATCCTTTACCTACACGGTCACATATAGTCAAATAATAAGCTTTTCTCAACTAGTACGTTGAAACAATCATTTTAAAAGAACTGTCATTTATTTCTGTCCTTAAACTTAACTACCCATTACTTCAACATCCCTATACTTTAATGAAACGCCATTCGCAAATTTTCGAGAATTTCATTATTCGATTCTCCTTTTCTTGAACAAATAGGATGTCAGACACACTTCTCCGGTAAAACAAATATAAACTTCTCCAAAGAATAATTAACGCTTAGAAACTTATACCAAGTAGTCTCGGTAGGTATTTATTTCCTGAAATATCTTTGACGACAGTCAAAATATACTAGATATATTTTGATTATCGTGGTAGATCCATGCTGCAGTTATATTAGTGGTATAGTTATAGCACGAATGGGTCGGCTCGACCGGGGAAGGACCACGCTCTCACAGAGCACCAGCGTAAAATAGGAGCTTAATGCTGCTGTGTTTTGTATGATGAGTGTAGAGAACCGGAGACCCTATTTACTGGAAACGAGGCATTCCATCTGAGTCCTCACGGGTGATAACGTATCTTCATTTTGATTTGTAATCGAGGATAGATGTAGATGTTTATTGGCCACAGCAACCAGTTACTATCGGGTGGACTGTGAGCTCCTTGGTCACCCTATCCTATAAAAAAAAGATTTAGCCTTCTCCAACAGTCCGTAAAATATTAAACTGGATATGTGACCCCCCCCCCCCCTATATTATAGGAAGGATTTATCTTAATAGTTACGCTTGGCAGGTAAATTTCCATCACAGTACAGTATTTAATTTTTTCTTTGGAGTAATTAATGTAAGATAAATAAAATTCACTTTCAAATTTAAAAAGTTACATTTAAACATAATTTGAAAAATATCGATGTCATAGCCTCCTATTTTCTTTACATATTACATGCGTTTTGTTTATTTAAATTTAAGTTTTTTTTTTAAATTAAGACTTCTAATAAACAAACTGCATATTGAAAATCGTAATCGACGTCACATGATTAGCGTATCGTAAAATTCTAGGTCTGTGCTTATAACATAAATTCGCAAATGAATCTTCTTTACAGTTATACAAACAATTAATCGTGTACTTTGATGTAAACAAATATAGAGTAGAAAATCTTACACTTAAATTTAATGTTAACTTTTTAACTTTCTGGCATATATTCGGAAAACTAAGACAAAATTTAATTTCGCAACGTTCGACAGTAAATCACTCTCAGGGATGGGAATTTCAAGTCATGCGATAAGAGAATAAACTAAAATGGAAGATTAGTTTACTCTATGTTGTTAAAAGTTTCTACATAATATTAAAGTAAGGCATAAATGTAAAGATAATTTTTTCTTAAAATATTAACCATAATAACCATAAAATCTTACTAATATTATAAACGCGAAAGTTTGTAAGTATGGATGGATAAATGGATGTTTGTTACTCTTTCACGTAAAAACTACCAAACAGATTTGGATGAAATGTTGCAGTAAAATAGTTTATACATCAGAACAATACATAGGCTACAATTTATAAAGATTTTGTGTAATTTGGCCATAATATAGTGATAAGTATCAAGTAAGTCGGAAAAAGTTCTGGGAGCTCTGGAAGCTTTCTTGGCGTGCGCTGCCTAAACCGTTGGAGTTACATAAAGATAATATTATACAGTGGGATTGTTTGTCTTAAGTAGTTCGAAATAAAAGTCTGCAATACATCTTTTATGTAGAAATTACCTTTTATGTAGAAGCCATTATATCCAAAATAGTGACACATAAATAAATTAAGTTTGATACTTTTTTAAAATGCACATTTTAGAGTATTCGAATTATTATCAAAATTGATACATTTGTCGCTTTTAATATTTGATGTAGATGAACTTTATCCTTTACACAAAGTAATTTGGACGAATAGTTTAAAAGTTATCACGATAAGATTGACATGAATGGAGCACCAGCGCAAAGCGGGTGTTTATTAGAGTATTACAGTAGCATTTCCTTTATCCGCGCGGAGAATCGTGAGCTTCCCCCCGTGACCATGGGCACTGTAAAGCACCCGAAACGTCGGGATGATAAAAATAAGCAAAGTAGTAATTAAGCGCGATAAAATCCGTAAATAATAGTTTTATTCAAAGAAATATAGATTGATTTTTATTTTAATTTGAGTTGTATTACAATTGTCTTATTTTTGTTTATTTGATTATAGGATAAGTAATACTTACATATACTTACAAATACAACGTAAATATACTACAGTGCCTAAATATAGTACAGTTTAATACAGTATAAGTTAATGCAGTATAATATTAATAGGATATTTTAAACGTGAAAATTTTTAAGTATGGATTGACGGATGGATGTTTCTTACTCTTTCACATAAAAACTACATTAGTACGTACATCGTCACGTAAAAACATATTTATAATGTGTTATGTTTATAAATATACAGTGGGAATTGTCCCAAATATGACTAAAAGTGTCAAATAAGTAGGAAAAAATTTACCAACTGCGAGCTATTCTGGCTTGTACTGCCAAAATCGCTAGAGTTTCACTTATGGCAGGGCGCCGCCGGCGGTGGCGGGCGAACGGTGCGAGGCCAGGGCGGGCGGGCCGACGCACGGTGGATGAGGTGGGGTCGGCTGGACCAAAAAACTATTTATGTGATAATTTTAACGTCATAATATTAGTTCTTTTCTACGCCACGCTAATATAAGCTACTCGAAATACTAATCCCGTGCAGACGAAGTTGCGGGCACCAGCTAGTACTATAATTCATTCACAATAGAATGGGGGCAGGGGAGTGGACGGTGCCCGTGTAGCCAATAGCATGTCAACTAACACCTATAAATGTCAACAAATCACTTTTATCTTTTTTGTGTCAAGCGTTGCTGGGTGAAATTTATTGCAAAAATACCGAATTGTGCGATAATTACGTGTAAGAATAGCCGGATGTGGTATTTGAATAAAAGTGGTAGATCTTTTCACCGGTAAATCAAAACTATTTATATTTTGTTAATATCAGAAACAAAAATAAAGGAATGTACTTATAGATATATTGGAACAACAGTACTAGGGATGTAAAGGGATGGGATGTGTTTTACTGATACGGCAAACCGTGAAATATTATTGCTTTTGAAATTATACTTGCTATTATGACAAGCGAAATAGATGCAACCAAATACGGTGAAAAGAAATAATTTAATGACATACGAATTAATTGTTGTAATATGCGTGCACGCCTTAAGTGCAAAGCGCGTAGGTATGTTCTACTAGCGCGGAGATTATTAAACTTTCATAATTTCATTACTTTAATTAGATCAGTTATGGTGTGCTATTATATAAGTCAGTTCTGGTGTTTAAACTTACATTCTAAACTATAAATTACCAGTGAGAGCAATTAAAACGCAACTTTATAATAGTAAGAATATTTTTAATCAAACTAGAGGAAAGAATATAGAGGTAGATAGGTAATCAATTTTAGTTTTAAAAATAATCTTATGAGTAGGATTAATTTGACGTTTTTAACAAGTTTTTTTAATATCAGGTTCGATTTTACTCAAAAATAGTCATGAGTCGCCGCGTTCAGTAACTAGCAAACGATTTCTTTTTTTAGTAAGCAGCATTATCGCAGCGCTAAATCCACCTTCAGACCTTCACACAAATATGACGATGGAAATGCTATCACAAAGCGTTGAACTATTGACCACAATGCAGGATACAACTGCAGGGTTGACATTTGTAGCCAAAATTCTTGGTAGCCATTATTGAATTTGATTTTTATTTCCTCGTTTGTTGTCGGTTCTATAAGTTCTTCTTCCAATTGGGGTGATACTGCTTTGTTGACATTTGAAAAAGGATCTAACACCCAGACTGATATTTCCAATTTCAAAATGTCCTGAAATCTTTCAATGAAATCACTGTGGAGATTTTCCAAATGTTGACAGTATACAAGCAAGTCGTCGTTGTTGAAGAATACTGATAGGTGGGGAAAGCACCCGAAACATCGGGAATTAAAAATAAAGATAACTAAAAGTAAATTAAACGCGATAAAATCCGTAAAGGTAGTTTTAATCAATGTGTAGTGTTCGCATAAATATAAGAAATCATTAAGTGGGGAAAATTATGGAACTCACGTCGGCCGATATTCTTCCTGTGTAAGAGCAACTTGAATACGAAAGCAGTGACATTTTTTCATTTTTATTAAGTTCAAGACATCGCATTAAAGTTGGAGATTCATATCATTAAGCAATGTATAAAGGTCTGGCAGGTATGCGATATCATTCTTTTTATGTGATGAGGTTGTCGTACAATTCGGTGTTTTTGTTTTCCAAGAATTCTAGGACAGATTCAAACAGATTGTAAAATCAATTCTGAAAATTTCCTTTTGATAGCCAACGCACTTCTGTGTGAAAGATCAATATCGGTTGAAATCTTTGTCATTAGTAACACAAAGCTGATTAACTAATTAGTCATTTAAAGAGTTGTTTCAGATTTATTGACTGCTCTGACGACATGTTGCAATGATTGAATTAATCGTTTACTTAAATTTCTAGCAATCAAATGTTATCGATGTACAGCAAGCACATCTGGAATTTTGTTTTTTAAGTACGCTATGAAACTTTTTTAACACCTCGTCGTAGCTGAAACGACATCTGCAACAGCTAATAGAATATTCTTCAAAGCAATTCCTTTTTCAACACAAAATCTTTCCAGCGTTTATTTTTCGGGACCCGTATCGGTCCGGACCTTATCCTTTTGGAATAGACGACTGCCGCCAGAGATTTTTCCGGATCGTTACGACTTGAGGACCTTCAAGAAAAGAGCTTATTTATTTTGTAAAGGCTGGCAACGCACCTGCAATTCCCCTGGTGTTGCGGTAGTTCATGGGCGGCAGTGGTCACTTACCATCAGGTGAGCCACATGGTCGTATGCCCCCTCTTCTGTATAAAAAATTATCGCCCCCCCCCAACCTAGGATCTCCCTCTAGGATTCCAACGCCCACAGGGGGGCGTTATCGCTCACTTTGAGAAAGACTGTGCTAGCACCTAAAAATCAAGAATCCGACGTTTTTTCGCATGAAATTGTACTTAACAATCATACTTAACATTTAAATTATATAAAAAGCTGCTTTTTCATTATACAATTTAGAATATTTTAAAATATAATGCGTATAGTTAAAAAAATAATAAAAATGAAATATTCATTTCTTATATAAACTTCCCGATCTTACGCTGCAGCAAAAGAAAATACCTCTGATTTCCCCAGTCGATTTTCCGCGTTGTTCAAACATTGACAAAGAATATTGAACTGGACTCTGGTGCCGAGACAATCGTGTTTAACCGTTCGCCTTAAGTAATTCTTTTGTGGCATTCCTGTTTAAAATATAATCGGTTTCAATGAAGAAACTTATATTGCGAGATTACCTTTTACTGTGTAAGACTGTTTATATATTCTTAATACCTGATGCATTAACTACGAGAAAATCTGCAAGTAAAGTAGGTTATTTACATAGTAGAGCTGAAGCTGACGCAACCAACGTACAAAACATAATTTGCTCTATTCACAAATCTCTTGTGAATTAGAATTATAATATTAAAATCTCGGCTGCAATTGTCCATGATTAGGTAATTAATATGACACGTTCGTCAAAAAGCGCAATATTAGTGTTCTCTCGAGTTTTGCTGCTAATAATGCCTTAAAATTTAGCGCAATTCAATAAAAAATAGGATAAAGACAAATTTACTCTTGCGCTTCCAAACCCGTTAAGCTACATTTATTTTTCACGAACAAACGTAAATATATACGTACAACAAATATAAAACACTCTAGGGGTAGTCGGGTAATTTTTTGTTAGTAACACGTTTTTATTCATTCGCTTTGTAGGGGCTGTAACTGGACGACAGACTCAACCCCACGATTATATGAGTTTGCGATTTGTTCCCTAACCCCACCATTAGGCTGCTGTCGATACCCAGCTTGATTAGGATAAGGAATACTAAGGAATTATGATACAGGTTTCCTATGATAATTTTTTTTTTTAGATATTTTGGCATAGAATGTTGACGCTGCGGCAACCGTGAAATTTTTCACTGTCACCTTGTTTCGGATGCCGACTGGCTTCTTTTTATAAATTTAGAGTTGGTGCTTCATTATTATTCCCTTTCTTATTTGCATCATAAAAGAGTCAGGCGCATTAAAATAAAATACGGTGGAATTCTTTTAACATAAAATAACTTTTTTTTAACTAAGAATTAAAGCCTTTTGTTGGAAACGTAGTGACGACATTTCGTGCTTATTTTAATCCAGCGCACAATGCAAAGTCACATAAAGTAAAATTGCATTTTACTGTATTTAATTAAGTTCATTCTGAAGGTAAACGTATTAAGGGATAATTTGTTTTCATTCTAAATGCTGTTATTCTTCAAATACACAAAATAATAATATTTTTTCGGTATAAACAGAAAGTTACCTTTGTTTTACATAATTTACGAGAAATCAAAAGTACAATAAATCTGTGCATAATTAATTTATTTTGCGCCAAAGACATAGACGTCCTCCATCACTTTGTACTATTACTTGGAGGAGGCCTAAGTTCAGTAGTGGACTTGTTAAGGGCTGTAATAATGATGTTGAAGAAGTAATCTATGGCGAAAAAAAATTTTAATAATTGCAAATCAATGGTTTTTTTATTAGTTTTTATCATCAATATTAGGCTGTTATCAGATTTTTCATGATCGTCGCGCTTAGCAGGCCTTTTATAACACATTGGTTATGCAATCGCAAATGACAAAGGCGTTCCACGAGTTTCTTAAACCGTTAGATAGCTAGTCGACTAATGTTATATTTATCTCGAATGCACATTAAAAACGAAAAGGTTTTTCGCTTAACACGTCTACTTTAATGATGTCAGTCCTTACGCTTTTGATGTAGCAACTATGTACATTATCTACGAGTACGAACTATGTGATACAGATCTCCTTTCAGGCTTAATCTCAGACATATAATTGTAAATGTTGCTTGCAATTCTTTAAATATTACCTTTCAGTAACTACAGCAGTTCACGCAAGTCCAATGCTGAACATAGATGTCCCCAGAGGAATGTAAGAAAATACGGTTCTTAGCCAGCTATATCCATCGAATTGTTTGCCAGTACGACAAAGTCGGTTTTTATATGGTTGGATACGATTGTTCTAAGGTATTGCATTACCATTTTCATTAATTCTCTAGACTATGTCAGTTACTATTTTTCTTCTGCGAATATCAAGAGAAAAACATAGCCCTCTCCATATCTTGCCTAGTGATTTTGAACCTCCTTGATTCAGCCTGGCAAATGTCTAATAAGGCAAGTTCAACTTCGATCAAGAGGTCAACCGAACAAGATAAGACTAATTCAACTCGGCTGGATTGCGTTAGGAAAACTGCGAAGATTCTTCTTTTTTACAGGATATGGGTGTAAAACGAGCACACATTCCATCCGAAGGTAAGGGTTTATTGTGGCCCCTTGATATCTATCTTCGATTGCGAGCTAAAATGCAGATGCGTTGTCACCCATGATGGCTACGATGGCATTCCTCGTTTCCAGTAAAAAGAGTCTCCAGTTCTTTACACTCACCATACGTAAGACAGCTGCGTTGAGCTGCTATTTTACACTAGTATTTTGTGAGAGCGTGGTCCTTCCCCGGTCGAGCCGACCCAATCATGTTACAGCTATACTACAAATATAGAGCAGCATGGTTTTACCACGTAACACATCCTACAAAAATACTCATCTGTTATTTCTCAGATCCTTAAGAAGAAACAAGACTTATAATAAACGGGCCCCATAGAAGCTAAAATTTAAATTAATATAATTTAAAGTTTATTCCCGAATTCTTTCCAGAAAAAAAATATTAATAACTCGACTGCGTCACCTATCGGGACCGTATTTGTTTTTCGCCAATAAACTTAGAAAATGTGTCAAAATGTGTCATCTCGAGTAATTTTGATTTAAGTATAGTATTTTAGATATAAATATAAAGATTATAACAGTTTTTGAAAATGTTAAAAGTGTGAAGTAATTAACATCAAAAAGTAACTTTTACTAACGATGTAACCCGATATTGCACGGTAAAAATTCATCAAAGAGCTAAGACAAAATATGTCTTTAAAATAATTATCATAATGATACCAGAGTTATGGTACCATGGTATTATGTCGTAATTATTTAAGGTTTTTTATGACTTTCGTAGTTATAGATATTAAAATGATTTTATTTAGTTAAACGTATTATTTTCATCTTCGTTTAAATTACAAATTTGCTTTTAATTTTAATAAATGTCAGGGCATGTAAATAAAAGGACTTAAGCGTTTTTAAACTATTTTAAGCCAGTTCTTCCCAATCTTCCATCTGATGGTACATGAGTGATGCAGCGGAAGGTAGATAAGCACACTGATTGAGCTTGAAAAGCCTATTCACCTATTACCTTGAATCCCATTGAAATACAGATACTGAAAAATTTCTTTGCAACGTATATTCATTATAAAACAAAGCAAACAATATTTTTCGATTGTGTGGTATGTCGACAATCACGGAGACCAGCCGAGCGTTTGGTGCTCTGATCATAGAATGGAGACGAAGGAATTAAGTCATGTAATTCCTGGGATTCACGAAATGTATGTAAATTCCTTATGTCTTAAATCCTGAAAAACGACAAAAAGCTGGCAACAAAAAATCCCACGTTAAAAAGTCGCGGGTATAGCTAGTAAGTTTCAGAACAAATAACCTTAGAATATGCACTAAAAACTCTTTATCTCTATTATGTTTAGTAAAGAAGTGCTTAGTTTCATATAATATGCGTCACCTTTAGAATACCCAAACAGTACCCCGTCTCTTTAGGAATTTCCAAGGCCGATTACTGTCAGAAGTTACCTTGATCTTTCTAAGACGCTTGTACCAGTTTATACACTCCTAAAAGTATTGTATTCATTGTGCGTCTATAATATGTCAACGAGATTTTTATGTGAAAGTAATTTTACGATGTTATTTGACTTCTGCTTTTATGTCAACTCGACAACCATTTATCAATAGGTAGGAAAAATACATTTGTCTTTCATAAAAGATTCAAAGAAAACATGTTAGCTAGGTATGTAGACTTCGATGGGGATTATAAGGTCGAGGAAAAAGTTTCTTAGTATTTTGTTTGTATGAAATTGAAGAAAAATCTTTCTGGTTGTACTATTTGTATCTTGCAAAATGCAAAGCATGACGCGAATTTTTTTTAAATATTTACGGAACTATTGCACTATCTCTGTCACTGTCACTCCGTTACGTGGTAAAGCCATGCTGCAGTTATATTAGTAGTATAGTTCTAGCACGAATGGGTCGGCTCGACCGGGAAGGGACCACGCTCTCACAGAATACTAGCTTCAAATAGTAGCTTCATGCTGCTGTGTTTCGTATGGTGAGTGTAGAGAACCGGAGACCCTTTTTACTGGAAACGAGGCATTCCATCTTAGTCCTCATGGGAAATTTTATGACAAAGAAGCAGCCCGCTCTGGTCATCCTCATATGGATAAAGTCGATGCCCCTTTTGAAAAAGTGGAGTAAGATTGATCACAAAATGGTTTCGACTCATTTGAAAAAGTCTGACTATACAAAAAAGCTTAATATTTGGGTACTACACGAGTTCACTGAAAGAAACCTAATGAATCGTGTACTCTATTGAAGTGTTACTATTGAAACGTAGTAAAACCGAACCATTTTTGGAAAGATTGACCACTGGTGATGAAAAGTGGATCACGTACGACAAAAACGTAAGATGATCAAAAGCTAATTAAGCTCCAACACGCTGTAAGGTGATGCTGGGTGTACGGTAGTATTGGAAAGGCATAGTTTGTCATGAGATTTTACCGCCGGTTAAAAGAATCGATTCGTATGTATACTGCCAACAACTAAAGAGACTTAAGCAATAAATCGAGGAAAAACAGCCGGAATCGATTTACAGAAAAGAAGTGGTCTTTTATCACGATAGTGCCACATTTTTGATTTTCACTACACATACTTTTGACCACTCATCAAAAATTGAGAGAGCTTGATTAAAATGTGTTAATGCATCCACCATATAGTTCTGGCCTTGCACCCTCAGATTTTCACCCGTTTTGTTCTCTTCAGAATTCTTAGGATAATGTTAGGGGTTAAAATCAAGAGAGGGTTGTCAAAATTCATCTGCCGCACTTGTTTGATAAAAAATCCCAAGATTTCTACAGCAACGGGATTATGTCACTACCTTTAAGATGGCAACAAGTCCGTAACCACATTTTGTACCATAAATGTCGTAAGAGCTGAGTGAGGGACAGCTTATAGAGAATTTAAACTGCAATCAACGACCACATACCTTATATCGTCGTCATTTTAATGACGTTCGGTATAGTAATAATGATTACATATGCGGTATATATATATATATATATATATATATATATATATATATATATATATATATATATATATCATATTGTATATCACCATCATCTTCATTACAGCCCATCACAAGTCCGCTGCTGAATACAAGACTAAGCACGATCCTCCAGGTCGCCATTTCATCATGTGGGGAGCCGCCCTATACTTCGCTTGCCGGTACGAGATTGCCACTCGAGAACCTTTCTTCGTAACCAGTTGTTGGTTCTGAGGCTATATGATATTATATTTATTACAAAGTCTATTACACAGAAATTACCGAGAATATAGTCCTCTTCCAAATTCGTTGAACAATCTTGAGCATTCTCATACGGCTAGCAGTAAAGAATTACGTTTTTACACACAAGTTAAGGGTATGGGGTATACATGGCTCAATGACGAGTTGTAATCTCCCGTACACCACCCAACCGAGTTGGATCTGTCTTTTGACTACTTGACCTAAGCTATACTTTACCTAGTCGGACAATTTGTTCCAAGTAAACATACTCGTTAGCAACTTCGACCATAATATTTTCGTCTCATATATATGCTAAATATCTAGATTAATTAAGATGAACAGTAACAAAGGTTTTATTTTATACAGGGTTATTTAAAAAAATAGTGAAATTTCAAATTTATGTTCAAATTTATAAATAGTGATATATCGTTATTGCATATTTGGAAAATACGAGTAAATAAGGCTTCTACTTTTATTTGAAATTATCCCAATTTAAAAAATATGTAAAGTAAAATCAGTTAAAATTATGAATTACCACGCATTTTGAATTTAAAAGATGAAAAGTACAGAATGTATAAGATTTTTTTAATTATTTTTCTTCACCATCTGCCTATATTACTTATTCTGAATCTTCTCTGCAAATTTGGTCGGTTATTGCAAAATAATCCTGTACATTGTACGAACATGCTAATCTTGCTCAAAGCGTGTCGATTGCAGCAAATACTTTGAGAGAGATCTTCACCGGAAAAGAATATTTAGAAAAAGAACATGTAAAAATATTGTACTCGATACAGACATTAACTGTAGTTTTATTCTCGCCAGCTACTATTAAAATACATCACATTTTCTAAATTTGACCTACAAAATTGCGTGCTAAAATTAATGCGGATAAACTTTCGTTCACTCAATCTACTCAAAAATAAAAATAAAACTATTTTATATCGAACTTAGTAGAACTAGGGGTAATTAGTATTACATAAATTATAATTTATTACGCTAAACAATAATTTGAGTAATGCAGAATTACGGAGGCTTAAAACACGCACACATTCACACATACGCACACACGCGCACACGTACGCACGCGCACACACGTATACACGCACATACATGCATACACATGCACACTCACACACACACACACACACACACACACACACACACACACACACACACACACACACACACACACGCACGCACGCACGCACGCACGCACGCACGCACGCACGCACACGCACACGCACACGCACACGCAAACGCAAACGCACACGCACACGCACACGCACACGCACACGCACACGCACACACACACGCACACGCATGGCATGGCAATCCATCCCTCATCCATTACAGCCTATAAAAACTTCACTGCTGGACATAGGTAGACCTCTCCCATAGATTACATCAAAGGGATCTCTCTACCTAGCGTGACAACATTGGCAAGAGTTGTTATCAGGAAAATGTGGTTTCCAATCTCCCGTTTAATTTATTTGTTATTTTATATGATTTTATTTTTACTTTTTATAATTTCATGGTGAGAATGACAGCCTTTCTAAATTTATAATAAATACTAAAAATATATAAAATTGAGCATATATAAGAATTTTAATGACAAGAAAAGAGCTCATCATATAAAAATAGCGCCAATTTTACATTCTTTTCACCTACAATACTTTTCTTACTCCTAATTTTATTCTTCATTTACGCATAAAGAACAAATCTTACCATTTATCTTCCATAATGCGTTAAACATAAACTTTCACAAGACAATTATCAGAAGTGCACTGAATTGTGTGGCAGTGGCAATAAACTTAAACTTAGATCATAAATTTGTCCAACGGCGGCAATAAGTTAAAACAAATCGAGGTTTACAGTTCTCATTTATATAAAGACGAAGCCTTTAAATTTCAAATGGGCTAGAAGCCAAACTATAAGATTAGAACGCAGTAACCTTTTTCAAATATTTTTCTTTTTCATTAGACCGTAAAAGGCCATTGCTGAACGTGGAGCTCTCCCATTATAGGATTTACCTTTAACATCATGATTTGCATTCGGATTGCTTCGGATTGCAGTAGTGTGTTATACCTATGACATAAACGAAATCGTATACTTTATTGAATCTGATTTTTCTGACAAGGAACGAAATGGAACAATAGATTTTGTTATAACGTCACGAAACGTCAGCTTTTTTATATTTTTCTTAGGGAATTTAAAGTAAGCTTAAAACTTAAAACTCTATTTATTTAAAAAAAAACCTACATTAATTTGTTAATTCATTACTTAATGTTTTTTTTATAAAACAAACGAAATTTTTATTAGTTCACCATAAGTTAAATGTTAACTGCCGTTCACGGACACCTGCAACTATCTTCGAACAAACTTAATTTGTTTACGCTCTACAGCAGCTGTATTATGATTCCCACAAAATATCAGCTTAAACTAGCAGCTTAATGCTGCTGTATTTCGTATGGTGAGTGTAGAGAACTAAAGACCCTTTTTTACTAGAAACGAGACATTCCATCTTAGGCCTCATGGGTGACAATGCATTAGCATATTGATTTTTAATTGAGGATCAAATGTAGTTGTCTATGTGAAAGAGAATCCTCTTAGCATCAGGTGGACTGTGTGCTCGTTTGTTACCCTTATTAAATAAAAGTAAGAATGACACTGGACTGGTAGGGATATCATAGTGTTATCATATTACTGTATTTCGAGTGGTGAGTATGTAGAAACAAATACCTTATTTACAGGTAGCGGAGTATTCTATCTTTGGTCTTCTATGTCACAAACTCATTTACTTTTTGATTATTAATCAGTGATAGATGTTGGAGAAAACAGGCCACATCCAATAAAATATGGCCAGTGTGCTTTTTTGTGAACCAGAACTAGTCGGGTAAATAGTCTGATTGGAAATGTGCCGGAGAAAAGAAAAGCAAATGATGCAAGGTGATAGAATTATATGGGTTGAGTTGCATAGCACTGACTCAGAAAAAATGGAAGACTCATGGAGCAGAAGCCACTTTCGATACTTTAAAACTACATTTGTATTAGGAATGTGTACTTGGATTTTAATGGAATGCCCTAGTCGCAGCGTTAAGTACGGGTTTTGTCAGACTAATACCAACTAAAAAACCATGTGATCCCTTTCCATTTATGCCAAATATTAGCGCCAGCAATTGCTTGGCGGTTCTTACTCGAGACTTACAAACTTATTTTCATACAATATAAATATATTCTAGAATAATTTTATTTAGACAGACCGTAAAAACATTTCAATATAAATGTAAACAATTCTTCTACTCGTGATGATGATGTGTAATGAAGTTGATTATAACTACTTTTACGGATTTTTTCGCGTTTTATTTATTATCCGTAAAAGTAGTTTTAATCAATGTACAGTGTTCGCGTAAATATAAGAAATCATTATGTAATGAAGTTATTCACCACAATTATATTACCTTACTATATATTATACTGTGCTTGCTGCAAGCAGGCTGCTACTCTTGAAACTATTTATATTTCACATTGGTTATCAGTTACAGTTTGTTGGCGACGCGTCTATAAGAATATTTCAATTTATTAGTTAACCGATTACGAATAGCTTCTAAAAATAAATTATCAAGCAATAATATTCTAATAAGAAAATTGAAGAATATTCTAATAAGAGAGTTGAATCTTAAAGAAATATTGAATTAATAATTTGAAGGTCTTGGGTTCGATTCCCAGGCCGGACCAGTTTGTCGTTTTCTTAGTAATATTTTCTTAATACTTTCATATAGGGAAGTTTTAACATATAAATTATGTTTCCGAGTTCAGTTCCCCGGTTGAAATCACCTTTCCAATAATGTTAATTTAAAGGAATATTAAAATGAAGTTAGAGACCAGAATTTGTTCCCCGGTCGAAATGATCACTGTGAATAAATAGAATTAATGGAGATTAATTGCATAAGTATTATCTTATATGAGTTTGATACGTTTTGTATGAAAACAAAATGTTTATTTTCAATGTATTGATTCATGAAATATTTTGTCTATGTTATCTGATAAGAGACAAAATAACTGATAAAAATCTAGTTACAAATAATTTCCTACAATTTGGGAGTCGTGTAGAATCAGTTGTTCACCTAGTATTAGTTGATAGCCGTGTGTGCTAAATTGGGCATTTTTGCCGACAGTTGAAAGTCGTGTGAGAATTAATTGTTCAAATAGCGTGAGTTCACAGCCGCGCGGTAACTTAGGAGGTCAAAATAAGTAGAAATTTAAATATTTGCAAATTGCAGCAATTTATGTAAAATTGACTTGTAAAATATTTCAGATTGACTGTATGAGCAAAATAGGTGAATTCTGTGTTATTTTTTGTGAAAATTCCTTTGGATCAGTGAAATATTGATAGTTCTGTATAAGAAATTTAAAAGTGTTTTAAATGGTAAAATGTATAGGAAAAATGTAAATTAAACTATTGTATTAGTTAAGATATTTTATAATTTCAAGTGAAGAAAATTGTTTCAATCTTATATGTTAGATATTTAAGAATTCTAACTTGGTACATATGTTGTAAAATAGGCATATTTTGTTGAATAAATAAAAGGTTTTTTGTGATATAAAAATGTAATGTATATCATAGTATAGATATTTTTGTGCTATCTTTATAAGTAAAATGTATAAATGTATGTCTTATACAAATTAAGATATTGGGCAAACCGCGAGAGAGTGATAGTACAAATTGATGTAATTAAGTGGTGCAATCGCACTGAGGGCGCGGCTCTCTTTCGCGTTTAGTTTTGTGGTAGCTCAGTAAACGAGTTTTCTTACAAATCGTTCGGGATAGTTCGGAAAAGTTCAGAACCAGCAGTATAAATAATAATCAAGAAAGAAAAAGTGCATAGAAAAGTGATGGGGAAAGTAATAACTCTCTCACGGAACGGTTTGAAGATAATTACTGTTTTATTCCCAAGAAATCCTTTACGTTTAAAATACAGTCCACTGTGTCGCCATTGCGGCACATATTGAAGAATTAAGGCGTTGGGACCGGGACGAATTTGGAAGACCCATAATCCCCGCCTGAACCTATTTGAAGAAAAGGAAGAGGTCGACGCCCTTGTGTGTTACTCCATTGCGGGGTTCACATACGTTGTTCCCGAACCCAACGTAGGTGTCATAGGAGGTTGGGAAATCCGCTGCTAAACCAGCCGGATCAAACGACCTCTCTGTCCCGACTTTGGTTCCTTTTCAAGTGGTCCTTCAAAGCAGGATTTAAGGAACCAGCTGTGAACCCTGTTCCTTTTCAAGTGGTCCTTCGCAGCCAGATCAAAGGATCAGCTGTGAACTGCTGGATACCATTCGAGAGGACCTTCGGAGCCGAGTGAAGATCAGCGAGCGAAGGAAGCCGGAGGTTTGAGCTGAAGCAACAGGACCAAGGGCAAGAAGACCAGGCCAGTGCAGTAGGCCCATCAGGGCTTAGGCAGGACCGGACCTGGAATACTGGTAGCTACCGGAAGAAAGAAAACCGGGATTGCGGCTTGGGGCGAGTGCTCGCATGGGGCACGTATCGCAGCCAGGCACAGGTGCCTTTTGAAGGCGCTCATCGTGACCAAGCAGGGCTTGGCATTTTTTCCTATCGGGCAAGCGTGCTCGGCATTTTCCACTGGACGGCCATAGTTGGCCTTTCCTGTCGGACGACCGTGTCCGGCATTTCCTGTCGGGTCATCAGGCAAGGGTGCAAGAAAGAAGAAGAAGCAGCCATCGCTGCTGCTGCCAGGCGAGGGTGCTCGTGTGGGCACCTGACTGCATCGCGGCCGGAGGAGAGCGCCTGGACGAGGCATCACCGGCAACTGGGCGGCGAGCACAGCATACATCTCGACCCCCTAACGATGCCAAACCGGTCGGGCTCTAGCACAGCACCTTCGGGTGGAGCAGTTCTCTAGAGCGAGACTGCGCTTGCACTACTAGCTCGACTGTTTCGCCATATTCCTTGGCGGGACAGTTCCTAAACCTTTCCTCCATTCCATTCCTGCATGACTCCACCCCTGGACGGCTCACCACGGTAGGCCCCCGTCCAGGATTGATAGGGCTTGTAGGGCTGTTAGGGTGGTAGTAGGGTTGTAGGGTTGGAAGATAAAGGGAGGGAAGGGGTAGTGGGGTTAGGTTGGGGTGTAGAAGGGTTATAGGTAAGGGGTTGTAAGGATCATAAGGACCGTAGGGACAGTTAGGGACCGTAAGCCAACAATCACCTTCCTGCAAGATGAAGAAGGCACAAGACCAGACAGAGAGGAGCGAGGGAATCTGGACAAGAACAGGGCTCTCAAGAAAGGCTAAAGAGGTGGAATCATCTGGAGCGACCACAGCTGCTGCTTCGAGTGGGGCAACTCCTTCAAGTGGAGCCACCACCGATACTTCCACATGCACGTGGGACTCAGGGGTGTCCGTCACAACGACAAGCAACAGGACGGACACCAGTGGTACGCAGACCAGCACCGCACAGAAATCCGTTATATCCAGGAGTGAAACGATAGTCGAAAATGTAGGTCAAGGGACCGAAGAAGCGGCATCGTTAAGAACAGTAATCGGGCACAACAGTGACAAAGGGTCACAGAGAGGTAGTAGGTCATCGCGATCAGCGAGGCTGAAAGCCGAATTAGAGGCGCGGACTAAATTCGAACGCTCAGAGCTCGAACTAGCACAGGCAGCTGCTGCCTTAGCCAAGTCTCAATTGGAGTTGGCACCTCTCAACCGAGAAGAGGAGATCGACTCGAGTGAGGATGATGAAGAGCGGAATACTCAGGTGGAACCTTTCGTGAGGAGTTGGGTTCAACAGACCACAATGAGCGCGCCGGTTAGTGTAACACAACCCGACATTACTGATAAGGGAGCGTGTAATGGATCACGCCGCAAAGGGGTGGAGGTCGAGCACAACCCAGGAAATGCACAGAAAGCACATGCGAGTGAGGTGTCAGAATTGACCGAAGCGATTGTGAGTGCAATAAAGATAGCGGGTAAAGATAAGTCTTCCCAGCTTCATTTCCTCCAGGAATTACCGGTCTTCGATGGAGACCCGGGTGAATGGATAATTTTCAAAACGGTGTTTGAAGACACAAGAAGCCAATTTTCAGGGGTGCAGAATGTCGCACGCCTTAGGGCATTAAAGGGCACCGCTAAGGAAGCGGTTAAGTCATTGTTGTTTACTTTGTGTGAACCTGAAGAAATAATGAACGCTCTCGAAAAAAGATTCCGTAGGGTTGAGATGCTCATTCTAGCCGAAATCGAGAATGTAAAGCGTATGCCAAGATTGGCGGAAGATTGCCGAAATATAGGTTCTTTTGCAAGTCGCATTACGAACATGGTTGCTGTAATACAAGCGTTGAACCAACCACAGTATTTATATTCACCGGAGTTAGTAAGCCGTATAGTGGAGAAACTTGGAACTATGATTAAATTTAAATGGTTCGAATATCGAGCTCAGCATCCTTTGGAGCCAGAGTTACAGAAGATGGCCAAATTTTTGAATTCATTGAGTGAACAATTTGGAACATCTTTAAGTAATGAAAATGTGCCTGAAAAACGGAAACGTCATGAATTCAGGAAGCAAACTGTAAACAATGCAAAGGGGTGTGTAAGCAACCGTTTTAAGAGCGAGCGTTATGAACGCCGAAATAATAATGGGCACAACCGACAAGTGATTACGATAACCCAGGATAAGCCTGTAAGTCGGGTAACACATAAGTGTGTTATATGTAACAAGGAACACTCTATAGTGAGTTGTTACAAATTTAAGGATATGAATAATCGCGAAAAATGGGAAGCGGTTAAAAAGTTGAATCTTCCTCTGGAGAGAATAGCTCATCATGAACCACCTTTTACATGCTCAGCCGTGGATTATTTCGGACCTATGAGTGTGACTATAGGAAGGCGACACGAAAAACGTTGGGGTGTTTTATTCACGTGTCTGACCACCAGAGCAGTACATCTGGAATTAGCAGCCTCATTGACACCAGCGTCAATGATAATGGCGTTGAGGCGATTTATCACCAGAAGAGGAAAACCAGCCGTTATATACAGCGATAACGGGACAAATTTCAAAGCTGCACATAAAGAATTATTGCAAGCATGCGAAGAGTGCTATGAGGGCATGAAAAACGAGTCATTCAGAAAATATATTAAATGGAAATTTATACCTCCGGGAGCACCGCACATGGGTGGCTCTTGGGAGAGGTTAGTAAGATCGATTAAAATTGTATTGACCGCTACGATCAAAGAAAGGAGCCCGCGAGAGAAGGTTCTGCATACGCTGCTTTTAGAAGCAGAGCATACTGTAAATTCCAGACCTCTGGTAACATTCAGTATGGATAGTCCTGAAGAAGGTTTGACTCCCAATCATTTTCTTCTCGGACGCTCATGTGGTGATCGACCACCAGGATTATTTTTAGAGCAACATCTGACGGGTCAACTCAATTGGAAATCCACCCAGAGGTTGGCTGACCATTTTTGGACGAGATGGCTGAAAGAGTACATGCCTACTTTAATACCTCGAACAGGTAATAACGGAAGGTTCATGGAACCTAAAGAAGGTGATATTGTTTTGATAATAGATTATTCGTTGCCACGAAATACGTGGCCGAAAGGCAAGATTAATAGGACGCTACCGGGACCAGACGGTCACACCAGAGTGGTTGACGTCATTACTAGCACAGGTATCTTGAGGAGAACTACATCCAGAATAATAGTCCTGGTACTCGCGACGCCTCTCGAATGATGGTGCTGATGCACGAGGGGGAGGTTGTTGGCGACGCGTCTATAAGAATATTTCAATTTATTAGTTAACCGATTACGAATAGCTTCTAAAAACAAATTATCGAGCAATAATATTCTAATAAGAAAACACTTAGTTGAATCTTAAAGAAATATCGAATTAATGATTTGAAGGTCTTGGGTTTGATTCCCAGGCCGGACTAGTTTGTCGTTTTCTTAGTAATACTTTCTTAATAAATTCATATAGGGAATTTTTAAGATATAAATTATGTGGTCGGGTTCAGTTCCCCGGTTGAAATCACCTTTACAATAATGTTAATTTAAAGGAATATTAAAATAAAGTTAAAGAACAGGATTTGTTCCCCGGTCGAAATGATCACTTTGTGAATAAATAGAATTAATGGAGATTAATTGCATAAGCTTATATGAGTTTGATACGTTTTGTATGAAAACAAAATCTTTATTTTCAATGTATTGATTCATGAAATATTTTGTCTATGTTATCTGATAAGAGACATGATAACTGATAAAAATCTAGTTAGTAATAGTAATAATTTCCTACAATTTGGGAGTCGTGTAGAATCAGTTGTTCACCTAGTATTGGTTGATAGCCGTGTGTGCTAAATTGGCCATTTTTGCCGACAGTTGAAAGTCGTGTGAGAATTAGTTGTTCAAATAGCGTGAGTTCATAGCCGCGCGTTAACTTAGGACGTCAAAATAAGTAGAAATTTAAATATTTGCAAATTTCAGCAATTTATGTAAAATTGACTTGTAAAATATTTCAGATTGACTGTATGAGCAAAATAGGTGAATTCTGTGTTATTTTTATGTGAAAATTCCTTTGGATCAGTGAAATATTGATAGTTCTGTGTAAGAAATTTAAAAGTGTTTTAAATAGTAAAATGTATAGGAAAAATGTAAATTAAACTATTGTATTAGTTAAGATATTTTATAATTTCAAGTGAAGAAAATTGTTTCAACCTTAATCCCCGCCTGAACCTATTTGAAGAAAAGGAAGAGGTCGACGCCCTTGTGTGTTACTCCGTTGCGGGGTTCACATACGTTGTTCCCGAACCCAACGTAGGTGTCATAGGAGGTTGGGAAATCCGCTGCTGAACCAGCCGGATCAAACGACCTCTCTGTCCCGACTCTGGTTCCTTTTCACGTGGTCTTTCGAAGCAGTATTTAAGGAACCAGCTGTGAACCCTGTTCCTTTTCAAAGTTAGATGAACGAATTGAAACTTTGTAAGTTAAAACAAAAAAAAAGTAATTTTTTTAATATTTTTCTTGTACATACACTAATATTACAGGTTATTAATCCAATACCTACCATGTAGTGGCGTTGTAAGAATACCCACCCCAGATCACTCTGCGGTTGTCGTGTGAAGCGACAGAGGGTAACTGAAACAGGAGGTGAGAAGCAGAACCTTCTTGATACAACAAAAATTACACAAAACTGAGCTTCATACGCCTGCAAAACGTGGCAACTAATAACAAAATCCCCCCTAAGCGGAAATCTTTGCAGGACGCCTGTGTTTAGCATTGGACCTTTGAGAACCTGTAGTGTTAATGGTGATGGTAACCCAATACAAAAGTGTAATAAACAATTGAAAATTTTACATACCTATCTGATAACAAACTGTATACAGTACCATCCTTGTGAATTCTGTTTGTCACAAAATAAATCCATCTCACTAGCTATGATGCCAAGAGCGTGGAGTGGCGCCTCGTTATTTAATTTTGTGTTATTTATAAAAACATTAATTTTTGGTTTTTGCGTAATATAATAATAATAATTTAGAACTATAAAATGATTCCATTACAGCTTATAAATGTCCACTGCTGAACATGGCCCTCTCCTGATAATTGCCTTATAGGGGGGATTTTGCAATATTTTCCACGGGTGGTAGGCAGTTTGGCAACCTCAATATTTTATTGTTTCAAGTTGTTATCCAGAACGTACTGCTGCCCATCGCCCACTTCAACTACCCTCTATCGCCTCTTACGATACCCACGCGACTATAAGGGGTTAGTACTTACACCGCCACCACGTGGAATATTACGTAATAAAATGATTACATAACATAAAAACTATTACATAACCTTAATAACATTTTTATATAATATTCATGATAATATTACTTATTCGCAATATCCAAAGATTCAAAAAATGTTTCTTAACTTAAATTGCATGTAAATTGCAAATAATTGCAGATTCATAAGAAAATAAATATTTGTTTAATAATGAAAGTTTTGTCTAGCAAAGAATTAGCAAATGTAACTGCAAATAAAGGGCGCTTGTATTTCTTCTTTCACTTTTTCTTTTCTTGGAGCGGAAATGAAAACGTCAAGCTATCTTTCTAAGTAAGGGCATTCAATGTATTCTGGTTATAAGAGTGATTTGCTAATAATGTGGAAAAAAATCATTAGCCGAGTTGTAGATTTACCGGAGGGTATAAATATGAAATTACGTTGTGATAACTTCATTACTTCTTATCTAACCTTCAGTCATAGACGACGGGAATGACTGACTCGACAATGTTGAAAAAGATGGAACACCGTGAGTTAAATTCCTAATGATTTCTTATATTTCCGCGAACACTACACATTGAAATAATACTAGTTTTTACGAAATTTATCGCGTATATTTAACTTTTTAAATACCCGACGTCAGTCACGGGCGGGACTGAAATGTTAAACGTCCATATGTCATAGTTAACCGCGGTTACCATAGATTAAAATTTAAATTTGTTCCGATCTATACAGTATGAACCTATGGTATCTTGAAGTCTTTGGTTGGGATTTAATTTTATTTATTATAGGATCCCAAGCAGATGGTAGCACCCAGCCATCTTCTCTATTGAAATTAGGATGTTTTTGATTTCAATAGCCTCGCGAATCATCCTTGGAAGGAATCGGTGTTCTTTAGCGAGAATTTGCGGTCTATCAAATCTGATTTAGTGACGGGGGCGATCCTGTACGTGTTCACAGACTGCAGACTTCCCGGAGCGTCGATTCTTCACATCAGCTATATGTTCTTTAACGCGGGTTTTTATTGATCTTTTAGTTTGTCCTATGTAGGAGAGACCACATTCACAATCAAGCTTGTACACTCCTGCATCTTGCAGAGGGACATTACACTTGACTGATGGTAAAAACTGACCAATCTTCTTCAGCAGCTTGAAGTATGTTTTGATGGAAGCGCGCTTCAAGATGTAGCCAATCTTGTCAGTGACTCCTCTAACATATGGCAGTACAGCAGGTACACGCTCGACTGTGGCCGGCTTCACTCGTTCACAGTGACGCAGGCGCGGGACTCGAAGCTTGTTGTCATGCAAAACTTGCTTGACATTGTGGAGCTCGGCAGCTAGGTGTTTACTGTCACAGATCCCTCGTGCTTTCTGAAACAAAGATTTACCAACGGTAGCTAACTGTGAAGGATGGTGGTGAGAATCACCGTTTAAATATCTATCTGTATGGGTCTTTTTTCTATACAATGTATGGCTCAAGGTGTTATCAGGATTCCGAATTACTAACACATCTAGAAAAGCTAAGGAATTGTTCGCCTCTAACTCCATTGTGAACTGAATTTTAGAATTTATAGAGTTAATATGGTCTAAAAATGCAGTTACTTTATCTAAAGGTAGAATTGTGAAAGTGTCGTCTACGTACCGCTTGTAGAATCTTGGATTTATGTGAGAACTAAGCAAGGCTTTCTCCGCAAAATCTTCCATGAATATTATCGGCGACAATGGGAGATAAAGGTGAGCCCATCGCCACACCATCTACTTGCTTATAGAACTCCTCCTTCCACAATAGGTAGCCAGATGTAAGGCAGTGTCTGAGTAATACTGCATATTCTACGGGCATGTTGTTTTATTCCAGCCTTCTAGTTACAATTGAGATGCAGTCTTCAATAGGTAAGCATGTAAACAACGACTGCACATCAAAACTGACCATAGTTTCATTGTCATCCAGATGTAGGTCTTTAATCTTTAAAGCTGACAAAGTGGTAGGAATCCTTTATGTGTGCTCTTGTATGTCCCTTGAGCGGTGATAGTATTTTCGCTAAGTGTTGAGCCAATCTGTAAGTTGGTGAATCGATTTGGCTCACTGTGGGACGTAATGGAGCATTGGGCTTGTGTATTTTTGGTAACCCATACAATTTTGGTGATTTCGCGCACGTAGGTATCATCCATTTAATTTTTATTAAATTCCTAACAAAACAAGAAAAAAATCAAAAAATACATCCATGAAAAAATAGTGGCCGTTTACCTAAACTCTGCTCCTTCAATTTAAATGAGATTTAAATGAATTTAAAAGATACAGGAAAAGCATAGAAGTTGACCACCACCCGGTTGCGAGTGGGCCAACACAGCAGCTACAGAAAATGTGAAAATAATTGAAAAACTTGTATTAGAAGATGCAAGTATAATAATTAAGATATTGGCAGAAATTACTTACCCCCGACCCTATCAGATCCCACCCTCCCAAGAAGTTCAAAGTCACTCCATCTACCAGTAAAATCATGGCGACAATGTTTTGGGATTCCAAAGGATTACTATTGATCGAGTACACAAAAAAAATTCTGCCACTTTACGCCGTATGAAAGAAGCAAGAAAAGAATAGAGAAGAGGCAAGCTGAACATGGGAATGCTGCTTCTTCATGACACCTACTTCGCACTGGTTCACATGGAACGGCCATCCAAAGTTACAGTATGAGACTGCGGGTTTGAGGGAATTATCCATCCACCATACTTCCCAGATCTAGCCCCTAGTGACTACTTTTTATTCCCAAATTTAAAAAAAGACCTTCGGTGTATAGAGATTTGCTGACGACGATGAGCTTAAGTCCGCTGTAGGTGAACATTTCTCGGGATCTTTATAGCGATCGATCAGCTGGTGATCTGTTGGTCTACGTGACTCATAGATGGGTGGAAGTAGTAAAGTACAAGAGAGAGGTCTTGGCCGTCAATTTGGACAAAGCCAATGCCTTCGATCGGTGTTTACACAAAGTGCTTCTTTTGAAGCACTCTATGGGCTTCCCGAAAAATTGTGCAATTGGATCACCAGTTTTCTTGCAGGTCGAAGCATCAAGATCATAGTAGATGGTAGTGATGATGATGATGGACTCCGATTACAAGCCTATTAACGCCGCTGTTTCTTCTGCATATCACTATGTTGCAAGCCGGTAACATTTATTGCTGTGCAGACGACAGCACTGGTGGTTTTATACACCGGCCGTGCCAATTTTCTCGGGAAAACGTCGCCGAATACTGTAACAAACTTGTGTCTGAAGTCTATAATTTGTTTAACCAAGTCTCGAATTTGGGGCGACTAAATCTAGTCCAGTTTAATCCCCAGAACACACAAGTTTACGCGTTTGCCATTTAAAAGAACCCCATTGTTGTATCTCCTCAGTTTCAGAGCACTCTCCTTGTTGCCTCAGCCTATATCGGAATTCTTAGTGTTGGCATATCGAATGGCTCTTGAAAAATAAGGCCAAATTGGCCTCTTTTTAGAGGCTTTTTGCTGATCACGCCAAGCTTTTTAGCTTCGCGTGATTAGCAGACCGGGACAGTATTTCATATCGGCACTCTGCCTGCAACTTCAAAAGGCGCAGGTTTGGCCTCACATGGAGTACTGCTTCTAACTCTGGGGCTCCCCAGTGCCAGCCCCTTCCATTTGATCGCATCCAGCGCAATACGGTTTAAATCGTCGGCGACCAAACTCTTTCTGGTTGGCTTGACTCTTGGCTTGACTGTGAAGATGTTGCATTTATTTGCGCATTTTATCGCATCTACCACGGGGAGTGTTCTAAAGAATTGTCCGGACTAATTCCAGCCACTCAATTTCGCAACAAGCAGTATACCCTGCCTTTCTCCGCTCTTGTCCGAGGTGACGTACGCTCTCTCATTTGCGTCGATTGAATCTGAATGACAGGGTGAGAAATTGCGTGATAAGAGATAAATGTGGTATGCAAGATGATTTTGTGACCAGGAATAAGAAAGGAATGCTTCGGTGGTTTGGTCATGTAGAAAGAATGAATGAGGAAAGAGTGACAAAGCAAATTTGTATGGCAGATGTGAAAGACAGAGTCAAAAAGAGATGCCTTAGAAGAAAGGTTGTCGACCAAATTGGCGATACTTTGAAAATGGGCCACATTGGAAGTACCCTTAACCGACGAGCATATATGCGTAGATATATGGATGTAAAAGAGGCGAAAAAGGTATGTCAGGATCGCACCAAATGGAAATCCGTAGTCTCTGCCTACCCCTTTGGGTTACAGGCGTGATTGTTTATGTATGTATGTATATATGTATGTAGTAAATACTTAGATGAAAAGATCATCTTAAGATGCTTTTATTTATTGTACAGTAATTAGGAACAATATTGTTCAATGTTTGTAAACCTTAAATATCGTTGCTAAAATATTGAATTATAAGTGTTCCTTCCTACCTGCAGTATATTGTTATAGCCGCTTACATGTTCGGATAGTGAAGTGATTGTATTATTTGTTGCAACGACTCTTAGTAAGAAACTCAAAATCAATTTTCCTTTGTTGGTCGTTAAAGTTAAGTCACTTGCCTTAAGTTGAACAAGTAATTATTGTCAGCTATTAAATGTTTACTTCTTTGTTGAGCTTATATATTACGATATTAATTTAAATCAAATCTGTAATATTTGGATAAAGATCAATTCGTAAAAATGTTCTATAATACCAGAAACATGCGGCCTTAATTATCGTTGGTTATCGCTTACTCAAATTTAGTATAAATTATCTCATTAGCAGTTTCTTACTATTGCCCTTTGGTGAAGACAGGGAGAATGACTTAAAGCATTTCTGAATTTGACATCGATTTTTATGGGTACCCTATAACCTTGTATGTATATAGGTCGAGTCGAGGCGGAATTGAAAAAATACATGGAATTTTCACGAAATTCAAAAATTTAAGACATTTTATTTGTACCTTTTTTTTCGCAATTTTTGATACAAACCCTTAGTCTGGGAATCGATGGTTACGAGTTTTTATTCGGGTCAAATTATGTTATCCCTTTGTAGCAAAAGTATTTCACATTCCGTTTGAATATTATGATATTTATATTCAGACGTAATTTATTTTTTATTTCGGCGTTTGTTTCAGAAGATTAAATATTTCTGATAAAATATATACCTATTGTACTATGAACATTATAATCATTTTTTATATATATTTCATGTTATTTATTTAAGATGTTCATGGCTCATACCATTTTTATTTTGATTTTTGAATAGTTTAAGGATTCAAATTTTTCATTTTGAAATCGAGGGTTAGGTTAGTAGAATGCCGAATATAAACCAGAGAAAATAATAATTGTATCGTCTTTTTATCTTTTTGTACTAAGTTAGCGTAAGTCCTACCGAAGTAAGTATTATTTTTAAATTTTCATTATTTATAAATCACATCTATGTATGTAAATAAATAATATATATTAATAATATTTGAATGTATGGTGGTGGTGTAAGATGATCCACTACCCTTTAATTTTTAACATTGGTATAGCCGCCCGGCAGCTTTGGCTGTTGCACGGATAGGCCAGCTCGAACCGGGGAAGTACCACGATCTCATAAAATACCAGCGTGAAGTAGAAGCATTACTTCTACGTTTCTCTTGATTAGTGCAGGTGGCCGGAGGCGTAATTTAAAATAAAAGAGTACGTCAGGGGATTACCAGCACCTCTGGTAATTGAGAACCTTTTACTGAGCTTCCAAGCCCTAGCACTTCTACTCTTCCTGAGCATGGTAACCAAGGCAGCCCCGTTTATTCTTTAGCAAAATCATGATCACTACTAATACTGCACGTGTCAAAAAAAGCGATAAAACTATGGCAACCTCTGCCACGCTAGCCATGGATTTCTTCAACGTTAAGGGACTTCACTCGAACCTTAACGCCATCCACTACCATCTGGAGACGGTGAAGCCGGCATTGCCTTGGTATTTATATAGATTGACACACACAGTCTACTTCTGATACAGATGTGGAAGATCATACTCCTTCCCTGTTGTACCTTCTGCTGAATTCTCATCCGGATGAATATCCTTCAGCACTCCTCTCGGCTCTTCGAATCAATATATCATCCGTATTGTGGTGCTACCCACGCTTCCTTCGCGGTTGCGTTCTGACTCTGTCACTGATGTGGTTCTGCAGGGAATGGAACTGTTTATTCAATTATCTGTACCTATCGGAGGCAGGTCTCAACCTTGGTTTGATCGCTACTGTAAGACTGCATTACGTAATAATTAGGAGTGTTATCGGACCCGGGCCGACGCTTCGGCTGCTCTACATGTAAACACGAGCGAGCTAAAAAAGAAGTGTAACTTTGCCTCCAGGTCCTTTAAAAGATTTTTTGCCACGGCAATGAGCACATTGGTATAATTGGCGAAAAATTAGTTTACCTTCCTTCGGGAACCCGTGATTTCTGGTCTCTCGCCCAAGGCTGTTTAAAGGATTTTGTTTAAGCCATCATTGCCGTATCTGTACAGGAGGGACGACTCGCTGCCTACGTCGAAAAAGAGAAAGTCCATCTTTTAGGTTCTATTTTTGCATGCAACTCAACTCTCGATGACGAGGATAACACACTATTGGCCATTCCATGGTGTGAGTGCCCTATGTTTGATGTGCGATTCACACAGTACTCAGTACGTAAAGCACTCCTCTGTCTGGACATCCACAAGTGTATTGGCCCTGACGGGATTCCCCTAATTGTGATAGAGAGTGCTGCAGAGTTGGCACTGGTTCTGACGCGCCTTTACGGTACTCCTTATCCCTATGCGCAGTTGCGAATTCATGGAGGACAAACAGATTTGGTCCACCCGATCCCTAAAAAAGCTAACTGCTCTGATCCGTCCAACAAGAGGCCTATCGCCATCACCTCTTTGTTCTACAAAATAATGAAGTCCATTATATAGCCAGCTTATGAGGTGGCTAATAATAATGGATTTAATAATCGGCTGGTGCTCTTCACCTTGAGGAGCACCAGCCGATTAGTGACTGCCAGTATGGTTTCTATCGGGGTCACTCAGCTGATGATCTTGTTTATCTAACACAAAAAGGGGCACAGGCGATCCAATCCAAGAGGATTATTTGGCGGTTAATTTGAACATAGCAAAACTTTTGATCGGGTTTGGCACAAAGCGCTTTTCTCTAAGCTCCCTTACTATAGACTTTCCGAAAAATTATGCAATAGGATCACCAGTTTTCTGGATGATCGGAGCATCAAAGTCGTAGTAGACGATGCATGCCCCAAACACAAGACTGTTAACGCTGGTGTTCCACAAGGCCTTAAGTAGTTGAAGTGACAAGCGATGGGGAATGAAATTCTAAAATGTTCTTTTAATTTTAATCAAAAGTTTGGCTATTCTATGAACTTCAATATTTCAAAACTCTACATATTAGGACATGGATATTGACTCAGTCATCATTGTACAGAACACCGCCTTACCCAACGTGGAATGTGAGTAAATATTTAGAGATATAATTTAATTGGAGTCAAAAAACGATGTTTTGCAGTATCCACTTACCATCGGGTAAACTGACTTTAACTGACATAATATACAAAAAGTATATAATCACTACATTTAACAATACTATATGCGATCCAACCACTATCTATGGCTACAAGATTTTGCTTGTGTTTCATAATAGAGATTGTTTCCTGCTGCTCTGCTCCCTATATTATACATAATGGTGTTTGTTTTTGTTACTAAATGAATATATGAGAAAAATTTGCGTTTACCACTAATCAAAACAACAAAGAGCATATTATTAATATTAAGTTAACTATACTAATGGGAAAGTATTGTTTACCAAACTCAACCAAGACCAATAGGATTTGTGCGGAAGCACCGATTACGTGACAGTAAATTGTAAAGTGTGCGTTTAGTAAAGTGCACACGCACGAAATAGTATATTTCATTACGAGTGCGGAAAGCCTGTCATTGCAAAGAGTTCCGACAAATGTCTACCCGAGCCGAGGTGCAGCCGAAGGTGAGGGTTGACAGTCGGAACAACTTGCAAAGACGGTTCCGCACGTGTACTGAACAACTATTTTTAATGCAGTTGCGAATAAATGAAGCAATTTAATAAAATAATAAAAAGACAATAAACTTAACTAACTAATCATTTATTTCTTGTAAAAGTTATAATTCACATATACAAAAATTTTACATATACTGAAATTGGTACAGTTTTTTATACTTACTGGGGAAATTTTAGGTTGCATATTTACTGTCTGAGACAAACTATTATTAATTTCGTATTTTTTTTCAATTGTTCATGTATATTTGTCAAAGGTGTTGTACAATGGCGTTTGCTAGTTGATGGATTGGATCTGATGAATTATCATTATCAACGAAGGTAGATGGACAAACGTTCTCTTCAGTATCGTCATGTGAAGGAGACGAAATGGACTTTAAATTAATGGATAATGTGATTTTTTTCCCAGTTTCTAGTTTGTTGTTTAATGAATCAGCAATATAGCCTCCTGCAACTTTGTCTGACTTCATCCTCTTAGTCGCTTTAAGGACGTCAAATTGGCTCCTGAATCTGCCAATAATGTAGCAGAGACCTCCTGAAGCTGTGCCCAGTATAATACTCAGCATCCGGCAGACCAAGAAACGTAGCTATTTCAGTTGGCGTATTACCAAATTTGTTTATCCCGTTTGCTTGAGCTGTACACTTCTTTTTTTGACAATTTTGGGAAAAAAACTGTTGGCTTTTGCTTTTTGGGACCGCTGATTCATATATTTTTTGCACTATTCTAAGAAAATCTCCTTGGACAACAAGCTTCTCGGTATCTTATTTTTCAATGGGCTTCAATATCTTTTAAAGTAATATTGGCTAAATCATCTCTGCGGCAAGCTCCAACTGCGCCAAAAATCAGCGGAACCTACAAAAAAAGCGATTTGATTAATATTTTTTTAAATAATACATTGACTGCATTTTGCGATTTCTTAAACTGAATACTCGTACTGAAGAAAAATATGAGTATTTATTAATAAATTACCTTTGTGGCTAAATAACGATTATCGGGAGCTTCATTCAAAAACCTTTCCACTTTATTCGATGTTAATATTTTCGAATTTTTAGTTGTAAAACTGTCTGATTGTCGTTTTAAGAAAGCAATTAGTTTTGGGTATTCACTTATATCCACGTTGTTCCTTATTTTAGCATACTTTTTATCATCGAAAACCTCGACCATAACGTAGAAGGATTTAATTTTGCTGAGAGTTCAGAGAAGTATGCCAACATAACATTATCTGAAAAACTATTTGCTATTTTCTCTTCTCTGCAAGCAATAAATTCGTCATATGTAGATATGTAGCGACTTTTTGACTTTTCCAGTATAATGTTCCCTGAAGCATTTTGTGCAATTATACTGAGTTCCGGTGGTGTTAATTCAAATAAAATATCGTCGAAATTACTCATTTTGTGCAACAAACAACTAAACTCGCAAAGAACATTTTTGGAAAATGGCGCCAACCGTAAAAGAATATTTTTTGTTTTCTTTACCCATTCTTAGTTGGCAGAGGAAACTATGCCCATACAGCCAAGTCTCTTCAGTAAGATTTTTTATTGATACGAAATGAAAATGAAATTGAATGATATGAAATGAAATGAAACCTAACCTAACTCATTGAATCAAATCATTAAATCTGATATTGAAACAAATAAGTAACTTCTCTTTAGAAATATTTGCATGAATCGTAAAAACTTCTATGAATTTTTTTTAGTAATAACTTCGTGGTTGGTTTTTTATTTTTAATAGACATTATTTTAACGGTTGGGAAAGAGAACGCACGAGTTCGGGAAAAGTAAAGAAAAAACTCGAGTATGTAATAGCTCACATCCCGAACGCTATATGTTCCTGCAATACGCCACTTTTTGATCAACTGTATTAAAATAGTTATTTAATTGTAAATTGCTTTAATAACATAATAATTTTACACGTGGCACAAAAAAGTTTTATACGTGGTAGAGCTACACTGCAGTTATATTATGGTTGTAGCGCGAATGGGTTGGCTCGAGCGGGAAAGGACCACGCTCTCACAGAATATCAGCGTAAAATAGAAGCTTTATACTGCTGTGTTTTGTATGGTGAGTGCCAAGATCCGGCGACCTATTTTTACTGGAAACGAGGCATTCCACCTTAGTCCTCAGGGGTGACAACGTATCTGTATTTTGTTACTTAATCCTGTACTTGTACTTAAAACTGTACTGTTTCAAAATAAAAATAAATATTAATTCTTAATTGTTTTTATTATAATTTATCTAAGGTACTATACTACTAAGGTACTAAATACTTTTGTATTATTTTACAGTATTTACATAAAGTCACACAGTTTAAAGTTGTTCAAAACGACTATAAATCAATAGCATGCTACAGACTATAAACTATAAATTTCTAGTGCGCTATTCAATACGCTATGTTATAGCGCGCTATTTATAAGAAAGCGTGTAGGAGGTCGGCAAGCGCGTTAAGTTTTGCAGCGCGCTATATCTCGCAGCACGTTACATTACATGTCGTTCATTGGATAGACCGCGTGCTATATAAGAACATTATTTCGTAATAAGTCGCATTTTAGACTAAAATAAAATAAAGCGGTTAAGAAAAACCAATGAACGCTTTTTCATACTTTTCAGGCTTACGACTTTCTATAATCCTAAAAATATTTTTGAAGTATGTTGCTTAAGCCAAAAATGGGCATTGGAAATTTTACGCGCGCTTAGCGCGTTCACCTGACGGTATCGAGGTGAGGTAACGCCGGGGAAGGGGGGGGGGGTTTGGCGGCCGTAGGCCTATCGTGTGCCGGGTGGCTGAGAGGAGTGGTGGGTCCGCCACGTTACGGCCTAGTCTCCTAGGATGTAATAAACATTGTTACACGGTGGTCCATCGCGAGCCTCCTAAAGTGTTATCTTAATTTACTTTTCGTGATAACGAGGCCAGATCATATAACTATTGTTGTAACAGTTTAGAGTATTGTTTGCGACCGTTAGACGGTTGGGTGCGGTCGGTATTTTGACTTGCAGGCCTAAATTTTGGGTTAATTGTGCGCGCCATTTTGAATTTACTATTGAATATTTGGGTCTAGAGTTTGAGTTTGAGTTTAGACCGCCTCGAATTTAGTTCTCTGTTTTGAACGTGTTACGTCACAAGAGGCCTAATTTGAGTTTGGAGCGATTAAAGGCACTTTTATGCCGTTAATTGCATAGACGAGTTGTTAGTGTGTCGTTTGATAGCGTGATAAGACTTTTACTTTGTCGGGAGAACGCTGAACTTTGTGCCTCGAGAAGAGACTGCGTTCGTTCTCGTGGTTACAGTTTTGTGCTAAGTGAACCTGGGACCTTGAACCTTGACCAAACGTCCTTAAGTTGTGCAGCGTGTCACTTGTTTTAATGTCGATTAACGTTGATTTGGTTGAATTTGAAGTTAATTAAATGCACAAAAAAGTTGATAAATTAACATAGTGAAAATAGAAACAGAAGCTTTCAATTGGTGAACGCCCCCTGAAGGGATTTCACATTTGGAGAGAAGCAGCGCCTTTGGATCGGCAGTCCTGGATCAGCGGAGCTGTCAGGTTACACAGTGTACACACTACTACACACTACTTACATACACATCACTTCCCACCCGACAGGCAACTCGTGGTCAACCCTACCTCCGCCAATCGGTAAGTGGTGTTTGCTTCTTTGTCAGCCGTTTTTGGAATCGTTATCCATAGGCCATTTGGAAGCCTTACCCTCTGTTACTCGTTGAGTTGGATTACGACGGGCCTTAATTCTATCGACCTTTTTCGGGGTAACTCAGGGTCGTAACACATGTACTTTTTAAAACGAAATAAAATGAAATATTTTTTTATTATAATCGATGTAAACGTTATTTGAACCTTAATATAAATTATAAATCAAATAACTGTGTATTTAAGAGTTTATTGATTGTATTTATAAAAATCAACTATTTGCATACACTATTATATACATTTTTGTGTCAATATTTTATTTACAATTAAAAACCTTAGTTAGGCTTCTTTTGTAGCAGACAACTGTGTCCTTCGATCGCTTATAAATATACAGTATACACTAACTAAAGAACTTCTAACACTAAATTAGGTAACGCGCGATGAATAGCGTGCTAGTCTAGTAGAGTCTAGTAGTCTAGTATCTAGTAGATCAAATTTGCGTCACACGTCCTCTCCCAACAGCGCTGCCGCTACAACTAGTTGCCGCTAGTAGCGCTCAAGCGCCATAGCGCAATAGCGTATGGCGACTACTTACATATCACGCGCTATGTGTTATGGAGAGATAGCGCGCTATAATATGGCGCTATGTGCTATATTAACCACCATTAACACAGTTAAAAAAAAGGAACTCTATACGTGTTACTTGTGTGAATGTGACCCACATCAAACTAAATAGCCTTTTCAGGTGTCAATCGATTCAAAGTTTCTTAACAATACACCTCGGGAGTGGCTGTTTGGTATTGAATTTCATATTAAAGTAAATATTCTCATTCTTTTACTATGTATATGGAAATCAATACCAATATTATATAATATTTTTCTCGGAATCATATCCTACAATTCGGATTACGAGTAAATTTAAATAATGTTATTTAATTATAATGACAAATGGATGAAAGTTTTATTATAATTCGTAAATGTTTATTATAATGCGTTTATGTTAATTATCGAGATAAGCTGCCAAAACTATTGCTAAGATATAATTTGTTCGATGTCAATAATAATCATTTCGGTTTTGAGAAATTCATCATTCTAATATTATGAAACTTCTTTACAAGTGTGTCACAATTTTACTGTGAGAATAAATAGGACTTGCAAAGTTTCATTCCCATTTCACAAAGGAACAAAAATGAGCAGGCGAAAAGTAATTTTTATAATTATTTCCTTGACTCTTTTAAAAGTCTCGCATTTGAACAATTGTCTTACTTTCATTTTCGCCTTAATAAAATGCAGATTAATTAAAATAATCTTTCAAGCCTCTCTATTGCTCCCAAAATAAAACTAAACACCGGTAAATAAGTCCTACATTAACATAATAGTTCACATGATGCTGAACTTATTTTTAAATTAGCCATATGTTGTGAAGTAATATAGTTCAATCTGAACAGGGCTGACACAATGCCGTGTATGTGAAAATATAACTGTAATGCCAATAAATCTAAATGCGAATATGGATTTCAAGAAGTGAAAAAACCACAGAACAATCTTGATAGTCGAGTAGACAAAACATCGTAGTATGCTTTAAGTCGTAAAGGCTTCAAGATAATATAATTTTTAAATAATGTGCTTTTTACGTCATACTATATCTAAGAAATTTGTCATATAAGTAAAAATATCCAATACCTGTGGGTTCCGTAAGAGGTAACAAAAGGAAAAAAACCAATATATAGGTAGCAGCGTCTTCCTAATCTAAACTAGGAAATAAAAATCTGCGGTTACCGATCTTCCTGATAAGCGTGGCAATTATAATAAATCCCCAAATGACGCAGTCTGTGGTGGAGGCCTATGTTCAGCAGTGGACTTTGATAAGCTATAATGACGGCTCCGTGGCGCAATGGCTTAGCAATGAGTTGCAGCGCTCAGAGCTGCGGGTTCGAATACCGCACAAAACAAATATTTGTATGGCCTACAAGTGATTGTTTCAGATCGCGATGTTTATCCTTGTGAAATTTATATTTATAAACTACCCACACGATACAGGAGAAAACCCTAGTGTGGAGGTAACTTAAATAAAAAATACGTGTGGCACTCGGGGACTGCCGCGGTAAAGCTATTGCATAGCATTTTAATTATGCATTTATAATTATTTATTTATTTTATTTATTCAGTATTTTCTTTGTTTTTTTCTTTGATATTAATTCAAGTTACACTTTTTGAGCGTGGTGACCGATAAGAAAACAATTTTTTTCTTTAATTGAATAAATGAGAAGTTAATATTGTTTAAAATATTTTTATTTCAGGAATTTTTATCATTGAAACTATAGGATTATGGTAATTAACGAGTTCTTCCGACAAACGATAATTTTCTATAAAGTCTGTGTTTAGTAAATACTCTAAATTCACGAAAGTTGCTAGCATGACGACGACTAATATAAATCCAAAGAATATGCTTCTTAAATATATTATTGTTTAAACTATTTTTATTATCTTACAACACATGCAACTAGTCTACACGCATACGTCTAGTAGCACGCACACAAACACTGTGCCGAAGTCTGCCGAACTTCGGGTCTTAGGTTTTTTTTGTTACGCAATTTTTTGATTCGGTCGCCGCGCTCAAAGCCTGCGATAAAAGCTATGAAATAGCTTAATAACTAAAACTATTATTTTTTAAAAAGAAGAAATGTCCTTTGTAGAAAGTGGGCGACGTGGTCCCTAAGGGAAAAGAAGATATCAATCATCAGCTAATGACAAAATTGAAATTTTATCGATATTAATAAAATAAAAATATTTTTTAAAAGAATTTTTTAATTTGTTTTAAATTGTACCTTAATGTGGAATTAATTATTCCTATACTTAATTGTAAAATATTGTGGTACTAATACCACAATATTTTACAATTAAGTTTGCTAACACATGCAGAATACTTCTTTTACTTTGACTGGTCTCACAGGTCTTAACGGCAAAATTGGCAGGTAGTTGATAGATGGGACTTAGGACTGTACTTGGAAGCAAACTATGTGAGTGATTTATTTTATGTAATGAAGTTATGGTTGTAATTACGATGATGATAACGAAAACAGTACCTTAATTCTAATAAGTAAATGAGAAAAAAGCAACATAAGTACCCGTATGTATTAAATATATGCTAAACTGTTCGTATGGGGTAAATTTTTAGGAATTTTTTTCCCGCTGGGATTTCTTGATGGTTCTTCACAGGACAGCGGTTTTATACCAAACCAGTGGTAAAAGTAAGAAATGATTTTCAATAAGAATTACATGTAATCTACATTGAATAAATATATTCGCAGTTAGTATCATATAAAGCGCCATATGCTGACAAAATATTAAATTAACGAAAACGGTAATAAAGAGTATAGAGTTACTATGACAGGAATACATGCTAAACCGTAGCTAATCCTCGCAATTTACTACTTACGTGTTAACTAACCGGAAATATGTGACGGGAACGGGCAATGAGCCAAAACTGCAAGCTGATATAATAATGCCAATTTCTCACAACGCGATCCCCTACTAATTATTATCAATGTGGTGTCCGATGTAATAAATTGACATAATATATCAGAAAGTTATCATCAACAACTACGATGTTTTTGTATCGACATTTTATATTATTTATAAGCTAATAATTATAGGAAAATGGGTCACAATATTAATTTACTACATCTGTAGCAGAGTATAGTCTATGGTTTGTCATAACGTAGTTATCATAAAAAATGAAATGTAGGCTAAGAATGAATAAAGGTCATACTGTCACTAATCCTTGTAAGCTAATTGGTTTACTTTTAAAGAACGTCTGAAAGCTTTAAGTTTGCCGCTATATTCATTCATTTAATTTATATTCCTTAAAGATGATAAACCGACGAGCATGTATGCGTAGATATATGGATGTGAAGGAGGCGAAAGAGGTGTGTCAGGATCGTGCCAAATGGAAGTCCGTAGTCTCTGCCTACCCCTCTGGGTGACAGGCGTGAGTGTTTATGTATGTATGTTAAAGATGATGTAATGAAGCTACAAAAAACTAACAAATATTTAATCAATTTATACAATGTTCATAATTGCTTTTGTCGTATCTCCTCCAATTTCAGGGCACCTCGCTCGCTGACTGAGTCAACATCGGTTCAACTTATCGCGTGAAGTACCACAGAGGGTAAAGGTCTAAACTAGCATCTAAAACGCTTGGTGTACTTAGTACATCGAAACGGTATTTCATGCCGAACCACTGCTTGCAACCCACTGTTCTCATTTCTGGGCCAGAGAACCTAAATATCAGCTCATTTCACTTAATCGCAACCCTAAATTCCCTTACCCCCCCCCCCCTTATAAAAATGAACAGTGGTCTGAATCGTTGATGGCCAAGTTTTTTTCGATCGGCTTGATCCCCTAGCTTTGTGAAGAAATGTTGGCTTTGTACATCTTGTATTGCGTATGCCACGAAGAGTACCCAGGGTTATATTTTGTGGATTAATTCCAACTGCTAAATTTCACCATCTTAAATTGCGACAGAACGCGAAATTTCATCCTCTTAATTTTAAAAGTAGGCAGTTTACTAAAGTGCGATAAACGAGGAATTTTTTACAAGACGCGACTACAGTGTAGAATTTAATATCGCCAGCGGTTTTTCCAGGTTAATACAACTTAGGGGCCTTCAAAAGGGCAATTCCTCTGATGTTGCAAACATAAATAGTTGGCGGTTATCATTTACTATTAAATTAGTGGTATCTTCATTTGCCTTCTATACTATAAACAATTAAAATCACTATTACTAGAGACTATTTTCTGCATTCTTCTGAAATAGTAAAATATGTTTATAAATACTTTTTTTATCTATTAATTTATTATCGTATTACGTTCGTTAAGCCAGTAATACTACAACTTTCCTCTTATAATAATCCACAAATGTATTGGTTCTTTTCAATAGCCTATAGTACTTAATATATCATATAAGACGACCTCCAAACTTTTTTGACCGGTCGTCAAGAGGCTCCTTAACCATTGTTGTATTCAATTTGCGGCGGATTATTAACGAGACTTTTATATGAAAGTAATTTTATGATCTTATTTGACTCTTTATCGTTCAAGTTCCAATCGTAAATCAGTACATAGAAAAGTTGATTTTATATCTGTGAAAATGATGTAAGCGTGAAATGGCGGGTGTAAGAATGTTCAATAGCCGATATCGTCCCGTGGGTGTCGTAAAAGACGTCACAGCGAGATAAACAGGAATATGGGCAGTAGCATCTTGCTAATACCAACTGAAAATAAAAAGCGGTCTAGGTGCGACCCTAAAGGTCCACATGACTAAATTTCCAGAGGAAAGAATAAAAAAACCATATGTTTTAATATTTTATAAAAATTTTCATTCGGTATAAAAAAAAGACAAGACCGATTTTGCTCAAAATTTGATGAGGTTTAAGTTTTATAATTATGCGTTAAACTAAACTGGTCCCATGTCAATATCACTCTTTGTTCTCGAGATACACGAGACGAAAATTGAATCCGAACATACATACATACATACATACGTACACACGGACATCCTCTTAAAACCATACTATTCGACTATAAAATTTCCAATTTTCAAAATCGAACCCATTACAATAACTTCCCACAGGGTAGTTAATAAACACTGCGGTTAGTAATCCGCCTGCCAAGCATGCCAACTATGTCAATTAATATCCCCGAGACAATTCAAGTGGAGGTCTATGTTCTGCGGTGGACTTTTAACCTTTCAGTCGCTAAGCGGTCGAATCCGACTGCGAATTGGATTATGACGGAATAGCAAATTCCGTCATAATCCAAGTGATCGGATTCGACCGCGCACACCCTCAGCACTTTAAGCCATTAAAGCTTTTATTTAGAGACTACTTTTCTTTGAAGAAGTTTTGCATTATAGAATCAATATGAAATTTTCTATCTCTACTGCAATAAAAAATGAAGTTATCCTATGGATATTTATTTATAATCTACTTTCATTTCGTACGCTATTTTCACGTGAATGTTATTGTGTTGATTTTTGGAATTTTCTAGTGTTTTAGTATAGTGTTTTATTATAAAATTGTAATGAAAGTTTTTGTGTGAATATTATTTATCTTTTTACGTAAATAATGTCGAGTAATGTATATTGAAATAATTGTGATTTTCACGCTGCCGACATTCGCTTCGTATGATTTGTTTTTGTTATCAAAATACAATAGTCTTTATGTAATGAAATAAAACCTGACCCCCCTGACCCTAGATTTTATAATGTCAGACTTCTTCATAGAAAAGTAATCCCTTAATATAAGTTTTAATGGTTTTAAATGCTGCGGCTGGGTGCGATCGCATGCGACCGTTCGGAATTTGCTGGACGCATGCGAATGCATGGGGTTATTATCGGGATTGAGGCGTCAATGAAATGAATTCAGTAAACGAACGAATCAGTTTTCATCTTAAGACTTTCCGTTTGGAGACTGAAGTTATTGAGCATATTGCTAAAGTTCTGCCGTAAGGACTTTTCGTAGGTGAGTAATGTATTCGCCATAGGTGAGTTACGTCATCCAGTAAGTAGTTTGAAAACGTCTTCCAATGCAGAGTTGAAGAGTTTTCAGGTTATAACCCTGTCTACACACATCTCTGCAGTTGGATAGGTTTTGTACTCTGGTTCTTCATTCGCTCTTCGTATAGCGAAATTTAATCTGAAACTGTTGAAGATACTTATAATCGCCCTAATTTCGTCTGAATTTGAATCATAGTTTGCATACACTAAACGTAACGGAACAATATACATTTCGGTCTGTTTAAACTGCCGAAGGGTATGAACATAAATGCTCTATGGTACTTAGGCCCTTTCAGAAAACGGCTCGTTTGGGAGGCTTGAACATAAAGAGTCGATGGTTGGTTATGTTGTGATTTCATTTAATAGTGGTCTTATCATTTCTAATGTACGTTATTGTTTTGACCAATAGTATACACAGTAGATAATTTTCAAATATATTTAATGATAATACAAATCAGATTTCATTTTGTTGTATATTGGCTATGATATTTGTTTTTTTTTATTATTTTCAATGGGATCCAAAGTCATCACTATTCGAAATAGTTAAATATGAACTATTGAAAATAATTAATAATATGATGCTTGCACCATTTTTTAAATTAATTGAGACCATTCCAAAAAGAGCTACATTTACAACAAAACCCACCATGCGTGTCGATTTGAAGGACAATAGAGTCAATATGGTTACATACCTGGAGGTATTTTATATCGGCCTTCAAGGACGTATTTGTGACCTTTTTTTAAAGTCTCGTTTAATATTTCTTAGTTGAAGTCTCTTAAAGATGTCTCTGTTTAGTAGCCACTTACAATCAGATTAACTATAAGTTTTATTCTTTGTGACATACATTCAAATAGAGATACAGTGACAAATAAACTGTATACTAAATGTAGTTACCCGGTATATCCGACAATAGTCGAAATAACTCCGACAAAAATGCCGAATAGCATTTTTGTCGGAGTTCAATTGACTGGCACGATCACTTGCGGAATGGTGCATGACGAAGATTAACTAGTTTTATATAACGGGTATGAGTCGAACTCTCGTAATTTTATAGCAGGATATGCCTTGCGAAGCCACCTCCTTTGGTTTAATACTCAAAGGTTTGTATATATTCATATTATTGAATTTGTATTACAGTGTAATAGTAATATTATAACAGAAACAGAAGCTTATAACTTTTTAATTAATATATATTATAATTAATACTTTTTGAAAGCGACTTTTTTATTTATTACCAGTTCAGAAAGGAACCTGTGGGAATAACCATGAAGAAAACCAGCGGGACCATAAATTCCTTAATATTACAATAACCCTTTTTATACAAACTTAGTTTAATAAAGTTTTTAAACTTAGTGCAGGTCAAATTTGGTACATCTTCTGAGATTTTGTTGTAAAAGCGTACACATCGCACCAAGAATGAATTTCTCAGTCGGTAGAGTCGAATAACAAGTACTACTAGCTAGTGTCTGTTCCTAGTATTTACAGAATGAATATCATTTATTTTCGTAAAACTACGTTTATTTTTGTATACGTACACTACATTTTCATAAATGTATTGAGAAGCTAAAGTAAATATATTAATTTCTTTGAATTTTTGTCTTAGGGACTCTTTAGGTTTTAAATCATAGATTGCTCTGATAGCCCTCATCTATAAGAAAATATAATTTCAGTGTCAGTCGCGTGCCCGAATAGCAAATTATCATACGACATTATGCTATGAAAATAACTAAAGTAAACTAGTCTAGCTGTTTAAGCACTAGTTCTAATTTTTTTACAATATATGCTGAAGAACTAAGTCTACTTGCTAGTTAAGATAATTATATGGATTATATGGGGGCCCCATTGAAGCTTTGCGTCGTGTGATTCCAAGAAAAATGAAGGTATTAATACGACTAAGCTCCTCCCCATTCAAAATTATATAAATACTAACATGTTTAACATTCTCAGGTTTAAATTTCATACATTTAGTTTAAGTGCCATTTAAATGCAAGTAATTAACATTAAATCGGTTAACTAATTCAGATATAGCATTATTTACTTCGTCATAATTTAGTACCTGTCGTTTTAATTTTAAAATTAATTAGATGTCATGAGCAAATAATACTATATGAGTAGCGTCTTGCTAATAACAACTAAAAATAAAAACAAGCATGGTTATCCCCTACTATGTAAGGTAAGTCATTGATATATACAAAAAACAAAAAGGCCCAAAAATTTAGCCCTGAGGCACACCTATTTATACTGTTGACCCGGAATAACTCTTACTATTAATGACAACTTTTTGCGTTCTGTTACTTAAATATGAAATAATTTAAGAGCATCATTTCTAACACCGTCGTATTGAATTTCCCTGATTAATATTTTATGGTGAACATAATTAAAGGCATTAGGTAGGTCACAGAATATACCCAAAGCATCCTGTGAATTCTCCCATGCAATGAAGATATATTTAATGAGCTCCACACCAGCATCAATAATCGAGCGACCCCTTGTAAAAACGAATTAATTATTGTATAGTAAATTATTTACATTAAAAAAATTACATTTGATCAAGAATAATTTTTAAAATTTTTTACAAATTTTTGGTATTACAGAAATAGGTCTAAAATTAGCGGGGTCCAACATACTACTAAATTTAAATAATACCTTAATTAATTAACAGCTATACAATTTTAATTCTTGACTAATTTGTTAGCATCTTATCGTACAAACTTGGTTTTAACGAAAAGGTAATTTTTCCCTTTCTCTATGGCTTCCACAATGTCAAATGGCATATTTTCTTAAAAAGTAAAATAAAGCAAGTTTAAGATACAAAACATAGTAATAATACTTTGCAATAAATTTACTTAGGTATCAAACAAATTAACTAACTCTTTTGGTTTTGCCGTTCCTACGTGACGCACGAGTATTACGATGAGAGCGAATGTATGAATGTACGCACTTGTCACAATAAAAATAGACAGTATACTCGTCGTACGTCGTACTAGATAAAATATTCTGTCATAAAATGTACCTTCTATAATATAGTTTGGCAAAGAAAGAGATAGTTTCAATTCTTTACTCTACTCTTTTACTTTAGAAATATGTATAGGTAATCTATATTTGCTATATCATAGTCATTATTTTCCTACTAGAGACACAAAATTAAGTTTTGGTTTGTGAATTCAACTTAATAGAAGGGGTAGTAAATTTATTGCCAATTAATACAATAATTTCAATTAAATCGATGGATTTATAAAGGTACAAAAATGAAAATATATTTCTTTATTAATTTATTAACTTCGGTTGTCTGGCTTTATATAGGCTTCGTCTTAAAAGAAGTGAAAGAAGAGAAACACTTTTCTGTCCTTGTCCATAAAAGAAAACAATAAAACTAAAAATTGCGGTTAAATCTTAAAATATTAGTAAGTATTAAAATGAGATAACGTGAAGAAGGGATAAAAGTGCTGAAACTAAGACAAAGGTTTTTTATTTGTTATACGTATCTTTAAAGACAAATATATGTGATGTTTTAAACTCTGCTATAGATCGTAAATAATAAAAATATTATATTACACAACTAATTAAAAACTAATGGCTGTACGATAGAATCCATAACATACATAGTGTAGCTACTAGGACTGTAAGACCCTCGAAATATCGTTTAGGCTGTTTAGCGAACTGTCACCATTCTTAAACCTATAAAACAAAATTTAAGTTGTAAATTTAAGAATATGATACTGTTACGCCGCGCTCAAATCAGCGCACTAGCGCCATCTAGTGTCAGGAACGAGAGCGAGGGGAGCTTTGCAGTAAATGACATCACAAATCTTTCGACCGACAGCGCCACCCGAAGAACTAAGTTTCTGGAAAATCTACACTCGAATACTCGTTGCCTGGCGCGCATTTACCTGAATGTTCGGGACGCTTCTTTGCTAATTATATAAATAGGTGCTGCAAGATGCGATCGACACAGAGTTGAACTCGGCGACACAAGCGAAGCTTCGGAGCGGAATTAAGTGAATTAGTGTGTTTAATTATTAGTGTTTTAACTTTAATTTGTGTAAAGTAAATTAAAGTGTTAATTTAGGTAATTTTATCGGCAATTTTTATTGTCACGAACCTCAAGCTCGTAACAATTGGTGTCAGAAGTGGGATAAAATAATGCCGATTTTACCTAAGGTGGAAACGGAGGGTGTCCGTACCCGAAGTCAACGCCAGTAGGAGACGGACCAGAGGAGATTTGGTGGTGCAACGCCGCAGATGTCTGAGGGCCAGCCGCCGGCCACGGAAGCCGGTCCGTCAGCAGCTTCCACGTCTGTGGCACCTGACTTAGGTGCTCTGATGGTGATGCTGCAGGAGCAGGCTCGTCGACAGGAGGAGCAGGCTCGCCGACAGGAGGAGCAGGCTCGCCGACAGGAGGAGCAGGCTCGCCGACAGGAGGAGCAGGCCCGTCAGTTGAAAGAGCAGCTGCAGAACGGACAAGAGGAACAGGCCCGCCGGCAGGAGGAACAGGCCCGTCGTTTAGAAGAGCAACTACAACGCGATAAGGAAGAGTAGATGCTCCTCATGAAGGACCTTCACGCTATCTTCGGAAAAGAGATACGGGAGGTGAAGGATAAGGTTGCTTAACATGAACCCCGCCTGTCGGAGGCTGAAACCCGAATCGACCAAGTAAACAATCGGGTTGACAACGTAATGGCTGACGTGAAGAAAACGCTGGACGACCTCAAACTGGGGGATGGAACAACAGCTCCCGTAGTAGCTACTACAGCTTCGCTACGTGGGTTCAAGGTGCCACCATTCGACGGGACTTCTTCCTGGTCAGCCGACAAAATCCAGTTCGAAGCTGTTATGAAGGCGAACGGCTGGAATAAAAATCAGGCCATGACTGCTCTCACACTAGGCCTGCGCGACCAGGCCTTAACAGTTCTGGAAGATCTCGGTGAGGAAGTGACTTATGAGCAACTCCTTGAGGCATTGGAGGCGAGATATGGTGACGCTCACCTGGAACACGTCTTTCGTGCGCAGCTTAAAGATCGCGTGCAGCGCATCAACGAAAACCTGCAGCAGTGGGCTCTAGAGGTGGAGAAGCTGGTGCGAAAAGCATACCGGTCTGTACCTGCGCTCACTGAAGGGAACCTGGTGCAGAAATTCATCGACGGCATCCGTGACCAGGAAGTCAGAGCTGCTGTGAGGCTCGGGCACCACGAGACGCTTAAGGACGCCTTGGCCCATGCACTGGAGGTAGAAGCCGTGCGGCAGGATCATCGTTCCCATCGCATCAGGGAGGTTGCAGCAGTTACAGTTCGCGACCGCAACAGAAGATACAGCCCTAGGTGCTATGGCTGTGGGGAAAAGGGCCATCTTCGATCCAGCTGCCCTAAGCGAACCCTAGAAAAGGACGGTGAACGATCTCAGGAGGGTAGTGCGGCCAACAGCACCGCCCAGCAGCAGCAGGGAAACGAGTAAAAGCCAGAACTGCGGGGCGGGTGCTGGCTGATGTTAAAAGAGCCCCAAGGATCTCGATCTCACAAACCCATGATGGGAACAGTCTAATCATCAAGGGCGAGGTCAACGGAATGCCGTGTAAACTGACCATAGACACTGGAGCCTCTCGTACGGTTGTTAGTTCCCAACTTATAAGTCAGTTCCTTGGGGACTCCGCATACAACCTAGAACGCATTAATTTGGTAACAGCCACCGGTCAGCGTATACCCGTCCGTGGAGAGAAGGAGATGGAGTTGAAGCTAGGCAACGTGATCTACCTGCATAATGTCATCGTGGCTGATATAATGGACGACTGCATCCTAGGCTTAGACTTTATGAGGAATAATTGTTGCGAGATCGACGTTAAGCAAGGTGTTTTGAAATGTGGAGAGGAGGAACTTTTTATGGAAGGTGCGTTACCAGGGAACGTGTACAGCATCAAGAAGATTGTTCTTCCGCCGAGATCGGAAACGATTGTTCCGGTTAGTCTTCCTCGAAACACCGGGCAAGCTCACCGTTGTGTACTTGTGGAAAGGGTAAACAATGACCTTCCATGGAAAGTAGCTCGAACCTTGGTCAGGACCACTGACATCTCAGGAGTACGTGTGCTGAACCTTTGCGACCGGGAACAGATTATAGAAAAAGGCACACTGGTTGGTACTTGTGAGGAAGTGGATTGGTTACGTCAGTGGCAATATATATCGAGTGGGACCCCCAGCAAGGATTCAGAAACGAGAGTGACCACACTTTTGGAAGACTGTCGCAGTGTTCTGCCCCCGAACGAATTGGTCAAGGCGAAGAAGTTGTTACTCGAGTACGCCGATGTATTCTCATCAAACGATGCTGACATAGGAAAGACTGGTTTAGTTCAACAGAAAATAAACACAGGTGAAGAGTTGCCTATCCGTCAGCGGCCAAGACGATTGCCGGTAGCACGTGAAAAGGAAGTGGAAACCATGATTAAGGGAATGGTGAAGGATGGTGTTATTGAACCTTCATCTAGTCCATGGTGTTCACCCGTGGTACTGGTAAAGAAGAAGGACGGCAGCTTGCGGTTTTGAGATGACTACCGCCGTCTGAACGACGTTACTAAGAAGGATAGCTATCCCTTGCCAAGAATTGACGACACGCTGGACATGCTTACAGGAGTAAAGTGGTTTAGCACGCTGGACCTAAAAAGTGGCTACTGGCAAGTTGAAATTGACCCTAAGGACAAGGAGAAAACTGCGTTCTCGACGGGAAAGGGTCTGTGGCAATTTAAAGTAATGCCGTTTGGGTTGTGCAATGCTCCAGCAACGTTTGAAAGGCTGATGGAACTTGTACTTACCGGGCTAATTGGCGACGCCTGTCTGGTCTACTTGGATGACATCATCATCGTGGGCCGTACGTTTGAGGAACACCTTCAAAACTTGGAACGCGTGCTCATGAAGATTAAGAGTGCCAACCTCAAGTTGAGTCCGAAGAAATGTTCGCTATTCAAACGGCAAGTCAACTTTTTGGGGTATGTAGTGTCGGAAGAAGGTATCCGCATGGATCCAGATAAAATCGCAGCTGTAAAGGATTGGCCGGTTCCAAAAGACAAGACGCAGGTTAGAGCATTTTTGGGTTTGTGCTTCTATTACCGACGTTTTGTGAAGAACTTTGCAGATATAGCAAAACCTCTGCATAAGCTAACCGAGAAGAAGCGACATTTCTGCTGGGATGAAAGTTGTAACATCGCATTCCAGGAGCTCAAGGACCGTCTGTGCAAGACACCTATTTTGGGATACCCTGATGTAAGAAAAGAGTTTATAGTTGACACAGACGCAAGTGATATAGGACTTGGCGGTGTGTTGTCTCAACGTAATGGTGACCAAGAGGTCGTGATAGCGTACTTCAGCAAGTCGTTGTCAAAACCGGAAAGGAACTACTGTGTCACAAGACGCGAATTGCTAGCTGTGGTAAAGTCGTTGCAACATTTTAGCAAATATCTTCTGAGACGAAAATTTCACTTACGAACTAACCATGCTGCATTAAAATGGCTATTGCAGTTTAAAAACCCAGAAGGACAAGTTGCGAGGTGGATTGAACTACTGCAGGAATACGACTTTGAGATCGAACATCGCAGCGGGAAATCTCATGGCAACGCAGATGCATTGTCAAGAAGACCTTGTTCTGAAGATTGTAAACATTGTACTAGGCAAGAGAGTAAGGAAGTGGTATCCGTGAGGATGCTCAGGGCAGACCACCTCAGCAACGAGTGGAAGGACAGCTTACTACATGCACAGCAGGAAGATCCGGACATGAAGCCGATTCTGGAATGGATAAAGGCCAGTGCTCCCATGCCCAAGTGGAGTGAAGTCTCAGCGATGAGTTCGACCACTAAAAGCTTTTGGGCCCAGTGGGACAGCTTGCTGCTTCAGGATGGAGTTCTGTGTCGTAAATGGGAAAACGTTCGGGGAGACAGCTGTCATTTGCAAATGGTTGTCCCTAAAGCTAAAGTACCGGATGTTCTACAGCTGTACCATAATGATTGTTCAGGAGGCCATCTAGGAGTTAAACGAACTCTACTGAAGATCCGAGAACGGTTTTACTGGGTCCACTGTCGAAACGATGTCGAGGACTGGTGTCGCAAATGTACAAGTTGTGCGGCTGTAAAGGGACTTCAGACTCGTAGTAGAGGTGCATTGAAGTTGTACAATGTTGGTGTACCATGCGAAAGAATAGCCATTGACGTGGCGGGACCGTTTCCGGAGAGTGAAAGCGGTAACAAGTATTTCATGGTTGTGATGGATTACTTCACTAAGTGGCCAGAAGTCTTCGCCATTCCAAATCAAGAAGCTTCAACAGTTGCTGATAAACTAGTTCATGAAGTCTTCTGTCGTTTTGGTGTACCTTTAGAGATTCACAGCGATCAAGGAAGGAATTTCGAGTCTCAAATATTCCAGGAAACTTGCCGAGTTATGGGTACTCATAAAACAAGAACGACTTCTTATCACCCGCAATCTGATGGAATGGTGGAACGATTTAATCAGACATTGGAGGGGTACCTAGCAAAAATTGTAGACAATCGGCAACGAGATTGGGACAAGCACATACAACCGTTTTTGTTGTCATATCGAAGTTCTGTTCACGAAAGTACAGCAGTGACACCAGCTTTCGCAAACTTTGGAAGGGAATTACGGCTGCCTGCGGACCTGATCACCGGGATACCACCTGATGCCCCACGCAGTATAACCGATTATGCAAATGACTTGCGGAACAAAATGAATGACATTTATGAGCACGTCAGACAATCGGGCCAGCAAATGTCTGAGAAAATGAAAACCCGGTATGACCGCAAAATGAACAATAAAGGGTTCAACGAAAGTTAATTAGTGTGGTTGCATAATCCAGTCCGCAGCAAAGGGAAATCTCCTAAGCTTCAAGCTAAATGGGACGGCCCGTACCGGATTGTGACCAGGATCAACGATGTAACCTACCGGATACAGAAAGGCGCAAGAGGGACTCCTAAGATCGTCCATGTGGATCGCCTAGCGCGTTATTATGGGGCCGATAATGCTCGGGACGAGCATGTCTTAGGAGGGGGCAGTGTTACGCCGCGCTCAAATCAGCGCACTAGCGCCATCTAGTGTCAGGAACGAGAGCGAGAGGAGCTTTGCATTAAATGACATCACAAATCTTTCGACCGACAGCGCCACCCGAAGAACTAAGTTTCTGGAAAATCTACACTCGAATACTCGTTGCCTGGCGCGCATTTACCTGAATGTTTGGGACGCTTCTTTGCTAATTATATAAATAGGCGCTGCAAGATGCGATCGACACAGAGTTGAACTCGGCGACACAAGCGAAGCTTCGGAGCGGAATTAAGTGAATTAGTGTGTTTAATTATTAGTGTTTTGACTTTAATTTGTGTAAAGTAAATTAAAGTGTTAATTTAGGTAATTTTATCGGCAATTTTTATTGTCACGAACCTCAAGCTCGTAACAATAGATTAGATTTAGCCTGTACCATTATTTTCAGTTTGACTAGTGATTACTGTGCCCCAATGTGCATTCATGTTTACTAATTTAATTATTTTTTATTCTAACCTATACAACCAGTATTTACTTACCGTATTTAGTATTTAGTCATTATAATATTACGTTATTTTGCTGGTGCGGCGAGTTTTTGATAGAAATCATGTACAAATTTACTGTAAATCTAACTTTGCACTTCCACCAGTTAAAATCAACTCCAATCCGAGTAATGTTAATTTGTAATATGGTATTTCACTCACTAAATTTCTAATGTAAAGTATATAAATAAATCTAATAAGTTCTTTCAATCATAAATTAATTTGTGAGTCATTTATCTTTAAAAGATACTTATAAGGTAATATCTGTAGTGAAATAGTTTCCCTGTATATCAAATAACTGCTATTACACAGCCTCTTTTATACTTGCACACCTACTGTACAGCGCTACCAACGCCTAAATCTGTATAATTTGTGCCGACTTTTTACTTATAAGAACCGCATAAGCGCTTATATAACCTCTGTACAGCCAGAAAATGCAGCCTCTAGTATAAAAAGGAAGGAAGAAAGAAATTATAATTGTCATTTAATATCACCACATTTTACTCGTGTAAATTAGGTTATTACTTATTAATTTTTAATTAGTGTAAGATAGTGGTAGACATTGTAAGTACGGGTGTGATATTACCTTCCAGCTAACTAACATAAATAAAATATTATCATGTCGCCGAGGCAATTCTGTTAATTCTGTACTTCAAAGTAAAGTAATTAGCATATATTAATACAGCTATTAGGTTTGGTGATTTTCTTTCATATTTGTTAGGTGAGTTACATTTCATTGAATTATTAGAGAAATATTGTTCTGTCTTTCTCAAAAGGAATTCTCTGAGTTTGACGCCCGTGCCTCGGAAAGCACGCAAAATCCATTTGTTCTGCGCCTGTTTCCTTTTTCGTTGTGTCGGATTGAAGTCCCATCAGACTAAAAGAGTGAGGGAATAGAAAATGTTCTCTTGCTTGCGTACACACACATGTAATAAAATACGTGGTAGAGCCACGCTGCAGCCATATTATTGTTGTAGCATGATTGTGTCGGCTCGACCGGGGTAGGTCCAGGCTCTCACAGAATACCAGCGAAAATAGCAACTACACGTTGCTGCTGTGTTTTGTATAGTGATTATAGAGAATCAAAGCCTTTTTTTACTTTAATCAAGGCATTTTAGTCCTAAAGGATGACGCATCTGCATTTTAATTCTTAATTTAGCATAAATGAAGATGTATACCGGCCACATCATCGACTCATCATCACTTGGATTCTGTGTTCATTTGTCACTAATTTTATATGGAAAATCTATTCAGGAAAGAATTATTGCCATAAAATGAACATGACAAACAAGCTCACAGTTCAACTGGTGGTAAGTCCATTAAGAATCAAAATGCAGATGCCAAGTTTGCGTTGAGACTGGCCACCGCCGTGACCCAAGTTCTGTCAGTTAATTAATGTATGTACTATGTTGATAGTACAACAGATCTTTGAAAGCCTGTAGTTATCCACTGTTGGAGATAGATCTCGTTAAATGCAGAACGTATTGTAACTACTGACTATAATAACCACACGAGGTAGATTGGCGATCGAAGTATCTTATGAAAGACATGTGACAGTTTTGACATCGTCCACGTGGCCAGTTTGAATATGCATATCAATTATTATTAGTAATTATAATGTTTTTATTGTTTATTGATGACAAACGAGCAAAAATCCTACCTGATGGTATGTCGGTGCTGTGACTCATAGACCTCTACACCTCCATCAATTAATCAATTATATAAATATATATATATATATATATATATATATATATATATATATATATATATATATATATATATATATATATACTAGCCTGCCAGGCAGACGTTGTTCTGCCCTTTTCTACGACCCTGTCATGTCCTATTAAGAATCCTTAAATTCGCAAAAAATAAATTGTGGGTTACTCATGGGCAAAAAAACTATCCTATCTCTCAAACTCTCTCCCAAACTGCACACGGTGTGCAAATTTCATTAAAATCGGTTAAGTAGTTTAGGAGCCTATCGTGGACAAACAACGTGACACGTAATTTATATATATTAAGAAGATAATCCACAAAACGGCATATTTTCGCATATCTCACTTAAGTAGCAACCATGGAGGTTAAGGAGAAGGAGAATGTCCGTGGAGTTTTTATATGTTTTGTTTTTATTTTAATTTTTTAAATAATTGTAAAGAATAAAACAGACATATGTCACAAATAAGTAATCAAAATATTATTCCTGTAATTTTGACAAAACATGTCATCGCTAACGTATTGCAAAAATGTAAATTGCTTTATTTAGACTTTTTTGTTTTTAAAAGGAACCGTTTCAAACGTAGCATTGACGCATGCGCAGTACGGGTACGTACTGCGCATGCGTCAATGCGCTTGAAAGCGTATGTATTGTGACTGTCAAATTATATACAAATATATTTTGGAATAAAATAATATTGCGAATATGAATTGAAATGTAAGCTATCCTATCTCTCAAGTTGGACCAAACTGCACACGTTGTGTAAATTTGATCAAAATCGGTTAAGTAGTTTAGGAGTCCATCGCGGACAAACAACGTGACACGTACTTTATATATATCAGAAGATATATATATATATATATATATATATATATATATATATATATATATATATATATATATATATATGTTGTCGACTCATGTGGACTAATATGGAATGCCTAGTTACCAGAAAAAAGTGTCTCCAGTTTTTTAAACTTAGCAAAAGCAAAGCTGCTAATTCATAATAGTATTCTGAGAGAGCTTGGTCCTTCCCCGCTAGAACCGTACTAGTAGTGGTTATGAGTGTTGTGCCAACGTCAACCATAATTTAACTGCAGCACTACCATTAACAATACAAATTTATATCACCAAGAATAATTAACTATATCCTGTATCTACCAAAGTAGAGATAATTAGTTAATAGCTATTAAGCTTCATTGACTTATTTATCGTTATCAATATCAAATTATTGGTTGATTGGTTAGTGGATTATCGGATACAAATAAACATTATCCGTTCAGAAATATTGATTACATCTTTCTTTTTAAATATTACTAAGCAATAAGAGAAAGTAAAAATTTACCAAATCATAAGCATGACATGGACTTCTGTAAGGTATTTTATTGATTAAAGGATTTTAGCATCAAATTAAAATATTGTTTTTGACCACGTATTTGAGCAAAAACATTGTTTTTGGGTTATATTTTGAACTTTCTTCTTCTGTGATTGAAGATGATATCGTTGGTGGATTTATTCTTGTTGCTTGCATCATCATCGTCATCACCATCATTTAAACCCTTCACAAGTCCACTCTTGAAAGTAGGCCTTCCCCAAGGAATGTTACAAAACAAGGTCCTGAGCCACCTGCATCCCTCGCCTTCCTGCATGTCTTACCGCCCCAACTTCGTCTAGCGGTACGAGGCTGCCGCTTCCTTATGACATTGATATTCTTATCATGAAGTTAGAAGGGTGAATCGTAGCTGCCGCTTACCACGTTTTTATCATTTCAGTAGTAGGAGGATTTTTTTAATAATTTTAATCCCCATAAATCTGTAAGCTATTCTATTACGCTAGTATTCCGTGAGGGCATTGTCCTTCCCCCGGTCGAGCAGACGTATTCGTGCTAAATCCGTAACATAAGTGCGGTATGGCTCTGCTACGACGCTGACGCTGACTTTGACGCTGGAGCCCGCGTCGATGGTCTAGATATTTTAAGTCTGGTGTATAAAAAATAGTAATCTCTCAGAAGCCTTTAAATTTTAAATACATTTTCATAGTTGCCTCTTATAACACCGAAAAAATGTTACGATGGGTTATTTAACGCTGGTTTAGGCAGAGAGATAGAGATAGATATGAGAAGTAGCTATTCAATTAGTCTAGTCCACTTCTACTTCATTAGTCCGTAAAAGATCACTTCAGAGTTAGCCTCCCAATTGCAAGAGTTTGCTATAATCACAACGTCTGGCAGCTGGATTGACTATCGCAGTAAGTGATATCTCGCACTATTTACTTTAGTGTTTAAATAATTAAAAAAAATTAAATTAAATTTAAATTAAAAAATTGAAACAAAGAAATAAACACTTCATTTTAACACATTTATAACAAAGATACTATAATTATCATTATTCTTATTTTGATAAATACGTTCTTTTATCTATTTTTTTCTTCATTTTTATCACCAAGCCACATAACACAAAACTAAATACACAATCGATAAAGCTTATTGACAACAATAATGCGCATCACTATGCTCGCCCCTAAAGCCCGTGAGTGGAAGAGAGAGCGAAATAATCCGATGACTTATGACCCAAAACGAAAGAACAAAAAGTTTGTCGTTTCGTCGCAGCTTCACACGGGCTATTTTCTGGATCTTCCAGCAGCGCTATCTGCTGCGTCTGATTGAGAATCTAACCATCCAGAAACCCACTCAAACACACATAAAATTTTATTAGAATTGGTCGAGCCAGTTTCCAGTTTTGACGAGACTAATTTAACGAGGACGGCAATTGATTTTTATATAAAGATATTTGACATGAGTGGCCAAATCACAACGATGAATTTCAATAATGACCAAAAATCCTAAGAGAATGCTGCCAGATGCCAGCAGCCATGAGATCTTTCTGTTCTTTCGTAATCTTTCTGGTCTCTTCTCTACCTCTAAAGTCTCTCTTGCAACGAAATGGGAAGTAAGAATGTCTTACATCGAACGATTCGTAATCATTTTATTAAAAACAAATCAATCACAAAATGTGTAAGGTACCCTTGGTAAATACTTGGCCAATATCATGGCGGATGTCCATTATTTTGAAATGTTAATAAATCTATCAACTAAAATCCGCGTAAAAAAGTAAAACTATTTGTCTTACCTAGTATGAAGAGCTGGTGCCACAATCCCTCAATGGTGAGCACTATCCTCTTCACCACTCATCCCGCACACTATACACGTAGTTTATGTATTTTAAGTTTTACTAAAAATATATATTTCACATCGTACTCTAATAGGTCTCATGATTAGCGTAGCATACAATTCTAGGTATGTGCTTATGACACAAAATCGTAAATTAATCTTATATGCACTTATATAGAAAATTATTCATGTAGTTTAGTGTATTGTAGAACATCTTATATTTAAATTTAAAATGAAGTATTTAACTTTCTGGCATATATTCGGAAAACTCTGATAGAATTTAATTTCGCAACGTTCAACAGTTAATCACTCTATGAGACGGGAGTTTCAAGTCATGTGATACGAGAGTAAACTTTTTTGGAAGATAAGTTTATTCTGTATTGTTAAATGTACATATTATTAAGGTAAGGGAGAAATGTAAAGTGAATTTTTCTATAAAATAATAACTGTAATAATGATTGACTTTCATGTTAAATAACACTATTCACTTTTTTAATTAGAATAATGTGGCTCTTAAAAATATTTGGCACAACCACATATTTCGTTAGTCTTGATAATTAAACTAGTAGATTAAGAAGCGAGGAATACAGTTAGCACAGGATGCACTAGTCGAAAGTTGATGATGAGCGAGGTATAAAATAACCCCACCAATAACATAAATGTAAAAGGAGGCCAAGTTCTGTACAAACAAAGATCGGGGTTATCGACTTCGCGAAAAAGGGTTGGATTGACATCTGATCCATAAGAATGAAAAAAATCTCAAGAAGCTGTAAGGTACAAGTCCTAAATAGACTTGTGTGTAGAGTCCAAATCTTCAGACTTCTATCGAAAAAGTCATAAATGATTTTCCGTCAGCATGTCAGAAATGAAAAAGACAATAAGGGTAAATACTTCGACTAAATAAATATATTATTTCTTAGAAGAAAAGGCGTTTGAATTTTAAATATGAAATAACAATTTCATACTTAACCAACGTATAGGTTTGTTTGTCACTTAAATTTTACGTCATATATACGTCACACTCCTGGGCACGGGCCTCCTCTCATTTCTGAGAAGGTCCACCACTATACACCAATAGGCGTTGACGGGTTTCAAAATATTAGTTTTTAAATTTCAGAATTTGCTGGTTTCCTCACGATGTTTTCTTTTACCGCCGAGAAATTTGTAAATCAGCACCTAAAATTGCAATTAACAAGTTAGCTGTGCCATTTCGCTAAGACTGAGCTATCGCAGCTCCTAAGCTAACATGATAAATTGAGTTCCACATTATATTTTATAAACAGTTCAGATACATTTTGTATAGTTTCTCTCTAGAAGTAAGTATTTGCAATCACCGTAACTCCTGACTTGGGAACTGGCGACAACAGCATAAAATAATTCGCATCGTAGACGCTATTGTTTTATACTATTTGGCATGAGTCAGGCAATTGCAAGGCGCTAGTTCCGAGGGGAACGGTTAGCGTTGCGCGGGAAGGGGGCGCTCGCTGTGCGCCTGCGGCGCTGCCAGCGAGCGCAGTCGGCAGAAATCTTTGGAGCGCTGAGGCCGCGCCGGTGGGGGTCGCGAGATTAGCCTAGAACATTCTTAGTGAGCGAGCCGTGTCGATTAGATGTCGCGAGTTTTGATAAGATTTGCCGCGTCGAATAACGACGGCCTCCATGATGATTTTGTCGTTAATATACGTGACAACGAGGCTTTTTGGAGAATTTTGCTTTCGTGTGGAAAGCTAAACTTTGTGATCTGGGTGTAGATCGCGTTCCCTCCGATTACATTTGTGCTAATTGACGTTGGACTTCAGCTCCGATAGCAGCTTTCGCCCTCTGGAGTGATTGTACAAGAGGAGCTGAGCAGCGCATGTGGTTCTGATATCTAATTATATCGGTGACGTCAGGTTACATTACACACTTCTCACACACCACTCATACATATCATTTACTTGCCTCTGATGACGCCTTGTGGTCGACCCTACACTCCGGAATTCGGTACGTTTGTGATTGACTATAGCAACCGTTATAAATTAATTATCCATAGGCCATTTGTGGCCCGACCCTTGGTTACTCGTCGAGTTGGACTACTATGGGCCCTAGTCCAGTCGACTTTTGTTGGGGTAACTGGGGGCCGTAACATTGCTGTGGTAGCAGAGCATGATTGAATGTTTCGACAATCACGCCCGGCCGTAATATAATAATTTTTTTTGTTGTTCTATGGGCGCTAGTCCAACTCGACGGGTAACTAAGGGCCGTAACAAGATGGTTATTGAATGCCATTTATTGCCACCTACGAAGGTTAAGTACAAACAATTTTAAGCGTTTTCCATGGTCGCTTATTACAACACGCTCGGATAGGTGATTATTGATAGAATCTTTTGCCCCACCGCCACTCTTTATTTATTACTGTTATATTTTTAACGTATTACGTCATTATGTCCTTTACTCACAAGCTTTTGCGAGACATTTGCGTAAATAAATAAAATAGAACTGTTTATTTCATTCGTTTAGAATATTTTAAGATAAAATACGTAAAATGAAAAATAAAATAAAAGTGAAATATTCATTTTTTATTGAAACTTCCCGATCTCATGCTATAACATGGGAAATACTTCCGACATTCCAGTCGATTTTCCACGTTGCTCATTGACAGAGTGTACTGACTGGTGCCGAAACAATCGTGCTTAACGTTTCACCTTAAGTGATTCTTTTGCGTCATACTTGTTTAAAATATAATCGGTTTCAATGAAGAATCTCATATTGCGAGGTGATGATTTGTTTTATTGTATAAGGTGGGTTATATATTTTTTGATACATGACGTATTAACTAAAAATAGGTTATTTACATCGTACAGCTGAAGCTCTTAAGCAACTTTTATAAAAAACAGGTTTAATTTAAAAATTTCTTAAGTATCTGAATCAAAAATAAAAATCTCAGTTGCAGTAATTCATTATAAGGAAATTAAAATAATGATGCGTTCATAAAAAAGCACCTTATAAGGGTTCTCAAGCGTTTTCCTGCTAATAATGTCATAAAATGTGGCGCAATGAACGCTTTTTGAATAAAAACAAATCTACCGGCACCTTGCACTTAAAAATCTGTCAAACTACGTTTATCAAGCTACATACATACATGCATACATTATTACATACATACACATTTCTTGGTGCACTCTATATAACCTCACTCTCATAATCCGATGAGACGGTAAACTGACACGACCGGAGAGAGATCAGGTGCAGGACCAAAGGCTTTACGTGCTTCCCGAGGCCTGAGGGTAAGACACCGCCAGCTTTCTGATTGCGGGCAGCTACTGAGAAATTATTGACGGAAACCCTCAATAATTGATTTTTGAACCCAGGACCATGAGATCAGCACCCGCAATACTACAACCGCTAGACCAACGAGGCAGTCACATAAATACCTACATACAACCATAACATACATACGTAACGCTCCTTGAGTAGCTGGGTGAAGAAATGTATACATTTCCTTTTTATTAACACGTTTTTATTGCTTCGCTTTATTGATCGTAACTGGACGACAGATTTGGAACCACGTCGACTACTATATACTGTCGATTCCCAACTTGATTAGGGTAGGGAATGGTAAGTAATTATACCAGATTTTTGGAGATAAAAATAAACGTTTAAGATAATTTGGCACATAATGTCAACCCTACGGCGACCGAGTTTGTAATATTTAACTGTCACCTCGTTTCGGATGCCGGCTAACACCCTCTTATAAATTCAGAGTTGTTGCTTCATAATTCTCTTCTTTCTTATTTGCATTATAAAAACATCAGGTGCGTTAAAATTAAACTGGCGGAACTCTTAACATACAATAACTTTGCTTTTTAACTAAGAATTAAATCATTTTGTTGTAAACGTAGTGATGACATTTCAAGCTTATTTTAAGCCGACGCTCAAAACAAAGTCACGCAAAGTAGAATTGAATTTCAATGTAGTTAATTAGGTTCTACTAACTAAGTATAATTTGTATTCATTCTAAATGCTGTGATATATATAAATATGTGAATACACAAATTAATAATGTTATATGAATATATAATAATATGAAGTAAATACATACGACTTGTTCGTATGTACTCATGTTATTACTTGATCTTGAATAAAGAAGTAAGAAATACTAACTGAAAAGGAACCGGCCAGGCTTAAACGTTCAACTAAGAAACAGAAGGGAGGAATCGAGGCTTCTCTCGATCCGGCCTCCTATCACGCCTACGTTGGATTCGGGAACAACGTATGTGATCTCCGCAATGGAGTAACACACAAGGCCGATAACCTCTTCCTTTTCAGAAAATAGGTTCAGGCGGGGATTACGGGTCTTCCGAAGTCGTCCCGGTCCCAACGCCTTAATTCTTCGATGTGGACTGTATAATTTTGAGGGATGAATTTCTTGGGAATAAAACAGCAATTATCTTCAAACCGTTCCGTGAGAGAGTAATCACTTTTCCCTATCACTTCTCTATACTTTTTCTTCTTGTTGACTGCTGGTCTTGCACTTTTTCCGAAGTAATCCCGAAGGATTCCCGAACTTCCCCGAACGAATTGCAAGGGGGGTTGTCGTCTTCATGTGCCTAAGCACATGCAGGTTTCGGGTCTCGGGGTAAGCCCCCATTACCCGTGCTGTCCTCGCGGTCCACCACTATGGACCGGTCCTGGGAGCCTTCTATTGGCATTGTAGGTGTTTAAGCGATTTTTGTCGCAATCGGTAAATTTTTCGTAGTCGATTATGACTACGAAAAAAGGAGGTTATCTAATAAAGTCGGAGTTGGCCTTTCAGCGGCATTGAGGGTTGTTACTCGACTCTCTAATCGATATAGAGAGGAGTTCTCTTGGATAGGGTCGCCCGTCCGGAGGGCGAGTGTGTAGCGGCGCAAAGTTGTTTAGATGTATATGTGGCCCGTTGTCTGCACGGTCGAACATTCCGCGCGCCAACCGGGCTACAAATTCCTGTATGGTTTCGATCTTCAGGTTGGCCGCTATGACGTCATTCCGGACGTAGCGTCCCGCACCGACGATGGTTCTTAACGCCATATTTTGCTGGGCCTGCAGTCGCCGCCTCAGAGGCTCGCTCAGAAGCGCGTACCAGGAACGAATTGCAAGAAAACTCGTTTACTGAGCTACGCCTGAGCTATACGCGAAAGTGAGCCGCGCCATTTGCGCGCCTGCGCAACTCAATTACATCAATTTGTACTATCACTCTCTCACGGTTTTCTCAATAATTTATTTTGTATAAGACATAAATTTATACAATTTACTTATAAAGATAGCACAAAAAATATCTTTACTACGATATACGTTACATTTTCATATCACAAAAAATCTTTTATTTATTTAACAAAATATGCCTATTTTACTCACATGTTCAAAGTTGAAATTTCTTGAATATTTAACATAGAAAGTTAAAACAATGTTTCCCACTTAAAATTATACATATCTTAACCAATACAACAGTTTAATTTACATTTTCTCTATACATTTCACTATTAAAACACTTTTAAATTTCTTATACAAAACTATCATTATTTCACTTATTCACAGGAATTTTCACATAAAAATAACACAGAATTCACCTCTTTTGCACGTACAATCAATCTGAAATGTTTTACAAGTCATTTTTACATAAATTGCTGAAATTGCAAATATCTAAATTTCTACATATTTGGCCTCCTAAGTACGTGGCTAGCGTGCGTCTATGATCTCACACTATTTGAACAACTAACCTTTGCACGGCTATCGACTATCAGTAAAAATGGAAAGTCTAATATCAACAATACTAGGTGAATAAATGATTCTACATAATTCTCAAACTGTAGGAAACTATTTCTAATCAGATTCTTATCAGTTATCATGTCTCTTATCAGATAACACAGACAAAATATTTCATGAATCAATACATTGAAAATAGGCATTTGTTTTCATACAAAACATATCAAACTTACATAACACAATACTTATGCAATTAATTTCCATTAATTCTACTTATTCACAGCGATCATCTCTACTGGGGAACAAATCCGGTCTCTAACTTTATTTTAATATTTCTTCAAATCAACATCATTGGAAAGATGATTTGAACCGGGGAACAAATCCGGTAACATAATTTATATCTTAAAAATTCCCTATATGAATTTATTAAGAGATATTACTAAGAAAACAATAATCTATTCCGACCTGGGAGTCGAACCCAAGACCTTCATATCATTAATTCGATATTTCTTCAAGATTTAACTAAGCATTTTCTTATTAGAATACTGTTGCTTGACAATTTGCTTTTTAGAAGCTATTCGTAATCGGTTAACTAATAAATTGAAACATTCTTGTAGGCGCGTCGCCAACAATCTCCCCCCCCCCCCGTGCATCAGCACCATCATTTCGGAGGCGTCGCGGGTACCAGGACTATTATTCTGGATGTAGGTCTCCTCAAGATACCTGTGCTAGTAATGACGTCAACCACTCTGGTGTGACCGTCTGGTCCCGGTAGCGTCCTATTAATCTTGCCTTTGGGCCACGTATTTCGTGGCAACGAATGATCTATTATCAAGACAATATCACCTTCTTTAGGTTCCATAAACTTTAAAGGTGGTTCATTGTGAGCTATTCTCTCCAGAGGAATATTTCCTTGTGGCACGTTCTGCGGCTTTGACCTGTATGTCCTGCACCACTGACAGTGATGTGACACACTTCGTACTACATTACGCAAGTACAAGACATAATATTTTTGGTTCACCTCATTCATCACCGTCTGGTGGTTGGCATGTCCAAAATGATGATGAACTTCTCTAATCATCATTTTAACGATTTCATGTTTACCGTCTAATACGACAGGTTTTCTACTTTCCTCGGTCAAATTAGACTTGAAAGGTAAACGCCCATTTGAACGGAGTAAGTTATCTTCTCCTATTTCCATAGATAATTTACTTAAACGTGAACTTTTTTCAACACTTTTGCCTGCTTTCAAGCATTTTATTTCCGAATAAAAACACTCGTCTTGAACGAACTTCCAAATTAATAATTCCGCTTGTTTCAAGAACGCTATGTCCAACGCGCCATCGGGTCCTTTAACCGACTTTGCTAAAACTTTGTTGGAACACATAACCGACTTTTCGGTTGCGTCGTCGGGTCCTTTAACCGACTTTCTTAAACTCTTGAATTTTTCTACCGCTTGTAAGGTGCGTGTAGTTGCCCCAAGGAATTTCTTAAAGCTGCTAAATCGTCCGTAGTCGGGTAGACTTAACGGTTCTTGCTTTCTCAGCGCATTTCTATTCTTCACATATATAGCGATGCATGGTGATGATGCCGCTCCAAATATGAGTGACGTCATTCTATACTCTTCCGGTGGCGCGTCACGATTGTGGCGCCATAAGAACCGAAGGCTATCCCTGTCTTCTTCTCGGATTTTCACTTGCAGGAACATTTTTTGTCTGCCATTACTGCCATGCTTCCTTCTCTGAATCGTAGCAGAACTCCAAACAACGACTTCAATAAGTCCGGTCCGGTTAACAATGCATTATTGAGACAACGTCCGCCCGCCCTAGAGGCGGCGTCGAAAACTATTCTTATTTCTTTTTTTGTGGGTGAGTCACTGCGAAGTGAGGAAGGTACCACGTGCGTGGGGAAATGGAAATATGGTTCACTTTCTCTGCGTAACCGTTAACGATGAGATTTTCAATTTGCTTCTCATATTCCTTTTTCAACTCGCTATTTTTGTCGAGCTTCTTTTCGATATTAAACAGGCGACTTTCAACCTGCGCTCTATTCGACGGCATGCACTCATTATCTGTGCGCCACAACAAAGCAGTCTCGTACCTATTATTAGGTATACGACGTACCGTTTTGCTCAAAATATTTAAAGCTCGTTCTTCTGGGTCGTTTGCGGGCTTTCGCGCTGACACTCCCAGAGATTCCAAACTAAAATAATCCTTGATTAACTTATCCATGTCCTCCTCCTTCTTGGTGGAAATGTGGTTAACAATCTTGATTGGTTTGATGCCACATGATATGTGACCATGTAAAACCCATCCAAGTTTGGTGAGCGATGCTACAGGTAGGTTCTTACCTCCTGAAATTAATTCACGAGTAACTATGAGATGCCAATTGTCCTGGCCAATTAGTATGGTAGGTCTGGTCTGGACCTCTCATACATCAACTCGTCCTTAATCGGTGTCAAATGAGAAAACCGTTGGAATAATTCTCGGCTCACTGACTGCGGAGAAAGGTTAAGTGACTTAATTGTTTGTACACTTATCTCTTCTTAAAGTCTTTCGAGTAAATGCCTTTTATCTTAACGTTTAAGCGATACGAACTGTCGTCGTTGATTCGCTTACCTCCCACGGCTTCAATACGTAATTCTTCTTTACGTCCGCGAGGCGCTAACTTATGAGCCATCCACTCCTCTATGAGTGTCATGGTCGATGCCTCATCCAGAAGAGCTGTTGTCTTGACCTTTCCTCTAGGTCCATACAACTCAACCGGTATAATCTTTAAGTATGCACATGCCAATGCATTTACTGTACTAACAGTTGTAATTTGAGCCTCTTTACCCCCCTCGTCCCCTTGCGGCGAGGTATTATCATTGGGATATCGGTGTAGCATTCGATGATGTGACATTCTACATACCTCTACACCACATTTTTTCCCTCTGCACTCTAACCTCCTATGGTTAGGTGACAAACATTGAAAGCATACTTTCGCTTTTATAACCGCGTCCCATTTCTCGCGATTATTCATGTCCTTAAACTTGTAACAACTTACTATAGAGTGCTCCTTGTTACATATAACACACTTATGTGTTACCCGACTTACAGGCTTATCCTGGGTTATCACAACCACTTGTCGGTTGTGCCCTTTATTATTTCGTCGTTCTAGACGCTCGCTCGTATTACTTCGTTGCTCATAGCGCTCGCTCTTGACACGGTTGCGTACAGACCCCTTTGCAGTGTGTACAGTTTGCTTCCTGAATTCAGGACGCTTCCGTTTTTCAGGCACATTTTCATTGCTTAAGGACGTTCCAAATTGTTCACTCAGTAAATTTAAAAACTTGGCCATCTTCTGTAGCTCTGGCTCCAAAGGATGCTGAGCTCGATATTCAAACCATTTAAATTTAATCATGGTTCCGAGTTTCTCCACTATACGGCTTAGTAACTCCGGTGAGTATAAGTACTGTGGTTGATTCAACGCTTGTATTGTGGCAACCACGTTCGTAATACGACTTGCAAAATATCCTATATTCCGCAAAATAAAAAAATGCAAAATATCTTATATATACATCTCAACCCTACCGAATCTTCTTTCGAGAGCGTTCATTATTTCTTCAGGTTCACACAAAGTAAACAACAATGACTTAACCGCTTCCTTAGCGGTGCCCTTTAATGCCCTCCTAAGGCGTGCCACATTCTGCACCCCTGAAAATTGGCTTCTTGTGTTTTCAAACACTGTTTTGAAAACTATCATATTCACCCGGGTCTCTATCGAACACTGGTAATACCTGGAGGAAATGAAGCTGGGAAGACTTATCTTTTCCCGCTATCTTTATTGGACTCACAATCGCTTCTGTCAATTCTGACACCTCACTCGCGTGTGCTTTCTGTGCATTTCCTTGGTTGCGCTCGATCTCCGCCCCTTTGCGGCGTGATCACTTACACGCGTCCTTATCAGTAATATCGGGTTGCGTTACACTAACCGGCGCGCTCATTATGGTCTGTTGAACCCAACTCCTTACGAAAGGTTCCACCTGAGTATTTCGCTCTTCATCATCCTCACTCGAGTCGATCTCCTCTTCTCGGTTGAGTCGTCCCAACTCCAATTGAGACTTGGCTAAGGCAGCAGCTGCCTGCGCTCGTTCGAGCTCTGAGCGTTCGAATTTAATCCGCGCCTCTAATTCGGCTTTCAGCCTCGCCGATCGCGATGACCTACTACCTCTCTGTGACCCTTTGTCACTAGTGTGCCCGATTACTGTCCTTGACGATGCCGCTTCTTCGGTCCTTTGACCTACTTTTTCGACTACCGTTTCACTCCTGGACATAACGGATTGTTGTGCGGTACTGGCCTGCGTACCACTGGTGTCCGTCCTGTTGCTTGTCGTTGCCATGGACGTCCCTGAGTCCCACGAGCATGTGGACGTATCGATGGTGGCTCCACTTGAAGGAGTTGCCCCACTCGAAGCAGCAGCTGTGGTCGCTCCAGATGATTCCACCTCTTTAGCCTTTCTTGAGAGCCCTGTTCTTGTCCTGCTTCCTTCGCTCCTCCCTGTCTGGTCTTGTGCCTACTTCATCTTGCAGGAAGGCTGTCCCTACGGTCCCTACAACCCCTTACCTACAACCCTTCTACACCCCAACCAAAACTTACTACCCCCCCCCCCTTTATCTCCCAACCCTACAACCCCTTACCTACCCTAACAGCCCTATCAGCCATATCAATCCTGAGCGGGGCCTACTGAGGTGAGCCGTCCAGGGATGGAGTCGTGCAGGAATGGAATGGAGGAAAGGTTTAGGAACTGCCCCGCCAAGGAATATGACGAAACAGTCGAGCGGTAGTGCAAGCGCAGTCTCGCTCGAGAGAACTGCTCCACCCGAAGGTGTTGTGCCAGAGCCCGACCGTTTGGCACCGTTAGGTGGTCGGGATGTATGCTGCGCTTCGTCGCCCTGTCGCCGGTGACGCCTCGTACAAGCGCCCTCCTCCCGCCGCCGGCCGGGATGCAGTCAGGTGCCCACGAGCCTGCCTGGCAGCAGCAGCGGTGGATGCTCCGATGCTGATATTCTTCTTCTTGCACCCTCTGATGACCTTACAGGAAATGCCGGACACGGTCGTCCGACAGGAAATGCCAGACACGGTCGTCCGACAGGAAATGCAAACTATGGCCATCCAGTGGAAAATGCCGAGCACGCTTGCCCGACAGGAAAAAAATGTTAAGCCCTGCTTGGTCACGATGAGCACCTTTAAAAGGCACCTGCGCCTGGTTGCGATACGTGCCCCATGCGAGCACACGCGCCAAGCCGCAATCCCGGTTTTCTTTCTTGCGGTAGTTCCAGGTCCAGTCCTACTGCGCTGACCTGGTCTTCTGGCCTTTGGTCCTGTTGCTTCAGCTCAAACCTCCGGCTTCCTTCGGTTGCTGATCTTCACTCGGCTCCGAAGGTCTTCTTTCTCCATAACCAGCAGTCCACTGCTGGTTCCTTGATCCTGGCTGCGAAGGACCAATTGAAAAGGAACCGGGCAGTCCATCACTGGTTCCTTGATCCGGCTCGAAGGACCAATTGAAAAGGAACCAGGCGGGCGTAAACTTTAAATTAAGAAACAGAAGGGAGGAATCGAGGCTTCTCTCGATCCGGCCTCCTATAACGCCTACGTTGGGTTCGGGAACAACGTATGTGATCTTCGCAACGGAGTAACGCACAAAGGCGATAACCTCTTCCTTTTCAGAAAATAGGTTCAGGCGGGGATTACGGGTCTTCCGAAATCGTCCTGGTCCCAACGCCTTAATTCTTCGATGTGGTCTGTATAATTTTGAGGGATGAATTTCTTGGGAATAAAACAGCAATTATTTTCAAACCGTTCCGTGAGAGAGTAATCACTTTTCCCTATCACTTCCCTACACTTTTTCTTCTTATTGACTGCTGGTCTTGCACTTTTTCCGAAGTAATCCCGAAGGATTCCCGAACTTACCCGAACGAATTGCAAGAAAACTCGTTTACTGAGCTACCCCTGAGCTATACGCGAAAGTGAGCCGCGCCATTTGCGCGCCTGCGCAACTCAATTACATCAGTTTGTACTATCACTCTCTCACGGTTTTCTCAATAATTTATTTTGTATAAGACATACATTTATACAATTTACTTATAAAGATAGCACAAAAAATATCTTTACTACGATATACGTTACATTTTCATATCACAAAAAATCTTTTATTTATTTAACAAAACATGCCCATTTTACTCACATCTTCAAAGTTGAAATTTCTTAAATATTTAACATAGAAAGTTAAAACAATGTTTCTCACTTGAAATTATACATATCTTAACCAATACAACAGTACTATTAAGAGATATTATTAAGAAAACAATAAACTATTGGCTATCCGGCCTGGGAGTCGAACCCAAGACCTTCATATCATTAATTCGATATTTCTTCAAGATTTAACTAAGCATTTTCTTATTAGAATACTGTTGCTTGACAATTTGCTTTTTAGAAGCTATTCGTAATCGGTTAACTAATAAATTGAAACATTCTTATAGGCGCGTCGCCAACACTAACAAATATAGGTAGGTAATAGTAGATTGTATTGTTAAATAGGTAAATTATATCGAGAACAGTATTTAAATTTTGTCATTTATTTTGTATACATATTATATTTGATTATTTAATATATTATTACATAATATTATTTCACAATTACATTTTAATGATATTTTTATCTGAATATTTTAAAAGGTATCTATGACAAGTATAAAAAACATAATATATGTTTATCAAAACTTATTATAACATAACATTTAAATTACAAATATATTTATTTAAATTAGAAGAAGAGTCGTTCATAAATGCTGGGCACGCGATAGCTAAAATTGGACGAATTTATTCCACCTTCACATTAGTGTGGAAACCTAAAAGTAAAATGTAAGAATAATAAGCAGATTTAAACATTAAAATTTTTGCCTTATAATAACTTATATATGTATCTACAAAAAATGTGTATAATAATATATTCGTCCTATACTTAAGTACCCACAGAAATGTCGCATCTGAACATATAAATTTCATAATTTATATTCCATGACACAAGATGGCGTCGTAAAAATAATTTGTTTTATTATTAATCTATAATACTTTTTCATTGATTAAGTATCTTATTAACGGATGAAAACTAATTCCTTTGTTTTTACTGACTTTCTTGAATTATTTGTGCAATATCTAAGTACACACGACGGCTTTTTTTTAAATCAACACAACACGTGACTATTCCACAAGCGCCTAGCAAGTAGCTGATTATCTTCGATCATTGTTGATCGAAGCTGATTAAAAGTGCTGTATATGCACCGCAGTTAAGTAGAATAGAGTAGCTGAATGCAGTGTCGCCTATAGTACGTAGTACATAATAGCTCAATGTATAGGGCAGAGCAATATTTATAAACATATAAACATATTAAGAACATAGATTTGAACAATGTTCCTTTATTATTGTTTGGATGGCTTTGAGACTTTTGGATTCTTAGAGAAGCTGAATTCTAGAATGCTATTTATGGCTTTAACACAAAAATAAAAATGAAAAATGATTTGAGTTCTAAAAAATAATTATGATTCGTTAGACGTTATTTTAGCTAGTCTAAAATCATCTTTATGTGCGCCAACGAACCATTTTTCCTTGAGATATTGGTACTTTCGGTTAAACATTAAACAATAGATACAGAATATATGTATGTATATAACTCAATTTAAAAAGTGAAGAAAAGTAAAGTTAAAGCATATATGAGGCGTATAGAATCAAAGGCAGCTAAATCCGTGCAGTACCTGAATTCACTTGAGAATGGCAACCTAAGCGTCACTCAACTAGTAAACAGTTTCACCCATCACTCAGTATCTAAAGCAGCATATCCTTCACAAATAACTTTCAAAAACTCAGCTTAGAATCAAAATCATCTATATCCTCGCATGTGAGAATAAAACAAAGCTAAATTTGCAATCGACCAATCAGAGATCTTCATTGCCGCAAATTCAAAATGGCTGTCAGTTGTGATTTGTACACTGTGGATGTTGTTTGAGTTACGTTATTTTTAGCGAAAATATTAGATTTTGGAAAAGTTGGAACGTTTAAAAGTTATTCAATACTTAATCCAATGTGTAATAAATACCCGACTAGACCAGACCTATTCGGACGGCGGGATAAAGAAATCTACATATTAAATCACGTCGTTGAAATAAATGATGTACTTTCGTTCCTGAGGAGGTCCCCTGACCGCTCAACATTTTTTTAAATTTCTCAGACATGCAGGTTTTCTCACGATGTTTCCCTTCACTGCCAAGCACGAAGTATTTATTTATAATTGCATTTAATAGTTTCATTGGTGCCGGCGGGCATCGGAACCGGGTTGATCAAGTACTGTGAAACAAAAAGCGATCGCTTAGCCCCTGAGCAACCACGACATCATTTTAAATTTAAGATTACACACAAACACACAAACACTCACGCCTGTCACCCAGAGGGGTAGGCAGAGACTACGGACTTCCATTTGGCACGATCCTGACATACCTCTTTCGCCTCTTTTACATCCATATGTCTACGCATACATGCTCGTCGGTTAAGGGTACTTCTAACGTGGCCCATTTTCAAAATATCGCCAATTTGGTCGATAAACTTTTTCCTAGGGCGTCCCTTCCCGACTCGGCCGTTCACATCTGCCATATAAATTTGCTTTGTCACTCTTTCCTCATTCATTCTTTCCACATGACCAAACCACCGAAGCATTCCTTTCTTAATCCTGGTCACAACATCATCTTGCATACCACATTTATCTCTTATCACGCAATTTCTCACCCTGTCATTCAGATTCAACTCTAGCATATTCCTTAAAGACCGCATTTCTACATCATTTATTCTACTTTCGTGCTTCTTCTGCCACACCCAGCTTTCACTACCATACATTAAAGTAGGGACTAACACAGCATTATGAATTACCATACGTGCCTGTTTTGACACATTCTGGTTCTTCATAATAGAGTGTTGTGCCCCATTCACTCTATTCCCTGCATTTACTCGTCGTTCTATATCTCTATCATATCTATTATCCCTGCTAAATACACATCCCAAATACACAAACTCATCCACTTGCTCAATTAACATTATTAATTAACAATTAAGATTATTAAAGTAATAATATAATATCATAACTAATAGTTTTTACTTTGTAAATTATGGTGAACATTCAAGTGAGAATTTTCATGATAAAAATATTTCCCATAACATTTAGGATGGAACATTAAAAAAGAATCAATGGAGATTACAACGAAACGAATATATTAATTTGACTAATATTTACTTCCATAAGCTTTATCAATTCAACTGATTCATCTATTGAAATTTCAATAACTTTGTCTCTGATGTTAAAGCTTATTGACTCTAGTTTCATTCAAAAGAATTAATTCATTGAATATTAATTAGAAATGACTCTTTAATGTTCACCTTTGGTGAAAAATTATGATTGTCGTTTGATAATTTACGCATTTTATTTATGTACGGTAGGCAATTACTTATAAGTTTTTAATTAGCATACGTTAGTGGTGGTGGTGGTAGATGGTAAGCGCTCTCTGTAAATTTCACAGTACGCGAGTAAACTGGGTTCGATCCCCGCCGGCACAAATGATATTGTTTATTGCAATTTTAAGTGCTGATTTAACATTAATGATGTATATATTCAAAGTATGAATAGGAATGAAATGATAAATCTATGGTAATCTGCCATGAGATTCCCTGTAGCAGGCCGGAATCAGGAAATTGGCAGAGTTTGACGCCCGTGCCGTTATAAGCACGCATAATACTTTGGTCCTGCACCTGATCTCTTTTCCGTTGTGTCGGATTGAAGTTCAATCAGACTAAAAGGGTGAGGGAATAGTAAGCGTTCTCTTGCTTGTATGCAAATTATTTATTACATACATGTTATAAAATACGTGGCTCTACCACGTTGCATGCTATATTATGGTCACAATCATGTATCGGCTAGACTGAGGTAGTGCCAGGCTCTCACAGAATTTCAGCGTAAATAGCAACTTAATGCCGCTACTGTGTTTTGTATGGTGAGTGTAGAGAACTGTAGCCCCCTTTTACTGAATTTGAAACATTTTATCTTAGTCCTAAAGGGTGAGATTGCATCTGCATTTTGATTCTAAATCGAAGATACATGTAGTTGTCTACGGGCCGCAGAATCCATTTATCATCACTTAGACTGTGTGCTTATTTCTAATTATTATTTTATAGAAAATCTGCGCAAGGAAGAATTGTTTTTATGGAATAAATATGACAATAAACTCTCAGTCCAATTGGTGATTAGTCGATTAAGAATCATAATACAGATAGCAAGTTTGCGTTGAGGCTGGCCGCCTCTGTGACCCAAATTCCGTCTGGAAGACATAATTATTAAACGATGTACTATGCTAGTAAATCAACAGATATTTGAAAACCTGTAATTATCCACTGTTAGGAATGGATTTCATGGATAGTATTAGCCATTATCGCCACACGAGGTAGATTGGCGAACAAAATATCACATGTAAGATATGTGAAACTTTTATTATTGCCCACGCGGCCAGTTTGATTATGTACATTAAGTATTCTTAGTACTTATGATTTTTTTTATTGTTTATGGATGACAAAAGAGCACAAATTCTACCTGATGGTAAGTGGGTGCTGTGGCTCATAGACCTCTACATCTACCATCATTTAAATATAAAAATGCAGATATATTGACGCCTCCTGAGGACTAAGATGGAATGCCTCGGATCCAGTAAAATGGTCTCTGGTTTTCTATATTCACAATATAAAACACAGCAGAACAGCTGCTAAATCACACTAGTATACTGTGAGAGCGTAGTACTTCCCCGCTAGAACCGACTTATTCTTGGCACAACTATAAATGGCTCTACCACGTATATAAATACTGCGTATAAATTTACATCGCTAAGTATAATTAACTATATCATGCATCTATAAAAATGGAGACACCTAATTAATTAAAAGCTTCGTCCACTTATGTATCGTTATCAATATCAAATTATTGGTTGATTTGATTGGTAGTTATAAGATACAAATGAGCAATCAAATATCTTATAAAATTCAATGTCAAGCTGACGACGGAATCAATTTTCACTTTCTCGTGTAGCTTAGTAATATTTAAACAGAATTTTATGAGGTATTTGATTTACTAACGGAAAATTCGTTAGTAAATCAAATACCTCCAAAATACGGAAAATATGTTAATAAATCAAATATCGCCAAATTAAAATATTGTTTCAGACCGTGTATTACAGGCCACTACTTATGAGTAAATTTTTTTAGTGAACATTCTTCCTCTGTGATCGAAGATGCTATGATTGGTGGATTTTCTCTTGTCGCTTCCATCATCATTGCCAGCAACATAATTTAAGCCCTTTGCAAGGCCACTGTTGAACGTAGACCTCCTCCAAGAAATGCTACAAAGTACGGTCCTAAGCCAACTGCATCCATCGCCCTCCGGCATGTCTTATCAGGTCGTCACTCCATGTTTTTTTTAAATTCATTTATCGAAGTAGTATTCTTACATATTTGCTTGATTTGTATTTTGTACCATTAATCCAATAATGATTTGTATTGGTACTCACATTCGCAACTAACGCACTGCTTTATGTAAATATTTAATGTTAATTTTTAAAAGTAAAAAAAAATACATTTAAATGTACCTTCTACATATACAGGCTATTTCACTATTATACGAACTAAGTTATAACGATGATTCTGATTGATTTTAGAAGGCAAAATTCTCTATATTATCGGAATAATATTTTTTGACTTTTTGTTTATAGTTTTTGTGTTTAAATCTTTTGGAATGTTTTGCGGGATGTTATTTATAATAGTAGGGATTAAAAATTCAATTGTTCGCCTAACATAATAATTTGAGATCCTAGGCACAATCAATTTTGGTTTGGTAATATTTCTTGTAATTACTTTATGGGATACCGGCACTTGGATGCTTTTATTATTGAATTGTTCAATTAATAGAGAGGTTTCATCTGCATAGGTAAAATATTACAGTATTTGAAAATGTCTAGTAAGTTTTCTTTGTATTGTAATATTTTTTGGGGTACAATAAGTTTCAGTAATCTTAGCTGCAGTTTATATAATTTTTCAATATATGAAATAAAGGTTCGTCCATAACTTGAGATTTCGTATGATATGATTGACTCAGCTAAGGCTTTATATATATTCAGTAGGATTTTATACGGTACTTTAGGTTTGAAAATATAGAATGTAGTGCCGGGCCGCCACAACTTCGCCTACTGTTACGAAACTGCTACTCAAGAGTGTCGCTTCTATAAGGCATTGATGTTATTAATATCAAATTAGGTGGATTAACCGTAGCTGCCACTTTCATTATTTCAGTTCAAAGAGGATTATTTGTCATATAATTTTAAGTACCCGGTTGACCGAGCTATGCTCGGTATTTTTCGCTCGATTTTTTTAATTCGTGTGTTTTGGAAATTATATTTAGATACAAATTACATACTGATGAATTATAAATAATATTTTTTGATCTTAGCGACATAACAGAAAAAACTGAACTGGTTATTTGAATAAAAAATCATGAGTGCAATTATTTTTATTTAAATTTTCGTGTTTTTAAAAAATACTAAAAAAGGGCTCGAAAAAAATATATTTTCTCAAAAAAGAAAGAAACTTGAAAAAAAAAATAAAAAAGTCGGTCGGTCGGTCTGGGCTCGAACCGGGGTTTTACGATTTTGTGACCGCCCATTATACCAATAAGCTATTTATAATCATTACCAAACTGTCAAAATTTACCTTCTTATTCTAACTATATTGTAGCAGTTTTTAATTGCCTAAAAACACGGACAAAAAGACATTTTCTAAAAATAAATCTTAGCTAGATCGATTTATTATCCCCGAAACTCCCTGGACACTAAATTTTATGAAAATCGTTGGAGCCGTTTCCGAGATCCCGATTATATATATATATATATATATATATATATATACATATATACAAGAATTGCTCGTTTAATAGTATAGGATTCTTATAAATAAATAAGCTGCTATTTTATGCCAGTATTCTGTGAGAGTATGGTCCTTCTGCGGGTCGAGCATACTCATTCGTTCCACGAGTGAAAATTTCGGGAATCAAGGAAGTAATACAACATTACTATTTAAAAATGTATTTATTGCTTTTCGAAGTATTCTCCGCGAAATTTGACACATTTTTCCATACGATGGAACTAATCATTGAAGCAACCATTCCATTCGGAAGTTGGGGTCTCCAAAATGGCCGTTTTGTAGGCGTCCACAGCTTCTTCAGGTGATGAAAGTCTCTGTCCACGCAATTTATTTTTCATTTTAGGGAAAGTATAGAAATCACTAGGGCTTAGGTCGGGGCTGTACGGCGGATGGTCTAATAATTCTATGTTTTCTTGCACTAAAAACTCTTTTGTTCTGTGTGCGGTGTGAGAACTCGCATTGTCGTGATGGAGGATGATGCGGCGGTTGCAGTTCTCTTTACGGAGTTCAGAAACGACCTGTGGCAAACAAATGCTAGCATACCATTTTGCATTAACCGTTCTTTGTTCCTCAAGAGGAATAGTCGTAACATGGCCGGTTTTGGAGACAAACGTGGTCACCATTTTTTTTGCAACACTCCGTGAACAAACAATTTTTGTTGGCTTTAACTCATTTTCAAACACCCAAACTCGTGGCTGGTTTTTTGTTTCGGGTTCGTACGCGTATATCCAGGATTCGTCACTTGATACGATGTTGTGTACAGCATTTGAGGATCCTGCGTGGAATCTTTCGAGTTCTGACGCACCAAGTAATGCGAGCCGCTTTTTGCTCTTCACAGAGCGAAGGCGGTATCCATCGGGAAAACAACTTTTTACACCTTATTGTTCATACAAGATTATTTGTATTTAACTCATGCCAATGTCTAAAGTTGACTGAATTTCGCGGTATGTCACATGTCGATCTTCATCAATCAGCTTACGCACAGCATCAACGTTTTCTTGGGTGACTGCAGTTTTTGGACGAACTAGACGGGGATCATCACTGAGCTTGACACGTCCACGTTGAAATTCAGCAAACCAGCGATAAATTGTGAATTTGGATGGGGCTTCATCACCAAATGCAGAATTCATCCGGTCAACACACTGTTTTTGTGTTAACCACTTTGAAAGTCATAATAAATCAACGCTCTTGAATTTTCTCGAGTCAATTCCATTTTCTCAACGACTTAACAAGTTTGACAAAATCTTGTGGCAAGACCGAGAATCTTTTTTTAAATAAATAAATGGAATTCGCTTTTTAAAACCAAGGAGTATTCAATTAAAAAGATTTTAATATGACAGGAACAGTGGAAATATGCCATTCCCGATACTTTTAATGCAGCCTAGTACATCCATAATATAGCTTCAACATGGCTCTATCATGTACGAGGACACTTGACGCTGGTGCTGGTCGCCAGTTTGAATATTTTATGTCTCGTGTATAGGAAATAGTTATACCGCCGTCACTCAGAAGCCATTCGATTTTTCCTACATTTTCATAATTACCTTTTATGACACCCACAAAATGTTGCGATTTAATTAGTATAGCGGTTATTTAAAGCTACCGTTAACTTAATAGTGTAATATTTTTTAACGTATTACGTCATAACGTCCTTTACTTACACGTTTTTGTGAGCAAGTGACATATAAAATAAAATAAAACTGTTATTTTTTTCATTCGATTTGAAATTTTTAAGATAAAAATATGTATATTGAACAACAAAATAAAAATGAAATATTCATTTCTTATTAAAACTTCCCGATCTTAAGCTACAGCAAAGAAAATATCTCCGACTTCCCCAGTCGGTTCTCCATGTTGTTTTAATACTGACAAAGAGTATAGAACTGGACTCTGGCGCCGAGACAAAGGTACTAAAGTGATTCTTAAGCGTCACTTCTGTTTAAAATATAATCGGTTTCAATGATAAATCTAATGAGTTGTATTTTTTGTAATACATGATGCATAATCTACGAGTAATTCTCAAAAAAAATGTTATTTACACCGTAGAGCTGAAGCTCCTAAGCAACCATTATAGAAAACAGCATTTACTCAATTCATAAATCTCTTAAGTATCTGAATCAAAAATAAAATTCGCGGTTGCAGTAATTCATCATCATCATCATTACAGCCCTTCACAAGTCCACTGCTGAACATAGGCCTCCCCCAAGTAACGCCACAAAGCACGGTCCTGAGCCACCTGCATCCATCGACTTCCTGCATGTCTTACCAAGTCGTCATTCCATCTAGTGGGGGGGTCGCCCTACACTACGCCTACCGGTACGAGGCTGCCACTCGAGAACCTTTCTTCCCCATCGGTTATCGGTTCTTCGAGCTATATGACCGGACCATTGCCACTTCAGCTTACTAATCCGTTGGGCTATGTCGGTCACTCTGGTTTTACTGCGGGTATCCTCATTTCTGAGTCTATCATGCAGAGAAACTCCGAGTATAGCCCTCTCCGTAGCTCGCTGAGCAACCTTGAGCGTCCTCATACGGCCAGCAGTGAAGGACCGCGTCTCAGATCCGTAAGTCATCACTGGCAACACGCACTGGTTATACACTTTAGTTTTTAGAGATTGAGGTGTACCTTACGAGAAGATGTGTCGTAATTTCCCGAACACTACCCAGCCGAGTTGAATCCGTCGATCGACCTCTCGGTCGAAGTTGGACTTACCTAGTCGGACTATTTGTCCCAGGTAAACGTACTCGTCAACAACTTCGAGCATAGTGCTCCCAACAACTACCGGCATAGGTGTGACATGGACATTAAACATGATATTTGTTTTATCCATGTTCATCTTAAGACCTATACGTTGGGAGATACCATTGAGGTCATTGAGCATAGTGCTAAGGTCCTCCAGCGATTCTGCCATAGGAATTATATCGTCGGCAAATTGAAGGTGAGTGATGTACTCGCTATTGATGTTAATACCTTATCCTTTCCAGTCCAGTAGCTTGAAAAAGTCTTCCAACGCAGCGGTGAAGAGTTTCGGGGATATAACATCACCCTGTCTTACACCTCTCTGCAGTTGGATAGGTTTCAATCTCTGGTTCTGTACTCGGATAGCCATCGTAGCCCTACTGTACAAACACTTCAGCACTTCGATATACCAACAGTCAACTTGGCACTGCTGAAGGAACTGTAGCACCGCCCAAATTTCGACGGAATCAAAGGCTTTCTCATAGTCCACGTATGCCAGGCAAAGTGGCAGATTGTACTCTTCGGTCTTCTGTACAATCTGCCGAAGGGTATGTATGTGGTCTATGGTACTGAGGCCTTTTCTGAAACCAGCTTGTTTGGGAGGCCGAAAGTCGTCGAGTCTGTGTGCGAGACGATCCGTAATGACTCTCGAAAATAGCATGAGTCGCGTCTACATGCAGTAATTCATAATAAAGAAATCAATATAATGATGCGTTCATAAAAAGCACCAAATTTTCGGGTTCTATAGCGTTTTACTGCTAATATCCATAAAATACAGCGCAATGAACTCCTTTAGAATAAAAACAAATCTACCTTGCACTCAAAAATCTGTCAAGCTAAATTTATTTCACATACACATACATATACATACACATAAACATACATACATTCATACATACATATTTATTCTTAAACGAAGTTGAGCCATCGCCGCAGGTAAGGATTATAGTGACAAGTGTATGCGCAATCACAGGTGCACTTTCTATTCCCTCACTGTCATAATCCGATTGGACTGTAAACCGACACGACCGGAGAGAGATCAGGCGCAGGACCAACGGCGTTACGTGCTTTCCGAGGCACGAGGGTGAGACACCACCACATTCCTGAGTCCGGCAGCCGTCAAACTCAATAATTGATTTTTTGACCTGACCCGGGATTTGAATCCAGGACCTCATGATCAGCAGTCGCACTACTACAACCACCGGACCGAGCAGGGAGTTACATACGTACAAACATACTTACGTAACGATCCTGGAGTGGTTCGGTGAAGAAATGTATTTCATAGACTTTTCCTGTTATTAACACCTTTTTATTACTGCGCTTTATTGACCGTAATTGGACGACGGATTCGAACCCACGACTTTATGAGTTCGCAGTCCACACTCAATTATTAGTCTATTGTCGATGCCCAACTTGATTAGGATAGCGAATAATAAGAAATTATACCAGATTCCTGGAGATAAAAATAAATGTTTGCAATAATTTGGCATAGAATGTCGACGCTATGGCGACCGAGTTTGTAATTTTTAACTGTCACCTCGTTTCGGATGCCGGCTGACACCCTGCTTCTTATACATTCAAAGTTGTTGCTACATAACTCTTTTTTTATTTGCATCCTAAAACATCAGGCGCGTTAAAATTAAACATGGCGGAATTCTTTCAACATACAATAACTTTGCTTTTTAACTAAAAATTAAAGCCTTTTGTTGAAAACGTAGTCATGACATTTTGAGCTTATTTTAAGCCGGTACAAAAAGCAAAGTCACGCAAAGTAGAATTGAATTTTACTGTAGTTAATTAAGTTCACACTGAACATAAGTATATCTAAGGATAATTCGTTTACGATACTACATAATATAATTTAAATACATACGATTTGCTCGTACGTGTTCGTATTATAACTATAACTTGAATAAGTAAAATTGGTATATATATTAAATATATATTAAAACAGAAGTTAGAAATACTAATAAAGATTGTAAATAGATTATATAAGGCAGAGCAGTAGCTAAGATATATAAAAATATTAAAAGCATAGATTTGAATAATCTTTTTTTATAATTCTTTGAAAAGCTCAACCTTCCCGATTCTTAGGGAAATGGAATTCCAAAATGCTATTTATGGCAAATATTTTGAGTTCTAAGCTATAATTATTCGTAATACGAGGTTTTGGCTAATTAAATATTACTCACAGAATATCAGCGTAAAATAGCTACTTAATGCTGCTGCTGTGCTTTGTATGGTGAGTGTAGAGGAGTATAGAGAACAGGAGACCCTTTTTACTGGATTCAAGGCATTCCAACATAGTCCTTTAGGTTGACAAAGCATCTGCATTTTGATTCTTAATTGAGGATCAGTGTAGACATCTACAGGCCACAGAATCCATTTATCACCCCTTGGACTGTGTACTCATTTGTCACTATTATTTTACAAGAAATCTGCGCAGGAAAGACTGTCCAACTGTTGGTAAGTCGATTAAGAATAGAAACGCAGATGGCCAGTCTGCTTTGAGACTGCCCGCCACTGTGATTCAAATTCTGTCTTTAGGACATACTTATTAATCGATGTAATTTGCTAATAGTACAACAGATCTTTGAAAGCTTGTAATTATACACTGTTGAACATGGATCTCGTTTAATGCTGAAAGTATTTGCCATAATCGCCACACGAGGTAGATTGGTGATCAAAGTATCACATCTTATAATTTTGACATTGCCTACGTGGCCATTTTGAATACGTACATCAACTATTCTTGGTACTTATGATTTTTTAATTGTTTGTGGATGACAAACGAGCAAAATTTCTACTTGATGGTAAGTGGGTTGGGTGGCTAATAGACATCTATCATCATCATCATCATTACAGCCCTTTACAAGTCCACTGCTAAACATAGGTCTCCCACTAGTAATGCCAAAAAGCAAGGTCCTGAGCCACCTGCATGCATCGACTTCCTGCATGTCTTACCAGGTCGTCACTACATCTAGTGGGGGTTGCCCTACACTACGCCTACCGGTACGAGGCTGCCACTCGAGAACCTTTCTTTCCCATCGGTTATTGGTTCTTCGAGCAATATGGCTGGCCCATTGCCACTTCAGTTTACTAATCCGTTGGGCTATGTTGGTCACTCTGGTTTTACTGCGGATATCCTCATTTCTGAGTCTATCACTCAGAGAAACTTCAAGCATAGCCCTCTCCATAGCTCGCTGAGCGACCTTGAGCGTCTTCATACGGCCAGCAGTGAAGGACCACGTCTTAGATCCGTAATTCACCACTGGCAACATGCACTGGTACACTTTAGTTTTCAGAGATTGAGGTATACCTTACGAGAAGATATGTCGTAATTTCCCGAACGCTGCCCAGCCGAGTTGAATCCGTCGATTGACATCTATATTTACGATCATATAAATATAAAAATGTGGATAAATTATGGACTCCTGAGGACTTAAACGGAATGTCCAGTTTCCAGTAAAGAGTGTATCCGGTATCTGTTAATTAGAAACACAGCAGCAAAGCTGCTAATTCACACTAGTAATCTGTGAGCTTAGTCCTTCCCCTCTAGAGCCAACCCACTTGTGGTTATGGGTGTAATGGCATGACAACCATTATTTATTTTCAGCATGGCCCTTATTCGTATGTAAATACTGCGGATATCAACGTACATCGCTAAGAATAATTTAATATATCCAGTATCTAGAAATGTAGAGATAATAAGTTAAAAAATAATAAGCTTCGTTGACTTATTTATCGTTATCAACATCAGTTTTGACAATGGTGCACGTCGCCGGTCTGTTAAACATATTTTCTTACAGTTTCGAGATTAAGCGAGACTAATGGATAGCAATTGATATTTATATATAGGGATTTGGCTTTGTACGTCGAACGCATCCCAAAAAGAGTCACTACTAGCTTGCTACATATTTATTTATCTATGGTCACTACTCAGCATGAGTGGCGAAACCGCAACGTTGATTTTCAGTAACGACCAAGAAAACCTGGTATTCTCCCAGGCCAGGCCAGCTAGATGCCAGCTGCCATGAGATGTGTCTGCTCTTTCCTAAAGTTTTTTTCTCTACCTCTTAAGTCTCTCGCGGAACGAAACGGAAAATAAGAATGTCTAACACCATTCGATTCGTGTTCACTTTATCAAAACAAATCAGATAATGTGTAATCTGGGTTGCGTATTTAGCAGGGATGGGAGATGTGATAAGGTAATACAGGAAATAGAATAAATAGGGCTCTACACTCTATTGTGAAGAGTCAAAATGTGTCGAAAAGGCACGTATGGCAATTCACAATGCTGTGTTGGTCCCTACTTTAACGTATGGTAGTGAAAGTTGGGTGTGGCAGAAGAAGCACGAGAGTAGAATGAACGCAGTAAAAATGCGGTCGTTACGGAGTATGTTAGGGCTGAATCTGAATGACAGGGTAAGAAATTGTGTAATAAGAGAAGAGTGTGGTTTGCAAGATGATGTTGTGACCAGGATTAAGAAAGGAATACTTCGGTGGTAGGAAAGAATGACAAAGAAAACTTATGTTGCAGAAGTTAATAGCAGATTCGGAAAGGGACGTCCTAGGCGAAAATTTACCGACCAAATCGGCGATTTATAGAAAACGGGCCAAATTAGGAGTACCCTTAACTACGAGCATGTATGCGTAGGTGTATGGATGTAAAGGAGGCGAGAGAGGTGTGTCAGGATCGTGCCAAATGGAAGACTGTAGTCTCTGCCTACCCTTCCGGGTGACAGGCGTGAATGTTTATGTATGTATGTATATGTATGTAAGGTAGACTGGTGGAAAATACACTTACATTTATACTTACAAATATACTTCGTCAATATTCGATATATATATATATATATATATATATATATATATATATATATATATATATATATATATATATATATATATATATATATATATATATATATATATCGCCTCTTTACAAGAACAACGTGATATTTTTTAAACCACAACTTTACAGGAGAGCAATTTTAAACATTTAAGCGTTGATAACTTCTAAAATATTGATTATTTTCTTATCGGAAAACAATTAAATTGTTGCGGTAATTAATGTGCCTTCTGAAAATAAGCAAAAAAAACTCAGTGCAATAAGAAATAAGTAAAAAAACTGATTTAAAAAAACACAGGCAAACATGTCACGTTTTTGATGAAAATTTATCACAAAATGCTTGTAACATATTGATATATCACATTGAAAATGTTAAATTTAGGTGTAAGGCTGTGTGATAAGTTAAATAAAACACAGTATCAAAATAAAGATCTTGTATTTAAAAAATACAAATTTACGAAAACAATGGCTTACTTACACCATGAAATTAGTTTAAGGCACAATAATCAATAAGAGATCAATCAATCACATAGTACTTAGTGCTCGCTTTAATTAAAATTATAAGGGAACTAAAAAATTACTTTCATACAAATAAAAAAATAAAAAAGTTTACTGTACTTAAAGTTATAGTAATTAACATCTTCTAACACAATTATGGCACACAGTTTTATAGTACTTAGAAATTCAAAATAGGAACATTGCTGTCACCCTTCATAAACATAGAATCATAAATTCTCTTAATACTAATAAAAATACTATCATTTTAAATGTAGCAATTAAATATTTCTAAAAAATACAATTCAAAAAATCTTTGTACTTAATCAGTCTTATTACAACGATTCGTAAAATGGCTTGTGTGTGTCTAGGAATGAGGTTTTTATTGACCAAATCCATGAGATCAGCTTTATTTCTCTCTGCTAGTCCAGGTTTTTGAAGATAGGCTTTTTGCAAATCTAAATGAATGCTTTGGCTATTACGATTTCTATTTTTTTTTCACCACTATAGCTTTCTTGAATAATTCGTCAGCGTATGATTCTTTGAAAAATATGGCATCGGAATCAGAGCTTTGAACTTTAATCATCTTGAGTCCAGCCAGTTTCACAGTATTATTGTCTTCATCTTTCATTATCGCAAAGTTCATTTGAGTGCATATACTTTTCCAATCAAAAAAATCATCGAAACACATTTCATTGACATGAAATGGCTCGCTTTTTTTCCGTGCCGCCTTTATAGCCCCGATAAAAGCGTCAGGCGTATACATTGGTCTTGATCTCAGTTGCTTTTTAACTTCTCTCTCTATTTGAGAGTGAGCTGAATCGCCCTCGTTCTGCATATGTCCTTTAACGAGGTATTTGTGTGTAATTGATCTGAGATTTGGCAGAGTTTTGACTGCGTAAGTGTACATTGAGATCATAAACTTATTTTTTTGCTGTGCGGCACGATTGTCCGAATAAAAGACTACATCGAGGTCTTCAGCCGTTGCGGAAGTTTTCTCCAGGTATTTGTAAACACAGGTAGCTATTTCGTTGACACCTCTATTTGCGTTAGACTCATCCCATACATAACTCTCAACTGAATTATTTTGTAAGTTATAAATTGTTAAATTAAGTACATTTAGTTTTGACTTGTAGTAAAAAAAACTGAGACGTCTCCTTTGAGGCATTGAAACACTGCTTGAAGATCATAGACCACTACTAAAATATTTTTGTTGTTCTTATCTTTTTCTTTTTCAATACGAGACAAATTCTTTACCTTAAGGTGTAATTCATAATCTTGTTTCTTAGATTCTTTCTCTTCATCTGTGAGGTTTTTATAGGGGCTTCGCATATATCGCATAAATCCTTTTTAGGAGTGAAAAACGAAATGTTAAAATCTTGTGTGAAAATACGATAAAATGTAATGTAGGTTCCATATGGGACGTTTTGGGATTTGCATTTTTCCACATAATCTCTATGAAGATCTGTGACAGCTTTACTACCATCAATATAATTTCGTTTTGAGTTAGCCCGGATATAATGTGACTCAATCTTTGGTACAGACTCAATAAACGATTTGATGCCATTTTTAATGCTTTCGTCCACTGCATAATGGTTTGAATGAGTACCTCGGTTATCTTTCATGGAAGAAATATTAGTGTTGCTATTTTTCTTTTTCAAAGCAGTCTCTATGGGTCGATTATTAATCCCCAAAGTATTTTTGAAAAACATTTTACAAACTCTTGTTTTTTCACCCGAAATAGTCAAAAACAAAGCGTTGTTGTTGTTTCTAATAGTTGCAACATTTCCATCCGAATCAACCTTAACGTAACGTTGTTTTGGGATGACTATGTCTACGTTATTAGCAATAAACGTCCATTGTTTTTCTATAGCACCTAAGCTCCAATAGTCATTTAAAATTGTCTGTCTTTGCTCCTCTGTTAATTTAAATCCACATTTAAATTTACATTTATCTTTACAAGAAGGTTTCAATTCACGACTTGGCATGTTTCTTTTTGATTTGGTAGATTGATAAGGATTACCACTATTTCTCAGTCGTTTAGCTACATTAACTTTCCAGTTTGCTTCATTTATTCTTCTTTTTTTACCAGTTTTAGTTGGACTAGAATTATATATATAGGCATTATCATTCTCGTCTTGTGTTAAAATATCTATCTGAGAGTTTGAATTACTTAGTTGTACACTTAAATTATTTTTAACACCTGTAGCTAATTGAACTAACATCCTAGATCGTGATGCCATCTGAAAAACAAATTCGTAAAAGTTACTTTATTTTAGCATGTATAATGTAACATTTTAGCATAATATAAACCCAAACTAAAAGGTTTTCAAAAATAATGATGTAAAATAAAATAACAGATAGTATTTGAAAACGATTCATCAACAACATGGTTACATTCAAAGATATCACAAAGAAAAGTTGTAACTTTTTCATCAACAATGTGTCAATATTCATTATCTCATTCTAAATACTCACGAGTTTTACAACAAAAACGAGTTAAATTAGTACTATCACGTTATTCAAGTTAAAGTAAATAACAACAAGAAACATACCTTTGTATTAAAAACGTGGTATACTCGTGATGCCACGTTTTTGTGAAAAGCAGGAGCACTTCATTCGTTCCGCGTGCGGGGCAAACTAACGCGTCGCGTTGTCGAAGTCGTGCGCCACACCGAAAGAGACAACGTGATAACGCCATTTGCCACGGTCGTGTCGTCTCTTTCACTAATAGCTCCTCGAACATTCACTTTTAAAATGCCGCGGTTTTGTAGATAATAAAATTCGACATCGCGGTTTTGAATATCAAATAATAAAAAAATACGTTTTTATGAGATGTCACGTTGTTCTTGTAAAGAGGCGATATATATATATATATATATATATATATATATGTATATATATATATATATATATATATATATATATATATATATATATATATATATATATATATATATATATAGCACCCGAAACATCGGGATAATAAAAATAAGTTAAAGTAGTAATTAAACGCGAAAGTCCGTAAATAATAGTTTAATTCAAAATACCAAAATATAAAAATAAATTACATAAATTAATTTGTAATTGATTTGCTACAAAGGGATAACGTGATTTGACCCGAAAAAACTCGTAATCATCGATTTTGACTAAAGGTTTGTATCAAAAACAGCGAAAATACAGGTACAAATAAAATGTCAGTTTTTGAATTTCATGATAATTTTATGTTTTTTTTTTCAAAAATAATACCGAACTTAATTTCATGGTTTGATTATTATAGTCTAGAGTACTCACAAAAATAAACATCAAATTCAGAAATGCTTACCGTCGTTCTTTTTTTACTAAAGGGCAAAATTAAAAAACAGGTATAGATATAATATTAAATTTAAGTAAGCGATTATCAACGATAATAGGGCCTAATGTTTCTGGTGTCATTGAATATTTTTCTGTATTATCTAAGATCTATTTAACAATGATAATTTTGTTAATATAAATTTTTTATTACACAGAGAGAAGGAAATCTTCAAAAAGACAACGGTCAAGTTGTTGTAAGACCGGAAGTGTGGGATTCTTACCCACTAAAACCTCCTATTAATATTTTAATATAGAAACTCAACAATGTAGTAAGCCTTCAATAGCTGACAATATTAACTTGTTCAACTTCAAGCCAAGTGACTTCAAGGTGACAACAACCAACACAGGAAAATTGATTTTGAGTTTCTTACTAAGTGCGGATGGAACAAATAATGCAATCACTTCACTATCTAAATATCTAAGCAGCTACTTACTACATTAATTATAGTACCACTTATAGTTCAATATTTTTGTAACGATATGTTAGGTTTTGAAACGTTAAAATTTTTTTCTTTTAATTAATGGTGCCTTATGTAATAAATAAAAGCAGTAAAGATAACTCTTAGAACCAAAGATTTACTTTTTTATCAAAATATGAAGTAAAATACGAACTTAAAGTTCAACTGATAGTACCTCGTAATATTACATCGACGCCTGCAGCCAATTAATACAAAAAAGGCTAAAGGGTCTTCCTCACCTCGTAGGATTAAGACAGTGTGCATGTGAGGCCTGTAATTATACCGATTCTCTATACCCTTCAGAGTAGAACACTACAATGCAAGCACTGTTATTTGGCAGAACTAGTTAAGAGGTTGAACCTAGACAGAAAATGAGTACTTTATTATATACATACTTGAAAACCGAAACTTTTTTGCACAATAAAAAAAGTATTGAATAAAACTACTATTTACGGATTTTATCGCGTTTAATTACTTTAATTTATTTTTATTATTATCCCGACGTTTCGGGTGCTTTACAGTACCCATGGTCACGGGGGGGGGGGGGACTGAGATGTTTGACGTCCCAATGTCATAGTTTGTCCGGCTACCTTCAGTTTTTTTTACTATTAATTTTTGGTCCGATTTACGCGAAACGAGCCTATAGTATCACGAAGTCTTGCAGTGGTATGCTTGGGTTTGGGTTTAATTTTGTTAATTATAGGATCCCAAGCAGATGGTAGCACCCAACCATCTTCTCTATTGAAATTGGGATGTTTTTTAATTTCAATAGCCTCGCGTATCATCCTTGGTAGGAATCGGTGTTCTTTTATTAGTCATCCGAAATCCTGATAACACTATTGGTCACACTGTGTATAGGAAAAAGACCCATACCAACCGATATCTAAACGGTGAATCTCACCATCATCCTTCACCGTTAGCTACCGTGGGTAAATCTTTGTTTCAGAGAGCACGAGGGATCTGTGACAGAAAACATCTGGTCGCGGAGCTTCAGCACGTCAAGCAAGTATTGCAAGACAACAAGCTTCGGGTCCCGCACCTACGTCACAGTGAACGAGTGAAGCCGGCCACAGTCGAGCGCGCGCCTGCTCTACTACCATATGTCAGAGGAGTCACGGACAAGATTGGCTACATCTTGAAGCGAGCGTCCATTAAGACATACTACAAGCCGCTGAAGAAGATTAGTCAATTTTTACCATCCATCAAATGTAGTATTCCTCTACAAGATGCAGGTATGTACAAGCTAGATTGTGAATGTGGTCTCTCTTACATAGGTCAAACAAAGAGATCTATAAAAACCCGCGTGAAGGAACATATAGCTGATGTGAAGCACCGACGCTCCGGGAAGTCTGCAGTCTGCGAACATGCTCAAGATCGTCCCCACCATTACATTAGATTTGATAAACCACAAATTCTCGCAAAAGAACACCGATTCCTACCAAGGATGATACGCGAGGCTATTGAAATTAAAAAACATCCCAATTTCAATAGAGAAGATGGTTGGGTGCTGCCATCTGCTTGGGATCCTATAATTAACAAAATTAAACCCAAACCCAAGCATACCACTGAAAGACTTCATGATACTATAAGCTCGTTTTGCGCAAATCGGACCAAAAATTAATATTAAAAAAATAAAAAAACTGAAGGTAGCCGGACTAACTATGACATTGGGACGTCAAACATCTTAGTCCCCCCCGTGACCATGGGTACTGTAAAGCACCCGAAGCGTCGGGATAATAATAAAAATAAATTAAAGTAATTAAACGCGATAAAATCCGTAAATAGTAGTTTTATTCAATGTGTAGTGTTCGAGTAAATTTAAGAAATCATTATAAAAAAAAGTATTATTATGATTTCGATACTTGCAAAACTCCTAGAGAGAAGATGTACAGATAATCTGCAACGAGAAGACAAAAAAGGCGTTGCGTAGTCTACCACAAAAAGTTAAAACTGACATGGAATAGCACATTCGCTTCAAACATACAATATACCACACATAAACCAAAATATACAAATAATTCTAATTTTAAGCCCAATTTAATCAAGCAATGTGTTTCCCATGTTCCAATGAACAACATTTCGTTTGATTTTTCATTAAATTATGTCATTAACAACGCATTTTTTTCTATTCTTATCACTAGGCGAAAAAAGAACTACTCTGTCTTTTTCTGCGGCTACAGGTGTAATCGGTACTCTAATATCTTTTATTATTACAATATTTTTTATTTTTTCGTCATAATTGTATATATAACAATGCTATACAAAGATATAGTATTTGATTAGCTATAACTCACAATATTATATATATATGTTGCAGCACGAATGGGTCGGCCCGACCAGGGAAGGGCCACGCTCTCACAGGATACCAGCGTGAAATAGTAGCTTAATGCTGCTGTGTTTCGCATGGTGAGTATAGAGAACCGGAGACCCTTTTTACTGGAAACAAGGCATTCTATCTTAGCCCTCATGGGTGACAACGCATCTGCATTTTGATTCGTAATTGAGGATAGATGTAGACGTCTATGGGTCACAGTAACCACTTATCATCAGGTGGACTGTGTGCTTGTTTGTCACCTTATCCTAATATATATTTATTTATTACTTATCCTAATATATATATATATATATATATATATATATATATATATATATATATATATATATATATATATATTTATTTATTACTTATCCTAATATATATATATATATATATATATATATATATATATATATATATATATATATATATATATATATATTAGGATAAGGTGACAAACAAGCACACAGTCCACCTGATGATAAGTGGTTACTGTGACCCATAGACGTCTACATCTATCCTCAATTACGAATCAAAATGCAGATGCGTTGTCACCCATGAGGGCTAAGATAGAATGCCTTGTTTCCAGTAAAAAGGGTCTCCGGTTCTCTATACTCACCATGCGAAACACAGCAGCATTAAGCTACTATTTCAGGCTGGTATCCTGTGAGAGCGTGGCCCTTCCCTGGTCGGGCCGACCCATTCGTGCTGCAACATATATATATAATATTGTGAGTTATAGCTAATCAAATACTATATCTTTGTATAGCATTGTTATATATACAATTATGACGAAAAAATAAAAAATATTGTAATAATAAAAGATATTAGAGTACCGATTACACCTGTAGCCGCAGAAAAAGACAGAGTAGTTCTTTTTTCGCCTAGTGATAAGAATAGAAAAAAATGCGTTGTTAATGACATAATTTAATGAAAAATCAAACGAAATGTTGTTCATTGGAACATGGGAAACACATTGCTTGATTAAATTGGGCTTAAAATTAGAATTATTTGTATATTTTGGTTTATGTGTGGTATATTGTATGTTTGAAGCGAATGTGCTATTCCATGTCAGTTTTAACTTTTTGTGGTAGACTACGCAACGCCTTTTTTGTCTTCTCGTTGCAGATTATCTGTACATCTTCTCTCTAGGAGTTTTGCAAGTATCGAAATCATAATAATACTTTTTTTTATAATGATTTCTTAAATTTACTCGAACACTACACATTGAATAAAACTACTATTTACGGATTTTATCGCGTTTAATTACTTTAATTTATTTTTATTATTATCCCGACGCTTCGGGTGCTTTACAGTACCCATGGTCACGGGGGGGACTAAGATGTTTGACGTCCCAATGTCATAGTTAGTCCGGCTACCTTCAGTTTTTTTATTTTTTTAATATTAATTTTTGGTCCGATTTGCGCAAAACGAGCTTATAGTATCATGAAGTCTTTCAGTGGTATGCTTGGGTTTGGGTTTAATTTTGTTAATTATAGGATCCCAAGCAGATGGCAGCACCCAACCATCTTCTCTATTGAAATTGGGATGTTTTTTAATTTCAATAGCCTCGCGTATCATCCTTGGTAGGAATCGGTGTTCTTTTGCGAGAATTTGTGGTTTATCAAATCTAATGTAATGGTGGGGACGATCTTGAGCATGTTCGCAGACTGCAGACTTCCCGGAGCGTCGGTGCTTCACATCAGCTATATGTTCCTTCACGCGGGTTTTTATAGATCTCTTTGTTTGACCTATGTAAGAGAGACCACATTCACAATCTAGCTTGTACATACCTGCATCTTGTAGAGGAATACTACATTTGATGGATGGTAAAAATTGACTAATCTTCTTCAGCGGCTTGTAGTATGTCTTAATGGACGCTCGCTTCAAGATGTAGCCAATCTTGTCCGTGACTCCTCTGACATATGGTAGTAGAGCAGGCGCGCGCTCGACTGTGGCCGGCTTCACTCGTTCACTGTGACGTAGGTGCGGGACCCGAAGCTTGTTGTCTTGCAATACTTGCTTGACGTGCTGAAGCTCCGCGACCAGATGTTTTCTGTCACAGATCCCTCGTGCTCTCTGAAACAAAGATTTACCCATGGTAGCTAACGGTGAAGGATGATGGTGAGATTCACCGTTTAGATATCGGTTGGTATGGGTCTTTTTCCTATACACAGTGTGACCAATAGTGTTATCAGGATTTCGGATGACTAATAAAAGAACACCGATTCCTACCAAGGATGATACGCGAGGCTATTGAAATTAAAAAACATCCCAATTTCAATAGAGAAGATGGTTGGGTGCTACCATCTGCTTGGGATCCTATAATTAACAAAATTAAACCCAAACCCAAGCATACCACTGCAAGACTTCGTGATACTATAGGCTCGTTTCGCGTAAATCGGACCAAAAATTAATAGTAAAAAAAACTGAAGGTAGCCGGACAAACTATGACATTGGGACGTCAAACATCTCAGTCCCCCCCCCCCCGTGACCATGGGTACTGTAAAGCACCCGAAACGTCGGGATAATAATAAAAATAAATTAAAGTAATTAAACGCGATAAAATCCGTAAATAGTAGTTTTATTCAATACTTTTTTTATTGTGCAAAAAAGTTTCGGTTTTCAAGTATGTATATAATAAAGTACTCATTTTCTGTCTAGGTTCAACCTCTTAACTAGTTCTGCCAAATAACAGTGCTTGCATTGTAGTGTTCTACTCTGAAGGGTATAGAGAATCGGTATAATTACAGGCCTCACATGCACACTGTCTTAATCCTACGAGGTGAGGAAGACCCTTTAGCCTTTTTTGTATTAATTGGCTGCAGGCGTCGATGTAATATTACGAGGTACTATCAGTTGAACTTTAAGTTCGTATTTTACTTCATATTTTGATAAAAAAGTAAATCTTTGGTTCTAAGAGTTATCTTTACTGCTTTTATTTATTACATAAGGCACCATTAATTAAAAGAAAAAAATTTTAACGTTTCAAAACCTAACATATCGTTACAAAAATATTGAACTATAAGTGGTACTATAATTAATGTAGTAAGTAGCTGCTTAGATATTTAGATAGTGAAGTGATTGCATTATTTGTTCCATCCGCACTTAGTAAGAAACTCAAAATCAATTTTCCTGTGTTGGTTGTTGTCACCTTGAAGTCACTTGGCTTGAAGTTGAACAAGTTAATATTGTCAGCTATTGAAGGCTTACTACATTGTTGAGTTTCTATATTAAAATATTAATAGGAGGTTTTAGTGGGTAAGAATCCCACACTTCCGGTCTTACAACAACTTGACCGTTGTCTTTTTGAAGATTTCCTTCTCTCTGTGTAATAAAAAATTTATATTAACAAAATTATCATTGTTAAATAGATCTTAGATAATACAGAAAAATATTCAATGACACCAGAAACATTAGGCCCTATTATCGTTGATAATCGCTTACTTAAATTTAATATTATATCTATACCTGTTTTTTAATTTTGCCCTTTAGTAAAAAAAGAACGACGGTAAGCATTTCTGAATTTGATGTTTATTTTTGTGAGTACTCTAGACTATAATAATCAAACCATGAAATTAAGTTCGGTATTATTTTTGAAAAAAAAAAACATAAAATTATCATGAAATTCAAAAACTGACATTTTATTTGTACCTTTATTTTCGCTGTTTTTGATACAAACCTTTAGTCAAAATCGATGATTACGAGTTTTTTCGGGTCAAATCACGTTATCCCTTTGTAGCAAATCAATTACAAATTAATTTATGTAATTTATTTTTATATTTTGGTATTTTGAATTAAACTATTATTTACGGACTTTCGCGTTTAATTACTACTTTAACTTATTTTTATTATCCCGATGTTTCGGGTGCTATATATATATATATATATATATATATATATATATATATATATATATATATATATATATATATATATATATATATATATATATATATATCGCCTCTTTACAAGAACGTTATATATTTAAGTTTCTAAAATATTTAAAAACTAAGAAGTTTTATTGATTGTTATTGCTTAGAACTCAGCTTAATCGGAAAACCTATAATTTGTTAAAATATTCGTTAGTCAATTTTTATTAATAGTAATAAGAAGTAAGAAGTATTAATTTGAAGAGTTTATTGAAACAAATTGAAATAAAAACAACTGAAATTTTTTTGTAGTTTAGATTTTTGCCATTTTATGATTTTTTCACCTTTATACCTTTATATAATATATAATACTTATACGCAAGCGGTCACCATGACCGACGTTAGGTGGAAGTGTTACTAGAATACAAGTTAGGTGGCTAAGGGTTAATTGAGAGTTTATATGTTTTTACAATAAAATCCCAGAATACGCGGTAGTAAATTAAAAAAATTACTTGCAATACGTATTATGTAATAATCCATAGTGAACAAAAATTATTCTAATCTATTCTATTCTATCCGTTATTCCTCAGAAATTTCAGACGAAAGTGTGAAACTAGTGGAAATTTTAAAATAAAGAAGTTTACAGTTTTTTAAACGTTTTAAAAGGGTGAAGTAATTAAAATAAAAAGTAACTTCAAACTAACGATGTAAGCTGATATTGCACGCTAGAATTTCATCAAAAAACTAACTCAAAATCTGTTGATAGCTGGTCTCAGTTAAGACTAGCCACCGTTACCGCAATTCAGTCCGGAGAACATTGAAAGAGTTATAATATACCAGTAATACGTTCGAAGTAATATTTTTTAAACTAGCTTCAAAAAAATGTTACTTTGAATGTATTTTATTGAAGCTAGTTGCGGATGATGAAAGCCTGATGCTACCGTCATTTAAACATGAATTACCACTAGTAAGGTCGATTATTATGATAATTTGTCATTATAGTAACACGTGTTGTTCTTTAAATATTTAAACCCCGACGAAAATGAGGGGTCTTATCAGTTTGAAAGCTATGTGTATGCGTGTGTTTGTGGCACCGTAGCTCTTAAAGGGGTGAACCAATTTGGGTGCGGTTTTTTTATTTTAAAATCGGGATTTTTAGTGGTAGTGTTGGGACATGTTTTATCAAAATTGGTTTAATACATATTTTACGGTTCTCCAAATATCAAATGCCACTCTTTTTATACAAAGTGGATGGATATTATGAATGTATATGTGGATGGAGATTATGGCCAACATAGATATTAATTCAGATTATTACACAGTAAGCTCATAATTAAATGGCATCATCATGACTTCACCATAATCTTTAATAAAAAGTTAAGGCTAAGCTAAGATAATTTAAGAAGAATAAAACCCGCGACTTCAGAAGTCACGATGAAATTATTTTATTGTTTTTAGTTATTTGAATTCGGCTTTTACTTATACTGAAAATTAAAATTTTATTTACTTTTACTGCTCTGAGGAACATCAAAAGCTTAAGGTAACAAATAGAATGTTTATTTTTTTTTAAATAAGAATGACAAACAAACATATAGTCCACGTGTTGGAAAGTAGACTATGTAACCCATAGACAACTACATTAAGACACAGCAGCATTAAGCTGCTATTTTACGCTGGTATTTTGTGAAAGTGTGATTCTACCCCAGTCGTGCCTACCCGTTCGTGCTACAACCATAATATAGCTGCAGCATGACTCTACCCGTTAAAATCAATAAAATTTCATCAAAATGGTTACATTAATTACTTCATACTCACCCTTATAGTGGTGGTTTTAAAATTGGTTATGAAGCTATTACTTCCTACCTTTACATACATAAACAAGGACAAACATCCACAGGCGGAACAATTATTGGTAAGCCATACAAATACGTATTATGTGCGGGACCCAAACTCGAATTCAACGCCATTAGTAAATTCTAAGCCACTGGGCTACGATGCGGTCAAAATGCCGCTTTTCAATTGTTTTACAAAATATAGTATTCAAATTAAAAAGATTTACTACCGCAGTTAATGTATTTAATGCAAAAATACGATACATTTGTATGAATATCTACTAGAGTATGTACACTATTTTAATTGTCAATAATGGTCAAGACATCTCCAGAGATTAATAACGAATAAGAATTATCGAATTTGCATGTGTAACCCATATAGGATGGCTTTGTTTACTGTTTTGACAGAGTGAACAATGGAGAGCACTTTAATTATTGCATTGTTAATTGTTATTAAATAAAGAAGATATATGAACAGAATTCTCTTACGCAACCATAGCGGACACCACTGCCCCATAATATTATCCCGTAGGTATCGTAAGAGACGACAAAGAAGTATAACAGGAGATATATAACAGCATCTTCCTAATTAACACTTAGAATAATTAAATAACTGCGTTTACCAAGCAAACTATGGTTACTATCTCAGTCAGTGGACGTTGAATAGACTGTAATAAATAAATAACAAATTAAATCGACTCAATAATATTAAATTCATGACGTTACTAGAAGCACAGTTTAAAGAGCTAACAGTTGTGAGTTTACGCAGGCGGCGTGTTTTTTAGTAATTTTCTTAAAATTGGTAATAAAATAATTATGGATGATATAATACTCAATTTACTTTTCTCTCTTTAAACTGTGCAATAAGCATCTGTCAATATCGTTATTTGATTAGTTACTTTAGCTGATGTTTATTCTAAATTTTTAGTTAAGAAATTTGTATTTGCATTTTTTTAATTTAGTAAGCGTGACAAAAACTGGCGATGCTATAAATTTGTTCGCCTGAAGTCGTATTCGCATTTTGATTCTTAATAGCCTCTCCTCATCATCAAAAATACTGTGTGCTCGTTCGTTTCTCTTACTTAATTAAAAACAAAACAGCTACCAAAATATAATAAAAAATAATAATAAACACTCACGTCTGTCAGCCAGAGGGGTAGGCAGAGACTACGGACTTCCATTTGGCACGATCTTGACATACCTCTTTTGCTTCCTTTACATCCATATATCTAAAATATATAGATTAAAAACATTTGTAGGTATAATTGTATGCATATAAATTAAGAGTATTTGAGGAATATTAAATGTTAAACACATGAAATTTTTCTCAAGAGAGCCGTGTTAGCTCATAAGCAAAGTGCACGCTGTTAATTACTACATTTGCAAGCAGGTTTCGATCTCCACTAGCATCAAAAACAGTTAATTGAAATTTTAATTTTCTTTAACTTACACATTCTTAATTACTCTTGTCTAGAATTGGATGAACTTCGCTATACGCATTATATAGTTTGAACGTTCGTTACTTCTTACCATAAGGATCGCTTTGAATTCTTTCATAATTTCCATTCGAAAGTTTTGAGATCATCAGACAACTTCATATTCAAATAATTTTCTATAAAACAACGGTTACAAGCAAGCATATAGCCCACCTAACGGTAAGTGAACTGTGGCTCGTAGAAATCTACATCTATCTCCGATTTAATCCAGATGCAAATGTGTTGTCACTCTTTAGGACTCTTAATCCTGTACACACCAAGCAGCACATTTGCACTACATTCACCATACGAAACACAGTAGCATTGAGCTGCGATTTTAGACTCTACTGAAATTTTGGACAGGTCATTTACTATTCAAGCCGTCCATCTACGGAATGCCCTACATCACTGGCAACGGAGCATTCTATATGTGATCCAGACTTTTTGATTTTTGATCAGTGATGTATTTTGTAGTTTACAGGGACATTCGATTTGTAGCAGTCTTTGTAAACCAGTTTGTATAAAAAGTCTGATTGTTCATTTCGTCTTTCATTCTTTGTGGTTGGTATCGGCAATAAAGGATAGACAAAATAAACCGGAGAAGGAAAGGAAAGAAAGAAGGAAGGAAGGAAAAGCAAATGATGCAAAGTGATAGAATTTTATGGGTAAGTTACATAACACTGACACAGAAGAAGTGGAACTCAGGGGGCCGAAGTCACGTCTTATGATGATAGTGATTTAATCCTTAATTTTTATTTGGAATGTCTACCTGCTTCTTTCATGGAAAAAAGTCAACTTATACTCGTGTCGTGGGGCTCCGTACGGGTAGTGTCAGACTAACACCAACTAAAATACCACGGTGATCCCTTTCCATTTATAACAAATGTTAGAGCCAGCTATACCTTAGTGGTTCCTAATCGAAGCTTATGAACTTCCTACTTAGAAGGTTATTTCCATACAATTCCAATATATATCTATCTCTATATCCAATCTACATACATAAATACATAAACACTCACGCCTGTCACCCAGAGGGGTAGGCAGAGACTACGGACTTCCATTTGGCACGATCTTGACATACCTCTTTTGCCTCCTTTACATCCATATATCTACGCATACATGCTCGTCGGTTAAGGGTACTTCTAACGTGGCCCATTTTCAAAATATCGCCAATTTGGTCGATAAACTTTTTTCTAGGGCGTCCCTTTCCGACTCGGCCATTCACATCTGCCATATAAATTTGTTTTGTCACTCTTTTCTCATTCATTCTTTCTACGTGACCAAACCACCGAAGCATTCCTTTCTTAATCCTGGTCACAACATCATCTTGCATACCACATTTATCTCTTATCACGCAATTTCTCACCCTGTCATTCAGATTAAACCCTAGCATATTCCTTAAAGACCGCATTTTTACAGCATTTATTCTACTTTCGTGCTTCTTCTGCCACACCCAGCTTTCACTACCATACATTAAAGTAGGGACTAACACAGCATTATGAATTACCATACGTGCCTGTTTTGATACATTCTGGTTCTTCATAATAGAGTGTAGTGCCCCATTCACTCTATTCCCTGCATTTACTCGTCGTTCTATTTCCCTATCATATCTACCATCCCTGCTAAATACACATCCCAAATACACAAACTCATCCACTTGCTCAATTAACTCTCCTTCTATTCTTATTTCACATACCGTTTTGCTTTCTTCTCTTTCAAAAACCATCACTTTCGTCTTACTTGCGTTCACTTTCATATCCAATCTATATTTAAAAAAATATAATATAAAGTATTCTAGAATAATTTTATTTACACTGACTGTAGAAAACATTTTAATATAAATGATGTAATGTTTTAACTACACGTGATGATGTGTAATAAAGTTATCCACCATAATTATATTAATTCTACACGAGAAACTATTTATATTCTACATCGGTTATCAGTTACAGGAAAATGATTAAACGCATTGCAACTTAGTAAGTCAAAACAAAAAGAAAGTATTTTTTTTATTTATTATTCTTGTACATACACTAATATTACAGGTTTTTAATGTGTTTTGTCGTTGTAGAAATACCCCACCCCATCGTTGTCGTGTAAAGCGATAGAGGGAAACTGAAACAGAAGATGGGCAGCAAAATCTTTTTCATAATAACATAAAATTTTAAAAAATTAAGCTCTTAACACGCCTACAAAACGTGGCAACTAATGACAAAGTCCCCCTTCAAAAGAGCAAATCTTTGAAGGACACCTATGTCCAACAGTGCACTTTTAAGAGGCTGTTATGGTGATGGTAACCCAATACAACAGTGTAACATGTACCTAATTGGAAACATAGCTTACATATCTGATAACAAACTATATACAATACTATCCTTGTGAATTCCGATTACCACAAAATGTTGTTCAGGGGGTGGGCACGCGTCCACGGCGCCTCGTTCAACAATTTTGTGTTATTTTTTAAACTATTTTTTTTTTGGTTTCTGCGTAATATATTATAAATTTTTTTACATTTAATTTATATTTTTATAAAGTTAATAAAGAGCCGTGGTAGCTCAGATGGTTAACGCTCGCTGTAAATATAACAGAACGCGAGAAATACATACCGATTACCACAAAATGTGGTTAAGAGGGTGGAGTGCACGCGTCCACGACGCCTCGTTCAACAATTTTGTGTTATTTTTTAAACTATTTTTTTTTTTGGTTTCTGCGTAATATATTATAAATAATTTACTTTTAATTTATATTTTTATAAAGTTATTAAAGAGCCGTGGTAGCTCAGATGGTTAGCGCTCGCTGTAAATATAACAGAACACGAGAAACCCGGGTTCGATCCCCGCCGGCACCAATGAAATTGTTAAAATTGCAATTTTAAGTGCTGATATACCACGTCCTCGGCGGTGAAGGAAAACATCGTTAGGAAAGCTGCATGTCTGAGGAATAAGAAAAAAAATATTTCGACGACATGTGAAGTTCGCCAACACGCATTGGGGCAGCGCGGCGGACACTTCCTTGCCCTAAAACCCTCTCAGAAATGAGGGGAGGCCTGTGCCCAGCAGTGGGACGTAACTTTACTTTACTTTTTACTTTCATAAACTTATTCTGTAGCAGGTTATGAAAGTCCACTGCTGAACATAGACTTCTCCCATAGATTGACTTATAGGAGGGATTTTGCCGTAGTTGCTACGCTTGGCAGGTAGGTTTGTAACCGCAGGCTTTTATTGCTTGGAGTTGCTTTCAGGAAGTTACTACTGCCCATCACCCGTTTCAATTTCCCTCTAACGCCTCTTATGACACCCACGTGACGCAAAGATGTAGTGGATATTCTTATACTGCTACTTCACGGTTATTAATATATAATATAAAAAAGATTACATAATATTCATGATAATATTACTTATTCGCAATAACCAAAAACAATTGCTACTCTAAAAATTTGTTTCTAAACTTGAATTGCAAGTTAACAGCAAATAAATGTGAATTCATAAGAAAAATAAATATTTGTCAACTATAAGAAATGTTGAAAAAGCAAATAATTAGCTACAGTTGGTGATTCTTTGCTTCTTCAACCTTTCCCACCACTGCCAACTGCAAATATAGGGCATTTGTATTATCTATATCACTTTTTCTTTCCTTAGAGCGGAAATTAAAACGTCAAGCTATCTTTCTACATAAGACACACGTTTTATTTGGTATTATTATCTAAATTCACCACAAATCTTGGTTTAGATAACTGAACAATTCTCTACTAGATACATATATATCTTATTTTTAAATTTGTCTATGTGTTAATTATACTTCTAGATTGGTAGGTCTCCTTTACTGTCTAGGAGTACGTTTGGGTAGGTAGCACCTTCGTACATTTTCCGTCACCTAATAGTAGCCACTATGTTCCGGTGTGTAGTGCATAGAGAGCCAGTAGGTTTGATACATACTAACTAAGTCCTCTACGGTGACAGCACATCTGTAAACCTCTAGACTCAGAAGGGCTAGATTCCAGAGCCGTAAAGCCAGTTAATAAAAGAATGTGGACTTCTTTGTTTGAAACTAGCTGCAGGTGAACCTGTACTGCAGTATTCACTTACCATTTGACATGGTAGTTCGTGTGTCACTTCACATAATTTATGTTTACTTTTTTACACATTTTTAACCACAGCTTGACTACAATCCCAACTGGTGGTAAATAATGAAGTAAATCGTACTTTATTAGCTTAACAAAGAATAAAAGATAAACATAATATAATATTTGCAGTATATTATGTAGAGCATTATCTATTTAACATATTATCTTAATTCTAAATAACATGAGCCTATCTACCATTAAAAGTTACAAGCTCCACAATAAAAATAGTTTTCTTGGAATATATTCCGAGTGTGTTATGGATGTAAATTTATCTGAGAAGAAGCAAAGCAAATCCGATCATATTAGGAAGCTTTTACAAAACAGGATTTTATAGCACTGCAAACAGCTTTTGTACAACACTAGTGACTTTTAAAAACGAATGAAATAGCAGTTTTAAGTGTTTCCTCACCGAATACCAGCGTAAAGTACCATATTGATGCTGCAGTGTTTTGAATGGTGAGTGTAGAGAACCGATTTACTTATAATGTGGCATGCCATCTTAGCCCTCAGGGATAACAATTCATTTGTATTTTGATTCTTAATGGAAAAAATACCCATATGCATTTGGGACACATCATCTACTTACGATCAGGTGGACTGTGTTCTTGTTTATCACCTAAATATATGTACTTTAAACACATAATACTAGGATTCACGGACTGATCCTCACATTAGATATTTCTTCTATATCATGAAGACAGTTTCATACATAAATTTCACAAGAACAAACATCCAGACCCGGATCAATTATATCGTAGGCGGAAAATTCTTGTACCGTGCGGGATACAAACCCACAGCCATCAGCGCTGCAACTCGTTGCTAATGCACTACGTCGTGGAACCATTAAAACATAAGCAAAGAACTTTGTATCCCTACTCCGTACGCGCAATATGTATATTTTTATAAATATTGCGCGTATGGAGGAGAGTGAGATTTCACAAAGTTTATATATGTAAATATATAGAACAAATATCTTTATAAGGAGTTCAAAAAGCTAAAATTTATTTATAATATGTGTAACAAATACATTAAATTAAGCGAAATCAAAAAAAAAAAAAACTAACAACATAGAAACGACAGTAACAACCTACTATGCATATGCGCAAGCTTGGCTGAGTTACGGCATCATTTTGTGGGGCAACAGCTCATACGCTGCGTCTCTATTCACCCTCCAAAATAAATTAATCCAGATTATAGCTAATATAGATCACAATAATAGAATAGAAGATAGAAGTGTTTACACTTCTAGTACATTTATTTATTCCATAAAATTATATAATAAACTACCTGACATATTGAAGAATGAAAATAGTGACATATTTACAAAAAAAATAAAAGAGTTCCTAACTAATAAATGTTACTATAATACTAATGGCAATTTTTTTGATAATATATAAATTTAGGTTATACAAAATAATCACTCATTTAAATTGAATTATATTTCAATAAACCACATGACATCCTTATAATTAGTTAAATACGCTTTCTCTCTCCTGCCTCTAAATTACGTGCCCAAGAGGGTCCGCTACACTGGTCTCACATTATTTGATAACATTATAAATACATTATGGTTTAGAAATAAATGTTTGAGTTTGAGTTTAAATAAAATAACATATAAGATGCATTGTTTAAGATTATAATGCCGATGTTTCCGAGTAAGTACAAGCGTATGTACTCGTATGTTATTACTCCAAGACCAATACCAAATACTTAAATACGTGAAATTAAATATGCTTCTCATTAATATTTAAAAAAATAATGAATTACGATTGAACTTCAACCACTGAGCGACCCTGGTAGATACTTTCAAATAGGTCACAGCTAAAAGCCGAATGGCAGTTACAGCTAGGTTTAGCTGGATAAAGATTGTGGCCGGTTGCTTTTGGGAGTAACTAGATACAGCAGTCAGAATATTACTGAAAGCAATATCAGTGATAGCAAGGTGCCTTTACAATGTTCCTAATGCCAGTTGTAGAAAACTCATCCGAAAGTTGTTTGATACATAAACGAATATAGCACTAATATATATATATATATATATATATATATATATATATATATATATATATATATATATATATATATATTATATCTAGTCCCAAGCTAAGCAGAGCTTGTGTAATGGGTACTAGACAACTGATAAACATACTTATATATTTCTAAATACATAAATATTATAGATAAATTACACCCAGACACAGAACAAATGATCGTGCTCATCACACAAACATTTGTCCTGGGTGGAAATCGAACCCACGACCTCCGGCATAGCAGTCAGGGTCACTAACCACTAGACCAACAGGCCTGTAAATTTAAGGCAGAGCGTTTATACTCGAAGCTACCACGGCTTTTGCATTAAGTTTGTTGCAAGATGCAACTTAATTGAATTATATTTCAAGATAAGCTTACATGCGAAGCTTGTGTCAATTACATATATAAATGTTACTATCATCAGACATAAGTGTCTGTTCAGGTGTCAATCGATTAACACCTGTTAACTCAACACTTCGTAAGTGTAAAGAGGATTTCGGTATCAATTAGTGCCAGTGCTCTCCATATAACAGGGCATACATTCCGTTTCTTGTGTATTATGTTGTAAAACTTATACGTATGGTGAAGCAATTATTTCTTATTGATGATAGTTGTATAAATATTATATATCAATTCATATCAATGTGACTACGATTTAACGGCTACGATTTAATTCTAGTAAAAAGGTCTCAGATTTTTGTCATTTATCACACGGAATGAATACTGCTATTTAATATTGGTTAGTATTAGGTGAACGTGTTTCTATTAAAATCAAGTTTTCCAATTTAAGTTTTTTTTTTATAGAATTGGGGACAAACGAGCATGCGGCTCACCTGATGTTAAGTGACTACCGCCGCCCATGATCAACCGCAACACCAGGGGAATTGCAGGTGCGTTGCCGGCCCTTTAGAAAAGAGTAAGCTCTTTTCTTGTAGGTCCCCAGGTCGTATCGGTCCGGAAAAATCGCCGGTGGTAAACTATTCCACAGAGAGGTTGTACACGGAAGAAAACTCCTCTTGAAACGTACAGTGGTGGACCGCCAAGTATACAGATGGTGTGGATGGTATCGGGACGTTTGCCGTGTAGTGCGTTCACGAAATTTGGCGGCTGGGATTAATCCGAACAATTCCATCCATCCATGGTATATGCGAAAGAAAATGCAAAGGGATGCAACATCTCTTCGCAGTGCCAGTGAATCGAGCCGATCGGAAAGCACTCGGTCGTCGACGATTCGAGCCGCTCTGCGCTGGAGAAAGTTCAACAGTTGAAAGTGGGTCTAGTACCTAAAACTAATACTTTAAAATGATTTTTTGAGGTTTCAAACCTTAACAGAAAAAAAAGTAGTTCTTACTTATACATTTCGATATATTTATGTCTCTTCGTCTGTTAGGACCCCTTTCATTAGAAATGCAGGAAATACTACAGATACCAAGTCTAAACACTTTGGTTTCTTTTACCTTAATACGTTAGCTGCTATGCTTTTCAACCGGTGCGTTGGAAAACTCATATGCTAACTTTACTACTGTGACCCACAATTATGAAGATTAAATAAAAATCAATTTAGGGTAACATTGTCATTAGTGAAGTTTTGACATTTATTCAGAATCAAGTAGATGTGATGAATGAAGAAAGCATAGTTCGCTCGTGTGCAACTGCGTTCTCTCTTGAAGAGATTACGGCTGCAAAAGACTTACTCTACCAATCTGTGCAAACTTCAGGGAAAAGGATAAAGAGAAAGGGCAAAGCAGATGGAAAAATACAGTGGGATCTCGAGGACATTATATCCTTTATCAAGTGTACATCAGCAGAACTAATCCCCATATTCGTAGCCCGAGAGCTACGAAAGCTACCACCGGTTACATTTGACCATGTCGATGTCAAAAGATTAGTGAAAGACATAATTATCCTAAAAGATCAGGTTCAAGTTATAACAGAGCATTACGCTACAGTTGAGCAAATTAAAAATGGAGATCGATAACATGAAGCAAGGTTCACTGTAAAATAATTACCAATTTAAACATTCCTTAAATAAGAAAAGAGGCACGAGTAATTTAGTACATTACGATAACCTTGAATCGGATAGCGGGCCATTTGGTTTTATAAACTTGGAGGTAGAAAAAAAGACTACTTCAAATCAAACTGCATTTACAATAACTGAGAATAATACAGTAACTCAGTGTGACTCACAATGTCGGCTGGATGCGTCACACACGATGAGTCAGCATGCACTTACGGTTGCACCTGTCCCTGCCGGGCAATCAACAGCGACTGAAGCAAACATAATAGATAAGGGCATGCGCGTGGAGGCCTCTACGAGTACCGCGGTTTCCGCACAGACGCACTCCGAAAATAATGCGTGCGCGCAGACTCTGGTGGCCTCAACTACAGGTGTAGCGAAACGAGTGAGCGGTACTGTGCCAGTGAGTAAGCTTAACGAACGGAGTACATTCTCACAAGTAGTACGGGGAGGGGACGAATTTCTGAATAAAAGGGATGAAGAATAGATTACGGTGCAGAGGAAAATACTTAGGAACAGATTTATTGGGTTACATGGGCAGTCGAAGGATCCTACGGGTAAATTTCAGGCAGCAAATATAAGAATACCGTTGTTTATAAACAATGTTGATCAAGATACTTCAACCCAGGACATTGCCGATTATATTTTAGACAAAACGAATGTTGCTGTACAGATGGTGCAAATTAAAATGAAACGTCAAAAAGATTATAAGTCTTATAAAGTGTTAGTTCCCAGGCATATGACGGAAATGTTCCTGGACAAGAATCTTTGGCCTGAAGGTATATCGTTTCGGCGATTTATTAATTTTAATGACAGGAAATTACCTGCTACGGGTTTGAGTGAGGCTGGTGATAAAAGTGAATAAAAAGTATAGTATGGACATAAATGATGATAACAGTGTAAAACTTATTAGTTTTTTACTGTTATTTAGTCTTTAGTTTATACCACCTTAGATTAAACGGTTGCTTACCTTTCAAATCCAATTTAACAGAAGAAAGCCGAAGACCTGTTATTTTGGACGGTAAACACGACACAGTGGAAATAATAATTAGAGAAGTTCATCATCATTTTGGTCATGCTAATCATCTGACGGTGATGAATAAGGTAAACCAAAAATGTTATGTTTTAAATTTACGTAATACAGTTCGTAGTGTTTCACACAATTGTCAATGGTGTAAGACTTATAAGTCGAAGCCAAAAATAGAGTCGCAAGGCAGTCAACTATTGGTTGTTTTATTCATATGTCTGACTATCAAAATAGTGTATCCGGAATTAGCAGCATCACACCACCACCAACGTCAATAATAATGGCGCTAAGGCGATTTATCGTCAGAAGAGGAAAACCGTTCGTTATTTACAGCGGTAAGGGAATGAATTTTAAAACTGCAAATAAATAGTTAATACAAGCTTGAGAAGAGTGTTATGTGGTTATGAAAAATGAGTCCAATAAGAAAATAAATATATTAATTGGTAGCTTATACCACCCGGAGCAGCACATATGGGGCCTCAAGAAAGTTGATAAGATCGATTAACATTGCGTTGATTAATATAGTTGGAAGACTGCTCAGAAATTAGCTGATCATTTTTTGCCTAGACGGTTAAAGAATATATACCACTTTTGATACTTCGAACGGGCGACAAAGATAGGTTTACAGAATCGAAGGAGGGCGATATCGTCTTAATAATACATATGTAGATAAAATTTACATAGAACCACATTAGAAGTACGTTCTTTCAAATTAAGTAAAATATAATATAAAGGGACACCTAGAAAAAAGATCTGAGGTAACACACATTAAAAATGCAGTTGAATTGAGACCTTTCTCTTTGTTTGAAGTCGGTTGAAAATGGTTTTCAGTAAGAATAACATATTATCTAAATTAAATAAAAAATATTTTATTCCATTCTACGGTTCTGTCAACATCATATAAAGTGTCATTTGTTATTGAGTTTAGAGTTACTACGATAGGAATACATGTTAGAGCGTAGCTAATCCTCGCAATTTACTACTTACGTGTTAACTAACCGGAAATATTATGTGACAGGAACGGGCAATGAGCCAAAGCTGCAAGCTGATATAATAATACCAATTTCTCACAACGCGATCCACTACTAAGTATTATCAATGTGGTGTCCGTTGAAATAAATTGACATAATATGTCAACAAGTTATCATCAACAACTACGGTGTGTATATATTGTAATTTTGTATTATTTAACAGCTAATAATTATAAAAAATGAGTGAAATTATTAATTTCCTACAGCTTTAGTAGAGTATATAATTTATAGTTTGTCATTACGCAGTTATCATAAAAATGCACTTTAGATTAAGAATAAGTTAAGGAATTGTTACAAAGCTATACAAAACATTTGGTTTACTTTTAAAGAAAGTCTAAAAGCTTTAAATTTGCCCCTTTATTCATTCATTTCGGTCAAATTTCTTAAGGAGGACGTATTATAGCTACAAAAAACCAAATTATAAAATGTTATTTTTTTCAAAATTTATACAATGTGTTCGCTTGCTACCTCATCCAACATCGGTTCGTCTTATCGAGAGAAGTACTACAAAAGAGAAAGGGCTAAACTACTATCTAAAAAGCTTAGTGTGTTTAGTAGATCGCTGTCCACTCAATATTTTTACTATGAACCTTAGGTAGTTAGGATCTTCATCGCCGTCCTAAACCAATACCTAAGTCTAGGCATCAACTCTGACGAGACTACCCTCGCCGCAATCCTTGCCTCGCTCACCTCTCAGGAATGACCCCCCCCCGGCCTCCTTTGCGGCCTGCTCAACGGCTGCTATGGCTGCCCCTCAAACCAACTCGTCCATGTTCCCCGACTCAGACGCAATGGAATACTCGGACACCACATCCGTATCTTCGTCCTCCCGGAAGAGGTCAGCTCAATCCTCTATCATTCACATCATCGGACTGCAACGTGCTGCAACTTCCCGCTCACTCCCCATCCCGGCAGCCCCTGCCACCTTCCGCGCCTCCGCAGCCCCTGCACTACCCACACTCCTGTATTGTTGCCTCTACACTTGCAGCGCCCGCTGCTGCCGCTGTCCCCTCAAAGTCACTAGAATTTCCCTCTTCTTGCAAGGCAGCATCTCGCTGCGCTCCTACCCTAGCCAAATAGGTCTCACCTTCTGTCTTCCTCAGAGACAAGACGCAATTTACCAGAATCTCCAAAACCTGTTACGACAAAGGTATCAAGTAAGATCAAGCCACCAACCTCGGTGAAGCCATAAAGATCATCCACCAGTCCAACGTGGACTTCCATCGCCTCACCAGGCTTTTACCTGCCTGCCTGACCATACGCTCTTCCGGAAGAGCGTAAGATCAGGGCTGTCTTCCATGTAGTTCCCTTCGAACTCGCCAACAAGGATATCCTGGGGGACCTTAAGTCCCAAAGTCCCAGAGCTTCCCAGTCGAGGCTGTGCACAGGATGCACCGCAATAAAGGCAAGAGATTCCCTCTTGCTATGTTCGTGCTCATAAAATGTGCCGGAGGCTATGGACATAACCCGGCAGGTACGCACCGTGTGCGGCCTGTCGAGAGCTAAAGTCGATTTTCTCCTTAGGCGCGGTCATCCAGCACAGTGCCACCGCTGCCAACTTTATGGACACTCGACGATCAATTGCTCCGCAACATGTGCATTAAGTGCTTTTACTCGCACAGCTCTAAAAAGAGCCCTCGGCCCGTAATGCCAAATTCCCACCCGCGTGTATCCAGTGCGGACAGTCTGACCAGCCGGTCAACTGCAGAGGCTATCCTTACGCTTCTCACCCCTATCTAAACAAAGCTGCTAAACCAGATCCACCACCGGTCAATGACCGTTCATTCCCCGGCTCTTCCACATATTGTTTGGACATCATTCCATCAGTCTATCATCCTAGCCTCCAGTTATAGCCATAGTGGAACCCTCCACCTTAAGAGCGATATCAAGGCCATCCTCGCATTAGGCAGTTCAGTCATTATGTTGGGAGATTTTAACTTCAAGCATACTGAATGGACCTGCCTCACTACTACTCGTAGTGGTAAGGTACTGCTTGATATCGCTACGTCTCTCGACCTTACCGTCTACAGTTCCCTAGTTGTCATCCACTATCTCGACAACACCGACAATGCTACTGATATTCTAGACTTTGCTTAGCCAAAGGAGTTTCCCCTCAACCTTAGAGCAATCGAGACTCTCGGTGATCCAGGATCCGATCATCATCCTGTATCCCTCATCCGTGGCCATCATTCACTTCCTCCAACTCCCTCTTCTAAAACCCACACCAACTGAAAGGGCTTCAGAGAGTCCCAAGCCTCAGCTATGGACTCTTCGGACTCTCCCATCATCCTCTCTTCCGAACATCATTGACAGCACCGAAAAAATTGACACCACGCTCGATACTCTCACCACACTTATAAAATCCTTTCTTAGGGAGATTGAAATGGTTGTCCCTGTTGCCAATAATATTAGTCTTCCCCTAGATATTAGCCACCTCATTAAAGCCACCCCTGAATATAAGCGTACGGCCAATCGTCTTCAACGAAAAGACCGTGCACGCTTTTCCGAATTAAGAGATCTCGAAAGGAGAAATCTCATGGAGAATATCTCCCCTCTCATACGGCGTACTACCAGATGGCGAGAGCGCCCCATATAGTCGCTATCACTCATATTCCCCCTCTCTCTCTCGTCCCGATGGCTCAATTGCCTTCGAGGACGATGAAAATACTGAATGCTTTGCAGACAACTTCGCCACGCAATGCTTTCACAGCTCACAGTTCAACGACCCCTACCACATCCAGGCAGTAGAGGATGAGTTCTGCAGCCGGAACTCATCACCCACAGCCTCTGAAACCATCACTGTGTCCTAAGATGAAGAAAGGGGAGGATTCATCTATCATCAAGGAACTGATGCCCAAAAAGGCAAATGGCATCTCCAACCAAGCCCTCATACAATTTACTGAGCAGGTAGGTCACCACACTGGCCATATTCTTTAGCGCCTTCTTCGACTTCAGCTACTTTCCCATCTCTTGGAAAGAGGCAACAGTCATTGGCATTCCCAAGTCAGGCAAGCCTCACCACCTCACCTCCAGTCACCATCCCATCAGCCTCCTCAAGGCTATGGGCAAACTTTTCGAACGCATCATCCTCACTTGCATGATGAGCCATCCGTTTCCCACAGACGGAGACCCTCTTGTCATCCTCCACCAATTTGTTTTCCGAGCGAAACACTCCTGCCCCCAACAAGTTCACCGTATATTGGAATACACGCTCAGCGGTTTTTATTCTCGTCTTCATAAGAACATTGCGGTCTTTTTCGATACAGTTGAAGCATTTGATAGAGTCTGGCATGAATGCCTTTTCTACAAACTATATAATTTAGGCCTCCCTGATCATCTTGTCCGTCTCGTGGCCTCCTACTTGAAGGATCATACCTTTCGTTTCAGACACAAAGGTACGCTATCCTCTCCGTGACATATTAAAGTCGGTGTCCCTCAAGGCTTCGTGCTTGCCCAAGGCGTCTTATACATACTGTTTTTTTTAATTTATTAAGAAACCAACAGCGTTCTATATAGTTTATATTAAACAATAGTATTCTTATAATAAGGCCAATAACAGGTTTCCCTTAATTACTATGACATAGCATACTACGGTCGTAATAATTAGTAACCGGTGGGTATAGACTCATATTACACTTAAATCATTAAATTGAATTGTTGCATCTGTTCCCTCAGGCAGCACGCACATTCAAGTGTTTCAAAAAAAAATCATGAAAATATGTACACATATACATTAATGAAATCATTAACATCACACAATGTTCAACGGTAACAGACAAATACACGAAGACACACATGTTATTTATTATACACTAGATTAGCAGTATAATATTATTATTTTAGTTTACTTTAAGTTATAAATTATGTTATGTTATTTAATTTAATTTTGGATTTTAGGTTTAAGACTTTCAATAGCTAAGCACCTAAAAGCGTTCTTACTGTGGTTAAAAATATCAATTTCTCCAAAAAAAATCAATGTAAAGGCTGGGTAGACGCGAGAGGCGCGTGGCGCGGCGAGCGCGTCGTAAAGGCACATTAAGCCCCACGCTCGTAACTAGCTCGGGGCAATCAATGCGTCCGTGCACTATGTCGTACAGTAGACACACATCCACTAGTTTACGTCTATCTTCAAGGGTAAGTAGGTTAAATCGGTCACAGTTCTCTTGATAGGTTGGTAAGGCTGGTTTCTGTTCGCGATAATTAAGATGCTTGATAAATATTTTCTGTACGCGCTCTAGACGAATTATGTAAATGGCGTATTGAGGGGACCAGATCAGGCAGGCATATTCAACGACACTGCGAACATAAGCATTATATAATGAATTCAAGGTACTTATATTTTTAAAAGGTTTACATGACCTAATGACAAATCCTAGATTTTTAAAGGCCCTGTCCGCTATTTTATCAACATGGTCAGACAAAAGCATTTTACTATCGAAGTATACGCCAAGATCTCTCACAGTCGATGTTCTATCAATTGGTATTCCATTAAAGTTGTAGCAGTATAATATTGGGTTGGGTTTTCTCGTGAAAGTAATGCACTCACATTTTTTAATATTAACAGTTATATTGTTCTTTAAGTATAAGGCGTCTAAATCAAGTTGCATTTTAAAACAGTCCTCTTCACTTTGAATCTTGACGAATATTTTTTTTCATCAGCGTGCATTAAATGTTGTGTAAAGGTAAAACAGTTGATGATATCATAGACGTAAGCGTCGTAAAAAAGAGGTCCTAAATGGGAACCTTGGGGTATACCTGTTGGTATGTCAATGAAATCCGATCTGTATCCCCCCACCACCACAGCTTTTGATCTGTTATGTAAGTAAGATTCGATCCACCTGAGCAGATCCCCGTGAATACCCAATATCTGAAGTTTTTTCAAAAGAACGACGTGGTCCACACGATCGAAAGCTTTTTCAAAATCCGTGTAGACCACGTCAATTTGCCCGCCGCCATCCATATTTGATAATACATAGTTCGAAAAGCACGCGAGATTTGTGACAGTGGAGCGTTGTCTGAGAAATCCGTGCCGGGTAGCTGGAAGGCCTTTACTTCATCATCATCATCATCATTACAGCCTTTCACAAGTCCACTGCTGAACATAGGCCTCCCCCAAGTAATGCCACAAAGCACGGTCCTGAGCCACCTGCATCCATCGACTTCCTGCATGTCTTACCAGGTCGTCACTCCATCTAGTGGGGGGTCGCCCTACACTACGCCTACCGGTACGAGGCTGCCACTCGAGAACCTTTCTTCCCCATCGGTTATCGGTTCTTCGAGCTATATGGCCGGCCCATTGCCACTTCAGCTTACTAATCCGTTGGGCTATGTCGGTCACTCTGGTTTTACTGCGGATATCCTCATTTCTGAGTCTATCACGCAGAGAAACTCCGAGCATAGCCCTCTCCATAGCTCGCTGAGCGACCTTAAGCGTCCTCATACGGCCAGCAGTGAAGGACCACGTCTCAGATCCATAAGTCATCACTGGCAACACGCACTGGTTGTACAATCTAGTTTTTAGAGATTGAGGTATACCTGACGAAAAGATATGTCGTAATTTCCCGAACGCTGCCCAGCCGAGTTGAATCCGTCGATTGACCTCTCGGTCGAAGTTGGACTTACCTAGTCGGACTATTTGTCCCAGGTAAACGTACTCTACTTATAACAGGTACGCCTTTACTTATAACAGGGTATATGGAATCAACAAACTATTTTTTCGAAGACTACTAATTGTATTTAAGATTGAGATCTCCCTGTAGTTTCAACTTTACTTTTGCTACCCTTCTTATGGATAGGCACCACGTGTGCTTTTTCCAAATTCTAGGAAAGACTCCTTCGCGGAGTGAAATATTAAATATAAGGGCTATAGGTGTGCATAAACTCTTTGCACAGTTACGCCAGAATAATGGTGGAATATTATCACATCCAGCTCCCTTTGAAACATCGAGGAGATTTAATATTTTCTCTACCAGAGACTCATCAACATGAATTTTGGAAATGGCGTCACCAACTATGCTATCACACTCAATTTCTGTAGACCCGGTGGATGGGACTCCGAAGACGTTTTTGAAGAAATCGTTAAATGCATCACATATGTCTCTCTCATTGGATACTGTGTTTTCTCGGTATGACATTTGTTTGGGATAGTTCGAACCTCCACGCATGGACTTTATATAAGACCAAAATGCCTTTGGTGTATATGTAATAGATTTTTCAGCCTGTTTTGTAAAATTTTTGAAGCAATGATCAGTTACGCGTTGTTGTCGTTTACGTAGCAATGAAAATTCATCATAATCTAAATAATTGCCATATTTTTTCCACCTTTTATGTGATTTCGCTTTTTCTTTTATTATTTTAATAAGAGCTTGATTGTACCAGAATGGATAAGTATGATTGCCATGTGTTGTTTTATAAGGAATATATTTTGGGATTATGTTATTAATTGTATCATAAAAAATATTACAAGCGTTCTCAGCTCCACACGAGCCCAACATAGATAGCCAATCGATGTTACCAAACGCTGTAGTGTTATGCTTATACATACTTACATATCATTTTACACTATTTTAAATTTATTTTTCCATTCTGTTTTTGATGTTCTACATTCGCCTCAAAACTTGATATTTTGCATCACCTTTATTTCCATAGGATCCTGTAATATTTTAATTCATAAGAACACAATAACAAATCATTTTCACTTCGTATTTTTCATGCTATCAGCACTTTTTAAATCGGTGTCAATGGAGTCTACCTTTTTCGGTCTTTTATTTAGTTCTCCATAACTCTGCAATTTCGGGTTTCGTGCGCGCTGTTGCGCTATTTTTTTTCCTATATAAATAATATCTCATTTTTCACTTAAATCTTGCCGTTTCTGTATTACGAGCCTAAAACCAAAATTTGACATGTTTTGACATCGTTGTTTATCAGGTTGTCATGGCAATTTTTATTCAAATATCGTTACCGGCCTGATGTTTTTACTTCAAAATACTCCTTTCTTCTTGGCCATTTACAAGAATTTGCTTTGAATTTAAATAATTTCAAATTTAATGAGAATAATTTTCCGTTCTTATGCCAGATCCGTCAAAAAGGGAAAAGAAGCCGAACAATCGGCGAATGGGGGAGTCTGACTTGAGCTTTGATACTTGAAGCATCTCCTAAAGGCCTTTTCCGCACTGCCTCGGGATCCTGCAAGCCTCTGCCCGCTCCTTAAGTCGTCGCCTAGCCACGCCTACGCCTCCGCCTACTAGTGCGCTGTGTTTGCCTACTTCAAGCGCCGCGTGTACCTACTTCAAACGCCGTGTGTCTACTCCAAGCGCTGCGTGTACCTTCTCCAGACGCTGCGTGTGCTTTCTCCAGATTCTGCGTGTACCTAGAGCAGCAGCTGTGCACCTATCATAGGCATAGCCTGTGCATACTTCGTTGCAGTATCTTTATCTTTGTTATTTTTTTAATAATATTGTAAATCACTATCTTCATTACAACCCATCATCACGTTCATACCTTTTTTTTATAAAAGAAACTGTAAAACTTTTCAAATTTTTAAATAATTTATTTTATTTTGGTTGTTTTCGTTGTAGTTAAGTTAGGTTCTTTAGTTTTTTATTGTCGCTTCACGACAATTTGGCGCCCGACGTAAAGTTCTTCTTTTCTTCACCTTAGCTACGCCTTATCCATTTCCTTTTGATTGAATTGCTTTCTCTTTCGTTCTTAACTCTTTATTTACTCATCCTTATCATATCTTCCAAATTCTAAAACAAAACTTCATCTAGTTTTTCAACTTATCTGGATTATATTTAGACCTACATATAACACTTCACTTACATTCATCACTTTAATATTTTTATTCTAGAGGTACAATTTTTTATTAAATTTTTATTTCTTAAACTTAACACTTAATTGTAACAATGAAACGGGTTATTAAGTACGAATTCCTTAACAAGGCCGAACTCGAATACGAAGTGAAGATTAGATGTGAGGAACCAGCTAATACTGTTTTGCTTCTAAAAAAACAGGTTTTGCGTTTAGTTGAGAATTCTCACCCTGAAGATATTCTGACTTCTCCAATTCCGATCGAGGATGACTTGTCTCAAATTGGTTCTACTTTGACTTACCTGGACTGTAAAATTGAAAAATTTTTACAAGGTGAAACCAAATACTTACGATTAATAGAAACTTTTATTAATCATGTTTTTTACAGATTGGAGCGAATAGATACTGACTTATATCCAGACTTTAAAACTATTTTCGATACTTTGAAGATAAAATTTGACGCTATTACTAAACAATTCGAATCCTTGACTCCACCTCCAACTGAAAATGACTCTCCATCACTTGACCCTCCTGTTGACCCGACTGTCATGGAACCTCCTCTTGTTTCTCAAACATCTGTTAAGATCCATACCCCGTATCCTTCACCACTACCTCAATCTTTTTCTCCAACTAACGTATTCAAAGATCTGAAAAGACACACCTTCAATGGTAAAAGCTGTCCAAGATCCTTTCTTCAAAAACTTGAAGAATACTGCTTAGCTCGTGGCTTACCCAAAGACTTGTTAATTTCTCAAGCGTTTGAAATTTTCACCGACAATGCTCTTCATTGGTTCAGATTTAAATATAATCAGAATCCAAACTTAACTTGGAACGAACTTTCCTCTTTATTAATCAAAGACTTTGGTGGTTTTGATTATGATTATAAACTTCTAGAAGCGATTAGGAATCGAACTCAAGGCCGTGATGAACCTATCGTCATCTATATTTCCATCATGTCTGGAATGTTATCTCGTCTTTCGAAGAAACTTTCTGAAACAGAACAATTGGAGATTATTTTGAGGAATATTCGCCCATGTTATTCAGTCTTCGTAGCTCTAAAAGATATTGACTCTATCGACTCTCTTCTGGCTACTTGCCAAAACTATGAAAAGTTCCTTGACAGAGACAAACAATTTAAAGAACCAAATGTACAACAAAGTCCTCTTATTTCTGAATTCAACTACAAGCATTCCACTTCAAGTTCAGTTGGCTCTTCAAATTCTAATAACTCAAAACCTTCTCCTCCCTTTATGAATAAATTCACTTCATCCTACAAATACCCTTCTAGACAAGTTAATAGTCTCTCTCAAACTAAAGCTCCTCAAGAAAGCTCTTTTTGTGTTCGCTGTCGTAAACAAGGTCATACTTTGAACACTTGTACTCAACCACGATTCGTGATTTGTTTCAAATGTGGTCTTAAAGGTTTTAAAACTGCAGATTGCTCTACTTGTTCTCCCAAACCACATACTAGTTCAAAAAACTAACTGCTGACTTGAAAAGTAACTTAAACTTTGATAATGACGATTGGGCTAGTTGGATTAAAACAATTCAAAACTTCTTTTCTTGTTACAAAATCTCTTCTACACTCTACTCCAAAGAACAAGATCTTAATCGTCCATTCGTTAATGTCAAAATTTATGACTTAACTTTATCTGGTTTACTAGATTCTGGCAGCTCAGTAACTATTCTGGGTAATAATTCTCATTTGGAAATTCTTAAACTGGGCTGTAAACTTTTCAAGTCAGATCTTATTACTGTCTCTACTGCTAATAATCAAAAAGTTAATTCCTTGGGTTATTTTGACTTACCTGTTCATTTCAATAATCAAACTCATTTGATTAAAGCTTATGTTTTCCCGGAAATATTTCCTTCACTAATACTAGGTATTGACTTTTGGAGAAAATTTAATCTGTTACCTAGTGTTTTATCTTCTCTTAACTTTACAGAATCTAAATGCTCTGCTATCGAAACTAAAGATATTAAAGTTTTACCTTATGAGCATTTAACTCCTAACCAAAAGGACATCGCTAATGACATCATCCAACGCTTCAAGACAATTTCTTTTGAAGAAAAAGGTATCCTGGGAAGCACACACTTAATCACCCACAAGATTGATACTGGTGATTCTCTTCCAATCAAACAAAGATGTTACAGACTGTCTCCTGAAAAACAAAAGGCGTTAATTAATGAAGTTGACAAGATGCTGGGATGGAACGTCATTGAACAATGCGAAAGTCCTTGGTTATCTCCAGTTCTCATCACTCCGAAGAAGAATGGTGAATGGCGTTTCTGCGTAGACAGCAGGAAGCTTAACTCAGTTACACGTCGTGATGCTTATAGTCTGCCATTAATAAGCGAAATTTTGGACAACCTGAAGAATGCCAAATACTTATCAAGCATCGACATTGCGAAAGCATTTTGGGAGATTCCCTTGAATCCTGCTGATAAAGATAAAACTGCATTTTATGTACCTGGAAGAGGTATGTTTAGATTCAAGGTAATGCCTTTTGGTCTCTCTAACTCACCTGCAACTCTACAAAGATTAATGGATATGCATTTTACTCCTGAATTTGAGAACAAAGTATTTTGCTATCTGGATGACATCGTTATTATTAGCGAGTCTTTTGATGAACACATATCGCTTCTCATGAAAGTTCATGAAAAACTTTCATATGCTAATCTGACTATTAACTTTGAGAAGAGTCAATTCTTCAAGAAAGAACTGAAATACCTTGGTTTTCTAGTGGACGAGTATGGTCTACGTGCTGATCCAGATAAAATAAAAGCTATTTTAGAATATCCTGTACCTACTTGCAGAAAAGAAGTACGAAGATTCATAGGCACCTGCAGCTGGTTCAGAAGATTCATTCCAAACTTTAGCACCATTGCCTCTCCACTCAACCAACTAACCTGTTCCGGGAAGAACGCTCCTAAATTTTTATGGAATTCACAAGCTGCAGCTGCTTTCCAGAAACTTAAAGAAGCTTTGGTAACTGCTCCTGTCCTTGCTTGCCCTAACTTCGAACTACCCTTCCCTGTACATTGTGATGCATCAAATTATGGCATAGGAGCAATGCTTACTCAACATCAAGATGACAAAGAAGTCGTGATTGCTTACATGAGTAAAGCACTAAACAAAAATCAACAGAACTACTCAACTACTGAAAGAGAAACATTGGCTGTAATAACTGCGTTAGAACATTGGCGATGTTATCTAGACAATGGTAAAGAATTTACAATATATACTGACCATGCTGCACTTAAATGGTTTCAGAACTTATCGAATCCATCAGGAAGACTTGCTCGCTGGACTTTACGCTTATCATGCTTTAACTTTGTCCTGAAACATAAAAAAGGAAAGGATAACGTTGTTCCAGATTTATTATCAAGACATAAGAATCAAGAACGTCCTGATACACGAGAAATTTCACCTCAAGGCGTACATCCTATTACGATTGAAGAACCACCTGATCGTGAACTTGAGCACTACAACAAGATTTTTCTCGGATGCTCCAACAACCCAGACGCATATCCCAACTACACTATCAGGGATAACAAACTTTACCGCTGCATCCATTCTCCCGATCGTCTAAACGATGACTTTATTTGGAAAGAAGTTCCACTACCTCGAGATAGGCATACACTTATTGAAGTTAACCATGGTTCCCCTTCAGAACTCCATCTTGGTATCTTCAAGACATTCAAGAAAATATCTTTAAAATACTATTGGCCTGGTATGTTTAAGGACATTGCCAAATTAATCTCGTCTTGTGAAACCTGCTTAACCTACAAACACCCTAATCATTCTCCCTATGGTCTTATGGGTAAACCCAAACTTTGCTCCAGACCTTTTCAAACTATATCCTTAGATCTTATGGGTCCATTACCTATGACTCGTAGACGAAATCAGTATATTCTAGTAATTAACTGCAATTTTACTAAATATACTATGATTTTTCCCCTTAAACGTGCTATTTCAGCTAATATTATTAATCTTTTGGAAAATTCAGTTTTCCTAGTTCATGGCATTCCCCAAACTATTATAATGGACAACGCGGTTCAATTTCAGTCGCGAGAATTCCAATCATTCTTAAATTCTTATAACGTTCCTTGTATTTTTCACACAGCTTTATATTGTCCTCAGGTTAATCCTACGGAGAAGTTTAATAGTACAATTATTACAGCTCTAGCATCTCTAGTAAGAGACGATCATAGATCCTGGGACAACCATCTTGCTAAGATTCAGTACGCAATGAACAGCGCTACAAATGTGGCTACTGGCTTTACTCCAAACTTTTTAGTCTTTGGTAGGGAAACAATACCTTGTGGTTCCTTCTATACTCCAACTCAGAACCTCGAGGAATTGATATTTATGCCTCGTGATATTTACGCGTCTAATGCTGGTCTCCTCTCATCTATTTTTCGCAAAGTTCAAACTAAACTTCACATAGCTCACGCTAAAAATAGCGCTCGCTATGATCTTCGCCGGTCTTTTAAAGAATTTAATGTGGGAGACACTGTTTGGCGTAAAAACCATGTTTTAAGCAATGCCGGCGCTTACTTTAATGCTAAACTTGCCCCTAAGTTCATCAAGTGCAAAGTGATAGCTAAACTGTCACCACTAGTCTATGTGCTTGAAGACCCTAATGGAGTTAGAGGCAAGTGGCACATCAAAGATGTAAAATCATAATTTTTTTTTTTAACTTTTATTAACTGTATATATGTATAAATTTCACCATCATTCTCACCTTATTATTTTTATTTCTTTGTTTGTTTGGTGATCCAGTGTTCTTCAACACATCTTGCTTTAGGACCTCGAATTTTCGTTGGTTAATCTTCACTTTTTGTTTCAGACACATCTCGTTAGTGATGTTGCTGATCTCTGGCTTTGAGCCCTACCGCTCTGGCCTTTCTTAATCTTTACTTAAGTCATAGCGACTAAAGCTTGCTTAAGATTAATTTCTTTATCTTTATCTTCACTCAGGAGCGGATGACAACTCCTTAAATAAGCCTGGATGTCCTTTCAAAATGTTTTTTTTTCCACGCAGGAGCGGATGACAACTCCTTAAATAAGCCTGAATGTCCTTTCGAAAACACACTTTTAGAGTGGTAGTCATTGAATGTGAACTCCACCCTTACCTGAATGCAGATGATGAATGTAAGAGATAGTATATCTGATTTTGCCTGGTGATGTCTGTTTCTACAAAGCTGTGTTTTTATGGTTTGTTTTAGAATGTACATGTCAAAATTTTTGCCGAGTCAAAAATTTTCCAGGGTCGGGGGGAAAATGTAGTGTTATGCTTATACATACTTACATATCATTTTACACTATTTTAAATTTATTTTTCTATTCTGTTTTTGATGTTCTACATTCGCCTCAAAACTTGATATTTTGCATCACCTTTATTTCCATAGGATCCTGTAATATTTTAATTCATAAGAACACAATAACAAATCATTTTCACTTCGTATTTTTCATGCTATCAGCACTTTTTAAATCGGTGTCAATGGAGTCTACCTTTTTCGGTCTTTTATTTAGTTCTCCATAACTCTGCAATTTCGGGTTTCGTGCGCGCTGTTGCGCTATTTTTTTTCCTATATAAATAATATCTCATTTTTCACTTAAATCTTGCCGTTTCTGTATTACGAGCCTAAAACCAAAATTTGACATGTTTTGACATCGTTGTTTATCAGGTTGTCATGGCAATTTTTATTCAAATATCGTTACCGGCCTGATGTTTTTACTTCAAAATACTCCTTTCTTCTTGGCCATTTACAAGAATTTGCTTTGAATTTAAATAATTTCAAATTTAATGAGAATAATTTTCCGTTCTTATGCCAGATCCGTCAAAAAGGGAAAAGAAGCCGAACAATCGGCGAATGGGGGAGTCTGACTTGAGCTTTGATACTTGAAGCATCTCCTAAAGGCCTTTTCCGCACTGCCTCGGGATCCTGCAAGCCTCTGCCCGCTCCTTAAGTCGTCGCCTAGCCACGCCTACGCCTCCGCCTACTAGTGCGCTGTGTTTGCCTACTTCAAGCGCCGCGTGTACCTACTTCAAACGCTGCGTGCCTACTCCAGACGTTGCGTGGACCTACTCCAGACGCTGCGTGTCTATTCCGGACGCTGTGTGTGTCTACTCCAGAAGTTGTGTTTGCCTACTTCAAGCGCCGCGTGTACCTACTTCAAACGCTGCGTGCCTACTCCAGACGTTGCGTATACCTACTCCGGGTGCTGCGTGTACTTACTCCGAGCGTTGCGTGTGTCTACTCCAAGCGCTGCGTGTACCTTCTCCAGACGCTGCGTGTGCTTTCTCCAGATTCTGCGTGTACCTAGAGCAGCAGCTGTGTACCTATCATAGGCATAGCCTGTGCATACTTCGTTGCAGTATCTTTATCTTTGTTATTTTTTTAATAATATTGTAAATCACTATCTTCATTACAACCCATCATCACGTTCATACCTTTTTTTTATAAAAGAAACTGTAAAACTTTTCAAATTTTTAAATAATTTATTTTATTTTGATTGTTTTCGTTGTAGTTAAGTTAGGTTCTTTAGTTTTTTATTGTCGCTTCACGACAACGCTTCATTTGTTTTGTCATAATCGCCTCTGTTGAAGCTATGCTTTGGGAGTGATGCTTCAACTAGAGGGGTAAATGTGATATCTAAGACCTCTATTACAAGAGCTGGGTGAGCCCGATCAATATTAACTAGGGGTGAGGTGCAGTTAGTGATTTTCAATGAAAGATCGAAAAATACTAGGTCTAATGTATTGCCAGCTTGATTTATATTAGTATTATATTGTTTTAACCCTAGAAAACTCAATTCTTCTGTCAGTCGGTTTCCAGCGTCCCTCACTAACGTAACTTAACACGGCACGTAACCACTGACACTAGCAATGCTAAATTAACTCTATTGTAGTTGCAATAATTACGATTTTAGAATGACACTATTTATTGAGAATGATTTAATTTTAACTAAGCGGTACGACACGTCCGTATGCGCCGCGACTCGAAGGTATTACCACCACCAACGACACCATGGTTTACCAACGACATTCCCACCCCTTCGAATGGTGTTAAATTTTCCCTCTTTGCTGATGACACAGCCCTTTACTCTAAAGGCAATTCATTACTACAGATACGGAACAAGATCCAAAAGTCAATTAATGACTTAGGAGCTTGTTTCCGAAAATGGCGTATGAATATGAACCTGAAGAAAAGCATCGCCGTTAGCTTCGAACGTAAACGAGGCCGCTCCGTTGCCATTCCGCCAATCTGGATGTTAGGAACTCCTGTCCCCTGGCAAAAGACCGCCAAATACGTAGGCGTCACCCTTGACACAAGGCTCACTTTCGAGCCCATGTCAAGGAAGTAACTCTCACCGCGCGATTCTACATGGGTAGGCTCAATAGCATGCTGGGCCAATGCAGTAAAATGTCTCTCCGTAACAAGCGAAGTCTATATAAGGTCTGTATATGACCAGTCATGACATACGCAGCCCCCATTTTTGCACTTCAAATAGTTTCAAACATTTTCTGTTGTCAGGCTACGAACGCATTTTGGTTCGTCCGTAACATCAATACCTTCACCGAGACTTAAAGCTCCCCACAATTCAACAATTCCTTTCACACAACAATTCACTTCCACTCTCTGAGAACTTCCTCTCAGCCTCAGAGTCTCACTCAAACCACCTCACCCGAGAGGCAGCATCCTATGCAGCCCCACTTTCCTCTCGCTATCGAGTTCGCAGGCCAAGAAACCGTCTCTCTGAACCCCCCCCCCCCCCAAATCGTTCGGCCGACCTGAACTGCCTCCTGGCAGCTCAGGCCGTGTCTCCCCTCCCCAACTCATCTAGTAACCTGCCTTAGTTAGGCACACTTCTCAGCGGCTACTCGCCGCTTGCACCCCCTTTTCCCCAAGGGGGTCGCTTCCAATACGGCAAAAATGCCTTACCAGGTCAAAGACAGTCTCAGGTGCTGTTTAGTGGGTAGGCATTCAGGCTTCTCAGTGAGTCCCACTGCTACTACTAAGTTAGTATAACTATGCACCACGCAGCTGGCTGCGGGTATGCTTAGAGCATTCACCACCTCCCTCCTCACTTCCTGGAGGGTAGCTCTTTACTTTTACTTCTGAGTGCAAAAAAAAACGTAGACCGTGACGGTATTTATTGCTTTGGAGAACATCAGTATTAGCTCATTCTACTCACAAACATTCAACCGCAAGATAGTTTGCCCTCCTCTCATATCTCGATAGCGGCCTAAATCGTCGCCGAACAAGTCTTTTCGTTTGGCTAAATCCACTGGCCTTGCGAAGAGACGTTTTATCTCTGTATATCGTGTATTGTACGGAGATATTGGTGTGGATTAATTCAAGCTTAATTTCACCATAGTACACTGCGATAGAACGTGAAATTCCATCCTCATCATCTTAAAAGTAAGCGGTCCATTGTTCCGGTGATTACGCGGAAGTTTTCACACCACTCAACCACAATGTGGAATTAAATGTCGTCAGCAATTTTATCAGAGCGATACAACTAAGCCTTCAATTAACCTTCAAAAGAATAGCTTACTCATTTCCTAAAGGTCGGCAACGCACCTACAATTACCCTGCTGTTGCTCGTCAGGTGAACCGTATGCTCATTGGTCTCCTCTTCGATAAAAAAATACAATCTCTGATTAGAGACTCTATTTTCTGCATTCTTCTGTTATAATTAAAATATTTATGAATACTTCTTTTATCTATCAATTTATTATCGTCTTATATTCGTAAAACCAACAAAGTTCAAGGGTCTATAATATATTATATCGGATAATGTATTATCTAAGATGACTGAGAAACTTTTTTGACCGGTCGACATGAGACTCCTTAACCATTATTGTATTCAACTTGGAGCAGAATCGTAACGAGAATTTTATATGAAAGTAATTATACGATGTTATTCGACACTTTATCTTTCACATTCCTATAATAAATCAGTAGATAAAAGGTTGATTTTATATCCCGATAATGATGTAAGCGTGAAGTAAAGTTACAGCCTATATACGTCCCACGGCTGGGCACAGGCCTCCCGCCTCCCTCAGAAATGAGTCTGAGAGGGTTTTAGGGGAAGGAAATGTCCGCCGCGCTGCCCCAATGCGTGTTAGCGAAGTTCACATGTATTTGTTCTTGAAATATATTTTTTTCTTATTCCTCAGATATGCAGGTGTCCTCACGATGTTTTCCTTCACCGCCGAGTACGTGGTAAATCAATTTCATCAGTGCCGGCGGGGATCGAACCCGGGTTACTTGCGTTCTATTATTTTTACAGCGAGCGTTAACCATCTGAGCTACCACGGCTCTTAAAAGAAAGCGTGTAGTGGTGGTGTAATAATATTCACTAGCCTATGTCGTCCCATGGGTGTCGTTAGAGGCGTCAAAGGGAGATAAACAAGAAGATGGACATAGCGTTTTCTTAAAAACAACAAAAAATAAAAGTAAACACCGCGATTGCTAATTAGCCTGCGAAACGTAACAGCTATGTCAAGTAATCCCCTTGGGACAAGTTGAGGGTTGGTTTATGTTCTGCGGCGGTATTTAATGACCTATAATGGAATGCATGCTATAAACGATTTATATCTTGCCAGTGTTCATCTTAACACCTATTCATTTGGGAGACACAATTGAAGTTATTGAGTATTGTGCTAAGATTCGGCCATAATGACTTTTCGTAGATGAGTAATGTACTCACCACTAGTGGCTACGTCGCATCGTCCAGTAGGTTGAAACTGTCTTCCAAAGCAGAGTCGAAGCGTTTCCAGGTTATAACGTCACCCAGTCTTACACACTTCTGTAGCTGGATAGGTTTTTTACTTCCATTCTTTATTTGGATAGACAGTAACCTCACTGTATAAACACTTCAGCTCTTCATACGAGCGTATAGCGAATTATATCCTGAAACTGTTAAGGAGACTTAGCACCGCCCTAATTTCGACAAAATCGAATGCTTTCTCATAGTGCACATGCACCAGACATAACAGAAGATTATACATTTTAGTCTTTTTAACCTACCGAAGGAACTTACGTGATCTATGGAACTTAAGCCTTTTCATAAATCGGTTCGTTCGTCTGTGGGTAGTTGTAGCGCGATTTCATTTAATTATGTTTTCTTTCTTAATGGACGTATTTTTTAACAATAGCTCTTTATAATTTTCGAATAGATCTAACGACAATACAAGTCAGTTTTAATTTATTATATACACTTCGATATTTGATTTTTTCTTATTTTCAATGGGCTACCGAGTCATTGTTGTATGCATGTACTCGTATGACTATTTTAGGAGATTGCCCATAATATGAGAATGAAATAATAATATGTTATTTGGTCCATTTTCTTTTTTTAACTTCATAATTATGTTGTGTACAATATAAGGGTACACATTTCATTATTGTATATATATACCGATTAAAGTGGTCCATGTACGAATGTAACGAAAAAATGTAAATAAACCCTGCTTTAGGTACATTAATGTATTGATTAAATATTTATAAAATTTAGTTACAAGAGGAGAGGGGGTTATGTCGCTGACTAATTCCATCTAAGAAGTATTATTGTACAAAAAATGTTTTGCTGATATTAGGCTTGTGGAGAGTTTAGCTTTTTGTGACATCATTTTATCAGTTATACTGCTGACTATCGTGTAATTATTTGATTGCTTATTTTTTATGTATAAATATAAGGGCTTAAAAAAGAGAGTGGGTATTATTACGCCACGGCTTTACCTGGTAAGGATTCATTGTGACATTACATGGATTTAAGACAATCATCAAAGGCCCTTTATTTGATCGAGTTTGTGATTTTTCAAATAAAAACTTTAACCTCTCAAACGGCAAGTATCCAAATTTGACCGCTTCGATATTCCGTCAAAATTCAAGTAGTCAAATGTGAACGCACCCACCCACAGCACTTTAATCCATCAATACTTATGTGTAACAAGACATACATATTAGAGTAGTAGTTTGAATCACTCCATCAATATTGAGGAGTCCATGGTCGTCATAATATATCTGATAAATCAATCGTTTAAGTTTTGATTCGATTGTGTTTAGGTGATACTTCGAAAGTTTGGTGGTTTTTCTATTTAACATATTTTTTTAAGTTTTATAGATTACAAACCAAAATTTTGGTATATGATTTTTGACTATATTGTTACGAGCTTGAGGTTCGTGACAATAAAAATTGCCGATAAAATTACCTAAATTAACACTTTAATTTACTTTACACAAATTAAAGTTAAAACACTAATAATTAAACACACTAATTCACTTAATTCCGCTCCGAAGCTTCGCTTGTTTCGTCAAATCAACTCTGTCTCGATCGCATCTTGCGCCACCTATTTATTTAAATTAGCAAAATATCCGGAATGTTCAAGTAAACACGCGCAAGGTACCGAGAGTTCGAGTATAGATTTTCTAGAAACTTAGTTCTGGTGGCGCTGTCGGTCGAAAGATTTGTTTTGTCATTCTCTGCAAAGCTCCCCTCGCTCTTCGTTCCTGACACTAGATGGCGCTAGTTGACTTATTCACACAACACTATGAACTTGGATTGCATAAAGGAGGAAAATACGATATCATGTAATTTTCTTGATAGAAAAAAAATGCAAAGTAGGCATTAATTATTTACATTTCTCGATGACACTACAATATTCTTACGAATAATTTCATGGAATTATTTTTAAGGCATAGTAAATAATCATATCTAAGTTCTCATAAACCAGTTTTTTAATCCATAACGAAGTTTTGTCAAAATAAATAAAAATGTTGTTTGGCGCTTACTTAGTTTTTATCCGAGCACTTGCTCGGTATGGCTATCTCATAATTTGCGTACTATGAAGTCATTGCATCACTTTCATTTTGACACTACCGAAGTCGTCCGTTAGCTTCACCGACAAAGGAATAAGCCACGCCCCCGAAACATCGATTAATTTTCAAGGTATTCTCTTAAAAATAGACGTCAAATATTGTCTATGGATTAGCAATAAATGCTTAGCAACACAGGCAGTCGGGATTCATTCAGAGACGAGCCGCCGGAGTGACAGGAAGGTTTGTGATATATTATGTTATTTTTTTGTGCTGTGCCATTGATTTAGTGTACTTAAAATAAATATTGTTAATGCATTGATTAATTCCTTTTATTTAGAATTCTAAGATTCACCTTTGAGGTACCTCTTAGATATCAGAAGTGGGATCTACAACACGTTTTTGTTTTGTGCCAAACCACCCCACGAGCTCGACCGTTAAATATTGCTACTAATTTTTGTTTATTTCTCACTTTAATAAAAAATCAATGCAATTACAAGTACAATGGCAATTTATGTACCTACTAAATGCAATAAGACACTAAAATGAGCCACGATTCGCCAAATTTAACTAGATTAGGTAGAAAAAATGTTTTCACTTGTTGTTTATTCTCTGACTAAATGTCTCATAATGTGATTGAAAATATTCATTTCCATTGGTGATATAGAGAAACTAATATTCAATAGCACCAAAATAAATTCGATATGATCGCTAATTTTCGTGATGAAAGTAGATTAAAAAAATCTTCTACGGTAAAAAATACTTGTACGGTTAAAATTACCTTATTCTTTATTATTTTTTCTTACAATATGGTTAGAAATATTAGTTTATAAGGTTAATGCAGTAAAATCAACTCATAAAAGCGATAGAATGGGCTGTGTATGATCAGTAGATTTTGTGATGTAAGCAGATAAAAAAATATAATAATAATTTGGAAAACCCAAAGTGTACACCTCGAAAGCTCATGTAGTGTTTTGAATAATCAATTCACTTTTATAAATTACCGAAACAAGTTTTTCTTTAAAAGAGAAAAAAAAAACAAAGTGATAAGTTGAGTTTTCCGAAAGATAACCTGTTCACATCCAAACCGACCCACTGGTATCCAGGTGAAATTATTTTTAATTAATTCCATTCAATAAATAATCTTATCGTTACGTCAGAAGTATTAATTGAAATCTCCTTTTGCTATATGCGTCCTTTTTTAAATCATATAAGTGTAAAATAAATCTGGTGAAAGTGATTTGCTGACAATAGAGCACTACATCTTCGCTTCGCGTTTGATGTGTGCGAAACTTTAGTTAGTAAAATGATAGTATTATTACATTATATTATGTCGAAATCTTCTGTTATTGAATGATTGAAAATTGAGATTTGTTTTTTTATAATTATATACATAAGTGGTGACGCTAATACATTATATGTTCAAAATATAGTACATTAAATTGCGATTAGCAATAATAAAATAAATTTTAGAATACCTTCCTTTATTGCATGAATAATAATTAAGATTTGTTCTTTTTTTAATCATATACATGAAAAATATTTCGATTGCAAAGAAAAAGCGACCTTATTACATTATATGTCGAAAATGTAGTACATAAAAATTGCGATTAGCAATAATACAATAAATTTTAAAGACCTCCCGTTATTGAATGAATGAAAATTAAGATTCGTCCTTTTTTAATTGTATACATGAAAATTGTTTCGATTTCCAGGAAAATGAGTGACAAAGGAGCCGAGGTGAATTCTCGACGCGCTCGTAGGTAATGTCGTACCAGTGACCGACGGCGGTCACAAGGCCGAGTTCGACATCTGCGGGGAATCGAGAGGCGCAGTCGAAGCCGCAGCCATAATGATTGAGGTGAGCGTCAGCTACGATTGCAGTGGTCTCGAGAACGCAGTTCAGAGCGCGATCAATGCCGCAGTGTTGCACATTATCATCGTAGAATTTCTCGTCGAAGTCGAAGTGCAAGCAGCACGCGTACGCTACACGAGCAGGAACACAAGCTGTCGCGAGAGAGGGAGAAGTCAAAGACGTATGAAAGGGAAGTACGTAATGAGCGTGAGAGATGGAACGAAAGGAACAGATGAGCATTTCCAAAAATTTTTGCACGGGAGCTTTTTTTTTTACTTGTCCGATATTTTTAAGTTAACATTATTCCGTGTTTAAATGCACCAAGTGTTAAAAAAATACATCATTATGTAATACTTCAAAAAATATTCGTGTAAATATTCAAAATACGACAAAACTGAAAATAAAAACGAATGAAAAAATAAAATTAGAATCCAAAAAAAATCGAATCTATGGAAATGCGGCTGACCCATTATTCTAGGCACTTCGAGTGCAAATTTTCTAATCGTTTCTTTGAACATGCAAAACGTTATAGATTTCAAACGATATGATAAATGATTGAAATTCATTTTACTTAGCGCGATTGGTCCAATTCATTATCCTTTTATGAAATTGAAATTAAATAATATTGTCCAGTAAAAAGTTCCCTAATGAAACCAATTTCTTTTGAAACAATTTTTACCCATGTTATTTTATAAATCTACCAAAAGAAATATGTATTTTAGTTTTGACATCATTGTAGAATGAGATTAGACGTCAGTGTTTTGTAAAACATTAGTACACTTGGAACAAATTGAAATGGAGATGAGGTCGGCCTTCAGGTTGGAAATAATTACTCGGATTTGGATACCAATTACTGTATACATTTAAGTGAAAACAATAATGTATAATTCAATTAGTAGTATTATAATTGAAGACACATTTCAAATATTACCGAAGATTATAAGTGTCGTTTAAGCTTATCAAAAAAAAAAATATTTTTCAGACTTTTTACTTTCGTAGAATAACGTATGTGTGGAAGATAAAGTAACAAAAAAAAATAAGAATTTGTAAAACTGAGTGTGTACTATGTATTTAACCGACTTCAAAAAAAAGAGGAAGTTCTCAATTCGGCACGTATTTTTCTCACATACGTTGAAGTTGCATTTCTCGTCCGTTTTGTTGTTTTTTATGCTCACTCGACTTCGACATACGAGCAAAAACAAAAAAAATAATACTTTGTGGTGGCGTTGGAAGTCGGGTATTTGAAAATAATTTTTATAATATTTCAGGATTTAATGGATGATTGGATGAAAATTGAAATTAGAATAGAATGAGGAGCGAACGTAGAAATTGAGTAAATGGAGCTTTACACTCTATTGTGCAATTCACAATGCTGTGTAAGTCCCTATCTTAATGTATGGTATTGAAAGCTGCGTTTGGCAGAAGAATCACGAGATTAAAATATGCTGTAGATATGCGGTAATTAAGGAGTATGTTAGGACCTGATTAATCTGAATGACAGGCTGAGAAATAGTGTGATAAGAGAAAAGTGTGGTTTGTAAGATGTTGTGACCATAATGATTCGCTGGTAAAGTCATGTAGAAAAAATGAACGAGGAGAGAGTGACAAAGAAGCCCTAGACGAAAGTTTGCAAAGTAAATTGGTGATATATTGAAAATGGCCCAAATTAAGAGTAACCTTAATCTACAAGCATGTATGCGTAGGTACATAAATGTAAAGGGGGCGAGAGAGGTGTGTTAAGATCATGCCAAATGGAGGTATGTAGTCTCTTCCTACTTCTCTAGGTGACAGATACGTGTGTTTATGTATTCTGATAATAAAGAGGGCGATGTCGTTAGGATAGAAAGGGCGACAGTGTTGTCACTGTGTCAGTCAAAACAAAGAGTTGGAAGCCAAGTGTCAGGGCTCGTATACTATCTTAAAAAAATATTCTTATAAATTACAGATTTCTTGAAGAAGACACTCGTTTGACGAGTAAAGGGGCAAAATATTTATAATGATTGTTAGCATTGTAAAATATTCCCATAGTTGACTTTCAACGTCTCTGCTTGCTCTTCCAGTGAAGTCAGTGATAGTGAGAACTATAATAATTGTAATGGAAACTAATCGAAACAAAATATTATTGCTCTGATTCGATTGATAATGTCTAATAAAGTTGTTTAATCGTGTCTTAACTGAATTGTATAAAAATTGCTTATTCAAATTTAGTGAAAATAGAAGAAATAAAATTATATAAAAATAAAACAAAAATTAGAACACTAATTAAATCTTAGTTTAATTAAATGTTAGACATAACTAGAATGTGATTTTTTTTGTTTGTTAATTATATATTGTTCTTTGAACATTGAGAGTGAGTCAAAGTGGTGGGTTGAATGATGACTGGCATAAGAACTTGCCGGGCACAATAAAAAGATACTGTTACGCCGCGCTCAAATCAGCGCACTAGCGCCATCTAGTGTCAGGAACGAGAGCGAGGGGAGCTTTGCAGTAAATGACATCACAAATCTTTCGACCGACAGCGCCACCCGCAGAACTAAGTTCTGGAAAATCTACACTCGAATACTCGTTGCCTGGCGCGCATTTACCTGAATGTTCGGGACGCTTCTTTGCTAATTATATAAATAGGCGCTGCAAGATGCGATCGAGAGAGAGTTGAACTCAGCGACACAAGCGAAGCTTCGGAGCGGAATTAAGTGAATTAGTGTGTTTAATTATTAGTGTTTTTAACTTTAATTTGTATAAAGTAAATTAAAGTGTTAATTTAGGTAATTCTATCGGCAATTTTTATTGTCACGAACCTCAAGCTCGTATCAATACCATGGAGACAAGTGAGGATGTTTGAGCCGGGTTGGACTGGCGTATGAACTCGCCGCTCATGAGTGGCTCGAAACATCGCAGCCGATGATGGTGTGTCCGTGCAGGAAGTAACTCTCACACCACACGGCTATAGATATTAAGTGAGGGGTATTAAAGTCGGGCAGGATTGGCGTATGAACTCGTCGCCCACGATTGACTTGAAGTACTGCAGCCAATGACGGAGTGACGGTGAAGGAAGTAACCCTCACACCGCTAGGCTATAGTTAAGATTCAGTGAGAATGTTGTGCATGTTGTATTGTATATTGTCGGCCATGACTGGCTTATAAACTAGGCACCCACGTGTTAACCAATTATTATAAGTGATGCGTTGTGAGAGTGAAGGAAGTAGCTCCCACTCTGCACAGCTGCAGAATTAGACAACACATTGTACTATGGTTACCACTAGTAATTAAAATTGTGTAAAAATTTATGTAAGTTTAGTTAATATGAAATATTTTACAATATATCAAAAATTAAAACAGTATCAATATATTAACTTATAAGTTAAGAAGAAACAAAGGGACTCATTTTTGAAGGATGGCCAACTGTAACAAGACTTATATATAAGAATAGTAGTTTACATCACTCCATCAATACTAAAGAGTCTATGGTCAAGTCATAATATATCTGATAAAATAATCGTTTAAGCTTTGATTCGATTGTGTTAAAAGTGACGTCAAATATTGTCTATGGATTATAAATAAGTGCTTAGCAACACGGGCAGTCGGGATTCATTCAGAAACGAGCCGCCGGAGTGACAGGAAGGTTTGTGATATTTTATTTCTTTATACTGTGCCATTGATTTAGTTTACTTGAAATAAAAATTGTTATTGCATTAATTTATTCCTTTTATTTAGAATTCTAAGATTCACCTTTCAGGTACCTCTTACATAAGTTTAGAGACTACTTTACTATGAAAAAGTTTCGCATTATAGAATCAATATGAAATTTTCTATCATCTAATGGAATAAAAAGTCACTTAGTTTATGGGTATTTATTTCTAATCTACGTGTATATCATACGCTATTTTCGTGTGAATGTTATTGTGTTGATTTTTGGATTTTTCTAGTGTTTTATTAGTGTTTTAGTATAGTGTTTTATTAAAAAATTGAAAACAGCTAGATTAGTGTATTAATAGTTACTTTCATAGCGTAACGTCTTATGAAACCTTACTATTGAGTAATGCGACTACATTGAAGTCATATTTCTTTTGCAAAAGTGAGCCGTTAGAGAAAAGTTTAAGAAAATATACAAATTAACTTTGGCATCGCAATATATTTATGAAAATGTAATGTAAGTACATAAAACATAAATAGCTTTCATAAGAATAAATATGTTCATACTTTAAACACTAGGAACAAATGTAAGCTTATAATATCTGTTACTACTCGTAGACTCAAAAGAATTAGTAATTCGTTTATGGGTCAATATACACGCTTTATAATTTTTTACAAAATACCAGAAAATATACAAAATTTGTCATTAAACAGGTTTAACATAGTAACAGTCAACATAGAAGAATTGTATAAAAAGGGTTACTAAATTATATAGGGATACATAAATGGCAATAACCCCTAGGAATGAGGTGAACGCCACCTTGCCGGTTCTATAAAAATTCATGCAAAAATTGTACAAAACAAATTTATTGTAAATTGAAATATGTTTAAAAAAAGTCTCGCTGGGTTTCTTGCTAGTTCTTCTCAGAACAGAGGACTTTTTGCGAACCAGTGGTAAATAAAAAAAAACTTTCAATAAGTGTCTATTATACAATAATCTTTATTGAATAATAATCATTCATTTCATTTCATTCATTTTATGTTATGTTTGCATCCAGCAGTTAAAATTTATGGGCTGATAAGACCAGAAGCAAGTAGGATGTGTGCGTGAGTGAAACATTTGAAATGTACTACGAATATATTGAAATTGCTTTCCCTGTATTTATTCGATGGTCTTATTCCTCAGACATGTAGGTTTCGTCACGATTTTTTCCTTCACCGCCGAGCACGTGGTAGATCAGCACTTAAAATTGCAAATGAATATTTCATTGATACCGGCTGGGATCGAACCCGGGTTACTCGCGTCCTGTTATATTTACAGAGAGTGTTAATTGTCTTAAGTTGGTCTGAATTATATAAAAAGCATTTTCCTTAATTTGGAACAGTATTTGTAGTTTGTTTTCAAAAACGAAGCAAAATCCTATTTGTAGTTGAATGCAGCATATGCAAAACTAGACATGGTCAACACAGACAGGCTTTTAGGGTAAGCTTTTAGATAAGAGTGGTGATATTTAAACATCGTATATTTTGTAATCCTGTACATATGCATTGAAAGAAATATGAAATGACGTATCACATTTTTTTTCTACTCAACATCATATTTAGGTAACTGACATTGTGACTGGCAACCGACAAATATTGATTTGTATACTAATTGGGGATATGCTTAAAAAATAAAATTTTAAATCAAATTATCATGACATATTATAAGGCACTATCAGTGCAACTTTGTAAATATAGCCAAATATAGTTAGAACCACTTAGATCTATAAAGTATGTTACAGTTAACACTTTCTTAAAATGAGCAATATCCGAAAGTCAAATTAAAATGTTTGTAAAGGAGATCTAGAGTGTTTATAAAATGAATTGAAAATGTATCAAACCTCGCATTTTTTTTTAGAATGGGTGTAACAAACGATCACACAGTCCACCAGATGGTAAGTGGATGCTGTGCTGTGACCAACAGATATCTACATTTATCCTTGATTAAGAATTATAATTCAGATACGTTGTCACCCCTTAGGACTACGCTGGAATACTCCGTTACTAGGAAAATGGGTCTCCAGTTCTTTACAATCATCATACGAAAAAAACAGCATTGAGCTGCTATTTCACGCTGGTATTCTGTGAGAAAGTGGTCCTTCCTCGGTAGAGCCGAACCATTCGTGATACAACCATAATGTAGTTGCACAGTGTATCTATCTCGTAAAGAAAATTTACACGAATATATTTAATACTTTTTAACGTCACAACGTCTAATTAATCGATAAACGCTGGCTGCACACACGTAAAAAGATGACTCATTGTAACGTTACGATCGGAGTGAGAGCGCTGCACGAGCGAGCGAAGGGCACGATCGGCTTGAGCGTTCGGCTTGTTTTGGGAGTGTTTTGTTATAACGTTGTCACGTTAAACTATCGCCCGTAAATCGACATTACAGACAACCAATTTATTTTTATTCAAAGGTGTTACATTCAATATTTACCTTTACGCATAAATAACCACTGGTTTATACTCACTCTTGTTAAATTTGTCTGCGACAATACGCCTCTTACGATAATTATGGGATGATATATGGTAGGGGATCATTTTTTTATATAAGAGAGGACCAACGAGCACGTGACTCACTTGACACTGTAATTATACGGGCCAAGAGAAGTGTCCAAAATTGTTAACAAATTCTATATTTGTAGACAAAATGACTCATATTCACTCGTACAAAAGATTAGTTGGTCAAGTTATCAAATGAAATTTATATTTATACTGTAATGATTCCGGAGAGAATACGAAGTAAAACTCATCTTGCCAACTACCGGAAAGGGCAGAACAACGTCTGCCAGGAAAAACAGTTTTAAAATAATCGTTTTCATGCAAAAAAATAGCTAACAGCCCACCTGATGTGAAGTGAGTACTGCAGGTGTCCACCTGCAACCAACTTCCAAAAAAGAAGATCTCATTGCGTTCTCACCTTGACGTAATGAAAATATCTACAACTATTCAGATAGTAGTTATTTACTTTTTAAATTAGGACATCAGCTTTAGTTAAAAATATCAAAATAAGTAAAAAAGAAGCCGTATCACCTAGTAATATTATATTATATTATATAGTATTCATAGCGTTTAAATTTTGTGTATCGCTCTTTCTGTACAACAAAGGGGTGTTAGATCTTTTTGTAGTGTGATATTAAATTTTAGGTCAATATTGTTACTTTAAGGAACCCTTGTCAAAGTCATGTCAGCTTAAACACTTTGGAACAGATTCATATTTGAAGTTCATGCATAGTAAGGGTAATTTTTTATGAAATTCCCTATTCATAATAAATTTCTCTATCGTTTTTAAAGCTTGAGGTTAAAACCCTTTTATGAAAATTGTTACGTATTATTGTCAGTCTTATACTCAAACGCTAGTCATTTAAAGATACCGTTAAGTCTCGTGTTGTCAGTATCACTTTAAGGTGCATATTTGAGCAAAATGCCGCGCTAGTCGTTATTTGTGAGGTTTTTAGAAGCTATCAACTTGTTATTAAAAGATATATCAAATAATAAAAAATCTATTAATTTTCTACATCTTGATTCAATAATAGCAAATTCCAATTTTTTTTAAGTGGTATAAATACTTGATGAATCTTCCTAAAACTAAACCATAGAAATTCAAAATAATTATTGATAACATGTGTCTAGGCATTATTTTATTTTGCGATCGACACTAATGGATAGGCAATTTATTAATGAACATTTTGATCTATTTAATTTTTTAAAGGATTAAAATTCGATTTTATAAAGAAAATATTTAAAAATTTGGGCATATTTCATACGCGATATATTATTGTAGCGACAGATGTGAAATGTATTGGACCGAATGCTCAAGTTCGTTCGCTAGGAGTAGCGCATTATGTCAAAGTGACTGTGACGTGACTTACGACCGCCTAAAACTGAGCGTTTGAGTATTTGGCCATTAGTCTGTTGCATATCATATGGTGCGCACTAAGTTTTTAAAGTGAAAACTTTTTTAGAATCGTTGTGATATTTTTTTCTTTAAAAAAAGATGTTATCCCTACACTAGGATTTTCTCCTGTATCGTGGGGGCAGTTTACAAACATAAATTGCACAAGGACAAACATCCACACCCGGAACAATTATTTTTAGGCCATACAAATACTTGTTCCGTGCGGGATTCGAACCCGCGACCCCCATCGCAGCCTTTCATTGCTAAGCCACTGCGCCACGGAGTCGTCAAAAATTTTTTTAATATCGATGGAAAAAAGCGACACTAAAAGAAGCCAAAGATACATCTGCGGGGATGAGCCTACGAAAGATTTGTTGAAGAAAGACAAGTCAGAATACAGTATACATTGGTTCCCTTTATCTCGGTCTTCATTTTTGTAGGTTTTACTTCTGCCACGACGTCTGAACTGCACACCTGTGTGTGGCATCGTCGTACGGGAAGGAATGTGGTGCTCATTAAATGCAGAGACGTTATGTTTAGACATGCAAGAAGTTGATGGATTCAAGAGGCTCAGATAAGCGTATTTCGTTGCGTTTTTTGGGGGAGGCTTACGTTCAGCAGTGGACTAGTGCAGGGAAGTATTTTTATCGATTTGATACTATAATAAGTATTTAAATTCAGGCCTAATTTATTTCCGCGAAAAATACCTACTGAATTAAAGTCAGTAAACAAAATCTTCTGACAGATCAACAAATACACACAACAAATATGGCAAGACACGACAAAAATATTTCATGAAAATATCAAGTTATGGTAGGGAAATAAAATATTTCTCTTTAAATGTTATCCTAAAAGCCCATTTAGTGATATCACACTTTTTTATCCAATTTCAAAAAGGAAAAGGTTCTCAATTCGACTGTATGTTTTTTTAAGTGTGTTACCTCAAAACTTTTTCTGAGTGAACCGATTTTGATGATTCTTTTCTTATTTGAAAAATGGTGATTCTTGTGTGGACTTAAATAAATTTATAAAGGTCTGACCAGTTAGTTTAGTAAAGTTTTTGATTTATACTTTATATATAAGGTGTATTTAATTGACTTCGAATAGATTGATTTGGTCGTATTGAAATCGGTCGTACAAACTTTTTAATTTTTTCACTTATTACGGAACGAATGCGGCATAAGGACCTTCTAAAAAAGTAAGTTAAATAAATAATGTTATAGCCTATTTTATACGTTCCATAGCTGGGCACAGACCTTCTCTCATTTCTGAGAGGGTTTTAGGGCAAGAAAACTTCCGCTGCGCTGCCCCAATGCGTATTGGGGAACTTCACATGTTTTCAAAACATATTTTTTATTATTTCTCAGACATTCAGGTTTTATTTACAATGTTTTTATTTACGATGTTTGTAAATCAATACTTAAAGTTGCTATTAAAATTTATTTGGTACCGGTGGGTATCGTACCTGGTTTGCTCGCGTACCTTGAAATTAACAGCAAGCGCTTAGCTCCTGATATAATGCGGCTATTATAATATATTAGAAAAAAAACCACATTATTCAACAAAACTCTCCTTGTGTATCAATTTTAAGGAAAATAGAGTCATAATTACAGACTGAGGACTTTCACGTTATTCATTAGGCCTCAGAGACGTTCTTCTGGCCATTTTAAAGTTGTGTTCAATATTCCTTGGTTGAAGTTGTTACAGGTGTGCATGTGTAGTAGTCACTTATCTTCAGGTTAACTGTTTATTAATTCATTATGACACATATTAGAATATGTATTAATAGCTAAAAAGCGATCTGTTTCAAACAAAAATTTGGCTAAAAGATTATTTAAATTGAAATTTCCATAGCTGTGTAAGAAAATACAAACAAATAAATATTTTTTGTATGATATGAAGCGTAAAATATAACAGAAACAAAAAAAACACACAGGATTATTAAAGTCAAAGGTTGAAACCGCAGTCGGCATTCTTTGTCAGTCAACCCAAGGCTTATAGAAATGCATTGGTAGAGGGCGTAATTAATATGTTTATAAATCATAAGGATAGTTAGAACAACAAAAACAAATATAAAACTATTATACAAAAAAATCATAATAACTAAAATAGAAGATTATATAATATGAATTCATACATTTTTTCGTATGTACTTATATTATTAATTGAACTTGAATCACATTGAAATGAATAACAGAAAATCATAATAAAAATAGTAAGTAGTTTATAAACAGACATAGCAATAGAAAAGTCATACCAAAATATTAAGAACACAGATTTAAATAATTATTATCATAAATTACTTTTTGGATGGCTTAATGCTTTGAGCCCGCTTGGTTCTTAGAAGAATTGAATTCTCTAATGTTATAGCTTTAACACAAAAAGAAGAACGGAATACTTTTTTTAATTGTGAACAATAATTATTATTCGTGCTACAAGGTTTTAGCATGGCTAAATATTATTTGTTGGCGCCCATGAATTAATTTTACGAATTTTATCGTGTTTAGTTTTAGCTTTTTACGGAACGGGAAGATGTTTTTAGGAAAGTCTGCAGACCTCGTGATCGTGGTTGCTTTAAGGCACCTAAAAGGCTGGGCAGCAAAAAGTTAAAATTAAACACGATTATATATATATATATATATATATATATATATATATATATATATATATATATATGTGTATATATATATATATATATATATATATATATATATATGTGTATATATATATATGTATAATAATATAATATATATAAATGTTGGGCACACTTATGTCTTTCGAACTTAATGTTTAATTTATTCAATCAATGCTATTTTTCATCAATGCTATTTTTATATATATATGGCTATCTCATGAAATAAATTATTTACCGATGTCATCCATGAATGAAGTTTGTGGAATTTACTGGCTTGAGATTTGAGCTTACATGTACCAGAACGACCACAAGAAAGACCCCAGCATATTGTGTTGCCCAATATACTAATTTCCGATTTCATAGAATATATACACTAGTGGTATCCAGAGAGGTATACACTAGTGGTATCTTCAACGCAAAACTAGGCACAAGAGAAAGCGGTGAGCTGAAGGTAGGGAAATTTGGAGTGGGGCAACGGAACCGAAGGGGCCAGCAGCTGGCCGACTTTATGGAGAAAGAGGGACTCTTTATGATGAACTCTTTCTTCCAGAAGCGGCCCCACAGGAAGTGGACCTGGTCGAGCCCCGACGGTTCGACAAAAAATGAGATTGACTTCATTATGACGACCAGACGCCAACTGTTCAGTGATGTCTCAGTGATCGCAAGGGTGAAAACTGGCAGCGATCACCGAATGGTTAGAGGCACACTGAACCTAAACGTTAAGTTGGAGAGGTCTCGTCTAATGAAGTCAACGCTCCGTCCCCCTCGTGCTCTAATCCAGAATCCCGAAACCTTTCAGCTCGAGTTACGTAACCGCTTCCAGTGCCTAGAAGATTGCAATGCAGTGGACGATATGAACGACAAGCTCGTGGAAACTGTCCATGCGGTCGGAGCTAAGTTCTGCAAGACCCGCCGCAGAAGAACACAAAAACTCTCCGATCACACTCTTAATCTCATGGCTGTTAGACGGGAGATGAGGCTGCAATCGTCAACAGATTTGACAGCATACAGGCAACTGAACAGACAGATCTCCAAATGCATGCGGCGAGACTTACGCAACTTTAATACTTCTCGTATTAAAGAAGCGATCGAGCGGAATCAGGGCTCCAAAGTCTTTGCCAGAGATCTGTCTGCCAGAAAGAGCCAACTGTCAAAGCTGAAGACTGAGTGTGGCAACATCGTTTCCGGGACACCTGAGATTTTGAGTGAGATTGAGAGGTTCTATGGGCAGCTGTACACATCATCGTTGGAGCCACACGCAAGTGTGAGTAACGATCCAAGAGCTAGTCTTATCCGACACTATTCCGATGATATCCCGGACGTCAGTCTAAGCGAGATTAGAATGGCTCTCCAGCACCTTAAAAACGGCAGGGCCCCAGGCGAGGATGGAATTACAGCGGAGCTTCTGAAAGCGGGTGGAACACCGGTACTTGTAGTCCTTCAGAAGCTCTTCAATTCCGTCCTCCATGGTGGCACTACTCCAGAGGCGTGGAGCAGAAGTGCGGTGGTCTTGTTCTTTAAGAAAGGCGACAACGCTCTCTTAAAAAACTACAGACCGATTTCCCTTCTGAGCCGCGTCTACGTGCTGTTTTCGAGAGTCATTACGAACCGTCTCGCACGCAGACTTGACGACTTCCAGCCTCCCGAACAAGCCGGTTTCCGAAAAGGCTTCAGTACCATAGACCACATACATACCCTGCGGCAGATTGTACAGAAGACTGAAGAGTACAATCTGCCACTTTGCCTGGCGTATGTGGACTATGAGAAAGCCTTTGATTCCGTCGAAATTTGGGCGGTGCTACAGTCCCTTCAGCGGTGCCAAGTTGACTGTCGGTATATCGAAGTGCTGAAGTGTTTGTACAGTAGGGCTACGATGGCTATCCGAGTACAGAACCAGAGCTCGAAACCTATCCAACTGCAGAGAGGTGTAAGACAGGGTGACGTTATATCCCCGAAACTCTTCACCGCTGCATTGGAAGACGTTTTCAAGCTACTGGACTGGAAAGGATACGGTATTGACATCAATGGCGAGTACATCACTCACCTTCGATTTGCCGACGATATAGTCCTTATGGCAGAATCGCTGGAGGACTTAAGCACTATGCTCAATGACCTCAATAGTGCCTCCCAACGGATAGGTCTTAAGATGAACATGGACAAAACAAAGATCATGTTCAATGTCCATGTCACACCTATGCCGGTAGTTGTTGGGAGCACTATGCTCGAAGTTGTTGACGAGTACGTTTACCTGGGACAAATAGTCCGACTAGGTAAGTCCAACTTCGACCGAGAGGTCAATCGACGGATTCAACTCGGCTGGGCAGCGTTCGGGAAATTACGACATATCTTTTCGTCAGGTATACCTCAATCTCTAAAAACTAGATTGTACAACCAGTGCGTGTTGCCAGTGATGACTTATGGATCTGAGACGTGGTCCTTCACTGCTGGCCGTATGAGGACGCTTAAGGTCGCTCAGCGAGCTATGGAGAGGGCTATGCTCGGAGTCTCTCTGCGTGATAGACTCAGAAATGAGGATATCCGCAGTAAAACCAGAGTGACCGACATAACCCAACGGATTAGTAAGCTGAAGTGGCAATGGGCCGGCCATATAGCTCGAAGAACCGATAACCGATGGGGAAGAAAGGTTCTCGAGTGGCAGCCTCGTACCGGTAGGCGTAGTGTAGGGCGACCCCCCACTAGATGGAGTGACGACCTGGTAAGACATGCAGGAAGTCGATGGATGCAGGTGGCTCAGGACCGTGCTTTGTGGCATTACTTGGGGGAGGCCTATGTTCAGCAGTGGACTTGTGAAAGGCTGTAATGATGAATGATGATGATGATCCAGAGAGTAGGTGGTTTAGAGAGAATAAGCCCAATGTTGCTTCGGTACTAAAATAAAGTTCCACCATTTTTCTGCAAAAACTTATTTCGTATTTATAGTTGCAGAAACAAACATGAATGGGAGGGACGCAATCAGAAGTTATTTCTGCAACTGCATTGTAGGTTTAAGAACAGTGGGATGCTGCTCACATGTTAAAATTGCATTTAACAATTTCATTGGTGCCAGCGGGCATTGAACCTGAGTTGCTCGATTACTGTGAAAAGTAAAGCGATCGCTTAGCCCCCGAGCTAAAACGACTTCAGAATCAATTTAGCAAAGTAAAAGTAATTAAAAATCAATGAAGGTCATATATTACACAATGAAAAGCTTTTTTAATGTATGAATACTGGTGACTATCCAAGCGACAATATTAAGATGAGAAAGCTTGTTATTTATTAAATATTGTAGTTTTTTTCAAAACGGCTTGTTGATAAAATATGGACGTAATATTTAAAAAAATAATCAGTAGGGAATAATATATATTAAAATCAACCACGTAACTAATATATACATATAACTAAATTTTACTTATATAAGTTTTATTACTTCGTCTGATTAGTTCACTGAAATTTTAATAACTTTTTATTTCATTCAAAAGAACTTAGTTGATTAAATATTAATTAAAAATGGCTCTATGATGTTCATCTTTGGTGTAAAATTATTACTGTCGTTTGATTATTAAACATTTTCCTTCTATATTGTAGATAATTACTTATTAGTTTCTAATTAGTATACGTTAGTGGTAAACGTTGTAATGACGGGTGTGATATTACCTTTCACCGAACTAACATCATATTAAATACAATATAATCACTTCGAAGAGGCCATTGCGTTGTACGAGTACTTCAAAGTAAAATAATTAGCATGTATTAACACAGTTATTACGTTTAGTAACTTCCCTCCACAATTGTTAGGTGAAGAACATTTTATCGAAATATTATAGAAACATGTTCTTACCTATCTCAAATGAAATTCTCTTACGCATTCCGTGGTAATTAATTAGATTAGGAATAGACACATCAAAAAATTTTAGTAATTCAAATTTTAAATCTAATTTAGTTGTAACAGAAAATTGATGGAAATAAAAATATTTTTAACCCAACTTATACAAAAATTTATTAATAGAAATATTTATCATAATTCATAAATATTTATATAAAGATAATACGTTTACGCAAATAAAAGATGAGTTGGACTCTGTGTATGGTGACTCTGTACCGTCATTTAATACAGTGAAATTTTGGGCAACAGAATTTAAATGTAGCCGTAAGAACTCGGGAGAAGATGAACGTTCGGGATGTCCAAAAACGAACTACAGACAATCACATCGCTAAAGTTCACCAAGTGGTGCTAGAATACAGCCAAATTACAGTGAGAGAGATAGCAGAGGCTAAGGAAATGTCCAAAGAACGTGTTTGGTGCTTATTAAATCAAGATTTAGGCATGAGAAAGTTGTCAGCGCGTTGAGTGCCGCGTTTACTCGTGCTAGACCAAAAACGTGTTTGAAAGAATATTTTCAACGCTCTGTGGGCGCAGTTTAGATGCAATAAATTTGAGTTTTGGCGCCAATTATGTACTGTGTATGAAATTTAGATACACAATTATACGCCCGAAACAAGTACACAGTTAAAACAGTGGACTACAAATGGGGAACCGGTTCCAAAAAAGAACCGCTAAGATTAGCGGTCAGCCGCTGTAGAGTCTACATCACCTGAGAATGCCTCGTGTAGAGGCGAAACACGTGTCGTATTATCGTCGATAGTGTGTCTTTCCTGGAATATTGGTGTGGGGAGTAGTGATCCCGGGAGTAGTGGTGCCGGGAGTAGTGGTGCTGGGACTAGTGGTGACGGAGTTATTGCACGCAATTGAGGGAGGGCAGGAGGTGCTCTTCAATCCAGGTAAAATACATCATTGTATTTAGTTGGCGGAAGGTTATAAATTAATTAATATCTTTATTGCTTGTCTTTTTTATTAAATAAGTTATACCATTTAAGAAAAGACTGGTTCGATATAAATTTTAACAAAAAGCTAATCTTCTTAGGGTAACTCTAAATGTAACTATATAGACGATATTTTAGTTATGATATTAAGGTTGTGGTACTCTTCAGCCCAGACTTTCTTATACTCAGTACCCCAATTAAATCTCTCTTAGAAAAAGGCGGTTTCTTGACTATTAAGAGACAAAATAAGTTTATTGTTATTTTTATTTAAATATATACAGTCACATCGAGCAACTTCATGACCTTTTGATTAATATGGTGACAAGTAACAAATTATATATAACAAGTAATACAACAAACAAAATCTACGGGGTTCAGTAGTGAACTTGCGATGGGCTGTGGTATGTGTAGCTGAGATAAAATTATTCAAAATTAAAATATTTAAATGAATATTTTTTTGTTTTCCATTATGTGATTCAAACATACATTTGAAAAAGCTAGGAAATATTTATTGAAGTTTATCGTTGAATAAAACCCTAGCCATTCAGCTATACCGTGTAATGACGTGTAGAATATCCACCAACCCGTATCATCCAATGTCGTAAGAGGCGACAGAAGTGAACAAAGAAGCAGATGGGCAGCAGCGTCTTCCTAATAACAACCTTAAATAAAATAAAAAAATCTTTAGTTGCCTCTTGCCAAGCCTGGCAACTATGGCAAATATATATCTATAAAAAATCTATGGGAGAGGCCTATGTTCAGTGGACTTAAATAGGCTAAAGGTAACAGATTCAGTTATATTTTTTTAAACATACTAGTAGAAAGAAATACATACATACATAAACACTCACGCCTATCACCCAGAGGGGTAGGCAGACACTACAGATCCTGACACACCTCTCTCGCCTCCTTCACGTCCTTATACCTACGCATACATGCTCGTCGATTAAGGGTACTCCTAATTTAGCCAGGTTTCAATAAATCGTTAAATTGGTCGATAAATTTTCGCCTAAGACGTCCCTTTCCGACTCTGCCATTAACTTTTGCAACATAAATTTTCTTTGTCACTCTTTCCTCATTCATTCTTTTCACATAACCAAACCACCGAAGCATTTCTTTCATCCTGGTCACAACATGATCTTGCAAACCACACTCAGAAATCAATTTGAAGCAGTTTTTGAAGTGAAAACTTATTTATAGTCGTTGCAATTTGAAATTCAGTGAACCGAAAAAGTGACACCAAAAAGAGAAAAACATATACATCTATAGGGTCAAGCCCGAGAGAGAACGAGAGAGAGAGAGAGAGAGAGAGAATACATTACACAGTATTTGTAATAAATTTATTTATATTTTAATTACATAAACCTTACAATCAACCTACTCCAGATATTCTGCATTCGTCTAATTCTCTCGAAGTTTAGTTTTCTGAAGTTTTACTTTTCCCGGTGTGAACTGCACACATGTTTATTTTATTAAACTTTTTTTTTCTGCAAAACCTACGAATCTCCAAGTGAAATTAATTACTATTATGATAACTATGTACGCTTTAAAAATACAAATAAATTAAATGATATTTTTGAAATTAAGATCTTTTATTTTAATATTATTTTCAAATATTTAAAAAATATATTATATTCAAATATTGAAACATAAAAGATGGTTGTGTTATACCTCAATGAAATAATTTTATTTTACTAACTGATAAATTAGTATATTTCAATAATACACTTTATTTTAGAGAAATCGTTAAACTACTTTAAACATAGTTATAGAGAAAATAATAAGTCGTACAAAAAGAGTCCAATGTGAATTATCAAACCCCAGTTAATATAACCAAAGAGCTATAACGTTCATTTTAATTTAGGAATCGTTTCGAAAAGAATGAATTAAATCAATGATTGTTCTACGTTGGCTTATTGACATCGACAGAGAGGCTGCAGACTAAAGATAGGGGGCAAAAATACGGGTTCATTTTAACAATAGGAATGAAATTAAAATGCGGTTTCATAAAGCTTAAATGAAGAAGAGTCATGAAAAACAAATGACTAATTTTAACTTTTAAAGAATATTTTAAAAAGTTTACGCTGGCTATTTTTTATATAATACTTTTCTAGTGAGTCAAAGGTAACAGGATAAAATGCGTGATAAATTAAAGTTTTAGAAATAAATAATAAGATGTAAAATCAAATTCAGCTTCAGATTTTTTTACGGACTCAAATTACGGGCTAAGATTGATGAAGAAATAAGAGCAAAAACAATAATACTTACTTGTCCTAAGTGGAGAATAGTAAAGTAGTTCTAAGTAGTATTAAGTAGCATATTATGTCTCGTCTCTATTTTCCGTTCATGAAAGGAGGCAGTTTATTCCACCGCGTCACTCTAGTGTGTGTTGGCTAACTTCACATAATCTCAAAATGTTTTGTTTCTCAGAAATGCAACCTCTGGATAGGAGGTAAATTTTTGTGCAATGTTGGTCGCATTGATCACTTTGTAATATCAAAAGAGCATAACGGCACAAAACCATGCAAACGTGGTAACTTTTTTAATTTAACTATTTACTTATTACCTCTTTACACTGGGATTTTCTTCTGTATCTTACGGGCAGCTTATATATATATATATATATATATATATATATATATATATATATATATATATATATATATATATATATATATATATATATATATATAAATTTCACAAGGAAAAACCTCCAGACCAGGAACAATTATTTGTAGGCCAACAAATACCTGTTCCGTGCGGGAATCGAATTCGCGGATCTTAGCGTTTTAGCTCATTAATTCTAAATATGGGGGATATTTGTCATGAGGTGTAGCCAATCTTGTCTGTGACACGTTTGACATATGGCAGTACAGCAGACATACGCTCGACTGTGGCCGGCTTTTCTCAGTCACTGTGACGTAGGAGCCGAAACCGAAGCTTGTCATGCAGAACCTGCTTGACGTGCTGAAGATCGGCGGTCAGGTGCTTGCTTTCAAAGATATCTTCTGCTCTATGTAACAAAGATTTGCCCACGGTAGCCAACTATGAAAGGTGATGGTGAGATTCACCGTTTAAATATCTATTTGTGTGGGACTTTTTTCTACGAACAGTATGTAACCTATGGTGTTGTTAAGATTTCGGATGAATAATAAATCTAGGAAAGCTAAGGAATAATTTAGGTCTAACTCCATAGTAAATAGAATTTAAATTGAATTTGAATTTAAAATGAAATTAAATTGATTTAATTGAATATTATTATCTCTACAAACTTGATTGTGAATGTAGTCTCTTGTATACGAGAGTTGCCATGTATGGCTGACAAAAAGATCAATTGGCTCTATGTCCCTTACACCAACTGATCTCATGGAGGTCAGCAACATTGTCCTTGGACTCAAATCGCACAGTGCTCTTGGCTAGGATAATATCACAGCTAAATTACTAAAGACATTTATAATATTCCTCGCTAATCATTTCACTTTTATAAATTACCGAAACAAGTTTTTCTTTAAAAGAGAAAAAAAAAAACAAAGTGATAAGTTGAGTTTTCCGAAAGATAACTTGTTCACATCCAAACCGACCCACTGGTATCCAGGTGAAATTATTTTTAATTAATTCCATTCAATAAATAATCTTATCGTTACGTCAGAAGTATTAATTGAAATCTCCTCTTGCTATATGCGTCCTTTTTTAAATCATATAAGTGTAAAATAAATCTGGTGAAAGTGATTTGCTGACAATAGAGCACTACATCTTCGCTTCGCGTTCGATGTGTGCGAAACTTTAGTTAGTAAAATGATAGTATTATTACATTATATTATGTCGAAACCTTCTGTTATTGAATGATTGAAAATTGAGATTTGTGTTTTTTTTATAATTATATACATAAGCGGTGACGCTAATACATTATATGTTCAAAATGTAGTACATTAAATTGCGACTAGCAATAATAAAATAAATTTTAGAATACCTTCCTTTATTGCATGAATAATAATTAAGATTTGTTCCTTTTTTAATCATATACATGAAAAATATTTCGATTGCAAAGAAAAAGCGACCTTATTACATTCGAAAATGTAGTACATAAAAATTGCGATTAGCAGTAATACAATAAATTTTAAAGACCTCCCGTTATTGAATGAATGAAAATTGAGATTCGTCCTTTTTTAATTGTATACATGAAAATTGTTTCGATTTCCAGGAAAATGAGTGACAAAGGAGCCGAGGCGAATTCTCGACGCGCTCGTAGGTCATGTCGTACCAGTGACCGACAGCGGTCCCAAGGCCGAGTTCGACATCTGCGGGGAATCGAGAGGCGCAGTCGAAGCCGCATAATGATTGAGGTGAGCGTCAGCTACGATTGCAGTGGTCTCGAGAACGCAGTTCAGAGCGCGATCAATGCCGCAGTGTTGCACATTATCATCGTAGAATTTCTCGTCGAAGTCGAAGCGCAAGCAGCACGCGTACGCTAACACGAGTAGGAACACAAGCTGTCACGAGAGAGGGAAAGTCAAAAACGTATTGTTACGAGCTTAGGGTTCGTGACAATAAAAATTGCCGATAAAATTACCTAAATTAGCACTTTAATTTACTTTATACAAATTAAAGTAAAAAAACACTAATAATTAAACACACTAATTCACTTAATTTCACTCCGAAGCGTCGCTTGTGTCGCTGAGTTCAACTCTGCTTCGATCGCATCTTACGCCACCTATTTATTCAAATCAGCAAAACATCCGGAATGTTCAAGTAAACACGCGTAAGGTACCGAGAGCTCGAGTATAGATTTTCTAGAAACTTAGTTCCTCGGGTGGCGCTGTTGGTCGAGAGATCGGCGATGTCATTCTCTGCAAAGCCCCCCCGCTCTCGCTCCTGACACTAGATGGCGCTAGTTGACTTATTCACATAACACTGCCCCCTCCTAAGACATGCTCGTCCCGAGCATTATCGGTCCCATAATAACGCGCCAAGCGATCCACATGGACGATCTTAGGAGTCCCTCTTGCGCCTTTCTGTATCCGGTAGGTCACATCGTTGATCCTGGTTACAATCCGGTACGGGCCGTCCCATTTAGCTTGAAGCTTAGGAGATTTCCCTTTGCTGCGGACTGGATTGTGCAACCACACTAATGAACCTTCGTTGAACCCATTATTTTTCATTTTACGGTCATACCGGGTTTTCATTTTCTCAGACATTTGCTGGCCCGATTGTCTGACGTGCTCATAAATGTCATTCATTTTGTTCCGCAAGTCATATGCATAATCGGTTATACTGCGTGGGGCATCAGGTGGTATCCCAGTGATCAGGTCTGCAGGCAGCCGTAATTCTCTTCCAAAGTTTGCGAAAGCCGGTGTCACTGCCGTACTTTCGTGAACAGAACTTCGATATGACAACAAAAACGGTTGTATGTGCTTGTCCCAATCTCGTTGCCGATTATCCACAACTTTTGCTAGGTACCTCTCCAATGTCTGATTAAATCGTTCCACCATTCCATCAGATTGCGGGTGATAAGAAGTCGTTCTTGTTTTATGAGTACCCATAACTCGGCAAGTTTCCTGGAATATTTGAGACTCAAAATTCCTTCCTTGATCGCTGTGAATCTCTAAAGGTACTCCAAAACGACAGAAGACTTCATGAACTAGTTTATCTGCAACTGTTGAAGCTTCTTGATTTGGAATGGCGAAAACTTCTGGCCACTTAGTGAAGTAATCCATTACAACCATGAAATACTTGTTACCGCTTTCACTCTCCGGAAACGGCCCCGCCACGTCAATGGCTATTCTCTCCCATGGTGCACCCACATTGTACAACTTCAATGCACCTCTACTACGAGTCTGAGGTCCCTTTACAGCCGCACAACTTATACATTTGCGACACCAGTCCTCGACATCGTTTCGACAGTGGACCCAGTAAAACCGTTCTCGGATCTTCAGTAGAGTTCGTTTAACTCCCAGATGGCCTCCTGAACAATCATTATGGTACAGCTGTAGAACATCCGGTACTTTAGCTTTAGGGACAACCATTTGTAAATGACAGCTGTCTCCCCGAACATTTTCCCATTTACGGCACAGAACTCCATCCTGAAGCAGCAAGCTATCCCACTGGGCCCAATAGCTTTTAGTGATCGAACTCATCGCTGAGACGTCGCTCCACTTGGGCTTGGGAGCACTGGCCTTCATCCATTCCAGGATCGGCTTGATGTCCGGATCTTCCTGCTGTGCACGTTGTAAGCTGTCCTTCCACTCGTTCCTGAGGTGGTCTGCCCTGAGCATCCTCACGGATACCACTCCCTTACTCTTGCCTAGTACAATGTTTGCAATCTTCAGGACAAGGTCTTCGTGATAATGCATCTGCGTTGCCATGAGATTTCCCGCTGCGATGTTCGATCTCAAAGTCGTATTCCTGCAGTAGTTCAATCCACCTCGCAACTTGTCCTTCTGGATTTTTAAACTGCAATAGCCATTTTAGTGCAGCATGGTCAGTTCGTAAGTGAAATTTTCGCCCCAGAAGATATTTGCTAAAATGCTGCAACGACTTTACCACAGCTAGCAATTCGCGTCTTGTGACACAATAGTTCCTTTCCGGTTTTGACAACGACTTGCTGAAGTACGCTATCACGACCTCTTGGTCACCATTCCGTTGAGACAACACACCGCCAAGTCCTATATCACTTGCGTCTGTGTCAACTACAAATTCTTTGTTTGCATCAGGGTATCCCAAAATAGGTGTTTTGCACAGACGGTCCTTGAGCTCCTGGAATGCGATATTACAACTTTCATCCCAGCAGAAATGTCGCTTCTCCTCGGTTAGCTTATACAGAGGTTTGGCTATATCTGCAAAGTTCTTCACAAATCGCCGGTAATAGGAGCACAAACCCAAAAATGCTCTAACCTGCGTCTTGTCTTTTGGAACCGGCCAATCCTTTACAGCTGCAATTTTCTCTGGATCCGTGCGGATACCTTCTTCCGACACTACATACCCCAAAAATTTGACTTGCCGTTTGAACAGTGAACATTTCTTCGGACTCAGCTTGAGATTGGCACTCTGAATCTTCATGAGCACGCGTCCCAGGTTTTCAAGGTGTTCCTCAAACGTACGGCCCACGATGATGATGTCATCCAAGTAGATCAGACAGGCATCGCCAATTAGCCCGGTAAGTACAAGTTCCATCAGCCTTTCAAACGTTGCTGGAGCATTGCACAACCCAAACGGCATTACTTTGAATTGCCACAGACCCTTTCCCGTCGAGAACGCAGTTTTCTCCTTGTCCTTGGGGTCAATTTCAACTTGCCAGTAGCCACTTTTTAGATCCAGCGTGCTAAACCATTTTACTGCTGTAAGCATGTCCAGCGTGTCATCAATTCTTGGCAAGGGATAGCTGTCCTTCTTTGTAACGTCGTTCAGACGACGGTAATCAACACAGAACCGCATGCTGCCATCCTTCTTTTTCACCAGCACCACTGGCGAACACCATGGACTAGAGGAAGGTTCAATAACACCATCCTTCACCATTCCTTCAATCATGGTTTCCACTTCCTTTTCACGTGCTACCGGCAATCGTCTTGGCCGCTGACGGATAGGCAACTCTTCACCTGTGTTTATTTTGTGTTGAACTAAACCAGTCTTTCCTATGTCAGCATCGTTTGACGAGAATACATCGGCGTACTCGAGTAACAACTTCTTCGCCTTGACCAATTCGTTCGGGGACAGAACACTGCGACAGTCTTCCAAAAGTGTGGTCACTCTCGTTTCTGCATCCTTGCTGGGGGTCCCACTCGATATATATTGGCACCGACGTAACCAATCCACTTCCTCACAAGTACCAATTAATGTGCCTTTTTCTATAATCTGGTCCCGGTCGCAAAGGTTCAGCACACGTACTCCTGAGATGTCCGTGGTCCTGACCAAGGTTCGAGCTACTTTCCATGGAAGGTCATTGTTTACCCTTTCCACAAGTACACAACGGTGAGCTTGCCCAGCGTTTCGGGGAAGACTAATCGGAACAATCGTTTCCGATCTCGGCGGAAGAACAATCTTCTTAATGCTGTACACGTTCCCTGGTAACGCACCTTCCATAAAAAGTTCCTCCTGTCCACATTTCAAAACACCTTGCTTAACGTCGATCTCACAACAATTATTCCTCATAAAGTCTAGGCCTAGGATGCAGTCGTCCATTATATCAGCCACGATGACATTATGCAGGTAGATCACGTTGCCAAGCTTCAACTCCATCTCCTTCTCTCCACGGACGGGTATACGCTGACCGGTGGCTGTTACCAAATTAATGCGTTCTCGGTAGTATGTGGAGTCCCCAAGGAACTGACTTATAAGTTGGGAACTAACAACCGTACGAGAGGCTCCAGTGTCTATGGTCAGTTTACACGGCATTCCGTTGACCTCGCCCTTGATGATTAGACTGTTCCCATCATGGGTTTGTGAGATCGAGATCCTTGGGGCTCTTTTAACATCAGCCAGCACTCGCCCCGCGGTTCTGGCTTTTACTCGTTTCCCTGCTGCTGCTGGGCGGTGCTGTTGGACGCACTACCCTCCTGGGATCGTTCACCTTCCCTTTCTAGGGTTCGCTTAGGGCAGCTGGATCGAAGATGGCCCTTTTCCCCACAGCCATAGCACCTAGGGCTGTATCCTTTTTTGCGGTCGCGAACTGTAGCTGCTGCAACCTCCCTGACGCGATGGGAACGATGATCCTGCCGCACGGCTTCTACCTCCAGTGCATGGGCCAAGGCGTCCTTAAGCGTCTCGTGGTGCCCGAGCCTCACAGCAGCTCTGACTTCCAGGTCGCGGATGCCGTCGATGAATGTTTGCACCAGGTTCCCTCCAATGAGCGCAGGTACAGACTGGTATGCTTTACGAACCATCCTCTCCACCTCAAGGGCCCACTGCTGCAGGTTTTCGTTGCTGCGTTGCACGCGATCTTTAAGCTGCGCGCGAAAGACGTGTTCCAGGTGAGCGTCACCATATCTCGCCTCCAAGGCCTCAAGAAGCTGCTCATAGGTCACTTTCTTACCGAGAGCTTCCAACACAGTTAAGGCTTGGTCGCGCAGGCCTAGGGTGAGTGCAGTCATGGCTTGGCTTTTATTCCAGCCGTTCGCCTCCATGACGGCCTCGAACTGGATTTTGTAGGCCGACCAGGAAGAGGTCCCGTCGAACGGCGGCACTTTGAATCCACGTAGCGAAGGTGCTGCAGCTACTACGGGAGCTGTAGTTCCATCCCCAAGTTTGAGGTCGTTTAGCGTTTTCTTCACGTCAGCCATCACGTTGTCAACCCGATTGTTCACATGGTTGATTCGGGTTTCATGTTCTTCGATTCGGGTTTCAGCTTCCGACAGGCGGTTGTCGTGTTGAGCAACCCTATTCTTCACCTGCCTTATCTCTTTCCCAAAGGTAGCGTGAAGGTCCTTCATGAGGAGCATCTGCTCTTCCGACCGACGAGCCTGTTCCGCCAGCTGACGGGCCTGTTCCTCCTGCCGGCGGGCCTGTTCCTCCTGCCGGCGGGCCTGTTCCTCTTGTCCGTTCTGCAGCTGCTCTTTCAACTGACGGGCCTGCTCCTCCTGTCGGCGAGCCTGCTCCTCCTGTCGGCGAGCCTGCTCCTGCAGCATCACCATCAGAGCACCTAAGTCAGGTGCCACAGACGTAGAAGCTGCTGACGGACCGGCTTCCGTGGCCGGCGGCTGGCCCTCAGACATCTGCGGCGTTGCACCACCAAATCTCCTCTGGTCCGTCTCCTGCTGGCGTTGACTTCGGGTACGGACACCCTCCGTTTCCTCCTTAGGTAAAATCGGCATTATTTTATCCCACTTCTGACACCAATTTTTACGAGCTTAGGGTTCGTGACAATAAAAATTGCCGATAAAATTACCTAAATTAACACTTTAATTTACTTTATACAAATTAAAGTAAAAAAACACTAATAATTAAACACACTAATTCACTTAATTTCACTCCGAAGCGTCGCTTGTGTCGCTGAGTTCAACTCTGCTTCGATCGCATCTTACGCCACCTATTTATTCAAATCAGCAAAACATCCGGAATGTTCAAATAAACACGCGTAAGGTACCGAGAGCTCGAGTATAGATTTTCTAGAAACTTAGTTCCTCGGGTGGCGCTGTTGGTCGAGAGATCGGCGATGTCATTCTCTGCAAAGCCCCCCCCGCTCTCGCTCCTGACACTAGATGGCGCTAGTTGACTTATTCACATAACAGTATGAAAGGGAAGTATGTAATGAGCGTGAGATTTGGAACGAAAGAAACAGATGAGCATTTCCTAAAATTTTTGCACAGGAGCTTTTTTTTACGTGTCAGATGTTTTTAAGTTAACATTATTCCGTGTTTCAATGTACCAAGTGTTAAAAAATACATCACTATGTAATACTTCAAAAATTATTTGTGTAAATATTCAAAATACGTCAGCACTGAAAATAAAAACAAATGAAAAAATAAAATCAGAATCCAAAAAAATCGAATCTATGGAAATGCGGCTGACCCATTATTCTAGGCACTTCGAGTGCAAATTTTCTAATCGTTTCTTTGAACATGCAAAACGTTATAGATTTCAAACGATATGATAAATGATTGAAATTCATTTTACTTAGCGCGATTGGTCCAATTCAATATCCTTTTATGAAATTGAAATTAAATAATAGTGTCCAGTAAAAAGTTCCCTAACGAAACCAATTTCTTTTTAAACAATTTTTACCCATGTTATTTTATAAATCTACCAAAAGAAATATGTATTTTAGTTTTGACATCATTGTAGAATGAGATTAGACGTCAGTGTTTTGTAAAACATTAGTACACTTGGAACAAATTGAAATGGAGATGAGGTCGGCCTTCAGGTTGGAAATAATTACTCGGATTTTGATACCAATTACTGTATATATTTAAGTAAAAACAATAATGTATGATTCAATTAGTAGTATTATAATAGAAGACACATTTCAAATATTACCGAAGATTATAAGTGTCGTATACGCTTATCAAAAAAAAATATTTTTCAGACTGTAAACCCATCAATTCGTGGCTTCAGTTTTGGTTACTTTCGTAGAATAACGTATGTGTGGAAGATAAAGTAACAAAAAAAAATAAGAATTTGTAAAACTGAGTGTATTCTATGTATTTAACCGACTTCAAAAAAAGAAGGAAGTTCTCAATTCGGCACGTATTTTTCTCACATACGTTGAAGTTGCATTTCTCGTCCGTTTTGTTGTTTTTTATGCTCACTCGACTTCGACATACGAGAAAAAACAAAAAAAAATAATACTTTGTAGTGGCGTTGGAAGTCGGGTATTTGAAAATAATTTTTATAATATTTCAGGATTGAATGGATGATTGGTTGAAAATTGAAATTAGAATAGAACGAGGAGCGAACGTAGAAAATGAGTAAATGGAGCTTTACACTCTATTGTGCACTTCACAATACTGTGTAAGTCCCTATCTTAATGTATGGTATTGAAAGCTGCGTTTGGCAGAAGAATCACGAGATTAAAATATGCTGTAGATATACGGTAATTAAGGAGTATGTTAGGGCCTGATTAATCTGAATGACAGGCTGAGAAATAGTATTGAAGAGAAAAGTGTGGTTTGTAAGATGTTGTGACCATAATGATTCGCTGGTAAAGTCATGTAGAAAGAATGAACGAGGAGAGAGTGACAAAGAAGCCCTAGACGAAAGTTTGCAAAGTAAATTGGTGATATATTGAAAATGGCCCAAATTAAGAGTAACCTTAATCTACAAGCATGTATGCGTAGGTACATAAATGTAAAGGGGGCGAGAGAGGTGTGTTAAGATCATGCCAAATGGAGGTATGTAGTCTCTTCCTACTTCTCTAGGTGACAGATACGTGTATTTATGTATTCTGATAATAAAGAGGGCGATGTCGGTAGAATAAAAAGGGCGACAGTGTTGTCACTGTGTCAGTCAAAACAAAGAGTTGGAAGCCAAGTGTCAGGGCTCGTATACGATCTTAAAAAAATATCCTTATAAATTACAGGTTTCTTGAAGAAGACACTCGTTTGACGAGTAAAGGGGCAAAATATTTATAATGATTGTTACCATTGTAAAATATTCCCATAGTTGACTTTCAACGTCTCTGCTTGCTCTTCCAGTGAAGTCAGTGATAGTGAGAACTATAATAATTGTAATGGAACTAATCGAAACAAAATATTATTGCTGTGATTCGATTGATAATGTCTAATAAAGTTGTATAATCGTGTCTTAACTGAATTGTATAAAAATTGCTTATTCAAAGTTAGTGAAAATAGAAGAAATAAAATTATATATAAATAAAACAAAAATTAGAACACTAATTAAATCTTAGTTTAATTAAATGTTAGACATAACTAGAATGTGATTTTTTTTATTTGTTAATTATATATTGTTCTTTGAATATTGAGAGTGAGTCAAAGTGGTGGGTTGAATGACGACTGACAATTATGCCAGTCGTCATTCAACCCATAAGTTATTAAACTTGCCGGGCACAAAAAAAAGATACCATGGAGACAAGTGAGGATGTTTGAGCCGGATAGGACTGGCGTATGAACTCGCCGCTCATGAGTGGCTCGAAACATCGCAGCCGATGATGGTGTGTCCGTGAAGGAAGTAACTCTCATATCACACGGCTATAGATATTAAGTGAGGGGTATTAAAGTCGGGCAGGATTGGCGTATGAACTCGTCGCCCACGATTGACTTGAAGTACTGCAGCCAATGACGGAGTGACGGTGAAGGAAGTAACCCTCACACCGCTAGGCTATAGTTAAGATTCAGTGAGAATGTTGTGACTGGCTTATAAACTGGGCACCCATGTGTTAACCAATTATTATAAGTGATGCTTTGTGAGAGTGAAGGAAGTAGCTCCCACTCTGCACAGCTGCAGAATTAGACAACACATTGTACTATGGTTACCACTAGTAATTAAAATTGTGTAAAAATTTATGTAAGTTTAGTTAATATGAAATATTTTACAATATATCAAAAATTAAAACAGTATCAATATATTAACTTATAAGTTAAGAAGAAACGAAGGGACTCATTTTTGAAGGATGACCAACTGTAACAAGACTTATATATTAGAATAGTAGTTTACATCACTCCATCAATACTAAAGAGTCTATGGTCAAGATATAATATATCTGATAAAATAATCTTTTCAGCTTTGATTCGATTGTGTTAAAAGTGCCGTCAAATATTGTCTTTGGATAAGAAATAAGTTCTTAGCAACACGGGCAGTCGGGATTCATTCAGAGACGAGCCGCCGGAGTGACATGAAGGTTTGTGATATATTATTTTATTTCTTTATACTGTGCCATTGATTTAGTTTACTTGAAATAAATATTGCTATTGCATTAATTAATTCCTTTTATTTAGAATTCTAAGATTCACCTTTGAGATACCTCTTACATAAGTTTAGAGACTACTTTACTCTAAAGAAGTTTCGCATTATAGAATCAATATGAAATTTTCTATCCTCTAATGGAATAAAAAGTCACTTAGTTTATGGATATTTATTTTCGTGTGACTGTTATTGTGTTGATTTTTGGATTTTTCTAGTGTTTTATTAGTGTTTTAGTATAGTGTTTTATTAAAAAATTGAAATCAGCTAGATTAGTATATTAATAGTTACTTTCATAGCGTAACGTCTTATGAAACCTTACTATTGGGTAATGCGACTACATTAAAATCATATTTCTTTTGCAAAAGAGAGCCTTTAGAGAAAAATTTAAGAAAATATACATATTAACTTTGGCATCGCAATATATTTATGAAAATGTAATGTATGTACATAAAACATAAATAGCTTCCATAAGAATAAATATGTTCATACTTTAAACACTAGGAACAAATGTAAGCTTATAATATCTGCTACCACTCGTAGACTCAACAGAATTGGTAATTCGTTTATGGGTCAATATACACGCTTTATAATTATTTACAAAATACCAGAAAATATACAAAATTTGTCATTAAACAGGTTTAAATCCTTTATCATAGAAGAATTGTATAAAAAGGGTTAGGTACTAAATTATAAAGGAATACATAAATGGCAATAACCCCTAGGAGTGAGATGAACGCCACCCTGCTGGTTCTATAAAAATTCATGCAAAAATTGTACAATACAAATTTATTGTAAATTGAAATATGTTTAAAAAAAAGTCTCGCTGGGTTTCTTGCTAGTTCTTCTCAGAACAGAGGACTTTTTGCGAACCAGTGGTAAATAAAAAAATACTTTCAATAAGAAATAATGTGGGTAATAAAGAATGTGGGTTAAGAATGGGCGAGTTAACCGTCAAATGCCTTTTGTATGCCGATGATCAAGTCATACGTGCGTCATCGGCGGCTGAGTTGCAAATGATGGTTACATTAATGAACTGGGAATTAAAAGAAAGGCGAATGAAAGTGAACGCAAGTAAGATGAAAGTGATGGTTTTTGAAAGAGAAGAAAGCAAAACGGTATGTGAAATAAGAAAAGAAGGAGAGTTAATTGAGCAAGTGGATGAGTTTGTGTATTTGGGATGTGTATTTAGCAGGGATGGTAGATATGATAGGGATATAGAACGACGAGTAAATGCAGGGAATAGAGTGAATGGGGCACTATACTCTATTATGAAGAACCAGAATGTGTCAAAAAAGGCACGTATGGTAATTCAAAATGCTGTGTTAGTCCCTACTTTATTTTATGGTAGTGAAAGCTGGTTGTGGCAAAAGAAGCACGAAAGTAGAATAAATGCTGTAGAAATGCGGTCTTTAAGGAATATGCTAGGGTTGAGTCTGAACGACAGGGTGAGAAATTGCGTGATAAGAGATAAATGTGGTATGCAAGATGATGTTGTAACCAGAATTAAGAAAGGAATGCTTCGGTGGTTTGGTCATGTAGAAAGAATGAATGAGGAAAGAGTGACAAAGCAAATTTATATGGCAGATGTGAACGGCCGAGTCGGGAAGGGATGCCCTAGAAAAAAGTTTATCGACTAAATTGGCGATATTTTGAAAATGGGCCACGTTAGAAGTACCCTTAACCGACGAGCATGTATGCGTAGATATATGGATGTAAAGGAGGCCAAAGAGGTATGTCAGGATCGTGCCAAATGGAAGTCCGTAGTCTCTGCCTACCCCTCTGGGTGACAGGCGTGAGTGTTTATGTATGTATGTACTTTCAATAAGTATCTATTATACAATAAACTTTATTGAATAAAAATCATTCATTTCATTTCATTCATTTTATGTTATGTTTGCATCCAGCAGTTAAAATTTATGGGCTGATAAGACTAGAAGCATGTAGGATGTGTGCGGGAGTGAAACATTTGAAATGTACAAATTGCTTTCCCTGTATTTATTCGATGGTCTTAAAAGTAAAGTAAAGTAAAGTTTCAGCCTATATACGTCCCACTGCTAGACACAGGCCTCCCCCCATTTCTGAGAGGGTTTTAGGGCACGGAAGTGTCCGCCGCGCTGCTCCAATGCATGTTGGCGAACTTCACATGTCTTCGAAATTTTTTTTCTTATTCCTCAGACATGTAGGTTTCGTCACGATGTTTTCCTTCACCACCGAGCACGTGGTAGATCAGCACTTAAAATTGCAAATGAATATTTCATTGGTACCGGCTGGGATCGAACCCGGGTTACTCGCGTTCTGTTATATTTAAGTTGGTCTGAATTATATAAAAAGCTAGACAGACACAGGCCTCCCCCCATTTCTGAGAGGGTTTTAGGGCAAGGAAGTGTCCGCCGCGCTGCTCCAATGCATGTTGGCGAACTTCACATGTCTTTGAAATTTTTTTTCTTATTCCTCAGACATGTAGGTTTCGTCACGATGTTTTCCTTCACCGCCGAGCACGTGGTAGATCAGCACTTAAAATTGCAAATGAATATTTCATTGGTACCGGCTGGGATCGAACCCGGGTTACTCGCGTTCTGTTATATTTAAGTTGGTCTGAATTATATAAAAAGCATTTTCCTTAATTTGGAACAGTATTTGTAGTTTGTTTTCGTAAACGAAGCAAAATCCTATTTGTAGTTGAACGCAGCATATGCAAAACTAGACATGGTCAACACAGACAGGCTTTTAGAGTGAGCTTTTAGATAAAAGTGGTGACATTTAAACATCGTATATTTTGTAATCCTATGCATATGCATTGAAAGAGATATGAAAAGACGTATCACATTTTTTTCTACTCAACATCATATTTAGGTAACTGACATTGTGACTGGCAACCGACAAATATATCAATATTTGTCATACAAATCATTGTATACTAATTGGGGATATGCTTAAAAAATAAAATTTAAAATCAAATTATCATGACATATTATTGGGCACTATCAGTGCAACTTTGTAAATATAGCCAAACATAGTTAGCATCACTTAGATCTATAAAGTATGTTACAGTTAACACTTTCTTAAAATAAGCAATATCCGAAAGTTAAATTAAAATGTTTGTAAAGGAGATCTAGAGTGTTTATAAAATGAATTGCAAATGTATCAAACCCCGCATTTTTATAGAATGAGTGTGACAAGCGATCACATAGTCCACCAGATGGTAAGTGGATGCTGTGCTGTGACCAACAGATATCTACATTTATCCTTGATTAAGAATCATAATTCAGATACGTTGTCACCCCTTAGGACTACGCTGGAATACCCCGTTACTAGGAAAATGAGTCTCCAGTTCTTTCCAATCATCATACGAAAAAACAGCATTGAGCTGCTATTTTACGCTGGTATTCTGTGAGAAAGTGGTCCTTCCTGGGTAGAGCCGAACCATTCGTGATACAACCATAATGTAGCTGCACAGTGTATCTATCTCGTAAAGAAAATTTACACGAATATATTTAATACTTTTTAACGTCACAACGTCTAATTAATCGATAAACGCCGGCTGCACACACGTAAAAAGATGACTCATTGTAACGTTACGATCGGAGTGAGAGCGCTGCACGAGCGAGCGAAGGGCACGATCGGCTTGAGCGTTCGGCTTGTTTTGGGAGTGTTTTGTTATAACGTTGTCACGTTAAACTATCGCCCGTAAATCGACATTACAGACAACCAATTTATTTTTATTCAAAGGCGTTACATTCAATATTTACCTTTACGCATAAATAACCACTGGTTTATACTCACTCTTGTTAAATTTGTCTGCAACAATACGCCTCTTACGATAATTATGGGATGATATATGGTAGGGGATCATTTTTTTATATAAGAGAGGACCAACGAGCACGTGACTCACTTGACACTGTAATTATACGGGCCAAGAGAAGTGTCCAAAATTGTTAACAAATTCTATATTTGTAGACAAAATGACTCATATTCACTCGTACAAAAGATTAGTTGGTCAAGTTATCAAATGAAATTTATATTTATACTGTAATGATTCCGGAGAGAATACGAAGTAAAACTCATCTTGCCAACTACCGGAAAGGGCAGAACAACGTCTGCCAGGAAAAATAGTTTTAAAATAATCGTTTTCATGCAAAAAATAGCTAACAGCCCATCTGATGTGAAGTGAGTACTGCAGGTGTCCACCTGCAACCAACTTCCAAAAAAGAAGATCTCATTGCGTTCTCACCTTGACGTAATGAAAATATCTACAACTATTCAGATAGTAGTTATTTACTTTTTAAATTAGGACATCAGCTTTAGTTAAAAATATCAAAATAAGTAAAAAAGAAGCCGTATCACCTAGTAATATTATATTATATTATATAGTATTCATAGCGTTTAAATTTTGTGTATCGCTCTTTCTGTACAACAAAGGGGTGTTAGATCTTTTTGTAGTGTGATATTAAATTTTAGGTCAATATTGTTACTTTAAGGAACCCTTGTCAAAGTCATGTCAGCTTAAACACTTTGGAACAGATTCATATTTGAAGTTCATGCATAGTAAGGGTAATTTTTTATTAAATTCTCTATTCATAATAAATTTCTCTATCGTTTTTAAAGCTGGAGGTTAAAACCCTTTTATGAAAATTGTTACGTATTATTGTCAGTCTTATACTCAAACGCTAGTCATTTAAAGATACCGTTAAGTCTCGTGTTTTCAGTATCTTTAAGGTGCATATTTGAGCAAAATGCCGCGCTAGTCGTTATTTGTGAGGTTTTTAGAAGCTATCAACTTGTTATTAAAAGATATATCAAATAATAAAAAAAATCTATTAATTTTTTACATCTTGATTCAATAATAGCAAATTCTAATTTTTTTAAGTGGTATAAATACTTGATGAATCTTCCTAAAACTAAACCATAGAAATGCGAAATAATTATTGATAACATGTATCTAGGCATTATTTTATTTTGCGATCGACACTAATGGATAGGCAATTTATTAATGAACATTTTGATCTATTTAAATTTTAAAGGATTAAAATTTTATAAAGTAAATATTTAAAAATTTGGGCATATTTCATACGCGATATATTATTGTAGCGACAGATGTGGAATGTATTGGACCCAATGCTCAAGGTCGTTCGCTAGGAGTAGCGCATTATGTCAAAGTGACTGTGACGTGACTTACGACAGCCTAAAACTGAGTAGCGTTTGAGTATTTGGCCATTAGTCTGTTGCATATTATATGGTGCGCACTAAGTTTTTAAAGTGAAAACTTTTTTAGAATCGTTGTGATATTTTTTTCTTTAAAAAAAAGACGTTACCCCTACACTAGGATTTTCTCCTGTATCGTGGGGGCAGTTTACAAACATAAATTGCACAAGGACAAACATCCACACCCGGAAAAATTATCTTTAGGCCATACAAATACTTGTTCCGTGCGGGATTCGAACCCGCGACCCCCATCGCAGCCTTTCATTGCTAAGCCACTGCGCCACGGAGTCGTCAAAAAATTTTTTAATCTCGATGGAAAAAAGCGACACTAAAAGAAGCCAAAAATACAACTGCGGGGATGAGCCTACGAAAGATTTGTTAAAGAAAGAAGTCAGAATACAGTATACATTGGTTCCCTTTATCTCGGTCTCCATTTTTGAAGGTTTTACTTCTGCCACGACGTCTGAACTGCACACCTGTGTGTGGTATCGTCGTACGGGAAGGAATGTGGTGCTCATTAAATGCAGAGACGTTATGTTTAGACATGCAAGAAGTTGATGGATTCAAGAGGCTCAGATAAGCGTATTTCGTTGCGTTTTTTGGGGGAGGCTTACGTTCAGCAGTGGACTAGTGCAGGGAAGTGTTTTTATCGATTTGATACTATAATAAGCATTTAAATTCAGGCCTAATTTATTTCCACGAAAAATACCTACTGAAATAAAGTCTGTAAACAAAATCTTCTGGCAGATCAACAAATACACACAACAAATATGGCAAGACACGACAAAAATATTTCATGAAAATATCAAGTTATGGTAGGGAAATAAAATATTTCTCTTTAAATGTTATCCTAAAAGCCCATTTAGTGATATCACACTTTTTTATCCAATTTCAAAAAGGAAAAGGTTCTCAATTCGAATGTATGTTTTTTTAAGTGTGTTACCTCGAAACTTTTTCTGAGTGAACCGATTTTGATGATTCTTTTCTTATTTGAAAAATGGTGATTCTTGTGTGGACTTAAATAAATTTATAAAGGTCTGACCAGTTAGTTTAGTAAAGTTTTTGATTTATACTTTATATATAAGGTGTATTTAATTGATTTCGAATAGATTGATTTGGTCGTATTGAAATCGGTCGTACAAACTTTTTAATTTTTTCACTTATTACGGAACGAATGCGGCATAAGGACCTTCTAAAAAAGTAAGTTAAATAAATAATGTTATAGCCTATTTTATACGTTCCACAGCTGGGCACAGACCTTCTCTCATTTCTGAGAGGGTTTTAGGGCAAGAAAACTTCCGCTGCGCTGCCCCAATGCGTATTGGGGAACTTCACATGTTTTCAAAATATATTTTTTATTATTTCTCAGACATTCAGGTTTTATTTACGATGTTTTCCTTCATCGCTGAGTACGTGGTAAATCAATACTTAAAGTTGCTATTAAAATTTAATTGGTGCCGGTGGGTATCGTACCTGGTTTGCTCGCGAACCCTGAAATTTACAGCAAGCGCTTAGCTCCTGATATAATACGGCTGTTATAATATATTAGAAAAAAACCACATTATTCAACAAAACTCTCCTTGTGTATCGATTTTAAGGAAAATAGAGTCATAATTACAGACTGAGGACTTTTACGTTATTCATCAGGCCTCAGAGACGTTCTTCTGGCCATTTTAAAGTTGTGTTCAATATTCCTTGGTTGAAGTTGTTACAGGTGTGCATGTGTAGTAGTCACTTATCTTCAGGTTAACTGTTTATTAATTCATTATGACACACATTAGAATATATATTAATAGCTAAAAAGCGATCTGTTTCAAACAAAAATTTGGCTAAAAGATTATTTAAATTGAAATTTCCATAGCTGTGTAAGAAAATACAAACAAATATATATTTTTTGTATGATATGAAGCGTAAAATATAACAGAAACAAACAAAAACACACAGGATTATTAAAGTCAAAGGTCGAAACCCCAGTCGGCATTCTTTGTCAGTCAACCCAAGGCTTATAGAAATGCATTGGTAGAGGCCGTAATTAATATGTTTATAAATCATAAGAATAGTTAGAACAACAAAAACAAATATAAAACTATTATACGAAAAAATCATTATAACTAAAATAGAAGATTATATAATATGAATTCATACAGTTTTTCGTATGTACTTATATTATTAATTGAACTTGAATTACATTGAAATTAATAACAGAAAATCATAATAAAAGTAGTAAGTAGTTTATAAACAGATATGCAAGAGAAAAGTCATACCAAAATATTAAAATAATTATTATCATAAATTACTTTTTGGATGGCTTAATGCTTTGAGCCCGCTTGGTTCTTAGAAGAACTGAATTCTCTAATGTTATAGCTTTAACACAAAAAGAAGAACGGAATACTTTTTTTAATTGTGAACAATAATTATTATTCGTGCTACAAGGTTTTAGCATAGCTAAATATTATTTGTTGGCGCCCATGAACTAATTTTACGAATTTTATCGTGTTAAGTTTTAGCTTTTTACGGAACGGGAAGATGTTTTTAGGAAGGTCTGCAGCCCTCGTGATCGTGGTTGCTTTAAAGCACCTAAAAGGCTGGGCAGCAAAAAGTTAAAATTAAACACGATTATATATATATATATATATATATATATATATATATATATATATATATATATATATATATATATATAGGGTCTGCAGCCCTCGTGATCGTGGTTGCTTTAAAGCACCTAAAAGGCTGGGCAGCAAAAAGTTAAAATTAAACACGATTATATATATATATATATATATATACTATCCTGTTTTTATACAATACTGATAACACCTGTGGACCATATTTGTCATCCGTGCTGGCTACTCATTCATATTCATCTGATAATTTGACGAGAAGACCAATTGGTCATCAAAGTGTATGTGTTGTACTGGGACGATCCATACTAAGAATTAGTCGACGCAGGATTTCGAATTAAGGGCAAATAAAGAAGAACAAAGAATGGCTAATACAGTTTCTACTTGGATGTACCCACGAGAATTATATATACTATAACTATTATTAATTATCTTTATTTAATTTTAACAGAGAAATAAAATAATATTAATTATTTTTCTCTGTTACCATGCATGTTTGAATGAAAGTTTTTTTATTTATATTTTTTATTTTAGCTTCGTTCTGAAGATGAAGCTTGTGTGCCATGTTGACTAAGGGCTAGAAAAAATAGAAGTGTTTCACAAGTAGAAAGACAACCCCCTTCACCGGATCATGTGGATGGTAATCATTTTCCTTTAAAGTGTGCTGTATGTGGTCAGATTGTATCCACCACAACATCAAATGAAGAGTGAAATCCCAACAACACTGCCCGTTTGTTAGAGCACTAGCAGGTATATATGTTATACTATATGTTTAGTAACTTGCTTTAGTTTTTATTTATTGAATTTACATGTGGTTTTGTGGGATACATTACAGCACATGCACCCAGCAAGGGTATAACAATATGAAATAAAGCTAGCTAGCTCTAATGTCTTAATTCTAATACTAATAATTTATATTTTTTCTCTCTCTATTATATCTTTTCTTCTATCTCTATTATATCTTTGAGTACTGTATTATATTGTGTAACTACCATGAAATATGGCCCAGAACTGTGTATATAATGTGGTTTTAGGAAATATTAATTTATTTCTCTTCCTAAGTTGTATATTATGTCCATTTATAGTCACAAGATTTTTGAAATATAACTTCATATATATTACATATTTTTACTAATTTACATGATTCTAATATGTATAAAGATGTACCTGTTAATAATCTTGTATGAAATATGGCTCTACAGATTTTGCTAGAGTCAATATTTGCTAGAACTCTTATACAGTTTTTGAGCGATAGTATATATAAATAATTTTGGATGTCTGTGCAGTTTTCCCACAACGGTATACGGTTAATGCTTGCCATGAAAAGGGCATTACTCTTAAATGTTGCTAACCCTGGGATACTCATGAGGTGGGTTATACTAACAAAAAAGAACCCTTTTTCTCTAGGCAAAGATTTTCTGTAAAGTGAGGGCAACCAGTAATTGTATCTCAAGAACCATTCTCCAGCATTGGTTGCTCAAATTCAATCAGGAATCTCGCTGTGCCCTACCCATTATCTTGTTTGTGTTTCTTTCATGTTTGAAAATGTTGGGCACACTTTTGTCTTTCGAACTTAATATTTAATTTATTCAATCAATGCTATTTTTCATAAATGCTATTTTTATATATATGGCTATCTCATGAAATAAATTATTTACCGATGTCATCCATGAATGAAGTTTGTGGAATTTACTGGCTTGAAATTTGAGCTTACATGTACCAGAACGACCACAAGAAAGACCCCAGCATATTGTGTTGCCCAATATACTAATTTCCGATTTCATAGAATATGTACACTAGTGGTATCCAGAGAGTAGGTGGTTTAGAGAGAATAAGCCCAATGTTGCTTCGGTACTAAAATAAAGTTCCACCATTTTTCTGCAAAAACTTATTTCGTATTTATAGTTGCAGAAACAAACATGAATGGGAGGGACGCAATCAGAAGTTATTTCTGCAACTGCATTGTAGGTTTAAGAACAGTGGGATGCTGCTCACATGTTAAAATTGCATTTAACAATTTCATTGGTGCCAGCGGGCATTGAACCTGAGTTGCTCGATTACTGTGAAAAGTAAAGCGATCGCTTAGCCCCTGAGCTAAAACGACTTCAGAATCAATTTAGCAAAGTAAAAGTAATTAAAAATCAATAAAGGTCATATATTACACAATGAAAAGCTTTTTAATGTATGAGAGATAAGATGAGAAAGCTTGTTATTTATTAAATATTGTAGTTTTTTTCAAAACGGCTTGTTGATAAAATATGGACGTAATATTTAAAAAAATAATCAGTAGGGAATAATATATATTAAAATCAACCACGTAACTAATATATACATATAACTAAATTTTACTTGTATACGTTTTATTACTTCGTCTGATTAGTTCACTGAAATTTTAATAACTTTTTATTTCATTCAAAAGAACTTAGTTGATTAAATATTAATTAAAAATGGCTCTTTGATGTTCATCTTTGGTGTAAAATTATTACTGTCGTTTGATTATTAAACATTTTCCTTCTATATTGTAGATAATTACTTATTAGATTCTAATTAGTATACGTTAGTGGTAAACATTGTAATGACGGGTGTGATATTACCTTTCAGCGAACTAACATCATATTAAATACAATATAATCACTTCGAAGAGGCCATTGCGTTGTACGAGTACTTCAAAGTAAAATAACTAGCATGTATTAATACAGTTATTACGTTTAGTAACTTCCCTCCACAATTGTTAGGTGAAGAACATTTTATCGAAATATTATAGAAACATGTACTTACCTATCTCAAATGAAATTCTCTTACGCATTCCGTGGTAATTAATTCAAAGTAGATATAGAAATAGACACATCAAAAAAATTTTAGTAATTCAAATTTTAAATCTAATTTAGTTGTAACAGAAAATTGATGGAAATAAAAATATTTTTTGACTCAACTTATACAAAAATTTATTAATAGAAATATTTATCATAATTCTTAAACATTTATTTAAAGATAATACGTTTACGCAAATAAAAGATGAGTTGGACTCTGTGTATGGTGAATCTGTACCGTCGTTTAATACAGTGAAATTTTTGGCAACAGAATTTAAATGTGGCCGTGAGAACTTGGGAGAAGATGAACGTTCGGGATGTCCAAAAACAAACTACAGACAATCACATCGCTAAAGTTCTACAAGTGGTGCTATAATACAGCCAAATTAGAGTGAGAGAGAAAGCAGAGGCTAAGAAAATGTCCAAAGAACGTGTTTGGAGTTTATTAAATCAAGATTTAGGCATGAGAAAGTTGTCAGCGCGTTGAGTGCCGCGTTTACTCGTGCTAGACCAAATACATGTTTGAAAGAATATTTTCAACGCTCTGTGGGCGCAGTTTAGATGCAATAAATTTGAGTTTTGGCGCCAATTATGTACTGTGTATGAAATTTAGATACACAATTATACGCCCGAAACAAATATACAGTAAAAACAGTGGACTACAAATGGGGAACCGGTTCCAAAAAAGAACCGCTAAGATTAGCGGTCAGCCGCTGTAGAGTCTACATCACCTGAGAATGCCTCGTGTAGAGGCGAAACACGTGTCGTATTATCGTCGATAGTGTGTCTTTCCTGGAATATTGGTGTTGGGAGTAGTGGTGCTGGAAATAGTGCACGCAATTGAGGGAAGGCAGGAGGTGCTCTTCAATCCAGGTAAAACACATCATTGTATTTAGTTGGCGGAAGGTTATAAATTAATTAATATCTTTATTGCTTGTCTTTTTTATTAAATAAGTTATACCATTTAAGAAAAGACTGGTTCGATATAAATTTTAACAAAAAGCTAATCTTCTTAGGGTAACTCTAAATGTAACTATATAGACGATATTTTAGTTATGATATTAAGGTTGTGGTACTCTTCAGCCCAGACTTTCTTATACTCAGTACCCCAATTAAATCTCTCTTAGAAAAAGGTGGTCTCCTGACTATTAAGAGTTAAAATAAGTTTATTGTTATTTTTATTTAAATATATACAGTCACATCGAGCAACTTCATGACCTTTTGATTAATATAGTGACAAGTAACAAATTATATATAACAAGTAATACAACAAATAAAATCTACGAGGTTCAGTAGTGAACTTGTGATGGGCTGTGGTATGTGTAACTGAGATAAAATTATTCAAAATTAAAATATTTAAATGAATATTTTTTTGTTTTCCATTATGTGATTCAAACATACATTTGAAAAAGCTAGGAAATATTTATTGAAGTTTATCGTTGAATAAAACCCTAGCCATTCGGCTATACCGTGTAATGACATGTAGAATATCACCAACCCATATCATCCAATGTCGTAAGAGGCGACAGAGGTGAACAAAGAAGCAGATGAGCAGCAGCGTCTTCCTAATAACAACCTTAAATAAAATAAAAAAATCTTTAGTTGCCTCTTGCCAAGCCTGGCAACTATGGCAAATATATATCTATCAAAAAATCTATGGGAGAGGCCTATGTTCAGTGGACTTAAATAGGCTAAAGGTAACAGATTCAGTTATATTTTTTAAACTTACTAGTAGAAAGAAATACATACATACATAAACACTCACGCCTATCACCCAGAGGGGTAGGCAGACACTACAGATCCTGACACACCTCTCTCGCCTCCTTCACGTCCATATACCTACGCATACATGCTCGTCGATTAAGGGTACTCCTAATTTGGCCAGGTTTCAATAAATCGTTAAATTGGTCGATAAATTTTCGCCTAAGACGTCCCTTTCCGACTCTGCCATTAACTTTTGCAACATAAATTTTCTTTGTCACTCTTTCCTCATTCATTCTTTTCACATAACCAAACCACCGAAGCGTTCCTTTCATCCTGGTCACAACATGATCTTGCAAACCACACTCAGAAATCAATTTGAAGCAGTTTTTGAAGTGAAAACTTATTTATAATCGTTGCAATTTGAAATTCAATGAACCGAAAAAGTGACACTAAAAAGAGAAAAACATATACATCTATAGGGTCAAGCCCGAGAGAGAACGAGAGAGAGAGAGAGAGAGAGAGAGATAGATAGAATACATTACACAGTATTTGTAATAAATTTATTTATATTTTAATTACATAAACCATACAATCAATCTACTCCAGATATTCTGCATTCGTCTAATTCTCTCGAAGTTTGGTTTTCTGAATTTACTTTTACCGCATGTGAACTGCACACATGTTTATTTTATTAAACTTTTTTTTCTGCAAAACCTACGAATCTCCAAGTGAAATTAATTACTATTATGATAACTATGTACGCTTTAAAAATGCAAATAAATTAAATGGTATTTTTGAAATGAAGATCTTTTATTTTAATATTATTTTCAAATATTTAAAAATATATTATATTCAAATATTGAAACGTAAAAGATGGTTGTGTTATACTTCAATGAAAGAATTTTATTTTACTAACTGATAAATTTGTATATTTCAATAATACACTTTATTTTAGAGAAATCGTTAAACTACTTTAAACATAGTTATGGAGAAAATAATAAGTCGTACAAAAACAGTCCAATGTGAATTATCAAACCCCAGTTAATATAACCAAAGAGCTATAACGTTCATTTTAATTTAGGAATCGTTTCGAAAAGAATGAATTAAATCAATGATTGTTCTACGTTGGCTTATTGACATCGACAGAGAGGCTGCAGACTAAAGATAGGGGGCAAAAATACGGGTTCATTTTAACAATAGGAATGAAATTAAAATGCGGTTTCATAAAGCTTAAATGAAGAAGAGTCATGAAAAACAAATGACTAATTTTAACTTTTAAAGAATATTTTAAAAAGTTTACGCTAGCTATTTTTTATATAATACTTTTCTAGTGAGTCAAAGATAACAGGATAAAATGCATGATATATTAAAGTTTTAGAAATAAATAATAAGATGTAAAATCAAATTCAGCTTCAGATTTTTTACGGACTCAGATTACGGGCTAAGATTGATGAAGAAATAAGAGCAAAAACAATAATACTTACTTGTCCTAAGTGGAGAATAGTAAAGTAGTTCTAAGTTGTATTAAGTAGCATATTATGTCTCGTCTCTATTTTCCGTTCATGAAAGGAGGCAGTTTTTCCACCGCGCCACTCTTGTGTGTGTTGGCTAACTTCACATAATCTCAAAATGTTTTGTTTATCAGAAATGCAACCTCTGGATAGGAGGTAAATTTTTGTGCAATGTTGGTCGCATTGATCACTTTGTAATATCAAAAGAGCATAACGGCACAAAACCATGCAAGCGTGGTAACTTTTTTAATTTAACTATTTAATCGTTACCTCTTTACACTAGGATTTTCTTCTGTATCTTACGGGCAGCTTACATATATATATATATATATATATATATATATATATATTTCACAAGGAAAAACCTCCAGACCAGGAACAATTATTTGTAGGCCAACAAATACCTGTTCCGTGCGAGAATCGAATTCGCGGCTCTTAGCGTTTTAGCTCATTAATTCTAAATATGGGGGTATTTGTCATGAGGTGTAGCCAATCTTGTCTGTGACACGTTTGACATATGGCAGTACAGCAGACATACGCTCGACTGTGGCCGGCTTTACTCAGTCACTGTGACTTAGGAGCCGAAACCGAAGCTTGTCATGCAGAACCTGCTTGACGTGCTGAAGATCGGCGGTCAGGTGCTTGCTTTCAAAGATATCTTCTGCTCTATGTAACAAAGATTTGCCCACGGTAGCCAACTATGAAAGGTGATGGTGAGATTCACCGTATAAATATCTATTTGTATGGGACTTTTTTCTACAAACAGTATGTAACCTATGGTGTTGTTAAGATTTCGGATGAATAATAAATCTAGAAAAGCTAAGGAATTATTTAGGTCTAACTCCATAGTAAATAGAATTTAAATTGAATTTGAATTTAAAATGAAATTAAATTGATTTAATTGAATATTATTATCTCTACAAACTTGATTGTGAATGTAGTCTCTCGTATACATGGCAAACAAAAAGATCAATTGGCTCTATGTCCCTTACACCAACTGATCCCGTGGAGGTCAGGAACATTGTCCTCGGACTCAAATCGCACAGTGCTCCTGGCTGGGATCACAGCTAAATTACTAAAGACCTATAACACATATATGTAATTTGAGTCTTGAAACAGGCATTTTTCCAGCAGCTTTCAAAAAAGCTATTGTGTGTCCTATTTATAAAGCAGGTGACCCCCATAGTCGTAGTTGGAAAAGTTGGTTAAAAAGAGGCTCATGCGATATCCTTAGTTAAATAATCTACTGAGTGAAAATCAATTTGGATTCAGAGAAGGTAAATCAACCGAAGCTGCAGTTCTAACGCTAACTAGAAAAATCTCTACATACCTCGATGGTGGATAGAAGTGCATGGGTGTCTTTTTAGACCTCCAAAAGGCTTTCGATACCGTTTCGATTCCAATCCTTTTGGCCAAGTTGGAGAATATGGGGATCAGGGGGATAGCTCTAGGTTCGCAGATTATCTAGTCGGAAGATCACAACGTGTACGGGTAGAAGGTCATGAGAGTGATAGTGCAGAATGCACCTACGGCGTTCCACAGGGCAGTGTACTAGGGCCTCTTCTCTTCCTCTTATATATAAATGATCTGTGCAAAATTAATTTTCCTAATCTTGACTTGCTCGTGTTTGCAGATGATATTGTCTTACTCGTCCATGATAAAAATTGGCAAGAAGTGACAGACCTGGCGGAAGATTGTCTCTCTATAGTGACGCAATGGCTAGAAAATAACCTTTTATCTTTTAATATCAACAAAACGAAGTTCATGTGCTATAGCAAGTCAACATCAGGAGGACCTGATGCCGACGTTAGAATAAAAATTCATACATGCAATCGTAGTAGTCGACCTGACCAGTGTAACTGTTCCTTTTTGTTGCGTGTAGATTCAATAACCTTTCAACTGTGTACTGTCAAAAGCCGTATTTGTCAGATGTGTGCAACCGGCTCCCGGTCGCAACACATTCAGGGCTTGTGGAGGGCAATTATTTCATACCAATTGGAATATCTCTTATTATAATTAGAATAATGGATATTTATTAGTAAATTATGACTCCAAGACAACAATTCTACAAATTGTATTAAATTTTTTATCATTAGTATTAAATTGGACGGTTAAATATAGCCCATAATGTAGGTTCCTCCAAATTTGATGATTTTTATTATTTATTGTACAAATAAAACAATTAATAGCTTTTATATGTTATTTTATTAATAGGAAAACATATTTGAAACAAAAAAATAATACAAACATCACACGTCATCATACATTTTTTACACACCACTTGTTTTAATAAAAGCGACTAAAATCAACCACTCTCTTTGGTATTTTAATTGGCCGTCATGTTTCTCAATAGTTTGAAAAGACTCTTTGTTTAAGGGTCAAACATTTTATGTTTACAGTAAGTTGAGCATATCAGCTACAAGTTAAAATAGCAACATAGTTCTAAGATTAATATAACTTGAGTAAGAGCTGAACAAATACGGTACTTAAAATGGGCACAAAACACAGTGCTCATTTAAAAATCTTTTCTTTGGTTTTAGGTACATACTATCAAAAGAGTGTTATATTTACCAAGATTTACATAGATCAAGGTATCAAATTCAAACAGAAAATAAGTTTGCTTCCTAGAAATATTTTAAGAACAATGTTGATAAAAATTGTAAAAAAACAACTACTTTAGTCTCAATGAGGTTAGAAAGATATGGATATGACTCTTTATTTTTTGTTGTATGTAATATTATAAAATAACTTTTCTGCGTTTTAGGATAGTGTTTCTGTATAGTTTTACTGTGGTGAGTGGTGTGGCTCAAAGCAGGTAAATACACATAGGGGGACATTGCACGCTTTGCAATAAGCGGTTGTTCGTTTTTTACACACGGCGCACAAACGTCGCAACCGCTCATGTTGTTTGCCGGCAACAAACTCGTATTGTGCTGGAAAATGCCCCCCTAAAACCGAAGGAGCCACAACTATTTGTGCAGTCGTGTGATGTGCTATCAATTGACCCACCAGAGTTTTACGAAAATTTCGGTGGGTAATTTGGTGTTGTGATTTAAGTAATGTGTAAGCGTTTAGAACACTCACATTCAATAAGCGTCGGAAAAATTTTTTGTACCACACTCGAGTACGCTTTCGTTCAATCGGGAACATGGCGATCATTTGATCCTTTCGGTCAACCCCTCCCATACAGATATTATAATCCGATATGATTGAGGGCTTTAAAGTGTCACCGCACCTAACAGATGCTAAACCATGGTATGTTGAAATAAGAGCTACACGGTTCTTATCTCTCCATACCACGATATCCACATCCTGCGAGGTGCAGCCACACAATTGACCAATCGACATGTCACTTTTTTTTAAGTTTGTGATTTCTGAGGGAACAAACTGGCGATTTGTTCGAAGCGTTCCCACGCAGTCAAAGCCCCGAACTTTCAACTCTCGCGCAAGGGCTGGGGAATTGTAAAAATTATCCATCCAGATAGTATGGCCTTTGTGCTCAAGACCATTTAAAAGCCTGATCACTAAGGAGGGGATAATTCCAGAAATTGGACCTTCTTGTGGAGTCGAGGAATCATCTTGCCCTGCGTGGACTTCGAAACGCCACAAGTTACCAGTCTGGGATTCACATACTTCGTAGGTTTTTATTCCTACTGAAGCAGCCTTATTTTTTATAAACTGGTTTATGTCTAACCAGCCCTTCCACATAGTTAGACTCTCGTCCAAAGCTATATTTTGTGACATTTTATATAGTTGTGGGAATCTGGAATTAAGATGGTCTAGTATAGGTTTAATTTTAAACAATTTAGCCTCAGAACGCGTCATCAATTCCGGGTTACAACTATCATTGTCTTGAAAATGGAGACATTTGCTCAACAGCACAAAACGATCATACTTCATCGACGCCGAGAACCCGGGTGTACTGAAAATTTCCTCAGTCTTATTCCAGTACTCCTCGAGACGTGATTTGACTACAATTCCAGTGGCCAGAATTATAGCCAAATACACGTATAGTTCAACGACGTCGGTGGGCTGCCACTTAGTAATACGGCTGTTAGGGCGTATGGAGCCTTCCTCCAGCATGTACGTTGCCAGCTGCTGTGCGTATTTATTTGTTTCACTAGCTATGTATTCCATTATTTGCCGATCCCAAATGGCAGTAAAAGCTTCATATGGGGTCGCTAATGAAACAGTGGGACCACAATTACTGTCGGAGAAAGGTTCTCTTCTCAATTCAGGTGGAATTTGAGGTTGCGAGAACGCTCTCCAATTGAACACAAATTTTGATGACGGTTGTAACCCAGTTGTGGGTTCCGGCTCGGTTATGGGTTCGGAATCGGTTGTGGGCTCAGGATTGGTTGTGGATTCGGGATCGGGGATGTTAAAAATTGGTAGTACGGCCTCGAACTGCTGCGGCTGCTGCGACTGAGGTGGCCATTGAAACGATGGTATCGCATCAGTTTTAACCACATCGTCGTCTTCCTCTTGAAAATAAAATCGTGCAGCTCTCGGCACCATTGGCGATGTGGTAAAATCATCGTTCTCCCCATCGTCCTCGGAGTCCTCTTCACTGCCTGAACAAAAACATTTTAATTACTACATCATTAAAATTATTGATAGAATTCCGTCAGAAGATGTAATAATAAAAAATTCGGGTACCATAGTTTAGTATTGTGCTTATATCATTATCCTTAAGAGGCTGTCTTGGGCGATGGGATGACGAAGATGAAATTCTGTAAAAATATATAGATCAAATCTTTAAAATTGAGATCAATTTTATCTTAATACGTATTTATTTTTACATGTCATGAGCACCGCCTCTTTTGTGATCCAGCAGGGGGGTCCTTAGTATTTCTGAATATATAAATAGTAAAGTCAATAAAAATATATAATAATAATAAGTTCTTTTTTACTAATACTACTGCTAAAATTACAATAAAAAAAATAACCTGGGTCGTTTTGCTGCACCGATTACGATTGAATGTGGCGTATAGGCCCCGCTACTGCCACATTCAATGTGCCTGCAAATGTTTTTATGTTTAATTTATTATATATTTATGTAAAATAAATACATAAAATTAACAATAATTACAGAGCGGGTGAAGGGGGGCCAGAGCGTGCACACAGTGTGGCAGGCGTAGGGGGGCTCTCAGGCAGCGTGATTGCTTCTGAAGCTGGGTCGCATGTCATTACCTTCAGAGACGACCACAAATGTTGTGTTCTAAAAACCAAATTATTATCACATGTCAACGCATTATTTTCTACATACATTAATAAAAGGACGTAATAAGTAAATATTTGCGTAGTCGATGTCGATGGTCTTGGTTCAGGAAGAATTCGTGGGCGTTTAGAAGTTATGGCTCTCTCCAGAGCCAGAGTCTCCGAGATATCATCGAGGGTGCCACTGAATATCCTAAAATACAATTTTGAGCATATATATATATATATATATATATATATATATATATATATATATATATATATATATATATATATATATATATATATATATATATATATATTACTAACTGTATAATAATTATTTATGTGTTAATAATAAGCCGCTATTACGAGTCAGAAGAAGGCCTTTGTAAGCCGCCACCACCTCCACCAGGCCGCCCACCACGCGTACGGGGACCAGAGGCCCTGCGTGCCCCGCGTCCACCGGCGCCTCTTCTCTGTCCGTCTCTTGTTGTTGATCTTATGCATCGAAAAAACAAAAGAGAGCACTCAAAACAGAACAAAGCAAATAAAAACACTAAACGGAAATAGTATTAAAAATTCCAAACAGAAATTTAAAAAAATCATGAAAATAAAAAATGAGCGTACATAACTTTTCAAAAATATTACGAAACATTAAAAATTTGTAGTGCTTCAACAGAAAAAAACAACACCGACTTTAATTTCATCCCATTAGGCGAAGAATATTTTTTCAATAATAATAACAAATTTTAAAATGTGTGTAAATGTAAATGAAGTAAAATTGGATAACAAACACGTGAAAAATCAGTCGTATTGCGACCCTCCTACTTCTTTGTGAAGTCGATTGAAAAATTCTAACACGCAGGGAATATCCATACTATACTTAGTCTTAAATAGGATCTGTCAAACAATGTCTGTGGTGAGACCGATTCCCGGTTTGAAAGTAAAGTACATCTATTTATTACTTTTTTAAGTATTAATACATGTTAACACTAAATCCAAGCTAAATTCATTAAGTGGGCGACTAGTTCATGATATTAAATTAATAAGTTAGACGTGTTTTAATAAAAATTAAACCAAATCAAAATCATACTCGTAGTTCGACACAGAGTAGGTTTGAAAAAAAGGCCGAAAATTACAAAAAAATAAGTTACACCTTTAATATTATTCATAGAAATTAAACATAACTTACCTTTCCATCGTATTTTCTTCTTTATCAACCTATTTAACAGCTGGTTACCTTTTATAACACACTTAAACAAGGTGGTCAGACGTATGTGACCGGCGAACTTCTCTTCATAATATTTGACTCTTACATGACGTAATCCGGCAAAGACGCGGTCCAATAGCTAACATGTTTAAGCATTATGCTTTCGTAATGAGTTAAAAGGAGAAAGATATATGCGAAAACCCTTAATATAAGCAAGACGAAGGACTACTTATTGGATCCGGCTCCCGGTCGCTTCACAAACGCGCATATTCTGTCACTAACCGGGACCCGGTCACCTCACAGACGAGAGGCTAAAGTACCTTGGGGTTGAAATTGATGATAAAATAAATGGAAAATGCATACAATGTCATTGTCTACAAGATTGAGAAAACTCATCTATGTTTTTAAAACTCTAACAGTTGTTGACTACAAATTAGCATTACAAACCTATAAAGCCCTTGGTGAATGCATTATTAGGTATTGTATCTGTGCTTGGGGCACTGCAGCAAAATCCTACTTGATCACTGCAGAACGTGCAGAACGTGCAGTACTGAAAGTGTTATTCTCCTTACCCTTCAGACGTCCCACAACAGCTGTCTATGACAAAGCCAAAGTTCTTAGTATTAGAAAATTATTTATTTACGAAAGTCCACGCCATTATCACAAAAAAAATGTTCCTTACTTGCCTAAATCATCTTCGAGGCTTGACCGTTGTCCTATTCCCAAAGTAAAAAACTAAATAAGGAGTATAATGTAAAAGAGTGCAATAATAACGTTATTAAGAAGTATATTTTTATGGCTTAAAAACCTTGATTATGATGATGTAGAAAACATGTTAACGGTTTCTATTACTGACACAAACACACACACACACACACACACACACACACACACACACACACACACACACACACACACACACACACACACACACACACACACAAACACATACGCACGCACACATTAATACAACTACATACATAACAGATATGCGCTAGTGAGTAGCCCGTTCTTTACTAATTTTTGTTTTCTTGATTTAAGTAGTTCTGCTGAATAACTTATAATGTACCTTATCTTGTGGCATAAATTAATAATGCAATGATATGGGAGAAGCCACTGCCTCCTGAAACACAGTTTTACGCTAGTTTAGGAGCCTATGGATTCACTGAAATATTTATTGTAATATTTTATGTCAAATAAAGTTTATTATTATTAATTAAAACCCGTGTAATAGAATACACAGCTGACGTGAAGCATAAAAATTCCGTGAAGTCTGCAGTTTTTAATCATGTCCTAGACGGCGCCAACCGTTACATCAGATTTGATAGACCACAAATCCTCGCCAAAGAACACCGATTCCATCCAAGGATTATTCGCGATGCTAATGAAATCAAAAACATCTTAATTTCAAGAGAGAAGATGGCTGGGACCCATCTGTTCCTATCTGCTTGGGATACTATAATAAATAAAATTAAAGCCCAACCCAAGCATAGAACTGCAAGAATTCAAGATACTATTAGTTCGTACTGCATAGATCGGAACCAACATTAATAATTTTAATCTATGGTAACCGCGGTTAACTATGACATCTGGACGTTGAACATCTCAGTCCCCCCAGTGACCATGGGTGCTGTAAAGTGCTCGAAACGTCGGGTATTTAAAATGTTATTATACGCGATAAGACCCGTAAAAAACTAGTATTATTAACATATTTATTTATAGGGGAGGCTTATGTTCAGCTGTTGACTTTTATGGGCTGTAACGAAATGGATCAGGTAATTTGATGTTTGTTTTTATGTCTGATATTATAAAAAAAAAGCAATAATGCATACATTGAAGAAGAAAATACGGATAACATATATACTTGAAAACTGGACTACGTGCATTATGTAACAGAATAGAGAATATAAAAACAAAAGAAACAAGATACAACTCTGATCGTAGTTTGTTTCTTAACTAAAAAATATCTATAGTTCCTTGCCATGAAAAATGACTTTGATTGACTTTATTTTGAGCAGTAAGGCATTGCGATGATTATTTATTTATCCATAGTTTTTTTTGCGTATGTGTATGTGGAAAAATAGTACATACTACAACAAAGTGATAGTGCAGCGGTTAGACGTAGTTTTTGAGGTTTACTTTTTGATACTTACTTTGCCTTTTTATAGTAAAGAATAGTAGGTAAATGCAGTTGTGTTTCCTATGATGAGTATAGATAACTGGAGATCCTTTTAACTGGAAATGAGGCATTCTATCTCAGTTCTCAGGTAACAACGAATATACATTGATTTTTAATCGCAAATAGATATTGATATTCTAGAGGCACTTAATAACAGGCAAACTGTTTGCTCATTTGTCACCCGATTTCTGTAAAAAATTATTCATATAATGAATTTTATCAAAAATTGTTTCATAATATTAAAGTGTAAAACAAAAGCTTACGATTTCAATATCTCTTTATTGTAGTTCTTGTTTACAATGGAACAACACATTGTCTATTTTTTTAAATAAGATAATATTTCAGAGCTCCGAGTTTAGATATTTTTTAAATTTTATAAGCCCGTGTTTATTAATTATCCCATCTGATGGTAAGTGATGATGCAGCTAAAAATAGTGAAGCGTTACTTATGTTGCTTTGAAGACAATTAAAATGTAATCAGTTGGAAAACTAATCTTGCTGTTTTAATTGTCAACGACGAAGTCAAGTAAAGAATTTGATTCGAATACATAGTATGTTGAAAATAAAAGGGTGTTGTCAATACTACGCAGTGACGAAATTGTCGAGGGTCTGTTTATCCGAACGGAGAGGGAGAAATTAATGGCCAAAATACGCAAACGCTACTCAATTTTAAGATGTTGTAAAATCTTGTAGCGTCACAGTCGTTTAGCCTTAATATGATAGAGACAGCACGAGATTTAACTACATCTCAAAATTGAGTAGTCTTTGAGTATTTGGGCATAAGTCACGCGCGAGAAACTGAAAAATCATTACACCAGTAAATATGTTGTTTTGAGACAAAAATAACAGATTTCTGCTATAGATTAAACAGTCTATTATTTCTTAAATGGCTTTGAAGCAATAAAGCATACGCCGCGCATTTCAATAAGAATTTGTAGACTTCAAAACCTGGTTCTTGAATTATAGGAATGAAAAATTCTTCATGATGTACTTGTTTTCCCTTATCGCAAACTAGCGAAGGAAGTTACCTCAGTCAACCTAATGGAGACTGTATCTGGTAGAATATACGAGTAGAAACTTACTTTTATCCTTGATTAACGATATAAGATTGTCACTCCTGAGGAATAAGATGGACTGACTCGTTACCATTGGAAGTAGAGTCTCTAGTTCTTGTCACTCTCCACACGAAGTACAACAGTGTTAGGTTACTAACTTACGCAGATATACTTCAGTGGGTTGGCCAATCATACTGCAGCCATATTGAAATACAGTGTGGCTCTACCATGTGCATTTAGTGGCAGAATACGTGAAAATCCGATGATGCAATCCTAACAGAAACCCTGAATTTAATATACAAATTAATTAGCACTTAAATTGCATTAGTGATAGTAGCGTGGTAGCTCAGGGGCTATGCTTTGGCTCTAAATTTCACAGTACGCAAGTGAACCCGGGTTCGATTCCGGCCAGCAGCAATTAAATTGTTAATTGCAATTTTAATTGCTGGTTTACCACGTGCTTGGCGGTGAAAGAAAACATCGTGAGGAAACCTGCATGTGCGATAAATAAGAAAAAGATATTTCGAAGACGTAGTCCGCGCCCAGAAGTAGGCCGTATATATAGACTGTGACTTTAAATTAACTTTTAAAATTGTATTATGAAATCACTCAACTACTTTATAAGCATTTACTTATGTCCTTTTTTGAGAAAACCGCCCGTTAGTTTTGTTTTTAATATTAATTTTTTCATACCACGGTATGTTTTCAGTTACATGAAATAAGATTACAGCAATGATTGAAATAGGGCTTAGAACATAATTCATCGCGATCATCGAAATCCAAAATAGAATTTGCCACAGTTTGAATTATAAAGAAGATAACACCTAACGTGAAAAGGGTTTAGCTTTGTTAAGAGACATAGGAACGTTCCAATTTCCGTTCCTAAAAGGAAAAAATGGTAAAATGAAAATACGAAATGGCGATATAAATTCACAAAACCTACTGAACAAACGAAAGAAATATATTTCCTCTTTCAAATTTTATTGTGTGTTTGTAAATTTTGAAGTGTAATAAATAGATATCATAAATGAACAAAATATCCATAATATCCGTAAATATTAGAAGATTACCGTGAAAACAAAGGGCTAAAGGAACCAATTGCTCTTATGTGGTAAAAAAGATGTTTAAAAATACTATAATACGATGTAAATTCGTAAGATAGATAGCGAATTTCTGTGTGCACGTAAGACTCTCTGGCTTCTGTAGTAGAATAGGTGTCCACGGTGATAGGTATTTTTGGACAGTATAGTACAATAAACTGAAAAAAAAACATACGCCAATGCCACATCTATGCCTGTTTTAAAAAAGTTTAGAAGACCACTTGTGTAACAGCCACGAAAATTACTATTGACTACTACAGGAATACCCTTAATATAATAAGCATTTAAATAAAACTACAGAATATGTGTCCCACTGTTGGGTACAAGCTTCCTTTTATTTTTGAGAGGGCTGTGGAGCAATTGGTCTACCGCACCGCGCTGCTTCAAGCATATTAGCGCAATAAGCATTTAATTAATAGAAATTAATTTCCTATACTTTTACTTAAAAGTTTCCAAATAAAAACTACAATTATTTTAGTTTGATTTAAATAAAATAGAAAAAAAAAACAGTTTGCACTTCGCCAAATTGAAATGGTTCTCGGTCATCTGAAAATGTCAATAAGTTTATTTAATCCACTGAACGAAAAGGGTTGAACTTTCTTACAGCCCACCACGTATCTTCTAAATTATTTGCCTGTAAATACTCGTAGATTTATCGATAAAATGGAAGGCAAAAATTATATTGGCATCTGATTGATAAATCTTTTTTGTGCGAAACTAAAGTGACAAACCAACTTACAGCATAGGTGATGGAAAGTGGCTATTATCTAAGCACCCCTGCAGCCAACATCAAACAAAGAAGGTTGCATATGCGTAGTCACCTTAGAGTACTAAGATGAAATAAATGCTTCACAGCCTTTAATTATACTGTCTCTATATATACTTAAGCCCGCTACACAGCACTATATATACTTTAGCCCGCTACATAGCAGGTACGTACATAGACGGACTCCCAGGCGGAAAACTATTCATGTCACCTTGTAAATAAAAATAATAAAAATAAGTTTTGTCCTAATACATAGACTAATTTGCATGATGATCATTTAACACCCTTGCATTTTTTTACGTTGTCACTTTGTTAGGAAGGTAAATCTAGTAGAAATTCATAAAAATGAAAAAAAATGTGCCAAAGTATGCATGTAAGATGAGTTAAGCGGTAATGTATTTTTTTAAGCATAAGAGTGACTAAACGCGCACACAGTTCACCTGACGGAAAGTAGTGCCAGTAGCCAATAGAAATCAATATATATACTTGATTTAGAAGAATTGAAATACTCATTTAACCCTGAAGACTAAAATGGAATGCTTTATTTTCAGTTAAAATATTCTCAAAAAAAATCGACTTCATAAATTCATTTATTATTTCATTCCAGTCTATCATAGCCCACAGCTGAACAAAGGCCTTCCCTAGGATTGCCTCATAAGGGGACTATTTGTCATAGTTTCCACGCTTGCCAAGCGGGTTGGCAACGGCAGTAATTTTTAATTTTTTAGTTTTTATAAGAAAGACGCTGCTGTTCATCTTATTCTATCTGGTATTTCCCCGTGTCGCCTATTACGATACCCACGGGACAATATAGTATACTGGACATTCTTACAATGCCACTGCACAGTATACTTTAAAAACTTTATCCATATATGTGGTAGAGCCACACTGCATATTATAGTTGTTGGGTGAATGGGTCAGCTCGACCGGAGGAGGACCATACTCTGACAGAATACCCCCGTAAAATAGCAGCTTATTGCTGCTGTGCTTCGTATTCAATCTTAGTCCTAACGGGTGACAACGTATCCGCATTTTGATTCGTAATCGCGGATAGATGTAGATGTCTATGGGCGACAGCAACCACGTACCGGGTGGACTGTGTGCTCGTTTTGTCACCCTGTCTTTGTTGAGATCACCCGTGTGAAGCCCGAGTGGATTACTAGTGCCTTTGTAATAATCGAATTTCGCAACTATTTGTAATTAAAATTTCACCATTTTTATTTTATAGCGGTTTTATTAGTTTAGTTTGATTTTTATTTGATCAGTCATAAATTCTGATATGCTATAATAAGCCTCTTCCATTAGTCGATCTTTCAATTTGCGGCGAAAATGCGAAACTCTCTAAATTTAATTTCTGTAAGTTATAAGCGGAAATGATTATATATTATTATTATTTTGTATACTCTCATGAAGATGTAAATAAAACACAGCAAATCATTCTTACAAGTTTTAATGTCACTGACAAGAAGTGATCAAACTCATTTTTGACAATTTGCTGAAAATTTATTCAAAAGGAAGAGTTTCTAGAAAGTTACGCATAACTTATTTCTCAAAACTTTGTCAAACTAATTTCCCTCGTTATGATGTGATAACCCCTGGTTTTATAGGCTTTCAGAAATCTTTAATAACTTGTAGGCGGCGATGATAACAGAAAAATAAAATGGGAAATGTTTATATTTTTTAGTGATATATTTTTTTTCTGAGTCGAATATATATATATATATATATATATATATATATATATATATATATATATATATATATATATATATATATATATTGTATAAAATATAATATTCAACTGATGCAAATGTATTTGAGTATTAAATAATGTAAATGTAATTGAGTATTAATATTAAGCTTATTGATATTTAGTTTAAAAAGTAAATCAAAGCCCGAACCGCAATGGCGAGGCTGACTTATGCCTATGAATCTGTATTTGTTTCTGTCACCATATAAATAGCAGCGCCTGCTGTGTTCCTGTCCGAAAGGTGAAGAGTGTCAGTGTAATTACAGGCTGTCAGGATAACATATACTCGTATTGCATTGATGCAACGAGGAGGGATTTCGTTACTCCCCATACGAACATCACATCTTTAAGCAGCTACATTCTGTCGGTATATTGTGCGCGCGTGATCTTTTCCTGGTCACGCCGGACCGTGAAGCTTTATTAGCTGCAGCGTAGCTCTACCTCTATAAAATTACTTACAATATTCACGATATCGTTCTTGTGCCGATGGGTACCTTATTCTCGGGTTGAGTGAGAATTAAAATATTTAGAAGGTTATACCGCTCTTCAGTACTATAATGTGTGATGCAGATGTCATATTTTAAGCAGTTATCCGTAAAATATACCAGCGCAGTTGTAAGGCGGCTAAGAATATATTCCCATTCTTTCTAGTATTACTTAATAGATATAAGGAAACCTGGAGGTCACTTTAGCTTTTAGTAAATTATCAAAAAAAAAAAATAAAAAAATAAAAATGAAATATAATATAAAAAGTCCAAGTGAATTTAAAAGTTACAAACGTTTCCATAAAATAGCTTCGGAAGTAGGTGCAAGAATAAGTGAATCAATGATTTCTAAAAGAACACAACTAACTAAAAATAATATTTGCAGGAGATAAAAAACAGGATAATTTTTGATAATGCAAGTAATTTATAATGATGTATATATTTTATTTTTATTTTAGTGTATAGAGCTCTTAATAATATAATATATAAATATAAATATAAATATATATATATATATATATATATATATATATATATATATATATATATATATATATATATATATATATATATATATATATATATATATATATATATATATATATATATATATATATAGCTATAAAAATTTTAACTTACGTGCTTTTTACACTCAATCTGTTACTCATGTTGTTTTGATGCCCAAGCAATTACTCTAACTAAAATTAATTAATTACTGTAAGTCAAATGCTCATGTTTGTTCAACTTAGTTATTAATCTTATAATTATAACATAATAATGCTGTACCTACTTTTATAGTTATGCATCATCTCCCACTTCATCTGCCCTGTCTGCTGTTGTGGTTGGCCACTCCAAAGTTTCTTTATAGAAGTCTTTAAATGTATCAGGGACATAGGAGATTAACTTTTTGATATCTTCAATTTTTTATATTCATCTTTTTTTCGCTGAATATGCCAATTCTGAAGGCAGAAAAATTGTGAAGAAATGCAACTTTTCTTGAAAACACGTAATGTGAAAAAAAGTTAATGATATTTTTATCAATAAACTCATTTCTAGTTAAAAGTGTCTCTGGTTCTTTACACTCACCATATAAAACACAATATTATGGTACACCATTATTCTGTTAGAGTATGGCCCTTCCCTGATTGAGCCGACTTATTTATGCGACAACATTATTTATGTAATAAAATGTAATAAAACTCAACAAAATTTTCAAAATAAATTAAATATACAAACTTAGTCCCTTTTATTGCTTCATTATTAATATTAAGTATATATAATGATTATAAACATTCCTTTAGATAGCAATTAAATACTGATCAAATTTAAGTAAGCAATAAAGTTTAAGAAGCCTAGAAACTGTGAAAAACCGTAAATAGATAGTGATAAATTATTTAAACTTAAGACTTCGAAATTTGTTTTACCAACAAAAATTAAGAACATAAAATTATTTGCTTCTAGAGAGCCTGTGAAACTTATGATAACATAATGTGTCTCAATTGACTTTTCATGGAAAGTGAACACTGACTTCAAAGAACTAAAAAGTGTAAAATAATCTTAAATTCAAAAGTCAGTTTTAAGACATGATGTATAGAGGAATTGAAACCTTAACTTCAGAATGGGATATTATTTTATTATTTTGACTAACGTGAAGGCGGCTTTTGCTGTTTGTTAAAAGTTTACTTTTCTACTGTAACATCTAAACATACACATTACATTAAAACACTTCATCCGGTTTTCTCTCATCCTTAAGGGGAGATTTTTTTTGGGTAACATACATAAAAATATACATTTGAATTGTACACTACCTCAAATTTGAAGTCAATTAAAAACAATGTGATACCGACCGTGTTGATACCAATATACCGATTTACCGATACCGATAAACATGAGGATACCGACTGTGTTGCCATGAATATGTTTACGCGCTATAATGGATCGTGCTTGCCAGATAAGGTCCATTTACGCAGTATATATTCATCGTCATCATTACAGCCCTTCACAAGTCCACTGCTGAACATGGATGCCACAAGTAATGCCACAAAGCACGGTCCTGAGCCACCTGCACCCATCGACTTCCTGCATGTCTTACCAGGTCGTTACTCAATCTAGTGGGGGTCGTCCCACAATACACCCACCGATACGAGGCTACCACTCGAGAACCTTTCTCCCCCATCGGTTATCGGTTCTTCGAGCTATATGGCAAGCCTATTGTCACATAAGCTTACTAATCTGTTGGGCTATATCAGTCACTCTGGTTTTACTGCGGATATCCTCATTCCTGAGTCTATCACGCAGAGAAACTCCGAGCATAGCCCTCTCCATAGCTCGCTGAGCGACCTTGAGCGTCCTCATACGGCCAGCAGTGAAAGGCCACGTCTCAGCTCCGCAAGTCATCACTGGCAACACACACTGGTTGTACACTTTAGTTTTCAGAGATTGAGGTATACCTGACGAGAAGATGTGTCGTAATTTCCCGAACGCTGCCCAGCCGAGTTGAATCCGTCGATTGACCACTCGGTCGAAGTTGGACTCACCTAGTCGGACTATTTGTCCCAGGTAAACGTACTCGTCAACAACTTCGAGGTTAGGGCTCCCAACATTACCGGCATAGGTGGGACATGGACATTAAACATGATCTTTGTTTAGTCCATGTTCATCTTAAGACCTGTCCGTTGGGAGACACCATTTAGGTCATTGAACTAGTGCTAAGGTCCTCCAGCAATTCTGCCATAAGGACTATATCGTCAGCAAATCGAAGGTGAGTGGTGTACTCTCCATTGATGTTAATACCGTATCCTTTCCAGTCCAGTAGCTTGAAAACGTCTTCTAACGCAGCGGTGAAGAGTTTCGGGGATATAACGTCACCCTGTCTTACACCTCTCTGCAGTTGTATAGGTTTCGAACTCTGGTTCTTTACTTGGATAGCCATCGTAGCCCTACTGTACAAACATTTCAGCACTTCGATATACCGACAGTCAACTTGGCACCGCTGAAGGGACTGTAGCGCCGCCCAAATTTCGACGGAATCAAAGGCTTTCTCATATTTCACATATGCCAGGCAAAGTGGCAGATTGTACTCTTCGGTCTTCTGTACAATCTGCCGCAGGGTATGTATGTGGTCTATGGTACTGAAGCCTTTTCGGAAACCGGCTTGTTGGGGAGGCTGGAAGTCATCGAGTCTGCGTGCGAGACGATTCGTAACGACTCTGGAAAACAGCACGTAGACGCGGCTCAAAAGGGAAATCGATCTATATTTCTTCAAGAGAGCGTTGTCGCCTTTCTTAAAGAACAAGACCACCGCACTTCTACTCTACGCCTCCGGAGTAGTGTCACCATGGAGGACGGAATTGAAGAGCTTCTGGAGGACTTCAAATACCGGTGTTCCACCCGCTTTCAGAAGCTCCGCTGCAATTCAATCTTCGCCTGGGGCCCTGCCGTTTTTTAGGTGCTGGAGAGCCATTATAATCTCGCTCAGACTGACATCCGGGATATCATCGGAATATTGTCGGATAAGACTTGCTCTTGGATCGTTACTCACACTTGCGTGTGGCTCCAATGATAAAGTGTAAAGCTGCCCATAGAACCTCTCAATCTCACTCAAAATCTCAGGTGTCCCAAAAACGATGCTGCCACACTCGGTCTTCAGCTTTGACAGTTGGCTCTTTCTGGCAGATAGATCTCTGGCAAAGACTTTGGAGCCCTGGTTCTTTAATATGAGCAGTATTAAACTTGCGTAAGTCTCGCCGCATGCATTTGGAGATCTGTCTGTTCAGTTGCCTGTATGCTGTCAAATCTTTGACGATTGCAGCCTCATCTCCCGTCTAACAGCCATGAGATTAAGAGTGTGATCGGAGAGTTTTTGTGTTCTTCTGCAGCCGGTCTTGCATAACTTAGCTCCAACCGCATGGACAGTTTCCACGAGATTGTCTATCATACCGTCCACTGCATTGCAATCTTCTAGGCACTGAAGGCAGTTACGTAACTCGAACTGAAAAGTGTCGGGATTCTGGATTAGAGCACGAGGGGGACGGAGCGTTGACGTTGTTAGATGAGACCTCTCCAACTTAACGTTTAGGTTCAGTGTGCCTCTAACCATTCGGAGATCGCTGCCAGTTTTCACTTTTGCGATCACTGAGACATCACTGAACAGTTGGCGTCTGGTCGCCATAATGAAGTCAATCTCATTTTTTGTCGAACCGTCGGGGCTCGACCACGTCCACTTCCTGTGGGGCCGCTTCTGGAAGAGTTATTTTTTTATTTTTTTTATTATTCACAAAATACACATCCTGTAACAATCTATTTACACACAAATCATATAAAATAGGTGTTGAAGCCATTTAGGGATTTACAATATACTTATTAAGCTAAAAAGAACGTCGCAGAGTATTCACCATCTTACTTAAAAATATATGTATGAAATATAAACATATTTATAGGTAAACAAAGCGCACGAAATTCGTTTAAGTGCGAAAGATTGTGTATGTTTGCACACGTATGTGAAAGTGAGTGAAATTGTGTGTTTGTGTGTGTGTGTGTGTGTGTGTGTGTGTGTGCGTGTGTGTTTGTGTGTGTGTGTGTGTGTGTGTGTGTGTGTGTGTGTGTGTGTGTGTGTGTGCGCGTGTGTGTGTGTGTGTGTGTGTGTGTTTGTGTGTGTGCGTGTGTGTGTGTGTGTGTGTGTGTGTGTGTGTGTGTGTGTGTGTGTGTGTGTGTGTGTGTGTGTGTGTGTGCGTATGTGTGTGTGAACGTGATACAAATTTTAATTTAATAACTATATTTTAACATAAATAAATATATGTTATAAATATAGACATGATGTATGTAAACTATAGCGTATATTTATTTATCCAATTAATACCTGCTATGAAAACTTTCTTGCATTTATATTGTTAATGCTATTTGCTATTTAAATTTATAGGTTAGTTTATAGTTTGACATATTCTTGCAAATTACCTTGGCAACTTCATGTTTGAATGAAGGTTTATTAGTGTGAAAGATATCAATTGTATGAAATGTTTTATTATAAATTCTGTGAAGCCTATTGACAATCGAATTTTGAGCATAGTTAGTTCTTCTAAGGGCAGAAGCAAAAAGTGTCGTATTTCCAGTTCGTTTATTTGGAACACAAAAACTTTAAATTTGTAACGATAATTCACAATAGTCTATGTAGTTATTACATATGCCGTGTAGGAAGGACATAATATACAAGTTCGTCTACTTTGAAGAAGCATGAAATTATAGCGGAGACTAGATTCACTATCATCTGAAAAATGACAACAAAAGCGAAAATGTAGATGCTTTATAAATTATAACTGAATATTCTCTAGCTTTTGAATACGTCACATATTGAGAATTCCATATTATACTATTATACTCCAGAATACTTCTGACATATTATGCAAAGTATATTACTCGTAAACATCCAATGACTGAAAAGGGCTTACTGACTCGTAAAACAAAACCCAAATTTGTGTATGCTTTCACGACTATTGTATCGATATATTCTGAAAATGTTAATTTTGAATCTATTTTTACACCTAGATCAAGTACGTTATTCACCTCTAATAAAGTGAAATTATTTGTTTTATAATTGTATTTAATTGGTTTAATTTTTCTAGTGAATGATACAAAACAAAATTTCTTTAAATTAATACCATTACGATTTTAAATATAAGAGTTCAATCTATCAAGATGGGCTTGAAGGTTACTGCAATCAGTAATCCCATTAATTATCATAAACATATTTATATCATCATACATACATACATACATAAACACTCACGCCTGTTACCCAGAGGGGTAGGCAGAGACTACGGACTTCCATTTGGCACGATCCTGACATACCTCTTTCGCCTCCTTTACATCCATATATCTACGCATACATGCTCGTCGGTTAAGGGTACTTCTAACGTGGCCCATTTTCAAAATATCGCCAATTTGGTCGATAAACTTTTTTCTAGGGTGTCCCTTCCCGACTCGGCCGTTCACATCTGCCATATAAATTTGCTTTGTCACTCTTTCCTCATTCATTCTTTCTACGTGACCAAACCACCGAAGCATTCCTTTCTTTATCCTGTTCACAATATCATCTTGCATACCACATTTATCTCTTATCACGCAATTTCTCACCCTGTCATTCAGATTCAACCCTAGCATATTCCTTAAAGACCGCATTTCTACAGCATTTATTCTACTTTCGTGCTTCTTCTGCCACACCCAGTTTTCACTACCATACATTAAAGTAGGTACTAACATAGCATTATGAATTACCATACGTGCCTGTTTTGTTACATTCTGGTTCTTCATAATAGAGTGTAGTGCCCCATTCACTCTATTCCCTGCATTTACTCGTCGTTCTATATCCCTATCATATCTACCATCCCTGCTAAATACACATCCCAAATACACAAACTCATCCACTTGCTCAATTAACTCTCCTTCAATTCTTATTTCACATACCGTTTTGCTTTCTTCTCTTTCAAAAACCATCACTTTCGTCTTACTTGCGTTCACTTTCATTCCCCTTTCTTTTAATTCCCAGTTCATTAATGTAACCATCATTTGCAACTCAGCCGCCGATGACGCAAATATGACTTGATCATCGGCATACAAAAGGCACTTGACGGTTAACTCGCCCATTCTTAACCCACATTCTTCATCTTTCAAAGTTTGCAAACACGGGTCCATAAATAGGTTGAACAGCCAAGGGGAAGCTACACAGTCCTGTCTGACACCTTTTTGGATGCCAAACCAGTCCGAGTGGACCCCATTGATCCTATTGATCCTGACGCAAGCACAAGAGTCCCTATAAAGAGACCTTAATGCCCGTATCAAACCAGCGCTCAACCCAAATGAGTTCAGTGTTTGCCATAACACATTCCTGTCCACTCTGTCAGTGGATGATGAGATGGTACCTCCAAAAAGTCGGAGCGTGAACTACCTACCACTAGAGCTTGAGAACGAGTGCGCAGTTAAGACTCGAACCATCTCAACAAATTACCGTGGATATCCAGTTCAGATAGTTTACGCAGAAGGATACTGTATTCAACACGGTCAAATGCCTTCTCAAAATCTTTATATATTACATCCACTTGTGACCCACCATTCATACTATTCGATATATAGTCTACAAAAACTCCAAATTTATAAATCCATGTTGTTCAGAGGAAATCGAAGTGGCAATCATTGGATATATATATATATATATATATATATATATATATATATATATATATATATATATATATATATATATATATAAGCATGGACTACTCTTTCACAAAGTTTACTGAGTACTTTCAGGATCGAAATGGGACGGTAGTTCTCAATTGTTAATTTAAGACCTTTTTTATGAATTGGTACAATATGGGCTGTTTTCCATATGCGAGGAAAGTAGCCTTCCTGAAAACATCGAATAAAATATGTGAGATAGGAAGAGATAGAGCATCTGCACACTTGGTGAAGGATATTGTTGGAATATTCTCGCTACCAGCACCTTTCGATATGTCGAGATTTTTAATTAGCTTTAAAATATACTCTTTATTAATTTTAATGTCATGTATAGTAGCAATTTGCAATGGAATATTATGCGTATCTTGTAAATAAAGATCAGACGGTTTATTAAAATTTCTCTCAAAAAACTTATTATAATCGGAACAAATGTCAAAACTGATACTGATAACTAAATTATTGCACGTCATCTGTTGAGGATAATTGCAAAAATTTTTTTTCTTAGATTTTACATAGGACCAGAAGTATTTGGGTTTTTTTTTTAATTTTTTGTTGTAAAGATTTTATATAGGAATTATAACAGTCTGACTGCATTTCTTTTTGTCTACTTCTTAAGTCTGAAAATTGAGCATAGTCGTTTGGGTTTTTGTATTTTTCCACTGTTTGTGAACTTTAAACTTTTCTTTCATTAAATTTATTAACGGCCTGCTATACCAGATGGGATAAGTGTGCACACCAGAGAGGTAAACCTGAGGAACATATGTTTCTATGCAGTTATTCATAATTGCATAAAAACCAGCTATTATAGTCTCAATATTTGGGTTAATGTCTAAAACGACCAATCCTGTTGATTTAACATTTCATGAATGATATTAAAGTCAGCACGCTCATAAATATACCTTGATCGCGATTATGTCTTCAAGGGAGGTATGAGTATATCTGACGCAGTGATAATGAGTGAAGGGTGGTGACAGTCTTCTTTAACAAGGTGGAAGTTGGATCTACTATCAGTGACGGACGAGACTGAAAAAATTAGGTCTAGTATTTTATTACTGTTATTTAAGATGGTATTATGTTGCATAAGACCTATGAAAGCCGTATGGTCAATGAGCTGTGATGCAGAATTCTGGACTTCAGCAGGGCCTTTCCTGAGTATGATAGGTCCAACCTGTGTCCAGTCTATACACGGTAGGTTAAAGTCACCTACGCGTATAAACTAATCATAGGGATGATTATTACTTATTTGTGAAATAAGATTTACAAACAGTCTGGTTCTCTTTGAAAGTGATGAGTTAGGGGGTATGTAAACTACTGCTATGTGGAGGTCGTGCTCTAATCGCACAGCACTAGAAGGAACCGTCACCCAAACGCACTCAAGGTTATCACAATGCCATCCCGATCTCATACAGGCCTGCAAGTACATGACCCCACCTCCCAACGACCCAGGGTCACGATCACATTCACATTATATTTATCATTACATAGTTCTGAATCCAGGATTCCGTCATAAAGCTAAGTTTCGGTTATCATAACCACATCTAATCAAGCAATAGTAAATTAATATAAAATTCATTAGTCTTAGTCCTCAAACCCCGTACGTTCTGATAATACAGTTTTAATTCTGTGGCCGTGGAAGGAAAAGGGGTGATCTCCCGCCGGGCAAGGTTTTCTGCCCGGGGAGCGGCCAACACTCCGTCTGATAGTTCGGAGATGTTCTATATATGCTGTTTATGATTCGGAATGTTGATAGCGTGAATTAAGCTTTGGTGTGTTTCGCTTGCGGCGCGACGACAGCGCCGCCACAATTCTTTCTGTAGTATCCATTGAAAAAACAGTTGACGATGCCAGTACTTATAATAGTTGTTGTGAACAATTACATAATCAAGGTACCTAAAAATGTTGCAAGGTTTAGGCGTAAGATATGAATAATTATAGTTAATAATAGTTATTAATAAAAATAAGTAATAAATGATTAATAAATGTGTTAATTTTACTTGTAAATATGTTATTATTAATCGATAATAAATTACATTATATCTTTTAAACGATATTCTGTATTTATATTTGAGAATGTAATAAATATATGTATTTAAGTAAAGCGTTAGATGAGTGCAGGTATATGTGATTTTGGTAATGTTTATTAATGTATGTGAGAATAATGTATGATACGTGTGTGAGTTTTTGATAGTGTACAGTGTATCTAGTTGTGTTAACCGATAAAAAAACATAGAATTTGTAACAAGTGCCTACCTTTTCACAAGTAATTTGCGAAAACGCTTCAAAGTACACAGAATAAACAGGTAAGTAGATTTTAAATAAGTTTCACCATATCTGACGAAGAAGATATGGAGATTGGAGGTGAAGCCTCATTTTTTCGGACGAAAATACGGCAGTTTTTTGTCCAAATGAATATGTAATTTAATTCCTTTACCTTTCGTTTGCACTGTGAAAGAAGCATTTTATTTTCTTTTGTTAGACGTTCATTTATAAAAATCATATTAGTCACACATCCAAACCCCATATCACTGTCTTTTAAATTACGATGTTTACGTGCAGTGGCCATTATTCTGTCTTTGGTAAAACGATGCCTTAACCGAGCGACAATAGGGCGCGCACGCACGGTGCTTGTGGCACGCCGCGGCTGCACGCGTAGCGCAAATTCCACTTCAGAGGGTTCGATTGAGACTCCAATATGCTTCGAAATCTCTTGTATAATAGTTAATGTGTTCTCATCCTTATCTGGTGGTATGCCAGCGATTTCGATATTTTGCTATCTGGCCCACTGTTGTTGCTTCATGTTATCGTCTTCCAGAGTCTTCACACGAGTTGTGAGGTGATTTAATTGTTCTTTGAGGAATTTTTTCTCATCCTTTAGGCACTGCAAATCCGATGTGGTGGAGTCTAGGTGCTTTTTTAAGTCATCATATTGTCCAGTAATATAAGTCATAGACTCTTGAAGCTCGACAAAGCGACTATTTATATCCTTCAGCTGATTTGATACCATTCGAGTTAGTATTTTTTCAAGCATGGCCTCAATTTCCGTTATCAGTTCTTTTTAAGGATTTCTTTGAATTTTCGGGATGTGCCGAGGTTGGTGCGTAAACCTGTATGACCTTCAGCGAATGCCGTTTGGTGATTCTGAGTATCAGATACGCGACCCTCATCGACACACTCCCAATCTTTACAACGTTGTTGACGAGAGACTTGTGGACGATAAATCCGACACCTCCTTGGGGCGGATGGTCGCCCGCCCGGTGATAGAACAATTTACCGGACTCGAGGATTACCGTGTCCTTCCCCTCTCTTCGGACCTCGGATAATCCAATAATATGCCAGCGCAACTTGTCTACCTCTTCTTCCAACTCCAGTATCTTCTTGTCAGTCCTCAGGGTGCGTGGGTTATAAGTTGCCAGGTCAAGTCGTCGTAGGTGGCAACCGAACTTCCACCGGAGTTTCTTAGCACCCTCTGCCCCGCCGTTACCATGGTCGCCACCGTAGCCAGGAATAGCGGGGCCACCGGGGACTGGGGGCCGTTTATTTGATTCGTTATTTATGGGTGGATACTTGCCATATGTTAACGACGCTCACGTTGTTTCTCGGATATCTGAAATATAAATAATATTAATTAATAAAACATAGTATATGTAAAATACATACACATAAGAAATTGTAACTTACCATTTGTGCTTGTTGTTTTTCTATAATAAATAAGTACGTGTGCATACGGGGACGGTGGCACGTACCGCGATTTTTATTGTAGGATGTAGGTATATTTTGCAACATTGGTGTTGCACCGCGGAGTTCATGATCCCGCGCTTAGTCAGTTGCACTAGAACATCATACGGGGTGACACCTATGTCTCCCTCCCCGCGGATGTACACGCGCTCAACAAAAGTTTTTAGTTTATTTTACTCTCAGACGGCACCAGTGGCCTACATCACCTACACCAAAGTTGCCACGCTTGGCGAGCGGGTTGGCAACCGCAGTTTTTGATTATATCACATATATATATATATATATATATATATATATATATATATATATATATATATATATATATATATATATATATATATATATATATATATATATATATATATATATATATAATAGAATAAGAAGAATGACATTTATGAGCACGTCAGACAATCGGGCCAGCAAATGTCTGAGAAAATGAAAACCCGGTACGACCGCAAAATGAACAATAAAGGTTTCAACGAAGGTTCATTAGTGTGATTGCACAATCCAGTCCCAGTCCGCAGCAAAGGGAAATCTCCTAAGCTTCAAGCTAAATGGGACGGCCCGTACCGGATTGTAACCAGGATCAACGATGTGACCTACCGGATACAGAAAGGCGCAAGAGGGACTCCTAAGATCGTCATGTGGATCGCTTGGCGCGTTATTATGGGGCCGATAATGCTCGGGACGAGCATGTCTTAGGAGGGGGCAGTGTTACGCGCTCAAGTCGACGGTAGAGCGTTGCAGAAAATGACATCACAAATCTCTCAACCGACAGCGCCATCCGAAGAACTAAGTTTCTAGAAAATCTATACTCGCACACTCGTCCCTTTGCGCGCATTTACTTGAATATTCGGGACGCTTCTTTGCTAATTTAAATAAATAGGCGCTGCAAGATGCGATCGAGGCAGAGTTGAACTCGGCGACACAAGCGAAGCTTCGGAGCGGAATTAAGTGAATTAGTGTGTATATATATATATATATATATATATATATATATATATATATATATATATATATATATATATATATATATATATATATATGTTATCAGGAAGATGCTGCTGCCCATCTCCTGCTTGTCTCCCTCTGTCGCCTCTTACGACACCCACGAGAAGATATGGGGTAGTGGCATAGAATCGCTGTAATTACTTTCCCGAAAGTGGTTCAGGTTTGGTCTGTAAATAAAATGCGTAAAGTTTAGTTATTCCACATTATAAAGTCCATTATTGAACATAAGCCTTCCCTAAACATTTTCTTCTAGGGCGATACTCCGCAACAGATGCCACGAAGGACAGTTTTATGTGTTTTATTTGTTATCGGGATGAGGCAACCTATCTCCTGTCAGTTTTCCTCAGTTTCCTCAGTTACGACACACACGAACGATAGTTTTAGTGGATTACATCGTCAGTACGCGGTAATCATTATTAATTCTTACATCATTGGTGAATAACCTAAGTTTCCTTTATTTAATATTACTGTCAAACTATTATTGTATAATGCTGCGTATAATAGTTGTAAATATATTTACCTAGAGCGAAGTTGTTCAGTTGCTACTTGTTATTGTTAAATACATTTTCGTCCGTTATATACTCAATTTGTTACATACTGAAAACATACTATCAAATTAGGAAGTGAGCCAACCTCGTGTTACACGGTAATGAAAGCTATTTGTCATGCGAACACTGAAATCTTATTTTGAAAATATTTTACACAGTGATTGGAGTTTTAGTGGTGGCGTTAGAAAATCAATCACTCTAGTTAATTCAAGCTATTTTTCCTTCACACCCATGTGTCTTAAGATGGCTAGAAAAACTACATGGCTGGCGATACATCCCTACATAACCATCTCGATTATCGAGCTGATCATTCATAGTTTAGTCTTTTAGGCACAGAAGACGATTTTATAAATAAAGCTGAATGTTTTCGGGGCATTGAATTAAGCAAGCATAAGGAGGATGGATCGTTGATGCATATACATGTGATCGCAGCCAGTTTTCACCTTCGTGATTACTGAGACATCACTGAACATTTGCTTTGTAGTCGTCATAATAAAGTTAATCTGTGCTATATATATATATATATATATATATATATATATATATATATATATATATATATATATGTCACTTGAAGTTTCTTTCTCCATTTATTCTTTGGAAGAGGCACCCGTTGTAAGCAAACATAGATTTAAAAATATGTTGACATTTTGAATAACTTACTTTTAATTCCTAACATCGAAAAATAAGGTGCTTGTACTACTACTACATTTTCATTTTATAATGGAAAGTCCGGTCATAGAGCTTGCAGTACTAACAATTAATGGCGAAGAAATTTTTCGAGTGGCAGAAGTAAGTGAAGTTTACTTGATTTGTTGATAGCCTGGTTAGACTTATAGGAAATAAGTTGTTCCAGGTGGCTTAGGGACTGAGGTTAGTGTTATTGTTTGGAGAGACCTCTGTTCAGCAGAGGATTTGTTAAGTGCTGTATTGATAATGATGATAGTATGACATTTAAAGAATTTTATTTAAATGTACTACATAAGAATTTTATTTCAATATACTACATAAAAATTTACGCCATAACTTAAAAGATAAAATAACCTAAGATGTTTCCTTGTCGTAATTAATGTTAAAAACATAGTTAAGTCGAGTTCTAACATAAATTATAATAAATTTCATTAAGACTTGAAACCTGTCTTATCTGAAAATTTTAATAGGTTCTCGAAAATCAGTTTAGATAATCTGAAACTCACATAAATTTGAAAAGTTATGCTGCGCTGTGATTACGGTTGGAGCATGAAGTAGATGCATGCAAGTGACTCAGGACCATGATTTTCGATATTAATTGGAGGAGACTTATATACCTACGTTTTATGCCAGCAGTAACTATCAGAATGCATTTTTTTATCCCTATATGTTTACGTGCATGGCTAAAAAGAGGAATTCATCATATCTGAGAGATTAAAGATATATTATTATTTATTTAAAATATAATTCTATATTAGTAAGCTTCACTTGGGATGATTATTGCCAATACGGTGGTTTGTGGTTTGTATGTAGTTAAGTACATAGAATAACTGATCTTTAAAATTTTTAGGCGGAGTAACAAATTTATTTAGAATAAGTAGGTTACCCCACTTAGTACTGCAAAAATAATACCGATATTTTGTAAAGTTTTAACGGCACGTTCATAATAAATATTTATATATTTTTCAGTGAATTATAAGTGTTATACCTTTTGCTGCATTTTAGGCCAAGCTTACATCAAATTGTGTCAATCCTTTGGCATCTTCTACTATTCTTATCTGTTTTGCGGGAGCTCTCTCGGCTCTAGAAAATCATATTAATTATTGTTAAAATATTTGTCGACTTCGTAGTGCAGTAGTTAAGAGTTCCGATGTAGTGTTTCGGGACACGAGTGGACTCCCATTCGGAAGAAATATTGGCATTGCCTATAATTTTTCATTTCTGTTCGGGTAACGGAGCTTATTGCAATTTAAGTATATAAAACACCTTCACGATGAAGGAGAAATGGTTTAAAGGTTTTTTGGGTACACTAATCCATTTCAGTACTTTATTGGACAACATAATATGTACTTTAAGCCTCCAAGCACATCTGATTGAATTTAATTACCTATCATATGCTCAGTCTTTAATATTTTTTTACTAGCATTCTATTTTTTCCCTTACGTGATTCAACGTATATATATATAGATTTCGTTTGTAGTTTGTAGTATTGTTACTGCGATAAAAAATTGAAACATTTTTATTTTCACTGAAGAGAGACAATTGTCTGCATGATGAAAGTACCTACTGTAATCCACGGACAGCTGCTATTCATTCAGACAAGTAAGTGCAAAAGTGGCTAAGAGCGTGATCTGTCAATAATCGCCATTTCGAACGTTGCTTTTACTGCCAAACAAACTTACACTTCCATGATTGACTCAATATTGGTAGAATTCTGTTAAGCGAAGCCATAAAGTAAAGAAGAAGAAGAAGAAGTAGTAGACTATAGGTGTTTTAATTACTGTCAAAGAACGTCCCACGTCCCACTGGGGGCACAACATTCTCTTCTGTACATCCCTTAGGGTACAGTATTTCCTCATGATGTTTTCCTTCATCACACATGGCGAATCAGCTCTTGCAATTAACAATTTTAATGGTGGCGACAAGGATCGAATCAAAGTTGCTAGCGTACCATGTTATTTACGAGAAACGCTGTGCAGTTAGCTACCAGAAGCTAAGAGCGCGTTTAGCGCTGGGCCTGCTTCCAGAAGTAATTGTGACTATAGATGTATTAAACAAGATTTTAAAGTTGTTGCCGAGATTTACTTAAAACATTTATAATATTTTCTGTAAGGTACCAATTACGATTACAACCTACTTAAGCCGAACACAGCTTTTATAGGATTAATATTTCATAAATACGTTTTCTATAGAGAATCAAAACTAAATTTATTTTACTAAATAAGTTTGTATTTTGAGGTTTCACAGCTCAAAAAGAAAAAATAATAATATCCCATATTTAAAAACAAGGTTTTGTGTTACTGTGTGTGTGTGTGTGTGTGTGTGTGTGTGTGTGTGTGTGTGTGTGTGTGTGTGTGTTTGTGTGTGTGTATGTGTGCGTGCGTGCGTGCGTGCGTGAGTGCGTGCGTGCGTGCGTGCGTGCGTGCGTGCGTGCATGTGTGCGTGCTTCCGGAGTGCGTGCGGTGTGCGTGCGAGCGTGCGTGCGTGCGTTCGTGCGTGCGTTCGTTCGTGCGTGCGTGCGTACGTGCGCGCGTGCGAACGTGCGTGCTTGCGTGCGTGAGTGCGCGCGTAACAGCTACAATGGTAAATAAAATCTGCAGAAGTTTTTTTGATTGATATTTTTCAATATTGTTGACTTATATAACAGTCTTAAACAACAGGTTACATTGCCTTGCTCATGTTATAAGACTAACGGAAGGATGGTGAAAAAAAAATGTGAAATATATTAGGCACTTATCGTCACTGATGTTTTGAACGAGGAAGTATTAAAATTCTAAATACCATTGCTTATTTACTTCAAATCTGAAGTAAAATAAGATTTTTTTTTGCTAAGATTAAGATCGTAGTTGCTTGATCTAAATATCATCTCAAAAAATTAAAATTCAATTTTCACTCACCGTCAGTAAAAATAAAATTGTTAATTGTATTTTTATTGCATTCAATCAATAAATAATAATAATGTATCCTGTGCATTAATGAAAGTCAGAGTTGTGGTGAAACCACAACTCTGACTAGGTAGAAGGACTCCATTCCTACCTACTAGGAGTCCGTCTGTGATGTGTGGTACGGTGAGCAAGCTGAGGGCAATAAGTAATAAAATCGGGACGTGCTTTCAAAGAAAAGCAAGAGTGGGGCTCCGGTTGCGATCCAAATTGAGATCCCATTACCTCTATATATGCTAATAGTGACCACAGAGTTTTAGTCGGTCATATTCCAGTATAACCTTTCCGATACGTTTATAAAGGATTTGCTCAGGATAAGAAAAAGAGTCTGTTTGTGTAGGTACGAGCACAATCTTCTTACCTATTCCTGCCGTAAAGTAGCAATGCCTGCATCTGTAGCCAGGAAGTTGGCTGCAGATGTTCGTGGATTGCAGTGTCAACTTTCTATCCGGTGAACTTTAAGTTCGATTGTCATTTCAGTTTTTATAAAAAAAAGTACTAACTTGCAAATTTAGACGCAAAAAATCGTACTTAAAATTATTAATTAGTATATTTTTGTGTATATCAACGTTTTATATAAATTTAATGATCCATTGCTCTCTCACGAGGCCATATTTTTTGATTTTTTTAACTTCATTAACAATTTTATACGGGTAGAGCCATGATGCAGTTATATTAGTAGTATACTAGTAGCACGAATGGGTCGGCTCGACCGGGGAAGGACCACGCTCTCACAGAATACCAGCGTGAAATAGTAGCTTAATGCTGCTGTATTTCGTGTGGTGAGTGTAGAGAACCGGAGACCCTTTTTACTGGAAACGAGGCATTCCATCTTAGTCCTCATGGGTGACAACGCATCTGCATTTTGATTCGTAATCGAGAATAGATGTAGATGTCTATGGGCACCAACAATCACTTATCATCAGGTGGACTGTGTGCACGTTTGTCACCCTATCCTATAAAAAAAAACAAACACAATAAAGCGAAATAAGATACACCGAACGCTTTACAAAGGGAATAATTTAAACGTAAACAAGATACTGCTAGTAGATTGCAATTACTACAACATGTTACAGTAAAAGACGTGGCAAACGTAACGTTGACTAACTTAAAATTAGCACTGTGATGTAGTGTAGCCCCACGACAGTTAATATTAGTATTAGTTTAGAATAAAGTAGAATAATTAAAGTCATAGCAAGAAATACGTCTTCTATTCTTTTAACACCTTCCAATATTTCATGGTGACCCTGTCAGATGGTACGCTGCTATAATGCAAGCGCACCGCCGCGTGACAAGAAAAAAAATTTACAAAAACGAAAAGAAATTCATATCAAATAAGATAAAAGGCCACAACAACAATAATTTTTTTAGAAGTTGACTGAAAATTTAACAAAATAATATGTAGTACTATAAAGACAATTAAACAACGAACATAACTAATATATTAATTGATAAACGAAAAAATGGAAAAAATAAAATGTGGATTTCGAGATTCGGCATTTTAGTTTAAACAGGAAAAAAACAGTTGCACTCTACCAAGCTTTGACCAGAAGAATATAAAAATGGAGCCGAAGAGAACAAAGAAAAAATTAAGAGGTAACGTCGCACCAGTGTTATTTAATTACATTTAACTATGAGATTTTTATGTTGTTTTTGCCATCATTATTTTTAAAGTCATGTATTAAATGTTCTATATTAATATATGATTAAGTTGAAAGTATTTATATAGATACTTTACGATTCACTAGCTTTTTTTTAATAGTTTTTATTACTTTTACTGTACCCAAATCAAATCGTAACGCAATATGGAAGGTACGTAAGCACTTATGTGAGGCATGTTTTTACTAAGGCACAAGTCGATTCTATATTCTCCCTAATTCAGTTATTGTTTTATATAAATTTTATTACTGTTACTGAAAAAATAAACTTTCGACGAACGAAGTTAACTTTCATTTCAAAAGACAATGTACCTTTAAGTTATATAAAATAAATTACTTTAATTAATTAAACATGATAGCTGTTACAGTAATTTTCGAATTATTATTTATGAACGATATACTTAACATCATAATATTTCTAACAACGTAAAATTTTTAAGAACCAATGCGTTTTTGGATATATGTAATACAAATAAACTATCTAAACATCTAAGTGTTTTTAAATTTACACAATTTAAAATACTTAAAACTGTCATTTTTAAGATACATACATCTTAATTGTATTTGTATTATAATAACATATTATACAAGTTATGGTAAAATTAGCTGATCATAATACGATGTAATCACAAACTTTTTTATACACGTAATTTCTTATTTAAAACAAAGGTGTTACAAATCGCTTACGCAGCTGGGATTGCAAGTTGTATTTTGATCTGTCTGTTGTTATATTATCACGATTATGTTGCAATACTTTATTTTATTTGTACTGTATATCTTAAAATGGTATATAATATTTTCTGTTATATATTTTTCGTCTGTTTTATTTTCTGTTATATATATCTTTCTAATCAATTAAGCTTTTAGATTTTATAAGATACTATTCCCTGAGAAAATGATAAAGTTTTAATACCTAACTTACTTTAGTGGATTATGAATTACAAAAATATTTTATTCGCTTAATAAGATTTTGAAAATCATAATATGTGTACAAATAATTTAATTAAATTTTGTTGTGCTGATATTGTGAGCCTCATTCCCTGACTATTGTTCCGTACTGGAACCATATTTTTTAAATTAATATTTATTTGTACATATAGTTATTTTCTTATAAATTTTCGAGTGGCAACTATTACTAAATTGATAGGGATTTATGGAATTCTTGGTCTGGTAACAATCCCTTTTAACGCTAGAAGCTTGCTTGCGTTTGATTGGCCGAACGGCGGAGTCGCTTGCGCGCCGTACGCCGAAGCGTCATGAACTTTGCTCCTTCGAACAATTATTGTGTGTGTCCCTTTTAAATAACAACGAGTACTAAACAATTCCCGAAGATACTGTGCCAGGGACCTGTGGAATATTCTATTCGGAGAGACAGGGTTATATCCCTTCGAGTCACCTAATCAGCCAGCCATCTCGCCGAGTCTCAGCAGCGTGAGGCAGTGGAAGGCGAAAACCGGTGAGTTACCGGACCCTTAGCTTTCTCCATAACATAATATTTTTTGGTCCTTCGAGCCGGATTTTTCTTTATTGTTCGGGTTTGTTGTCACTCGTTAATTACATTAATTTCATATTTCATTTCGTTAACTGTTTACAATACAACATGGCGGAATCATCGTTGCATTCCCACGACATTTTCGAACGCGATATCGTTTTAGAGGAGGTAAAGCATACTTTAGAAATTGTAGATTCTAACAGAGATGAATTTCTTGCGCGTTCAAAAGATATCGTTTCCCAACAACGTAAATTTGGTAAAATTCAATCAAAGATAGGAAAATCTTATTTGAAACAAAAGAATTTTGACAAAGAGGAACAGTTAGCCATTCGTAAACAGTTTAACAACTATTACTATGCAATTATTTCCCATGTAAACAAGATAAAAGGTTTAGAAGAAGAGAATAGGCGCACAAGTCGCATGATTCATGAAAGTACTATTAGAGAATTTCATCAACCTCAAATATGTACGCTTAACAAGTTACCCACTTTGCCATTACCGTCATTTTCCGGCGATTCAACCGATTGGCGATCGTATTTTGATTTATTCAGTGCGTTGGTACACAACAATGATGCTTACACGAATGCAGAAAAATTTAGGTACTTATTGTTGACCTAGAAAAATGAACCATACAATCTAATTAAGTCGATTCCTGTCTCCGACGACAATTATCAAATAGCATGGCTCACTTTAATCACACGTTACGACAATAAGCGTTCAATTGCGTCTAAACATATTGATCGCATTTTGGATATTGAATGTTGTTCTGAAAAGTCGATTATTGTGTTACGTAATCTTCTGAATATCTACCAAGAAAATATAAGGGCATTAGAAGCTATGGGGTTTCCTGTAGTGGAATGGAATTTTTTATTGTTCAGTATTTTATTACGTAAAATACCAATTAGCTTTCCAAATGTGGGCAGTTAAGAAAAACTTATGCGTCATCGAATACTACGAGAATGCGCGTCGACGGCGGCGACAGCAAGGCGCGTCGAGTACTCGCGACCAAGGTGAATTCGACGAACTGTTCAAACGATTCTCGCACGTGCGGGCAAGCAAATAAGGTTAAGCATTGCATGAAATGTGAAGCTCAACATTCGTTGACTAAATGTCCTGAATTTTTAAACTTGTCTCCTAGAGATAGGTACACCTTTCTCAAGGGTAAAAATGTTTGTTTTAATTGCCTGAATTTTGGGCACGATGTTAAAAATTGCAAGTACATTTATGTTTGTCGTGCGTGTCATAGGCATCATCATAGTTTGATTCATTTTGAATCTCAAGGTAATTGTAGAGGATAGTAGTTCTACTTCACTCTCTCCCGCGGATCACGTAGTCGAGCGAGAATCAGATAGTCGGGTAGCAATGACGACGTCGATGAATTCTACGCCTTATTCTGATGCGCGCGCGCTGTCCAATGCGCACTCGATGTGTGCTAAAACTGTACTCTTATCTACGGCGCTCGTCGATGTTTACATAAACAAACAAATGCGGTCTACGATCCGATGTATAATCGACACGGGTAGCCAGGCTTCATTTATAACTGAATCGTGTACAAATCAGTTAGGTTTAAAACGGCGAAGTGCCCGTATACCTGTATTAGGTATTGGGGAAAATAAGCCAGTTTACCCTAGGGGTGTAGTTACAGTGTGCATAAGTGCCACAGGAATGGATCAACCTTCGATTCTGGTTGAAGCATTAATTTTGCCAAAACTTATTTCGCGCACGCCTAGCGTGCCCTTACCGTATACGGGTTGGTCACATATAAAAAATTTAAAACTGGCTGATCCTAATTTTCATTTACCGCAGCCCGTTGAAATGCTGCTAGGTGCGGATACTCAACGATATTCTTTTAACGGGTCCTAAGATGCATAAGGATATTATTGACGTTGTTTTAAAATTTCGTACACATTGTATCGCGCTTACAGCCGATATAAAACAAATGTATCGGAACATTTTAGTTCGAGAGTCTGATAGGGACTACCAGCGCATTCTGTGGTGCACTTCACCACATAATTTATTACGTGAATATCGTCTTCGTACCGTGACGTTTGGGATTAGCTCTTCTCCCTACCTCGCTCTTCGGGTTATAAAACAGCTTGCTCTTGATGAGGCTGAACAATTTCCTCGAGCTTCTCGGGTACTTCGAGACCAGGTCTTTGTCGACGATATTGTCAGTGGCGCAAATGACCAGGCTGAGGCTCTTATCCTTCAACAAGAGCTGATAGGTATTTGTCAATCAGCAGGCTTCGAACTCCGAAAATGGCACAGTAATTCGCCCGCGATACGCGCGGCGGTACAATCACCAATTTCTCACGGTGAGCGGGAACTAATCCCAGTTGCACCCATGGAAAGGGATACGAAAACGAAGGTTTTGGGCCTCCAGTGAGACCCCCAGTCTGATCAATTTAGTTTTAGTGTTTCCGTTTCTATACAAAATGTGACTAAGAGAGCTATTCTCTCACAGATCGCAAGGATCTACGATCCTTTGGGATGGCTATCCCCGGTCATTGTATACGCAAAACATTTAATGCAGTTGTTGTGGATTTCCGGGGTCGATTGGGATGCTTCTCCCCCTATTGAAATTATCAATGCTTGGAATAGCTTCATTCAGGATTTGATGTTCTTATCTGACATCACCATACCAAGATACATATTTCCTACTCATCGCGAAAGTATTATTCAACTTCACGGGTTTTCTGATGCCTCGGAGAAGGCCTACGCTGCATGTGTATATGTCCGTCATATAGAAAACGGTATAATCAAATCATATTTGTTACTGGCGAAATCACGAGTTGCACCCATTTCACCTTGTTTGTCCATCCCTCGCTTAGAGATTATGGCAGCTTTATTATTAGCCCATCTTATAGTCAAGGTGAAACGAGCATATGATCACATAAAGGACGAAGATATATATGCCTGGTGTGATTCTTCCGTCGTTTTGGCGTGGCTTCGCTCACCACCTTACGAGTGGAAGACGTTTATTTCGAATAGGACAAGCGAGATTTTGTCTATAATTCCTGCTGCTCAGTGGAGACATGTGCCCTCTGCTGACAACCCGGCAGATTCACCATCACGCGAAATGTTACCAATAGTATTCACTAAAAATAATACCGTGTGGTTTTTCGGTCCACCCTGGCTTTTTCAGACAGAGTCCCAGTGGCCTGTTCAAGGAGTGATTTTTAAAACGAACAACGAAAAACGTAATCTACCTGTAGCGATAGCTCGCGTAGCAATGGCACAACTTCTTGACGTCGAAATCATACCTAAATTTTCTTCATTAAGGAAACTTATTAGTGTTACAGCGTTTGTATTTCGTTTTTATAATATATTAAAACATAGAGTGAACAAATTAAAACCAAAATATACATATCCGCCCCATATCACTGTTTCTGAATATAGATTCTGTCTTAACAGACTTATTCGCCAGGTTCAACATTACAGTTTTCATGACGAGATTAATTATATTTCACAAGGGAAGGTTCCTTCTAACCAACTTAGAAAATTAAATCCATTTATCGATGAAGATCAAATCATACGTGTAGATGGACGGCTACGTAATCGCTTCTGCCATTTGAATCCAAACACCAAATGATATTACCCAAAAAACATCCCTTAACTTTCCTATTAATTGACGACGCCCATATAACTCACTTACATGCAGGTCCGCAATTTATTCAGTATCAACTTGTACAGAAATACTGGATTATTTCAAGTCGCGACGTTATTAGACAACGTCTGCATCGGTGTGTTCGTTGTTTTCGTGCGCGTCCTGTGCATCCCCAACCACGCATGGCCCCGTTGCCGGCGGTGAGATTGAAGCCGGAACGTCCGTTTCTCAAAACAGCGGTAGACTTTGCTGGTCCATTTTACGTGCGCGCTAATAAGGTGCGAAACGCGAAGGTGGTTAAATGTTATGTCGCAGTGTTTGTATGTATGAGTGTTAAAGCGATTCATCTAGAAATAGTATCCGAATTGTCTACAGAAGCATTTCTGGCAGCGTTACGACGTTTCACGTCTCGCAGAGGCCTTTGTACCGACATTTACTCAGACTGCGGCAAAAATTTTACCGGCTGCGACAACTATCTTAAGGGTTTATATCAATTTTTACTGGATGACGCAGTTCAGAGTCAGCTTCATAACAAAACCTTACAACAAGGCATTGCATGGCATTTCCAACCCCCATATGCGTCACATTTCGGCGGCTTGTTTGAAGCAGGGGTTAAAAGCTTTAAACATCACTTTTACCGTCTAATAGGTACGAATACCCTGACTTACGATGAAATGCATACATTGTTGTGTCAGATCGAGGCAGTGTTAAATTCACGCCCACTTTGTGTGTTAAGTGCAGATCCTATCGACCCTCTGCCTTTAACACCTTCTCATTTCTTAATAGGTGGACCTCTTACTGCTATCCCGGATATTTGTCCAACCGATACGAATGCCAGTAGGCTTACTAGGTGGCGCTGGATACAACAGAATGTTCAACACTTTTGGAAGCGCTGGAGTCATGAGTACCTTCATGAAATTCAACAATTAAACAAATGGTTTACGGATCGGGGTACTCCCATTCGTGAAGGTAGCATTGTTGTGCTGCGAGAAGATAATCTCCCTCCCTTACAATGGAGACTCGCTCGAGTTCACGCATTACATCCGGGCACTCATAGTGTTACTCGCGTAGTAACTCTACAAATAGGAAACAAATTTGTTAAGCGTCCGGTCGTAAAAATTTGCCCTCTTCCAATGGAATAAAGTGAATTACGAATGTCCAACCTAGTTCATAATTTATGTTAACCCATAGCTCCATATTTAACTTCTCTAGTTTCATATTTTATTTATTCAGTTAGTTTAACGATGTTTTTCTTTCAATAGTTTTACTTTGTGTTTAGACTTGTTAAAAGCCTCACGTCTTTTAAGGTGAGCGGCATGTTCCGTACTGGAACCATATTATTTAAATTAATATTTATTTGTACATATAGTTATTTTCTTATAAATTTTCGAGTGGCAACAATTACTAAATTGATAGGGATTTATGGAATTCTTGGTCTGGTAACAATCCCTTTTAACGCTAGAAGCTTGCTTGCGTCTGATTGGCCGAACGGCGGAGTCGCTTGCGTGCCGTACGCCGAAGCGTCATGAACTTTGCTCCTTCGAACAATTATTGTGTGTGTCCCTTTTAAATTACAACGAGTACTAAACAATTCCCGAAGATACTGTGCCAGGGACCTGTGCAATATTCTATTCGGAGAGACAGGGTTATATCCCTTCGAGTCACCTAATCAGCCAGCCATCTCGCCAAGCCCCAGCAGCGTGAGGCAGTGGAAGGCGAAAACCGGTGAGTTACCAGACCCTTAGCTTTCTCCATAACATCATCATATCACTTCATAATGAAAATTTGTAAAAGATGTTAGGAAAGTTTAGGACTAAGTTAAGATGTGTAATTATGAACGAAAAAATATTGGTAGATATCATATATAGATAAAAGGTGTGATAGGTAGAGAAAATTATCGGAGGTTAGCAAATCCCCAACAATCAGCCTGATTAGCTGAGGGTTTGGAAAACTAAAAACCGATAAAATTTTCAAATTTGTTCGGATTTGATAGAACTGGAATTAGTTCTAACTATTGTTATTGAGTGAATTGAGAATTACACACATTGTCTATTATCTTGATCATGTATTCACTCAAGCCGTGTGCGTGAAAGTGTACGGTACAATTAAATAATGAATAATATGATCTGAAATGGTATAAATGTAAAAAAGTGAATGAAATGATATTGGCCATTTTATTGATCGCGTATGTAAGCCGTGCCGTGTACGTTAGAGAAATGACATAAATATTTAATAAATAGCATAATGATATGGAGTTAAATGAAAAATAAGTAACGGTTAATTAAGAATAAAGTAAATATACGAGGTTTAAAATAATAAAATAATATTCTGAAATGTGAAAATATATGAAAGTAAAAGAGAATTGTCTGGAGTAGATAAGATGATTTAAGAGATTAAAGAGACTAAATGACTTAATAACTTAGTTGTTTAAGTAAAATGCACTACAATTATCATGTGGATTTTTTAAATGGGAATATTTCAGCATATGTAGACATTTATCGTTAATAAACTATGACGAAACTATTAACATCTACAAGATTCTGAGTTCGACATTAATATGGGACGGGGGATCTGGGCAACCGATCTACCCATAGAATATAAAATATGTAATCATTTCTTTTTTATAGTTTTTATGCCGGTGGGAGGTGTGATTTAGTAGTGCGCCACGACAATTTATATTGGTGTTTAGAATGAAGCAGTGTAATAATAATTATAATAATGACCTCTAGGCTGATTTTCGGTCACGGAGGCCTGCCTCAACCGAGACTAGACATCGGCGCAGGACAGGATTAGGTATAGTGCCAAAGTGTATGCGCAAGCACAGGTGCACTGTCTATTCCCTCACTCTCATAATCCGATGGGACGGTAAACTGACACGACCGAATAGAGAACAGGTGAAGGATATACGTGGTAGAGCCACTCTGCAGCTATATTATGGTTGTAGCACGAATGGGTCGGCTCGACCGGGGAAGTACCACTCTCTCACAGAATACTAGCCTAAAATACGGCTGAATATTACTGCTGTGTTTCATATGGTGTGTGTAGTGATCTGAAGACCCTTTTCTACCGGAAACGAGGCATTCTATCTTTCCCCAGGGGCGACAATGTATCTGCGATTTGATTCTTAATCGAGGATAAATGTAGATGTCTATATGCCACAGCATCCACTTACCATCAGATGGACTGTGTTTTCGTTTGTCAATATTATTCTATACAATAAAACAATGGCTTTACATGATTTATGAGGCACGGAGGTGAGACACCGCAAACTTCCAGACTCATCTACTTATAATTTCTTGACGGAAAAAGTCAATCCTTAATGTTGGTCCGACCAGGGATTCGAATCCAGGACCTCATGATCAGCAGTTGCACTACTACAACCACTAGAACAACGAGGCAGTCATTAGAGTTATAGCAATAATAACACGTCTCCTATTCTTTTAAATCCTCCCAACATTATAGCACGGTGAATAAAAAATTTGAATTCATCGTAATAAAATTACACCTCAAAATAATTGTCGCACCAATAATTTAAATGATTCGGCTAAAAATATTGTTGTATCCAACATACTGACCCTTTATTCAAACCCTTTTTCATAGAGAAATGCCGACGCATATCTGCTTCACAAAGACAGATACAAGCTAGGTATATAAGACAGTAGGACTCTCACAGATTAAAAATTATTGGTGTTTTCCGCCTTCATACATATCCATGTCTCCCGCAACAACAGTTTACATCTTTCAGAGTGTAAATGCTGTGGCCCATAGACACCCATATTCATAATCTTTTAGGAATCATATACGTTGTCATCTCTCATATTTTTTGACATTGGATTAGACTTTTTTTTAAATCTTTATTTAAGAGCTTAATCAAAATGCGATTATGTCGCTCTATTTGACATCATTTAGAACTAAATAACATTCCATTTAGCAAGAAAATAAAAATGAAAATGAAAACAAGTACTATCTAATTGACTGATCTGAGGAAAATATTATGTTATATAATTTAGCCAATAATATTGTTTCATCGGAATGAGGATTGGATAAAATAATGTTACAATCAGCAAATTCCTTTAAAATATTTTTACACTTAGCTATTCGAAAGGCTGCATTGCGGGCACACTCCATCAAAACATGCATTAAGTCCTCAGGAACACCGCATTGTTCACAGTTCGGTGACGGGACTTTGTTTATAAGAAAAGCAAAATTCTTGCATGGAATATGTCCAGAACGCAGCCTCATAATCACTACTGCGTGCTTTCTTGGTGATATGTGACTATCAATCCATGGAATTCTGAGAGGATGTGGCTGAACCGTTTTATACCAGATACCCTTTTCTTTAGAGCGTAAATCAAAATATTCCTTCCATAATTTGTAGCATTGTGTTTTGATTAACCAAATGTAATCTGTATAATAAGGGAGTACATTATATTCAATTCCATCAGTAATAGCTTGTCTAGCCAAGACGTCCACCCTTTCATTATATTCAACGCCACAGTGTGACGGAATCCACTGTAACTTTATAGATTTAGAATTGGAGGTCAGATTTAAAATACAGTCCAGGACTGAGTAGGCTATCGGAGTGCCTCCTAGGCCCGAGGTGCACCGAGCCAAGTGTTGGAGTGCGCTTTTAGAGTCTGTGAATATCACTATATTGTCTTGTGGTAACGATATTGCGTAAGACAAAGCCTCACAGATTGCTATTAGTTCCGCCTCCATAATGCATATTATGTCACTGTCTATTTTTAATTGTAGACTAATGTTGCATTGTGGGTCATAAAATGCTGAACCAATTCCACTCCCATCCTTGGATCCATCAGTATAGAGTTTATAATAATTTTTATATCGCTGTTTGATAAAATCCAAGCATAATAACTTTAAATTAAAATTACTGTAGCTTCGCTTTTTTTAACAAGATTCGGGATATTACAGTGAATTACATCATCCAAATCTATGTTGGTAACCCAGGTATTCATAGAGAACATTTCTAGTTGTCGGCTGGCATGAATATAAACATTAGAAAGACAATCAAACATAGTTAACAATAGTGGCTTCTTTTTATTCCGCCAATATCTGTTGTCTTTATATATCGATAATTCTCGTAATATTTTAATTGTAATATTGTTTTCTCGTGACCTAGCTTTTAATATAAATTTACCTCCTAAATACGTTCTCCGCACGTGCAATGGAGGGAGACCAAGTTCGCTCTCCATTGCATGTATAGGAGTTGTTTTAACAAAATCTCCCATTACTCTCAGCGCTTGATTTTGCACTTTATCTAGCTTACTTACATAATTTTGACAGCTGTTGTCATATAAAAAACTTCCGTAATCAAGTCTACTCCTTATAATAGCAATACATAACCTTTTCAAATGTTTAGGGTGTATTCCCCACCCTGTCCCAGCAAGAACTTTAAAAATATTTAAGTATCTAGAAGTTTTATCAACTAACTCAGTAATGTGTTTATTCCATTTTAAAGAGCGGTCCAACCACATCCCCAAATACTTTACAGCACTGACTACCTCTATTACATTATTATTAATATTTAGCGATATCTGTTGTCTATTGATGCCTTTCTTGAAGACACATACCTTTGTTTTGGTTGTTGAAATGTCCAAACCCAGATCAATAAGCATGTTGCTTATTTTATTCAATGCTATTTGCAGTTCTTCGGATGCGTCGTTGACATTTTTACTAGATAAATATAAAGCATAATCGTCAGCATATTGAGAAATCATAACATTAGAAACTTGTTTACATATATGGAGAGTAGCAATATTAAATAATATAGGTGAGAGAGAGTCTCCTTGGGCCAGGCCACGACCTGTAGATCTACAAATTATTTTTTTATCAACTTTTACGCTTAGCTGTCTTTCCTTTAAAAATGTCCATAAGTATTTACAGATTTTTGCACCAGCGCCTAGGCGATCTAAATTTTAAAGTAAGGCTCTAATATCCACGTTGTTATAAGCGTTTTCAATGTCAATGAAGCATCCTACCGTTAATTGATCTTTCGAAAATCCCAGCTGAATTCTAGAAACTAAATTGCTAAGGTTATCAAGACAAGACTTGGTTTTTCTAAACCCGGTGGTCTCTTCGTGAAAGAGGTTTCTTTTCTCAACTAACCACTCTAATCTATTCTTCAACATAGAGTGTGATATTTTACATAAACAAGACATGAGAGAGATTGGTCTTAAAGCTGCTATTGAAGATGGATCCCGACCTGGTTTAGGTATTGGTATTACAAGAATTTCACGCCATTGCGAGGGGACAAAACTGAGAGTGTAAAATAAATTGTAAAGATTAAGTAAAATATTTGTAGCGTTATCCGGTAAATATTTAATCATTGAGTACGAAATATTGTCGCCTCCGGGTGAAGTATCTTTTGCTTTAACGCATCTTTTTAGTTCACATAATGAAAATGGAGCCTCAAGTTTTATACATTATATTACAAGACGAAAAAATGGGGTACTTTGGACAGAAAAAATCTTGTGTTAAATTATGTAAAAGCTTATTAGCCGTTACTTCGTCAATAAAAGTATTAGATGGTCTATAACCCTTTAACCACTTCATCTTGCGCCACATTTCTGTTACAGAAGTAGCCTCATCAATTGAAGAACAAAAATTAGAGAATGATTTATTTTTAGCCTGTCGTAGTAATAATTGTGAAATTCTGATTTTATCTTTCAATTTGTTCAAATTACCAGGGGTGGGGTTCTTTCGAAACAACGTAAGTGCTAGCCGTCTTTCTGCAACAGCTTTTGATAGCTTAGGATTCCAATAGTGTTTGGGAGTAAAATGTTGAGAGGGGTCTTGGCTAAATCTATACAAAGGAATGTGAACATCCGCGGCTTCGTTAATTATGCTAAGGAACAAATCGTAACTTGTTTGCGGGTCATCAACAAGCAGGTTATAATTTGAGAGATTATCTTTAATATACTTACGATAACCATCCCAGTTAGCATTTTTAAAGTTTCTCCTCTGAATAAATGGCGAGTTATTGTTACTATAAGAAATATAAATCTTAATAATTAAGTGGTCACTACCTAATGTCTCATTAGTTACCTTCCAGTTCAAGTGCAAGGCTATGTCCGAAGATGCAATAGAAATATCAGGAGAAGATTCCTGCAATTTCCCGTTGACAAATTTAACACGCGTAGCTCGACTATCATTCAATGAAACAAAATTATTTTCTAACAAAGAATCAAAAATATTGCTACCTCTCAAATCAGTCTTACAAGATCAGCTGGAATGGTGGCCGTTAAAGTCACCAAGTACAAGTGTTTTACTCGTCTTAAACGAAAATACTTCATCCCAGTCAATTTGAGAAGTTCGTATAGCTGGTGGGCAGTAGATAGAAAATATGTAATCAATATATTTACAGTTGAAAACTTTTACACAAATTACTTCAATACTAGGATTTGAAAAATTAACAGGGATTAGTTGCGCCTTAACGGATTTGTGGGCTATGATAGCGACACCTCCATACGAGTCTTCTCGATCGTGACGGAAAACATTATAACCACTTATTTTAAAAGTAACCTCACTATTTAACCATGTTTCGCATATAGCAGCTATATGAATTTTTTCACTATTTAATAACTGCTCAAATTCTACATATTTAGGCTTAACACTTTGTGAATTCCACTGGAGAAGGTTTATTTGGGAGCTTATACCCATAACTTACCGAGTATATTTTTAAAAGGAAGGTCCCAGATGTATTCCCCCACTATCGATACCAACCATTCAATGCATAGTGACACTCCTCGAATTATTCTACTCTTTAAATCTTCTTGTGAGTTAGAAATTAATGCATATAGTTTTGCAAGCAATTGCTTCAAATTTAAACTAGATCTGCATTTCTCTTTTCTCTCATTTCTCAACCGAATTTCATTTTCCAACTCATCGACTAAATTACTATTCATTGTTTCTGATTCCGAAGATACATCCCTGTTATATCCTTGATTTTGAATTTGTTTCTTTTTCTTATTCGTTTTCTTCTTGGGTCTCTGCTCTAATGATTGAGAAACATTCGTTGAGCCCAGTTGCTTAGGTTGTGATCGTCGAATGATACTATCACAACGCGGCGCTCGGGTCACGCTTGCATAGGAAATAACGTTTATGTCTTGTGACTGATAGGTACGTGTTCAGGTACAGACTCGGGAAACACACTAAGGCCTGCCGGTGAAGTTAAATTAAATCGTTCTACGCGCAGTGTAGGGACGGGTTCTGGTGGAACATATACTTGCAACGCCTTCCTATAAGAGCAGTTAAACTCTGCCATCAATTCACGAATTCGTTTCTCTTTTTTAAACGCAGGACACGATCTATCCAGGCATAAATGGTTTCCTGTACAATTCACACATTTATATGAGGTAGTCTAACAGTTAGCGTGACCCTTGCCACACTTAGGGCACACAACCTTTTTGCTCGGACAAACACGCAAGGAGTGCCCAAATCGCCAGCACCTGGAACACTGGGTAACTGGGAACACGTACGGGTCGACATTTATCTTCATGCCGTAGATGTAGACACACGTTGGTAGTGAGGGACCCTTGAACCCCAGACGTATTGACTCACTTTCTTCCCAGCCGTTACCGTCCTTATTCCTGCGTTTTAAACGTTTTACCGCTATCAGTTCACAATTGCTTGAAATACCTTCTAACATGTCTTTTTCACTCAAGTCCAATTCTACATTCTTAATAACGCCGTAAGATATAACAACTTCGAGTGGTTTTTGGCATCTCCAACCTAAATCTTGCAAAGGTTTGCAATTGATCAACTCCTCAGCACTTTCTGCATTTTCAAACTGTATGAACACTTTATAGGGGTTTATATATTTTACCCGGCTAACACTACTAATGTTATTTGACCTTAATAATTTAGCAAGCGCGAATTGCTTCGGTAGCTTTTCGGAATTATTAATGTACACATCAACCTTCTGTCCCACTCTCTTTCCATTTCTTCCTATCGCTATCCACTCTTCTTCCTCATCCTCCTCCCGCGGTCTCTTATTACGACTAACTCTAGAACTAGAGTCCTCAAGCATTTCTTCCTCCCGTTGTGTAGTATTCTTCTCCATTAAACAAGTCTCCGACTCCTCAACATTACTTATCCCGTGTAGAATATTATTAAGCTCATTTTCTTCTTGAATTATATCTTCCTCCATGTTAAATAAGGTACACTATCGTATGCATCTATTCACCATTGCACGATGTGTGAAGGTAAGTACACAATAGCGAGAAATATTTCCGGAGATAAGACTGCTCAGCGCGAAAAAAACAACGCGACTATAGCGGACAAGTGCCCACATCGAACTGGATTAGACTTAATACTGTAAACATCTTATGTGATTAATATATTATTTGATTACATACATCAATGTATAATAAATGACAATACAATAAATTTTGTTATTCTAATATAATTATAATAATGCCGTGCTTCGGAAGGCACGTAAAGCCGTTGGTCCTGCGCCTGATCTCTCTCCGGTCGTGTTGGTTTACCGCCCTATCGGAATATGAGACACAATTGGGCACTATAATCCAGTCCTGCGCCGATGGCTTGTCTCCGTTGAGGCTGGCCGCCGTGACCGAAATTCGCTCTGGAGAACATTATTATTATTATTATAATATAAAGAATATTAAGATATAATATTATAATTGTAAAAATATAACTTATATATATATATATACATATATATGGCAGCAGCGTCTTCTTAATAACGACTATACAAATAGCTTGAGCGGCGGTGACATACTCTTGTTAAAAGAATATTAAAACCCTAAGGGATTAGTTACAACCTTGTTAATCAATCATGGCGTAAGAAAGAAATGGATTAGTGTGAAATTTAGTAAAATGATGATAGCAGTGTAGAGGATAATAGTGTAAAGAATTAAGCTTTTGTGTTAGCTTTATATTTTTTTCATAATTTTGATCTTTAATTTTTGAACCTTTATTCATTTAATATATTGTCTACACTTCAAGGAAAAAAACTATCGTAATCATACGAATTCTGATGTTCATGAATATTAAATTCATTTCATTTCCGTTAACCGTGTTTTGAATCTGATCATCACGTTGCAGCTATGTTATGGTCTCTCACAGAATGTCAGCGTAAAATATCCTCTTAATGCCGATATGATTCAGAGTTTCGTATAGTGAGTGTAGAGAACCAGAGACCCATTTTCTTGGAAACGAGGCATTACATTTTAGTCCGCAGGGGTGGCAACAGATGCGTTGCCATTTTGATTCTTACCAAAAAAATCTCTCATAATATTATAGTGTAAAAAAATCATACGTTTACAACATTCCGTTTTTTACCTATCTTTTTACTATAGGTCAACTTTATTTTGTTTTTGAAATTCAATATTATTTTAGAGCTTCTAGTTGAGCTATATTTTAACTATTTTAAGCCGGCGTTAGTTAAGTGCATTCACTTAGGTAAATAAAAGCCAATTAACTCTTGCTTTGACCTTTGTACACACATTGTAATCACATAGAAAGACAGATGTGGCTAACTGTTCCAATATTTTACTGTAAGCATTTTCAATGACAAAGAAAAGCGATTGGTTTGTATACATAGTATGTTGGAAACAAAAGGGTGTTGATGACATACTACGAATTGACGAGATTATCGAGGGTCTGGTTGTCTGAAAGGAGAGGGAGAAATTAATTTCCAAAATACTCAAATGCTACTCAATTTTAAGATGTTAAGTACTGCCATGTGATAGTCATTTAGACTGAAAGTGATAGAGACATCACGATACTTAACGTCGTCCTAAAATTGCTACTCAATTTGATTTAGTTTGAGTGTTTGGGCTTAAGTCGCGTGATTATTGCGCACACTCTCGAAAATGTAAGAGAATAATAACTATCTAAAAACGTAAACGAGGGATGTAAGTCAGTAATAGGTTGGAACTGAAAATCATCACACTTGTGAATATGTTGTTTTAGGGTAAAAATGGACATCTGCTGGGCATTAAGTAATCTCTTATTTCTGAAATGGCTATGGAGCAGTAAAGCATACGCCGCGCAATTTTAGTGAGAATTTGTGGATTTCAAAACTTAATCCTTGAATTATAGAAATTAATACTTCTTAATAAAGTACTTGTTTTCGTTTATCGCAAACTAACAGAGGTAGTTATCTCAGTTCACATAATGGTGATTGAATTCGGAGGATAATAGACACTTAGATTTGTCTTCGATTAACAGCATAAAGTTGTCACCCCGGAGGAATAAGATGGGATGACTCGTTTTCACAAACAAAAAAGTGTCTAGTTCTTGTTACTCACCACACGAAACGAATCAGAGTTAGACTACTAATTAATGCTAGTGTACTTCCTCGAGTGGGTTGGCCTATCATGCAGCAGCCGTAGTAAGCTACAATGTGGCTCTAATATGTGTTTCATTGTGGAATACGTTGCAATCTGATGACCCCATCAAAAACTAAGGCACGCTGTATTAAAATCACGAATTAATTAGTACTTAAATTGCATTATGATATCACTCGACTACTTTATAAGCCGTTTCATCAACGAGTAGAGATTTTCCGTCATTCGTTCGTTCAGACGTTCAATCAAAGACCAGGCTGTTTTCTCCAAATAAGGACTAATTTTTAGAAAATGGCCTATTCTTTTTGATTATTAAAATTTTCATACCGCGGGATATTTTAGCAGTAACATAAAGTAAGCTTATTACCAATATTTAAAGTGGCATTTTTGGACACGCTTTATCGAAATCATCGAAATCCAAAAAAGAATTGTCCATAGTATTGTAAATAAAGAAGATAACACCAAACGTGAAAAGGATATACCTTTGCTAAGAGACATAGAAACGTTCCGATTTCCGTTCCTAAAAGGAAACAAGATGGAAAAACGAACATACGAAATGGTTTAAAATTGTGAAATAAATTCAGAAAATCAATTGTATAAAGGAAAGGTATATGTTTCCCGTATCCTCTTTCCAAATTTCATTTTATGTTTATGAATTTCCACGAGTCCTTCCTAATAAATACACGCAATAAATGAACAAAAAAAAACGTTAAAAGAATATTCTGCAAACAAATGACGATGCAACCATAAAAGTGATAATTTTTTACTTATTTCAGACAGATAGTACAGTAAATTGTTGCATTATAACTTTTAGGATAATTAACATGTCTTAACCGTATCGGCGTTCATCATCATCATCATCATTACAGCCCTTCACAAGTCCACTGCTGAACATAGGCCTCCCCCAAGTAATGCCACAAAGCACGGTCCTGAGCCACCTGCATCCATCGACTTCCTGCATATCTTACCAGGTCGTCACTCCATCTAGTGGGGGGTCGCCCTACACTACGCCTACCGGTACGAGGCTGCCACTCGAGAACCTTTCTTCCCCATCGGTTCTTCGAGCTATATGGCCGGCCCATTGCCACTTCAGCTTACTAATCCGTTGGGCTATGTCGGTCACTCTGGTTTTACTGCGGATATCCTCATTTCTGAGTCTATCACGCAGAGAAACTCCGAGCATAGCCCTCTCCATAGCTCGCTGAGCGACCTTGAGCGTCCTCATACGGCCAGGAGTGAAGGACCACGTCTCAGATCCGTAAGTCATCACTGGCAACACGCACTGGTTGTACAATCTAGTTTTTAGAGATTGAGGTATACCTGACGAGAAGATATGTCGTAATTTCCCGAACGCTGCCCAGCCGAGTTGAATCCGTCGATTGACCTCTCGGTCGAAGTTGGACTTACCTAGTCGGACTATTTGTCCCAGGTAAACGTACTCGTCAACAACTTCGAGCATAGTGCTCCCAACAACTACCAGCATAGGTGTGACATGGGCATTAAACATGATCTTTGTTTTGTCCATGTTCATCTTAAGACCTATCCGTTGGGAGACACCATTGAGGTCATTGAGCATAGTGCTTAAGTCCTCCAGCGATTCTGCCATAAGGACTATATCGTCGGCAAATCGAAGGTGAGTGATGTACTCGCCATTGATGTTAATACCGTATCCTTTCCAGTCCAGTAGCTTGAAAACGTCTTCCAAAGCAGCGGTGAAGAGTTTCGGGGATATAACGTCACCTTGTCTTACACCTCTCTGCAGTTGGATAGGTTTCGAGCTCTGGTTCTGTACTCGGATAGCCATCGTAGCCCTACTGTACAAACACTTCAGCACTTCGATATACCGACAGTCAACTTGGCACCGCTGAAGGGACTGCAGCACCGCCCAAATTTCGACGGAATCAAAGGCTTTCTCATAGTCCACATACGCCAGGCAAAGTGGCAAATTGTACTCTTCAGTCTTCTGTACAATCTGCCGCAGGGTATGTATGTGGTCTATGGTACTGAAGCCTTTTCGGAAACCGGCTTGTTCGGGAGGCTGGAAGTCGTCGAGTCTGCGTGCGAGACGATTCGTAATGACTCTCGAAAACAGCACGTAGACGCGGCTCAGAAGGGAAATCGGTCTGTAGTTCTTCAAGAGAGCGGTGTCGCCTTTCTTAAAGAACAAGACTGCTCTTCGCTCCACGCCTCTGGAGTAGTGCCACCATGGAGGATGGAATTGAAGAGCCTCTGAAGGACTTCAAGTACCGGTGTTCCACCCGCTTTCAGAAGCTCCGCTGTAATTCCATCCTCGCCTGGGGCCCTGCCATTTTTAAGATGCTGGAGAGCCATTCTAATCTCGGTTAGACTGACGTCCGGGATATCATCGGAATAGTGTCGGATAAGACTTGCTCTTGGATCGTTACTCACACTTGCGTGTGGCTCCAATGATGATGTGTACAGCTGCCCATAGAACCTCTCAATCTCACTCAAAATCTCAGGTGTCCCGGAAACGATGCTGCCACACTCAGTCTTCAGCTTTGACAGTTGGCTCTTACGGGCAGACAGATCTCTGGCAAAGACTTTGGAGCCCTGGTTCCGCTCGATCGCTTCTTTAATACGAGCAGTATTAAAGTTGCGTAAGTCTCGCCGCATGCATTTGGAGATCTGTCTGTTCAGTTGCCTGTATGCTGTCAAATCTGTTGACGATTGCAGCCTCATCTCCCGTCTAACAGCCATGAGATTAAGAGTGTGATCGGAGAGTTTTTGTGTTCTTCTGCGGCGGGTCTTGCAGAACTTAGCTCCGACCGCATGGACAGTTTCCACGAGCTTGTCATTCATATCGTCCACTGCATTACAATCTTGTAGGCACTGAAAGCGGTTGTGTAACTCGAGCTGAAAGTTTTCGGGATTCTGGATTAGAGCACGAGGGGGACGGAGCGTTGACTTCATTAGACGAGACCTCTCCAACTTAACGTTTAGGTTCAGTGTGCCTCTAACCATTCGGTGATCGCTGCCAGTTTTCACCCTTGCGATCACTGAGACATCACTGAACAGTTGGCGTCTGGTCGTCATAATGAAGTCAATCTCATTTTTTGTCGAACCGTCGGGGCTCGACCGGGTCCACTTCCTGTGGGGCCGCTTCTGGAAGAAAGAGTTCATCATAAAGAGTTCCTCTTTCTCCATAAAGTCGGCCAGCTGCTGGCCCCTTCGGTTCCGTTGCCCTACTCCAAATTTCCCTAACTTCAGCTCACCGCTTTCTCTTGTGCCTAGTTTTGCGTTGAAGTCTCCCATCAACACCGTGTAGTGGGTTTTGCAGGAATGCATGGCTTTGGAAATATCCTCATACATTTCCTCCACCTCCTCATCGGGATGTGCCGAGGTTGGTGCGTAAACCTGTATGACCTTCAGCGAATACCGTTTGGTGATTCTGAGTATCAGGTACGCGGTATCGGCGTTGAAACAGCACAATTATCAATTTTAAGTTTTTTTTTACAATATCGGCGCTAAGATATCAATATAATAATATTATGTCAATGCAATAACAATAATTAAAGCTCCTATTACCATATTGTGAAATATAACTTAATAGTAAGGCGTCAATTATTCCGAATAATAATTGCATACATTCGAAATTAGTAAAACATTGACGTTTTTAATATGAACAGGTGTTTTTTTTATATTAAATAATATGCCCATCTCTATTGTCACCTCTTCAAAGTTATTCATAATTCATAGATTCAGAAAAAAAATTAAATTGAATCAATATACGTATAGTGCCACTTTTGTATGTAATCTATTTTATATATCAGAAAATATTTTACGGAGTAAAGACAACGGTCAAGGAGTCACTTAGTTAAAGTTCTTTTGAATTTCTTAATGTTTTATTACTTAATAGTTTTATATTTTCTGGTAGCTTGTTAAATATTTTTACTGTCGTACGAAAACAACTTTTGCCTTTGATGTAGTATATATAATTTATCCATAATTTGGCTGTCTTTTTTAGCCAACACTTCATTGTGTGATGGGAATATGTTTGGATGCTTTACTACATTATATACAGATGAGGAAACGGTACAATTTTTAGTTTTTTTTTTTAAATAATGGTGTACAATTTTCATAAAATTCAACACCACAAAACACTCCTATTCTTTTTTTTTGTATTTTAAATGCTTTGTCCACATATTTTTTTTGGAATTTCCCCATACAATCAATCCACATTTAAGGAGAGATAATACACATCCGTGATAAGTTGATAAGTAATAACGGAAATTTCCTGAGAAGCTATAAATCTTAAGGGGACTACAGGAGCTAAACGCAAGTTTTATAATGCGTCAGAGTATATGATACACTGCAGTAATCAAAACCAGAAAAATATATGATATTTTTCTTGATATATGCTATTTAACTGTAGTGTTGAAAACATGATACTAATAATTTGATTTGACATTGATGACACATTTTAATTTAGCTACTATTGTACACTATTATTCTTAAAGAGCGTGGTAGTGACCTGATTGAGCCAACTTATTCGTGCTACAAACATAACATAGCTGCAGCATGACTCTGTCACGTAATGAAACTTAAAAAGAAATTCAAAATAAATCAAGTATCATAACTCAATCCCTTTTACTTCCGTATTATTAATATTAAGTTAATTGTTTTATAATGGTTATAAACATCCCTTTTGATAGAAAAAAATACCGCTTAAATTTAAATAGGCAATAGAGTATAAGAAGCTGTAAAAAACAGTAAATACATATTGATGAAATATTTGAACTTAATTCCTTGCTTTGAAACTTATGTTAACATAATATGTCCCAAAAAACATAAAAGTAAAAAATAATTTAAAATTCTTATGTCTTAAGGAATTTAAGCTTGGACATCAGAGTGTGAAATTATTTAATTCTTTTTACTAGTGTGAAGGTGGCTTTTACTGTCTGTCAACATTACTTTGAAATACCTCATCCAGTATTATGTCATCCTTAAGGGGTGAATTTTTTGGGGTAACATACAAAAAAAATATATATTCGAATTGTACATTTTCTCAATTTTGAAGACAGCTTCACACAATGTTTGTGCTACAGTTTCTATATTTAACACTCGGGCATCGACTATGTTATCATGAAGATACAATTATATGCTATTATATATACATACATACCCTGTGGCAGATTGTACAGAAGACCGAAGGGTACAATATTACCACTTTGCCGGGCGTATGTGGACTATGAGAAAGCATTTGATTCTGTCGAAATTTGGGCGGTACTACAGTCTCTTCAGCCGTGCCAAGTTGACTGTCGGTATATCGAAGTGCTGAAGTATTTGTACAGTAGGAGGGCTACGATGGCTATCCGAGTACAGAACAAGAGTATGAAACCTATCCTACTGCAGAGAGGTATAAGACACGATAACGTTATATCCCCGAAACTCTTAATTGCTGCATTGGAAGACGTTTTCAAGCTACTAAACTGGAAAGGATACGGTATTAACATCAATGGCGAGTACATCACTCATCTTCGATTTGCCGACGATATAGTCCTTATGGCAGAATCGCTGGAGGACTTAAGATGAACATCGACAAAACAAGGATCATATTTATCCATGTCACACCTATGCCGATAGTTTTTGGGATCACTAAGCTCAAAGCTGTTGAAGAGTACATTTACCTGGGACAAATAGTCCGATTAGGTGAGTCCAACTTCGGCCGAAAGGTCAATCGATGGATTCGACTGGGCAGCGTTCGGGAAATTACGCTACATATTCTCGTCTGGTATACCTAAAAACCTGAAAACTAGATTGTAAAAACAGTGCGTGTTGTCAGTGATGACTTATGGATCTGAGGCCTAAGTTCAGCAGTGGACTTGTGATGTGCTGTAATGATGGTGAAATGATGATTACTTTTCCGAAAGTTTTTCAGGTTTGGTCTGTAGATAAAATGCGCAATGTTAAGTTATTCCGCATTATAAACTCCATTATAGAATATAGGCCTTCCCCAAATATCTTCTTCTAGGGGGACTCCGCGACAGTTGCCACGCTTGACAGACGGGTCGGCAAACGTAGATTTATATAAGTTTTATTTGTTATCAGGAAGGTTCTATTGCCTATCTCCTGTTTCAGTTTTCCTCTGTCTCTTCTTACGACGACTAAGAACGATAATGGTATTGGATATACTAACACCTCCAGTACAAGGTAATCATTATTAGTTCTCATATCATTGGCGTACTTCAGTAATTTCTTATGTCATTGATGCATTTAAAATAACAATTAGAAACTGAAATTATTTCGGTTGCTAATTGTTATTTCAAATGCATTTTCGTCCGTTATAAACCCATTTTTTTTTCATGCATATTGAAAACATACAACCAAAATAATAAGCGAGCCGATCTCGTGTTACACTATAATCAAAGCTATTTGTCATACAAACACTCAAATCTAATTTTGAAAATATTTTATACAGTGATTGGCGTTTTGGTAGTGACGTTAGAAAATCCAACACCCTATTTAATTTCAGCTATTTTTCCTTCATACCTAAGTTACCCATGTGCCATTAAGAAGGCTAAAAAACTACATCCCTTTATAACCATCTCGATTAATACCGGAAGTAAAATTTCTGTGGCAGCTTCACCTCCTCCATCTCTGCACTTCGCCTATCGGTACGAGGCTGCCACTCGAGTACATTTTTTAATCATCGTTTGTCAGTTCTTCAAGCTATACGGCTGGCTCGTTGTCACTTCAGCTTACTAATCTGTTGGGATATGCAAGATACTCTGGTTCTATTACAGATATGCTCATTTTTAAGTTTATCACGCAGAGAAACCCCAAACATAGTCTTTTCATAGCTCACCTTGACCTTAAGCTTCCCCATAAAGCTGGCAGTAAAAGGCTACGTTTCAGATCCATAAGTTATCACTGACAGCACGTACCTGTCATACAATTTTGTTTTCAAGTTTTGAGGTTTATCTGACGAAAAGATGTGTAGTAATCTCCCGAACGCTACCCAGCCGAGTTGAAGACGTAGCTAGTCGGACTAATTGTCCAAGGTAAACATACTCGTCACCAACTTCGAGCTTAGTGCTCCCAACAACTACTGGCATAGGTGTAACATGGACGTTACACATGTTATGTCCATGTTCATCTTAAGACATATCCGTTGGGAGGCACTATTGAGGTCATTGGCCACAGTGCATAGTTCCTTCAGCGATTCTGCAATAAGGACTATATCGTTGGCAAATCGAAGTTGAATGATGTACTCACTATTGACGTTAACACAATATCATTTCCAGCCCAGTAGCTTGAAAACGTCTTCCAATGCAGCAGTGAAGAGTTTCGGGGATATAACGTCAACCTGTTTTACACACCTCTACAATTAGATTGGTTTCGTACTTTGGTTCTGGCTATCTTTTGCAAAACAAAAATAGTTTCAATGTCAGTCGCAGTACCCCACTAGTCTTTTTTTAGAGCATATGCTCCCGAAATAGGTTTTCCTACTGGCAAACCTAATTCTGGAGCAGTTTAGATATATTAGGGCCCCATTGAAGCTTCGCGTCATCTGTAATTCCGAGAAAAACAGTGGATTTAACAATGCTCACCTGCCCCATTTAAAATCACACTGGTTTTCATCTGCTTAACGTTAGGTGTGTTGAATTTAATACATTTCGGTTGTGTCAAGCGACTTCTTGTTAAAACACCATTTGATTTGTGTGTAGTAATTTATTTAGTTAGAGTGTTTACAGTACAGAAATAGGTCTAAAATTAGCTGGGCCAATGTACAACCAGGTTGAAATAAAGGTGTAAATTTACTATGCTTCAATTAATAAGGAACCACACCAGATGGTGTATGTGGATCGATGTTAGTATTAAAAATAATAGCAAGTTGGGGTGGTTTTACATCTATTACAGACGCAGTAACTTAAACAAAAATCCCTCATATATTAGCTGTTTTCTTAACATCAATAGTTTTAAATATCTTGCAATACCTTCTAATAATATTTTATGAAATGCATATTCTTTTTTACAGACATTTACATTTTGTTTGAGTAATAAAGCCTCGGCCACAATAGGGGAAGAATTCAGTAACTTTGTAGTCATGATCAGAATGTCGTTAAAATGTTTTTCAAAAGCTGTTGCAACATCTTGATCTGATTAATTTAAATTATTATTAAAATTTTATTCAAATTTGAGTTGTGCATATTTTAATCTTGCTAGTTTTGCTATTGATTATACTCCAAGTGATTTTAAATTTATTCGAGGTATTCTCAATTTTATATTTTAAATATAAAGACTTGGCTGTAAAACACTTGTTTTTAAATATTTTGGAGTATTTTTGTACATATTCTCTAAATGAAACACTATGATTATATGATCTTTCATTGTAAAGGGAATATAACTTTTGTTTATTCTTATGGATTCCTACTGTCGCCTACTCATTAAACGATTTGCGACTGTTTAAATAGAGTCTCTTAGCATTAAATATGTTATCAAATTAAGGACTTACGAGGCTCAATAATAATCTATATACATTGTTAGTATTATTTTATATGGAAGAAATGGCGTCTATTTACTACATTACTTCTAAATTTCTCTAAATGATGTTAAGTTATTGTAACAAGCACACGTTTCTTAAATTTCTGTGTTTTATGTATGTGAGGTAGTGAAACAAACTGTTTACAGTGATCAGAACTTAAATTTTGAATAATTCATGTATAACAGAGATCAACATCAGTAAAATATTATCTATATAAGTTGCACTAGGTATTAACAAGATTGTATGATTTCAGTAACGATCTAAACTTATTACTCATGGACGATTTTTCAAGGAGATTGATATTAAAGTGTCTACATACGGCGACAGATTTATTCTGTTTATTAAGTTTAAAAAAACTTCCTCCGTATTTTTTCGCAACAATCATACACTCATGGTATGATATAGAATACGTCTATGGTGCTTAAGATATTTCAAAAACCGGCTTGTTCAGAAGGATAGAAGTCGTCGAGTATGTTACATCACGTAGAAGCGGCTCAGAAAAGAAATCGGTCCATAGTTCGTTAAGAGAGCGTTGTTATCTATCTTGAATAATGAGACCATCGCATTTCTGCTCTACGCGTCCAGAGTAGTGCCACTATGGAGGACAGAATTGAAGAGCTTCTGAATCGCTTCAAGTACCGGTTTTCCACCAGATTTCAGAAGCTCTGCTGCAATTCCGTTCTCGCTTTTATGGTGCTGGAGAGCAATTCTACTCTCGCTCTGACTGTTGTCCGTGATATCATTGGAATGGTTGCAGATAAGACTTGCTCTTGGATCGATAATTCACACTTGCGTGTGACTGAAATTATGGCATGTACAGCATGTACAGTTCATAGAACCTTTCAATCTCACTCCAAATATTCTTTGTCCCGTTGTAACAAGTCACCCACATTCAGTCTTCAGATTTGACATTTAGCTCTTTATGGCAGACACATCCCTTGCAAAGAATTTGGAGCTTTGTTTCCTCTCGATTGCTTCTGCAATACGAGCTGTGTTGAAGCAGTTTCCTGTATGCTGACAAATCTGCTGAAGACTGCAGCTTCATTTCCCATGTAACTACCCTGAGATTAAAATTGTGATTGAAGACGTTTTGTGTTCTACTTCGAGGGGTCTTGCAGAACATAGTTCCAACCCCATTGACAGTTTCCACGAGTTTGTCATTCATATTGCAGTCTTCTAGGCACAGAAAGCAATTTTATAATTTTATGAACGGAGTGTTGATATATATACACGACATACGTTGGAACTTAACATTTAGGTTCAGTGTACCTCTCTCCATTCGGTGAGCGCTGCCAGTTTTTACCCTCGTGATCACTGAACATTTGCTTTCTAGTCGTAAAGTTAATCTCAACTATAAATATATTTCTATTTTTTTTAAATTAAGAATATTGGCCGTTAAAATGGCGAAACGGTGGATAGCCGAGAAGTTTCTTTCACCGTTTATTCCTTGGAAGAGGCCCCCATTTCAAACAAAAATATATTTAAAATTACATCGACATTTTGATAAATTAAGTTTTATTTTCATACGTTGAAAATAAAGTATTTTTACGACATTTCAATTTTATAGCGAATAGATCGGTCATAAAGCTTGCAACTCTGACAATTAACGCCGAAGAAATTTCTAGAGTGGCAGAGGTAAGCAAAGTTTAGGGCAGTCCCACTTAACTTATTGACAGCCTGGTAAGACATACAGGAAGTAAGTTCCTCCGGGTGGCTCAGAACTGTGGTTAGTGGTATTCCTTGGAGAGACCTGTGTTTAGCAGAAAACTTGTGAAGTGCTGTATTAATAATGATGATCATGGCATTTAAAATATTTTAATTTAAATGTTCTCTTAAAAAAGATACACCACAGTTTTAAGGTGAAAATAACTTAAAATGTTTCCTTGTCTTAGTTAATGTTAAAAAACTTAGTTTGGTCGAGTTGTGACATAAATTATAATAAAAGTCTTTATAACTTAAAACCTGTCTTATCTGAAGATTTTAATAGGTTCTCTAAAATCAGGGTAGATAATCCGAAATCCACATAATTTTAAAGGTAATGGTGAGCTGTATTTACGGTTGGAGCAAAAAGTTGATGCATGCAAGTGACTCAGGACCATGATTTGCGACATTACTTGGAGGAGACCAGTATTCCTATGTTCGATACCAGCAGGAACCTCGAGAATAATAAATGAAATTTTTTTCGTCTATTTTTACGTGGATATCTAAAAAGAGAAATTCATCGTATCTGAGAGATTAAACATATATTATTATTTATTTATTTGACCTTGGCAACATATTTCTGTATTATTAGGCTTCACTTGGGAAGATAATTGTCAATACGGTGGTTTGTGGTTTGAAGGTCTGTAAGTACATACAATAATTGGTCTTTAACAAAGCGGAGTAACAAATTTTTTTAGAATAATTACGTACTGCAAAATCAACACTGAAATTTATTAAAGTGTTAGCGGCACGTACACAATAAATGTATAAAGCTATTCAGTGTTTTATCACTCTTATATCTTTTTCCGCGTTTTGTGCCAAGCTTACATCAAATTGTGTCAGATTTTTGGCACACTCTACTGTTATTATCTGTTTCGCGGGAGCTCTCCCAGCTCTAGAAAATCAAAATTAATTATTATTAAAATATTTTGTCGACTTGGTAGTGCAGTAGGGTTTCGTGTGGTGTTGCGGGACGCGAGTAGATTGCCATCCGGAAGAAATATTGGCATTGCCTATAAAATTTTATTTCTGTTCGGGTTACGGGGCTTATTGCAATTTAGGTACGAAAAACACCTCCACGATATAGGAGAAAGGGTTTAAAGGTTTTTTTTTGGGTTCACTAATCTATTTTAGTCTTTTTAAGGTAACAACACAAGTACATATTTTTGAACGTAATATAATTACCTATCGTACGTTCAGTAATTATATCAGTCTTTAATATTTCCTTACTAGCATTATATTTTCTAACTTACGTAATTCAACGTATATAGACTTCGTTTGAAGTAATGTTACTACGATACGAAATTAAAACATTTTTATTTACACTAAAGTGAAAAAATTGTCCACATGGTGAAAGTGGCTACTGTAATCCACGGACAGCTGCTACTCATTCAGACTAGAAAGTGCAATGTTTAGCTGCAAAAGTAGTTAAGAACGCGATCTGTCAATAATCGTTATTTAGAACGTTGGTTTTACTGCCAAATAGAATAGACTGCTGTCACTTTCAAGATTGACTGGAAATTGGCATAATTCTATTAAAAGAAGCCATAAGGTAAAGAAGAAGAAAAAGTAGTAGATTACAAGTATTTAATTACAGCCAAAGAACGTTTCACTGCATGGCACAGTATTCTCTTCTGTATATCCCATAAGGTACAGTATTTCTCCATGATGCTTTTCTTTATCACAATGGTGAATCAGCTCTTGCAATTAACAATTTTTATGGTGGTGACATGGATTGAACCCAGATTGTTCGCTACGACAAACATTTGGCAGTGACCAACCAGAAGCTAACAGCTTGTTAAGCGTTAGGCCTGCTTCCAGAAGTAATTTTGACTATAGATGTATTAAACAAGAAGTTGTTGCCGAGACTTAAAAAAGTTAAAAAAAATTCTATAAAATACTAATTAACATTACAACTTACTCAAGCTGAACCCAGCTTTTATATGAATGGTAATGATATACATATTTCATAAATACGTTTGCCATGGTGAAAAAAACTAAATTTATTTTTCGAAATAAGTTTTGTATTTTGTGGTTTCACATCTTAAAAGGAAAAAATAAAAATATTCAATATTTAAAAACAAGCTTTTGTAGGCTTTACTAAAATCAGATTCATCATCAGATCAGCTCCATGGTACCATATTATTGCAATTTATCGAAGTTACGTACTCGTATGATTACGAAATTTCAGATCAATCGGATATCAGCAAGTGATTTAAAAATTTATAAAAAAAATCAACCAGAAAAACACGTTGGAAGCAAGTTTAATAAAGGCTTGTAAAATTGAACGCTTATTATGTATTTTGTTTTCCGTTTGTCTATCTATAAATCCATTTTTTCAGGAATGGGTTTAGGTATCAAGTTGAAGTTAATATCACAAACTTGACCTAAGGTTTGGTCCCTTGGATGGAGAATTCAAGATTCTAAGTTAATGCATTTAAAATATTTATTGCATTGAGAAAGTAAGACATGAAGATTTTGTTTATAGTCTAGGTTGAAGCTGACTTTCGTTACCGAAATTCACTCTGGTGGATATTATTTTAAAGCAAAATTTATTAATTTGTAGTTATAAACATTGAAAATATTTTTTGCGATTATAAACTGAAATTTATAGTTGAAGCATCGAACGTTATATATACCGATGAATAGGAGATAACTTTCTTGTGAGAGCCATGTTCAGCGCTTACCATTGACTTAGATGTCACGTTAAAGATCTCAGTCTCCCCCCCTCTTTCAGTGACCATGGGTGCTGAAATGCACCCGCAACGTCGGGAGTTTAAAATAAGTTAAATTTAGTAAATTAAATGTAATAAAACCCTTATATATAGTTTTATTCAAAGTTTAGTGTTCGCGTAAATTTAAGGAATCTTTAAAAGAAAAGTAAACAAACTATGGTGGTGTGTGTGGCCTGGTGTTAAGATGTTGATTTGGATGATAGAAACCAACATCTTCAATTAAATACCATAATTCTGATTCGTAATCACTTCTCAGGATTTAAATGGAATGCTCCGTTACCTGTTAAAAAGATCTCCAGTTGTCGTTACTCATCGTACAAACACAGCAGCATTAACCTGCTATCTTACGCTGGTATTCTGTGCAAGTGTGGTCCTTTTTCGGTCGAGCTGACTCATTCGTGTTGCAGGATTAACAAGTTTCGTCGTAGCTCTACCACGTCTATAAGCAGTTTAAAATTATAGTTTACCGTTAAAAGCTTAAATAACAGCTAAAATTATAAATATAATCTGCATTGGATTTTTGACGGATATTTTTCAATATGTTTGACTTGAAACAGTTTAAACAACAGGTTACAGTGCCTTGCTTATGTGAAAAGATTAAAGAAATAATAATGAAAGAAAAATGTGAAAGATATTAGGCACTCGACGTCACAGATGCTTTGAACGAGGTAGTATTAAAATTCGAAATATCATTACCTATTTACTTCAAATCTGAGGTAAAAGAGGAAGACATTTTATTGTTTTGCTTAGATTTAAACAGAGGAATCCCGATCTAAATCGCAACAAAACATTAAAATTCGGTTTTCACTCACCGTCGATAAAATAAAATTGTTAATTGCATTTTGATTGCATTCAAAAACTAAATAATAATAATGTATCTTGTTCATTTACGAAAGTCAAAGTTGTGGTGAAACCACAACTGAGTAGGTGGTAGGACTCCATGCCTACCTACTAGGAATTTGTCTGTGATAGCACTGCTGGGGGAAACTAATACTAACCCTTTACTGAATTTAATAAAAAGTAAGAGTGGGGCTCCGGTTGCGATCCGAATGGAGATCCTACTCCACAGCGACCATTGTAGAGTTTTAGCCGGTCATATTCCAGCATATCTTTCCGATACGATATGATACGAAAAGAAAGGATTTGCTCACCAGAAGAAAAAGAGTCTGTCTGAGTAGGTACGAGTACAATCTTCTTACCTATTTTTTCGACAAATAGCAATGCCTGCATATGAGGTACTCCATATTAGTACTGCGCCCTCCTTTCTGCCTGCGCCCTCCCTTCTGCCAAGGAGGGTCGCGTTCATATACGGCTTAGAGATTTCTCGTCAGATCGGTAAGCCAATCCATAAAGGCGGTGTTTAGTGGGTACAAGTCTCCACATAACCACGCAGCTATGCTATGATCATTCACCGCCTCCCTCCCCCGCTTTCCGGAGGGTTGCCCATATTTGCTTCGGGCGCAAAAACAAAAATCCATATTAGTCCTCAGATGTGATAACACATCTGTAGCCAGGAAGTTGGCTGCAGATGTCTAAATCTATTGTTATATCCAACATACTAACCCTATAGTCAAGCCCTTTTTCATGTGAAAAAGCCGACGCATATCTGGCTCACAGAGACAAATACAAGCTAGGTATATAGGGTTGTAGGATTCTCACAGCCTAAAACTGGTGTTTCCACTTCGACACACAGCAACAGCTTACATCTCTCAGAGTGTAAATGTTGTGGCCCATGGACACCTATCCATATTAATTATATTTAAGGAATCATGCTTTGTCACCTCCGATATTTTTGACATTCGATAACTAGTTGACTTAATATTTTAAATATCATATCGTCGGCCTAATTATAAGAATGCGTAACTCCAAAATATGTTTATTTTTTGCTTTAATGTCATCTATCGGTAAATCTTAAAACGCATCTGATAGTATACTTCGTATCTCCCGCGGAAAGTTGTTTAAAAAGTTATTCGACATTTATAAAAATACGTAACTCCACGACGCCATTTTGTTGTTTGCAATATTCGTAACTCCCGCGTTTAGTGCGGCTTGAGAGCTCCGAGGTGTGGACGTTACGTCGTCGGTTAACTTTTTAGACAAATATTGTGATAAATGTGATAATTTAGATAGAATAGAGTAGAAGGTGAGTTTTTTTCGTGTTATTATTTGATCTACCTATTAAATTTTGCGATTAATAAGCGAAATTAGTTATTTTGCTATGGGATGGAGTTAAGAAGTTTGTTTGCTTAGCTTTGCGTTGTGACTGTTTGCCATGAAGATACGAACTTTGAATTTATTGAATAGTAATTTGTTTTTTACTTTGTCTAATTCTAATCATTTTTTTCGTTGTTTTAGTTAAATACATAATTACATGATGTTGCAAAATTCACGCGCCGCAAAAATACTCCGGAATATTCCGCCCGAAAAACTGAGCATCGAACCAGGATGCTACGCGGTACAGTGTGACAATTCAATAGTGTTGGAAGATCAGCCGCATCTCATGATTAGAAATGATGGATCCCATCAAGGATCCACAAACAGAGATTCTACAAGTAGCATTCCTGTTGTATTAGATTCAGATCTACAGTCATCAATAACTGAAAGTGTTACTCTGAATCCCATAGAAACGGTTGAACCTGTAGATATTTCTACGCCGAGGTTATCAGAAGAACACACTAAACCAGGATGCTCCGTGGTACTAACAGATAATTATAAAGTATTGACGGACTGCCCCTTTAACATCTTAATTAATAATGATAGATCTATCTGCCGAAGATCCACGAGCCAAGATTCCTTAAAAAGCATCAGCTCTGTTCCATTAGATTCGAATCTAATGTCATCAGAAACAGTTGAGTAGACTATCACTACCTCGTCACCGCCTCCAAGAAAAAGACAAAAGAAAAGTGAACCCCACCAATGGGACGCAAATAAAAACAAGGAACAAAGAGAAAAAGGTAAGGCTTATTTAGGAAAGAAGAAGAGAGAAAATAAATGGGGCTTTAATGAACCTAAGCCCGCGAGAGAGATGAAAAGTAGATGCAAATGCAAATTAAGCTTGAAAAGGGATACAAAGATGCACTGTGATAAAATACCAGAAGAAGAAAGACAAACAATGTTTGAGATGTTTTGGAAAAGGTGTTTATTAAAATGTCTTCGATTTCTAAGAAAAAAGAAAGAGAGAGGTGTGCTGGTACATCATCTAGGCGGAAAAACTCTGTAGAGTTATATTTAACTGATAGCACGGGGATTCGATTTCGGGTCTGCAAAACCATGTTCCTTAACAGTTTAGGTGTTGGGGAATGGGTGATAAAGAAGTGGATTATTAATGAAGATGATCCCAAAGATGCGCCGAAAAATAATACCAAAGTGGAAGCTAAAAACCAGTACGCAAGTTTTTTGATTCCATGCCAAAACTTGAATCACATCAAAGTTGTATCTTGAACCAATCTGGACATCAAAATCTCAACTCTATGAAACTTACAGAAAAGACTTCTGTGTCAGTGAGAACCTTGAGCCATTAAGCATTACCATCTTTTTCAACATGTTTGAAGCACTCAATTTGTCTTTATTTAGCCCAAAAAAGGACTTGTGTGATATTTGTGAGTCTTACAAAGCTGGTAATGTTTCAGATATTGACTATAAGACTCATCGTGATAAGAAAGACGAAGCTCGAAAAGAACTCGCTAAGGACATTTCCACGGAACACCAAGTCCTTGCCATGGATTTACAATCGGTGCTTTTAAGCCCACGTTCGAATGTTTCGGCACTCTACTATAAGACCAAACTCATTGTGCATAATTTCACACTTTACGATTGTAAAAGAAATTTGGGCTACTGTTATATTTGGAACGAATGCGAAGGAAAACTGACGAGCAATAAATTTTCGACTATAATCGTGACAGCTCTCGAAAAGTTCAGGACACAAAACACAACGCAACATAACAAGGAAATAATTATCTACAGTGACGGTTGTACCTACCAGAACCGAAATGTGGTATTATCGAATGCTCTACTGAGTTACAGCATGGAAAAGAAAGTAACCATCAAACAGAAGTACCTCGAAAAAGGGCATACGCAAATGGAGTGCGATAGTATGCACTCGGTCATAGAAAGAGCGTTAAAAAATAAAAAGATAAATATTCCGGCCGACTATGTTTACATAGCCAAAACTGCTTGCAAGAAAAATCCCTATGACGTACATTATCTCTATCACAACTTCTTTAAAGATGTTGAACATACTTTAAAGTTCTACAAATCAATCAGACCTGGAAAAAGAACAGGTGACCCTACAGTCACAAACATAACGCCTCTTTACAAGAACAACGTGATATTTTTTAAACCACAACTTTACAGGAGAGCAATTTTAAACATTTAAGCGTTGATAACTTCTAAAATATTGATTATTTTTGTATCGGAAAACAATTAAATTGTTGCGGTAATTAATGTGCTTTCTGAAAATAAGCAAAAAAACTCAGTGCAATAAGAAATAAGTAAAAAAACTGATTTAAAAAAAACACAGGCAAACATGTCACGTTTTTGATGAAAATTTGTCACAAAATGCTTGTAACATATTGATATATCACATTGAAAATGTTAAATTTAGGTGTAAGGCTGAGTGATAAGTTAAATAAAATACAGTATCAAAATAAAGATCTTGTATTTAAAAAATACAAATTTACGAAAACAATGGCTTACTTACACCATGAAATTAGTTTAAGGCACAATAATCAATAAGAGATCAATCAATGACATAGTACTTAGTACTCGCTTTAGTTAAAATTATAAGGGAACTAAAAAATTACTTTCATACAAATAAAAAAAAAAGTTAACTGTACTTAAAGTTATAGTAATTAACGTCTTCTAACACAATTATGGCACACAGTTTTATAGTACTTAGAAATTCAAAATAGGAACATTGCTGTCACCCTTCATAAACATAGAATCACAAATTCTCTTAATACTAATAAAAATACTATCATTTTAAATGTAGCAATTAAATATTTCTAAAAAATACAATTCAAAAAATCTTTGTACTTAATCAGTCTTATTACAACGATTCGTAGAATGGCTTGTGTGTATCTAGGAATGAGGTTTTTATTGACCAAATCCATGAGATCAGCTTTTTTTCTCTCTGCTAGTCCAGGTTTCTGAAGATAGGCCTTTTGCAAATCTAAATGAATGCTTTGGCTATTACGATTTCTATTTTTTTTTCACCACTATAGCTTTCTTGAATAATTCGTCAGCGTATGATTCTTTGAAAAATATGGCATCGGGATCAGAGCTTTCAACTTTAATCATCTTGAGACCAGCCAGTTTCACAGTATTATTGTCTTCATCTTTCATTATCGCAAAGTTCATTTGAGTGCATATACTTTTCCAATCAAAAAAATCATCGAAACACATTTCATTGACATGAAATGGCTCGCTTTTTTTCCGTGCCGCCTTTATAGCCCCGATAAAAGCGTCAGGTGTATACATTGATCCTGATCTCAGTTGCCTTTTAACTTCTCTCTCTATTTGAGAGTGAGCTGAATCGCCCTCGTTCTGCGTATGTCCTTTAACGAGGTATTTGTGTGTAATTGATCTAAAATTTGGCAGAGTTTTGACTGCGTAAGTGTACATTGAGATCATAAACTTATTTTTTTGCTGTCCGGCACGATTGTCCGAATAAAAGACTACATCGAGGTCTTCAGCCGTTGCGGAGATTTTCTCCAGGTGTTTGTAAACACAGGTAGCTATTTCGTTGACACCTCTATTTGCGTTAGACTCATCCCATACATAACTCTCAACTGAATTATTTTGTAAGTTATAAATTGTTAAATTAAGTACATTTAATTTTGACTTGTAGTAAAAAACTGAGACGTCTCCTTTGAGGCATTGAAACACTGCTTGAAGATCATAAACCACTACTAAAATATTTTTGTTGTTCTTATCTTTTTCTTTTTCAATACGAGACAAATTCTTTACCTTAAGGTGTAATTCATAATCTTGTTTCTTAGATTCTTTCTCTTCATCTGTGATGTTATTATAGGCTTCGCATATATCGCATAAATCCTTTTTAGGAGTGAAAAACGAAATGTTAAAATCTTGTGTGAAAATACGATAAAATGTAATGTAGGTTCCATATGGGACGTTTTGGGATTTGCATTTTTCCACATAATCTCTATGAAGATCTGTGACAGCTTTACTACCATCAATATAATTTCGTTTTGAGTTAGCCCGGATATAATGTGACTCAATCTTTGGTACAGACTCAATAAACAATTTGATGCCATTTTTAATGCTTTCGTCCACTGCATAATGGTTTGAATGAGTACCTCGGTTATCTTTTATGGAAGAAATATTAGTGTTGCTATTTTTCTTTTTCAAAGCAGTCTCTATGGGTCGATTATTAATCCCCAAAGTATTTTTGAAAAACAATTTACAAACTCTTGTTTTTTCACTCGAAATAGTCAAAAAGAAAGCGTTGTTGTTGTTTCTAATAGTTGCAACATTTCCATCCGAATCAACCTTAACGTAACGTTGTTTTAGGATGACTATGTCTGCGTTATTAGCAATAAACGTCCATTGTTTTTCTATTGCACCTAAGCTCCAATAGTCATTTAAAATTGTCTGTCTTTGCTCCTCTGTAAATTTAAACCCACATTTAAATTTACATTTATCTTTACAAGAAGGTTTCAATTCACGACTTGGCATGTTTCTTTTTGATTTGGTAGATTGATAAGGCTTACCACTATTTCTCAGTCGTTTAGCTACATTAACTTTCCAGGTTGCTTCATTTAGTCTTCTTTTTTTACCAGTTTTAGTTGGACTAGAATTATATATAGGCATTTTCATTCTCGTCTTGTGTTAAAATATCTATCTGAGAGTTTGAATTACTTAGTTGTACACTTAAATTATTTTTAACACCTGTAGCTAATTGAAATAACATCCTAGATCGTGATGCCATCTGAAAAACAAATTCGTAAAAGTTACTTTATTTTAGCATGTATAATGTAACATTTTAGCATAATATAAACCAAAACTTAAAGGTTTTCAAAAATAATGATGTAAAATAAAATAACCCATAGCATTTGAAAACGATTCATCAACAACATGGTTACATTCAAAGATATCAAAAAGAAAAGTTGTAACTTTTTCATCAATAATGTGTCAATATTCATTATCTCATTCTAAATACTTACGAGTTTTACAACAAAAACGAGTTAAATTAGTACTATCACGTTATTCAAGTTAAAGTAAATAACAACAAGAAACATACCTTTGCATTAAAAACGTGGTATACTCGTGATGCCACGTTTTTGTGAAAAGCAGGAGCACTTCACTCGTTCCGCGTGCGGGGCAAACTAACGCGTCGCGTTGTCGAAGTCGTGCGCCACACCGAAAGAGACAACGTGATAACGCCATTTGCCACGGTCGTGTCGTCTCTTTCACTAATAGCTCCTCGAACATTCACTTTTAAAATGCTGCGTTTTTGTAGATAATAAAATTCGACTTCGCGGTTTTGAATATCAAATAATAAAAAAATACGTTTTTATGAGATGTCACGTTGTTCTTGTAAAGAGGCGATAAGGGCTCTCAAGTACACTCCAGATGGAAGCATTGAGTTCAAGTTGAGACATTCAGCTACTGATTGGGAAGGGCTCCCAACAAGATCTAAAACAATCCGTTTCATTCCATGGGATACTGTTCCTCAGCTTTATTCGGCAAGGCTGGAGATTAAAAAAGAGAAGTATCAGGATCTTCAGAACCTCAAGCATACCATGGAGAAAGATTATCATAACTTTTATGATAACCTACCACATACCTAACTAGTTAAACTAATGATGTGGTGGGTAGGTACCTACTAAGATTATAAAAGTTATGATAACCTACCCCACTTAAGGTACACTAAGGCCTTCCTACATTTATCTGATTAGTACCAAGTATTGTTTAATGTACCTAGTTTTATTTACTTTACCCATTCCAAAGAGTGAACAATTATTGTTAAAAGTAATTTTATTTTTAAGACATTAGAGACTGATGAAAGTTATTGATTTTTATGTTACAAGAGTTTTTTTTTTAATAGAAGTTCCTATTATGTTATTTGATTAATAAAAAACAAAGGTGATTCTAAGAGAGCATTATTTTTTCGTTAATCCCCCCTATATAAAAATGGAATAATAAAACTGCGTAAGTCATCTGCTTTGTATAAAAACTGATAAAAATGTAAACGTAAAACTGCGTATATCCTAGAAAAAGTCCTAGGTCCAACTTGAATAAAAATTAAAATACGTAAGTCCATTATTTTATGAACTACCTGCAAAATCAATAATATTCTTAGTTAAAAAATGAATCTACACTCATTTTGAACTCATAGTAACAGCGACTTTATAAAAATATCTTAATATAAAAACAAAAAACGGTTTTTCGTTGCTCCTGTAAAATTATCTCATTCGGACTTACGAATTTTGATAATTAGGTCGACGATATATATATATATATATATATATATATATATATATATATATATATATTGCTTGTCAAGCGCGGCTACTAGGGCAAATATCCAAATTATAAGGCGATCTATGGAGAAAGCTTGTGTTAAGCTGTGGACTTTAATAAGCTGTTACTATGGTAAAGCCACGCAAAAGCTATAATATGGCTATAGCTCGAATTCGTCGGTCCAAATGTGAAGTACCACGTTCTGACCGACTTTCAGCGTGAAAAAGCTTGAAAGATTTTTTATTGAAGCTTGTTTTCTTACACACTTTACTATACTGAGTATTGCTGAAGAAACCTATATTGTGATGATAGCAGCTATGAGATTTGCTTGACCGCAGTAGGACCACTCTCTCACAGAATGTCAGCGAGTAGAAGCTTAATGCTGCTGTATTTCGTATGATAAGTGTAAAGTTTTGGATACCCTTTTCACTGAAAATGAGGCATTTCGTCCATAGGGGTGACAACGCATATGCATATCAAGTTTTAGTCGAGGATAAATGTAGTCATCTATTGGCCACATTATCCACTAACCATCACCAGGACTGTGCACGTTTTTCTCCCTTATTCTATAAAAAAATACTGCGTCTCTCCCACTGATATGTAAAATATGCTTTTGTTACGCTACAACAGTTTGATTTACCGTAGTGCAGCACTGGCTTTTAATACCTAAAAATATATTCTGGAAAAATTTGAAACATTTGCAAGCCCTGCACAGAGTTAGGTCGATTGACTTTTTCTACCCCAGACTATTTGAAATGGAAGGTGACATTCATTTGTTCAACATATGTAGGTGACTTCATTTATAAAGCAAATATTTTATAAAAAAACATATTGTACTTTAGTGATTCTTACCAAGGAATATAATACTCGTATAAGAAAGAATTATTTTGGCATATAAATCGCTTGAGAGGTATAGAGGTAACAAAAGAGTATACTATGTCATTGCATAGTAAACACTTTTGTTAAATGAATATTATGCCAATAAGGGATTAGTTACAGCCTTGGTAATCAATCATGGCGTAACAAAGAAATGGATTGGCATGGAATTTAGTAGCGTGACAGCAGTGTCGATGATAATATTGTAAAGAATAAAGTTTTTGTGACAGCGTTATAATTTACCTTTAATTTTTGAACCTTTTCTCGTTTAATATATTGTGTACATTTAAATTCACATTTACAAAGGCATTGTGATGATTATCCAATTTATCCTTATTAATTCTTTTTTTTTTAGAACAGAGTATGTGTATATAGGACAATAGTATATACTACAATAAAGAAATAGTGTGTCGGTTAGACGTAGTTTTTGTAGTTTACTTTGCCTTTTTAATAGTAATCAATATCTTTTTGTAGTACGTACCGATTTCCACAATATGTGATCAATGCATTTCCAGAATCAAACCTGTAAGAGCCATAATGCAGCCATAGATGTTGTAACAACGATTAACAGGCTCGACCTGGGAAGGTAAAGTAGTGGCTAAATGCTGTTGTGTTTCGTATGGTGAGTGTAGAGAACCGGAGAGCTTTTTAACCGGAAATGAAGCGTTCTATCTAAGTCTTCAGGTTTGACAATGAATATGCATTGATTTTGAATTAAAAATAGATATTGATAAAAAAAAATTATAGGAGAGGGGGGATAAACGAGCATACGGATCACCTGATGTTAAGTGCCTACCGCCGCCCATGAACAACTGCAACACCAAGGGAATTGCAGGTGTGTTGCTGGCCTTTTAGAAAGGATTAAGCTTTTTCCTAAAGGTTCGTTAGTCGTATGGGTCCAAAAAATCGCCGGTGGTAAACTATTTCACGGAGAGGTCATACGCGGAAGAAAACTACTAGTGAAACGTGCAGTGGTGGACCGCCAAGCATCCAGATGGTTTGGATGGTATCGGGAGTTTTGCTGCGATGTGCATTCCTGAAATTTGGCAGTTGGGATTAATCCAAACAATTCCTCAGAGCACTCCCCGTGGTAGATACGGTAAAAAATTCAGTTTTGGTGAGAATTCGTAGACTTCAAAGCATAGTCCGTGAATTATACGAGTGCAGACTTCCTAATGATGTTTTTGTTTTCCTTTATCGGAAACTAATGTAGGAAGTTACCTCAGCCCACCTTATGGTGATTGGATTCAGTGGTCAATAGACACCTACAGATATCCTCGATTAACAATATAAAGTTTTCACTCCTAAGGACTAAGATGGAATGACTCGTTACCACAGTAAAAAGAGTCTCTAGTTTTTTTTTACTACCCACACGAAACGCAGCAGCGTGACGCTAGTAATTTACGCTGGTATCCTTCCTCGACTGGGTGGGACTATTACTCTGCGGTCATATTGAGATACAGTGTAGCTCTACCATGTGCATTTATTCGTAGCATAAGTTACAATACGATGATGAAACCCAGATAGAACATAAGCATTCATTGTATTGAATGTACGAATAACTTTGTACAAAAATTGCATTAGATAATCACTCGCCTACTTTATAAGCCTTTCCTTCCAATCCTTTTTTTGAGAAGGAAACCCGTTCTTTTAGAATACTAAATTTTTCATACCATAGTATGTTTTTAGTAGTAACATGAAGTAAGATTACAGCAATGTTTGAAATAAGCTTTTTTCTTTGAGCTTTTGATCACACTTCATCGCGATCACCGTAATACAAAAAGAATTGACCACTGTTTTGCTAATAAAAGAGATAACGCCAAACGTTAAAAGGGTATAGTTTTGTTAGGAGACTTAAGAATGTTCCAACTTCCGCTCTTAAAAGGAAACAATGGTAAAATTAAAATACAAATCTGTGGAAATGGTGGAATAATTTCACAAAACCTATTTTGTCCCAAATCAAATAGTTTATTTGTGATTCACAGGTTACAAAAACGTCTTAATTAAAAACAATTAATTGAATAAAGAAAAGCTATGTATTGCCTCTTTCAAACTTCATTATATGTTTGTGAATTTGCACATGTCCTGCCTAATAAATATAGATTCATTTATATTGTTTATTTGTTAGGAATAATAGAATATCCATAAATGTTAAAAGATTACCATGTTAACAAATAATATGAAATGCTTAAGAACTATTTAAATTCTTAAGATAGATAGCGAATCTCTGCTTGCACATAAGCTTCTTAGGCTTCTGTTAATAGAACAAGTATCCACCCTTATGGATACTTTTGGACTATATAGTGCAATAAACTAAACATGTCCATCCAAACTGAAATCTAAATCATCATAATCTAAATCATCTGAATCATCATAAATAAAACTAAATATCACCTATGCCACATCTGTCGCTGTTTTAAAATAGTTATACCGTCATAACGAAAAGCGAGTTCTAGTGTACTAGCAAGTTCTTATAAAGACTTATCTTATTTAACGGTCACGAAAATTACTAGTGAAAACTACTTGAATACTCTTAAGATAAACATTTAAAAGTAAAGACAGCTTATATGTCCTACTGTTGGGTACAAGACTCCTCTTACTTTTGAGAGGGATGTGGAGCAATTAGTCAAGCGTGTTGGTGCAACATCAAGCATTCAATTAAAAAAATGCTTTCATATACTTTTACTTAAAAGTTTCCAATTAGGAATTAAAAATATTTAAGCAAGTTTGATTTCAATAAAATAGAAAAAAAATAGTTTGAAATCCGTCAAATTGAAATGGTTCTCACTCATCTGCAAAAGTCAATTAATCTATTATTGACATTTGCAGATGACTAAAACTACTGAACGAGAAGAGTTGTTCTATCCCCTTCCGTACCCACGAAATTGTTAATTGCAATTTTAAGTGCTGATTTACCACGTGCTCGGCGGAGAAGGAAAACATCGTGAGGAAACCTGCACCTACCTAACCTAACCTACTAAGCTGAAATGCCTCACAATCTCTAATTATACTGGTTTTCTATATTATTTGCATACATGTGGCTATTCATATTGTTACGCGCCGAAGTCAACGGCACTAGCGCCATCTAGTCTCGAACCGAAGAACTAAACTTCTTGAAGTTGAAACTCGAACTCTCGGTACCTCGCGCGTGTTTACTTGAATATTCTGGATATTTCCGTGCTAATTTATATAAATAGGCGCTGCAAGATGCGATCGAGGAAGTATTGAAGTTGGCGAGACAAGCGAAGCTTCGGAGCGGAATAAAGTGAATCAGTGTGATTAATTATTAGTGTTTTTAACTTTAATTAGTGTAAAGTGAATTAAAGTGTTAATTTAGGTAATTCTATCGGCAATTTTTATTGTCACGAACCTCAAGCCCGTAACAATTATTGTCAGAAGTGGGATAAAATCATGCCGATTTTACCTAAGGAGGAAACGGAGGGTGTCCGTACCCAAAGTCAACGCCAGCAGGAGACGGACCAAAGAAGATTTGGTGGTGCAACGCCGCAGACGTCGGAGGGCCAGCCGCCGGCTGCAGGCCCGTCAGTAGCTCCTACATCGGCAGCACCGGACTTAGGTGCTCTGATGGTGATGCTGCAGGAGCAGGCTCGCCGACAGGAGGAACAGGCCCGTTGGTTGAAAGAGCAGCAGGAGGAACAGGCCCGCCGACAGGAAGAGCAGATGCTCCTCGTGAAGGACATTCACGCTAACTTCGGGAAAGAGATACGGGAGGTGAAGGATAAGGTTGCTCAACATGACAACCGCCTGTCTGAAGCTGAAACCCGAATCGACCAAGTAAACAATCGGGTTGACAACGTAATCGCTGACGTGAAGAAAACGCTGGACGACCTCAAACTTGGGGCTGAAACAACAGCTCCCGTAGTAGCTACAACACCTTCGCTTCGTGGATTCAAAGTGCCGCCGTTTGACGGAACTTCTTCCTGGTCGGCCTACAAAATCCAGTTCGAGGCCGTCATGGAGGTGACCGGCTGGAATAAAAGCCAAGCCATGACTGCACTTACCTTAGGCCTGCGTGACCAAGCCTTAACTGTGTTGGAAGCTCTCGGTAAGAAAGTGACCTACGAGCAGCTCCTTGAGGCATTGGGGGCGAGATATAGCGATGCTCACCTGGAACACGTCTTTCGTGCGCAGCTTAAAGATCGCGTGCAGCGCATCAACGAAAACCTGCAGCATTGGGCTCTAGAGGTGGAGAAGCTGGTGCAAAAAGCATACCGGTCTGTACCTACGCTCATTGAAGGGAACCTGGTGCAGACATTCATCGACGGCATTCGCGACCTTGAGGTCAGACCTGCTGTGAGGCTCGGGCACCACCAGACGCTTAAGGACGCCTTGGCCCATGCACTGGAGGTAGAAGCAGTGCGGCAGGGTCATCGTTCCCATCGCGTCGGGGAGATCGCAGCAGCTACAGTTCGTGACCGCAACAAAGCCCTAGGTGCTACGGCTGTGGGGAAAAGGGCCATCTACGATCCAGCTGCCCTAAGCGAACTGTAGAAAGGAAAGTTGATCGATCTCGAGAGGGTAGTGCAGCTAACGGGACAGCCTGGCGGTGGCAGCAACATCATTCCCCTCACGCTAGGGAGGTTGCAGCAGTTCGCGACCACAATAAAGGATACAGCCCTAGGTGCTATGGCTGTGGGGAAAGGGGCCATCTTCGATCCAGCTGCCCTAAGCGAACCCTAGAAAGGGAAGGTGAACGATCTCAGAAGGGAAGTGCAGCTAACCTCACCGCCCAGCAGCAGCCGGGATTCAACTTTACTATCAGACATCACAGCGGGAAATCTCATGGCAACGCAGATGCATTGTCAAGAAGACCTTATCCTGAAGATTGGAAACATTGTACTAGGCAAAAGAGTAAGGAAGTGGTATCCGTGAGGATGCTCAGGACAGAGCACCTCAGCAACGAGTGGAAGGATAGCCTACGACATGCACAGCAGGAAGATACGGACATCAAGCCGATTCTGGAATAGATGAAGGCCCGTGTTACCAAGCCTAAGTGGAGCGACGTCTCAGCGATGAGTTCGACCACTAGAGGCTATTGGGCCCAGTGGGACGGCTTGCTGATTCAGGATGGAGTCCTGTGCCGTAAATGGGACAGTGGTCGAGGAGACAACTGTCGTTTGCAAATGGTTGTCCCTAAGGCTAAAGTGCCGAATGTTCTAATGTTGTGCCATAATGGTCGTTCAAGAGTCCATCTGGGAGTTAAACGAACTCTGCTGAAGGTCCGAGAACAGTTTTACTGGGTCCATTATCGTGACGATGTCGAGGCTTGGTGTCGTACATGTACAAGTTGTGCGGCCGTGCGGGGACCTCAGACACGTAGTAGATTATTTCTAACCAAATATAGGTTACCAATGAGCCTCTTAGCACGTACCTTTACTGAGTCCAACGCTGATTATTGATAGGTAGCATTTTGCAACATCACTCCATATGGGACAGCAATACGCCATGAACGACCAGACTTGCACTTAATATAAGGTGAAAACCTACATTCTTGCAAGGATACCTAGTTTCCTGCTGTTTTGGCTCTGGAACGTAATGAATTGCCTATATTTGAGGTTTAGAGAAAATTCAACCTTTAACAACTGTAGGTGGTCTGTGTACTCCAGATATATTCCGAAAAGTGGGAATCAGGGTGAAAGATTTCGGAGGCATTCAATTTCACGAGATTGACATCGTCTCATTCGGAAACCTGCAGTAAGAAATTCACACGCTCAACAATAGCTTCTCTTTTGGATTAATTTTGAACTCGGTTGGTACCCCTTCACAACTGTGCTGTCATCTACATAACCATAGATGCATAGAAGAGATTTGCGGAGAGAACGATCCCATCAGGAACTCCGGTGTTTGTCGCAATAGGACTAGACGAGCAGTTATCAGTGACGACCTGGAGAGATTGTTTCTCCAGAAAGTCCTTCACCCAGTCAATCAGGCCAAGAGATAAGCCGTACGCTGGAAGCTTGGTTGGACTTGGCGACTTGGTTAAAATGTCTCACCTTGTAGATAACATCCATAGCTTTGTGATCCTAAGCATTTTCCCTGGATAAACACGCCATATGCTTGTGTTTTTCAGCAAATCACTTGTGTGAATTAATATGTGTAATGTGTGTGAATTAAATAACTGAGTCTAGTCAGTAAGTAACTTGGTCTATACTAATAGTTCTCAAATCAATATAGTAAGGTCCTTAAAAGATCATGCATGAACGACTGACCTCATTTTATAAAGAAAAATAATATCGTAAGGGGAGAACAATATGGATTTCGAAGGTAAAGATCAACCGCACATGCCTGTTACAACCTAATCAAAAACGTTTCGATGCATATGGACAGAAAATTTCCCGTAGCTACAGTTTAGTTCGATATGTCCAAAGCTTTCGATTCGTAAATAATAAAACACTCCTGTTAAAACTCGAATCATATGAAATGCGAGGACTTGCTAATGAGTGGATCAAAAGTTATTTTAGTGGTATAACCTTTAAAGTGTGTCGTACAAATTGAAGAATACAATCAATAATTCAATTCCTCAAGGGATATTGATATATGTATTTTGGGACCATTGCTTTCTAAACTCTACATTATTGATTTTCTTGAGTGTACTGCATATCCGGTAACTCTTTTTGCTGATGACATATCTATCGCGATACATTAAAAAAACAATATATATGTCCTCCAGAATGAATTTCGGCCACGGTGGCCTGCATCAACGGAGGCAGGCCATCGGCGCAGGACAGGATTATAGTGCCCACGCGTATGCGCAAGCACAGGTGCACTCTCTATTCCTTCACTCTCATAATCCGATGGGACGGTAAACCAACACGACGAGAGAGAGATCAGACGCAGGACCAACGGCTTTACGTGCTTTCCGAGGCACGGGGGTGAGACCCCGCCAACTTCCTGACTCCGTGCAACTACTGAGAATTTCTTGACAGAAAAACTCAATAATTAATTTTTTGGCCCGACCCGGGATTTGAACCCAGCACCTCATGATCAGCAGTCACACTACTACAACCACTAGACTAACGAGGTAGTCACGGAGATTAATAATGAAATCGCTAAAATAACTAACTGGATGGAAAGTAATAAGTTAAAAATGAATACAGATAAAACGAATTTTGTTCAAATTAGTAACAAAAATGCTGAAACCGCACAGTTATCTTTACGCCACCGCAATGAAACCATTGACAAATCTACATCTGCCACCTTTCTCGGTATAGTGATAGATTCTAAGCTGACTTGGCAATATCACGTTGATATGGTGTGTCAGAAAATAAACAGGCCAACTGCGTAAATCTTACAGAGCTTTATGCTCTGTAAGATTTACGCAGTTGGCCTGCCTTGAAGCAGCGCTAATGGCTTCTCATGGATATGTAGGGTCCATGTTAAGGTATGGGCAGATTTTGTGGGGAAATTAGACGGAAATGAATCGTGCCTTTATTTCACAAGAGAAATGTGTAAGATCTATGTGTGAAGTTGGGCAGTTACAATCCTATGTTTAACAACTGAGTATATTTGCATTACCATTTCCATATAATATTTTTGAAATTTAAATACTAGAGAAGAAAAATATGACTATTTTTATAAAAAACACGAAACAAGTACTGTCCAAAAGGGGTATCCATACAAGTTAAATGTTGCCTACAGCCTGTTTTAGTAGGAACCGCTGTAGGATCTGCATTAGATTGTTTAATTTACTTCCGAACTGTATCCATGTGTTGCTTTCACTGTTTTCAAGAAAATAATATTCAAAATTCTTATTGACAATTATTTTTATGATGTAAATGATTTTACAAAATTTGCCATGACGGACATCTTTAAATAATTACTAATAGTTTTAATAAATAATCATTAATATTTTTTAAATATTATTTGTTTGTTGTGTCATGTTGTTTCTGCAGAAGTAATATAAGTTAGACATTGTGGGTAGTTATGATTTTTGACATTGTTCCGTATGTATTATAAATTGACCATTTATGCCCCTGTATATTTTTAACTTTATCTTTTTTAAATACAGCCAACGTTTTCACTAATATGTTATGGTTTGGTAAGTACGGAGAGCAAGTGTAATTACTGGCTCTTAGGCGTATCGTCTTAGCCCTCAGAGAAGTCAAAGCATGCATCTTCTTCTTCATCAGTCCGTTAAAAATCACTGCTGGATGTTGTTCTCACCAGCTGTAGGGAGGATTTACCTTAATTATCATGCTTGGCCAGCGGATCGATGATCACAGTATCAAAAGTACCTTGACACTGCTCCCCGTCGCTTGTATTTTATTTCTATCTATGGGATACCGTAGGAACAATCTGTTTTACTGATTTAGCTTGCTTTTTTGATAGAACGCGTTTTCGAAGCTTGATCACCCTTGAATCCCTGAATATTAAGGCCCGAATTACCAGTTACAAAGTTCTCCGTAACTCATCATTCACCGTACGAAATCTACCAACATGAGGCAGCTATTTTCCGCAAATTTTTTGTGCGAATGTGATCTTTTCCTGGTCACGCTGACCCTGTTCCAGAAGCTTAATTAGCTACATCGTTGCTTATCTTATACAAAATTACCTACATTATTCATGACATTATTATTATGCCAATGGGTACTTTACTCTCGGGTCAAGTGAGAATTAAATTATTAAAAAGGTTATACCGTTCTTCAGTATTATAATGCGCGGTGTGCTTGTCCTATTTTGGGCAGTTATCCGCAAAACATACCAGCGTTGTTGTTATGCGGCTAAGAATATGTTCTTATTCTTACTAGTAATATTCGATAGATTACCTATTAGACAAGGAAACTTTTTATATATTTAATTACATTATCAAAAATGCGCAATGTTTATTTTATAATACAAAAAGCTAAATAATTAAATGTTATGTAAAAATAACAAACTATATTTAAAATCAACAAACAATTCCACATCATAGCTTCAGAAGGCAGTGTAAAGACATGATGTATCGAATAGTAAGTAAAGCGTCAACTTCAGAAGCATTTGTGGAAGTATTTATGCTTAGCTTTAATGTCGGTGTGGACAAATTACTAACATGCCGTTCCTTGCGACTTCACTTGCGTAGAATTCATTAAGATTTCAAGGAGTTTCAATTTTTTTTTGCGCAGATCCCTAACTCTTTTTTTAAAATAAAGTAAGCTTAAGTAACTCCTTGTAACATCAGCTATATGGCAGTGAGTGCCATTAAAATCGGTCTAGTCGTTTCGGAGATTAGCCGGAATAAACAGAAAGACAAACAGACAGACAGACAAAATTTTTGAATTTGTTAATTTGTTAAGCGACATTTGTGGGGCGATAGGCGGGGGACACGCTTCTTCATTGACGTAAAAATCACGCCACATAATTTAGCTTCCTCTGCCCCCCCCCCCCCTTTTAGTGCGTGCGGAAAGCAATGTGGGTAAGATGGAGGAAAGCACTGGCTAGATTACTAATCAACTAAACAAAATGCGAGAGTACCCGTTTTATCCGCACAACTAATAGGTACCGTTTATACTTTCATATGCATTTAGAAAAAGGGTGTTATTTTGACATTGCAAACAGACACTAAATTTATTTTTATATATATTTTAATTGTTTTTTACTTTCAAGTGGTTTACCAAATATTACAACTGTACAGTAACAACTAAAATGTTGTCTAAATAGGTATATTAAAATATTTAATACCCACTTTTTCAACCTTAAGGATTGATTTTGTCTTTTAATTTATATGGAAACACCACTGAAGTATATCATACCCACTTAAAATAGTATATATATATATATATATATATATATATATATATATATATATATATACATAGAAAACAATTACGTCAAATTTAAAACCTTTTCGAATATTTTTTTGAACTCTGTGAAAAATTTAGACCAAAGTCATACTTAACGTTATACAAATTCGAAACGATATGCACACATTGTTTCATCATGAACTTTTTAACGATAATTTCTGCATATGCAAAACGCATTATGGCAGAGAGTATTTTCTAAAAATTTTCTCATTCTATGTTCTATATTAAAAATCTTAAGTATTCAACAAGCTTTGAGAAAAAGTAAAGTGTCTGCGAATTTCAAAACTATTATGTAAGTATTTTATTCGATAATCCATTCATTACAGGTTTTCAAAAGTCCACTGCTGTACAAATAATGCTCACCCCATCCTATGACACTAACGGGTTGGTATAGGATGGTGTATATTCATACGCCACCACTACACGGTGATTTTTGAGAAACATAACAAAAATTTCAAAGAGGAAAGAGGACATGCAGTCGCCGCATAATCATTAGAACAAAGCGGTGCATTCTTCGTTGCTTTTATTTGCGCCAAAAACTCACATTTGCGTTTATGTTAATTAGTTGGTTAGATTAGCTGGCAATAACCTCCCTTGTCACTTCCATTCCCTTCCAGCACGGGTATGCCCGATGGGGGGCTAGATTGGTAGTCTTATTTTTTTCGTCCAATGGGAGGTGCGCTGGCCAAAAAAAAGTGGGCCAGCAGTTATCGTCGCTTGCGAAGTTGCAGCGCAATCTTGGCTGTGACAGCATCCTGTGGCAGTCGAACATAGAACTCCACAAACCTCCGTAGTGACCGCTTGCACAGTGAAACTTCTTTGTGCACTAGTGCAATACAATTCATCGTGGCGTTCAGTCAACCACAGTGCATACGACGTAGTTCCACCAGCCTCGAGGCCTCAGTAAGAGGCCGCTCACAGAACCACACCCGGTAAGTGCCTATCCCTTTAAATCTTGAACTGTTTTGTTGTTCTTTTTCCTTAGCAGCTCATGTTTTACGTCGTGCTGGCTAATGTAGTAAATTAAATTGTAGCAAATATATTTGTCCAGAGATCGCCACGTGCCGCGACCGCCATTTTATTTGGTTTATAACGAACTACTAAGATACAGTCAATCAATTGGTTTAACCCAGAATACCCTTTGTTATTCTTGCACCCAATCGTTTTTGGGGTCATTATTTCCGGCATCAAACCCGGGACCCTGTGGCCCAACCATTTTGTGTTCCTTCGCTCTAAATTTGAAAGGGCAATCTAGTTGCTTAACCATTTGTGGTCCAGCCGACCAGCTCCAATATACAGAAATAAGAGAACAGCAGTTATGATTGTAGTCAGGTACGAGAATCGTTTCGGTCTTCCTATTGAAAACAATAGCACAATCATTGTTCATTTTTATATTTAAAAAAAGGGTACGTTTCAATTTGACTGTATGTTTTTGTACGTGATATTTTACGCTAAATGTTCATCAGAGGTATATGGGACCATATAAATTAGGAAAAAAAATTTACCGCTAAGGGTAAAAATAGAGTATGAAATTTTTAATGTAACTATTTAAACGAAATATAAATTATTTCTTAGCCTTTCAAAATATCAAAAATTTAAATCCTAATTAAAAAAGCCGACTTCAAGGAATTAAAATAATACAATATTATCCACATACTTATAAGCTTTAGACGCCAGTGCTAAAACAGTGTATAGAAGTATTAAAACCCCGACTTACAAATGATGTTAAAATACTTTAACATTAAATTAGATAAATATATTTAGATTACAGATTATTAAAGTAATAATGATGAAGTGATTTTTGTAACAGCTTTGTATCGAAATATGAAATGCAGGATACATAAAATATTGTTTTGGTAGTAGGGATGTTGTAAATCGGTACAGTGTGATATTTGAGATCTCTTTTTAAGTATTTAAAATATTTATGCCCGAAGGCTGATTACCATAAATGAAGTGACGATGACGTGAATCTTTCATGTGGCTTTTTCTTTGGAAAAGGCAACATGAAGTATAAATGGTCAGCCGTGAGATGGTAACAAAAAATAATTAAAAAATAAAATAATAATGCTAAAGTAAGTGTATAGGCTGTACTAGATCTCTAATTCGTGCCAAATCAAAAAATATGTTTCGAACTATTTTATTTATGCTAACATAACGATCATGAAAAAGTGTGTCAGCAACCTACATGTGACAAAATAATAATAGAATGACCATCACAGGCTAACTTTTATGCAATGTCTCGCGTTTCTTTCACAACAAAACAATCTCATATGCTTAATAGGATCAGACGTTACTTGGCGGATATCCGTTACAATAAAGTAGTTAAAAATTATGATTTCTTATACTACACATTGAAATAATACTAGTTTTTACGGAATTTATCGCGTATCTTTAACTTTTTAAATACCCGACGTTTTTAGACCATCTTAACTCTATAAATTCTAAAATTCAGTTCACAATGGAGTTAGAGGCAAACAATTCCTTAGCTTTTCTAGATGTGTTGTAATTCGGTATCCTGATAACACCATGAGCCATACTGTGTATAGAAAAAGACCCATGCAGATAGATATTAAAACGGTGATTCTCACCACCATCCTTCACATTTAGCTACCGTGGGTAAATCTTTGTTTCAGCCGGCCACAGTCGAGCGTGTGCCTGCTGTACTGCCATATGTTAGAGGAGTCACTGACAAGATTGGCAACATCTTGAAGCGCGCTTCCATCAAAACATACTTCAAGCCGCTGAAGAAGATTGGCCAGTTTTTACCATCAGTCAAGTGTAATGTCCCTCTGCAAGATGCAGGAGTGTACAAGCTTGATTGTGAATGTGGTCTCTCCTACATAGGACAAACTAAAAGATCAATAAAAACCCGCGTTAAAGAACATATAGCTGATGTGAAGAATCGACGCTCCGGGAAGTCTGCAGTCTGTGAACACGTACGGGATCGCCCCCGTCACTACATCAGATTTGATAGACCGCAAATCCTCGCTAAAGAACACCGATTCCTTCCAAGGATGATTCGCGAGGCTATTGAAATCAAAAAAACATCCTAATTTCAAAAGAGAAGATGGCTGGGTGCTACCATCTGCTTGGGATCCTATAATAAATAAAATTAAATCCCAACCCAAGCATACAACTGCAAGACTTCAAGATACCATAAGTTCATATTGCATAGATCGGAACAAAAGTTAAATTTTAATCTATGGTAACCGCGGTTAACTATGACATATGGACGTTGAACATCTCAGTCCCGCCCGTGACCATGAGCGATGTAAAGCGTTCAAAACGTCGGGTATTTAAAAAGTTAAGTATACGCGATAAATTTCGTAAAAACTAGTATTATTTCAATAGTTAAACATTACTTCGCCCACATCCGAGCGGTTGCGTCAGAGTTGTATAAAAAGCAGCTGTTTTGGCTCGCAGCTCATTTTGTGGTCAGCCATCGCAGGAGTTTTTTTTAAAATAGTTTAAAACTATTAGTAAACTATATTAGTGTTTATTTATTCCCATTTCAGTATTTTTAAGTGACAAAACAATTTTAAAATAATTGATTTATCAAATACATTCTTAATTAGTGAATAAAAGATTTCCAAACAGATGAACATCTCTTTCACGAATTTTTCAATTAAATATCATCACGACTCTAGAGAAAAGTTGTTCAACAATGAAATTTCACTCAGTTGGTCGCAAGTTGATTGATATTCTAATTAACAACTTGTATAATAATTGCTGTGTTTGTTCCAAGAGTTCAGAATTCTGATTCAGTCTTGAAAACTTTTTACGGTGAATATTCAATTGTAAGTAAATATTTTCAAAACAGTAAATAATTTGCTTGAAAATTTTAGGTATCCAAGTTCAATTTTCTTTTTGTTCGTGCGATTTATTGAATAGAGTAACATCTAGTGTAGACTCGGGTATGTTATGCTACATTAAATGTCTTTGCTTGCGTGAAAGGTCCATATCCCTTAAAATGGTCAAGAAAGGTGATGACTGCCACATGTGCCACACTTGAGAACAGGTGATACTTGCGGGGGTTGGTCTGGTCTATTCGGGTCGAGTAAGCAATACATTTATAAGCTTTAATTTTGCTTTTTGTTGCATTATATTTACATTACTATTCATCTATACATTAGTAGTAAAATCCTAAAAACAAGTTGTTGTTTCGCAAGCACACTTATAATTTCTTACGTTTATTTAATTACTGTGTATTTACACAATAGTTTCTGAAGTTATACGCCCGATTCTCTATTTTTCAGTCTATTAAACAGCGCGACTAGTTTCAAAGTATACAAGTGATGCGCTTGCAGATAACAAATAGAAAGATTTAATTCACCATTACTCCCTTTTTTGAAAAATATTATTACACGAGCACACAGACCTGATTTTAAGTGGGTGCTTTGGTCCTACAGATGTGACCCCTGAGGAAGACGAAATGCCTCATTTCCTGTTAAAAGTGTCTCCAGTTCTCTACACTCACCACACCAACACAATATAATTTATCTACTATTGTACACTGGTATTCTGTTAGAGCGTGGTCCTTCCCTGTTTGACTTATTTGTGCTACAACCATAATATAGCTACAGCATGGCTCTGTAGCTATATTATGATTGCACTAAATAAAGCTTAACAAAATTTTTAAAATAAATTAAATATACAAACTCAATCCCTTTTTCTGCTTTAATATTACATACATTCCTTACGATATAATAAAATACTGTTTAAGTTTAAGTAGGCAATAGAGTTTAAGAAGCTGAGAATCCGTAAATACAATAAATACGTGGTGATAAATTATTTGAACGTAAAACTACGAAACTTGTCTTACCAACAAAATTTAAGAACATAAAATTCTTTGCTTCTAGGGACGCAGTGAAACTTATGGTAACATATGTGTCAATTAACTTTACATTAAAAGTAAAAACCGATTTCAAAGAACTAAAATGTACGAGCATAAAATAATTTAAAATTATTAAGTCGGTCCTAAAACATAATGTATATAGGATTGAAACCTGCACTTTAGAATGTGAAATTATTTAAGGATTTTACAAGTGTGAAGGCGGCTTTTGCTGTTTGTAAAAAAGTTTATTTTTACTGTGACATCAAAACATTCAAATAACATTAAAACATCTCATCCGCTATTATATTATATAGCTATTCTGCTCTGATGGTTAAACGAGTACGTGGTATACATCCACTAGTCCGCGCAACGGGTCGAATGGATTTGCCGACGCATGACATGCGTCCATTGGATCTAGATTTTTTATTTGGTATCGAGTGTTTTCTTGTCGTGAGTTGACGTATTCGGTCATGGAGATTGATGAAGTAATTATTATTTTTAGTTCCTTGATGGAAGATGAATAACTTAAAACTAAACATAGAATATGGATTTATGAAAAAAAAATGTAAGTACACAAACACTCATAAAAAACATAAACACTCACGCCTGTCACCCAGAGGGGCAGGCAGAGACTACAGACTTCCATTTGGCACGATCCTAACACACCTCTCTTGCCTCCTTCACATCCATACACCTACGCATACATGCTCGTCGGTTAAGGGTACTCCTAACTTGGCCCGTTTTCAATAAATCGCCAATTTGGTCGATAATTTTTCGACTAGGACGTCCCTTTCAGACTCTGCCATTCACTTCTGCACCATAAATTTTCTTTGTCACTCTTTCCTCATTAATCATGTAAAGGAGGTGAGAGAGGTGTGTCAGGATCGTGCCAAATGGAAGTCTGTAGTCTCTGCCTACCTCTCTGGGTGACAGGCGTGAGTGTTTATTTTTATGGATGTATTTAAGACTCCAAGTATAACTGTATGAATTTATTAGCCTATCGTAAGTTCAATATCAGTCTTTTTTCCTTACGTGATTCAATGTATATATGAGAACTTTTTTTTGCATTATGATACAAAATCAAAATATTTTTATTAACACTGAAGTTAGGTGATTGTACAATTGATGAAAGTGATGAAGGTATCGCTTGATACCACTTTCTTGCTCAGTTAAAAATCTTGGTCTCTATATTGATAGTACTCTGGGCTGGGAGGTTCATATCTCTGAAATATTTCGTAAAATCTCTGGAGCTTTAGGTTCTCTCTATCGCTAAAAATTTTCTACGTTTTGAAAATAAATTAATCCTAGAACAACTTATTATACTACCAATTATTGATTATCCAGATTTAAACTAACACCTTCTTAGCAAGCTAGAGCGCCTTATCAACAATATTATAAGATATTTTTTCAGTCTTCGTAAGTATGATCATATTTTTCATTATCAAACAAATTCATATCATACAATAATAAAATATCTCATATAAATAAAATAATCCACACATATACCGTTTAATGGTGTTCGTTCAATAATTCAAAGCAGTTAGACGAAATAGTTTTGTGCCCGTAGGGTGCTACTCGCAATTGTCGTTTGTTTTAACAAAACTATGGGTGACAAACGAATATATTCCGCCTGATTTTAGGAGGTTGCTGTGGACCATAGACACCTATATCTATCTTCTATTAAGTGTCATATCGTAGATTCGTTATCAATTCTTGGGATTTAAGTTGAATTAATTGCCTTGTTACCAGTTAAAAGTATCTTAAGTTTACCTACTCATCTAAGAAACATAGCAGCGTTAACCTGCTATCTTATGTTGGTATTCTGTATCACATTTGCGTGGTGCTTTCCCGGCCGGGCCGATGCATTCATGTTACAGGATTACTAAGTTGCGTCTTGGCTTTACCACGTACATTTGCAGTTTAAAAAAATTTACGTTAAGTTTTAACAGGTGCAATTGTAAGTAAAATCTCCAGTAGAATTTGTAATAGATTTTTTCAATATTGTTGACTTATAACAGTTTTAAACAACTGGTTACATTGCCTTGCTCATGTCAGAGGAGTAACGTAAGAATAATGATAGCAAAATGTGAAACATATTAGGCACTCGACATCACAGATGTTTTGAACGAGGTAGTATTAAACCTTGAAATACCATTGCTTATTCACTTTAAATCAGAAGTAAAGGAGGAAGATATTTTATTGTTTTGCTAAGATTAAGGTCGTGGTTTCTTGATCTTAATGTTATCTCAAAAACTTAAAATTCATATCACTGCTCATCGATACAAATCAAATATTTAATTTTATTCCATTGAATCAGTAAATAATAATATTGGCTTTAGGTATATGTGGTAGGATTTTTATTCTACCTACCAGGATCCGTCCGTGATAGCAATGGGCGGCTGCTGGAAGCAGTAAATACTGCCCCTGTTGGGTGTTAGTGTGGGGAGTGGGGCTCCGGTAGCTTTACGAATGGAGATCCTTGGACCTCCTTTATACGCTGATAGTTAGCACTGTAGAGTCTTAGCCTGTAAGAATGCAGGATAATTATAACGTCGCCCCCGCAGCAGTAGGTATTCATGAGAATTTCCCCACAATAAAAAGGAGTCCGTGTGGGTAGATACGACCCTCTTACCTATTTGAGCTGTTAAATAGCAATGCCTGCCTATATGGCATCCATATTACTCATCAGATGTGACAACGCATCTGCAGTCAGGAAGTTGGATGCAAATCTATATGGACTGCAGTATCAACTTACCATCAAATGGAAAGCAAGTTTATATACGTATTAAGTTTGTTTGTGTTAAATTTTTAATTTGCTTTAGGACGAACAAATTCAAATTTATTAAATTTACGTACTATAAATAATAAACTAGTATATTGCTATGTATATCAACGGTTTACATAATTTTATGATCAACTGCTCTCTCACAACGGCACCTTTATGATGTGGTTGACTTTAAAAAACACATTAAAGCAAAATGAGGTGCACGAACACTATAAAGGAAAGAATTTAAATTTTAATTAAAACGAGCAACTGCTTTTACGTAATGATTACTAACTTCGTATGTACTATGAAATAATAAAGACCCAAAGCAGTAAAACACAAGTGACTTCTTTGAAACCATCGTTACATACTTGCAGTTCAAATTAATTGTCGCACCAACAACTTAAATGATTCGGCTAAAACTATTTTTGTATTTTTATAGAATAAGGGTGACTAAGCCCTACATATATGGTAAATTGCTTTGTTATAGCGTAACAAAAGCCTATTTTAAGTATATTTTATATATCAGTAGGAGACACGCAACATTTTGTTAATTAATAGAACAAGGATGACAAACGTACACACAGTCCACCTGATAGTAAATGGATACTATGGCCTATAGACCACTCATTCCCGATTAAGAATCAAAATGCAGATGCGTTGTTATCCCTGAGGGCTAAGATGGAATGCATCGTTTCCACTAAAAACGGTCTACGGATGTCTTCAATCACCATACGAAACACAGCAGTATTAATATTATTTCACGCTGGTTTTCTGTGAGAGCGTGGTCCTTCAGCGGTCGAGTTAACCCATCGCGTGCTACAACCATAATATAGCTGCCGCGTGTTTCCAATACGTGTAAAAATGTATCATCTGTATGTGTATCCACCATACTGACCCTAGTCAAACCCTTTTCCATGTGGAAATGCCGTCGCATATCTACCTCGCAGAGATAAATAAAAACCAGGTTTGCAGGATTGTAGGACTCTCACAGCTTAAAACTCATTAATGTTTCACATTCGACACCTATCGGCACGGAACTGTACTTGATTACTACAGATGTAGTTAGTCATCATTACGTTTGCTACTCGCTTAACTATAACTTGATGTAGTCATTGCTTGTGTACTGTATACAAGCAGTAGCTCGTTTTAGTTTTAATGTAATTCTTTCCTTTATAGTGTTGGGTGCATCAGATTTTGCTTTAATGTATTTTTTAAAGAGTATCACATGAACGTGCCGTTGTGAGAGAGCAATGTATCATAAAATTTATTTAAGCCGTTGATTATATACATGTAACAAAAACCCTGTGGTACCCTAACGGAAATAATGTCTATACGCTTGGATACTGATTTTTTGTTTCTTCAAAAAACACATTTAAAAAAATTAACGAAAAAATGGTTTGCAAATTGTACGTGGTTTTACTCGTATTATCTCTGCATTGGCCGAGGAGTAAGAGGATTGTCAAAGACCCCGCATTACCGATACTCGTATGAGTTAGAGGAAATAAAAACACATACAATTAGCAAATTAATTTTTTTTTCTTTAAAATTATTTTTTTAAATGTTTTCTGAAAAAAAAAGTTATTGCTCTACGCTTGAATATTGATTCTGATAACGCACTTAACGAGAACTACAGGGTTTTTGTTACATGTTGTATATATATTATCAACTGTTCAAATATATATACTTTATTTATAATGTGGACTTTAATATGCTGTAATGGTAGATCCACGCTGCAGCTATAATATGGTTACAGCTGGAATGGGTCGGTCCGACCAAGGAAGTACCACGCTCTCACCAAATTCCTCACCAAATGCAGCTTGGTTTCGTACAAACTTTATAATACTGAGACTAAGACTTGCTGACGGAACTTAATGCTGCTATGTTTCGTATGATGAGTGTAAATTACCGCATACCCTTTATACTGGAAATGAGGCCTCTTATTCCTTAGGGGTGATAAACGCATGTGCATGTTGATTCGTCGTTTATAGGTCACATTATCCTCTTACCATCAGGTGGACTGTATGCATGTATGTCATCCTTATTCCGTAAAATAAAAAATGTTGCGTCTCTCCAACTAATATGTAAAATATACTTAAAATGGGCCTTTGTTACGCTATAGAAGAGCGATTTACCATATAGGGCTTTATAACCACTTACCATTCACTGGGATCATAGTCCAGCACTGGCTTTTTATAATTAAAAAATATATTCTGGAAAGATTTCAAACATTTGCAAGACCTACACAGAGTTAGGTTGATCGATTTTCCTACCCCAGACTGTTTGAAATGGAAGGTGACATTCATTTGTTCAACGGTTGTAGTAGACTTCGTTATAAAGAAAACATTTTATATTAAGCATATTATATTTTGTGCTTCTTACTAAGGAATATAATATAATAATAGGATGATTTTAGGGTATGAATAAATTGAGAGGCAATGACATAGGAAACTCTTTTGTTAAATGAATATTTAGTCGCTGAGGGATTAGTTACAAGCCTCGGCAATCGATCATTGCGAGACAAAGAAATGGATTGGCGTGGAATTTAGTAGCGTGATACCAGTGTGGAAGATAATATTGTAGTGAATAAAGTTTTTCTGATAGGTATATAATTTGACCTTTAATTTTTGAACCTTTTTATGTTTAATATATTGTCTACATTTAAGGAAAAATAGAACTATCGTATTTGTTACGACGTTTGATTTTCATGGAAACTACATACACTTCATATCCGTTGATAATGTTGCGTTTAGCAACTCGTACGTTGCAGCTATATTATAGTTACACACGAATGGATCTGCTCGGCTGGGAGTAAAACAATCTATTACAGAATACTAGTGTAAAATAACAGCTTAATTAATGCTGCTGTGTTTTGTATTTCGTATAGTGAGTGTTAAGAATCGAAGACCCGTTTTCTTGGAAACGAGGCATTCCATTTTAGTCCGCAGGGTTCACTCATCAGAATTTTGATTCTTAATCGAAAGCAGATATAGATGTCTATGTGTTGGAGCATGTATGTGTGAATTGTGTGAACGTCTGTCTCTTATTTTATAAAAAGGAAACCAACTCAAACTAAACTGAAGTGATTGCATATACGCATGCAGTTATTTTATATTTCCAACCTATATTCTAATTTTGCTCATTTTATGTTCTGGATCATTGGTAACATAAATAACAAAACATTTTTAATAATAAATTAACAAATAATGTTAAATTCTTCCTAAATTTAAGTGGGTACTGATAGCCATGGGAGCGTTGTATAGGAATATAAAGCCCAAAATTATGTTCCAGCACAAGTGCACTTTTGATTCCCCTTCAATCATGTTTATGACTACTAGACCAACGAGGCATTCATATAGGCGGCGAATGAATTATGTAACATCCTTGAAGTAAATGTTTCATTCTCGATTACCGTGCCATCGAATCTTGTTTAACCATACCAGTTTCTTTTTTTAAGAGAAAATGTTTTTCAAGAGAAAGCGGAAATTAATCGATCATCGTCATCATCATCATCATTACAGCCCTTCACAAGTATACTAAAAAGCACGGTCCCGAGCCACTTGCATCCATCGATTTCCTGCATGTCTTACCAGGTCGTCACTCTATCTAGTGGGGGGTCGCCCTACACTTCGCCCACCGGTACGAGGCTGCCACTCGAGAACCTTTCTTCCCCAACGGTTGTCGGTTCCTCGGGCCATATGACTGGTCCATTGCAACTTCAGCTTACTAATCCGTTGGGCTATGTCGGTCACTCTGGTTCTACTGCGGATATCCTCATTTCTAAGTTTATCACGCAGAGAAACTCCGAGCATAGCGCTCTCCATAGCTCGCTGAGCGACTTTTAGCGTCCTCATACGGCCAGCAGTGAAGGACCACGTCTCAGTTCCATATGTCATCACTGGCAACACGCACTGGTTGTAAAACTTAGTTTTCAGGTTTTGAGGTATACCTGACGAGAAGATGTGTCGTAATTTCCCGTACGCTGCCTAGTCGATTTCAATCCGTCAATTGACCTCTTGGTTGAAGTTAGACTTACCTAGTTGGACTGTTTGTCCCAGGTAAACGTACTCGTCAACAACTTCGAGCTTAGTGCTCCCAACAACTACCGGCATAGGTGTGACAAAGACATCAAACGTGATCCTCGTTGTTGGCACTATTGAGGTAATTGAGCATAGTGCTAAAGTCCTCCAGCGATTCTGCCATAAGCACTATATCGACGGTAAATCGAAGGTGAGTTATGTACTCGCCATTGATGTTAATACCGTATCTTTTCCAGTCCAGTAGGTTGAAAACGTCTTCCAACGCAGCTGTGAAAAGTTTTGGGGAAATAACGTCACCCTGTCTTACACCTCTTTGCAGTTGGATAGGTTTCGTACTCTGGTTCTGTACTCGGATAGTCATCGTAGCCCTACTGTACAAACACTTCAGCACTTCGATATACCGACAGTCAACTTGGCACCGCTGAAGAGACTGTAGCACCGCCCAAATTTCGATGGAATCAAAGGCTTTCTCATAGTCCACAAACGCCAGGCAAAGTGGCAGATTGTAGTTTTCGGACTTCTGTACAATTTGTCGAAGGGTATGTATGTGGTCCATGTTACTAAAGCCTTTTTAGAAACCGGCTAGTTCGGGAGGCTGGAAGTCGTCGAGTCTGCGTGCAAGACGATTCGTAATGACTGTCGAAAACAGCACGTAGACGCGGCTCAGAAGGGATATCGGTCTGTAATTCTTCAAGAGGGCGTTGTCACCTTTCTTGAAGAATAAGACCACCGCACTTCTACTCCACGCCTCCAGAGTAGTGCCACGATGGAGGACGGAATTAAAATGCCTCTGAAAGACTTCAAGTACCGATTTCCCACCCGCGTTCAGAAGCTCCGCTGTTGTTGCGGCTCATCCTCGCCAGGGGATCTGCCGTTTTTAAGGTGCTGAAGAGCCATTCTAATCTCGCTCACACTGATGTCCGGGATATCCTCGTAATAGTGTCGAATAAAACTTGCTCTTCGATCGTTACTCACATTTGCGTGTGGCTCCAACAATGATGTGTGCTCATAGAACCTCTCAATCTCACTCAGAATCTCAGGTGTCCCGGAAACGATGCTGTCACTCAGTTTTCAGCTTTGACACTGTGTTGGCTCTTACTGGCAGACAGATCTCTGGCAAAGACTTTGGGAGCCCTGGTTCCGCTCAATCGTTTCTTCATAACGAGCAGTATTAAATTTGCGTAAGTCTCGCCACACGCATTTGGAGATCTGTCCGTTCAGTTGCCTGTATGCTGTCAAATCTGTTGACGATTGCAGCTTCATCTCCCGTCTAACAACCATGAGATTAAGAGTGTGATCGGAGAGTTTTTGTGTTTTCTGCGGCCGGTCTTGCAGAACTTAGCTCCGACCGCATGAAAAGTTTCCACGAGCTTGTCATTCATATCGTCCGCTGCATTGCAATCTTCTAGGCAAAGCGGTTACTTAACTCGAGCTGACAGGTTTCGGGATTCTGGATTAGAGCACGAGCGGGACGAAGCATTGACTTCGTTAGACGAGACCTCTCCAACTTAACGTTTAGGTTCAGTGTGAACCGTTCGGTGATCGCTGCCAGTTTACACCCTTACGATCACTGAGACATCACTGAACAGTTGGCGTCTGGGCGTCATAATGAAGTCAATCTCATTCTTTGTCGAACCGTCCGGGCTCGACCATGTCCACTTCCTGTAGGGCCGCTTCTGGAAGAAAGAGTTCATCATAAAGAGTCCCTCTTTCTTCTTAAAGTCGGCCAGCTGCTGGCCCCTACGGTTCCGGTGCCCTACTCCAAATTTCCCTAACTTCAGCTCACCGCTTTCTTTTGCGCCTATTTTTGCGTTGAAGTCTCCCATCAACACCGTGCCGTGTAGTAGCGGTTGAGAATATCCACTACCCCATATCTTCCCATGGATGTCGTAAGAGGCGACAGAGGGAAACAGGCAGGAGATGGGCAGCAGCGTCTTCCTAATAACAACAATAATAAATAAAAAACTGCGGTTGCCATCCCGCTCGCCAAGCGTGGCAACTATGGCAAATATCCCCCCATGAGTAACGACGCAATCAAATAGCCCCCAGTCCCCGGCGGCCTGGCTATGGTGGCGACCATGATAACGGCGGGGCAGGGGGTGCTAAGGATCTCCGGTGGAGGTTCGGTTGCTACCTACGATGACTCGATCTGGCAACTTATAACGCACGCACCCTGAGGACTGACGAGAAGATACTATGGGTATGGATTAGTTCACACTAAGAAGAGACGCAATATGAGGCAGCTTACAATTTTTTAAATAGGGATACAAAATACAACTTTATTTACTGCACAAAAGGCTATGCATTTTATTGAGAGAAATCTAAACTGTCCCGTGGCGTCGCGCTGTGTATAGAGATACCTCGTGAAGTAGCACGAAACTGTGAAACGCTGCAAGACATCGTCGTAGGGACTTGCTTTACTAATACTATTAGGTATCGCGCTGCCATCGAATTAAAGATGCACCTCGTGACGTTTTGATGCGTCTCGCGGCGCAGTGCAGTTGTGCGAAATCACTGGCATCTACAAGCATCGTAGCATCGCGTCGCGTTTTCCAATGCGTCGATCATGTGGACTCATTCGAAATCCACATGGGCGAAACCTCTAGAAAAAGTTAGTATAATGTTAAGTTGTCACAACTAATAGAAATTGTTGCTGAATGTTTACGTTCTATTCAAACGAAAGCTCATTTTCTCACTTTAGCAGACTCTTATCTCAGGGGTACCTCGTTTAGAGCCCGGCCGGCATCAGAGGCATCTGAATAAAGTAAGTGGCGGAAATATGTGTCTCTGAGAGATAACTACATATATATATATATATATATATATATATATATATATATATATATATATATATATATATATATATTTGTATTATTTGCTGTAGACTTAGGGTATACCTACTGTACTACTTGGGATATATAGCCATTCGGCGAGAAAACGCAGCCAGCATTCTTGGCGCGATACCATGGCGAGTATATAATAATTTTAATTTCTGGTATTAGTTTTTCTCTATTATAGTTTTTAATATGGTTTGCAGTCGCAGTTCATTAAGTATATAATATTTCAGTTAATTACAATTTGATTTTAACCTACGGCTTTATATTGCTATCTGTATCACCGTGAACTTCCATTTTGTATTCTTCTTTCTTCTTTCTTATAAATTTGCTGATTAATAAGACATCGATGGCTTCTACCAAATAAAATATAAATTACATTGGTAAAATAATTACGCTAAATCGACTATATTGTACCCCATGCGAGTATATTGTGTAAGTACCTAAATGGCAAACAATCGAGTCATAGATTACCGACATAATCTAATACATCCCACTTAAGTTATTTTATGTCAGCCACAATAATACTATTTGATATTCATGTATGTCTCTCCGAAAAATATATATCTGTGTATAGTAATGCATTTATTTGTCATGCTATAGTTAATTTCATCTAGTTCATTTCATATAGTTCATTTAATTTCTCATAAGCACCTTGTGTTTTTTTTTTGTTCAATTAAATATGATCTGAATGGCACATGTGTAGTACCTTTTTTGTTTTTCTTTTTAAATATTTGCATTATTTTCTATTCTGTAAATGCTGGTAGGTAGTAAATTTAACTAAAAGGTTTAGTTAATAATTTTTATATTTTTATAGTTATTAGTATTTTTTTAATAATTTACAGTTGTTTGAACTTTTTTTTAAATATTTTTGTAACATGTCTTTTGGTGAAAGTGATCATATTCAAAGCTCCTCCTCTTTCTTTTCAGTATCTGATGTATTAAGTAATGACGACAGTTTTGAGAGCATTCCTCCATTAAAAGAGACCCTTGACTCCCATTTTTCTGAAGCTATCAAAAACTTCAATATAGTCCTATTCAATATAGTCATAAATGCACAGAGTATTCCGGCTCATTATCCCGATATGTTAGTTTTGAAAGTGATAATGTTCACGCAATTCTCGTTTCAGAGTCATGGTTAAAGCCATGTCTTCCTTCTATATCCTATTCCATTCCAGGATTCCAGTTAATAAGCAACGACCGAACTGCGCAAGGTGGTGGTGGTGTTGCCATTTACATTCGTGCTCATATTCCTTTTTCTATTGTTTGTTTATCATCTTAAAATTTCATTTCCACTAAAATCACGCTTGCACAGTCTTTGCTACTAGCTATCCTCGACTATGCTGACATTTGTTACCTTGATATCACCGAGGAGCAACTTAATAAACTTGAGCGACTCCAAAATCTCTGTATACGGTTCATATTTGGGCTTCGTAAATATGACCATGTCTCGGAATACCGCACTAAACTCATAAGGCTCCAATCCGTCTTCGTCGGAATACTCATATACTTTCTGCGCTCTACTGCGTCTTATTTAATGTATCTAGTCCTCCCTATCTGAAAGAACTTTTTAAATTTCTTAGCTCTTTTCGCGATTTTTCCTTACGGTCCAAAGAAAATCTTTCGCTCCAATGTCCTGTACACTCCTCGACATTTTATGATAAATCTTTTGCTGTTCTTGGAGCAAGACTCTGGAACTCCTTACCCCAGTCCATTAAAAGTGCTCAATCTTTAAATGTGTTCAAGAAACAAATTAAGGAACATTTGTCTCTTTAACTCCTCTCTCTCTTTCTCCTCTTAGTTATGGTCACTAATATACCTTAAGTATGTTGTCATTTTATAGTATATAAGTTGTATTTTTTGTCTAATTTAGTGCACCCTACCCATTAATCTTATTATTTTTATTAATTTCCTCTTCTGGGTTGTCTGGAAGAGATTGCTATGTAGCAATAAGACCGCTTTTTGTTTATCCCTCATTATTTGTTCATTATTTGTTATATTTATGTTTTGTTGGTGTACAATAAAGAGTATTGAATTGTATTAATTTATAATTAATTCCATTTCGATACTATTTTCTTATATTATACTAAGGTTTTTTGAAAGAAAATAAATAATTTGAGGAACCCAATGTTTGCTTACAACATTACTCCTTTCAGACCAAATTTCGTTCACGGCAGCTTCAATGCTGACTCCATATGCGCAGAAAAGGATCATAGTATTTATTTTCATAACGTATGTGCAGCAAACTTGCACACTGTTCACCTAATGGTAAGCAGATGCTGTGGCCTATATATGTCTTGTTATATATATATATATATATATATATATATATATATATATATATATATATATATATATATATATATATATATATATATATATATATATATATATATATATATATATATATATATATATATATATATATATATATATATATATATATATATATAATTTGTTCTATTACTATTTGTTTTTGTTTGAAAGAACCTTAAAATTTGAATAATTTCATTGCTTGAAGTAACAAAAAAATAAATAGGTAAAATGTGAAATTTCATTAAGTTACTAACACAAAACAATTGTATTTATAAAGAAAATTAAGAGAATATTTAAGAAATTTCTATCGAAAGCTAAAGAAAAAAATTTCTATCGAAATGAAGTTTTTACAAATAATTTACAAATTTATGTTCTCATTTTTTGAAGTGTTTCGAAAACAAAATTAAATAACAACACAGTAAAGCTAATTGGAGATTATAATAAAAAAAGATTAAATGCACGGTGTAGTAAATGATAACGTAACATGACGGCCGGCACTCGGAGAGATAGACAGAGACTACGGAAATCCATTTTGTACGCAATTTAACTACAAAACAAAATTAAATTAAATGTGCGAGAGAAGGATAAGTGTTGCGCAAGTTATCGCAAAATATATAAGATAACTTTGCCTTAACGCATGTAAATACACTTATAGCACTTTTTTTAAGAAATACGTATACAATCACATATAGGAGTATACAAAATAAAAGCCACACGACATAAATAAAAATAGGTAGTATTTATTAAAATTAATGACGTGTGTTAAAGTAGTGATGAAGAGATAAAGGAATGACTATTTAGAGAGGAAAAAAGTGCGTTTTGATAGGTCTTTTTAATTTTTCAAGAGATTACGTACGTCCAATACGAAGAGGTAAGGAATCCCAGGGCCGAATAGCTTAAATAAAAAGGATTCAGGATAGAAGGAGGTATTATAACGTAAATTTGGATTCCGCAATGTGGTCAAGTTTTTATTCCAAGTTTTGTATTCCAGCCCTTACGCTGGGCAACAATAAATTATTACAGGCTAATAAAATGTTTTGTTTGCAGAGTCACGTACATTTTTAAGGCGCTTTGCGTACAAGCGAAAAATATTTTACAGTATTCTTACCGAATGAAAGTTCTTAGATTATTATCAAACATTTGTATAAATAGAGGGAATCTACAATGCTTCATAAAGGGAGTCTATGTAGTTATCTCGCTTTTTATAACTTACATACATACATAAACACTCACTTCCATTTGGCACGATCCTGACACACCTCTTTCGCCTCCTTCACATCCATACACCTCCGCGTACATGCTCGTCGGTTAAGGGTACTCCTAATTTGGCCCGTTTTCAATGAATGATTGGCGCTGTGGCTTACACATTAAAGTAACAAGAAATTCAGTATGTGAGGCGCTAGATAAAATTCAACCAGCTAAAGACCTTTTGTTATTCTTTAACTTGATTTACAAAATTTTCTTAGTTTGTGGTTAATAAAACAAATAATTTGAATTGCTCTACCTGTAACAAGAAGATACTTTGCACTGAACGCTGCTTGGAATGTAAGAAGTGTCGCTCAAAATATCAAATTAAGTGCCTAAATTTAAAAAAGAAACATTTTACGGCAAATACTACTGAATATACATCAAAGTGGATGTGTCCATCTTGTAGTAATATACGAGAAACTATACATATTATATAGTACACCTCGTGGAGAAACTATTCAATTCGACCCGTGAAAATTCAAGCTGTTCATCAACAGGTTCCCAATTACTTTCGGCAAATGACGACAATCTCGTCACCATGGGCCATGTTAGTACTTCGTTGGATAAAAATATTAATAATTATTTATTGAATTTCGTGTAAAGTTTTAGAAAAGCATTTAAGAATGATCTCAAAACCTTGTTCAAGCAAAGAAGAACTCAGTGGTGCAGCAACTTAAAGACGACTTGACTGGTACCACTGACTTTATACGTGACGTAATGTCTTCCTTGAAGCAATAAATTGAAAAGAAGAGTAATATAATAAGACACGTATAATCTAAAACTCTTCCATTTTAAAAGAAGATTATTATTCTAACCAATCGCCTAACGTCTATCGAAAAAATATCCCGTAACAAAAATTTTGAAATTCATTTAGCACCAGAAAGTCGAACTGAAAATTCAACTGAAAACACTGCAACCAGTGTAAAACAGAAAATCTTCAAATAGACGATGAGACTATTCATTCTTGCCGTAGAGTTCCTAAATACGTCGTATCCTCCCATCACCCTCGAAATATTCTTGTAACCGTCATTAACCCACCCTTAAGGGTGTTCTCTCCGCATGTTATCATTATAATAAAACCAATAAAGATAATCCCTGGAATATATATATATATATATATATATATATATATATATATATATATATATATATATATATATATATATATATATATATATATATTCGTAAGGAAGACGCTGCCCGCATACACATTAGAAATATTAATATTATTATCTTTTTGTTGTCATATTTGTTTTATGGATTTGTAATTTTATTATTGAACAATGTTTATATATTGTCAAAATAATCGCTTTAGATCTAAAACAAAAGATTTTTGCTTTAATGTACTTAATAACGATTACGAAATTATCTGTCTAACTGAAACAAACAAGGCGCCCGGGATATCAATCTAATGTACGTAAATCGGAGTGCGGAAGAATCTTAATTGCCGTTAAAAAGATATAAATTTTATCCATCAAGCTGCTAGGAGCCGTGAACTAGAAGATTTATGGATCAACATATTGCCAAAAGCCACTTATGTTAAAATTATTAATATTTGTTTATGTTGTCTTCAACCAGGACTGCCTTTGGACTGCTTCGATAATTTTTTTACAAACTGTCAAAACGTAACTGTGGGATAACGAAATTCAGAAGAATTTCTATGTATAGCGGATTTCAATATACCTGACGTTCACTAATCTTCATCATCACTATATAATTACGAGTATATGATTCCTCTGCATTCGTCAGGTCAAATAGCTAATTGGCTTTGTGACACCCTTATAATATGTAACCTTGATAATTATAACAGTATATAAAAATTGCAATGGACGATTTTGAAAACTTAATATCTTCAGTTCGAACAGCATTCAAGATTATGAAATGGAGCCATTGAGCCACTTATAAATTCATAAAGATATTGATAGCATAATTCACGCATTTTATGCAGAGGTCAGGAATATTATTACATAACATACACCTATGACGAAAATTGACACAAACAATTGTTCATTATGATTCACATACATTTTCCATGTTACGCAACAAATGTACAAAACTTAATAGTAATGACTGTAAATATCGTTTCGTCTCTCGAATCTTCTTTGGGTGCTGATATAAAATTCTTATGGCGTTTTGTTAATAAATAAAACTAAAAAAATAATTATAATATCATTTCCGAAAAGATGAAAGATGGTAATCACTTCTCTTCCGATGAAAAAGAAATAGGTGAGCGTTTCTCTAATTATTTCAGTTTTGTCTTTGTAAATCCAGTGGAGCCTAGTTTATATTCTCACAATGAATTATTCAATCTTAGTAATTGTGTCTTAAGTGATATAGTGATCACACTAGAAGAAATTCAGCAAAAGATTGCGAAATTAGACCAAAGAGAAGGCCATAAACCAGATAGTCTTCCTCAATTATTGATTAAAAATTGCGGTAAGGAATTAAGTTACCCCTTATTGCATTTAATGAATTCATTAGGGCAGGCGCTTTTTCATTAGTATAGAAAGTAGGTATATATTTTTTTTGTTTTGTTTAGGTCTAAGGTCTAATTGCGAAAATTATTGACCCATTAGCATCTTGTCTTGCTGCGGTAAATTGTTTGAATCATTGGTGTATGATTCTCTTTATCGCCATATTCAACCATTCCTACCACTTTGATAACATAGGTTTATTAAGAACAAATCGACGTTCTCTAATTTCCTTGTGTACAATCACTATCTTTGCAGTGCTTTTGCCAAGAGAAAAAAGGTTGTTAGTATATATACCGATTTCTCGAAAGCATTTGATAAAGTTGATCATAATATTTTATGTATCAATATAAGTAGAGTATATTAAGGTGGAGTAAATCATGCCTCAACAGGAGGAGTCAGTTAGTTACTATAAAAGGTTTCAATCTTCACCCGCCTCTGAGATCAGGCGTGCCGTGCTACAACAGTTTGTATGCAGCTATTTACTGTTACCGATACCGACATTGATTCGTTAAATTTTTAGTCGAATTGAGATTCCATTCATGATAAGTGTGTTATCATTTAGCAATAAGAAATAAAGTCTTATTACTTACTTCCTTATTGATTCCCCTACCCTCCTTTCATTCGTCAAGATTAGTACTAAGTCATCGTCGCTATACTTTCCTAACACTTTCGCTTTGCAAGTTATTGTCAATATACGTGACCTTCGGAGCCTACAGGTCAATAGAAATAATACATTCTATTATAATCCTCCAAAGAATGTGTAGCCTCTACAATGACGTATCGAATAATAATAGTGAAAATATTTAATATAACAAAGTAAACAATTTCAAAAAATCCGTTTTAGATATCGTTTGTAAATAAAGCATTCAAGGCCTAAAATTTGAATATAAAGGTAAATAAACATTATTTTAATAAAGATTTAATTTTTTAAAATTTTCCACAACATAGGTTTATAAGTATGTGTGCAGATGTTCTGGAATACCATCAAAATTATAATTTTGCATTTATTATGTTCAATTGTTCACATTTTGGTATTATTCTATTTTGTGTACCTAAATGAATAAATAAATAAGTATATAAAATCCCTAATTTTATGCCCTTTATTGGAATGTCGACATCGTTTTTCGTTACACAAATAACTCATCAATTGTAGTGTTTATGAAATTAAAAAAGACTTAAAAGAAAAGAGAAGTTGATATTCAAACAGCTAGCTTATTTTGTTGTTCTTATTTTTGGATTCTCACTTTGCTTATACCTACTCTAAATGAAAAAAAAATTGTTTTATCGTTATACAATCAGGCCTATTTAATAAACGCACGCTACTGTATTTCGTATGGTGATTGTAGATAACCGGAGATGCTTCGTACTGATAAAAAGGGCATAAATCTTAGTCCTCACGCGTGACAACGCATCTACATCTTCATTAGTAATCAAGGGTAGATGTATATGTCTATGAGGTACAGCATCCTCTTAGTATCAGGTGGACTATCTGCTCGTTTTTCACTTTTATCCTATAAAAAATCCATAAGAAAATGTTTTTGTTTTCTAACTATCACGCAAATAGTGTGTTGGTAGGTCATAAAAATCTATCACCTCATTTCATCCCATGGGTGTTGTAAGAGTCGTCTTCAGGAAATGTCAGAAATCAGAAAGAAGAATCAGAATGTCTCCTTGAATACCTAAAATGGCATACAGGCTGTAATTATTCTGGCTCTACATATCCTTTGGACTGAAACACAGCAGTGCAGTCACTGCTTGTTGGCGGCAAAAGTTAAGAGTCAATAAAGCAGCGAAATTAAATTTTCATTTATATAAAAAAACTTCTGATTTCCTTCATAAAAATTTATCAGACTGGGTAGGATTAAGTAAATATTACTAAATTAGTCACACACAATAGCTTTGCCCTAGTTAAAGAGGGTAGGATCATTTGTTCCGTTCTAAGGATTGTATTCACTTACTAAGTTGTTAAGGGATTTGCTTGCTCGTCCTAAATAAACAAAATCATTTCACCGCTAACAAGAATGAAAAAGAAAAAGTTGCGAATAATTATTGGGCATATTATTGAAATTTAACAAAAAAATTATATTTATTTTTACGAGAGTTGCCTTTTACTTGTCTTAAAAAATCTTTTAGAAGAGAGATAAGACCTATGCCCATCCATGGCTGTAGGCGTTAAAAGAACGTAAAAAATCATGTCTATTATTAACCTGAAAATTTTCTAACGCGTCAAGTGATGTAAAATATCTTATAAAATTGCATATGTTTCTCTTATTTCGTTTCGCATAATTTATTTTCAAATAAAGCCAGGAAAAAAGTAATGTTACTTTGTTTATCATTTTCAGTAGACTTTTGGAGACGAAACGTGTTTTTCAATGGCTTAAAGGCCCAGAAGTCATGCCAAAATATATTAAAAAAGTGTTTTCCACGTTCCGTTTCAGACTACGAAAAACTTGTTCATATGTCATGTGGTTTATGAATGTTCAAAATAAATAATTTATTTTTTATAACTTATTAATTTATGATTAATATGCAGCACTAGTAACTACTAAAAGCTAGTGAATGTAGTTGTGAATCTTTTTCTTCGAATTAGTTTCGAAGTCGCGAAACAAAAATACAGTCGAAATAGTAGACTAAAAAAGGGAACCGGCTCCAAAACTCCAGCTAGGAAAGTGATGGCAACTGCTTTTTGGGATAGTCATGGAGTTATCTTAATCAACAAGTTTCAAAAAAGAAAATCATTACCGGAGGTACTACCCATCGTTACTTGACAACTGAAAGCAGAAATTGCGGGAAAATGGCTACATTTGCAAAAAAATCCTGTTTCACCATGGCAACGCAGCGTCTCACACCTAAGCGATCGCCATGGTGAAAATCCACAGATAGCGGTTTGAACTGCTTTATCATCCGCTTTACTCACCAGATCTAGCCTCAAGCGACTTCTTTTTTTTCTCATCTTGAAATTGTACTCGGATGACGGAGATTTTTGTCAAATGAGGAGTCAATCACCTTCGTGCACAAATATTTTTCACGGAAAAACGTTGACTTCAATTTAGATGGGCTCGAGGGATGGGAGCATTGCTGGGAGAGGAGTGTGGAGTTACAATGAGACAATGTAGAAAAATAAAAATAAATTTTAAGAAAAAATATCTTGTATCTTTGTTAGGTCGGAAACTTTTCAGATTCACTTATATAGATGACGAGTTAGTTATGATGTTAAGCTTGTGATATTCTTGAGTCCAGACTTTCTTAAACTTAGTACCCCTATTAAGTCTTTCTCATTCAAAGGAGGACTTCTATCTACTTAGAGACGAAAATAAGTTTATTTTTTTACTTTGATTAGTATGGTGAAAAAATAACAAATAAACAAAATAATACAACAAACAAAACCTACGGGATATACATATTCTCAGCACAAGCTTGTGATGGGCTCTAGTATATGTAATTGAGACAAAACGTAACGGTAACGGACTCAGCTATATTTTTTAAACTTTCTAACAAAACGATACTGGAGCAGTTTTTTTTAATTTACCATGCGAGAAAAAGAGATAGAATGTATTATACATTGCTTATTAAAAATAATTTTACTGAAATGGTAGTGTCAATATTTTATATTTCATAAAATAGGGTTTGCAGCTATCAATCGGCTCCAATTTATACATGTTCCCAATACATCGTTTTTATGCTTTGAAATGTAACTCCTTGTAAGTCCAATTGCCCCAGGAGATAATCCCATATCTTTGGTGTAATGAAACTAAGTCATGATACGTGTAAGGAGCGTATTAATGTTAAGCACTTGAACCAATAATTTGTACGGGGCATATGCCGAGCTAATTATTTTTTCATACGAATTTCAATGTTTTCTTTCCAATTCAACTTCTTGTCATTCGTCACCCGAGAAATTTGGAAGTGTTGACTTCTGCAATTATTTTATTATTATATTAGACCTTAATTTTTGCAATCAAATACGATACCCACTGAACCATATTGCGTCAGTATACATCCCAAATCAAAATATTTTTTAATTGGGTTCAGTTTTTTTCCAAGAGCTACGTACGCCGTTGAGTATTTTAATTATGCTCAGGTGTTGACTAGTAAAGGACTGTGATTATGGTGATGAAGTAAATACTGTCATTAATTTTGAATAAAGTTGTAAAAACAATCCAGTTTGAACAATAAACCCCCCCTTTAAAATAACTAAAGAACTGTAACATTCATTTTCATTTAAGAAACGTTTCAAAAATAATGAATTAAATCAAGGATTGTTCTACGTTGGCTTATTGACAGCAACAAAAAGGCTACAGACTAAAGTATGGGGTAAAAATACGGATTAATTTTAATAGTAGGAATGAAATTGAAATGCGGTTTCATAAAGCATAAATAAAGAAGAGTGATGAAATATAAATGACTGACGATAATTTCAATAAATATTTAAAAATTTACACATATTTTTTATATATTATACTTTTATGGTGTCAAATATAACGGGATAAAACGCACGATAAATTAAAATAATATAAGTGTGAAAAAAAATTCTGCAGTGTTTTTACGGGCTGATAATGATGGCGAAATATGCATCTCCTAAGCAGAGAATACATAAACATAAACACCCACGCCTATCACGCAGAGGGGTAGGCGGAGACTACAGACTTCCTTTTAGCATGATCCTGACATACATTTCTCGCCTCTTCCACTTCCATATACCTACGCATACATGCTCGTCGGTTAAGGCTACTATTCATTTGGCCCATTTTTAGTATATCGCCAATTTGATCCACAAACTTCCGCCTAGGACGTCCCTTTCCGACTCTTCCATTCACTTCTTCAACATATATTTGCTTTGTCAGTCTTTCCGAATTCATTCTTTCTACATGACCAAACCACCGAAGCATTCCTTTCTAAATCCTGGTCACCGCATCATCTTGCAAACCACACTCTTCTTTTATCACACAGTTTCTCACCCTGTCACTCAGATTCAGCCCTAACATACTCCTTAGCGACCCTATTTCTACTACATTTATTCTACTCTCGTGCTTCTTCTGCCACACCCAACTTTCGCTACCATACGTTAAAGTAGGGACTAATACAGCACTGTGAATTGCCATACGTGCATTTTTGACACATTCTGACTATTCACAATAGAGTGTATAGCCCCATTTACTTTATTCCCTGCATTCACTCGTCATTCAATATCCTTATCATATCTCCCATCCCTGCTGAATACACATCCCAAGTATACGAACTCATCCACTTGCTCAATTAACTCTCCTTCTATTCTTATTTCACGTACCGTTTTGCTTTCTTCTCTTTTAAAAACCATCACTTTCGTCTTACTTGCGTTCACTTTCATTCCCCTTTCTTTTAATGACCTGTTTATTAATGTAACCATCATTTGCAACTCGGCTGCCGACGACGCAAGTATGACTTGATCATCAGCGTACAAAAGGCATTTGATGGTTAACTCACCCATTCTTAACCCGCATTCTTCAACTTTCAAATTTTCCAAACAGCTGTTCATAAATAGGTTGAACAGCCACGGCGAAGCAACACAGCCCTGTCTGACACCTTTATGGATGCCAAACCAGTCCGAGTAGACCCCTTTGATTCTAACAGAAGCACTCGAGTCCATATACAGAGACTTTAATGCCTGTATCAAACCATCGCTCAACCTAAATGCGTTCAGCGTTTGCCATAACACATCCCTGTCCACTCTGTCATAAGCCTTTTCCAAGTCCACGAACGCACAAAAAACTTCTTGGTTTTTCGCCAAAAACTTCTCCGCGATCATGCGCATGGAAAAGACTTGATCTGTACACCCCATTCCCTTTCTAAATCCCGCTTGCACATCCCAAACTTTTTCATCAGTTTCTTTCATAACTCTTTCAATTAGTACCTTAGCATACAGTTTTCCCACAATGCTAAGAATGCTGATACCACGGTAGTTTTTACAGTCCTGCTGTGACCATTTTCCCTTATAAACTGGGACTATCATGGCTTTGCACCAGTCTCCCGGTACCAGCTTTAGTTCCCAACATAAATTAAACAAGGTGTACAGCAGGCCTGCCACCACGTCCTCTCCAGCCCTTAGCATTTCGAGTGAAACTCTATCATATCCGGCTGCCTTACCTACTTTAATGCTTTTCATTGCTTTCATTATTTCATCTATACTCATCTCCCTATCTGTTTCATCTTCTTTCGGAATTTCTATTTCATTTAGTTCACACTTCTCCTCACTCATAAATACACTTTAAAAATATTCCTTCCATCTCGTTAGACTCAACACTTCATCATTCAGGATACAGCCATTCTCATCTCGTATCGAATTCAATCTAGGCTGTTTTGAAAGTCCCCTGGTATTTATTACGAGTTTCTAGTACATTTTAATATTTGCCTGGAAGTTATCCGATATTCTTCTATCATTCTTATCCGTTCTTTCTTGCTTTTTCCTTTCAACTAATTCTTTTACTTTAAACGTTTAAACTCTGCCTTTTTTCTTTCATTCTCATCATTCTAACCGCTAGAATTACCAGCTTTGGTCGCCAGTAAACCTAGCCATGCTCTCTTCTTTGCTTCAACTTCCATACGTACCTCATCATCCCACCATAACGTATTGTCTTTTCTTTCATTCGTTCTCTTACTAACACCACATACTTCGGTAGCTGCATCCACTAAACCTTTCTTAACATTATGCCAAACATTCTCCAAGTCTAACTCATTCACACACAACTCATCCAAATTACTTATATTTTCTCTCAGTCTAAATTTGTACTTGTCTTTCACATATTCATCTTGGAACCTCTCAATTCTTAAACGCTGTAACGCAGTGGTAGATACAGATCTCCTACGCCGCCAACGTCTGAATAAACCCCTAATTCGGCATAAGACCAGTTAGTGGTCCGTCCCTACGTTGGACCCCCGGTAAACCCTTGTATCCACCACTGCGCTCCTCATTCTTTCATCTACAGTCATGAAATCTATCATGCTTCTATCATCACCTCTTTCCCAAGTATACATGTAAATCTTCTTATGACGAAAGAAAGTGTTCGTCACAAAAAGATTCCTTTCCACACATACGGTGAGGAGTCTTTCACCATTCTCATTAATAATTTCACCACCAAACGTTCCCAGTATCCTTTCATAGCCAAGCCTCCTCACTCCAACCCTTTCATTAAAATCTCCTAACATATCAATATTTTCATTTTCCTTACATTTCATTAACACCATCCTTACCATCTCCCAAAACTGCTCTTGGATACAAGTGGGCTTAGACATGTCTGGGGCGTAGACCCCTAGAACAAACAACTTCTTTAGGCCCACTTTTATTCGTATCCTTAGCAGTCTCGGGCTTACACATTCATACTCCTTCACACATTGACCCATTCTTTCTGAAAGGATGATACCGACTCCCTGGCATGCTCGCTCGGTCTCGTCTACACCGGACCAGTAAGCGGTATATATGCCATGTGTAGTGACATCCTTTCCCTTCCGCTTCGTCTCATTTACACATAACACATCTATTTCTCTATCATACATCATATCGCATACTTCATCCATCTTATCATTCATTGCTCCACATACATTCAGCGTAGCTAGACGGGCCTCCGCAATCCTCTTTTCGCCCCTCCGGGAGACAGAACGTTTAACGCAGAAATTAGTAAATAGTAAGTAGCTTAATATACTTCTCTGTTGGCCGTGTTTGGAATGAAATAATTACTCCAACGCTGCGCTCAAATATTTCGTTACTTGGACATGCAACGTCTGGACAGGAGTAGAGTTTTATGCAATGTCACTTTGTAAGATAGAGAGACTATAATGACATGGAGGCATGCCAAGCGTGGTAACATTATTTTATTATTAACTATTAATGTGTTTTTAATTTAAAAAAATCTTTTACTCTGTTACACTAGGATTTTTCCTGTATCCTGGGGACAGTTTACATACATAAATTTCAAAAGCTTAAACATCCAGACCATTAACAAGTGTTTGCAGGCCGACAAATACTTGTTCCGTGCGGGAATTGAACTGAGATCCTATAGCGCTGCAACTTATTTCTAAGCCACTGCATCATGGAGTGTTTATGACTAATATCATCATATTTAGAGTTAGAACTTTAAAAAAAATTCATAACATATCATAAAAGCGTGGCTATAAATCTTTTCTTCTTTCTGGGTTTTCCATCCACGAAACCTCCTATTCTTCTAAATTCTTAGATTAGCGATAAGGAAGTAGAAAACCTTTTCCTTTATATGTTACGAAAACAATTATGGTAAAAATTAAAAATCTAGTAAGCTGGTAGAGCTCCCTTGAGTCAATAAGGTTGAAGAGGAATTCTTCCTTAGGTATCAGTGGTGACAACATATTTGAAGACTTATCTCTTTATAGTTGGCTGCATTTTGTCCATTGAATGCACTATTCACATACTATTAAATGGAATATAAACTTGTTTGCTACAAAAAAATACTTTAACTGGTAAAGTGCGAATCAAACATCCACATCAGGTGAAGTATTTTTCTTCTTGGACTTCTAAAATTGCAACACTATTACAACTACTCATACTTTAGTTCTTTATATAAAACGAAAACCGCTTTTTAATTTAATTTATATTCTTATACGGAATTTTTATCTTTTTGCTTATATTTATTTACAAACATTCTATCGCATTTAAGCAATCAACGTTTAAGACTAATAATTTACGCTGGTATGCGCCCTTGAGTGGGTTAGGCAATCACGCTGCACCCATATTGGATACCTACAGTGTGGCTCTACTAAGTGCATACGAATTAATAAGTACAGTACATATTATTAGTACGTAAATTACAATAGGAAATCAATCGATTATTTTAAAAGCCTCCCCATCCTGCCCTTTTTTGAGAAAGAGGCCCGCTTTTTTGATTATTAAATTTTTCATACCACGTTTATGTTTTTAGTAGTAGTATCATTATGTAAGATTACACCAATATTTGAAATGGCGCTTTAAATAAATAAATAAAGAAAGAAAGTACCAATTATTTGATACACTGATTTTACACACATTTCAAAAAATATACAAAACCAGGGGGAAATAAAATATGCAGTATAAGACTGCTTGCGCATTAAAATAAAAGCGGAGAAAAAAGTATTAAAATGTGACATTAAATAGGTTTTCAACTCAGTATAATGCTGCAAAGGTAGCGGATTTTAGTTTGAGTCTTGTTGCTAGTTATTTATGCCTAACAGTCCCGTATTTTGACCCACAGTCTAGCGTGAGCAGTGACGGGTAACGGCTGGCGTTCGCCACACGGCTACACTGACAAGTCGATGTTTGATTTTCCAAATACGAGTAACGTAGTTATTTATTATTAATTACGAGTTAGAAAACAGAACATGCTTCATCGCGATTATAGAAATCCAAAAAATTGACCACAGTTTTGCTAAAAAAGAAGATAACGCCAAACGTGAAAAGGGTTTAGCTTTGTTAGAAGAAAAAACGTTCCAATTTCCGTTCCAGAAAGGAATAAATGGTAAAATGAAAATACGAAACGGTGGGAAATGACCGAATAAATTCACAAAACCAATTGAATAGAGGAGAGGTACATGGTCCCTCTTTCAAATTTCATTGTACATTTGTGAATTTTCACGTGTCCTTCCTAATAAATAAATATCATAAATTAACTAAATGTCCATAAATGTTAAGAGATTATCATGCACACGAAAAATATGTAAGTATCAAATTGATCTGTCGTGGTCGAAAAAATAGGTAAAAAGTACGTTAAGAGTTACGTCAATTCTCAAAATAGCGAATCTCTGCTTGCACAACCTAAGCCTCTCCAGCTTCATTAAGTTGAAGAGTCTTGTCCTGTTGAAGGCCTTAAGATTTAGTTTTGACTTGTATAGTACAATAAACTAAAATTACCCATATTGCCTGTCACATCTATGCCTGATTTAAAATAGAGCGTCAAAACAAAGAGCGACTTCTAGTTAAGAAGACTAGTTGTATGTGATGCTCACCAAATGAATATTGAATAGCGCGTAAATACTCTTAACATAAACATTGAAAAGTAAAATTACAACATATATATTCCCACTGTTGGGCACAAGCCTCCTCTTACTTCTAAGAGGGCTGTGGAGTAATTAGTGCACCGCTCATCTTCAAGCGTGTTGGAACAATATCAAGCATTTAATTAAAAAAAATATTTGCTTTCATGTACTTTTACTTAAAAGTTGCCAATACACAAACAACAAATATTCAACTAACTTTCATGTAAATAAAAGTTTGAACATCGGCAAATAAAAACTGTTCTCAGTTATATATATATATATATATATATATATATATATATATATATATATATATATATATATATATATATATATATATATATATATAATTTGCCTATACTTTTAAACGAGCAATTCTTGTATATATATATACATATATATTCAAGTTCCCTTCTTTTGTGAGAAAATCAATTATTTCAAGCCCCTTTTTAGTATTTTTAAAAAAAAAACGAAAATTTTAATAAAACTAATTGCACTCATGATTTTTTATTCAAATAACCAGTTCAGTTTTTTCTATTCTGTCAATAAGATCAAAAAATATTATTTATGTTTCATCAGTATGTAATTTATAAATGTAATATCAAAAAAAAAAACCGAGCAAAGCTCGGTCATCCGGGTACTAATATAAATAATAAAAGGAAATAATTTAATTATGGAAATGTAATTTATTCAATTGTAACTGTAATATTTGTATACCTAAGGTTTGAATTCAGCGAACATATTTTTTTAAAAGATCTATTCTAATTACCTGTATACACAAATAAAATTAATTTGAACTTGAATTATCTGCGAATGTGAATAAGTCTACTAAATGTACTGAACGAAAGTTGTGAACTTTCTTAGAAGCCACCACATATCTACCAAATAATTTGCTTGTCAAATATTCGTAGATGTATCGACGGAAATGGAAGGAAAATTTAGATTGAAAGCTGAATGGTAAGCCTTTATTGTACAAAACTTAAGTGACAAACGAACTAACAGCTTAACTGATGATAAGTGAGTAGCCACTAACCGTCAGGTAGGTAGTAGGTCCATGCACACCTGCAGCTTGCATCAAACAAAGAAGGCTGCCGATGCGTTGTCCCCTTAGAGGACCAAGGTCAAATTCCTCAAACCGTGTAATTATTCTGGCTCTCTGTATCCTTTAGCCAGCTTTACATAAGTGTAAGCATTGATCTTCGACGCCAAAAGTAAGTAAGTTGGTCCCTACCGAGTGGAACTCCTACCCAGAAAAAAATCCTATCACCTAGTAATTAAAAATAATACAATTTGTCTTAGTAGAATAATTTGCGCGATGGTCTTTTAACACTTATGCATTTTCCATTCATTTCCGTAATCATTTTATTAAGAAAGAAAATGATGTAGAAATTCATAAACATAAAAGCAAATGTGTGCTAAAGTCACCAAAGTAGGCATTCAAGGTGAATAACGAGATAATGCAAATGCTAAGTAACTACTGCACGGGATGATATTGGATAGTAGATATTCATACGCCGAGTAGTAGCGGTGTAAGAATATTTACTACCCCATTTTATCCCGCGAGTTTTAGATGAGGTTACAGGGGGAATCAAATATGGAGATGAGAAGCATCGTCTTTTTAATAACCACTACAAATAAAAGACTACGGTAGCCAGCTCGCTCGCCATACGTGGCAACTATGGCAAGTATTCCCCTTATGGACTAGTCTATGGGGGAGGATTTAATTCAGCAGAGATCTGTAATAGGCTGTAATAATAACGGTAAGTAGCTACTACAGTCCATAAATATTTGCATTCAACTTTAAACAATCAAGGCCACAGATGCACTGTCACATCTTCTGAATAAAAAAATACCTCACAGCCTGTGCTAATGTGTAATTATACTGGCTATCTATTACCTCCTTGTCGGAATACAACAGTGCGCGCACTGTTACTATGTACCTGTATATTATTGTTTATGTTATTTATATACAAAGTATAAGCCGAAATGATAATATACTATAAATTTGTATACTCCCACAAAGATGTAAATAAAACACAACAAATCATTCTAACAAGTTTTAATGTCACTGACAAGAAATAATCCAAACTCATTTTTGACAATTTGCTGAAAATTTATTCAAAAGGCAGAGTTTCTAGAAAGTTACGCATAACTTATTTCTTATAACTTTGTCAAACTAATTTCCCTCGTTATGATGCGATAGCCCCTGGTTTTATAGGCTTTCAAAAAATCTTTAATAACTTGTGAAGGCGGCGATGATAACAGAAAATAAAATGGAAAATGTTTATTATATTTTAGTATATACATATAATAAATTTTTGTAATATATTGTCCAGAATTTTATACTGATGCAAATAATTACTAGCTACACTATACTCTTTACTATAATATACATTTTTGGAATTCGGTGAAAAGTTTAGAGCAAACTAATATTTAAAGTTATAAATATTGAAAACGATATACATGCATACACACATTGTTGCATCATTAATTCTTTATTGATAATTGCCGATATGTAAAACACATTATTGTAGAGTGTATTTCTAAAAGCTTTCTCATTCTATGTTTCATAGTAAAAAAAAAATCTTATGTATTCAACATGTTTTGAAATAATAGCATACATTTCCCCATAGAAAAATTCCATATGACTACGGACATATGATAATGAAATAACAGAAATGAACTAATCTATCAGAATCGACATATAGTAAGATCTCTAATCTTCTTTACAGCATAAGTTGTAGAGTTTAGTCTGCTTGCTAGCTGAGATATAAGAGGGTCCATTGAAGCTTCGCGTGTACTGCAATTCCGAGAAAAACAATGGATTCAACAAGGCTCAGCTTCTCCCCATTTAAAAGCATGCATGTTATATGTTTAACATACCTGTTTAACATTAAATGTGGTGAATTTATCATATTTCATTTTATTACTGTTTAACACGTTCATTGCCACGCCAAAATATTGGACTTAGATGGATGGTCAAAATTTAAAATACCGTTTATAGGTAACAGCAACGCGGACTCTTATATGCCCTAAAAACAATTTCAGGATCAGAGCAGGTTTGTGTCTAGCATAAGGTCGTGTAATTATATACACACATATATATATATATATATATATATATATATATATATATATATATATATATATATATATATATACGTATATTATAATCAAGCGAGATCGCGTGATCAACCATACAGGACACATTTATACATAAATGTGGGCAATCCACATGACCGATAACGTGAATTCCAAGAAAATAATTAGCAATTAGATATAAAAATGTTAATAAATCATCCAAAATGTATATGTTATAAATTTTTACCACAAAACGTCCCAAATTAATAGCACATGTAGTTCATTTGTCATTTGAAAATCTTCATTTGAAAATCTTTCATTGAACTAGAGTCGGTAGTCCAACGTGTCGTAGGATCAGCTCTAGATCCTTGCTGAAGCTCGGTGCTTGGCTCTGCTTGGTAAGATTGACGCTGCGACTGAATGAATAGCACGGTTGGTGTCATCCGTGGTGTCTAAACAGGCTGAGGTTGTATTTGAGTACCACCTTCATCAGCTATGTAGTCTATATCATCCACATCTATACCTGCCTAAACATCTTCTTCCGACTCCTAATATTTCTTCCATTTCCGCACTTTTTAGTCGTTTTCTTGGAGATATTCGCGATGATCTGAGTATTGTCGATCATTTTAACTTTCTTCGTCTGTCAGTCATTATTTAAAAAAATATTTCCAAAACAGAAGCCAAAATACCGAAAAAACAATAAATAATACAAACAAAAAGAAATTACCCCGTGCGGTTTCCACGCTCACAACTTGAAACTTCATTTTCTTCAAGATCGGCCAAAATAAATACCACAAGCCAATAAGCTACGGCCACCATTATATAGCTTATGAATTATTGTAAGGGTTCATCACGTGAAGTCGCGTGATCCGGAACAACTGCTCTCATTAATAACAACTGTTTGGGGTCTGTTGTTTATATATGATATAATAAGTTGAGTGCTATATTTTTACACCATAATGGTGTTGTTTCGTAAATAATTTCTCATGGTAAACGCAGTTGATAGCCTTGAAAAGATCACAAATTATAACCAAAGCATTCTCTGAATTCTCACACGCACAGAAAATATTTTCGATCAGCTCAACACGGGCGTCAGTTGAGCCTTGCAAAATCTAACTGATTTTTATGGGGTAGTATAATAACATTAAAAAATAACATAATCTAGAACAATGTTTTTTTTTCAAAAAAATTAAAGTGTATTGTAAAGAAATAGGTATAAAATTAGTGGGGTCTAATATACTGCCAGATTTATATAAAGGTATTACTTTACTATGTTTCATTAAACCAGGAAAAACACCAATTTCGATGTTAGTATTGAAAATAATAGTAATTTGGGGTTCTTGATCATCTATTGTAGACGCAATGATTTTAACTGTCCAAATCCAAATCCCCATAAATCTGCTGTTTTCACAATGTAAATAGTTTTGAAATATATTACAATAACTCTTGATAATTTTTTATAAAATGAAAATCATTTTTTAACAGACATTTACATTTGGTTTCAGTAAGGACTCGGTAACAAAAGGGGAGGAATTCAGTGACTTATTAGTTACGATCATAATGTTCTAAAAATGTGTTTCAAAAACTGTTGCAACATCTTGATCTAATTTTGTTAAATTATTATTAAAACTTCGAAAATTTAGTTGTGTATTTTCGTCTTGACAGTTTCGCTATTGATTATACTCCAAGTGTTTTTAATTTTATTAGAGGCATTAATTTTGTTTCTTAAATGTAAAGACTTGGCTGTGGAATACTCCGATTTAAATATTTTGGAATATTATTTAACATATTTTCCAAATGAAACATTGTGATTATATGATCCTCAATTGTAAAGGTCATATAACTTTTGTATACCCTATGCATTCCTACTGTCGCTTACTCATTTAAACAATTTTCAATTATCTTATTAAATTCACTTATAATTTTCAATAGATAAACATATAATTAGTATTATTTACATTCACAAGGATTTCAGTCACTTTGGACACGTAGTTATATGACAGTCGTTTAAGTGAGTCGATGTTAGTGTGTTTCTAAAAAAGGAAATAATTAAGTATCGAGCTGTCATAAAATTTTTGTTTTTGAAAGGTAATACACATACTAAAATTAAAAATGAGTTAGACTATGTGTATGTAGACCCTGCAGTATCATTTATCATAGTGAAAATTTAGGTCGCTGTACTTAAACGTGGTGGTGAGAGCTTGGAAGACGATGAACATTCGGAACGTCTAAAACTTGAAACTACTGATGATAACGTCGCTAAAACTCATCAAATGGTGCTAGACGATCGCCAAATTAAAGTGAAGGAGATAGCAGAGGCTATAAATATCATGCTTGTCACATATTAAATCAAGATTTAGGCCTGAAAAAGTTATCAACGCGTTGTATGCCGCGTTTTTTCACAAAGAAAGAACATTTTCAACGCGATGTTGGCGCAGGTTAGACGCAATACATCCAAGTTTTGGTGATTAAATACAGATACACTTGGATAAACAGTCATAAGCCCGAATCAAAGCTACAGTCGAAACAGTGGCTTACAAAAGGTAAGGAAAAGTACCAGTTCCATAAAAAAGCTAAATCTGTTTTTTTTAGCTAGGAAAGTGATGTTGATTGTTTTTTGAGTTAGTCATGGATTTATCTTCATTAATGCCCCTACCGCCATTTAATGTTGGGTAGTAGAGCGAAGACAGCTTTCTAGAAAATGCCATGCTAGAACTTTCCATCTCCAGCACAATCTAGTATCGAGTGGCAGAACTAGAAGAGAGCTTTCTACACTCAGTCGGTTAGGACCGGTATGTGTTTCAGTGGAAAAGGTCCTATATAAAGGCGTTAAGAACCGTGACCGGGTCAGTATTGAATTGGCAAAACAAGCGAATATTTTAGAGCGAAATAAAGTGAACCAAAGTGTTAAGTGTGATTAATTATATATATATATAGATATAGATAATTAAAGTTTCAATTTTGGTAATACAGCCAGCAGTTTTTAATTGTCACTAACCCCAAGTTTGTAACAATACGATCATTATTTGACAAATTGTAGGCAAAAATTGTCGAAAAACGGCTACATTGGCAGAAAAAGTAAAACCCGATTTTCCATGAAAACACGCTGTCTCACACCTCAGCAGTGATCAAGGCAAAATCTTCGAATTACGATTTCAACTGCTTGACCATCTACCTTACTCTCCAGATTTAGCCCTAAGTAACTATTATGTTTCCTCATCTAAAAATTGGGCTCACAGGACAAAGAATTTCGTCGGATGAGGAGGCAATCACATTCGTGGACAATTATTTTGCGGAGAAAAACGTAGAATAAATTTGCATGGGTTAGAGAGATGGCAGTATCGCTGGCAGAAGTGTGTAGAGTAACAAACAAACAATGTAGAAAAATAAAAATAAATTTTAAGAGAGAATGTCTCGTATCTTTGTTAGGTCGGAAAATTTTCAGACCACCAACGTAAATGACGACCTAATGAGAAATTCAGAAAGTCGATGGATGCAGGTGATTCAGGACTGTGGTTCGTGGCATTTCTGGTAGAGACATTTTTCAGCAGTAGAAACATTTGTCAGAATTTGGACCAAAGTTTTAATCATAATATTTTAATCGTAGATTTTTCATGGGAATTTAAATACTACATGCTACGTGGTACTCACCACGTGGTAGAGCCATGCTGCAGGTATATTAGTAGTATGGTCGGCTCGACCGGGGAAGGACAACGCTCTTACAGAATACCAACGTAAAATAGTAGCTTAATGCTGCTGCAATTCGTATGGTGAGTGTAGAGAACCGAAGACCTTTTTTACTGGAATCGAGGCATTTCATCTTAGTCCTCAGGGGTGAAAATGCATTTGCATTTTGATCCGTAATTTGGGATAAATGTGGAAGTCCGTGGCCCAGAGCATGCACATACCATCAGGTGGACTGTGTGCTAATTTGTCACTCAATTTAAAAAAAAAACATATGGGTCATAATTGCTTTTTAACGAAGTATGTCAAAAATTTTTTTTAGAATTAATAGGTAAGGTTATAGAACTTTTATTAAAATGATGATATGTTTTAGTATTGAAAAATTATTGCTGAAATTTATCAGTGTTAGCAGCACGTATACAATACATATATTACGCTTTTGAACGTATTACCCGTATCTCTTTTGTTGCATTTTGTGCTTACATCACGTTTGTATAAAAAGTTTAGCCACCTATACGGTTTTTGTCTGTTTTAAAGGAGCACTCACAGCTTTAGAAAATCAAAATTAAGCATTGTTACAATATACTGTCAACTTGGTGGTGCCAGCAGAAGATTAGTATTTTGCTGCAGTGTAGCGGGACAAGGGTTTGATTCTCACTCGGATGAAATGTTTGCATTGCCTATAAATTTTGATTTCTGTTTGGGGACGATACAAGAGAAAGGTTTTAAAGGTTTTGTGAGTCTACCCCTCTGTCTAAATCTTTTTTCGACGGAATAATATTTAGTTTAAGTCTCGAAGTATTGCTATATGAATTTGTTTATATCGTAATGTCTATATAAACTGTCTTTTTTCTTACGTGATTCAACGTATATACGTAGGCTTTTGTTGTGTGATACGAAATCAAAACATTTTTATTGAGACTGGAGTGAGATGTTTGATCAAATTATGAAAGTAGTGAAAGTATTGCTTAATACCATTCTTGTTGTGTTAAAAATCTTAGTCTCGATATTGATAATACTCTGAGCTGGGGGGTCTTAGTCTCTGAAACATGTAGTAAAGTCTCTGAAGCTTTACGTTCTCTCTATCGTTTTAACAACTTTTTTCCGACTTCAGACTAAACCTATGCTAGTTCAGCTAAATATACTACCGATTACTTGATTGGCGTCCTATTAAATTATGATAGTTAGGAGTAAAGTGTACAGCTGTGCTTGTGCACGCACAATTTTTTATTAAGACATGAAGATGTCGTGCATAAATTTATTAGACTACGTTGAGGCTGTCATCGTTACCGAAATTCACTCCGGTGGACATTATTTTTAAGCAAAATACGAAAACCGTTAATTTGTAGTTATTTTCATTTAAAAAAAATATTTCGAAATATGAAACTGAAGTTTATTTTTAAGTATCCAACGTTATATATACCGACGAATGGTATATATCACGTATGATATTTCCCCCGCAGCAGAAGGTATCCATAAAAATTTCCCCACGATATAAATGGAGTCCGTCTGGGTAGGTACAACCCTCTTAACTATTTCAGCTGTTAAATAGCAGTAACTGCCCATGAGGCATTCCATATTAGTCATCAGAGGTGACAGTGCATCCGCAGCCAGGAAGTTGGATGCAAATGTATATCTGCAGTTTCAACTTACTATCAGATTAATAGCAATTTTTTTGTGTTACATTTTTAACATGCTTTATGACGTACAAATTCAAATTTATTAAATTTACGTATTATAAATGATAAATTACTATATTGCCATGTATATCACCGGTTTACATAAGATTTATGATAATTGATCTCACACAACGGCACGTTTATGATGTGATTGCCTTTAAAAAACACATTAAAGCAGAATAAGATCAGATCCAGATCACATTAAATTTAAACTAAAACAAGCTACTGTTTTTGCGTCGTAATGATGGCTTACTTTAAATGAGTACACAGAAGAAATAATTAAGACCTAAAGCAGTAAAATATAGACGACTCCTTTGAAACCATCGTGTCAGACTTTGAGCTTAAACTAATATTCGCACCAATAACTTAAATGATTCGGCTAAAACTATTGTTATATTATTTTTTATAGAATAAGGGTGACAAAAGAACACACAGTCCACCTGATGGTAATTGGATATTGTGGCTCACAAGAATCAAATCAATTAAGAATCAAAATGTGGTTGCGTTGTCACCCCTGAGGAATAAAATAGAATGACTCGTTTCCACTAAAACGGCTCTCCGGATTTCTAAACTCACCCTTAAAAACACAGCAGTATTACGATGCTATTTCACGCTGGTATTTTGTGAAAGCTCACCGGTCGAGCCGACCATATTCGTGCTACAACTATAATATAGTTGCAGCTTGGCTCTATCACGTGTAAAAATGTAGCATGTGTATGTGTATCCGACATACTGATCCTTGTCAAACCCTTTTTCATGTGGAAATGCTGACGTATATTTGCCTCGCAGATACAAATAGAAGCTAGGTATGTGGGATTGTAGGACTCTTACAGATTAAACTCATTATGTTTCACCACAGCACATATCAGCACGGTAACTGTACTGGAATGAGGTTATTCATCATTACGTTACGTAGTTATTGCTTGCATATAAGCAGTAGCTCGTTTAAGTTTAAATTCAAATTCTACCTATTATAAACTGTTCGGTGCATCTCATTTTGCTTTACTGTTTTTTTTACATAAAAGTGTCGTTGTGAGAGAGCATTGGATCATAAAATTTACGTAAACCGTTATATTTACCGTACCGTATATACACACACACACACACACATAACATAGGCCTCATATATATATATATATATATATATATATATATATATATATATATATATATATATATATATATATATATATATATATAAATATATATATACATATATAAAGATAATATATAACCTGCGGTCGCCAACCTGCTTTTAAAGCGTGGCGAATATCCCACCTATGAGGCAATCTATCGAGGAGGCCTATGTTTAGATGTGAACTTTATTTGGTTGTAACTATAGTAGAGCCACGTTGCAGCTATAATATAGCTCGAATTGGTCGGTCCGATCGGGAAGTACCACGCTCTCATCAAATTTCAGCGTGAAAATGTAGCTTGTTTTCTTACATACTTTACCATACTAAAACTTGCTGACGGAACTTGAAACTTCGAATCATACAGTTTAAACTGTCTTTTATGTGCGGTTAAGCCATGCTGTAGCTTTAGCGTGGCTATACCACAAATGGCCGACCCATTGGCACTTGACAACAGAAGGACCACTCTCTCACAGAACGCCAGCGAGTAGCAGCTTATTGCTACTTTGTTTCGCATTATGAGTGTAAAGTACCGTGTACCCTTTTTACTGGAAACGAGACATTCCGTCCTTACGGGTGATAAAACATGTGCATATTAATTTTTAATCGGGGATAAATGTAGTCGTCTGTGGGTTACATTATCCACTTACCATCAGATGGACTGTGTGCACGTATGTTACCCATATTCTATAAAAAAAACTGTTGCATCTCTTATACTGATATGTAAAATATACTTAAAATATGTTTTTGTTACGATAATATAGTGCGATTTATCGTATAGCGCTATATCACCACTAACCATCAACTGAGATCGTAGTCCCGCACTAACTTTTAATACTTAAAAATATAATTTTTAAATAATGTAGCGTTTTATTACATAAATTATAATAATGAACTCTTATAAAACTAAAATCTATAATATAATTAAATTTATATTAATATTATATATATATATATATATATATATATATATATATATATATATATATATATATATATATATTTACGATTAATACTAATTATATACAATAAAAAAAGAAACTATATAATATAGAAAAATTTTAATGGTCAAAAAGACCTGCTCCCCGTGGTATAGTGCCAAGAACGCTGGCTGCGTTTCCTCGCTGAATAGCTATACTTAGCCTTTGAGCGAGGAAAGAACCAGCCCTCTTATCACCAGCAGCGACGACCAGTCGTGGATACAGTTCCTTTAACAACACACTGCACGTGGACCCCACGGACCGATAGTCTCTACAGCAGATGACATAAATATGTAGTCATTTCTCAAAGACTCATATTTGCACCATTTACTAAATTCGGCTGCCTCTGATGCCGCCCCGGATCTAAATGAGAGAGATAAAAGGCCGCCAAAGTGTCAACACGAGTAGCATCCCACACTAACGCTTTGACTCTCTCCCAAGGGACCAAAGTCATACCGTCGGGTTCCTCGCCATCGTCTCTAAATATCCCACAAGGCTCTAAAACCGAGGGGATATTTATGGAGACAAGAGTCCTTCGGATGATTTCATTCAAAGGACCGTGACGGGAAAACCTGCACTTTTCTTGCATGAAAGTCCGTGGAGCCCAAAGTCATCGACGCTGCTACCACAGGGGCACTGGTGAGGTTGACAAATTGCCACTCCTAGCCGGATTCCTACGGCTACGCATAAGCTTTCCCCATCAAGCAATGTACCAATGTGTAGTTGCAAAATATGCAAGCCCTGCACAGAGTTAGGTCGATTGACTTTTCTACCTCAGACTATTTGAAATGAAGGTGACATTCATTTGTTCAATTGTTGTAGGTGACTCGTTTATAAAGTAAACATTTTATAACAATCATATTCTCTTTTTATGTTTCTTACCAAGCAATAGAAAATAAGAATATAATGGTTTTGGCATATGAATAACTTAAAGGCAATGGCACAGGATACGCTTTTGTTGGATGAATATTTAGTCGCTTAGGGATTAGTTACGGTCTCGGTAATCAATCATTGCGTGACAAAGAAATAGATTGTCGTGAAATTTAGTAGCGTTATAGCAGTGTTGAGGATACTATTTGTAAAGAATTGGGTTTTTGTGGTAGCGTTATAATTTTGACCTTTAATTTTAGAAATTTTATTCGTTTAATATATTGTCTACCTGTAAGGAAAAACAGCTATCGTATTCGTTTCGGATTTTGATATTCATAGCTACTACATTCATTTCATAGCTGTTAACAATATTCCTTTTAGCGACTCGTAGAGCCACGTTGTAGCTAAATTACGGTTATAGCATGGATTAGTCTGCTCGACTGAGGAAGGACCACTAACTTATCGAATAACAGCGCAAAATAAAAGCTTAATGCTGCTGTGTTTCGTAGTGAAACGAGCCATTCTATTTTGGTCCGCATGGGTGACAACTCATCTGTATTTTGATTCTTAATCGAAAAAGATATAGATGTCTATGTGTACCAACTGGTGTACTGTGTGCACTTTTGTCACTTATTTTATAAAAGAGAAATCCACTCTAACTAAACTGAAATGTGTGCATTAGACAATTTTGTTTAACCATACTAAATTGTTATTGTAAGAAAAAACGTTTTTCAAGAGAAATTGGTACATAGTGGACATACTATAATAATAAATATAGCAGCCGATTATATATTCTAAGGTGAAGTAGACTCCGCGGTGGCTGCCCGCTTACGACTAGGGACTTACGACGCCTCGTATAGAGGCGAAACACGGGTTTTGTTATCGAGGGTGATGCGACGTTCCCAGTGTGGTGGTGTTGGGGGTGGCGGTGAAGGAGGCAGTGCCCGCAATTGAGAGAGGGTAGGATATGCTCATCAAACTGAGCGGGACACATCACATTAATTCATTACACATAAATAAGCAAATGTAGTTCTCATAACTTCAATATAATAGATTTCTGCAAAGTAACGCCTGATTATATTGATGATTATGATTTGACATACAGGGTCACCAATAATTTGATTAGTTAACCTCTCTCTTGGAGTCCGATTCTGCTAAGTAGTAGTCAGATAATATGGTCTGGTGCTACACCAGGTCATATTATGTGACAGTGACAACTGTTCCGGCGTGAAGTACCACCGCACCTTTGCGAGGTTAGTCCGCCTGCGAAACGTGTTGAGAATAGGAAAATCTTTAAGTTTACAAAAACCAGCTTGCTTATTTTTATCTGACAGTACAGAAACAGACGATAGTTTTAAAGTAGTAGCAGTAGTACGAGCAAACAATTTAAGGTAAAATACAAATTTAAAATAAGGAACAAATTCACGTTTATTAAAACTTGAAAGCGAGTCCAAGTGTCAACGAAGCGTAATATTTGATAATATTACATTGAAACTCGAAGCATTTGAACGGTTTTAAAACCCACTTAAATAGTTGCAGCGAGAAATTCTAACGCAACGGAAACTTACTTAGAGTTAATTAAAACTTTTGCATTTTATACGGCATGATGATTTTATAAATAATATTTCTTTATGTTTCTGCAGATAGTTTACATACTACTTAGTATATTTTTTGTTTTAGATTTATAATATCGATAGTCTACAAAACAAACGTACCTAATTACAGGATTTGGTATTTTTTCAGGAGAGCCGTATAATTATTTAAACGTTGCTATGAAGCTTTATGAACAGTTTCTCTTTAAATATTTTTCCTAACATTAAATTATGTATACAAGTTATACTTTATCTTACAGAAACATAACCATAAAAATATAAATAGGAAAAAAATCTGAATCATGAAAAAGAAAATCATAAATGACTTTGTACCATTAAATTACCGTTAAAGTAAGATATATATATATATATCAAAATTACAAATATGAGAATTGTTAATATACTCTATCTTACTGTTTTCGCGAGCCTGAAAATAACAAACATCAAAACACCTGAAAATCCAAACATTGATTTTTGATTAGGCACTGATATTATGTCAGTGCCTAATCAAAAATGTCTTTTATTATCATTACAGCCGTTCAAAAGTCTACTGCTGAACGTAGGTCTCCCAGTGAATACCACAAAACACGATTTCAACTCAATTATGAATGACTTACAAGATCGTCACTCCATTAATTGGAGGGTCACCCTAAGCCTTATTTACCGGTAGTAGGCTATGACAAAAGAACATTTTTCCCATCGGTTGTTCATTCTTCGAGCTATTCTTCAACTTTCTTATTCGTTAGTCTTTATTACAGAGAAACTACTTCCTTATATGGCTAGTGGTACATCAACACTGGCTATACGCACTGATTGTACATTTTGTTTTTAAGATTTTAGTAATACGTGACGAGAAGATGTTGATTTGTATTCTCCTAAACACAGTCCAGCCGAGTTGGATCCGTCGATTCGTCGCTCAGTCTCATTTAGACAAAACTGGTCGTACCGTTAAGGTCTTAAGTCTCTCCGATAACTTCAAGTGCACAACAACTAGCAACAGAACTCTGGAATAAATGATATAAATATGATCTTTGTCTTGTTTATGTTCATGTAAACCTTACCCCACAAACCTTACCGTCTTTGTTATGAGACACTACTGAGATTATTGTGCTGGAGAACCTTAAGTTGGAGCGAAGTTCCTCTATCCAAATTAGTTCTTAAGTTAAGTTCAAATTTGTCAGTTTTATACAAATAATTTGTAGGAATAGGAATTGGCACAATATCATAGTTCAAATACGGTAATAGATTACTACAACTTTATCGATAATGAGCCATTATCAATTATTATTTAATGATTTTTTATAATGCTAATTTGCCAAGCCCTTATTAATAATTGTTACAACATCAAATTCTATTATTAGTGACTCGTTGCAGTGCACCTTCGATTGCTTTCAATTTTTACCCCCGACAAAAAAGACGGGAGTTATAAAGTTTGTAGAGCGTATCCATGTGTCTGTCTTTAGCGTCTTAGCTTCTAAATGGATAAACCATATTTATAAAAAAAATTTTGAAAGGTGTCTTAATCGAGAGTGTTCTTAGCTATGTTTAAAAAAATCTATGCAGCTGTTTAAAGATCATCAGCTTTTTGTTTCGGGGGTTTTAATTTTCTTTTTATTAATGAACGTTATTACTTCAGATTGCTATGAATGCTTGTTATAGAGACCCTAGCCTTATAATAAACTGTTTAGGCATACGAACTGATAAAGTAGATAAAGCCTGTATCGTTATATTACATGCCCCAGAATAATATCGTTAGAAAGTATATTCTTAAAACTCTCTTTAGTTAAACATTTTTCTTCTTTTTAATATCACAGTGCAATATTTTTGATTATATATATTACTTCATAACGATTGAATTCGTAGTGTATTAAGCTTCACCAGCTTTGTGTAAAAATATTATAAATATTACACATGCTCAAACTTAAACAAGTATTGTTTCTAAAAATAATAATATTTATGATTATTTTTATATATAGCCTAAAGGGTGAAAAAATGGTCTTTTAATGCAAATTTTACGCCGATATCACCACTCCACCGGTCCACTTGCAAGGGTCAGAAATTATTTTTAATATAACTTAAAATAAACAAGTAGAAAATTTTCACGTAGTTGAGAAACGTCCAATATCTACTTTACAAGTTCTTTTTTTTTAAATTAACGTAATAAATAGTCAGGCATGTTTTTCTTCCAGTTAGGGTCAGTTCACACAGAGACGCGTAAACTAACGCTTACTATAGTAAAAATGATTATTTAATTAGAATACATAGGAGATTTTATATTCTTAGGATTCTTTAATAATTTGATGGATAACCATTAAAATATGACTGCTATTGTTATTATTAGTATAAATATTATTGTTTATATAAATCAGTTGTAAAATAAAATAACCTGATTCATTGTTTAAAAATTCTCACTTTTCTATTATAATTTTTACTTTCATTATTTAATTAAGTGATGATTTGATTATGCTCTTCGTTATATACCTCATCTTGTGTGATAACCATTGACTTACATATTACTAGCGTAAGGACCGGGCCGACCGAACAACTAAAACGGACCAGTGCAGTGGCACTAAAATTACAGTTTAGGGCCAACGCGAATCGGTCAATAGTGGTGCGCGCGCAGGACAGATTTGCCTGTCACCAATATGTCTAGTTGCGTGGTAAAATAATGCAAAAATTAAGATACAGATTTAAAAAAAAAAACATGGGATATCGTATCATCGGTAAATAACCTTATACTATTTTGTTACAGTTAAATTATTATATAAACGCATTTTTAAAGTTTTATTTTACAGTTAGTTTAGTTACGGTACCAAAATTAGGCAAGGGTTGGATTCAGACCTCAAACATATTGTACGTGGAATATAAAATAATACTATTTTAAAAGAAAATTATATCACGTTTGACGTTTCATGTTTCTTTTTTTTCCATATGCCAGAATTCTCATCTAGTTTATCTATACCTTTGGTTTTTTGCCGTTTGTTTATTTATTTTATCTTTATTTCTGTTTAATTTTGACAAATTTAACAGAACTGTATTATGACAAATGCACTACTTTTTCTTGTACGAAAAAGTTAAGGTTTTGGTGATAACTAATAATGTTCAGTTAGGATTTAAAATGGCGTGTCGACTTAATATTAGAAAAACGTTTAGAAAGCCGAACTAAATATTTCATCGTTAAGATGATTTACAATGAAACAGAATGTTACAGAAACTTTATTAGAGCAGTATATAACTATATCAAAAATGGTTGGAAGCTAAAAAGCTAGCTAAAAAGGATAACTTCCTAAATGATTTGCCACAATGATCACGACCATCTTCTAAGCAGATTTTATATAAAAAATCATGAGACTAGCATATGACTTATACTGTTTCCAAAAATGCTATTGAAGAAGTTGGTTGCTTTGTCTTCACAATAAATTTAAAACTGTTTTGCTCTCAAGTTACCTCATGCGGGAAATGGAAGACTAAGTGTAGTGAGAGAAAATGTGGGTGGATAGTTCGTGACAACGTCCGAAAATTAATTACGGATAGTATTTAAAATTATTTACTTATTTTAATTTTTAAAACTATGATTTGGTTCACATTCGTATAATGGCTTGTGTTCAGTTTTTCATCTTTACATATACTTGGCCATTACGAAATTACTGCGATAAATCGAAGTCCACATAAGCGAAGCTGCAGGAAAAAAGCCAGCATAATGTTAAATTGTTACAATAGTAACAAAACGTTGCTGATTATTTTATAGGATAGGGTGACAAACGAGCGCACAGTCCACCTGACGGTAAGTGGTTGCTGTGGCCCACTAACATCTACATCTAACCTTGATAGTGAATCAAAATGCACATGCGTTTTGACCCATGAGGACTAAGTCCATCTTAGTCCTCACGCCTCGTTTCCAGTAAAAAGGGTCTCCGGTTCTCTACACTAACTATACGATATACCCTTTTTACTGGAAACGAGGCATTCCATCTTAGTCCTCACGGGTGACAACGCATCTGCATTTTGATTCGTAATCGAGGATAGATGTGGATGTCTATGGGCCACAGCAAGCACTTACCATCAGGTGAACTGTGTGCTCGTTTGTCACCCTATCCTATATAAAAAAAAAAAAAAAAAACGAAACACAACAGCATTAAGCTACTATTTTATGCTGGTATTCTGTGAGAGCGTGGTTCTTCCCCGGTCGAGCCGACCCATTCGTGCTACAAGTATACTACTAATACAACTGCAACATGGCTCTACCACCTATGAATGTTTACGTTCTAATCGAAAGAAGGCTTACTCTCTCATTTGAGTGGCTTTTTATCTAAGGGTAACGGGGTAACTCGTTTAGAGCCGGGGCGACGTCAGAGGCAGCCGAATTCAGTTAGTGGCGCAAATATGGGCCTTTGAGAGATGCCTACATATTTGTATCATTTGCGGTAGAGATTATCTGTCCTTGGGGTATACTATGTTACTTGGCATATATAGCCATTCAGCGAGGAAACGCAGCCATCATTCTTGGCGTGACACCACTACAAGTGGGACCGTATGATTATTTAAAAAAATTGAGCTAGTTTTTCTTTATTTTATTTTTAATATTGTGTGTAACCGCAATTCATTAAGAAGTTTCAATATAATGATTTCTTATATTTACGCGAACACTACACATGATTAAAACTACTTTTATGGATTTTATCGCGTTTATTTTTACTTTTTATTTTTAATTCCCGACGTTTCGGGCGCTTTCCAGCACCCATGGTCACGGGGGACTGAGATGACTGACGTCCCGATGTCATTGTTAAACCCGGAGTACCTTCAGCTTTTTTAATTATTGTTTATGGTCCGATCTATGCAAAATGAACTGACTCTATCTTGAGGTCTTGCAGTGGTATGCTTGGGTTTAGTTTTAATTTTATTGATTATAGGATCCCAAGCAGGTGGTAGTACCCAGCCTCTTTCTCTATTGAAATTAGGATGTTTTTTAATTTCAATAGCCTCACGTATCATCCTTGGTAGGAATCGGTGTTCTTTCGCGAGGATTTGTGGTCTATCAAATCTGATGTAATGGTTGGGGCCGTCTAGGATATGATCACAAACTGCAGACAACGTTCCGGGGAGTCTGCAGTTTGTGATCATATCCCAGACGGCCCCAACCATTACATCAGATTTGATAGACCACAAATCCTCGCGAAAGAACACCGATTCCTACCAAGGATGATATGTGAGGCTATTGAAATTAAAAAACATCCTAATTTCAATAGAGAAGGAGGCTGGGTACTACCACCTGCTTGGGATCCTATAATCAATAAAATTAAAACTAAACCCAAGCATACCACTGCAAGACCTCAAGACAGAGTCAGTTCATTTTGCATAGATCGGACCATAAACAATAATTAAAAAAGCTGAAGGTACTCCGGGTTTAACAATGACATCGGGACGTCAGTCATCTCAGTCCCCCGTGACCATGGGTGCTGGAAAGCGCCCGAAACGTCGGGAATTAAAAATAAAAAGTAAAAATAAACGCGATAAAATCCGTAAAAGTAGTTTTAATCAAGTTTCAATATTTTAGTTAATTACAATTTGATTTGAACTTAAAAAAGGGTTTATATTAGTATAATCGTGAACTTACATTTTGTATTCTTATAAATTTGCGACTTGATTAGAAACCGTTGTCTTCTACCATATGAAATACAAATCACATTGGTAAAAGAATTATGTTAAATCGCATAATATTGTTACGAATATGTCGTGTTAGTATATAAATGGCAAGCTATCGAGTCATAGATTACCAACATAATCGAATGCTTCCCTCTTATGATATTTTATGTCAGCCACAATAATAATATGTGATATTTATGTATGTCTCGCATCAAAATGTTTATTTACGTAATACCGCAATTATATGTCGTCCTATATTTGATTTGATATGATGTCTATTGATTGAATTTATAATTTAAGGAACCTAATATTACTAATAACGTTATGTCCTTCAGACCGAAAATCATTTATGACAGTTTCAACGGTGATGTCAAATGCGAAGAAAAGGATTATAGTATTATTTTTTTATTTTGATAAAGTATGTGTGATAAATGAGCACGCAGTCATACTGATGGTCAACAAGTTGAGTCTAACCATTCGTGCTGAAATAATAATATAGCTGCATCGTGATTCCACCTCATAGAACTTACGTAAAGTTCAAGAGAGTGTAAGCAAGCACACTCGCCATTCCCTCACTCATATATTCCAATAAAACTGTAATCCGATACGACCGGAGAGAGATCAGTTGCAGAACCAACGGCTTTAAGTGCTTACCGATGCACGGGGATGGGACACCGCCAAATTTCTAACACCGGACTGCTAATTAAAATTTCTTGATAAAAAAATCCAATAAATGCCTTTAGTCCTACCCGGGATTCTAACCCGGGATCAGAGGTAGCGCTTACGATCACTAGACTTAGTTAGAGTCAGTTACAGAAAACGGAAGACAGAGACAAAAAATTCCAAATTTTTACCTGGAAAAGTTAATTAACTAGTATTGAATAGTTGTAGTGAAATACCATCAAATTAATAATTTGTTCTTTTATTTATCTTTGTTTGAAAGTGCTTTCAAATATGAATAATTTCAATGCTCGAAATAAGTAATAAACATTAAATAAGTAAAGTATCAAAAGTTACTAATTTACTAATACAAATCAATTGTATTTCGAAAGAAAATAACAAAGAAAATATTTTAGAAACCTCAAAGTAGGCATTGAAATGCTTCTAAAACTTTAAAACAGCAAAAGATAGAAATTTCTACAGAAATAAAATTTTACAAATAATTTACAAATTTATCGTCTTATTTTTTGAAGTGTTTCTACAACAAAATTTAATAACTTATACACAGTACAGATAATTTGAGATTATAATAAAAATAAATTAAGTGCAGAGTGTAGTAAATCATAACATAACATAAACACTCACGGCCGGCACCCAGAGGAATAGATGGATACTACGGAAATCCATTTTGTACAAAATTTAACTACAGAACAAAATTAAATTAAATGTACGAATGAAGGTTACAGGTTACGCAAGTTATTGAAAAATATACACGGCAAGTTTGATTACACACATATAAATATATGGTCAATAAAATACATACATAATTTATATACTTACGAGTACAGAACATAAAAGTATACAAGAATATAAAAGAGTATACAAATAATTAAATAAAATCCATCTCACCGAAAGCTCGCGACCCGATTACCACCAAATTAGTTTATAGCTCGATTATTTAAATAAACAATTTGCCTATCGTGTGAGTCACCTATTTTATTCATGTTCCCTACAATTGAACATAGTATAAAAACTTTTTTTTCGTACTGCTTACGGAAATAATTTCCTGAGCCAATGCGATCGAATTGTGTAAAGCTCGTTCGATAACTTCTCTAGTATCCAATTATAAGCTTAAATTATTATCCTCCATTGCTTCAATTTGATTGTACATGTCACCGAATTCGCCAAATAAAGTCTCAAGTTTAGCTAATCGCTGTGATAGCACGCTAACTTCCGTAAGAGTAATCTTTTTACCTTTTAAATTTCGTAACACGGCCTTTAATTGAAGCACGTTTTAAATAATGAGATTTGTACTTGGCCTCCATACTAGTGAAGTTAACGCTCAGACAATCAAAACAACTAGTTATGCGCTGTACTAATCAAATAAATAAGAATTGCATACGATACCCTCCCTGCTTCGTAGCCGTTGTGATGGGAACCGGTTCAAATCAGCAGAAGTACGGTGAAAGGTGGGATGGATGACGCGCACCACCCTCGGCCCAGCACCACGACGTGAGCCCGCAGTGCTTGCAGTGATACGGGATGCGAAGACAGCCTCGAGCGACCGCTGCGCCGTAGCTGAAATTGATTGTTGGAATGCTTTGTAGATATCTATGCACATAAAATAATAAAGGGAAGCAAGATTGATTGTAAGTTTACCTCATTTGTAAAATAATAGTTTAATTCACGTGATATAGGGCTCAGCGAATGATTACGCTGAAGTGAATTGGCTATTAAGTGATTTATAACTAATTTATTAGCGTGCATAAACAGCTAACAGTGGATAGCGAGAAGTTAATTTACTTGCATTGAGAAGTTAAGCTCAAATTTTCGCGTAGCTATGTACATATGTATGCTAACGTTTAAATAAATAGGTTTAGCGTTTGAAACTCTAACCATTTAACAGTGGGTATCAATTAATTACATGCTTGTGAAGACTTTCAAGTCGTAAATAGGCGCAATGAATGCGAATTGTGGGCGGCTTGAAAAATAGCGCTGGTTACCTAGCAAATGCTGTGGCGAAATAGTAAGAAATGATAGGCAATAAGCTGATGGGTAAGTAAATAGGTGTAAATAGGTGATTTTAACTCGTTAGTTATGTAGATTGTAGGTAGGTTTAACTAGGTAATTCTTTTAGGATTGTTTTGTAGGTTGCCCATTATGTTTTTCGTAGACTGACCCTTAAAACGCCTACATACGGTGCAATTATGCATAGTACATCTAGCCAGACTTCTTCCACCTATGTGCCAAAAACACATTCTAATAAAAGCTAGTATGGCTTGGGGCCCTAGATGTAAAAACCGTACGTGTAATTGTTGGAATAACAGTTGGGTAAAATGGTGTTTAGGGCTTAACAACATGGAGTGTTTCATTTCAAAACTATATTCAGAAGCCTGAATACGACCTCCTACTCTTATCACTCCTTCATGTAAAATGGGGTTCAGTGCCAAAATGCGCTACTTAGGACTTTAAATCGTATTATTTAGGGAATACTTCTAAATGAGAAATATAAACTAATGAAATAAGAGCTTTATTAAGCTCGGCGGTTGTTAAAGAACCCGTAGCTTTAGTTTTAGAACTTTTTACAGTTATTAATAAATCTATGTACATAGGCAAAATGGTACCTGAAAGCTCTTGTAATAGGGCCGGATGCTGGGGCAACGCGAGATTTCGCACATAAAATTTGGACATGTACTTGTCCTTCTTTATTTGTAGATCGAAGGTACAAACACGCCCCATAGGCACGTTGCAATGCATCGCAAAAACAGTGGATTTCAACAGAGACTGGATATTCGGTTGATACCCATATAGGTATATTTAGTGAAGAAAGACATTTAAGTCCTTCAATAAAAGGTCTCCAAACATCGACGATTTCCTTTGGAGTGGGCTCATCCCAATCCAATTTGAGAGACCATAAGATCTGAATTAAAATTTTGGGAACAATAGTAGACAAGGATAGGAGCCCTAAGGGATCGAAGATCTTGAAAGTTGAAGAAAGTATAGAGCGCTTAGTAACGACCTTAGACTGACCCACTGTAATGGGAAAATTAATGCTGTCGGATGAAGGACTCTAATCTAGGCCCAGCGTATTTGTAGACTGACTCAATGTCAGGTTGCTGGATGACTGGACAACGTGTGAATGCAATAAAAATATAAGTTGGATCGGTACTTACGTAAATTAAAACCAGCCATAAAAAGAGCCATATGTGTTGAATTCCGTATAGAACGTAATTGATCTTCATCATTTCTAGAAGTTAGTAACTCATCAACATACATGTCCTCCTGTATGACTGCCTTATTATATGTTATTTACACGCTTGCAAAGAAGGCTCTATGCCTCGGGATAATTATCGTCGCAAACTTCTAAATTACTAATTACACAAGCAGTTTTAGCTACTAGATAGGAATTCAAATAATGATATTTGTGTATAATTTTTTTTTTCGTATTATTATGTATCAGAGAACTGAACGTATCACGAAATTCCAACCATTTCTTGAACGTACCATCAAATTAATTTAAATGACTGGTAAACGAAAGCCGATAACTTCGTGATTTTCTTCAGCAGCTGTGTTAATACTGCTGTGCTGAAGTGACGACTTTTTTTCGTTCTGCTTATGGACAAAAATTCCTGAGCCAATGCGACCGAATTGTGAAAAGCTTGTTCGATACCTTCTCTGGTATCCAATTCTAAGCTAAAATTATTTTCCTCCAATGCTTCAATTTGATTCTGCACGAATAAATTAAGAGATTTGTACTTGGCCTCCATACTAGTAAAGTTAACGCGCAGACAATAAAAACAACTAGTTATACACTGCACTAATCAAATAAATAAGAATTGCATACGATACGTTCCCCGCTTTGTAGTCGCTGTGATGGGAACCGGTTCAAATCAGCAGAAGTACAGTGAAAGGTGGGATGGATGACGCGCACCACCCTTGGCCCAGCAAACACGACGTGAGCCCGCAGTGCTCACATTGGGTGCGATGATAGCCTCGAGCAACCGCTGCGCCGTAGCCGAAATTGATTGTTGGAATGCTTTGTAGATATCTATGTACATAAAATAATAACGGAAAGCAAGATTGATTGTAAATTTACTTGATTTGTGAAAATAATAGTATAATTAGCCTAACAACTAACTAATACAGATGAAATCTGCGAATGTTTTAATGAATTGTTCGCCAGTGTCGGCTCGTATTTAGCAAATCAAATAAAAAAACCTTACTTAAGCTACAATAATGAAAATGAGGGTAGTTCTGGATTTGACTCACAAGAACTTAGCCACTTAGCACCAACAACAGTACATGAAATTTCTGCAATAATTGAAAACCTAAACACTAACACTAGCTCAGGCTTAGACGGTATTAGTCATAAAGCAATCAAATGCGTCAAAAGTCTTATAATAGAAGAATTAACCGAATGCATTAATAAATGTCTAAAGATTGTTGTGTTCCCTGACAGTCTTAAAATTGCCAAAATGACCCCAATCTACAAATCTGGATCAAAATTAGACCCTGGGCATTACCGTCCAATATCAGTATTACCGGTAATCTCAAAAGTCTTTGAAAGAATTATTTACAATCGGCTTGAAATATTCTTAACGTCAATTAATTTTCTGAGTAAGATACAATACGGTTTTAGATCAAAATCAAATACACTCTCTGCTACAGTTGACCTTATAACGAAAATAAAGTTGAATTTAGACAGGAAAAAAATTGTACTTGGTATATTTATAGATTTAAAAAGCCTTTGACACAGTGAGCCACGAGTTGCTATTACATAAACTTGCCAAGATCGGTTTAACAAACAGTGCATTAGCTATTTTCAAATCTTATTTAAGTAATCGCCAACAAGTAGTAAAAATAGATAAAACACAAAGTTCTTTTAGAACTTTTAGTGTACCTCAGGGCTCTATCTTGGGGTCCCCACTGTTTCTTATATATATATGAATAATATTAATAAGATAGGCTTATGTGGAGATATAACCTTGTACGCTGATGATGCGTGTCTTTTTTATTATGGTCACTCAATCGGATCTATTGTATCAGAAGCACAAAAGGATTTGGATTCGCTAAACGAATGGTTACAGAGCAACCTTTTGACGACAGACACAACCAAAACGAGTTATATGATTTTTGCTGCAAAAACAAACAAAAAGATTGATGACTGTAGTCCGTTGATGATTAATGGCATAAAATTGCTGTAGATATGTAAGTCTCATAAGTGAATGTAAAATTCTTGAGGTAATAAATTTCTTAAACCAGAATATAGGGCTTAGCGAACGATTATGTGATAACTAATTTATTAGCGTGCATAAACAGCTAACAGTAGATAGCGAGAAGTTAATTTACTTGCATTGAGAAGTTAAGCTCAAATCCTTGTGCTATGTGTATATGTATGATTACGTATAAAGAAATAGGTTTAGCTATTTAAATTCTAACTATTCAACATTAATTGGTACTCACCAATTAATTACATGCTAGTGAAGATTCAAGTTGTAAATAAGCGCAATGAATGCAAATTATAGGCAGCTTGAAAAATAGCACTGGTTATCTAGCAAATGCTGCGGCGAAATAATAGTAGAAAATGATAGAAAATTAGCTATTGGGTGAGCAAATAGATGTAAATAGGTGATTTTAACTCGGCAGGTATGTAGATTGTAGGTAGGTTTAACTAAGTAATTCTTTTATGATTATTTTAATAGGCATTTATTTGGTAGACTTATTGAGTAGTAATAGTTCATTTAGATTAGCAGTTTTGTATACGAAAGGGTATAGAATAGACAAGGAATATAAAAGATGTTGCTTAAGAATGGGTAGGTATGGTAAGGCAACAAAAATAGGATTAGACTCCTTGTTTCCCTGTTCACACAAATAATTTTTTTAGGAATAGTGGGACGCAAAGAGGTTAAATAACAGGAACGGGCTCACTTTTAGCTGGCAAATCCGCTGCTGTGGCGTGTAGTCTCCGCTGGACCTCAACTTGGCCGGTTCTCAATAGCTGCCCTCTTGTTTTCTCTCCGCTCCAGATGAATTCTTCTTGACCGCTTCGTTGTTCTTAGGAATCGGGATGGTACGCCGATTTTATAATCTTCCTAGGAGATGTATGAATGAATGAATGAATGAATGAAAATAATTTATTGTACACCACAAACAAATTTACAAATAACATAACAAGGCGCAGATTACATGTACAATTCGGCGGCCTTATCGCTACATAGCGATCTCTTCCAGGCAACCAAAGGTGTAAAGGAATGAAATAGTGAATACTAGGTAGGTGATGCAATATAAATATGCATAATATAACATCAATACATGCAACAAAATAACATATAAATAACTAATAAATAAAACAATTGATACACATATACATACGTATATACAAAAACATACATGCATATATATACAAAAATTCTTCCAACAAAAACATACAAATAAATACAAAAAGTACATAATCACACAATTTATCTTAAAGATGTTCGAACGATTGAGAAAAGTAATTCTCCTTAAGAAGTCGATGATTTACGTGCACCAAGAACTTGTTATGGTAAAAGAAACCTAGTGTTTGAAGGAGCAAATTTATATAATAAACTGCCTAAAGACATTAAGGAATCGCAGTCAAATGTAAGCTTCAAAAATTACTAAAATATTATATTATAAAATCTGTAAAATAACGGTCTTACTATTAAGTTGAAAATATTAATAATAATCAATAAGTATTTTGAATATATTTAAAAAGGTGCAAATAAGTTATAAAGTTTTTTTTAATTGTTTATTACTAATTCGAATTAGAATAAAATATTACTAAATATGTATCTCAAGCCGCTTCTTGTAAATTGTTGAGCGTAGTTCAACTATACATCTATGATTGTATCTCTCTCTGACGCCGTGACTATTTTTAACTGTATTTGTAATGTACCCCCAACTTCTGTGTTTCTCCAGATATTGTTATAACTTATAATATTTTACGTTCTCATGATAGTGAATTTTCGTATTCTTAATGAGAATAAAGTTCCTAATCCATATGTAGTAGATTAGTGCGGCTTTCATTTTTGGTAGCTCGTGACACTTGCGTTCGCGAAGTTGTAAACGCCGGGTAAGTGCTACGACATTTGGACCTTACTTCGCGGCGGAATCGGAGTTTGTTCTTTAAATTTATCTTGCCACTATGTTCAATTGTAGGGAACATGAATAAAATAGGTGACTCACACGAGAGGCAAAATTGTTTATTTAATTAATCGGGATATAAACTAATTTGGTGGTAATCGGGTCGCGAGCTATCGGCGAGTGACGGTCTTAGGCGCGGTGGTAAGAAAATCCCCCGCGCTTCTTGCACTCCACGCGAACACCGTCGGTGCTGTCGTCACGGCGCCGACAACGACCCAAAGAAAAATAGGTAGTATTTTTAAAATAAACGACGTGTGTTAAAGGAGAGACGAAGAGATAAAGGAGTGACTATTTAGAGAGGAAAATTGCGTCCTGATAAGCTGGTATTTTGTGAGAGCTTGGTCCTTCCTCGGTCGAAGCAACCCATTCTAGCTACAACTATACTACTAATATTAGTGCAGCATGGCTTTACCACGTATAATATATATATATATATATATATATATATATATATATATATATATATATATATATATATATATATATATGACGTCAGTCATCTCAGTCCCCCGTGACCATGGGTGCTGGAAAGCGCCGAAACGTCGGGAATTAAAAATAAAAAGTAAAAATAAACGCGATAAAATCCGTAAAAGTAGTTTTAATCATGTGCAATGTTCGGTAAATATAAGAAATCATTATATATATATATATATATATATATATATATATATATATATATATATATATATATATATATATATATATATATATATATATATAAATATTTGTTTTCTAACTATTATTCAAAAAGTGTGTTGGTGTGGCAAGAAAATCTATCACCTCATTTAGTCCCATGTGTGTTGTAAGTGTTGTCTCCGGGAAATGTCACAATGACCTTATGATTTGCCAATAATGTCGAGGTGCATTTTTCGATCTCCGGTCATTACATCCAGACCAACGACGAGCAGCAGCGTGAAAAATGCGAAAGGTATTTTTATAAAACTAATAAACATACAGTCTACCTTATGGTAAGTGGCTACTAAACCTACAGCCAATGCTTTTTTTCCTCCAAGCAAAGAGGGCCTCAGATATACCCTGAGATACCATGTCACATCTGAGTACTTGCACTGGTGCAAAGCCTATGATAATTTTGTCTTTATATACCCTTTTGGTATGAAATACAGCAGTTCAAGCAATATTTTTAGAGGCAGAAAAGTAAAGAGCCAAAAAAGCAGCGAAATTAACTTTTTTCTGGACTTGAGCTTTATTCAATTGGGTCGGATTAAGAATATAACTAAATTAGCCTTACACAATAGCTTAGCCTTAGTTCAATGAGGGTAGGATTATGAAAAGGAATTCGGCTCGCAAGGACCAATTGAAAAGGACACAACGGACGGAAACTAAGAAACAGAAGGTAGGAATCGAGGCTTCTCTCGATCCGGCCTCCTGCAACGCCTACGTTGGGTTCGGGAACAACGTATGTGATCTCCGCAACGGAGTAACACACTAGGGCGATAACCTCGTTCCTTTTCAGCAAGTAGGTTCAGACGGGGATTACGGGTCTTCCGAAGTCGTCCCGGTCCCGACGCCTTAATTCTTCGATGTGGACTGTATAACTTAAGGGATCTTGGGAATGAAACAGCAATTATCTTCAAACCGTTCCGTGAGAGAGTAATCACTTTTCCCTATACTTTTCTTCTTGACTGCTGGTTTTCACTTTTCCCGAAGGATTTTCTTGTTTTTCCGAACTATTACCCCGAACTATTTTCTTCCCCGAACTATTTTCTTCCCCGAACTATTTTCTTCCCCGAACTATTTTCTTCCCCGAACGAATTGCAATAAAACCCGTTCACTAAGCTACCCCCAGAACTATACGCGAAAGTGAGCCACGCCATTCGCGTGCCTGCGCAACTTAACAACATGAATTTGTACTATTACTCTCTCACGTTTCACTTAATTTCTTTATTCACATAAATCACACATAAATACAAGTTATCTATTTAGATAGCACAAAACAATATCTACACCATGATATACATTATTTTTCCGTATTACAAAATCCTTTAATTTATAAAACAAAATATGCCTACTTTACTCACAAATCCAAAATCCAAACTTCTTAAATATTTAACACAGAAAGTTAAAACAATGTTTCCCACTTGAATTTATACATATGTTAACTAATACAATAGTTTAATTTACATTTTCTCTATTTATTTCACTATTTAAAACACTTTTAAATTTCTTATACAAAACTATCATTATTTCACTTATGCACAGGAATTTTCACATAAAATAACACAGAATTCACCTTTTTAGCACGTACAATCAACCTGAAATGTTTTACAAGTCATTTTTACATAAATTGCTGAAATTACAAACATTTTACATTTTTACATATTCGGCCTCCTAAGGGCGTGGCCAGCGTGCTTCCGTGAACTCACACTATTTGAACAACTAACTTTGCACGGCTCTCGACTATCAGAAAAATGAAAGTCTGAAATACACTTAATTTTAACAATATTAAATAAACGAGTGCTTCTACATAATTTTCAAACAGTAGGAAACTATTTCTGATAAGACTCTTATTCGTTATCATGCTTCTTATCAGATAACAATACAAGTGAATGTTTTCATTAATCAATCATAACAAATAGGCATTTGTTTTCGTACAAACATATCATACTTATACAAGACAATACTTATGCAATTAATTTCCGTTAATTCTGTTTATGCACAGAGTGATCATCTCGACCGGGGAACCAATCCGATCCCTAACTTCACTTTAATATTCCTTTGAATTTACATCGTTAAAAAGATGATTTCAACCGGGGAACAAATCCGGTAATATAATTTATATCTTAAATTCCTTATGAATTTATTAAGCGATATTACTTAGGAAAATGAACAAACTAGTCTGGCCTGGGAGTCGAACCCAAGACCTTCTTATCATTAATTCGACATTTCTTTAAGATTTAACTAAGCATTTTCTTATCAGAGCGTCGTGGCTCGATAATTTGCTTTTTATAACTATGCGTCATCGGTTGATTTAATAAACTGAAACATTCTTATAGGCGCGTCGCCAACAATCTCCCCCCCGTGCGTTAGCACCATCATTTGGGAGGCGTCGCGGGTACCAGGACTATTATTCTGGATGTAGGTCTCCTCAAGATACCTGTGCTAGTAATGACGTCAACCACTCTGGTGTGACCGTCTGGTCCCGGTAACGTTCTACTAATTTTGCCTTTCGGCCACGTATTTCGTGGCAACGAATGATCTATTATCAAAACAATATCGCCTTCTTTAGGTTCCATGAACTTTCCGTTATTACCTGTTCGCGGTATTAAGGTAGGCATGTATTCCTTCAGCCACCTTGTCCAAAAATGGTCGGCTAACCTCTGTGCAGCTTTCCAATTGAGTTGACCCGTCAGATGCCGCTCTAGAAATAATCCAGGTGGTCGATCACCACATGAGCGTCCCAGAAGAAAATGATTGGGTGTCAAACCCTCTTCAGGACTATCCATACTGAATGTTACCAGAGGCCTGGAATTTACTGTGTGCTCTGCTTCTAAAAGCAACGTATGTAGAACTTCCTCTCGTGGGCTCCTTTCTCTGAGCGTAGCGGTCAACGCAATTTTAATCGACCTTACTAACCTCTCCCAGGCGCCACCCATGTGCGGTGCTCCCGGAGGTATAAATTTCCATTTAATGTATTTCTTAAATGACTCATTTTTCATGCCCTCATGGCATTCTTCGCATGCTTTCAATAATTCCTTATTCGCAGCTTTGAAATTTGTCCCGTTATCGCTGTATATAACGGCTGGTTTTCCTCTTCTGGCGATAAATCGCCTCAATGCCATTATCATTGACGCTGGTGTCAACGAGGCTGCTAATTCCAGATGTACTGCTCTGGTAGTCAGACACGTGAATAAAACACCCCAACGTTTTTCGTGTCGCCTTCCTATAGTCACACTCATAGGACCGAAATAATCCACAGCTGAGCATGTAAAAGGTGGTTCATGATGAGCTATTCTCTCCAGAGGAATATTTCCTTGTGGCACGTTCTGCGGTTTTGATCTGTATGTCCTGCACCACTGACAATGATGTGACACACTTCGTACTACATTACGTAAGTTCAAGACATAAAATTTCTGGTTCACCTCATTTATCACCGTCTGGTGATTGACATGTCCAAAATGATGATGAACTTCTCTAATCATCATTTTAACGATTTCGTGTTTACCGTCCAATATGACGGGTTTTCTACTTTCCTCGATCAAATTAGACTTGAAAGGTAAACGTCCATTTAAACGGAGTAAGTTATCTTCTCCTATTTCCATAGATAATTTACTTAAGCGTGAACTTCTTTCAACACTTTTGCCTGCTTTCAAGCATTTTATTTTCGAATAAAAACACTCGTCTTGAACGAACTTCCAAATTAATAATTCCGCTTTTTTCAAGAGCGCTATGTCCAACGCGCCATCGGGTCCTTCAACCGAATTTGCTAAAACTTTGTTGGAACACATAACCGACTTTTCGGCTGCGTCGTCGGGTCCTTTAACCGACTTTCATAAACTCTTGAATTTTTCTACCGCTTGCAAGGTGCGTGCAGTTGCCCCAAGGAATTTCTTAAAGCTGCTAAATCGTCCGTAGTCGGGTAGACTTAACGGTTCTTGCTTTCTTAACGCATTTACGCCCTTTGGCGATTTTTCTTCACCTGTTTCTAAGCTTTTTATGGCCACTTGTTTGGGCCATAAATCAGGACTTTTCCTGAGGAATTCAGGTCCTTGAAACCAGCGATGACTTACATCGAAGGTGGAAGGGAAATTTCTAGTGGCGTCGTCTGCCACATTGTGTGACGTTGGAACCCATCGCCATTCACATGGCTTACTGTGATCTTCGATCTCAGCCAATCGATGAGCAACGAATGGTTTAAAGGCGCGAGGATCTGACTTAATCCACGCTAACACTGTACGTGAGTCTGTCCAAAATACTCTCTCGGACATCTCGTACTTGCTCTCTTCACCAACCGAGGCAGCCAGCCTGCTGCCCATAAGAGCTGCTTGCAATTCAAGCCTTGGAATCGAAATTGGTTTCAACGGCGCTACTCTTGCCTTTGCGGCGATCAGCGTAATCCGCCTTATTCCTAGCTCGTCCGTGGTGACGTAATACACCGCGGCAGCGTATGCTTTTTCACTAGCATCCGTGAAAGTGTGTAACTCTCCCTTGCCGACGCCTTCAGCAACGGGTCTAGGTACCTCTAAATGACCTAATTTCTTCACTTCCGATATCCATTTACAAAATAACACGTGTAATTCGTGTGAAACTTCTTCATCCTAAGAGATGCCTGTCCTCCATACTTGCTGGATCAGCGACTTCCCTTGAATCGTTATGGGTGATGCGAGTCCCAAAGGATCGAAAACTGACATCACAGCGCTAGTTATCTCCCTCTTCGTAGGCGGTCGTAAACCTTCCATCACCTCTTCCGGTGTGTTACGAAGACTTGTGGAGAAACTTATTATATCCCGTTTGATATTCCAAATCAAACCTAACGTGCGCTCTGTGTGCTCTTTATCTCCCAGCGAAGCACTGTCGCTCTTATATTTATTTTCCATCTTACTTAAAACTTCGGGTCGGTTGCTAGCCCATCCCCTCAGTTGGAAAGAAGCATGCTTATGTAATTCATACATATCGTTTACTATCCTTTCGGCCGTCGTCACGTCGGGAAATGCCTGTAGATAGTCATCCATATAAAAATTGCTTTCTGTAGCGGAAGCTGCTTCTGGATAGATATGTGCGTTGTCCTGCGCATTCCTATTCTTTACATATATAGCGATGCATGGTGATGATGCCGCTCCAAATATGAGTGACGTCATTCTATACTCTTCCGGTGGCGCGTCACGATTGTGCCGCCATAAGAATCGAAGGCTATCCCTGTCTTCATCCCGGATTTTCACTTGCAGGAACATTTCTTTAATGTCTGCCATTACTGCCACGCTTCCTTCTCTGAATCGTAGCAGAACTCCGAACAACGACTTCAATAGGTCCGGTCCGGTTAACAATGCATCATTGAGACAACGTCCGCCCGTCTTTGCGGCGGCGTCGAAAACTATCCTTATTTTCCTTTTTTGTGGGTGAGTCACTGCGAAGTGAGGAAGGTACCACGTACGTGGGGAAATGGGAGTATGGTTCGCTTTCTCTGCGTAACCATTAACGATGAGATTTTCAATTTGCTTCTCATATTCCTTCTTCAACTCGCTATTTTTGTCGAGCTTTTTTTCAATATTCAACAGGCGACTTTCAACCTGCGCTCTATTCGACGGCATGCACTCATTGTCTGTGCGCCATAACAAAGCAGTCTCGTACCTATTATTAGGTATACGACGTACCGTTTTGTTCAAAATACTTAAAGCTCGTTCTTCTGGGTCGTTCACGGGCTTTCTAGCCGACACTCCCAGAGATTCCAAACTAAAATAATCCTTGATCAATTTATCCATATCTTCCTCCTTCTTGGTGGAAATGTGGTTAACGATCTTGATCGGTTTAATACCACCCGATATGTGACCATGTAAAACCCATCCAAGTTTGGTGAGCGATGCTACAGGTAGGTTCTTACCTCCTGAAATTAATTCACGAGTAACTATGAGATTCCAATTGTCCTGACCATTTAATATGGTAGGTTTGGACCTCTCATACATCAACTCATCCTTAATCGGTGTCAAATGAGAACACCGTTGCAATAATTCTCGGCTTACCGACTGCGGAGAAAGGTTAAGTGACTTAATTGTTTGTACACTTATCTCTTCTAAGTCGCTCGAGTAAATGCCTTTTATCTTAATGTTTAAGCGATACGAACTGTCGTCGTTAATTCGCTTACCTCCCACGGCTTCGATACGTAATCCCTCTTTACGTCCGCGAGGCGCTAATTTCTGAGCCATACACTCCTCTATGAGTGTCATGGTCGATCCCTCATCCAGAAGAGCTGTTGTCTTGACCTTTCCTCTAGGTCCATACAACTCGACCGGTATAATCTTTAAGTATGCACATGCCAGTGCATTCACTGTACTAACAGTTGTAATCTGAGCATCCTTACCCCCCTCGTCCCCTTGTGGCGAGGTTTTTTCTTTGGGGTATCGGTGTAGCATTCGATGATGTGACATTCTACATCCCTCTACACCACATTTTTTCGCTTTGCACTCTAACCTCCTATGGTTAGGTGACAAACATTGGAAACATACTTTCGCTCTTTTGACCGCTTCCCATTTCTCGCGAATATTCATGTCCTTAAACTTGTAACAACTCACTATAGAGTGCTCCTTGTTGCATATAACACACTTATGTGTTACCCGACTCACAGGCTTATCCTGGGTTGTCATAACCACCTGTCGGTTGTGCCCTTTACTATTTCGGCGTTCTAGACGCTCGCTCGACTTACTTCGGCGCATATAGCGCTCGCTCACGGCACATCTGCGTACACCTCCCTTTGCAGTGTGTACAGTTTGCTTCCTGAATTCAGGACGCTTCCTTTTTTCAGGCGCATTTTCATTGTTTAAGGACGCTCCAAATTGTTCACTCAATAAATTTAAAAACTTGGCCATCTTCTGTAACTCTGGCTCCAAAGGATACTGAGCTCGATATTCAAACCATTTAAATTTAATCATAGTTCCGAGCTTCTCCACTATGCGGCTCACTAACTCCGGTGAGTACAGATACTGTGGTTGATTCAATGCTTGTATCGTGGCAACCACGTTCGTAATACGACTTGCAAAAGATCCTATATTCCGGCAATCTTCTGCCAATCTTGGCATACGCTTTACATTCTCGATTTCGGCTAGAATGAGCATCTCAACCCCACCGAATCTTCTTTCGAGAGCGTTCATTATTTCTTCCGGTTCACACAAAGTAAACAACAACGACTTAACCGCTTCCTTAGCGGTGCCCTTTAATGCCCTCCTAAGGCGTGCGACATTTTGCACCCCTGAAAATTGGCTTCTCGTGTCTTCAAACACCGTTTTGAAAATTATCCATTCACCCGGGTCTCCATCGAACACCGGTAATTCCTGGAGGAAATGAAGCTGGGAAGACTTATCTTTACCAGCTATTTTTATTGCACTCACAATCGCTTCGGTCAATTCTGACACCTCACTCGCGTGTGTTTTCTGTGCATTTCCTTGGTTGCGCTCGATCTCCGCCCCTTTGCGGCGTGATCCTTTACACGCTTCCTTATCAGTAATATCGGGTTGTGCTACACTAACCGGCGCGCTCATTATGGTCTGCTGAACCCAACTCCTTACGAAAGGTTCCACCTGAGTATTCCGCTCTTCATCATCCTCACTCGAGTCGATCTCCTCTTCTCGGTTGAGTCGTGCCAACTCCAATTGAGACTTGGCTAAGGCAGCAGCTACCTGTGCTCGTTCGAGCTCTGAGCGTTCGAATTTAATCCGCGCCTCTAATTCGGCTTTCAGCCTCGCCGATCGCGATGACCTACTACCTCTTTGTGACCCTTTATCACTAGTGTGCCCGATTACTGTCCTTGACGATGCCGCTTCTTCGGTCCTTTGACCTACTTTTTCGACCACCGTTTCACTCCTGGATATAACGGATTGTTGTGCGGTACTGGCCTGCGTACCACTGGTGTCCGTCCTGTTGCTTGTCGTTGCCATGGACGTCCCTGTGTCCCTCGTGCATGTGGACGTGTCGGTGGTGGCTCCACTTGAAGGAGTTGCTCCATTTGACGCAGTAGCTGTGGTCGCTCCAGATGGTTCCGCTTCTTTAGCTTTTCTTGAGAGCCCTGTCCTTGTCCTGCTCCCTTCGCTTCTCCCTGTCTGGTCTTGTGCCTTCTTCATCTTGCAGGAAGGTGATTGTTGGCCTACGGTCCCTAACTGTCCCTACGGTCCCTACAACCCCTTACCTACAACCCTTCTACACCCCAACCTAACACCACTACCCCTCCCCCCCTTTATCTCCCAACCTACAACCCTACTACCACCCTAACAGCCCTATCAGCCCTATCAATCCTGGACGGGGCCTACCGAGGTGAGCCGTCCAGGGATGGAGTCGTGCAGGAATGGAATGGAGGAAAGGTTTAGGAACTGTCCCGCCAAGGAATATGACGAAACAGTCGAGCGGTAGTGCGAGCGCAGTCTCGCTCGAGAGAACTGCTCCACCCGAAGGTGTTGTGCCAGAGCCCAACCGTTTGGCACCGTTAGGTGGTCGGGATGTACGCTGTGCTCGCCGCCCAGTTGCCGGTGACGCCTCGTCCAAGCGCCCTCCTCCGGCCGCGATGCAGTCAGGTGCCCACGCGCACCCTCGCCCGGCAGCAGCAACGGTGGATGCTTCGTCCAGCACCCTGATGATCCGACAGGAAAATGCCGGACACGGTCGTCCGACAGGAAATGCCGAGCACGCTTGCCCGACAGGAAAATGCCAGACACGGTCGTCCGACAGGAAAAATGCCAAGCCCTGCTTGGCCACGATGAGTGCCTTCACAAGACACCTGCGCCCGGCTGCGATACGTGCCCCATGCGAGCACACGCCCCCGGCCGCAATCCCGGTTTTCTTTCTTCCGGTAGTTCCAGGTCCCGTCCTTCAGCGCTGACGTCCTGGTCTTCTGGCCTTTGGTCCTATTGCTTCAGCTCAAACCTCCGGCTTCCTTCGGTTGCTGATCTTCACTCGGCTCCGAAGGTCTTCTTTTTTCCACAACCAGCAGTCCACAGCTGGTTCCTTGATCCAGCTGGCGGGGTTCGGGTGGTCTTTAATCCGGCTCCGAAGGTCCAATTGAAAAGGAATTCGGCTCGCAAGGACCAATTGAAAAGGACACAACGGACGGAAACTAAGAAACAGAAGGGAGGAATCGAGGCTTCTCTCGATCCGGCCTCCTGCAACGCCTACGTTGGGTTCGGGAACAACGTATGTGATCTCCGCAACGGAGTAACACACTAGGGCGATAACCTCGTTCCTTTTCAGCAAGTAGGTTCAGACGGGGATTACGGGTCTTCCGAAGTCGTCCCGGTCCCGACGCCTTAATTCTTCGATGTGGACTGTATAACTTAAGGGATCTTGGGAATGAAACAGCAATTATCTTCAAACCGTTCCGTGAGAGAGTAATCACTTTTCCCTATACTTTTCTTCTTGACTGCTGGTTTTCACTTTTCCCGAAGGATTTTCTTGTTTTTCCGAACTATTACCCCGAACTATTTTCTTCCCCGAACTATTTTCTTCCCCGAACTATTTTCTTCCCCGAACTATTTTCTTCCCCGAACGAATTGCAATAAAACCCGTTCACTAAGCTACCCCCAGAACTATACGCGAAAGTGAGCCGCGCCATTCGCGTGCCTGCGCAACTTAACAACATGAATTTGTACTATTACTCTCTCACGTTTCACTTAATTTCTTTATTCACATAAATCACACATAAATACAAGTTATCTATTTAGATAGCACAAAACAATATCTACACCATGATATACATTATTTTTCCGTATTACAAAATCCTTTAATTTATAAAACAAAATATGCCTACTTTACTCACAAATCCAAAATCCAAACTTCTTAAATATTTAACACAGAAAGTTAAAACAATGTTTCCCACTTGAATTTATACATATGTTAACTAATACAATAGTTTAATTTACATTTTCTCTATTTATTTCACTATTTAAAACACTTTTAAATTTCTTATACAAAACTATCATTATTTCACTTATGCACAGGAATTTTCACATAAAATAACACAGAATTCACCTTTTTAGCACGTACAATCAACCTGAAATGTTTTACAAGTCATTTTTACATAAATTGCTGAAATTACAAACATTTTACATTTTTACATATTCGGCCTCCTAAGGGCGTGGCCAGCGTGCTTCCGTGAACTCACACTATTTGAACAACTAACTTTGCACGGCTCTCGACTATCAGAAAAATGAAAGTCTGAAATACACTTAATTTTAACAATATTAAATAAACGAGTGCTTCTACATAATTTTCAAACAGTAGGAAACTATTTCTGATAAGACTCTTATTCGTTATCATGCTTCTTATCAGATAACAATACAAGTGAATGTTTTCATTAATCAATCATAACAAATAGGCATTTGTTTTCGTACAAACATATCATACTTATACAAGACAATACTTATGCAATTAATTTCCGTTAATTCTGTTTATGCACAGAGTGATCATCTCGACCGGGGAACCAATCCGATCCCTAACTTCACTTTAATATTCCTTTGAATTTACATCGTTAAAAAGATGATTTCAACCGGGGAACAAATCCGGTAATATAATTTATATCTTAAATTCCTTATGAATTTATTAAGCGATATTACTTAGGAAAATGAACAAACTAGTCTGGCCTGGGAGTCGAACCCAAGACCTTCTTATCATTAATTCGACATTTCTTTAAGATTTAACTAAGCATTTTCTTATCAGAGCGTCGTGGCTCGATAATTTGCTTTTTATAACTATGCGTCATCGGTTGATTTAATAAACTGAAACATTCTTATAGGCGCGTCGCCAACAGATTATTTGTTACGTTCTAAGAATTGTATTCACTTATTAAGTAGTTAAGGGATTTGCTTGCTCGTCTGTGTGTATCACTAACAAGAGAAAATGAAAAAGTTGCGACTAATTATTTGACATGTTTTCTAAATCGAACATAATATTCTTAAGTGAATTCCAATTTTAAGTGCAAAGACGTAAAATGTTTTTAAGACAAGAAGAAGTTTTTAACAAAAGTGATTTTTTTTATTATTTTATTTTCATAATCTTGAATAAAAACTTACATACTATTTATTTATTTTTATTTTACCATTATCTTAAACTTTTTGTGATTACAAAGGATTCATTAAGTAGGTTCTTTAATTTGCTTTACTTCGAGTAAGAGGAGGAAAATAATTTTCATTAACTTCAAAATTTAACATTCCTGGTTTATATTCATCGTTCGAAGAATATTCCTCATTCTCACTACTCATATATATAATAGTTTTTGTTGTAAAATGCTATGTGTGCGGTGTAACTACGGCCATTGCGCTAGGATTTGTAAATGTAAAAATAGTGTTAAAATGTATGAAATTAGAAGTGAATACAGAAAAATCTGATAATGATGACTGTGAGTCGTTTTATGTATTATATTTTGTTGTGCGTCATACACATCTGTGTTAATGGATACGACGCATAACAAAATCGGCACCCATGACTGGTACGAGGTATTAAGAGGTGATTGTAGCTTTGAACGTTTTAAGCTGGATACCGGTGTACACATTAATTTAGCTAACTTATGTTATGAGAGATTTTTGACGTTTGGATCACGGAAATGATATGTAATAATAATAAAATGAAATTACAATCGAAATAATACTCGTTTTTACGGAATTTATCGCGTATATTTAACTTTTTAATACTCGACGTTTCGAGAGCTTTACAGCACCCATGGTCACGGGAAGGACTGAGATGTTTAACGTCCAGATGTCATAGTTAACCGCGGTTACCATAGATTAAAATTTAACTTTTGTTCCGATCTACACAGTATGAACTTATAGTATCATGAAGCCTTGCAGTTGTATGCTTGGGTTGGGATCTAATTTTATTTATTATAGGATCCCAAGCAGATGGTAGCACCCAGCCATCTTCTCTATTGAAATTAGGGTGATTTTTGATTTCAATAGCCTCGCGAATCATCCTTGGAAGGAATCGGTGTTCTTTAGTGAGGATTTGTGGTCTATCAAATCTGATGTACGAATGATTGAATGATGTGAGAAGTAAGTAACACTGCCTTACATCTGGCTACTTATTGTGGAAGGAATAGTTCTACAAGCAAGTAGATGGTGTGGCGATGGGCTCACCTGTATCTCCCATTGTCGCCGACATATTCATGGAAGACTTTGAGGAGAAAGCCCTGCTTACTTCTCCCATAAATCCAAGATTCTACAAGCGGTACGTAGACGACACTTTCACAATTCTACCTTTAGATAAAGTAACTGCATTTTTAGACCATCTTAACTCTATAAATTCTAAAATTCAGTTCACAATGGAGTTAGAGGCAAACAATTCCTTAGCTTTTCTAGATGTGTTAGTAATTCGGAATCCTGATAACACCTTGAGCCATACTGTGTATAGAAAAAAGACCCATACAGATAGATATTTAAACGGTGATTCTCACCACCATCCTTCACAGTTAGCTACCGTGGGTAAATCTTTGTTTCAGAGAGCACGAGGGATCTGTGACAGTAAACACCTGGCTGCCGAGCTCCAACACGTCAAGCAAGTTTTGCATGACAACAAGCTTCGGGTCCCGCGCCTACGTCACAGAGAACGAGTGAAGCCGGCCACAGTCGAGCGTGTACCTGCTGTACTGCCATATGTTAGAGGAGTCACTGACAAGATTGGCTATATCTTGAAGCGCGCTTCCATCAAAACATACTTCAAGCCGCCGAAGAAGATTGGTCAGTTTTTACCATCAGTCAAGTGTAACGTCCCTCTGCAAGATGCAGGAGTGTACAAGCTTGATTGTGAATGTGGTCTCTCCTACATAGGACAAACTAAAAGATCAATTAAAACCCGCGTCAAAGAACATATAGCTGATGTGAAGAATCGACGCTCCGGGAAGTCTGCAGTCTGTGAACATGTACAGGATCGCCCCCGTCACTACATCAGATTTGATAGACCACAAATCCTCGCTAAAGAACACCGATTCCTTCCAAGGATGATTCGCGAGGCTATTGAAATCAAAAAACACCCTAATTTCAATAGAGAAGATGGCTGGGTGCTACCATCTGCTTGGGATCCTATAATAAATAAAATTAAATCCCAACCCAAGCATACAACTGCAAGGCTTCATGATACTATAAGTTCATACTGTGTAGATCGGAACAAAAGTTGAATTTTAATCTATGGTAACCGCGGTTAACTATGACATCTGGACGTTAAACATCTCAGTCCTTCCCGTGACCATGGGTGCTGTAAAGCTCTCGAAACGTCGAGTATTAAAAAGTTAAATATACGCGATAAATTCCGTAAAAACGAGTATTATTTCAATGTGTAGTGTTCGCGTAAATATAAGAAATCGAAATTACAATCGTTTAGCGGGGATGTTATTCCGATAATAATAGTTTTTCATCTTAAATAGTGGCATAAAAATAAAATGTATGTTTTGAAATTTGCAATAGCAAATATTAATTGTCTAAGAATGTTGGGTCGACAAGCGTATATGGAACTATGATTAATTCGACGTGTTTACGGTATTAATATGGTAGAAAATTCGGAACTTTTTGAAGGTTTAGGATGTTTACCTGGTGAGTACCATATAGCTATTGATAAATCAGTTGAACCGGTGGTTTTGTGCTCTGCGAAATGTATCTCTAGGATTACGATATAAATTATTAGAAGAATTACACAGCATGACTGACTTACGAGTCATTAGGAAGGTCACTCACCCAACACAATGGGTTAATTCAATAGTAATTGCAGCAAAAAAGAATGGAACATTGCGAATTTGTTCAGACCCGAGACCTCTCAATAATGCTATAGAGCGTGCATATTTCCAATTGCCAACTATCAAAGAACTTGCGACTAAATTTCACGGAGCTAGTTTTTTTTTCGGTATTAGACGCAAATTCAGGTTTGTTGGCATCATACAACTTGATGATCAGAATTCAGGCTTACGCACTTTTAGTACACCGTTTGGGCGCTATCAGTATTTAAGTTTACCTTATAATTTAAACTGCGCTTCAGAGGTCTTTCATGCTAAGATTAAGTAACTAATAGAGGATATAGACGGACGCGTCTACGGGTGCCTCTATAGGTCCCATAGCGGTAATGCCGAAACAGACCGACTCTTCGACCACGTCCAAATGGCTGCGGATTCGTTGCTACAGCAGATCCCTTCCGCAGAGATCGTGATCCTCGGCGTCTTTAACGCCCATCACGCCGAATGGCTTGGTTCACGTTTAACCGATCATGCGGGGAGATCTGTTCATGATTTTGCCTTGGCATATGGTTTGATACAACTGGTTACTTCGCCTACGCGGATTCCAGATGTGGAGGATCATGCACCTTACCTGTTGGACCTTCTGCTGACCTCTCATGCGGACGGATATCAGATTTCCGTCAACGCCCCTTTAGGCTCCTCGGACCATTGCCTTATCCAGAGTGTGGTGCCACTCACGCTTAAATCGCGGTTACATTCTGCAGGCTGCCGCCGTGTTTGGCACTATAGGTCAGCCGATTGGGATGGGATGCGGTCTTTCTTTGCATCCTTTCCTTGGGGCTTGCTTCTCGCCGGACGATCCCAAAGTTGTTGCGTATTCTGTCGCTGATGTGGTACTTCAGGGTATGGAACTTTTTATTCCTTCCTCTGTGGTGCCCATTGGAGGTAGATCTCGGCCATGGTTTGGTCGCTCCTGTAAAATAGCATCATGCTATAATCAGGAGTGCTATAAAGCCTAGGCTGACGCATCAGCGTCCAGGGATGTAAACACCAGCGCTCTTAAAAAGAAGTATAATTTCGCCTCTAGGTCCTTCAAAAGAGTCATTGCCAAAGCAAAGTCAGAGCACATAGGCAGAATTTGCGAGAAACTAGTTCTTCTTCCTTCTGGAACCCGTGCATTCTGGTCTCTCGCCAAGGCTGTCCAGGAGAATTTCTGTCAGCCATCTCTTCCATCTCTGCACAGGGAGGACGACTCACTGGCCCACACCGCAAAGGAGAAAGCCGATCTTCTAGGCTCTTTCTTTGCGTCTAACTCGACTCTCGATGACGGGGGGAGTACGCTGCCGACCATCCCGCGGTGTGTGTGCTCCATGCCGGAAGTGCATTTCACTCAGCGCTCGATTCGCAAAGCACTCCTCTCCCTGGACATCCACAAGTCGAGTGGGCCTGACGGAATCCCCCTAATTGTGCTGAGGACGTGTGCTCAGGAGTTGGCACCGGTTTTAACGCGTCTTTTCCAGTACTCCCACTCCCTAGGCGTAGTCCCAAAATCATGGAAGACGGTTTTCGTCCACCCGATCCCTAAAAAAGGCGACCGCTCAGACCCGTCCAACTACCGGCCTATGGCCATCACCTCCTTGTTCTCCAAAACAATGGAGTCCATTGTAAACTGCCAGCTCATGAGGTACCTTGAGGATCACCAGCTGATTAGTGACCGCCAATAAGGTTTTCGCCATGGTAGGTCAGCTAGTGATCTTCTGGCCTACCTAACTCACAGATGGGTGGAGGCAGTAGAGTCCAAGGGGGAGGCATTGGCCGTTAGTATGGACATTGCGAAGGCCTTCGATCGGGTTTGGCACAAAGCGCTTCTTCCGAAGCTCCCTTCCTATGAGCTTCCCGAGAAATTGTGCGATTGGATCACCAGTTTTCTTGCAGATCGGAGCATCAAGGTCGTTGTAGACGGTGCAAGCTCCGATTGCAAGCCTATTAATGCTGGTGTTTCACAGGGCTGCGTGCTATCTCCAACGCTGTTTCTTCTGCATATCAATGATATGTTGCAAACCCGTAACATTCATTGCTATGCAGATGACAGCACTGGTGATGCTCTTTACACCGGCCGAGCCAATATTTCTCAGGAAAACGTCTCTGAGTGCCGGGACAAACTTGTGTCTGAAGTCGAGTCCCTGCTGGACAGAGTCTCGGATTGGGGGCGGCTAAATCTAGTCCAGTTTAACTTCCAGAAGACACAAGTTTGCGCGTTAACCGCTAAAAAGAACCCCTTCGTCGTATTCCCTCAGTTTCAAGGCACTCTCCTTGTTGCCTCAGCCAGTATCGGAATCCTCGGCGTCGACATATCGAGTGACGTGCAGTTTCGTGGTCACTTGGAAGGGAAGGCCAAATTGGCCTCTAAAAAGCTTGGCGTGCTCAGCAGAGCGGGACAGTATTTCATCCCGGCACACCGCCTGCAACTTTACAAGGCGCAGGTTCGGCCGCACATGGAATACTGTTCCCATCTCTGGGCTGGGGCTCCCCAACACCAGCTCCTTCCACTTGACCGCATCCAGCGCAGAGCGGCTCGAATTGTCGACGACCGAGTGCTTACCAATCGGCTCGATTCACTGGCACTGCGAAGAGATGTTGCATCCCTTTGTATTTTCTGTCGCATATACCATGGAGAGTGCTCTGAGGAATTGTTCGGATTAATCCCAGCCGCGAAATTTCATGAACGCACTACGCGGCAAACGTCCCGATACCTTCCACACCATCTGGATGCTTGGTGGTCCACCACTGTACGTTTCAAAAGGAGTTTTCTTCCGCGTACAACCTCTCTGTGGAATAATTTACCACCAGCGATTTTACCGGACCGATACGAGCTGGGGACTTTCAAGAAAAGAGCTTACTCCTTTCTAAAGGGCCGGCAACGCACCTGCAATTCCCCTGGTGTTGCGGTTGATCATGGGCGGCGGTGGTCTCTTAACATCAGGTGAGCCACATGCTCGTTTGTCCCCTCTTCTATAAAAAAATAAATAAGTAGACGGACTACATTCTTTATAGACGATACAATATTCTAGAGACAAAATAAATACGAACATGGGCGTTTAAATGCATTATTAAATAGGGCTCGTGAAATTAATTTAAAATGTAGTAAAGATAAATGTCGTATATGTGTGGAGGAAGTGACTTACTTGGGTCATATATTTAACAAAAGTGGAATAAAACCAGATTTAAAAAAGTAAAAGCAATGAAAAATATGCCAACGCTAAAAGAACGAAAATCATTAGGACGATTTATAGGAGCCGTAAATTATTTAATTAAGTTTATACTTACCTAAGTATTCTGAGCGTATTTATCGGACTGTTGAAAAAGGACATAGAATGGTGTTGGGAGAGTGAACAACGTAACAAATTCTATTTATTAAAGGATTGAAGCACCCGTGTTGGCTTTATATGACGTATCCCAACCGGCTGTAGTCTCGGTGAACGCAAGCAGTGTAGCGTTAGGAGCCGTGTTGATGCAGGGCGGCCGCCCTATTGAATTTACTTCACGTACATCGTACACTCACCGAGATCCAGGCACAATATGCGCAAATAGAAAAAGAAATACTGGCTGTCCTCTTTGCGTGTGAAAAGTTCCACCAACATATTTAGGGTAAAACTTATGTTTTAGTTGAAACAGATCATAAACCGCTAGAAAGCATTTTTAAAAAGATTTTTAGAAAAATTTGATACCAGCACGCTTAAAGCGAATGATTTTACGATTACAATGTTATGATAGTTACATATGCCTCTCATGCCTGGAAGGTATACCCACTGGAAGGGGTACTTGGCCGATACGTTATCACGTGCCCATATTCCAGAACTATATAATGATAGATAAGCGAGTGATAATGTGCTATATCAAGTGCATATGATAGTTTCTAATATGCCAGTTTCACATAAAAAATTAGGTGTAATTAAAAATGAGACTTTAAAAGATAATAATTTAAAACGTTTAATGAGATATATAAATCAAAGTTGGCTGGAATATAAAAGAGATATTGAAAATAATTTAAAATATTATTGGTTTATGAGAGTCGTGGTAGCTCAGATGGTTAATGCTCGCTGTAAATATATTAGAACGCGAGTAACCTGGGTTCGGTCCCCGGCAGCACCTATGAAATTGTTAAATGCAATTTTAAGTGCTGATTTACCACGTGCTCGATGGTGAAGGAAAACATCGTGAGTAAACCTGCGTGTCTGAGGAATAAGAAAAAAAATATTTCGAAAACATGTGAAGTTCAGCAATATTAATTCCCAGTTCCTTAAGAACCAAAATGTAAAAAATCATACATGATGGGCATTTAGGGATAGAGCGCTGTAAAAGGCGGTTACGTGAAGTGTTATTCTGGCTAGGGATTTCTTATGATATAGAGAGGTATATAAATAGGTGTGTTGTGTGTTGAAAGAATTCAAATAAATCTAGTAAGGAACCGAACATTGCTGTTTCTATTCCCAATTTACCATGGAGTAAAATCGGGACGGACACATTTCAGTATGGTAAAAAATCATATCTGCTTATTGTGGACTATTTATTATTCATGTTTTTACGGAAACAGCATTGTTACATGAAACTACATCTAAAAGCGTCATAAACATACTGACATACATACATAACATACGCTGCTCTTAAACATCAAATCCATCTGATTCAATCAGATTAATAAGCAAACTCACCTGTATGCTTCCTTCTTTTTTATGCACCCCCGATGCTTTAAGAAAAATTTAATCGTGCCCTCCACCTCTTCCATGCGACATCTCGGCTGACGCGGCTGCCATATAAACTCAATTCCGTAGGTGGTCTTGCATGCTCAATCCCTTACACTTAAATTTACACCACAAATTAATGTTATTTAAAGATAAAATCCAAAATCATTTAATTATTTTAACCGCTGCCACCATGTAGTAAAAATGGAACTACGAAGTTCAGATGACAACTATTTTTAATAATAAAGGCGGTTCTAAACATAGACCATTTTAAGACTACCCACAACAAAAAATATTGTGGCCCACGGATAGCTACCAAGTTAATACAAGGAAAGCTTCTAATGCGTAATTACTTTTATTACTACATGTAATACCTGTTTATAATTATACGGGCTCTCTTGGCCCTTCAGATCGGAAAACAGCAGTGCACGCACTTCTGCACGGACGCAAAAAGAGCTAAGATGGTGGTACCAATCCAGACAAACTCCTAGATATTAAATTAGTCCTACCATCTAGTAAATAGAATATGATGGTAATATAATACTTTGATCATATTATAAAACAAAAATATAACGTAGGATATAAAGAATAACTTGCTACCTTTTTCTCAAGTACCAATAACTACCAAAATTTCAGGCGTATGGTGGGGAGAAGCGTTACCAGTGCAATTTGCAAAAGGCGTACGTACTAAATGAAGCCATAAAAAGTCTGTTAGTCACAGACTTTCCTCTCGGCACAGGCCTCTTCTTATATCTGTGCTATTTAAATATAATATGAGTAAAAATTAATTTGATTTGATTTTATTTTTTCATCAGAACACCACAGTTTTCAACAACGCTGACTCATGAAATACTTTTTGCTAGCTATCTCTCAACGACATATTGCTTCCAATCGTAGAAAATTCCCCATCTCTTATGATATAGAGAGGTACATATATAAATAGGTGTGTGGTGTGTCGAGAGAATTCAAATAAACCTAGTAAGGAACCGATGATTGCTGTTTCTGTTCCAAATTTACCAGGGAGTGAAATCGGGACGGACATATTTCAGTATGAAAAAAATGATATCTGATTATTGTGGACTATTATTCATGTTTTACGGAAGCAGCATTATTACATGAAACTCCTTCCAAATGCGACATAAAGGTACTGAGAGAAAATTTGCTAGATATGAGATACCAGATATTGTTATAAGCGATAATGATCCACAATTTTCAAGTCGGGAATTTAAAAACTTCGCGATGGAATGTTTGAATAGATAACGTCATTACTCAACTACGCACAATCAAATGGTAAGAGTGAGAGGGCCGTGCATACAACAAAAGAGATATTAATAAAATCCATAGATAGTAGAAGTGAATTTTATTTATTATTATATAATTTTGTAAGTTATCGAAATACGCCTCGCGATTGTTTGAATTCTCTCGCACAGCTGCTGACGTGTCGTAGGTTAAAATGCAGGTTGCCTATGAACCCGGACCCTTTAAAAATAGCTCATGTAGACAATGAGAGACAACACAAAGTTACGCTACATAAACAAAATAAAAGTGAAAAATTACAAAATATAAAATTACCTTAGATTTAACATCGAAATACTCGTCAAATATTTTCATTAATATTTCGACGTCGTCACGCTGCTCTTAAATATCAAATCCATCTGATCCAATCAGAAAACTCGCCTGTATGCATCCTTCTTCTTCATGTACCCTCGATGCTTTAAGAAAAAGATTAAATTGTGCCTTCCACCTCTTCCATGCGTCAGCCCGGCGACGCGGCTTCCATATAAACTCAATTCGGTAGGTGGTCTTGGATGCTCCATCCCTTACACATAAATTTACACCACAAATTAATGTTATTTAAGAATAAAATCCAAAATTATTTAATTATTTTAACCGATGCCACCATGTAGTAAAAATGAAACAACGAAATTCAGATGACAACTGTTTTTAATAATAAAGGCGGTTCTTAACATATACCATTGTAAGACTACCCACAACAGCAAATATTGTAGACCACAGATAGTTACTAAGTTAAAAGAAAGATGGCTTCTAATGCGTAGTCACTTTAAGTACTACATGGAATACCTGTCTATAATTATACAGGCTCTTCGGGTCCATCAGATCAGAAAACAGCAGTGCACCTATCCAGACAAACTCCTAGATTAGTCCTACCATCTAGTAAATAGATTATGGTAATATAATACTTTGATCACCTTATAAAACAAAAATATAACGTAGGATATAAAGATTAGTTTGCTACTTTTTTCTCAAGTACCAAGAACTGTACCAAAATTTGCAATTGCAATTTGCAAAAGACGTACGTACTAAATGTAGCTATAAAAAGGCTGTTAGTCACAGACTTTCTTCTGGGCACGGGCCTCTTCTTATGTTTGCGCTATTTAATTACAATACGAGTAAAGTTTAATTTGATTTTAATTTCTTTTTTCGTCAAAATACCACAGTTTTCAACAAGGCTAACTCATGAAATCCTTTTTGCTAGCTATCTCTCAACGACATATTGCTTCCAATCGTAGAAAATAAGGCATTCATATTTGAACATGCACTAGGAAAAATGTGGACTTTTTCTAGAATTATTTCCATTTACTGCCTCAGTTTTAGCAGCCTTGTAAGTTTTCTCATTACTAAATATTCCTTTAAGCCCTGGACCATATTGCTGTTTCAGTTCTAAGGAATAAATTAGCAAATCAGTTCTTGTAGTGACGTAGAACACTAAGATGTTTGATGTATATGAGTAGAAATCACAACTTTTTCTATATTCATGTCTGTATTACTTAATCAAAAGAGGTGTTTTGTTTAATTTTAATTAAGGGTATAAGCACACATACGACTTCAGTAAAAATAGTGCATTATTTTAAAATTGCGTCTATAAATTGACTGAAAAATTCTCTACATTCCGGTTTCCAAGTAATATAAATGAAGCGGTTATGTATAATATTACAGATTCACTAAAATAAAGGAATATATTATATTTTTTAGAAATACACTAGCAATGCTAATTACATCACTAATATTCTCTTTAACCACTCCTGGTAAGCTCAAAATGCTTGTATTTGAATTGTTTCATGACTGTAGCTGAGTGACAGATTCGAACACACAACCTTTTGAGTTTGCGGTCCGTACCTGCGATTGTGTTACGGTTGCTTTTATTATAATACTATCTATACTGTGTACTATCTGTAATTAAACATCTAACTATTCCACCACAGAGCATACAATCACTACGATTCGAACTTTCATTACGACGAGATCCTTTTTTCACTTTACCATAATACCATACCATGGTTTTTGTAAGAATCGACATGGAGAAATAAAGCAGGCGATGGATAGCTGCATCTTATCATAAAGAGGATGAGAAGCTGCAAGTACCAACCCGCCTACCGTTGCAACCTTGGCGAATATCTCCCCACTAGCCATCTATGGACAAGGCCTTAGTTCATCAGACTTTTGACGAGCGGTTATGATTGATGATGGATGAATGTATTTTAATATAATGTATCATATGATAAAAATTATACGTTAATCTGTTATTTATTACATACTAGCGATTCGTCCGTATTCGCATGGGTTATTTCTGGATCTCGACAACAGCGTCACCTATCGGGTCCAAATGTGAATCTTAAACATTCAGGGACTCACTCAAATACACACAAAAAATTAAATTAAATCGTTCAAGCCCTTTTCGAGGTACAGCGAGAGTAACAGTCAAAAATTATTGATTTTTTTATATTGATATAGGGATTTGTAATTGAATTCCATTTGTAGATATTTATTTACCATAGCTGTTACATTTGGTAGGCAGGATGACAACTGCAACATTTTTATGACACACATAATACATAAACACTCACACCTGTCACCCAGAGGGGTAGAGACTACGGACTTCCATTTGACACGGTCCTGACACACCTCTCTCGCCTCCTCCACATTCATATTAAGTTAAGGATACTCCTAATTTGGCCCATTTTCAATATATCGCCAATTTGGTCGATAAATTTCCACCTAGGACGTTTTTTCTGACTCTTCCGTTAACTTCTGCAACATAAATTTGCTTTGTCACTCTTTACTCATTCATTCTTTCTACATGACCAAACCACCGAAGCAGTCCTTTCTTAATCCTGGTCACAGTATAATCTTGCAAACCACACTCTTCTTTTATCACACAATTTCTTCACCCTGTCACTCAGATTCAGCTCTAAAATACTCGTAAGCCACCGCATTTCTACTGCATTTATTCTACTCTCATGCTTCACGTTCTATTAGGGACTAACACAGCACTGAATTGCCATACGTGCCTATTTTGATACGATATGACTTTTCACTATAGAGTGTAGAACCGTATTTACTTTATTTCCTGCGGTCGCACGTCGTTCTATATGCTTATCATATCTCCCAATCCTGCTGAATACACATCCCAAATATACAAACTCATCTACTTGCTCGACCAACTCCCTTTTCATTCTTATTTCACATTATGCGGTCTTATTAAAAAAATGCTGCTAAACATCTCCTGTTTAAATTTTCCTCTGTCGCGCCTTGGTAACCTTGGGATAAAACACATAAAGTATACAATAATTAAAAAAGTAATATATTCAATAACTCCTTTACACTCACAAAACTGTGTTTATTAAAGCACTGCAACGTTCCCTACTTGACCAAGAACATACATTTTTTTTTAAGAATCCTTACTGTACTATCCCGATTATACTAGCTTATCTATGTGTACTGCGAACTTACTGTGAATTCAAATATACGATTTAATATATAAGCTTTGAAATTGCAATTTCATCACTGCACTGATCTGCCAACGCTTCGCTTGTTTTGAATACGATTTACATTAAATTATTCGTAATAATCTCGTCCACAGTTATTGAAATCTGTTAGATTATTACATATTTAATGTTTAAAATACTTACCAAATCTATAAATGCAAAAAAATATAATATATCACATATATTTTATATTGTATCATTTATATATATATATGAGCCGTGGCAGCTCCGATATGTAAACGCGCTCACTGTAAAATTCATAATACGCGAGCAACCCGGGTTTGATCACCGCATTAATGACATTGTTAATTGCAATTGTAAGTGCTGATTGGCCAAGTGCTTGGCGGTGATGGAAAACATCATGCGGTAACCTGCCTATCGATAAACAAAAAATATTTCGAAGACATGTTAAGTTCGCCAATTGATTAGAGCGCGTTGGCTTCTACCATATAAAATACAAATGACATGGGTGAAAGAGTGAAGTTAAATCGCAGAATATTGTTACGAATATATCGTGTTAGTACATAAATGGCAAGCCATCGAGTTATAGATTACCAACATAACCTAATGCTTCCCTCTTATGATATTTTATGTCAGCCACAATAATAATATGTGACGTTCATGTATGTCTCGCATCAAATATATATTTATGTAATGCCGCAATTATTTGTCGTCCTATATTTGATTTAAGAAGTCTATTGAATGAATTTAAATTTAAAGAACCTAATATTACTAGTAACGTTAGGTCCTTCAGACCGAAAATCATTCATGACAGCTTCACCGGCGATGTCATAATTATGTGAAGAAAAGGATTATAGTATTATTTTTTATTTTGATAAAAAATGTGTGACAAACGAGCACACAGTAAACGAGTTTACTTCGTGCTAAAATGATAATATAGCTGCATCGTGATTCTGCCTCGTAGAATTACGTAAAGTTCAAAAGAGTGTAAGCAAGCACACTCGCCATTTTCTCACTCATATAGTCCAATGAAACTGTAATCCGATACGACCGGAGAGAGATCAGGTGCAGAACCAACGGCTTTAAGTGCTTACCGAGGCACGGGGATGAACACCGCCAAATTTCTAACACCGGACTGCTAATTATAATGTCTTGATAGAAAAATCCGATAAATGATTTTGGCCCGACCCGGGATTTTAACCCGGGATCAGAGGTAGCGCTTACGATCACTAGACTAACAAGTCGGTTGCAGAAAACGGAAGACGGAGATAAAAAATTCCAATTTTCTACCTAGAGATGTTAATTGACCAGTATTGAATAGTTGTAGTGAAATACTATCAAATAAATAATTTGTTATTTTATTTGTCTTTGTTTGAAGGTGCTTTCAATTAATAATTTTATTGCTTGAAGTGACAACATTAAATAAGAAAAATATCAAACGTTACCAAGTTACTAACACAAAACAATTGTATTTAAAAATAAAATAAAAAGGAAATGTTTTAGAAACTTCAAAGTAGGCATTGAAATGCTTTTAAAACATTTAAACTGCTAAAGATAGAAATTTCTACAGAAATGAAGTTGTTACAAGTAATTTACAAATTTAACGTCTTATTTTTTGAAGTGTTTTTGCAACAAAATTTAATAACGTATACACAGTATAGATATTTTGAGATTATAATAAAAAGAAATCAAGCGCACAGTATAGTAAATCATTATATAACATGAACACTCACGTCTGTCACCCAGAGGGATAGATAGAGACAACGGAAATCCCTTTTGTACGAAATTTAACTACAGAACAAAATTAAATTAAAGTGAGAAGGGTAATGGTTATGCAAGTTATTGAAAAATATACAAGACAACTTTCCCTTCACACATCTAAATATATAATCAATAAAATACATAATATGATCTATACACTTTAAGCACATTACTTAAGAAATACGTATGCAAAAACTTCTAGGAGTATACAAATAGTTAAATAAAATCGTTACGGCGCAAAGAAAAATAGGTAGTACTTTTTTAAATAAATGACGTGTGTTAAAGGAGAGATAAAGAGATAAAGGAATGACTATTTAGAGAGGAAAAAAGTGCGTTTTGATAAGACTTTTAAATATTTCAAGAGATTACGTACGCCCAATATAAAGCGGTAAGGAGTCCCAGGGACGAATAGCTTAAATAAAAAAGGATTTAGGGTAGAAGGAAGTGTTATAACGTAAATTCAAATTTTACAATGTGGTCAAGTTTTTTCTTTTTTGTAAAATAGTAGTTCTTTAGTATTCCAGCCCTCACGCTGGGCAACAATATATTATTATTAGCTCATAAAATGTTTGTTTGCAGAGTCACGTATATTTTAAGACTCTTTCCGTACAAGCCAGAAATATCTTACAGAATTCTTACCAAAAAAATTTTTATATTATTACCATACATATGTATGAATAGAGGGAATCTACTATGACTCATAAAGTGAGTCTACTAGAATATACATAACTAGAATAATAATTCGGGCGATCAAGTGAATTATTTTCGAAATCAATTTATGATAATATTTATATTTCCGATAACGATTATTCAAAATAAAATCAAATCAAAATTAATTTATTTCAAATAACATAAGATCCATATATATTAGCATTTATTTCCGCAGCATTTATTTATTTTTTCATATATATTAACATTCACCTCAGACAAAGATGCGTAGGAAATTTCAAAACTAATAGGTTAGTGGTAATAGTGGTAGTATGAAAAGTTAGTTTTGACAGTTCCGCAGAGTACTGTTTTTATCTAATAATATTTTTATATACATTTTGGTTACGTAAGCTTTTTTAACTTGGCACAATAGTGTAAAATATTTGTTGTTCCTAGCTTTCATTAACGCATAAATGTTATTAAGTATTACAGTATACGAACCCTGTAAACGTGGTGTAAGAATATCTACCACTCCTTATCGTCTCGTAGGTGTCGCAAGAGGCGGCATAAGGGAATTAGAAACAGAAGATACTGGCAATAAAGGCGGTAGCGGTAACGGATATATGAACCGAAACAATAAAGTCGAAGAGTTTTTTTACAGGAGAGGGGGCAAATCAGAGAAATTGCGGACTCACTGCTGGCCTTTAAAAAAGGATTAGACACTTTCCTTAAAGGTCCCTAAACCTTGAACTTGTGCGAGGAAGAAAACTTCTTTAAAATAGCACAGTTGTGGACCGCCAGTCATCCAGATGGCATGGATGGTATCGCGAGTTTTGTCGTGATGTGCGATGGTGAAATTTTGAGTCTGGAATTAATCTGAACTAATCCTCAGAGCACTCTCCGTGGTAAATGCGATAAAATACGCAAAGAGATAGATAGAGATCTCCTCGCAGTGCCAGTGATTCAAGCCTTCTCTTCCAAGTGACCACGAAACTTCACGTCACTGGATATGTCGACGCCAAGGATTCCGATACTGGCTGAGGCAACAAGTGGAGTGTCTTCAAACTAAGGAGATACGACGAAGGGGTTCTTTTTAGCAGTAAACGTGCAAATTTATGTATTTGGGGGATTGAACTGGACTTGATTTAGTTGCCCCCAGTCCGAGACTTCGTTCAACAAAATTTCTTCTTCAGACATACGTTTGTCCCGGTACCTGGCGACGTTTTCTAGAGAAATATTGGCACGGCCGGTGTATAAAGTATAACCAGTACGGTTGTCCGCCTAGCAACCGAAACGACAGTGCTACCGATTTGCAACATGAAAAATTAGGCATTCCATCTTTGTCCTCACGGGTGACAACGCATCTGCATTTTGATTTGTAATCGGGGATAGATGTAGATGTCTTTGGGTTACAGCAACCACTTATCGCCAGATGGACGCTGTGCTCGTTTGTCGCTTTTATCCAGTAAAAAACCTTTAGAATATTTTTTACAGGATAGAGTAGACAAACTAGCACAATGCACCTGATGGTAAGTGGTTGCTGCGGCCCATAGCCATCTACATCTATCCCCGATTACAAATCAAAATGCAGATGCGTAGTCACCCGTGAGGACTAATATGGAATGCCTCGTCTTCAGTAAAAAGGGTCTCCGGTTCTCTACAATCACTATACAAAACACAGCAGCATTAAGTTACTATTTTAAGCTGGTATTCTATGAGAGCGTGATCCTTCCCCGGTTGAGGCGACCCATTCGTGCTACAACTATACTACCAATATAGCTGCAGTATGGCTTTACCACGTATAATATTTGTTTGTTTTCTAACTATTATGTAAACAGTGCGTTGGTGTGGCATGGAAATCTATCACGTCATTTCGTCCCATGTGTGTTGTAAGTGTTGTCTCCGGGAAATGTCAGCGACCTTATGATTTACCAATAATGGCGGGGTGGATCATTCGATCTCCGGTCATTATATCCTGACCAACGACGAGAATTTATTTAGTAATTTTTTATAAAACAAATAAACATACATTCTACCTTATGGGAAGTGGCTATTGCACCTGCAGTCAACTCGTTTTTTTTTGCCTCCAAGCAAAGATGGCCTCAGATATACCCTGCGATACCCTGTCACCTCTGCGTACTTGAAATGTTGCAGAGCCTATGATAATTCTGTCTCTCTATACCCTTTAGTATGAAACAGAGCAGTGCAAGCAATGTTTTTGGAGGCAAAAATATAAAGAGCCAAAAAAGCAGCGAAATTAACTTTTTTTGACAAAAAAACTACTTCTGATTTTCTTCATAAAGCTTTATCAGACTGAGTCGGATTAAGAATATTACTAAATTAGTCCTACACAGTAGCTTCGCCTTAGTTCAATGAGCGTAGGATTATTTGTTACGTTCTAAGAATTGTATTCACTTATTAAGTAGTTAAGGGATTTGCTTGCTCGTCTGTAATATAGAGATAAAATCATTTCCCAATAACAAGTGAAATAAAGGAAAAAGTTGCGAAGAATTATTTGACATATTTTCTAAATCTAACATAAATATTCTTACGTGAATTGAAATTTAAAGTGCCGTTTGCATGTCTGACAAAATAATATATAGGCTGTAACTGAACGTAAATTTCATAAAATGTCACTAAAATAATATAGTTCAGGGATGTTGTGATAGTCAATTGAGGTAAGTGAAAATGAACACATGATGAAGAGATGATCATTTCTATGTTTGTGTAATCCTCACCGTTAAGTCTTTTTTCTTTGTATGTTAGCAGGAAATGACAGTATATCAAATTTGCTATCTTATATGCTGTGAAAATTTTAAACAATCTGTGATTAAAAAAACTGCGCACCCGTGTTGTACGTCACTCAGTGAGGTTTCCCTGACCAAACGGACTGACGTTGTTTGAAATATGGTTTATAGTATAAAAAGGCAAATTTTCCTTCAATAGTTACAAGTTATGTATAGTTGGCATTTCCTCGTGTTAAAAAATTGAAAACGTAATTATTTATATACTTTGTTTTTGAAAACAAATCATTCGAACCGTTTTAACTTCAATAGCCACTTCGAAAAAATATTTTATTAACGGCTTCCCAAATAGAGAAAGTTCTTTTTTATATTTAGTATAAATTCCAATCTCCAATAATTAATGTATAATACGTTTTTATTATACATTTGACAAACCTTTTTTCAAAACACCAATTCAGACAATTAAACTATATTTAATGAACTACTGTAAAAAGTAGAGTGGTAATTTAATGAATCGTTTTAACAAAGTTTTGTTTACTGTACAATTTCATCATCATCCTCATTCTACTCCTGTGTGCCTAGTGCGAGTTTTTCTACACGTTCGATAGCGATAAAATTAACTACGATTTGTATGGAATAAAAAAGCGCCAACTAGTGACAATAATTTGAAACAAAATTCCTGAGTGCGAGTTTACTAAGTAGTCGATATCGACCATCAAACATTGACTCACATTCGACAGTGAGAACGATAACGCTCGCGAGTGCGAGCGACAGTTTTGAATGTTCAAGACGTAACTTATTCAAACTTTACGCCGTCGCTATCGAAAAAATTTTCACATATATTACTACAGTGAGATAGAAGAGTGAGAATAATTGTTGAAGAGTTAATTTTATTTCGTTTTATGTGAACGATGTATAATTATGGCAGGACGTTTTTTTCGCTTAGAGTACGTTTGCAGCCGCTAAATCATAAATAAATAATAATTATAGATGACTGCTATTATAACGCCAGTGTTTGAAGCAAGAGCTTGTGCATATTTTCGTCCGCTGTTACATCTCGACAACAGGCATTTTAAGGATAGATACAGCATTTTCCAATAAAGTGTTCAAGTTTTGTGTAAATAGAATTTGATAAATCTAACGTCTACCATCTCTATTCAATAATTAAATCAATTCCATCAAATTTTTTTATATAGACCATTTCATCGCTTGCATTAGACGATTCATGCCGAAAATCCAATAAATTCTAGTCCGCGTTACCTAGTTACAAAACACAGGTATCAAACTTCAGTTTACACTAAAAAAATTTCACCATAAAAGCATATTAGAACGAACACATCTGTATGTTTTTTTTTTTTTGCTTTTAATTTAAACGTTATATTATTAACAATCAAGGACGATATATCTAATTCACAATCTCATTATACTAACACAAACTGTCGAGTGTCGAAACCGTGATCAAATTACGAAACATAAACAAACAGGTAATAAAGATATAATAACCACAAATTTGATAGACAGATGCTAATATTAAGACCACTAAATAAAAATGTCATTCTGAATTTGGTTAGTTTATCTCACGAAACGAACATGCTACCAACATAAGAAAAGGAATAAACGCCATTCACGGTGAGCAAACGCGAATCAAAAGGTTAGCTTCGATTGTAACTCACACTCGCTCGTTTTCGCTTGTCGATACCGACGACGTTAACTCGGTTAAAGCGATGGTGAAGTCATTCGATTAATTTTGTGGAACTCGCACTAGATACACTGTTCATAGGCCTCCCCTGAAGCTACTTCCTACGCTACTTGAAACTATATTCGTCTTCCTGCATGTCCTACCATAGTCCATGTAGTAGAGGGATTTTAGTTTCCGTAGAAAATATTTTATTCCTTAGCCTCCAGCTTACATCATAAACTCTTTTATATTGCATTTTGTGTTAAAAAAAACTACGGAATGTAAAAATTTTCAATGAAGTTAGTAAAGAAAATATTATTTTTATTTTATAATATTGACTTTAAAAACGAATTAACGATCAGTACCCTGTAGTAGTATGACAATGGAACAACTGAGTTCAGATGACAACTGTTTTTAATAATAAAAGCGGTTCTTAACATACAATATTTTAAGACTACTTACAACACTCCCCCTTCTCTTCCCCTTCCCCTTAAAGAATACATTTTTAACAAAAGTGATATATTTTTAAATAATCTTTCATGAATAAAAAACTTACTTAAGTACTATTTTATTCTTATTTTACCATTATCTTAACCCTTTCTGTGATTACAAAGGTATTAAGAGTAATTTAAGAGTTTTAAGTAAGAGGAGGGGAATAATTTTCATTAACTTCAAAATTTGACATTGTTGGTTCATATTTATTGTTGAATAATATCCCTCATTCTCACTACTCATAGAAATAGTTTTTGTTGTAAAATGCTATGTGCGGTAACTACGGCCATTGCGCTAGGATTTGTAAATGTAAAAATAGTGTTAAAAATGTATGAAATAGAAGTGAATACAGAAAAATCTGATAATGATGGCTGTGAGTTGTTTTATGTATCTGTGTTAATGGATACGACGCATAACATAATCGGCGGCCATGACTGGTATGAGTATTAAGAGGTGAGTGTGGCTTTAAACCACCAGTACCAGTGCCGACATTAATGTCTTATGTTATAAGAGGTTTTTGACGCTTGGATTTAACACGGAAATGATATGTTATAATAATAAAATGAAATTACAATCGTTTAGCGGGGATATTATTCCGATAAGAATAGTTTGTCATCTTAAATGGTGGCATAAAAATAAAATGTATGTTTTGAAATTTGCAAAAGTAAATATTAAGTGTGCTGGATCGACAAGCGTATTTGGAACTAGGATAAATTCAACATGTTCACGGTATTAATATGATAGAAAATCGGATCTTTTTGAACGTTTTGGTTGTTGACCTGGTGAGTATCATATAGCTATTGATAATTCAGTTGAATCGGTAGTTTGTGCTCCGCAAAAAGTACCTCAAGGATTACGTGATAGATTATTAGAAGAATTACACAGGATGACCGACTTAGGAGTCATTAGGAAGGTTAATCATCCGACACAATGGGTTAATTCAATAGTAATTGCAGCAAAAAAAAGAATGTAACATTGCGAATTTTTTTAGACCCGACACCTCTCAATAATGCTATACAGCATGCATATTTCGAACTGCCAATCATCAAAGAACTTGCGACAAAATTTCTCGTAGCTAGTTTTTATTTCGGTATTAGACGCAAATTCAGGTTTTTGGGCAGTAAAACTTGATGATCAGAATTCAGACTAATGCACCTTTAGTATCCGTTTGGGCGCTATCTGTATTTAAGGTTACCTTATAGTTTAAACTGCGCTTCAGAGGTCTTTCATGCTAAGATTAAGCAATTAATAAAGGATTTAGATGAAGTACATTCCTTTATAGACGATATAACATGCTGGGTACGAAATGAAGACGAAGATGATAGGCGTTTAAATGCATTATTAAATAGGATCGTGAAATTAATTTAGAATTTAATAAAGATAAATGTCGTATATATGTGGAGGAAGTGACTTTCATGGGCCTTATATTTAACAAAAGCGGAATGAAGCCAGATTTAAAAAAGTAAAAGCAATAAAAATATACCAACGCCAAAATAACGAAAATCATTAGGACGATATTTAGGAGCCGTAAATTATTTATTTAAGTTTAAGTATAACCTAAGTATTCTGAGTGTATTTATCAGACTGTTTAAAAAGGACACAGAATGGTGTTGGGAGAGCGAACAACAGAATGCATTCTAATTATTAAAATATTGAATAAGCAAAGCACCCGTGTTGGCTTTATATGACGTATATTAACCAGCTGTTGTCTCGGTGGACGCAAGCAGTGTAGCGTTAGGGGCCGTGTTGATGCAGGGTGGCCGACCCATTGAATTTACCTCATGTACACTCACCGGCACACAGGCACAATATGCGCAAATAGAAAAAGAAACGCTAGCTATTCTCTTTGCGTGTGAAAATTTCCACAAATATATCTAGGGTAAAACTGATGTTTTAATTGAAACAGATCATAAACCATTTTTAAAAGCCCTTAGATTCGATACCATCACGCTTACTGGTTTTATTGGTCTATGAAAGGTGATTTATTTTGTGTAGAATATGTTATTTTTTTAAAATAAACAAACAGACATTAAGGTACTGAGAGAAAATTTGCTAGATATGAGATACCAGATATTGTTATAAGCGATAATGATCCACAATTTTCAAGTCGGGAATTGAAAAACTTCGCGGTGGAATGTTTGAATAGATAACGTCATTACTCAACTACGCACAATCAAATGGTAAGAGTGAGAGGGCCGTGCAAACAACAAAAGAGATATTAATAAAATCCATAGATAGTAGAAGTGAATTTTATTTATTATTATATAATTTTATAAGTTATCGAAATACGCCCCGCGATTGTTTGAATTCTCTCGCACAGCTGCTGATGTGTCGTAGGTTAAAATGCAGGTTGCCTATGAACCCGGACCCTTTAAAAATAGCTCATGTAGACAATGAGAGACAACACAAAGTTATGCTAGATAAACAAAATAAAAGTGAAAAATTACAAAATATAAAATTACCTTAGATTTAACACCGAAATACTCGTCAAATATTTTCATTAATATTTCGACGTCCTCACGCTGCTCTTAAATATCAAATCCATGTGATCCAATCAGAAAACTCGCCTGTATGCATCCTTCTTCTTTATGCACCCTCGATGCTTTAAGAAAAAGATTAAATAGTGCCTTCCACCTCTTCCATGCGTCAGCCCGGCGACGCGGCTGCCATATAAACTCAATTCGGTAGGTGGTCTAGGATGCTCCATCCCTTACACTTAAATTTACACCACAAATTAATGTTATTTAAGAATAAAATCCAAAATTATTTAATTATTTTAACCGAGGCCACAACCTTTTGAGTTTGCGGTCCGTACCTGCGATTATGTTACGGTTGCTTTTATTATAATACTATCTATACTATGTACTATCTGTAATTAAACATCTAACTATTCCACCACAGAGCATACAATCACTACGATTCGAACTTTCATTACGACGAGATCCTTTTTTCACTTTACGATAATACCATCCCATGGTTTTCGTAAGAATCGACATGGAGAAATAAAGCAGGCGATGGATAGCTGCATCCTCGCGCAACAGATAAAGAGGATGAGAAGCTGCAAGTACCAACCCGCCTACCGTTGCAACCTTGGCGAATATCTCCCCACTAGGCATCTATGGACAAGGCCTTAGTTCATCAGACTTTTGACGAGCGGTTATGATTGATGATGGATGAATGTATTTTAATATAATGTATCATATGATAAAAATTATACGTTAATCTGTTACTTTATTACAGACTAGCGATCCGTGCGGATTCGCACGGGTTATTTCTGGATCTCGACAACAGCGTCACCTATCGGGTCCAAATGTGAATCTTAAACATTCAAGGACTCACTCAAATACACACAAAAAATTAAATTAAATCGTTCAAGCCCTTTTCGAAGTACAGCGAGAGTAACAGTCAAAAATTATTGATTTTTATATATAGGGATTTGTAATTGAATTCCATTTGCAGATATTTATTTACCATAGCTGTAACATTTGGTAGGCAGGATGACAACTGCAACATTTTTATTACACACATAATACATAAACACTCACACCTGTCACCCAGAGGGGTAGAGACTACGGACTTCCATTTGGCACGGTCCTGACACACCTCTCTCGCCTCCTCCACATTCATATTAAGTTAAGGATATTCCTAATTTGGCCCATTTTCAATATATCGCCAATTTGGTCGATAAATTTCCGCCTAGGACGTTTTTTCCAACTCTTCCGTTAACTTCTACAACATAAATTTCAATATCTATCCATCAATATCTATTTTAAAATCACTCTTTCCTCATTCATTCTTTCTACATGACCAAAACACCGAAGCAGTCCTTTCTTAATCCTGGTCACAGTATCATCTTGCAAACCACACTCTTCTTTTATCACACAATTTCTTTACCCTGTCACTCAGATTCAGCTCTAAAATACTCGTAAGCCACCGCATTTCTACTGCATTTATTCTACTCTCGTGCTTTTTCACGTTCTGTTAGGGACTAACACAGCACTGTGAATTGCCATACGTGCCTATTTTGATTCGTTCTGACTTTTCACAATAGAGTGTAGAGCCGTATTTACTTTATTTCCTGCGGTCGCTCGTCGTTCTATATGCTTATCATATCTCCCAATCCTGCTGAATACACATCCCAAATATACAAACTCATCTACTTGCTCGACCAACTCCCTTTTCATTCTTATTATACATTATGCGGTCTTATTAAAAAAATGCTGCTAAACATCTCCTGTTTAAATTTTCCTCTGTCGCGCCTTGGTAACCTTGGGATAAAACATATCAAACAACAACATTAAAAAAGTAATATACCCAATAACTCCTTAACACTTACAAAACTGTATTTATTCTAGCACTGCAACGTTCCCTACTTGACCAAGAACATACATTTTTTTTAAGAATGCTTACTGTTCTATCCCGATTATACTAGCTTATCTATGTGTACTGCGAACTTACTGTGAATTCAAATATACGATGTAATATATAAGCTTTGAAATTGCAATTTTATCACGGCATTACATTAAATTATTTGTAATATTTTCGTCCACAGTTATTTAAATCCGTTAGATTATTACATATTTAATGTTTAAAATACTTACCAAATCTATAAATGCAAAAAAATATAATATGTCACATATATTTTATATTGTACCATATATATATATATATATATATATATATATATATATATATATATATATATATATATATATATATATATATATATATATATATATATATATATATATATATATGAGCCGTGGCAGCTCCGATGTAAACGCGCTCACTGTAAAATTCACAATACGCGAGCAACCCGGGGTTCAGTTTTTGAATATTAATTTTTGGTCCGATTTACGCAAAACGAGTTTATAGTATCATGAAGTCTTGCAGTGGTATGCTTAGGTTTGGGTTTAATTTTGTTAATTATGGGATCCCAAGCAGGTGGCAGCACCCATCCATCTTCTCTATTGAAATTTGGATGTTTTTTAATTTCAATAGCCTCGCGTATCATCCTTGGTAGGAATCGGTGTTCTTTTGCGAAAAATTAATATTCAAAAACTGAAGGTAGCCGGACTAACTATGACATTGGGACGTCAAACATATCAGTCCCCCCCTTGACCATGGTTGCTGTAAAGCACCCGAAACGTCGGGAATTAAAAATAAGTAAAAGTAGTGAAATAAACGCGATAAAATCCGTAAATTTAGTTTTATTCAACCCGGGTTTGATCACCGCCGGCATTAATCACATTGTTAATTGCAATTGTAAGTGCTGATTGGCCAAGTGCTTGGCGGTGATGGAAAACATCATGAGGTAACCTGCCTATCGATAAACAAAAAAATATTTCGAAGACATGTTAAGTTCGCCGTCATGGAGCAGTGCGGAGGACATTTTCCTGCCCTAGAACCCTCCCAAAATAAGAGAAGCCTGTGCTGTGCAGCAGTGGGACGTATACATAATTTGCTAATTGATTAGAGCGCGTTGGCTTCTACCATATAAAATACAAATGACATTGGTGAAAGAATGAAGTTAAATCGCAGAATATTGTTACGAATATATCGTGTTAGTACATAAATGGCAAGCCATCGAGTTATAGATTACCAACATAATCGAATGCTTCCCTCTTATGATATTTTATGTCAGCCACAATAATAATATGTGACGTTCATGTATGTCTCGCATCAAATATATATTAACGTAATACCGAAATTATTTGTCGTCCTATATTTGATTTAAGAAGTCTACTGAATGAATTTAAATTTAAAGAACCTAATATTACTAGTAACGTTAGGTCCTTCAGACCGAAAATCATTCATGACAGCTTCACCAGCGATGTCATATGTGAAGAAAAGTATTATAGTATTATTTTTTATTTTGATAAAAAATGTGTGACAAACGAGCACACAGTCAACGAGTTGACTTCGTGCTAAAATGATAATATAGCTGCATCGTGATTCTGCCTCGTAGAACTTACGTAGTGTTCAAGAGAGTGTAAGCAAGCACACTCGCCATTTCCTCACTCATATAGTCCAATGAAACTGTAATCCGATACGACCGGAGAGAGATCAGGTGCAGAACCAACGGCTTTAAGTGCTTACCGAGGCACGGGGATGAACACCGCCAAATTTTTAACACCGGACTGCTAATTATAATGTCTTGATAGAAAAATCCTACAAATGACTTTGGCCCGACCCGGGATTTTAACCCGGGATCAGAGGTAGCGCTTACGATCCCTAGACTAACAAGTCGGTTGCAGAAAACGGAGGATGGAGATAAAAAAATTCCAATTTTCTACCTAGAGATGTTAATTGACCAGTATTGAATAGTTGTAGTGAAATACTATCAAATAAATAATTTGTTATTTTATTTGTCTTTGTTTGAAGGTGCTTTCAATTAATAATTTTATTGCTTGAAGTGACAACATTAAATAAGAAAAATATCAAACGTTACCAAGTTACTAACACAAAACAATTGTATTTAAAAATAAAATAAAAAGGAAATGTTTTAGAAACTTCAAAGTAGGCATTGAAATGCTTTTAAAACATTTAAACTGCTAAAGATAGAAATTTCTACAGAAATGAAGTTGTTACAAGTAATTTACAAATTTAACGTCTTATTTTTTGAAGTGTTTTTGCAACAAAATTTAATAACATATACACAGTATAGATATTTTGAGATTATAATAAAAAGAAATCAAGCGCACAGTATAGTAAATCATTATATAACATGAACACTCACGTCTGTCACCCAGAGGGATAGATAGAGACAACGGAAATCCCTTTTGTACGAAATTTAACTACACAACAAAATTAAATTAAAGTGAGAAGGGTAATGGTTATGCAAGTTATTGAAAAATATACAAGACAGCTTTCCCTTCACACATCTAAATATATAATCAATAAAATACATAATATGATATATACACTTTAAGCACATTACTTAAGAAATACGTATGCAAGAACTTCTAGGAGTATACAAATAGTTAAATAAAATCGTTACGGCGCAAAGAAAAATAGGTAGTACTTTTTTAAATAAACGACGTGTGTTAAAGGAGAGATAAAGAGATAAAGGAATGACTATTTAGAGAGGAAAAAAGTGCGTTTTGATAAGACTTTTAAATATTTCAAGAGATTACGTACGCCCAATATAAAGCGGTAAGGAGTCCCAGGGACGAATAGCTTAAATAAAAAAGGATTTAGCGTAGAAGGAAGTGTTATAACGTAAATTCAAATTCTACAATGTGGTCAAGTTTTTTCTTTTTTGTAAAATAGTAGTTCTTTAGTGTTCCAGCCCTCACGCTGGGCAACAATAAATTATTATTAGCTCATAAAATGTTTGTTTGCAGAGTCACGTATATTTTCAAGGCTCCTTCTTAAAAAAATCTTTATATTATTACCATACATATGTATGAATAGAGGGAATCTACTATGCCTCATAAAGGGAGTCTACTAGAATACACATAACTAGAATAATAATTCGGGCGATCAAGTGAATTATTTTCGAAATCAATTTATGATAATATTTATATTTCCGATAACGATTATTCAAAATAAAATCAAATCCAAATTAATTTATGTCAAATAGCATAAGATCCATATATATTAGCATTTACTTCCGTTTTTTATATATATTAACATTCACCTCAGACAAACATAAGAGAAGGAGCAAACGCGAATCAAAAGGTTAGCTTCGATTGTAAGTCACACTCGCTCGTCTTCGCTTGTCGATACCGACGACGTTAACTCGGTTAAAGCGATGGTGAAGTCATTCGATTAATTTTGTGGAACTCGCACTAGATACACTGTTCATAGGCCTTCCCTGAAGCTACTTCCTACGCTACTTGAAACTATATTCGTCTTCCTGCATGTCCTACCATAGTCCATGTAGTAGAGGGATTTTAGTTTCCGTAGAAAATATTTTATTCCTTAGCCTCCAGCTTACATCATAAACTCTTTTATATTGCATTTTGTGTTAAAAAAAACTACGGAATGTAAAAATTTTCAATGAAGTTGGTAAAGAAAATATTATTTTTATTTTATAATATTGACTTTAAAAACGAATTAACGATCAGTACCCTGTAGTAGTATGACAATGGAACAACTGAGTTCAGATGACAACTGTTTTTAATAATAAAAGCGGTTCTTAACATACAATATTTTAAGACTACTTACAACACTCCCCCTTCTCTTCCCCTTCCCCTTAAAGAATACATTTTTAACAAAAGTGATATATTTTTAAATAATCTTTCATGAATAAAAAACTTACTTAAGTACTATTTTATTCTTATTTTACCATTATCTTAACCCTTTCTGTGATTACAAAGGTATTAAGAGTAATTTAAGAGTTTTAAGTAAGAGGAGGGGAATAATTTTCATTAACTTCAAAATTTGACATTGTTGGTTCATATTTATTGTTGAATAATATCCCTCATTCTCACTACTCATAGAAATAGTTTTTGTTGTAAAATGCTATGTGCGGTAACTACGGCCATTGCGCTAGGATTTGTAAATGTAAAAATAGTGTTAAAATGTATGAAATAGAAGTGAATACAGAAAAATCTGATAATGATGGCTGTGAGTTGTTTTATGTATCTGTGTTAATGGATACGACGCATAACATAATCGGCGGCCATGACTGGTATGAGTATTAAGAGGTGAGTGTGGCTTTAAACCACCAGTACCAGTGCCGACATTAATGTCTTATGTTATAAGAGGTTTTTGACGCTTGGATTTAACACGGAAATGATATGTTATAATAATAAAATGAAATTACAATCGTTTAGCGGGGATATTATTCCGATAAGAATAGTTTGTCATCTTAAATGGTGGCATAAAAATAAAATGTATGTTTTGAAATTTGCAAAAGTAAATATTAAGTGTGCTGGATCGACAAGCGTATTTGGAACTAGGATAAATTCAACATGTTCACGGTATTAATATGATAGAAAATCGGATCTTTTTGAACGTTTTGGTTGTTGACCTGGTGAGTATCATATAGCTATTGATAATTCAGTTGAATCGGTAGTTTGTGCTCCGCAAAAAGTACCTCAAGGATTACGTGATAGATTATTAGAAGAATTACACAGGATGACCGACTTAGGAGTCATTAGGAAGGTTAATCATCCGACACAATGGGTTAATTCAATAGTAATTGCAGCAAAAAAAAGAATGTAACATTGCGAATTTTTTTAGACCCGACACCTCTCAATAATGCTATACAGCATGCATATTTCGAACTGCCAATCATCAAAGAACTTGCGACAAAATTTCTCGTAGCTAGTTTTTATTTCGGTATTAGACGCAAATTCAGGTTTTTGGGCAGTAAATCTTGATGATCAGAATTCAGACTAATGCACCTTTAGTATCCGTTTGGGCGCTATCTGTATTTAAGATTACCTTATAGTTTAAACTGCGCTTCAGAGGTCTTTCATGCTAAGATTAAGCAATTAATAAAGGATTTAGATGAAGTACATTCCTTTATAGACGATATAACATGCTGGGTACGAAATGAAGACGAAGATGATAGGCGTTTAAATGCATTATTAAATAGGATCGTGAAATTAATTTAGAATTTAATAAAGATAAATGTCGTATATATGTGGAGGAAGTGACTTTCATGGGCCTTATATTTAACAAAAGCGGAATGAAGCCAGATTTAAAAAAGTAAAAGCAATTAAAAATATGCCAATGCCAAAAGAACGAAAATCATTAGGACGATTTTAGGAGCCGTAAATTATTTATTTAAGTTTAAGTATAACCTAAGTATTCTGAGCGTATTTATCAGACTGTTGAAAAATGACACAGAATGTTGTTGGGAGAGCGAACAACAGAATGCATTCTAATTATTAAAATATTGAATAAGCAAAGCACCCATTTTGGCTTATATTAACCAGCTGTTGTCTCGGTTGACGCAAGCAGTGTAGCGTTAGGAGCCGTGTTGATGCAGGGTGGCCGCCCCATTGAATTTACTTCATGTACACTCACCGACACACAGGCACAATATGCGCAAATAGAAAAAGAAACGCTATTCTCTTTGCGTGTGAAAAGTTCCACAAATATATTTAGGTTTAAACTGATGTTTTAATTGAAACAGATCATAAACCGCTAGAAAGCATTTTCAAAGCCCTGAGTTTCGAGACCATCACGCTTACTGGCCTTATTGGTCTATGAGAGGCGATTTATTTTGTGTAGATTGTGTTATATTTTAAAATAAACGAATATTAATTCCCAGTTCATTAAGAAACGAAATGTAAAAAATCTAAAAAGATAGACCGCTGTAAAAGGCAGGCACGTGAAGTGTTATTCTGACCAGGGATTTCTTATGATATAGAGAGGTATATAAATAGGTGTGCTGTGTGTCGGGAGAATTCAAATAAACCTAGTAAGGAATCGATGATTGCTGTTTCTATTCCAAATTTACCATGGAGAGAAATCGGGACGGACATATTTCAGTACGGTAAAAAATTATATCTGATTATTGTGGGCGGCTAAGCTTTCTACTGACGTCCGTCGAGTTGGGGGTTGATCTTTTTTACAGAAAGGTTACATTAATATAAGCACACACGTAAAGTTTCAACATGCGGAAAAGCGTACTTTTTGAGAAAAAAATTATTGAAAATCAATTATTTTTGCAATATTTATGTCAATCCCTCTCTCAGATTATATGATATTTTTTTTACAGAAAGGTTACATTAATAAACGTAAAGTTTCAACATGCGGAAACGCGTACTTTTTGAAAAAAAAAATTATTGAAAATCAATTATTTTTATAATATTTACGTCAATCCTTACCACAGATTTTATCGAATTCTCGCCATTGAATGTTCGTTTTCCGTACAGTTAAGTTGTCATACGTTCGGTATCATTTTATTGTATTTTTTTTACGTAAATAATTATATTTTGTCTTCATTTAAATAGTTTTCGTGCATACACATATATTTAACAGTTTATATTTATATTACAAAATTATTATCATTATGAGCTATTAAAATTAAAATGTGTAGTGTTTACCGTTTTTTGCCGGCTTGTGGGACGTAACATAAAACTGATGATTTCTAAGAATTAATTAAAGCAATATGTGTATAAAATTGTATAAAACATGTGTATAAAACAGTGCCCACCTATTAGGACAGATAATAAATAAAATAGGTTAGGTTCAACTTATGTCAAGGAACTGAATTAATAGACCCCGACTCCACGTGGTACGAGTCTGTCCTATCCCTAGAGTGGTTTTATAGAGCCGGAGGCGCGTAGGGAGAGCAGCCTCCGCCTGCTGTAACCGATTTGTTACGCAAAGGCGTAGAGGCTGCTCTTCCCGCAGCGCCGGAGACGTTGCAGTCTCAAAATAGATACAGAAATCCCTCTGAATGAGTCCCTCTATTTATTTTTGGTGAAGGGGTTCCCCTTCCCCCCCTCCCCCCCAAGAGGTTCCCATGGTTTTTTACACTTAATATTTATCCATAAAAAATAAAATTTCCTCAGAATTAAAATTCAAAAAATTTAAAAAGGGGGGGGCTCCGCAACTTTTCCTTTTAAGGGGGAGTAGTATACCTCCCCCCGGCCACCCACCACCCCCTTCCAACCTCCAATTCGACGGACGTCAATGGAAAGTCGTACCTTGTGGGCTATTATTCATGTTTTACGGAAGTAGCATTGTTACATGAAACTACTTCTAAACGCGATATAAACGTACTGAGAGAAAATTTTGCTAGATATGAGATACCAGACATTGTTATAAGCGATAATGGTTCACAATTTTCAAGTCGGGAATTTAAAAACTTCGCGGTGGAAAATTTGAATACATAACGTAGGTACCCAACTAACGTAACCCAACTACGCACATTCAAATGGTAGAGTGAAAGGGCCGTGCAAACAATAAAAAAGATATTAATAAAATCCATGGATAGTGGAAGCGAATTTTATTTAAATTTGCTAAGTTATCGAAATACGCCTTTTGAATTAGATGCTTTGAGACAGCTACTGATGGATCGTAGGTTAAAATGCAGGTTGCCTGTGAACCCGGACCATTTAAAAATAGATCATGTAGACAATGAGAGACAACGCAAAGTTATGCTAGATAAACAAAATAATAAAAAATTACAAAATGTAAAATTACCTTAGATTCAACACCGAAATACTTGTCAAATACTTTCATCAATATTTCGACGTTCTCAGGCTGCTATTGAACATCAAATCCATCTCATCTAATCAGATTAATAGGCAAACTCGCCTGTATGCTTCCTTCTTCCTTATGCACCCTCGATGCTTTAAGAAAAAGATTAAATTGTGCCTTCCACCGTTTCCATGCGTCAGCCCGGCCGACGCGGCTGCCATATAAACTCAATTCGGTAGGTGGTCTTGCATGCTCCATCCCTTACACTTAAAATTTACACCACAAATTAATGTTATTTAAACGGAAAATCCAAAATTATTTAAGTATTTTAACCGCTGCCACCATGTAGTAAAATGAAACAACGAAGTTCAGATGACAACTGTTTTTAGTAATAAAGGCGGTTCTAAACTTAGAACATTTTAAGACTACCCACAACAGCGCAAATATTGTAGACCACAGAAAGAGATAGAGTTACAAGTTAAAAGAAAGAAGGCTTCTAATGCGTAGTCACTTTGACATGGAATGCCTGTCTATAATTATACAGGCTGTCTTGGTCCATAAGATCAGAAAATAGCAGTGCACCTAACCAGACAAACTCCTAGATTAGTCCTACCATCTAGTAAATGGAATATGGTAATATAATACTTTGATCACCTTATAAAACAGAAATATAACGTAGGATATAAAGATTAATTTTCTACCTTTTTCTCGAGTACCAAGAACTGTACCAAAATTTTCAATTGCAATTTGCAAAAGACGTACGTACTAAATGTAGCTATGAAAAGGCTGTTTAGTCACAGACTTTCTTCTGGGCATGGACCTCTTTTTATTTTTGTGCTATTTATTTATAATATGAGTAAAGGTTAATTTGATTTTAATTTCTTTTTTCGTCAAAATACCACAGTTTTCAATAAGGGTAACTCATTTAATCCTTTTTGCTAGCTATCTCTCAACGACATATTGCTTAAAATCGTAGAAAATAAGGCATTCGTATTTGGACATGCACTAGGAAAAATACGGACCTTTGCTAGAATTATTTCCATTTACTGCCTCAGTTTATGCCGTCTTGTAAGTTTTCTCATTACTAAATATCCCTCTAAGCCCTGGAACATATTGCCGTCACAGTTCTAAGCAATCAATTAGCAAATCAGTTCTTGTAGTGACGTAGAACACTAAGATGTGTGATGTATATGAGTAGAAATCACAACTTTTTCTATATTCATGTCTGTATTACTTAATCAAAAGAGGTGTTTTGTTTTAATTTATTGAATTAAGGTTTTAAGCACACATACGACTCCAGTAAAAACAATGCATTATTTTAAAATTACGTCTATAAATTGACCGAAAAATTCTCTAATATTCCAGAATATTAGAACATATCCGTATCACCTGATACATTTTAATGATATAAAATAGGGAGGGGTAAAAAACTAAAATGAAGTAATATAAATGAAACGGTTATGTTATACAGATTCTCTGAAAGTAAGGAATATATTATATTTTTTTAGAAAAATACTAGCAATGCTCGTAACATCACTAATATTCTCTTTAACCAATCATGGTAAGCTCAAAATGCTTGTGTTTGAATTGTTTCATGACCGTAGCCGAATGACAGATTCGAACCCACAACCTTTTGAGTTTGCGGTCCGTACCTGCGATTATGTTACGGTTGCTTTTATTATATACTATCTATACTATGTACTATCTGTAATTAAGCATTTAATTTTTTTTATAGAATAGGGTGACAAACGAGCACACAGTCCACCTGATGGTAAGTGGTTGCTGCGGCCCATAGACATCTACATCTATCTTCCATTACAAATCAAAATGCAGATGCGTTGTCACCCGTGAGGACTGAGATGGAATGCCTCATTTCCAGTAATTGTTACACCACAGAGCATACCATCACTACGATTCGAACTTTCATTACGACGAGATCCTTTATTAACTTTACCATAATACCATCCCGTGGTTTTGCTAAGAATCGACATGGAGAAATAAAGCAGGCGATGGATAGTGGCATCTTCGCGCAACAGATAAAGAGGATGAGAAGCTGCAAGTACCAACCAGCCTACCGTGGCAACCTTGGCGAATATCTCCCCACTAGGCATCTATGGACAAGGCCTTAGTTCATCAGACTTTTGACGAGCGGTTATGATTGATGATGGACGAATGTATTTTAATATAATGTATCATATGATAAAAATTATACGTTAATCTGTTATTTATAATAGACTAGCGATCCGTCCGGATTTGCACGGGTTATTTCTGGATCTCGACAACAGCAACACCTATCGGGTCCAAATGTGAATCTTAAACATTCAGGGACTCACTCAAATACACACAAAAAATTAAATTAAATCGTTCAAGCCCTTTTCGAGGTAAAGCGAGAGTAACAGTCAAAAATTATTGATTTTTATATATAGGGATTTGTAATTGAATTAAAAATATAATGTAAATACCAAATAGTAATTCATGTGGTGTAAAATTAGTAGAAGAATAAACAGACGAATTGTAAGATACAAGAGCAGTTGGGAGATATTTATGCCAATCATCTTGATTGTCGTTCACGTAAGATTTCAAATATTCTTCCAATGTGGCGTGACTTCTTTCTAGAGCGCCATTAGTTTGAGGATGGTATGGAGTAGAAAAAAGATGTTTTATTTTGAAAAGAGAAGTTATTTGTTTGTATACTTCGGCAATAAAATGAACACCTTGGTCTGATAAAAGAGTCCATATGATAAAAATTATACGTTAATTTGTTATTTATTATAGACTAGCGATCCGTCCGGATTCGCACGGGTTATTTCTGGATCTCGACAACAGCGTCACCTATCGGGTCCAAATGTGAATCTTAAATATTCAGGGACTCACTCAAATACACACAAAAAATTAAATTAAATCGTTGAAGCCCTTTTCGAGGTACAGCGAGAGTAACAGTCAAAAATTATTGATTTTTATATATAGGGATTTGTAATTGAATTCCATTTGCTGATATTTATTTACCATAGCTGTTACATTTGGTAGGCAGGATGACAACTGCAACATTTTTATTACACACATAATACATAAACACTCACACCTGTCACCCAGAGGGGTAGAGACTACGGACTTCCATTTGGCACGGTCCTGACACACCTCTCTCGCCTCCTCCACATTCATATTAAGTTAAGGATACTCCTAATTTGGCCCATTTTCAATATATCGCCAATTTGGTCGATAAATTTCCGCCTAGGACGTTTTTTCTGACTCTTCCGTTAACTTCTGCAACATAAATTTGCTTTGTCACTCTTTCCTCATTCATTCTTTCTACATGACCAAACCACCGAAGCAGTCCTTTCTTAACCATGGTCACTGCATCATCGTGCAAACCATACTCTAATTTTATCACACAATTTCCTCACCCTGTCACTCAGATTCAGCCCTTAAATACTCCTTAGCCACCGCATTTCTACTGCATTTATTCTGCTCTCGTGCTTCACGTTCTATTAGGGACTAACACAGCACTGAATTGCCATACGTGCCTACTTTGATACGTTCAGACTTTTCATAATAGTGTGTAGAGCCCCATTTACTTTATTTCCTGCGGTCACTCCTCCTTCTATATGCTTATCGTATATGCCAACCCTGCTGAATACACATCCCAAATATACAAACTCATCTACTTGCTCGACCAACTCCCTTTTTATTCTTATTTCACATTATGCGGTCTTATTAAAAAATGCTGCTAAACATCTCCTGTTTAAATTTTCCTCTGTCGCGCCTTGGTAACCTTGGGATAAAACACATAAAGGATACAATCATTAAAAAAGTAATATACACAATAACTCCTTTACACTTACAAAGCTGTGTTTATTCAAGCACTGCAACGTTCCCTACTTGACCAAGAACATAAATTTTTTTTTAAGAATCTTTACTGTTCTATCCCGATTATACTAGCTTATCTATGTGTACTGCGAACTTACTGTGAATTGAAATATACGATTTAATATATAAGTTTTGGAATTGCAATGTCATCACTGCACTGATCAGCCAACGCTTCGCTTGTTTTGAGTACGATTTACATTAAATTATTCGTAACATGTTCGTCCACAGTTATAGAAATCTGTTAGATTATTACATATTTAAGGTTTGAAATACTTACCAAATCTACAAATGCAAAAAAATATAATATATCACATATATTTTATTTTGTATCATTTATACACACACATATATATATATATATATATATATATATATATATATATATATATATATATATATATATATATATATATGTATATATATTCACAGCTTATAAAGGTCCCACCGCTGGGCACAGGCCTTGGACGTGTCCGCCGACAGGAAGCGTCCGCCCCGCTGCCCCAATGCGTGTTGGCGAACGTCACATGTCTTCGAAATATTTCTTTTCTTATTCCTCAGACATGCAGGTTTGTTTGCCTTCACCGCCGTGAACGTGGTAAATCAGCACTTAAAATTGCAATTAACCATTTCATTGGTATCGGCGGGGATCGAACTCGGGTTACTCGCGTCCTGTTATATTTACAGCGAGCGTTAACCATCTAAGCTACCACGGATCTGATAGCTCTACTTCTCTAGTAGTTCTCTGGTAGCTTATTCCATTATGTAACGCCACGGAACAAATTATGTGAATGTGAGGGTTGTTGTTTGAAAAGCTGGTACATAGCTTAAGATGGTGGCCTTTGAGGTGAATGTTTTCATTACGAATAAACAATTTGTCAAACAATTTGTTCAATTTGTTCAATGTCTTAATTTCCATTTAAGATCTTAATGTCCTCGATTAGATCTTGTTTTAATCAATGTTCAAAATTTAACTAATAATCGGGATTTTCTTTATCAGCTGATTCTTTTTTAAAATACTTGAGTTACTTTGTTTTTAATAAAAACGTTTTTCAAAGCTGATTAAGAGCTTCTATACGGCAAGTTTGTCAATACATTCTTGATATTAAGACGATAAATCAAGAGCTTTGCTAAGCACTATAGCAAAATTGCAAGTAACTTATGGGAGCAGTAATAATTATATAGAGCAGATGCAACGGTTTTTTTTTTGTTTTAAGTATTACCACTACAGTGAACTACAGTCAAATAACTACAGAATATTCAAGATTGTTTCATTTATTCATAGTACCTGGATGACCAAGCTTTGCTCGGTTTTTTTAAGTTACATTTATATACAAATTACATGAATAAGAGTTTTTGATCTTATTGACATAATAGAAAAAACTGAACTGGTTATTTGAAGAAAAAATCATGAGTGCAATTAGATTAATTATAATTTTCGTATTTTTAAAAAATACTAAAAAAAGGGCTCGAAATAATAGATTTTCTCACAAAAGAAGGGAACTTGAAAAAAAAAGGAAACAAAGTCGGACTCAAGACGGGACCCGATCCACGGAATACCGAAATCACGCCCGAACAACATCCCATCTGAGCTATTACGATCGTTAGTAACCTGTGAAAATTTACCTTCTTATATTGTAGCAGTTTTTTTATTGCCTGAAAACACGGACAAAGGGACATTTTCTAAAAATAAATCCTAGCTAGATCGATTTATTGCCCCCGAAACTCTCTGGACACTAAATTTTATGAAAATCGTTGGAGCCGTTTCCGACATATATTATACTTATAGAAATAAACTAACAGTACCCCAATAAAAAAAACATATAATTTTGCACCGAACAAAAATAAAACTAACAAACATCATTTCATGCTCATTCGTTTTAATCTATCCATATGCGTTGTAACATTAATACGAGAGATCGGCTGCTACAAATATATATTATAACATAACATGCATAACATGCTTAAAAAGGCTTCCATCCAGCAATGTACCATTAAGTGTGATAAAATTAAAACTAATATTTTTTTATTTTTCTTAATCAAATTCTGGCAACGCCGGTTAGCTAAGATACAGTAGAAGACTAAAAAAAAACTGCTTTGTATTTCTTGGCAAATAAACTTCGTATACACAGCTCATAGTGGCTCCACATGCATACAAACGATCGTAGTACAATAATATGTCTATTCTCACGATATTCAAAGGATTGCCAAATATTCTTTGTTATTGCAACGCTCTTTGTAATATTATCTACGAATTCGCAACAGGGGGCAAGACATGCGGGGAAAACAATGCCGTAAAAATATTTTCCGCTTTAGGAAACAAACAATTTTACGTTATTGTTTTTGTTTCTTTTTTCATTATATTAAATGGAGCACGAGGGTTGCGTATTACCAAACATAGTGGAAGGGACAAAATAAATACTTTGTATGAGTAATTTTGAAATTTTAATTCATTTTGTGACCAGAGATAATTCATCTTTTTTCTTGACTATGGCCTAACTCAAAAGAAAGATAATATACTGTACGATTGTCCATTTATACGCTCTACTAAACAGTGGTTGACATTTTGCTATACTGTTTTAATTATGAAGAATTTACTCGAGATCATATTAGTTTTAAATAAACTAAAAGCAAAAAAGAGCTGTGATAGCTCAGATGCTTAACGCTCGCTGTAAATATATCAGAACGCGAGTAACCCGGGTTCGATCCCCTCCGGCACCAATAAAATTGTTAATTGCAATTTTAAGTTTTTAAGTGCTGACTTACCACGTGCTCGGTGGTGAAGGAAAACATCGTGAGGAACCTGCATGTCTGAGGAATAACTATGTTCAGCAATGGACAATAGGCTGTAATGGATGGATGGAAAATGGATCTAACACTTGTCGGCTTAACTTACGAATTTGGTTTAAAAGCAAATATTCAAAATAAGATGTCGGTAGAAAGATCGCAGTAATCGTATAGATCATTAGAATTTATTGGATTAAATTATTAAATTAGAACTGTTATGGCAGACGCACACGGTCTGTTAAAATGATCAGTTGAACTGACGTACATCCAAAAACTGATCGTGAGTGTGCAATCTTGCTGAAATCTTTAAATGACGGCAATCCACGGATTTTTCCCGCCGCACCGTAATCCGCTGGCTTCAGTTCATTTGCATAACACTAAACTGACCGTGAGTGCGCGTGCTTATAATAGGACTCCGCTACTCGTTTAAGGTCTCGCGTAATATAACAACCAGCTGGTGTTATATGATAGTACAAGTATCAGTGCGGTGTTGCACGCGCTAAATATGGGTAATTTAATTTTTAATTATTAAAATAAGCAAATAAACATAAACAACACTTTTATTGAATAAATACAACTTATTATAATTAATAAAATTATAATAATATCTGATCCTGATCCTGAAAATTCTCTTAATACTTGTACTTAATATGTGTTAATAATATTTTTATTTTATTGGATAGAAAATCGCCATCACCTCCTTGTTCTCCAAAACAATGGAGTCCATTGTAAACTGCCAGCTCATGAGGTACCTTGAGGATCACCAGCTGATTAGTGACCGCCAATACGGTTTTCGCCGTGGTCGGTCAGCTGGTGATCTTCTGGTCTACCTCACTCACAGATGGGCGGAGGCAGTAGAGTTCAAGGGGGAGGCATTGGCCGTTAGTTTGGACATTGCGAAGGCCTTCGATCGGGTTTGGCACAAAGCGCTTCTTTCGAAGCTCCCTTCCTATGGGCTTCCCGAGAAATTGTGCAATTGGATCACCAGCTTTCTTGCAGATCGGAGCATCAAGGTCGTTGTAGACGGTGCAAGCTCCGATTGCAAGCCTATTAATGCTGGTGTTCCACAGGGCTGCGTGCTATCGCCAACGCTGTTTCTTCTGCATATCAATGATATGTTGCATACCCGTAACGTTCATTGCTATGCAGATGACAGCACTGGTGATGCTCTTTACACCGGCCGAGCCAATATTTCTCGGGAAAACGTCTCCGAGTGCCGGGACAAACTTGTGTCTGAAGTCGAGTCTTTGCTGAACAGAGTCTCGGATTGGGGACGACTAAATCTAGTCCAGTTTAACCCCCAGAAGACACAAGTTTGCGCGTTAACCGCTAAAAAGAACCCCTTTGTCGTATCCCCTCAGTTTCAAGGCACTTCCCTTGTTGCCTCAGCCAGTATCGGAATCCTCGGCGTCGACATATCGAGTGACGTGCAGTTTCGTGGTCACTTGGAAGGGAAGGCCAAATTGGCCTCTAAAAAGCTTGGCGTGCTCAGCAGAGCGGGACAGTATTTCATGCCGGCACACCGCCTGCAACTTTACAAGGCGCAGGTTCGGCCGCACATGGAATACTGTTCCCATCTCTGGGCTGGGGCTCCCCAGTACCAGCTCCTTCCACTTGACCGCATCCAGCGCAGAGCGGCTCGAATCGTCGACGACCGAGTGCTTTCCGATCGGCTCGATTCACTGGCGTTGCGAAGAGATGTTGCATCTCTTTGCGTATTTTATCGCATCTATCACGGGGAGTGCTCTGAGGAATTGTTCGGATTAATCCCAGCCGCCAAATTTCGTGAACGCACGACACGGCAAACGTCCCGATACCATCCACACCATCTGGATGCTTGGCGGTCCACCACTGTACGTTTCACAAGGAGTTTTCTTCCACGTACAACCTCTCTGTGGAATAGTTTATCATCGGCGATTTTTCCGGACCGATACGACCTGGGGACCTTCAAGAAAAGAGCTTACTCCTTTCTAAAGGGCCGGCAACGCACCCGCAATTCTCCTGGTGTTGCGGTTGATCATGGGCGGCGGTAGTCACTTAACATCAGGTGAGCCGCATGCTCGTTTGCCCCCTCTTCTATAAAAAAAAAAAAAAAAAAAAAAAAAAAAAATTATATTTTCAACTTATAGGATTCACTTCAATTTAATCTGCAGCACTTCTAAACTAAAAATTAAAATTTAAGCCCCCCTAAATTGGGAAGAAAACACAAGAAAATATATTAATGAAGGTCAGTTAGAGCCAGTGAGTGGGGAAATCGTTTTGACTTACATCCGTTTTAACTGATCAGTTAAACTGACCGTGTGTGTCGAGAGGTATTCATGCCTTATCTTCAGCTCCTTTTTATGTAGTATTATCATCTGTCCGTAGATGGTGCCATAGTAACAATTAGTTACGGGACCAAATCTTCAAGGTTATCGGGCAGTGTAATACCCTTAAATTGATCAGTTCAACTGATTAGTTCACCTGACCATATGTGTCGAACTTTTCTTGACTTACATCCGTTTTAATGGATCAGTTCTATTGATCGGTATAACTGACCTTGTGTATTGTACTTTAGTTGTCACAACAACGTGAAAACACAAAATGAATCAGTTTTAATTGTTTTTTTCATAATACGTAATTTTTATGAATCGTTCAATCTATTATAATAATGGATATAATTACCGTTACAGCCTATTATAGTCCACTGCTGAACTGCCTCACTCTACTGTCAACATCTGCAGGAGAGACCTCCAGTCCACCATCCTATAAGCACAGCGGACGTCGTAGAGGCCGCTGCTACTAGAATTACCAAGAACATCCAGGAGGCCCTCCACGCGGTCTCTACGATCGTCCCGATCACGCAGGTGAACGTTGCTACGATGCCAAGAGCAGAGCGGATATCCTAGTTGAGCAATTTATACCAAACCCAGCAAGTGCGGCGTTCATGGAGCTTCACGCTCGGAAGGTAAGTCGCGTACAGGAGTTCCTGTCGTCGCCCGCGCCACCGCTTTCAGGAGAGTGGTTCATCTCCCGCGCTGAACTGCGGAGGATAGTAACCCGCCTGCAACCGTGGAAGGCGCCGGGGCACGATGGGATTACCAACGCTGCACTCCGACAGCTGCCCAATAGAGTCCTAGTAGAGCTTGGTCGACTCTACAATGGGATATTGCGGACATCCTACTTCCCGGAGGACTGGAAGACAGGCAGAGTCATCGTCTTGCCGAAACCCGGGAAGGACAGGTGTAGAGCTGCCAGCTACATACCGCACATAGCTAAGCTGCTAGAAAGATTGCTGCTAAGACGTCTCCGTCCGTGCATCCAACTTCGGGCGGAGCAGCACGGATTCAGAAGGGGCCACTCTACAGTCACACAGCTGACTAGAGTGCTGCACCTGCTTGCGGCAGAGTACAACCGTGGCCGCATATCGCTGGGCGTCTTTCCCGACATTGAGAAGGCATTCGACAGGGTGTGGTACTCAGGATTGCTTTACAAGCTACACGAACAGACCAGTATCCCTATTGCTATATTGCGGCTAGTGGCGTCTTTCCTGGAAGACAGGAAGTTCTACGTCTGCGTAGAGGACGCCGAGTCCGTAACAAGATCCATCAGAGCCAGCGTTCCACAGGGCAGCTGTTTGTCTCCAGTCCTGTACGCGGCTAATACTAATGACATCCCAACACTGGCAGGCAGGCTGCAAGAGTGGGAGGACGACGTTGAGCTGGCGCTATATGCGGACGATAGCGCCTATTTCACCTCGTCCAGAAGAGCCCACATAACCACTGCCAGGATGCAGCGTCTGCTGGACCTGTTGCCACATGGCTGAACGAGTGGAGGATAGTCGTCAACGTTGGTAAGACGACCGCTCTGCTCACTCGCTGTCTCAGATAACTACCACCTCCGCTGGTCCTCAATAACCAGAAGATCGTATACGAGAAGGCCGTAACCTACCTTGGGTGCCGGATTGACGGGACGCTGCTCATGACCACGCACGTCGACTTCGTCGTCCGTGGAGCCATATGTGAACAGGCGACACTCTTGCCAGTCCTGGCATCCAAGCTGCTAACAAATACCAAGCTCCGTATACAAGATGTATATCCAGACCATTATTACCTACGCTGCTCCGGCCTGGTACGCGCTTCTGAGCGACCTTCTGAGACGGCGACTGCAGGCCCAGTAGAACCTGTCATTAAGGACGAGTGTCGGAGCAGTCGCTACGTCCGGAATGACGTCATAGCGGCCGATCTGAAAGTCGAGACCATCACCGACTTCGTGGCCCGGCTGGCGCGCGGTATGTTCGTCCGCGCCGACAACTGGCCACATGAACACCTCAACGGCTTCGCGCCGTCGCACACATGGCCCCCGGACGGGCGACCTCTTCCAAGAGAACTCCTCTCTATAGCGATTAGAGAGCCGAGTAACAACCCACAATGCCGGTGATAGGCCAACTCCCGACTTTTTACTGGACAACCTCCTTTTTCACCGTAGTTAACAGACTACGGGAAATTTTTTTTCCAACTACGGATTATCCTTTTATGACTACCAAGCCTAGAAAAGGTTCCTAGGACTGGCCCATAGTTCTGGGTCATGAGGAAAGTCCGGGCAATGGCATACCCCGAGGCCCGAGACCTGCAGGACCCTTAGTCCATGCAGATGACAATACGAACTGCCTCCTCTATGAATTGGCTTATAGGCGGGATATTTGCCATAGTTGCCACACGAATTACGCGCATATAATTAATTTTTTTGATTGAATTAATCATTTGGTGCTGCTTCCATTTTTCTATTTTGAATTTTTGAAATCGTTAACCGATTATATTTTAATGAATTTCAATATTGGTTTTTAATAACAAAACAACCTTTTTTCATGCCTTATGACAATTTGGTTCAGGAATCCCTAACTCCTTTTAAAAAGTTGTATAATATAGCTTTGTTCATGTTTTTAAACCTGATTTTCGTGTCGATAAAGAACATCTATAGCCTTAAGCCAAGTACACACTATACGGGTGATGTACGTAGAGAAATATGGAAACGATTTCCTTGCTCTCAAACACCAAAGCTTTCCAAGGCCATTAAATACAGTTATTGCTGTGGAGAAATTTATAGACTAGTTCAACATGGATTTCATACGTGCTTATGCGCTGTTCCACTTAAGGCATTGGTTGCTAATTTAGGGTTTGTTTCAATATGGTAGAATGTTTACCTTTCAAAGCGTAGTATTATGAGCGTTAGACTTATGACTTCTAGTTTTTTATTCTTTTGAAAATAATGCGATAATTATCTAAATATACATATCTTATTTTATTTGACTAATACAATAAATGTGAATTAAAGTACATATTTTCATAATTATCAAGTTCATTGTTATCACAAAAAATATACTTTCCAAACTGCAGTGGTTGCCTCAACCGAGAAAAGTCTATACTTTCATATAATATCGGCGTAAAATTGCAGTTTAATTTGCTATGTTTCGTATGGTGAGTGTAGAGGACCAAATACATTTTTTACTGATCACGAGATATTTTATCTTATTTTGCAGGGATGAACAGAGTTCTAAAAAAGACATTGTGTTGCACAGTATACTTGAAGTAAAAATGTAATAATAAGAAACACTCATGCCCGTTACTCAGTGTTGTAGGCAGAGACTGAGGACTTCCATTTGGCATGCCCCTGACATACCTTTCTTGCCTCCTTTACATATATTTACGCATAGGTACATGCTCGGCGATTAAGGGCGCTCTTAATTTGACTTAAACTTCTGACTACAATGTCGATTGCCTTTTTTGCGTTTACTTTTCGCTCTATTCCCTCACTCTTACAGTCCAATGAGATGGTAAACGGACAGGACCGGAGAGAAATCAGGCGTAGAACCAATGACTACGTGCTTTCCGATGCATTGAGGTTGATAAAATACCACCAACTACCTGATTCCGAGCGATAATTTTTGACACAATAACTAATTTTGGCGTGACCCCGTTTTCAAACACGGGGCCCTGTGATCAGTAGTTACGCTTACTCCCACTTGACCAACTAGCCAGTTAAATATAAAACTTAATTATACAAGTCACTAAGAAAGAGCTTTACATCTAAACTTGGTTGTTCTTTATTTAAATAAGAAAAAATATTATATGTAAAAATTAATAGATGTGATTCAAATATTGTTCTTACGTAATTAATGAAATATAAAAAAATATCTTCTCGATATATTTACCTCCTTAATGAATTACTTGTTAAAACTCTCGTTCCTTTGAATCTTCAAGTCGGATACACAATAGAATTGCTTTGAATACAGTTAATTTTAATATAACGAAAATACAGAACCTCGAAAATCAAACCCACTTGATTACTGTCTTACGAAAGACGAAGCAAACCGTTCCTTCAATAATACCATGACCTGTGTAGTAGCGGTGTGAGAGTATCCACTACCCCTTATCATCATGTAAGAGTCGTTGGCAGCAGCGTATTTCAAATAACGTCTAGAAACGATTTCTTATATTTACGCGAACACTACACATGATTAAAACTACTTTTACGGATTTTATCGCGTTTATTTTTACTTTTTATTTACTTTTATTTTTAATTCTCGACGTTACGGGCGCTTTCCAGCACCCATGGTCACGGGGGACTGAGATGACTGACGTCCCGATGTCATTGTTAAACCCGGAGTACTTTCAGCTTTTTTAATTATTGTTTATGGTCCGATCTATGCAAAATGAACCGACTATGTCCTGAGGTCTTGCAGTGGTACGCTTGGGTTTAGTTTCAATTTTATTGATTATAGGATCCCAAGCAGGTGGTAGTACCCAGCCTCCTTCTCTATTGATATTAGGATGTTTTTTAATTTCAATAGCCTCACGTATCATCCTTGGTAGGAATCGGTGTTCTTTCGCGAGGATTTGTGGTTTATGAAATCTGATGTAATGGTTGGGGCCGTCTAGGACATGATCACAAACTGCAGACTTCCCGGAACGTTGATGCTTCACATCAGCTATATGTTCTTTTACGCGGGTCCTAATGGATCTTTTTGTTTGTCCTATATAAGAGAGCTCGTAGACTCGTAGACTCGTAGCTCATCGCTCGAGACCTCGTGCTCTCTGTAACAAAGACACGAGGGATCTGTGACAGCAAACACCTGGCCGCCGAGCTTCAGCACGTCAAGCAAGTTCTGCACGACAACAAGCTTCGGGTCCCGCGCCTACGTCACAGTGACCGAGTGAAGCCGGTCACAGTCGAGCGTGTGCCTGCTGTACTACCATATGTCAGAGGTGTCACAGACAAGATTGGCTATATCTTGAAGCGAGCTTCTATTAGAACATTCTACAAGCCGCCGAAGAAGATTAGTCAGTTCCTACCATCCGTCAAGTGTCATGTTCCTCTACAAGATGCAGGAATGTACAAGCTTGATTGTGAATGTGGTCTCTCTTATATAGGACAAACAAAAAGATCAATTAGGACCCGCGTAAAAGAACATATAGCTGATGTGAAGCATCAACGTTCCGGGAAGTCTGAAGTTTGTGATCATATCCTAGACGGCCCCAACCATTACATCAGATTTAATAAACCACAAATCCTCGAACAAAATCCTCGAAAAAAAAGAACACCGATTCCTACCAAGGATGATATGTGAGGCTATAGAAATTAGGATGTTTTTTAAGAGAAAAGAAGGAGGCTGGGTACTACCACCTGCTTGGGGATCCTATAATCAATAAAATTAAAACTAAACCCAAGCATAGCACTGCAAGACTTCAGGACATAGTCAGTTCATTTTGCATAGATCGGACCATAAACAATAATTAAAAAAGCTGAAGGTACTCCGGGTTTAACAATGAAATCAGGACGTCAGTCATCTCAGTCCCCCGTGACCATGGGTGCTGAAAAGCGCCCGAAACGTCGGGAATTAAAAATAAAAGTAAATAAAAAGTAAAAATAAACGCGATAAAATCCGTAAAAGTAGTTTTAATCAACGTCTAGAAAATTGAAAACAGTGCTTGCCAACTCACCAGCCAAGCGTGCCAACTATGGCAAATATTTACTACATCATCATTATCATCATTACAGCCACTCACAAGTCCACTGCTGAACATAGGCCTCCCCCAACCCCCAAGTAATGCCACAAAGCACGGTCCTGAGCCACCTGCATCGACTTCCTGCATGTCTTACCAGGCCGTCACTCTATCTAGTGGGCGGTCGCCCTACACTACGCCTACCGGTACGAGGCGGCCACTCGAGAACCTTTCTTCCCATCGGTTATCGGTTCTTCGAGCTATATGGCCGGCCAATTGCCACTTCAGCTTACTAATCCGTTGGGCTATGTCAGTCACTCTGGTTTATCTGCGGATATGCTCATTTCTGAGTCTATCAATTTACTACATACAAGGTAATAAACGGCTGGCGGGCTATATTCAGCAGTGGATTTCTGATAGGATATAATAAAAATGATTCCTTATATTTACGCGAACACTACACATTGATTAAAACTACTTTTACGGATTTTATGGCGTTTATTTTACTTTTAATTACTTTTATTTTTAATTCCCGCTTTCCAGCACCCATGGTTACGGGGGACTGAAATGACTGACGTCCCGATGTTATTGTTAAGTTGCTGAATGTACTCCGGGTTTAACAATGACATCGGAACGTCACTCATCTCAGTCCCCCGTGACCATGGGTGCTGGAAAGCGCCCGAAACTTCGGAATTAAAAATAAAAGTAATTAAAAGTAAAATAAATACGATAAAATCGGTAAAAGTAGTTTTAATGAAAGGATGTAATGATGATGATGATGACATGTGTTATTTAATATTTTAGTGTTGTATTAATTTCACCTATTATGACAATAAAATTAGTTACAAAACTGTGAAATAGATTAATATCCCTTTAAAATAGTTCCACAGAAACTGGTTGTTAGATTTTAAACAAAGACATTCTCTTATATTGTCACGTACCCAAAAGTTACTAACTGCCTACAAAGTTCAACTTAAATAATTACTTGCCTTCATAATTCAGTCATGAGACTAACGAGCAGACTTATAGGCCTTGAGATGTGTGCGTGACTTAATGTGTTAATTTAAAGTAATAAGTGGAAATATCAACTTTATAAAATATCTAATGTATAGCTATTCTATATAAATTAAGATCATCATTAAAATCTTTAAAGTCTATCAAAGTTCACTGCTAAATATAAGACTTCCTAGAGATCCTCTCTTTGCAGGTATTCCCTTCGTATAATACGTGGTACAGCCACGGTGTAGCTATATTATGGTTATTGCAAGAATGGGTCGGCTCAACTGGGGTTGGACCACTCTCTCACAGAATACAACAAATGCGACGTGTTCACATATTCGTATGTATTGATTCAACGTAAATCTTTTAAATATAAATGTCGTGCGTCTCGTTGCTACGACTATATCTCTCACTAGTATTCATTTCTATTGATATTTATTCAAAAACGATTTCTAGGTTCCCATATCGCGGGTTCTCTTTGCTAAGATTATATAAATTTAATAAATAATTTATTCGTTACTCCAATCATTCACAGTAGGAAGGTATTTTTACTATTATTGTTTTTTATATTATTTAATAAGAAAAATAATAACCACCCGCAACAGAGTTTAAGAGTCAAGTGGATAATGACGAGTTCTTAAACACCGATACGACACTTTTAGTAAAATATTGATACTTATTAAATTTTTTATAATAATAAGGGTAATATGCACAAATGTTTTTTTTTTTTATACAGAAGAGGTGGCAAACGAGCATGCGAATCAACCGCAACACACAACGCAACACGGTGAATTGAAAATGCGTTGCCAGCAAAAAAACGACCTCACCGAATGAGCACACATTCGAGCATTTGGGTGCGCTTTTAATCTAGTTACATTCGAACGCTCGGACGGTAAATATGCCTCAGCGCTCGTTTAAAGAGTGTAAAATCACACATCCAGGACGCTAAAAAAGGATGGAATTTTCTAATTTCGGTACGTATTAATATTATCATTATTTAATTCTTATCACTGTATTGTAAATACTTATATTTTGTCAAGAAATCTCCGTAAAACATTTTTTAAATTGAGTCATAATAAAATAAGTCATAATTGTTCGTTGACTCTGTTTCATTTGTTGAAGACGTTATTATTTTTTTTATTATTAAAGTATGATTGTTTTTTTTTTCATTTAAGCAGACTTCTACAGTTTCTCTTAATATTATAGTAATATTTATAGACTTAATTTTGAATATGTGCATGTAGTAAAATTAAAGATGTGAAATTTTATTTTTAATTTTTCAGCTTTCCTCGAGATCCAGTTATGTGTGCGGAATGGATATCAGTTATAGCATTTCAAAGGTCCGAAGAACCAAGAAAACCATTACCCAAGGAAGCATTGTATGTTCGAAGTATGTTTAAGAAAGTGATGAATATGTGACTACGATTTACAACTTTCTGTACATACGTTTTTATATTTAGTAACTATTGCATTTAGATTTAAGTTTTTGTCAAGCAATATTTTTAAATTATTGACACAAGACGAAGAATAAATAAATAATTATGACTGTTTCAAGTACTTTCGTTACTAAGTGAATGTGGTGTCCTATCCAAAAATGTATTTACATTCAGGTAAATTATAATCATTACATATAATACACCATAGAAAAGAATAGAATATGCTTCATGTACACCAGTTTTTAAAACAAGTTTGAAACATTTTAAAATAAAAATAACAGTAACAAAAAATATTGGGCAGTTCCACTCCAATGATTCCTTGCACAAGCTACGAGCCTCGGTCGTAAAAATTTATTGCTTTTCGTACGTATCTTTGTAAATACAACTAGAGGCAACGTATTTAAGGTTGAATTTACATAAATGCATATTTTTTCAACTAGAATTACGTCACAACAATTGGTGACAGTTTTTAGAGATCTTTTGTATGGGATTGTGTATCTAGTTCTTTATTAGTGATCGATGGTTGCCGGCCTTTTAGAAAGAAGCTCTTCTCTTGAAGGTCCCTAAGCGATTTTTATTTGTTGGTCTTTCCTAGGCGGAGCATGTATTCTCCGTCGTGCCGGGTAATATAATAAATTAGATCATTGCAAATATATAGTCTAAAAAAAGAAAGAAGATGGCGATGCACGCTAAACATATCGCTCCGCGTATTTAAAATACTAAAAATAGCTAAGACGAAACTGAGCCACAAATGCATTGTAAAGTAGACATAAAATAGCATTATAGTGAAGTAATAGTGTTATCTTACCGTTATATGCAAGTGCAGTGCTTAAATAACTAATTTTAAAATAAAGTGGAAAGACAGTTTGTTTAATTTTAAAACTATTAATTTTCGGTTTGCAATAAAAATAAATCAACCTAGTGTTGTAAAATATCATCACATCTAAGTGGAAGAATAGGCTATTATCAAAACAAAGTGTAAAGTTAATTGTGTTTTAACAAAACAGTGACGGTGACGGTGAAAAATTGCAAAAAATTCAAACAACGTAACGAACATCTTATATCTGAGGAACAATTTATTATTTACAAAGCCTATTTCCATCACATATTATGTTAACGGCAAATTGGCTCAATTGTCTGCTAACGCCGTGTTACTCTAAGTTTCTCGAGTTCGAACCCAGCGTTTGTTGTTGACTTTTTGTGATATTTCTGAATTTTTCCTTGTAATAAAATGACAGTTAAACTTAAATACCTATTAAATTACTAAATATAATTTAGAAATATAATTTAGAGTATGCTTCTCGTTCGCTACCGTCAGAAAATGGATAGTAAGTACTAGTAATGTTACTCTAAGACGTCGATGCCAAACAAAAACAAAATTATATGAAAGCTTGAATGAGGGCGAATCGTTTGATTCTACGTTTTCTGAGGGCTGATTGAGTAGAAGTTTAAACTTAACTGCAAATAAAACAAACGTGATCGAAGACTTAAAGTCAGAAATAAGTGACCTTAAATCTAATTTAGATAATACACAATATGAGCTCGATAATATTATCTTGGAAAATATTCAACTAAAGAAACAAATGTCTCAACTTAGACAAGAAATAGAAGTTCTCAAGCAGATATGTAAAAGTCCTATATCCTCAACAAGGAAAAAAACATGTAATAATTCGTAAAGATACCAAGCGTTGTTTAACTTATAGCTTCCAAAATAACCCACATCAAAACTCATTAACTAACGATTCCGTAACACATGAGAATGCCGATCAGGAAGAGGCGTTGTTAAAAAATACACCACGCAAAACAAACCAAACTAAAAATAAATTTTCAAAAGATCGTACTCAGTTGTCTGTGACGTTAATAAAAAGTGCAAAGATTCTAATCAATCTATAACAGATGGCGCTACTTGTAACATTACGGAAGTTAAACCAAAAAACAAACCAGTATTTAATGGTGTAGAAACATTTAATAGTAATAAGAATATTCGCACAAATAATAAGGAACACAAACTATGAATCATAAGTAGCAATAACAATAACAAGATACTAACGATCGCAGAAGATACGTTTCCAAATTATCAAATTTGCCATTATTTGAACCGAAACCGAATTGCGGGATGAAGAAGCTTATTGATAACATTGATCTAAAATTAAAAAACTATACAATGAACGACTATTGCGTGATTTTTGCTGGTGAAGAGGACATTCGGCGTACTACAAACTTTGTTAATCTAACAATTACCATACGGGAAACGCTTTTAAAAATACAACACACAAATGTTATAATATGCGCGCCTACATTTAAACTCAACGATTATTCCGCGATATTTAACGAAAGAATAGAAACGTTTAACAGTCTAATGTATCTAGATGTAAATACTCATAATTACGCATATTTGTTTGATTCTAACTTCTATCTCTCATACGATTATAAAATGTTTTGGAAGAAAAATGGATGTGTTAATAATCACGGTATGGCCAATATCTTAGGCTTAATCTAAGGCTGATAAGTGAATTTGTGGATTTAAGTTACGAAGATAATATAAACCACTTCTGTGACACGAAACAGAAGTATGAGTCATCTCCTCTTTCACTTTCTAGCACTAAAGATTCCGGGAATGAACCCTTTTTTTCTGTAATAAATATATTAAAATTTTACACCAAAATATTGCAGGCCTAATGAAAAAATCTAAAGCACTTACCGTGTGCTTAGATGAGCTATGTGCAAAAATATACTGGTAGATGTACTGTGCATTACGGAACATTTTATTAAGGAGGAGTATCAGAAACAACTGTTTGTACCGAATTATTATCTGGCTACTTATTACTGTAGAAAGGCGCAAGGGAGTGGTGGTGCATGCATTCTTGTGAGAAACGGTCTTCAATTTAAGGATCTACCTAAAATATCGAGTTTATCATCTCCAGGCATATTTGAATGTGCTATTGAGCTTACCGATTATAATATAATTGTCGTGTGTATATATAGAGTACCAAATGTGAACAATCTTAACTACTGTCTGGATAAACTAGAAACTTTTTTGCAAGGAATATCGCATTCACGATATAAAAACATTGTTGTTGGTGGAGACTTTAATATAGATGTTCTTAAAGAAAATAGTCTCACAAATGCATTTGAATGTTTAATAATTAGATATAACTTGAAACTGGCATTAAAACAACCGACCCGCATGGCTAGCTTAACATGTTTAGACAATTTTGCGCACAATTTTAATAAATCATTTAAGGCTGATGTCTTCGAGTTTGCGCTGTCCGATCATACAGCACAGCTGCTGCACTGTCCAGTGCAAAAAATATATGCAATAAGCTATTGGTATATCATAAATTGTCTGTCTCAAGAATTGGATAAAGGGCAACCAATCAATTGGCATTTTCCTTGACCTTGCAAAAGCATTTGATACGATTTCCTAATTATTTCGTAATTTCAAAAATATTAGAGAAATATATATATATATATATATATATATATATATATATATATATATATATATATATATATATATATATATATATATATATATATATATATATATATGTATAAAGGAAATATGTACATTTATTGAAAAATATAAGATTTTATGTGAGGAACAAAAAGGATTTACACCACATAGGACAATTAATATGGCAATATATGACTTTATATACAATATTGTTAACAATATCGATAGACGTAGACATGTCTGTGGCATATTTTCCGACATGACAAAGGCATTTGATTATGTAAATTACGCTACTCTTTTAGAAAAACTTGAAGCCTATGGCATTAGAGGCAATGTTCTTAATCTAATTGAATCTAACTTAAAGAATAGAATACAAATAACTGAAATTAATCAAATTAATATAGCAAATAAGAAGGAAGAGATATTTCGATCGTCAAAGCGCGAAGTTAAATTTGGAGTACCACAGGAGAGTGTGCTGGGTCCTTTTATATTTATATTGTACATCAATGACTTACCTAAATGCATTGAGCAACCAGTAACACTGTTTGCGGATGATACCACAGTGACAATACCATGTAAAAGTGTAGAGACCTATGAAAATGACATTAATAACTCCTTAAAATTAGTTGTAAACTGGTTGGACGAAAACAATTTAAAAATAAACTTAAATACAACAAAAATTATCCATTTCAGTCAACGGATTCCTAGCATGAGCCTAAATGTTCACTACAATAATGATGTTGTAAAAGAAGTTGAAACTGCAAAGTTCCTGGGTCTTGAAATAGATAAACATCTCAACTGGAAAGCACACATTAATACTTTATGTAAAAAAATTAGTAAAACCGCATATGCTTTACATAATTTGTCTTCAATAGTATACACGGATGCACTCCTCACTGCTTACTACGGCTTAGCAGAATCCCACCTCCATATTTTGGAGTAACTCAACCGAAAAAGAATCAGCGTTTAAGGTTTAAAAAAGATGCATAAGGGCAATGTTTAAGCTCAAAACTACCGGCAGTTGCATGCCATATTTTAAACAGTATAAAATACTGACATTACCTTGCTTATACATACTAGAAGTAGCAGTGTTTGTTAAATTGCATCCGAAACGTTTTAAACGCCTTGACGTCATCAATCCGGTTAGACAGCACTAATGCGCAAAAGTATATACTGCATGGCTCCAATCATATATGATAAAATACCAAAAATTCGGAAAGAACTGCCGCTATCGATATTTAAAAAAAGGCTTCGTAGCTTCTTGACAGTCAAAGCATACTATAGCGTAAAAGAGTTCTTGGCTGAAAAAAAATCGTTTTGAGATTAAGACTGTATAATGTTAAAAATTTGAATTATGCTTGTTTTTGTGTTATTATTTTATTTTGTTATAGCTGTTTAGGCGATTAGTTTATATTTCCGTATATTTTGCATGCCTACTGGTAAAATATGGCTGAACTCACTACCTATATTTCCATGTACTGTACCCATATTCGCAAAATAAAATATCTTTATCTTTATCTTTAAAGCCCGCCACGTGCCACGTCAAACATTTTGTTTTGTTTTAAGTAACTATGTAAACTCAACCAACGTTTTAAAACCAATCTACGTGGCTCAACCAGTTATTTTATTTGAAAAGTAATGTGAATGCAGACTTGTCCTTGGATAACGAATGAGTGATGATAAACCTTGCGATAAATTTTATTTTTGGGACATATATTCAAATATTGTAGTTTTTACTACATATTAGGCTATTATATTGCGACACAAACAATTAAAATTTAAAAAAAATGAGAATCTGATTGCCGATTAATGTCACGATAGCAACGAATCACGAATTAAAAATAAAAGTAAAGAGCGGAAATTTCAATGTACAGTATTCCGATTCCGACAACTTAGAATATTTGTCAATAATTTTACTCGTAAGTACTTCCCCGAGGAAAGTAAAAAAGTATGTATCCAAAAATGTAAACAGAGCTAGTTTTAAAAAGAAGTTAGGAAACACTTATTATACTTAAACACGTATTACCAATAATGCATCATAATAAGAGACAACGACGTGTACAACGAATATTTCATTAATAAATTTTTAAGCAAGTATGAATCACTTTGTGTGGAACGTCCGCCATTGTTAAGCCGGTAATCGAACTGTCGTTGTAACGGTTTGGTCGACGGTCCGTAAAACTTACAGAGCGCTATTATAACTATCACTTATTACAGTTGGACTATAATCTCACCCTTTAATTAGTTGAAACCAGGCCCTAGATGTTAAATCGCATTGTCCGTAAATGCCATTTAAGTCTTGCCTCGAATCTCCATTTACGTATTTCCTAGTTTTTTTTTGCTACCTAAAAATACTTACTATAAGATTAAAATAAAATTGTTCAGAAATTCAAACTTCATAATTTAACGTTTATTTTATCTGTAAGTGCGAAAATATAATGTCAAGAAAAACTTGTTTGGGAGTTCGCAATTTTCTTTTAACATGGTGTTAATCTTGACTTCTACAATAAAAATATTTAGGCGTTATATGGACTTTGAAAGATGCAACGCAATAATTGTAATTTTTTGAATTTTCCATGTTCCTAAATTATTTATTTAAATTAAATGTCAACAAATCCCATCTACTGCTATACATTACTAACTAAAAGAGAGGTAAGATCCAGCAAGACATTGTATAGTAGCTAATGAGGATAAGGTTAAAATTATATTTAAATAGGTTTGTTTCCTCTTAATTTAAATAAGCATATTTATAAAAAAGGTCTAAAAAATCTATCATTCATTGCGCCTCCAACAACATACAACAAAAGTAATAAACCGTTCAATAAATGTGTTCTAATAATAGACGTTTATTTTTACCAAAACACATTTATTAATGGAAATTGCTTTCCTGAAATCAAATAGCATATATAAAGTTACATATAATCACAAAATGTTAGACGCACGACGCAATTTTCCTCCGTACGTTTTATATCTACTAAAATGAAACCTTACATTTTGCAAACAGGCTCGTAGAAAATTAAAGTAATTACAGCGACCGTGTTCAATGACCTCTGAGTTGGTTTTCTTTAGAATTACATAAAAGGTCAACATTTTCATCTCAGCGAACGGAAATAGCTTATAATTCAGATGGGAAATAACATCTTTGATTAGTAATCAACTACATTCTGATAAAGTGGTTATTTAGAATTAACGTGAGATTTGCTGTCAATTGCCAATTTCATTTCCTTATTTATGTTTGTATAAATAAATAAATTTAACGCAACAGTTTTAAAGCAACCCATACCAATCGTACCAACCGCTCGAGCCACAGCACGCACACTACGACACTTGCCGTACCAACGCACGAGCCACAGCACGCACACTACGACACTTGCCGTACCAACGCACGAGCCACAGCACGCACACTACGACACTTGCCGAACAAGAACCGAACCGAAACCGATCAGTGTACGTGCAGTCATAAGCAAGGCATCGTTCAAACGCTTGCTCTGGCATAATTTTCTGGCATAGCAGTAGTTTGTGAATTATATTTTTTTATATCCCTAAATTCTAAGTGTTCCCTTTTCCTGTGTTTATTTAAAATATTTTATACGTATTAGAATCAGAAACAGCTGTAAGTGTTTAATTATGTATATACTATGTATGCATATATACACTGGCAGTATTAAACAAATATATATATATATATATATATATATATATATATATATATATATATATATATATATATATATGCCATGGTAGCTCTGATGGTTAGCGCTCGCTGTAAATTTCACAGTACGCGAGCAAACCGGGTTCGATCCCCGCCGGCACCAATGAAATTGTTAATTGCAATTTTAAGTGCTGATTTACCACGTGCTAGGGGGTGAAGAAAAATATCGTGAGGAAACCTGCATGTCCGATAAATAAGAAAAAAAATTCAAAGACATGTGAAGTTCGCCAACACGTATTGAGGCAGCGTGGCGGACACTTCCTTGCCCTAAAACCCTCTCAGAAATGAGGGGAGGCCTGTGCCCAGCAGTGGGACGTATATTGACTGTAATTTTACATTATGTATATCTATATAATATATATATGTATAATTATGTTTATAATATGTATCTTAACATGTAATGTGTATGAATATTTATAGATATTTTAACTCAGTTGCACTTTACACCCTCAATATCTTCTTTGCTTAGCCTGAAAGTAGACAGGTAGAGAGTGCCTTGTTGCATAGAGTCCGCCTATTTGTACTTGGTGTGCAAATAAAGCATAAAAATAAATAAATAATTTTAGGTAGGTTAAAATCGCAAAGATTTTTTGCTCAGTGGCGGAGTCATTGAAGATCAAATTAGTTTTAAACATTAAATCTGAGGTGACCCCATATGCTCAGTGTTAATTTATTCGTATTTAGTTATTTGGCATTTGTATTAATGTTCATTTCCGCAAAGAAACGCCTGATTACTTTAATTATCTTAAGAAGTAGAAGCTCGGCTCGGCTAAAATACTATTTTTAAGGATAAATTAAATCTTTTAATAATTTTATATTATTAATTTTGTAATATACGTTTAAATAAAACATCGTAAATCGATGTATATTATAAAGATAATATTTAAGTTGAACTATCCTGTAGCTATCTTATTTTATGTTTACCATCAGCATATTTGCTAACTTAGGGAAAGTCCTTTATTCTGTTTAATGTAAATTTATCGGTTGACGAAGAGCCATCAAGGATTTCTGTCTCATCAATATGTAAATCGCAGGTAAAATTGAAAACATCGTCCTGACGTCGATCCTATTCAAGGACGGCCCTGTATTTACATTCGTTGTTATTATTTTTCACAAAATTGTATAAGATTGTTTTTAATATTTTCTTTAAATAACATTATTTTATATTGAGAAATTTATTATTACTATTTAACGGTATAAAAAATATATTGATTTGTTCTACATAAGTATACATCACTTGTTGGAGTATTTAATAAAAATATAATTTCTTTTCAATGATATTATAACATAACAATATATTATGAATGTACAGCCCACAGCTACAGCTATTGAATAAACGTAGCAGAACTTTCGAAATACTAAAAACTTTTACATTCGCCTAAAAAAGTTTTCTTTAATGTAGTTTTACCAGCATTTTTATTTCGCTCTCGGAGATCGGCCTATTTAGGAATGTGCCAATTGGCATGCATAACTTGGGCGATACGTCGTGCAGAGTCCCTGGCACTGATAATACTGCTTTTTATTATCAGTCCGTGGAGTTTAAGTATAGGCATAGCAAGTATAGGCATTCCCGATTGGTTGAACACGATTTGTCGGCAATGCGAACGTCATCAGTAAAAAAGTATGCACTGCGAACACATAGTTTGAATTTAGTGAAAGAGTACATAGCGTAAAGGATTCTTTAAATTCGAGCTAATATTTACACTTAGTAAACAAATAATAATATCCTCCCACAAGATACAGGATACAAGATTAGTTATGAATGTGGTCTATCTTACAGATAATCAAAAAGATCCATAAAAACGCGTAAAACATATATAGCTGATGCACCGACGTTCCGAAAAGTCTGCAGTATGTCAACATGTTCAGAATCATTCCACCCATTACATTTATTTTAATAAAATAGAGGTGACAAACGAGTACACAGTTCACCTTGTGGTAAGTGGATGCTTTGGCCCATAGACATTTACATCTATCCTCGATTAAGAACCAAAATACAGATGAGTTATCACCCCTGAGGACTAACTTGGAATGCCTCGTTTCCACTAAAAAGTGTCTCCGGTTCTCTAAACTTTCCATATGAAACACAGCAGCATTATGCTGCTATTTTACGCTGGTATTCTGTGACAGTATGTTCCTTCCCCGGTCGACCCATTTATGTTACAAATACAATATAGTTGTAGCATAGCTCTACCAAATACAAAAGATTTGATACATCATAAATCCTCTCAAAATAACAATTATTCCTAACAAGGATAATTCGCGAGGCTATTGAAATAAAAAAAATATCTTAATATCAAATGAGAAGATGACTGAGTGCTATCTTTTACTTGGAATTCCATAATTAAAAATCGAATCCAAACTAAAGCATACAACTGGAAGACGTTAAATGATTGTAAGCTTGCTGTTGAGGTACCAGACCAAAAAATGATATTTTAAAAGTTAAGGGTAGCTTTCGTTAATTATGACTTAGGTCATCAAATACGTCAGTTCTTCCTGTAACGACAAGTGTTATAAAGCACCTGAAACATCGGGGTTTTAAAAATTTTACTAAACGCAATTAAATCCGTAGCTATATTAAAGTAAATAACATATTTCCCTTCTTCGTTATCATTGCTATCATCATCATTACCTTTAAAATTTGTTTATCATAGGTAATGAATTACTATTTCGTCCGTCAATTAGCTTGATTAACTAATTGGAATCATCGATGGGTAACGTGTTAACTTTAAAATGCCATCAAAAACATAGCTTGTAAAAAAAACCAAGTCTCGAAACTCGGTTCTTCTACCTTAAAAAGTTGTGAGATCCATGTAACACCAAGTCGGTTAATTTATGTCCTTCTGTTTCAAGTTATTACGTAATTAGCTAACCTAACAACATTTTATAGTGACCATATCACTGTTTAAAATCTTATGTTTTAAATATATGCAACGTTTATATTTACGTATTGCAACGTTTATATTTACGCCAGAACGGAGTCTTTCAACGAGTCTCAACGGTCTATGTTATGTTAAATTTTGGGAATGTATAGATAATAATGATAATGAGGTGTAAGACAGGTTGACGTTATATCTCCGAAACACTTCAGCGCTACATTGGTAGACGTTTTCACGCTCCTGGACTGGAAAGGATACGGTTTTAACGTCTTACTCTCACTCCTCACTCCCCTTAGGTTTGCCGACGATGTAGTTGCTATGACAGAATCGCTGGAGGACCAAAGCACTATACACAATGATCTCAATAGTATCTGCCAACGGATAGATCTTAAGAGCGTGTAATCAAATATGCGCTAGTCAAAATGTACGCAATTGCTCCGGAACGGCGTAATATTGATGCACACTACAATGTTCTCTCTGTGTGTGTGACTGGGAGAGAGCGAGGCTAGTTGCCCTTAGTTTCACGAATCATCTTGATACTATTGGAACTAAAAGAATAAAATAATTTCCACATAATAGCTTACGAAGTAGGTGCTATGCTAAGACATAGTGTGTAGAAATCGTAAGCTACTCGTAATATGTAAAAATTATTTTATTCTTTTAGTAAATCTAAGTCGGCTTCACATTTTTACCCTATTGAGTAAGTAATATACGTTCTAAGTAAAAAAAATATCTTTAAAAATAGATATGTTTGATAAACTTTCATTCTGTGCCATAATGTAAATATTCATCAAACTAACAATTTTTCATTTGTGTCGGCATAGATCGAACCTGGATAGCTCGCGTTTAAGGCTAGCACTTCATCCTTGAGAAGATCAAGAGCGAAGTCCTCGCCCTTGAGCTACTCAACTCAAACACAGCTTATATCCTTTTATAGCTTTATTTTATATTAACGTTATCTCCACACTAGGAATTTTTCCTAACTAAGTACATCGTTGGGGCAGTTGACATAATTACATTAATTACATAAGGACAAATATCCAGACCCGGAAAAATTGTTTATAGGTTATACAACGTTTTTCTTCCGTTCGTGATTAGAACCCGCGGCCCTCAGCGCTACAACTCATTGCCAAGTCACTCCGCCACGGAGCCATCAATTATATATTTAATAGTGATAAATATTATAATTATAAACAGCTTACTAATATATGACATAATGTAACGTATTAACTTTTAATAGGCGCATGGGGTCAAGACAATTTCAAATTGAAAAAAATGTGTTAGAATTTTTGGAGAGCACTTGCGTTCTTTCTAGCTACCTAACTCCCCACGGGGTAAGCAAATTAACTGTGACCAGAACATCCACGAGTACATTTTGAGGTAACATTTTTTGTTGGAGTTAAGTTTTCATTTTTTTGTTTTTACTTAGTTTGTATTCGTATATTGTTACTTGTTTTAATTGGTATTTGTGTACTGTAAGGATATTTAGTTGCTACATTGTTCGAATAAGTAAAGGGCTACCGTGTAAATGACTGGAGAAAATTAAGTCTTTATAGTATTAATCATAATATTATATTAAAATGTGAGTTTTAAATTAACCCTTCGAGCGCCATAAAATCCTATGCAGTCATATGCGTTCGGCAAATCCCGAGCGGTCGCATGCGACCGCACCCACCCACAGCACATAAAACCATTAATACTTATATTTAGGGACTACTTTTCTATGAAGAAGTTTGGCATTTTTTTACAAAATTTTCTACCCTGTGGTCTAAACAAGAGTCAGTTTTTACTTCATAACAAAAAGATTTTATTGTATTTAGATAACAAAAAAATATACCAAGCGAATATCGGCAGCAAATTATTAACGTAAAAAGATAAAGTATATTCACAAAGAAACTTTCATTACAACTTCATAATAAAACACTATACTGAAACACTAGAAAATTCCAAAAATCAACACAATAACATTCACGCGAACATTGCGTACGAAATGAACGTAGATTATAAATAAATATTCATAAAGTAACAGTTTTTTTATTGCACTAGAGGACAGAAAATTTCATATTGATTTTATAATACCAGATTTCTTCATAGAAAAGTAGTCTCTATATATAAGTTTTTATTGGTTAAAGTGCTCTGGCTGGGTGCGACTTCATGAGACCGCTAGGGATTTGACGGAATATGGCCGTGGTCTCATGAGACCGCTAGGGGCTTGAGAGGTTAATATCATTTTTATAAACCAGTCCTCTGCTGACAACGATACCTCATCAAACCTTCTTATATTGTTTACTCACGTACATATTCTTTAATAATCTATTACATTTCTTGTTCTGTTCTAAAAAAATAACGTTACCCTCATACTAGAATTCTATACATAAGGCACATGATAAAGATATTCTCCTGCATTCTGGAGGTGTTTTACCATAGATTTTACACGGATTAACATTCAGACCCATGTGTTATGTACATCTTATTTAAAATAAATCGCACGAGTATAGAATTTCTGTGGAAATGTTGCCTGTTCTAATGACTGTATTTACTCGCCACACAATAACACTACGAGTTCCATGTTCTGAGGAGGACAATGGAAATATGATCTTAGATTTCAAATTTCCGTATTCAAGCCATTCTCAGCTTGCATACTATATTCCCATTAGAATCCGAAACTAGTCTAATAACTACGCACCGAACCGATGTCTGCCAATAGAACTTGCAATATGCGAAGCGTGTCGAATTCGAGGGATTATTGTGAGAATATGAGAATCACGTACTATGCTAAGTATTATCAAATGTAAAATAATTATGATGACTAAAGAGATTGATACCATGATGTCCTAAGTATACTATTTTGTTTATATTCCAATAAGTTTTTTATTTAGTAGAGCCACGCTGCAGACATATTATGGCTCTAGCGCAAATGGGTCGGCTCGGCCGGAGAGGGTTCACGCTCTCACAAAATACCAGCGTATAATTATATATATCTTTTGTTGTTTCCCTACGTCATCTCTTACGACACTTACGTAATGATATGAGGTAGCACATATTCTTAAAATTCCACAGCACGGTCAATTTACAAGCAAATGTTATATATTATCGCCTAATCTTTTCAGTTTTATAGAAATATTTATATTTATCACACATATTTTTTCATATCTTGTGTAAAAAACACTTCTAGAAAATATTTTTTTCAAGAAATACTTTCGGTGCACTTTTGTGGGTCTACTTATATTTGTATGGTGTGTCTTTGATTAAGTTTATTTTATAAAATTCAACTAGATAGTATCTTATAAGGTGGTAACTGAGCAAGAGAATTGCTAAGCAATTATATTAAATTTACGGTACTCTAAGAGTCAGCTTTTGATCTCCTACACTTTTTTTTAACGATACGTGTCAAAGTGAAATATTTTTTTTTTATAGAAGAGGGGGCAAACGAGCATGCGGCTCACCTGATGTTAAGTGACTACCGCCCACCCATGATCAACCGCAACACCAGGAGAATTGCGGGTGCGTTGCCGGCCCTTTAGAAAGGAGTAAGCTCTTTTCTTGAAGGTCTCCAGGTCGTATCGGTCCGGAAAAATTGCCGGTGGTAAACTATTCCACAGAGAGGTTGTACGTGGAAGAAAACTCCTTGTGAAACGTACAGTGGTGGACCGCCAAGCATCCAGATGGTGTGGATGGTATCGAGACGTTTGCCGTGTAGTGCGTTCACGAAATTTGGCGGCTGAGATTAATCCGAACAATTCCTCAGAGCACTCCCCGTGATAGATGCGATAAAATATGCAAAGAGATGCAACATCTCTTCGCAGCGCCAGTGAATCGAGCCGATCGGAAAGCACTCGGTCGTCGACGATTCGAGCCGCTCTGCGCTGGATGCGGTCAAGTGGAAGGAGCTGGTACTGGGGAGCCCCAGCCCAGAGATGGGAACAGTATTCCATGTGCGGCCGAACCTGCGCCTTGTAAAGTTGCAGGCAGTGTGCCGGCATGTAATACTGTCCCGCTCTGCTGAGCACGCCAAGCTTTTTAGAGGCCATTTTGGTCTTCCCTTCCAAGTGACCACGAAACTGCACATCACTCGATATGTCGACGCCGAGGATTCCGATACTGGCTGAGGCAACAAGGGGAGTGCCTTGAAACTGAGGGGATACGACAAGGGGGTTCTTTTTAGCGGTTAACGCGCAAAATTGTGTCTTCTGGGGGTTAAACTGGACTAGATTTAGTCGTCCCCAATCCGAGACTCTATTCAGCAAAGACTCGACTTCAGACACAAGTTTGTCCCGGCACTCGGAGACGTTTTCCCGAGAAATATTGGCTCGGCCGGTGTAAAGAGTATCACCAGTGCTGTCATCTGCATAGCAATGAATGTTACGGGTACGCAACATATCATTGATATGCAGAAGAAACAGCGTTGGCGATAGCACGCAGCCCTGTGGAACACCAGCATTAATAGGCTTGCAATCGGAGCTTGCACCATCTACAACGACCTTGATGCTCCGATCTGCAAGAAAGCTGGTGATCCAATCGCACAATTTCTCGGGAAGCCCATAGGAAGGGAGCTTCGAAAGAAGCGCTTTGTGCCAAACCCGATCGAAGGCCTTCGCAATGTCCAAACTAACGGCCAATGCCTCCCCTTTGAACTCTACTGCCTCCGCCCATTTGTGAGTGAGGTAGACCAGAAGATCAACAGCTGAAACGGCGAAAACCGTATTGACGGTCACTAATCAGCTGGTGATCCTCAAGGTACCTCATGAGCTGGCAGTTTACAATGGACTCCATTGTCTTGGATAACAAGGAGGTGATGGCGATTGGCCGGTAGTTGGATGGGTCTGAGCGGTCGCCTTTTTTAGGGATTGGGTGGACGAAAGCCGTCTTCCATGATTTTGGGACTACGCCTAGGGAGTAGGAGTACCGGAAAAGACGCGTTAAAACCGGTGCCAAGTCTGGAGCACACGTCCTCAGCACAATTGTGGGGGATTCCGTCAGGCCCACTCGACTTGTGGATTTCCAGGGAGAGGAGTGCTTTGCGAACCGAGCGCTGTGTGAACTGCACTTCCGGCATGGAGCACTCACACCGCGGGATGGTCGGCGTCGTACTCTCCCCGTCATCGAGAGTCGAGTTAGACGCAAAGAAAGAGCCTAGAAGATCGGCTTTCTCCTTTGCAGTATGGGCCAGTGAGTCATCCTCCCTGTGCAGAGATGGAAGAGATGGCTGACAGAAATTCCCCTGGACAGCCTTGGCGAGAGACCAGAATGCACGGGTTCCAGAAGGTAGACGAACTAGTTTCTCGCCAATTCTGCCTATGTGCTCTGACTTTGCCTTGGCAATGACTCTTTTGAAGGACCTAGAGGCGGAATTATACTTCTTTTTTAGAGCGCTGGTGTTTATATCCCGGGACGCTGATGCATCAACCCAGGCTTGGTAGCACTCCTGCTTAAAGCATGATGCTATTTTACAGGAGCGACCAAACCATGGCTGAGATCTGCCTCCAATGGGCACCACAGAGGAAGGAATAAAAAGTTCCATATCTTGAAGTACCACATCAGTAACAGAATCCGCAACAACGTTGGGATCATCCGGCGAGAAGCAAACCCGCCCCCAAGGGTAGGATGCAAAGAAAGACCGCATCCCATCCCAATCGGCTGACCTATAGTGCCAAACACGGCGGCAGCCTGCAGAATGCAACCGCGATTTCAGCGTGAGTGGCACAACACTCCGGACCAGACAATGGTCCGAGGAGCCTAAAGGGGCGTCGACGGAAATCTGATATCCGTCCGGGTGAGAGGTCAGCAGAAGGTCCAACAGGGAAGGTGCATGATCCTCCACATCTGGAATCCGCGTAGGCGAAGTAACCAGTTGTGTCAGACCATATGCCAAGGCAAAATCATGAACAGATCTCCCCGCATGATCGTGATGGGCGTTAAAGTCGCCGAGTATCACGATCTCTACGGAGGGGATCTGCTCTAGCAATGAATCTGCAGCCATTTGGACGTGGTCGAAGAGTCGGTATGTTTCGGCATTACCGCTATGGGACTTATAGAGGCACCCGTAGACGCGTGGATGGTCGTCGCTGTCTACGCGTAGCCAAAGGATGGATAGGTCTGAACCTTCAAGTCTGCCGAGGTGTCGAAAACAGATGTCCTCTCTGACGTAAACGCAAACTCCAGCCCGAGGCACAAAGGAGTGTTCCAGTTTGTACCCCAGGTAGGAGAGATACGAGACATCAGCCGGAGAGGACACCTGCGTCTCAGTCAGAAAGAGCAGAGCCGGCCTCGCCGTCTCGAGATGGTAGTGGACGGCGTTTAGGTTAGAGTGAAGTCCCCTGATATTGCAGAAATTCATGGACAGCGTGGCAGGGGTCGCCTTGGTCTTGTTGCTCCGTTTGCCCCGAGCAGTTGTAGTCTTGAGTGGAATTTCCCCCCCCCCCCCAGAATACGCAGGGCAGCCTGAGCACCCACGCTCAGAAGTGGAGAAACATGATCGTGGATGCTCAGCGAGGGATTCTCCAGGGGTGCTGGTACCCTCCTGGGGTAGTCTATTATTATTTAATTCCGCTACCATGTTGATGGGGGGGGGGGATTTGGGCCTCCGGCCACCTGTACTCACCAGACGAAACGCGGAAGCAGAGCTTCTTTTCACGCCGGTATTCTGTGAGGTCGTGGTACCACCCCGGTTTGAGCCGGCCCGTACGTGCAACAGCAAAGCTGCCGCGTGGCTCCAGCACTGTTAATTTTATTCAATTTCGTGTTTTAGCAAGCACTTTTTTCAAGTCAAAAGCTACGCAATTATTTTCAACAAGTACCTACTGCGAGGATTTCCTGCGAAAAGAACCAGTAAGTAGGCTATTTTTCTCCCAACAGTTACAATTAAACCTTATAAAGTATATGCATGTGTAAAAATAAGTTTAAGGTTTTATTGATTGCTATTTTATTTATCACGTACGTGATGGTTCAAAAACCATCGTGATGAGAATCTATTACACTTGTATTCTTTCAATGTACACATTTATTGGAAATATTATATAATTCTCCGTAAAATATACACATACATTATTCATCTACCGATTTAATGACGTCAATTTAGCTAAATATTTGAGGTAATCAATATTTTTGTCTTTAAACTTTTAATTTTTCAGACGTAGCTTCAATTCATAACGCGTTAGCAAAGAACTGAAACATATAAAACATTATAAAGACAATTCCTTTGTTTAAATTTCAAAAATATTTTGTATTAAAAAATATGAAGAATAATTCTATATAACTATTATTTATTACTAGGTGCAATAACGTATAACTAAATATTTTTTCGAAATTTGAATTCCAGTCCTCTTCTATATCGTCCCGCGGACGTCGTATGAGGCGACAGAAAAGAAGCGGTGCAGTTTTTCCTTAATAAAAACTTTATAAGAACGCCAAAAGTGGCAACTATGACAAATATTCTCCCTATGTGGCAATAATTATGTGGAGAGGCCTATGTTCAGCAGTAGATAGTTCCGGTACTCCTACTCGCTAGACGTAGTCCCAAAATCATGGAAGACTTTTCTATGAAGAAGTTTGGCATTATAGATTCAATATGAAATTTTCTATCATTTAGTGCTATAAAAAGTCAAGTTATCTTATGGATATTTATTTATAATCTAAGTTCATTTCGTACGCCATTTTCGCGTGAATGTTATTGTGTTGAGTTTAGGAGTTTTCTTGTGTTTAAAGTGATGTATTATAAAATTGTAATAAATGTTTTTGTGTGAATGTAATTTATTTTTTTACGTAAATGATTTCGAGTAATTACATTGAAATAATTATGATTTTCACGCTGCCGACATTCGCTTGGTATGTTTTGTTTTTCTTATCAAAATACAATAGTTTTTTTGTAATGAAGTAAAACCTGATTTTTATATAGAAAATTTTGTATAGATTTTATAATGCCAAACTTCTTCATAGAAAAGTAGTCTCTAAATATAAGTTTTAATGGATTTAAGATCTGCGGGTGGGAGCTGTCGCATGCGACCGTTTAGAATATGCCTGGCGCATGTGACTGCATGGGCTTTTTGTTGGATTTGAGGGGTTGAATCGTGAGTATGACCTACACAGTTGGATTGACAATCGCAGAATCAGACGTATCACACCTTTGACTCTCCTGCCCATCGCCAGGCTGAGTGTGTAACGTCTCGCTTAAGCTCGATGGTCTGTAACCATTTATCAGTAACCGTAATATTTGTTAATATTTTGCAAAGATTAATCATTTATTGATGTTTTCCTCCTCATATGATTTTCTTACACTACCACTATATGGAATAGCTCACTTGATGGTATTTTTATAATTTTTTATATGTGGTAGAGTCATGCTGCAGTTATGTTAGTTGTATAGTTGTAGCACGAATGGGTCGGCTCGACCGGGGAAGGACCACACTCTCACAGAATACCAGTGTGAAATAGTAGCTTAATTCTGCCCTGTTTCGTATGGTGATTGTAGAGAACTGGAGACCCTTTTTACTGGAAACGAGGCATTCCATCTTAGTCCTCACAGTTGACAATGCATTTGCATTTTGATTTGTAATCGAGGATAAATGTAGATGTCTATAGGCCGCAGCAACCACTTACCATCAGGTGGACTCTGTGTTCGTTTGTCACACAATCCTATAAAACAATTTCTTTTTAATACTATCAATGACGTTAACATTACAAATATTCCCGTTATCCACTCCAGGTAAGCAGAAAATATTGGTGCTGGAAATGTTTCTAACTGTATTCGTGTGTCGGGCTTAAACCACCTTTGATTTTGCGGTCTACACTTCGCTATTAGGCTACTGTCTCTTTCAATTCTACCATATCCATCCATTCATCACCACCATCCATCTTTTTGGTGATTATGTTTCTATCAAACCACGCGATACAACATGATTACAGAGGTTCCGATGCTCTTTTGATGAGATATTAATTATAGTAAAGAAACTGATATATTTTCAATAACCCCTGTATTATACAAAATCTATATTAAATAACATCAAACACAAGAATTGAAACTATTTTTTTACGAACCGAATAGTGCCTGTTCGCTGATTGTAATTACTTGAAGCTAAGAGAACCGATGCCGGCAGAAATAACAATTAAGATTCTCGGCTCGCTTTGCCCCGCACTTATTGAGTTTTTGTGTTACAGTTTTAATTTTGTTTTAGTACGGAATCGAAGAAAGTTCGTACTGTGGGATTTCCAATTATATATAATGAGTTATTTTTATATTTATTATGCAACTGAACGGGCAGATTTTCAAATGCATTCGGCGAGACTTACGCAACTTCAGTACAACCTGTATTAAAGAAGCGATTGATCGGAACCAGGGCTTCAAAGTATTTTCCAGAGATCTGTCTGCCAGGAAAGGCCAACTGTCAAAGGTGAAGACTGAGTAGGGCAGCATTGCTTTCGTGACACCGGAGATTTCGAGTGAGATTGAGAGGTTCTATGGGCACACACCATCATCGGAGCCACACGTAATTGTGAGTAACGATACAAGAGCAAGTCTTATCCGACACTATTCTGATGATATCTCGGATATCAGTCTGAGCGAGATTAGAATGGCTCTCCAGCACCTTAAAAATGGCAGGGTTCGAAGCGATCTTCTGAAAGCAAATGGAACACTGGTTTTTAAAGTCCTTCAGGTCTTCAATTCCGTCCTCAATGTTGGCACTACTCCGGAGGCGTGGAGCAGAAGTGCGGTGGTTTTGTTCTTCAAGAAAGGCGACAACGCTCTCTTGAAGAACTACAGACCAATTTCCTTTCTGAGTCGTAACTACGTGCTGTTTTTGAGAGTCATTACGAATCGTCTCACACGCGGACTCGACGACTTCCAGCCTCTCGAACAAGCTGGTTTCTGAAAAGGCTTCAGTACCATAGACTACATACATACCGTCCCTTCCGCGGTTAACTTAACTGCAGGTGTATCCAAGTGTTGAAGAGTTTGTACGGTAGGGCTACGATGGCTATCCGAGTACAGTACCAGAGTACGAAACCTATCCAACTGCAGAGAGGTGTAAGACAGGGTGACGTTATATCCTCGAAACTCTTCACAAATGCATATAGTCCTTATGGCAGAATCGCACTATGCTCAATGAATTCAATAGTGTCAACGCATAGATCTTAAGATGAGCGTGGACAAATCAAAGATCATGTTTAATGTCCATGTCACACCTATGCCAGTAGTTGTTGGGAGCACTATATAATCGAAGTTGTTGACGAGTACGTTTACTTAGGACAAATAGTACGACTAGTTAAGTCCAACTTCGACCGAGAGGTCAATCGACGGATTCAACTCAGCTGGGCAGCGTTCGGGAAATTACGACACATTTTCTCGTAAGGTATACCTCAAATTCTGAAAACTAGATTGTACAACCAGTGCGTGTTGCCAGTGATGAGTAACGGATCTGAGACGTGATCCTTCACTGCTGGCCATATGGGAACGCTCAAGGTCGCTCAGCGAGCTAAGGAGAGGGCTATGTTCGGAGTTTCTTTTTTTTTTTTTTTTTTTTTTTTTATAGAAGAGGGGGCAAACGAGCATGCGGCTCACCTGATGTTAAGTGACTACCGCCGCCCATGATCAACCGCAACACCAGGAGAATTGCGGGTGCGTTGCCGGCCCTTTAGAAAGGAGTAAGCTCTTTTCTTGAAGGTCCCCAGGTCGTATCGGTCCGGAAAAATCGCCGGTGATAAACTATTCCACAGAGAGGTTGTACGTGGAAGAAAGCTCCTTGTGAAACGTACAGTGGTGGACCGCCAAGCATCCAGATGGTGTGGATGGTATCGGGACGTTTGCCGTGTCGTGCGTTCACGAAATTTGGCGGCTGGGATTAATCCGAACAATTCCTCAGAGCACTCCCCGTGATAGATGCGATAAAATACGCAAAGAGATGCAACATCTCTTCGCAACGCCAGTGAATCGAGCCGATCGGAAAGCACTCGGTCGTCGACGATTCGAGCCGCTCTGCGCTGGATGCGGTCAAGTGGAAGGAGCTGGTACTGGGGAGCCCCAGCCCAGAGATGGGAACAGTATTCCATGTGCGGTCGAACCTGCGCCTTGTAAAGTTGCAGGCGGTGTGCCGGCATGAAATACTGCCCCGCTCTGCTGAGCACGCCAAGCTTTTTAGAGGCCAATTTGGCCTTCCCTTCCAAGTGACCACGAAACTGCACGTCACTCGATATGTCGACGCCGAGGATTCCGATACTGGCTGAGGCAACAAGGGGAGTGCCTTGAAACTGAGGGGATACGACAAAGGGGTTCTTTTTAGCGGTTAACGCGCAAACTTGTGTCTTCTGGGGGTTAAACTGGACTAGATTTAGTCGTCCCCAATCCGAGACTCTGTTCAGCAAAGACTCGACTTCAGACACAAGTTTGTCCCGGCACTCGGAGACGTTTTCCCGAGAAATATTGGCTCGGCCGGTGTAAAGAGCATCACCAGTGCTGTCATCTGCATAGCAATGAATGTTACGGGTATGCAACATATCATTGATATGCAGAAGAAACAGCGTTGGCGATAGCACGCAGCCCTGTGGAACACCAGCATTAATAGGCTTGCAATCGGAGCTTGCACCGTCTACAACGACCTTGATGCTCCGATCTGCAAGAAAGCTGGTGATCCAATCGCACAATTTCTCGGGAAGCCCATAGGAAGGGAGCTTCGAAAGAAGCGCTTTGTGCCAAACCCGATCGAAGGCCTTCGCAATGTCCAAACTAACGGCCAATGCCTCCCCCTTGAACTCTACTGCCTCCGCCCATCTGTGAGTGAGGTAGACCAGAAGATCACCAGCTGACCGACCACGGCGAAAACCGTATTGGCGGTCACTAATCAGCTGGTGATCCTCAAGGTACCTCATGAGCTGGCAGTTTACAATGGACTCCATTGTTTTGGAGAACAAGGAGGTGATGGCGATTGGCCGGTAGTTGGACGGGTCTGAGCGGTCGCCTTTTTTAGGGATCGGGTGGACGAAAGCAGTCTTCCATGATTTTGGGACTACGCCTAGGGAGTAGGAGTACCGGAAAAGACGCGTTAAAACCGGTGCCAACTCTGGAGCACACGTCCTCAGCACAATTGGGGGGATTCCGTCAGGCCCACTCGACTTGTGGATGTCCAGGGAGAGGAGTGCTTTGCGAACCGAGCGCTGTGTGAACTGCACTTCCGGCATGGAGCACTCACACCGCGGGATGGTCGGCGGCGTACTCCCCCCGTCATCGAGAGTCGAGTTAGACGCAAAGAAGGAGCCTAGAAGATCGGCTTTCTCCTTTGCAGTATGGGCCAGTGAGTCGTCCTCCCTGTGCAGAGATGGAAGAGATGGCTGACAGAAATTCCCCTGGACAGCCTTGGCGAGAGACCAGAATGCACGGGTTCCAGAAGGAAGGCGAACGAGTCTCTCGCCAATTCTGCCTATGTGCTCTGACTTTGCCTTGGCAATGACTCTTTTGAAGGACCTAGAGGCGGAATTATACTTCTTTTTTAGAGCGCTGGTGTTTACATCCCGGGACGCTGATGCATCAACCCAGGCTTGGTAGCACTCCTGCTTATAGCATGATGCTATTTTACAGGAGCGACCAAACCATGGCTGAGATTTGCCTCCAATGGGCACCACAGAGGAAGGAATAAAAAGTTCCATACCCTGAAGTACCACATCAGTAACAGAATCCGCAACAACGTTGGGATCATCCGGCGAGAAGCAAACCCGCCCCCAAGGGTAGGATGCAAAGAAAGACCGCATCCCATCCCAATCGGCTGACCTATAGTGCCAAACACGGCGGCAGCCTGCAGAATGCAACCGCGATTTCAGCGTGAGTGGCACAACACTCCGGACCAGACAATGGTCCGAGGAGCCTAAAGGGGCGTCGACGGAAATCTGATATCCGTCCGGGTGAGAGGTCAGCAGAAGGTCCAACAGGGAAGGTGCATGATCCTCCACATCTGGAATCCGCGTAGGCGAAGTAACCAGTTGTGTCAGACCATATGCCAAGGCAAAATCATGAACAGATCTCCCCGCATGATCGGTTAAACGTGAACCGAGCCATTCGGCGTGATGGGCGTTAAAGTCGCCGAGGATCACGATCTCTGCAGAGGGGATCTGCTGTAGCAACGAATCTGCAGCCATTTGGACGTGGTCGAAGAGTCGGTCTGTTTCGGCATTACCGCTGTGGGACCTATAGAGGCACCCGTAGACGCGCGGATGGTCGTCGCTGTCTACGCGTAGCCAAAGGATGGACAGGTCCGAACCTTCAAGTCTGCCGAGGCGTCGAGAACAGATGTCCTCTCTGACGTAAACGCAAACTCCAGCCCGAGGCACAAAGGAGTGTTCCAGTTTGTACCCCGGGTAGGAGAGATACGAAACATCAGCCGGAGAGGACACCTGCGTCTCGGTCAGAAAGAGCAGAGCCGGCCTCGCCGTCTCGAGATGGTAGTGGACGGCGTTTAGGTTAGAGTGAAGTCCCCTGATATTGCAGAAATTCACGGACAGCGTGGCAGGGGTCGCCTTGGTCTTGTTGCTCCGTTTGCCCCGAGCAGTTGTAGTCTTGAGCGGAATTTCGCCCCCCCCCAGAATACGCGGGGCAGCCTGAGCACCCACGCTCAGAAGTGGAGAAACATGGTCGTGGATGCTCAGCGAGGGATTCTCCAGGGGTGCTGGTACCCTCCTGGGGTAGTCTATCTTTATTTAATTCCGCTACCATGTTGATGGGGGGGGGGGATTTGGGCCTCCGGCCACCTGCACTCACCGACGAAACGCGGAAGCAGAACTTCCACTTCACGCCGGTATTCTGTGAGGTCGTGGTACCACCCCGGTTTGAGCCGGCCCATACGTGCAACAGCAAAGCTGCCGCATGGCTCTACCACTGTTAAAGTGGTTTCTCTGTGTGATAGACTCGGAAATGAGCATATCCGCAGTAAAACTAGAGTAACCGACATAGCCCAACTGATTAGTAAGCTGAAGTGGTAATGGGCCGGCCAAATAGCTAGAAGAACCGACAAGTGATGGCGAAAATTTTTTCGAGTGGCAGCCTCGTACCGGTAGGCGTAGTGTAGAGCGACCCTACACTAGATGAATTGACAACCTGGTAAGACATGCAGGAGGTCGATGGATGCAAGTGGCTCAGGACCATGCTTTGTGGCCTTTCTTTTTTTATAGGATAGGGTGACAAACGAGCACACAGTCCACCCGATGGTAAGTGGTTGCTGCGGTCAATAGACATCTACATCTATCCTCGATTACAAATCATAATGCAGATGCGTTGTCACACGTGTGGACTAAAATGGAATACCTCGTTTCCAGTAAAAAGGGTGTCCGGTTCTCTACACTCAATTATTGGTATTCTGTGAGAGCGTGATTCTTCCCCGGTCGAGCAGACCCATTCGTACTACAACTACACTATTAATATAACTCCAGCATGGCTACCACGTATGAAATCCTTCTCGTCCTTATTTAATCGTCCTGGGGGGGGGGGGGGTGGCTTTAATCGGCAGTGGACTTCTGAAGGGCTGTAATGATGATGATGATAACATATTTTATCAACACTTACATTACATTCATAAATTAAAAAAAATCAAAATGAAACAAATGTATCAAAATGTTGTGCATAAAAAATTTCTATATTTTTTTGAAATGGAAAGTCATAAGCCACTCGTACATCTTAACCGTCTGTCCCATTGTTAGCATTCGTGACGCGATGGAATGATTGATGGTATTATTTCAGTTATTATTGACAACGTAGACTGATTAATCTACGCTAGTAATATATACGCCGATGGATTAATGTACTTGTACTTTCGTTACTCAAACTAAATGCTTTAATACAAATTCGGTCTCGTGAGTCTTAAGAGGTATATATAGTAAATAACAATACGGCCTATTATAAAATAACCTAAAAGCGTAAAATTTAAGTCCCCCTAGGAATAGCTGATAAGAGCTGGAGCTGGTGCTGGTGCCGAGAATGTGCACGAAAGCTTTTCCGTTGCCCCGTTTGATTTTATTAAAAAAGTAGCGACAAGCCCCGTCTTCACCAGAGTGAGATTTATTAACGAAGCGTCTTTTAGTTTTTTTTAAATATCGTGATAGATCCACGCCGCAGCTATATTACGGTTGTAGCAAGAATGGATGCACACGACCGGCGTAAGACAACGTTCTCACAGAATACCAACGTAAAATAGCAGCTTAACGCTGCTGTGTTTCGTTTGTGGAGAATATTGGAGACACTTTTCACAGGAAACTAGGTCTTCCATTTTAGCTCTCAGATGTAAAGGTTTGGAGGTTTTATTAAAATTATTAACAGTTACTTAGTAAAACTCTCAGAATATTTTTAAACTTAATCGTCGGCTAAATATACTTTATCGATCATCAACATCATCATCATTACAGCCCTTCACAAGTCCACTGCTGAACATAGGCCTCCCCCAAGTAATGCCACAAAGCACGGTCCTGAGCCACCTGCATCCATTGACTTCCTGCATATCTTACCAGGTCGTCACTCCATCTAGTGGGGGGTCGCCCTACACTACGCCTACCGGTACGAGGCTGCCACTCGAGAACCTTTCTTCCCCATCGGTTATCGGTTCTTCGAGCCATATGGCCGGGCCATTGCCACTTCAGCTTACTAATCCGTATTTAATTACTTTATCGATAGTTGTTTAAAAAAATATTAGTTATTTTTTATTTGTTTGAGACTTTTCGGTATCGTAAATTTAATATTGGTAGTCTAAAAGTTGAATAATTTAAGACTGGTAACATGTGGTGATTTTTAATTATGAAAATTCCATTAAGAAAAATATATACTTTAATAAGGTTTGTAAATTGTAAAAAATTGTAAAAAATCGTCGGAGACTAAATAATATTAAATGATTAACAACAAACGGTTAAAAATAATTAGTACACAAACGAAATCATTACTTATTTAGTATTAAAAAACAGATAGCGATATTATCATCATTTCTTAGGAAATAATAGTTCAGGAAACATACGTTTTTAAATATGAAAATAATATGAGTACATCTACTCTCCCAAAAGCTCTTAGCAGTGGTACGTATATAGAAATATGTGTGTGTATAACTCATGTTTATATAGTTTATGGTTACAGTATATTCTTTTACACTTAACGGTTATACTTATTTTAAATTTCCCATGATTATATACGATTGCCCGAAAGAGATCGCTATTAGGAATAATTTCGTCCACTGTAAAACAGGTTTAAAGTAAAAATAAAGTCTTTAAACGTCTCACTATTGGGCACACATAATCAGAAACTATAAAGCCACTTAAAAGTCACGTCATATCATTTTTGCATCGCCGTACTCAATTAAATTTGATCGATTGATTTTTTTGGATTACATTGATCGAACTACTAAGTACCATTGTGGTAAACTATTCCACCTAAATTTGTGCGAAGGTTTTATTTTTATATGTATCCAGACAAACATGCTTACTGTCATTTATTCTAACGATACGCCATTCATTACGTGGACACTAGTGGCAATAATAAAACTAAATAAAGATAATAACAAAAGTACTTGTATACGCGTGTAGTGAAAGACCTATCCAAAGTAAGTCTGTGAGAATGCGAGTAACACAAAAGAATCCTTATATGTTACTCGCATTCACACAGACAGACAGGCAAAGGGAAAACCTTTCCAAAACTTATTGGTTTTGCCTCTGTACCGATAGTTCAGTGTCACCGAGACCTTTACAGCCTGTCAAAAGTCTACTACCGAACACAGGCGTCTCCATGTACCTATTACCGCATAGGAGCGATATTTGCCAAAGTTGCCATTTTTATTGTATTTATGTCGTTATTTTTTTACAGATTTTATTAGGAAGACGCTTCTGCAATCCTTCTGGTTTGTTTCTCTCTGTCACTTCTTAAAATACCCATGAGGCAATATAGGGTAGTGGATATTTTTACGCCGCCACTTCACTACAAGGTTTGATTTAGTACAGTGTACTCTGATGAAATTACACAAGAATATTCAATAAACTTTACGGCACATAGCAATAAATAACAGATATTTCTTCACTTTTTTTTATAAAACAACTCCAAAATTTAAGATGCTCATGCTTATGACTAAAAACTATAAAGAAAGATAAAGTCTCTAAAGTGGGAGATCAAAAATAAAAAAATGCTTTAAGATGTTTTTATTATATCAAAGTTTGGAAGTTTCAAGCAACCTGCTTTCAGGAAGTTTCGTGATTGTTTCCAACTCAGTCAGTTGTCGCTGGCGTCTTACTCTAAAATGTAAATTGAACAAAGAAACTCTCTTTATAATGTCTTTTATATGTTTCAGTTCTTTGCTAATGCGTTATGATTAAAAGCTACGTCTGAAAAATTTAAAGTTTAATGAGAAAATATTAATTACCTCAAATGTTTTTTATCTATTCTTCAGTAAAATGGTATAATTACTGGATAAATTGACGTCATATAATAGATAGATGTATAATATGTTTATCATTCCATCTCAGTCCTCAGAGGTGACAACGTATCTGTGTTTTGATTTTTAATCGAAGATAAATGTAGATGTCTATGGGCCACGGCATTCACTTAACATCAGGTGGACTGAGTGCTCGTTTGTCACTCTTATTCCTTAAAAAATATTTCCTTAAATGCACTAATGCACAATGCATATATTACATGCGTTGCGCATTATGATTCACCTAATAGATTTTCGTAAATGCCAGATGCCTCAAGATATTTTCCGCACTCTTATGTACGTGATAAAATTGATCGGCGCTTAAAATTTAAATTTAATCATAGACATCTTAGATACACCAAAATATTTGCATAGCTGAAAAATTATTTCTTTGACTTTGTCATGAAAAAATATGTGTGATTAATATGAATTTTTATAAGTTTATAACACTGAAAATATTGGGTGATAATATATTATATCACCTATATATTGAACATGTAATGGAGTCTAAGAATAATCACTAACCTATTTCATTCATTCATAAAACATAATAGTGTAAGACTAGATAATGAACATTTTTCTCTAGCTTACACAACTAATAATTACCTACAATATAACAACTGTAAACTTTGCATAGCAAAATTTTAATTTGACTATACATGACGATCACAGTCACACATGGTGTGTGTAGTATGTATTTATTACAAATTTATAGATACTCGAAATAAATTGCAGTATTTTGTACCAACTTTTAGCTAAAATCGCAGTTTATTTATCATCTTGCAAAATATACAAATGAAAACAATCGTGAAGATTCGTAGGTATTCTTTGAACGAATAATATAAAAAATCAGACATTCATATTATTACATGTTTATAAAAACAAAATGATTACCGGTGCTATTTAATGTTATGGTAATATTAAAAATAACATGGATGCTTCTTTAGATGATCACTGTTAAAGGGATGGTGAAAATTCAACGTGGTAACATAATATAAAAAAAAAAACGTTTATAACATTTCATTGTTCATTTAAATATTTGATTCAAACAAATAATATTTCTGGAAAAGTAATAAGTAAATTACCGCAAATTGTAAAGTTAGCCAACACGCATTTGAGCAGCGCGGTGAACTAATTGCTTCATAGTCCTTTCAGAAATGAGAAAAGCTTTGGAGACTTAAAAGCTAAGCGCTAGGTGTAAATTGCACAGTACCCGAGCAACGCGATTTAAATCCTCACCAGCACCACTGAAATGTTAAATACAATTTTAGTTGCTATTTGACTGGATCAAAAGAAAATATCATGAAGAAACCTACAACGTCCAAAACTTATGCTCCAATAATCCAACGCTGCTCAATTCTAAGATGCTGTTTCGTAACGTTCTGTCTCTACCACTTTAAGACAAAGTGATCATGATACCACGAGAAGACATCTTAAAGTTGTCAAGTTGATCGTTTGAGTATTTGGCCATTACAATATTTGAACGCCATGACGTGAAGTCCGCAATTACGCATTGAAGCATCTCGTTGAACTAATGACCTCATAACCTTTTAAGAAATTTGTTAGAGGTGTATGTGTGACAACAAGACTTCTAAAGACTCTCCACTTTACTCTTTTTTCGTTTTTGTTGCAAAATGTTCATCACTCTTCTTTATTCGATGAATTTTACTGGATTTGTAAATAGAAGAGTACATTCTGTTTTGATATTTCCTCTTAAAAAGTCAGTCCCTAAAATTCTCTCGTATATAGTAAACCATTCTGAATTTGAGTTAATAAAGCGTATCGTTAAAATATACCCGGAAGTGTGAGCGCGAAGTCAATACTCTCGTTATAATAATAATACTTTCCGTCACATCAGGATTCATCGCGTGCTGATAGAAAACAGTAAAATTTAAGAAATGGAAAACGAAGTAACCTTAAATATCAACCACTAATCATTGGTAAGTGTAATATTACTTCTTATATTTCCTAATAGGCATTAACCATCAATTCTAATTCCATCAAATTATTAAGTAATATCATTACTTTTTATATTTTATGACAGTATTTATAATTTATTCTGTATTATTATTATATTATGCATCCAATAAATTAAAAATTTCTGCAACTAAACTATTTTGTATATTATAATTTTTATTTCTCTAATTGTATGCTTATGTTTAAATCGGCCCTTATTAACATAGTTTTAATATTTAAAATAATTAAATCAACAAGAAAGCGTTTCTAAGTAGGTGGTAGATCATTTATAGGCTTTTTATAAGTGCTCACATCCGACAAACTTTCTTGTATTTTAGAATTATCCTCCCCCGTGACATTGGGAAATAAAATAAGTTAATATACGTGAAAAAATCGGTAAAGTAAAAACAAGTTCTATTTAAATATGTAGTGTGAAAGAAATTTTTATTGAAACACCAATTTGGACAAGTCGTATTTAACCACAGAGCCAAGTCTAACGCGTTAGTACTAGTGCTCTACTGATATTGGGGTTCATATTGACACGTTCATGTTTTCAAATAGAATTTTAAGTTATTATTTACAAATATTAGTATAGTATATATATATATATATATATATATATATATATATATATATATATATATATATATATATATATATATATACAAGATAGAAAATATTAGTGCTACTGATATTGGGGTTCATATTGGCACGTTCAAATATTAGCAGATATATATATCAACATAGAAAATATTAATTAATTTGCAAGCTTCCGCTTTACGACACATCATTATAACTAATTATAATGATGTGTCTTACCTGGATTGAAGAGCACCTCCCGCCCTCCCTCAATTGCATGCACTAACTCCGTCACCACTAGTCCCAGCACCACTACTTCCAACACCACTATTCTTGGTACTCGTAATACACACCATCGAAGATTATACGACACGTGTTTCGCCTCTACACGAGACATCCTCAGGTGATGTAGACTCTACGGCGGCTGACCGCCGGTAAGACACATCATTGTATTTAGTTAGCGGAAGGCTGCAAATTATTTAATATTTTTTTATAATGGATTACCGTGAAATAACGCCTGATTATATCAATTAACTTAGTTTATTATTTGTATTGGCAGTAATTAAAATGTTAATTTGTTTTATATCATTCTTCTTATTTGCAAAGAAAAGGGCTAAGTTTTATAAGTGCTTACATCCGACAAAGATTCTTGTATTTTAGAATCATAATCTGACGTATCCATGACTACCGTGGCAAAGTCGCCACAGTGACCATGGGTGCTGTAAAGTGCCCAAACCGAAACACTCAGTAAAGTAAAGACTACTTTTATTTAAATGTGTATTGTTCACGTAAATATAAGTAATCATTATTGAAAAACCATTTACAAGTTTTTAAGCGCAGAGCTAAGTCACTCGCGCTAGTAATGGTGTAAAAAATTCCTTATTTGAAGCAATATTTATTACAGCTGTTTTCTTTTTCGTTTCCTCAGTTTTCTTGGTTATATTCTCTGCATTAATTTTCTTCATACCAAATAATTACAAGCATAAAGCTAGCATGAATTTTTTTTATTTCAATTAAATTTTCTACTCTAATGCTCGCACGATTCGCGTTTTAAACAAGATACAGAAATATAAAGAAGTTTTAAGCAAAGGAAATTTAAAACTGAAAATGTTTTCTTAGTCAGTTTTATCAGAATAAAAATAAGAATTGACTGACAGAAGGATAGAAGTTTCAATTTGTGTCAATCCAATGTTCACTAGGTGATAGAATCTATTATGAGGAAACCGTATGACATTTTTAAGACGTCGACAATCCTGGCTCTTCCACTTTTCTACTACTGTGTGTATAAGCACGGGTATATAACTGGATCCGCATGCTTTGCCAAAGTGGTGATGATGGTTAGGAAGTGCTCAAAGGATTACGACTAAACTCTCTAGAAACTAGAAGTGTTCGGGGGGGGGGGGTCCGTGGGGAGCGTTATGGGTGTAAACATATTATTGGAGCAGATCGGGAGAGGAATACGTCACCGAAATATTAATTCCATATAAACACTAAAAATTAATATTTCGGTGACGTATTCCTCTCCCGATCAGAACAGATCAATTCATGCTGCCGACATAATACAGGTGCAACTTTGTACTATAAGTCAAGGGCTGCTGTAAAAATGGAAAAAGAAGGCTCCGTTAAACTTTAAATGTATTTGAATCCAGTTATCTTTACTGTAGAAATAATAACTTACATTAAAATCAGAGCGTTGGATTATTATTTTAACTGGTCCACTGCTGGTACAACCATAACCTATCATATCTTATATTATTTACTCATTTACTTCAATATTCTTCAATAATCTAATACATATTTTTCATTTCTATTTAAAAACACCCACACTAGATTTTCCTACATAAGACATATGATAAAGGTATTCTTCTGTATCGTAGAGATGTTTTACCATAGATTGTATACGGAGAAACATCCAGACCCACAATTATTTGTAGCCTATACAAGTACTTGTTCGGTGCGGGATTGATTCTTACGCCCTGCATCGCTTGCAGTGATTAACTGAACGCTCAGCCACTGTGCTACTGAGCCGTCAAGATTGGCATGAAACTACAAAATACGACATGTTACGTACAACATACTCCCTATGTAAAATTAAATGTTTTCTTTTATAAGTGGTAGGGCTACGTTGCACCTATATTATGGTTGTGGCACGAATGGGTCGGTTCGACCGGCGAAAGACTACTCTCTCACATAATACCAACGTAAAATAACAGCTTAATGCTGCTGTGTTTCAAATGGTGAGTTTGGAGAACCGGAAATCCGTTTTACTGGAATCGAGGCATTCCATCTTAGTCCTCAGGGGTAACGATGCGTCTGCATTATGATTCTTCGTCGAGGTTAAATGTAGATGTCTATGGGCCATAGCATTAAGTAACCACCAGGTGTGCTTGTTTGTCACCTTAATTTTTTTAAAAATATATACACACTAATATAAAATTTATGTCGACGTGTTGAATGATCTTGCGACAGTTTTTACTCGCCACACAATAACACTACGAGTACCATGTTCTGAGGAAGACAATGAGAATATGATCTTAGAGATCCAATTCCCGTATTCAAGCCGTTCCTAGCCTGCACACTATATTCCCATTTAAATAGGAAACTAGTTTCTTATAACTACGCACCAAAACGACGTCTGCCAATAGAACTTACAATAAGCGAATCGTGTCGAATTCAAAGGATTATTGTGAGAATTTGAGAATCACGTAATATTCTGAATAATTTACATGCTTTTTTTATTATTATGAAATGTAAAATATAGTCATCGATATGCGAAAATTACTAAAGAGAGTTTTTAAACCATGATATCCTAAGTATAATTTGATATACCAATAAGTTTATATGTGTGTGAATGGGTCGGTTTGGCTGGAAAAGGTCCATGCTCTCACAAAATATCAAAGAAAATTTTATTTATTTATTTAGCCTAACGTACCACTAATATTACAGGCTGCTGTGGGTAAAACACGCAAGTAATAATATTTAATGATACGTGATAATGTTGAAAGATATTTACATATTCGATAACATAAACATGTTTATGATTACAATAATATTACAAGAATATATAACCTATATTTATTCCACAGTAACTTCTCGATAATAACGTCTACGTCGTCGCTTTCCGATTTATGATACACTGTATCAGTTGAACAGTTAGTACTGAGTATTATTTAATATTCCTAACATATTTTCCTTGTTTATTGCAATTTTGACACTAGATCAAATGCCCATTAAAGTTTACTGTTGAACATAAGGAAAACTTTTACCAAAGCTGTCACGCTTGACGGGTAGTTTGTCAACCGCAGTTTGTTTTTATTTTTAGTGTGGCAGGAAAACGCTGCCCCTGGTTTGTTTCCCTCTGTCATATCATACGATACTTACGTGATGAAATGGGCTAATGTTTATTCTTTAGTCTCCATTATACGGTCAATATTTTTTTTATAGAAGAGGGGGAAAACGAGCATACAATTCACCTGATGTTAAGTGACAACCGCCACCCATGAACAACCGCAAAACCAGGGGAATTGCAAGTGCATTGCTGGCCTTGAATTAAAAGTTTCTAGGTCGTATCGGTCCGGAAAATCACCGGTGGTAAGATATTGCACAGAGAGGTCGTACACGAACGAAGGATCCAGATGGTGTGCATGGTATCGGGAGATTTGCAAAAATGCAAAGAGATGCAACACCTCTTCGCAGCGCTAGTGAAAAGAGCCGACCGGAAAGCACTCGGTCATCGACGAATCGAGCTGCTCTGTGCCAGGTGGAAGGAGCTGCCACTGAGGAACCCCAGCCGAGAGATGGGAACAGTATTCCATGTGCGGCAGAACCTGCGCCTTGTTAAGTTGCAGGCGGTGTACTGGAATTAAATACTGTGCCGCATTTCCGCTGTCCCGAGCAGGCCATGCTTTTAGAGGCCAATTTGGCCTTCCCTGATGTTGTGTATGTCTAGGTGTGTAAGTGTGTGCGGGCTGCGTCCCCCACCGTACGGTCGCTATGTCATTAAACGAGTGTGCAATTAACTAGCTTGTCTAATTGACGTATCGCCCTTGTCACTCCTTAAGTATAACAATATCCAACACGTGGCGACGAACGAACTCGCGTATTTAAACTAAAAATGTCGTCGGGAGTAACTTTTGGCATTATATCAACATTCGATCATCTTTCGCACGAATGGAACAGTTATAAATCGCGATTGAATCAGTGGTTTATCGCGAACGACATAACCAATGAAACTGACAAAGCAACAGTAAAGCGGCGAGCGATATTGTTGAGTGCGCTAAGTGAATCGACGTTCAAGTTAGCTAATGACCTGGCGTTACCCAGCAAGGTGGAAGAGTTGAGCTACGGAGCAATAGTTAAGCTCCTCGATGATCACTTCACACCAAAAAGGTTGGGGTTTGCAGAAAAATCAATTTTCTATACGGCATCTCAGCGACCAGGTGAAGGTCACACTCAGTGGGCGGCCAGAATTAGGGGATTGGCGGCACATTGTGAATTTAAGAACTTGGAGGAAGCCCTGTTGGACAGATTCATCATGGGCATGGCGGCAGGACACGAGCGGGACAAACTTTTCGCGCAAGATCAGCGGGAGTTGACCCTGGCAAAGGCCATCAACTTGGCGGAGAGCGTGCGCTGTGCACGTCACGCTTCATCAGTTGCGGCGCCGGGCGAGAATGGTGTCGGTGAGAGCGGATCCGCGGATGGTGGCGTATTCAACATCTCCAAGAAGGAAAAGTGCAATGTGTGTGGTTATGCCAATCATAAATCCAATCAGTGTCGCTACAAAAATCTCAAGTGTAAAAAGTGTAATAGGAAAGGTCATTTACGAAAAATGTGCGCTTATGATGACAGAATAAAATATGTCGAGGAAGGTACTCTGGTCGAAGGAGATGACGACGGTGAGTGTTTTTACAATATTCGGTGTTTGAAAGGGAAACCGATGACGGAACGCGTTATGATAAATGGTCTTTCTTTAGAGTTCGAGTTAGATCCTATCTTGCTCCGTAGCTCAACTCTTCCACCTTGCTGGGTAACGCCAGGTCATTAGCTAACTTGAACGTCGATTCACTTAGCGCACTCAACAATATCGCTCGCCGCTTTACTGTTGCTTTGTCAGTTTCATTGGTTATGTCGTTCGCGATAAACCACTGATTCAATCGCGATTTATAACTGTTCCATTCGTGCCAAAGATGATCGAATGTTGATATAATGCCAAAAGTTACTCCCGACGACATTTTTAGTTTAAATACGCGAGTTCGTTCTTCGCCACGTGTTGGATATTGTTATACTTAAGGAGTGACAAGGGCGATACGTCAATTAGACAAGCTAGTCAATTGCACACTGGTTTAATGACACAGCGACCGTTCGGTGGGGGACGCAGCCCGCACACACTTACACACCTAGACATACACAACATCCCTCCGAGGATGGGATCCCATCCTCGTCGCCACGTGTTGGATATTGTTATACTTAAGGAGTGACAAGGGCGATACGTCAATTAGACAAGCTAGTTAATTGCACACTGGTTTAATGACACAGCGACCGTTCGGTGGGGGACGCAGCCCGCACACACTTACACACCTAGACATACACAACATCCCTCCACCTTGTAGCTAACACAATATACAAAATCAATAAACATCATTAAATAACATAATATACATAGATCACGTAGAGGAACGTCAGCCTCCATCTAGGTATCCTCCTGTTCCGATGTCGGCGTAGAGAATATCGGACTTATAGCTTGTCTTCTTCGAGGAGGGGCGCTAGCACGGAGCGGAGTCTTCGGGTACTCGCTAATACCGCTTGCCAGGTCAGGTTCCGTTATGTCCCGTCCTTCCCCTCCTACATCGGCTGTGGTTCCAGGCTGGACTCCGTCGCTAAAAGTTGTAGCGGTCAGCTCGTCGGGCACCACATCCGGGTCCCATCGCCGGTCATCTCTAGCCGGTGAGTATAACCGTGCTCTTAACTGATCGACAGGTCTCGTGACTTCGCAGTTATATTGAGGTACGTATATTCTATACATTACGTTTCCAATTTTTCTTTTCACTATGCCTTCGATCCAACAGAATTTTTTATTGTCTATATATTTTGTTAGCCACACTTTGTCATTAATTCTTAATTATGATCTTTGTGTCCCTTTATAATTATGGGCCTGTAATAACTGATTATGTTCCACTGTTTTAACGAGGTCTGTGGACGCGGGAGACGACGCTAGTGGGTTTAATAAATCTAGCCGTGAACGTAACGCGCGCCCGTAGACGAGTTCTGCTGGTGACTTGTTCGTGGTACTGTTTTTAGAGTTCCTATAGTCAAATAAAAATTTTGATATTTTTTCTTGAACTATTTTTTTATTTACGCTTTGTAAAATAATACCTTTAAGGCCCCTTTTAACAATTTTAACAAAACTTTCTGCTTGTCCGTTACTACTTGGATGATACACCGGGGATAATATGTGTTTTATACCGTTTTGTACACAAAAATTCTTAAACTCCTGAGACGTGAAAGAGGTGCCATTGTCACTCACCAACGTATGAGGTACTCCGAAACGGGACATAAAATCGTATAATCTATTAATAACAGCTTTGGAATTATAAGAAGTATTCATATTATAACATTCAACCCATTTACTGTAAGCGTCTACAATAATCAAATATATAAAATTGTTGAATGGTCCTAGAAAGTCGAGATGGACCCGATGAAATGCATGCGGTGGCAAGGGCCAGGGAGCGAGGGGTGAGTGCGGCGGCGCGGGCCGCAGCGCTGCGCAGACGCTGCAAGCGCCTGCCAGCTGCTCCAGCGCTGCATCCACCCCGGGGAACCATAAACGTTTACGTGCCTCCGCTTTCATTTTAACTTCTACGCTCTGACAGCGCGCGACATGTTACACTCCCGTTCACTCGGGACCTTTTTGGCGGGAAAATTTCTAGGTTAGGAAATTTTTTGCAATATTGCAAATTTTGCTATATTTTCACTTTGAGACAATATTTATGGATAAAACTTACAGGAAGTCTTGTTGAATGTATAAACTATCGAATAAAATTATTTTTGGTTGCTAGAAATTGTAATAAAGTATATAAATTACACTGTATAGCATAATAGTAGTATAAACTTCAATTTTAGTGACAAAATTACTACTAATTTGAATTCTACACCTTTGTTTTTGGAGAAATTTATATGAAATTGTTTGGAAATATGTATATTTTATGTTTTATGTGTTTCCATTCGTTACTCATACCAAAATATTAAAATATTAAAAAATTAAAAAAAAAAATAAAATAATATTTTATCTGTGACATTTCGAACAATATTTCTAAAATATGTTCGTGTGAATTTGAAATAAATACAACGTCATGTTATTTCAAAATATGTAGGAAAACTATTTTTACTTACATTTTACACTAAAAATAAATGAGAATTTGAAAAATAACACATTTATAACCCGCCCGCCAAAACGGGCCTTTCGGAATTTGAAGTACTTTTGGCAATTTACTTTTCACTTTTTATACCACAAATTATATATCTACGTGTTGACTATATTACAAGAAATGTAAAAAGTATAATACTTTCGTTTTTAGTCCAGACACAAATATAAAATTCTATAAAAAAGACAGAGCAACTTCATCAAAGTGACACGTGGAACGCCGGAAGTTCAGAGTGATTTCTTTTTTTTTTTTTTCTAAAAAACATTGCCAGGTTATGGTTTAAAATAAAAGAGCATATCTTTGTCTTTGATACTAATATCTATTGCATAGTGTCTTTGGTTTTGTTTAAAACGAAAAAATAGTTTTTTCATAGGTAGACATGTTTACATAATTCTGATCTAATTCGATCACTACTTGGCGGGCGTAAGGTTGGTATTGCGCGATCGAAAGTGAGCATGGCTTGGCGTACGAGTTAACCACACAAATGAGAACTATGCAATTCCTTACATATCAACTCTTGAAGTGCTGCGGGAATCACAACTTTATGGCCGCGCATTAAGACACCGTTTTCATAAGATAGTTGATATCTACAATTGTAAAAGGGTTTTAAATCTAAATCATTATTTTTTCTTGGCCACCCGTGTAAAACGTAGTGCTTAACGCGACACAGAACCGCGTCGTTGCTCGTTTCGCGCTGTAAGTCCCTCAGCGTCACCGGCAGACCACCTTCGACCACGAAATTAACATAGGCAGCGCGATCTTCGCACGCCGCGAGCTCGTCTAGCTCACTAGCGGGCGTCCTCGTCGACTCGAAGCGCGATATGGACGCAGGGGGACACGCTCTGGACAAGTAATCCGCGCTGTTATGTTTGCTACTGATATATTCGATTTTATAATTATAGGCCGCCAGAAACATCGCATAACGCTGTAGTCGGTTGGCGGTCACCTCGGGAATGCCTTTATGAGGCCCGAATATAGACAATAAAGGCTTATGGTCTGTTCGTAGCGTGAAAGGCGTGGATCGACCATACAAATACTGATGAAAACGTCTCACCCCATAAATAATGGCCGTTGCCTCTTTCTGGATTTGTGCGTAATTCTTTTCAGCAACTGTAAGCGTTCGCGAGGCGTAAGATATGGGTCTTTCTAATCGGTCGTCGCCTATCTGAGACAATACAGCCCCTAACCCTGTTGGAGATGCATCAACTGTTAATATTAACTCGGCCTTCGGGTTAAAGTGGGTTAAAATTTTGTCACTAGCGAGATATTTTTTTATTTTCTTAAACGCATCGTCATGTACAGAAGTCCACTCCCATTTAGATTTTTTATTTAATAAGTTGTAGAGGGGACTTAGCATAGATGATGCGTTCGGCACGAAGTTACGATAATAATTCGCTAAACCAAGAAAAGACTGCAATTGTAAGACATTATTCGGCTTAGGCGCTTCGAGAATGGCTTTTACCTTCTCTGGCGATTTCCTAACCCCAGTTTTGTCTATCACGTGACCCAGATAAGAAATCTTGTCTTTAAAGAACTCACACTTATTCATTTGAACAGTCAATCCTGCGTCGTCTAAACGCTGTAAAACAGCAATAAGCCTTTGTTCATGTTGAACTTTGCTTTTACCCGTAATTAGGATATCATCTAGCAAAAATATTATTCCCTCAATCCCAGCGAGCAAACACTCCATCGCACGCTGAAAGATTGATGGAGCAGATGCCAGATCAAAGACCAACCGAGTAAAATTAAAAAGACCGCGGTGTGTATTTATACATGTGATTTTCTGTGATTTATCGCTTAACACAAACTGATTGTAGGCCATAGATAAATCAATTTTACTAAACTGTACGCCATCGTGTAATTTTGCCAATAAATCGCTTACTGTGGGTAAAGGATACTGGTCTACTATTAACTGTTTATTAATAGTAACCGAATAATCGGCACACAAACGGATGCTACCGTCCTTTTTCAATACCGGCACTATCGGTGAAGCAGTGTCTGAGTGCTCGACGGGTTTTAAAATGCCTAACGCCAACAAACGATCTATCTCTTTGTCTATTTTTTCCTTAAGGGCATATGGTACGGGTCTAGCTTTGAAAAAAATAGGTTTTGCGTCCGGTTTTAGATGTTTATCAACAGTATACTTATTAAATGACCCAAGCTTACTAGAAAAAATATTCGGGAATTTTGAGTATAATTTCTTTAACATTATTTCGTGGCAATCACCTTGCCCTTGCGCGTATACCGCATGCACACGCTGAGAGCGGCCGCTGGCGACTGGCTGCGCATGCGCTAGTTCTAAGTTAAAAACACGAATGAAGTCCCTGCCCAGAAGCGACGGTCCACCATTGCGCACTACATACACGCTTAGAGTATGCGAGATCCCACTATATTCTATAGGTAGTGAAACTAACCCGACGGTTTCTATGTGTTCGCCCGTATAACTTAATAGCTTTTTGTTGGTGGCTGACAATGGCAAATGCCATTGTCAGCCACCAACTCTAACTCTAACTCGACATAACAATATCCAACACCTTCCAAAACATTATAGTGTTAGACCGGATAATGAACATTTTTCTCTTGCTTACGCAATTAATAAATATCTACAATAAAACAACAGCACATTTTGGATAGCGTGATTTTAATTTGACCATTCATGACGGTCGCAATCCCACATGTAGTGTGTACTATGTGTCTATTACGAAAAAAAAATTGATACACAAAATATATTTCAGTATTTTGTTAGTTTTTCGCTAAAATCGTAGTTTATTTATTATCTTGCAAATTAGACCAATGAAAGCAATCGTGAAGATTCGTAGGTATTCTCTACAAATGAATGAGATAATAAATCAATCATTCATATTATTACAAGTTTATATAAACAAAATGATTAATAGTACTATTTTATGTCATGATAATATTAAAAATAACGCGAATGCTTCTTTAAGTGTTCACTGTTAAGGGGACTGTGAAAATTCGACGTGGTAACATAATATAAAAAACCTTGATTATATTCCGTTGTTCATTTCAATAATTGAGTCAAATAAATAATATTTCTTGAAAAGTAATAAACAAATTACCGGAAAATGTAAAGTCCATCAACATGCATTTGAGCAGCGTGGTGGACTAATTGCTTCATAGTCATTTCAGAAATGAGAAAAGCCTTGGAGACTTAAAATCTATGCGTTCGGTGTAAGTTTCACAGTACGCGAGCAACTCAAGTTAATTTCTCGTCTGAACCACTGAAAAATAAAATGCAATTTTAATTGCTAATTTAGTGAATCAAAAAAGAAAACATCATGCAGAAAATTACGATGTCTAAAACTTATGCCCAAATAATCCAACGCTGCTCAATTCCGTGATTGTATTTAGTAACGTTCTGCCTCTATCACTTTAAGTCAAAGTGATCATGACAATACAAGAAAACATCTTTAATTGAGTAGCGTTTGAGTACTTGGCCATTACAATATTTCAACGCCATTACGCGAAGTCCGCAATTACGCAATGAAGCATCTCGTTGAACTAATTGGCTTCATAACCTTTTAAAAATTAGTTTAGGCATGTGCATAACAAAAGAAATTCCAAAGACTGTCTACTTTACTCCTTTTCATCTTTACTGCAATATGTTCACATAAAAATAATTCGTTGAAAAGTTCACTCTTCTTTATTTGATGAATTTTACTGCACCATTAAATAAAAGTGTACATTCTGTTTTGATATTGTCTCTTAAAAACTCAGTGTTCCCTGGTGTAAAATAAACCTTTCTGAACTTGAGTTAATAAAACATATCGTTAAAATATACCCGGAAGTGTAAGTGCAAAACCAACACTTTCGTTATAGTAATACTGATTTCCATCACATCAGAGTTAATCGCGTGCTGATAAAAAGAGTAAAATTTAAGAAATGGAAAGCGAAGGAACCTAAAATATCAACCACTAATTTTAGCATAGGTTAATACTTCTTATATTTCCTTATGGACATTAAGCATTTATTTTAATTGCAGCAAATTAAACCACAAAACCAAATTAAAAGCGAAAAAATTTAGTCCCCCGAGAAATAGCCGATAAGAGTTGGAGCTAGTGGAGCTGATGCTGAGATTGTGTACGAAAGCTTTTCCGTTGCCCCATTTAATTTTATTAAAAAAGTAGTGACAAGCCCCGTCCTTACCAGGATGAGATTTATTAACGTGGCGTCTTTTAGTTTTTTTTTTAAATATTGTGATAGATCCACGCTGCAGCTATATAATGGTTGTGGCAAGAATGAGTGCACTTGACTTGCGTAGGACCACATTCTCACGGAATACCAACGTAAAATAGCAGCTTAAATGCTGCTGTGTTTCGTTTGTGGAGAATTCTGAAGACATTTTCACAGGAAACAAAGCCTTCCATCTTAGCCCTCAGATATAAAGGTAAAGGTTTGGAGGTTATTATTAAAATAATCAACAGTGATCAGTAAAAACTTTCAGAAATTTTTTGAACTTAATCTTCGGCTAAATTGAATTTATCGATGATTGCTTAAAAACTTTTTTCCTTTTTTACTGGTTGGAGACTTTCCGGTATCGTAAATTTAATATTGGTAATCTGAAAGTAAATAATTTATATCTGATAACATGTGGTGATTTTTAATTATGCAAATTCCATTAAGAAAAATATATTCTTTATTATATGTCGCTCGGGGGGATATGTCGCTCGCGTCCGTAGGATTTGACCACCTCATCCTAGGCCCACCCTACACGTGTCCCCCGGGTGGTGCTAAATGAGCGACAAGCCGATAGCACAGACTCGGCTCCTCGCCGTGGCGTAGCGGCGTTAAATATACCACCCCATTTCGCACCATGAGGAATCAAATTAAAGAAATGGCCCCGAGTTCCCGGCGCCCCTTTAATGGGGCAGGGGTGCGAAGAATCTCCGGGAGGAAAACCGGCGACGAGGTTCGCCACCCGTCACGTTCTGTCTCCCGGAGGGGCGAAAAATGGATTGCAGAGGCCCGTCTGGCTACGTTGAAGCAATGAATGATAAAATGGATGAAGTATGCGAGGTGATGTATGATAGAGGAATAGATGTGTTATGTGTAAATGAGACGAAACGGAAGGGGAAGGATGTCATTACACATGGCATGTATAACGCATACTGGTCTGGTGTAGACGAGCTCGAGCGGGCATGCCAGGGAGTAGGTATCATCCTATCAGAAAGAATGGTCCAATGTGTGAAAGAGTATGAATGTGTAAGCTCAAGACTGCTATGGATACGATTGAAAGTGGGCTTAAAGAAGTTGTTTGTGCTAGGGGTCTACGCCCCAGATATGTCTAAGCCCACTTGTATCCGAGAGCAGTTTTCGGAAATGGTAAGGATGGTATTAATGAAATGTAAGGGAAATAAAAATGTTGTTATGCTAGGAGATTTTAATGGAAGAGTTGGGGTGAGGAGGCTTGGTTATGAAAGGATATTGGGAACGTTTGGTAATGAAAGTATAAATGAGAATGGTGAAAGCTTCCTCAATGTATGTATGCAAAAGAATCTTTTTGTGACGAACACTTTCTATTTCACAAGAGGATTCACATGTATACTTGGGAAAGAGGTGACGATAGAAGTATGATAGATTTCATAATTGTGGATGAAAGATTGAGGGGCGCAGTGGTAGATACAAGGGTTTACCGGGGGTGAAACGTAGGAACGGATAATTTTTTGGTTTGGTTGCCGAATTAATGGCCTATTCGGGCGTTGGCGCCAACGGTCATCTGTGTCTACCACTGCGTTATAGCGTATTAAAACAGAAAGATTACAAGATGAAGGTGAGTAAAACAAATTCAAATGTAGACTGAAAGAAAACATAAGTGGTTTGGATGAATTATGTATGAATGAGTTAGACATGGAGAATGTATTGGCAAAATGTTAAGAAAGGTTTAGTAGATGCAGCTACCGAAGTATGTGATGTTAGTAAAAGAAAGAATGAAAGGAAAAATAATAAGTTATGGTGGGATGATGAGATACGTACGGAAGTTGAAGCAAAGACGAGAGCATGCCTAGATTTACTACCAACTAAGGCTGGTGATTCTAGTGGTACGAATGATGATTTTGAAAGAAAAAAGGCAGTCTTTAAATATCTAAATAAGAGAGTAAAAGAAGTAGTTGAAAGGAAAAAGCAAGAAAGAGCGGATAAGAATGATAAAAGAATATCGGATAACTTCCAGGCAAATATTAAAATGTTCTGGAAATTCATAAGAACTGCCAGGGGACGTTCAAAACAGCCCATAATGAATGCTATAAGAGATGAGAATGGCTATATTCTGAATGATGAAGTTTTGAGTTTAAAGAGATGGAAGGAATATTTTGAAAGCATGTTTATGAGGGAGGAGACAACGTATGAACTGAATGAAATAGGAACTCCGAAAGAAGAGGAAGGAGGTAGGAAGAGAAAAGCATGAAAGCAGGTAAGGCCGCCGGATATGATAGAGTTTCACTCGAAATGCTAAGGGCTGTAGAGGAAGTGGTGGCAGGCCTGCTGCACACCTTGTTTAATTTATGCTGGGAACTGAAGCGGGTACCGGGAGACTGGTGCAAAGCCGTGATAGTCTTAGTATATAAGGTAAAAGGGTCGCAGCAGGACTGTAAAAATTACCGCGGTATCAGCCTTTTTAGCGAAATTGAAAGGGTCATGAAAGAAACCGATGGAAAAATTTGGGATGTGCAAGCGGCATTTAGAAAGGGAATGGGATGTACAGATCAAGTCTTTTCCATGCGCATGATCGCGGAGAAGTTCTTGGCCAAAAACCAAAAGGTTTTTTTGTGCGTTCATGGACTTGGAAAAGGCCTATGACAGAGTGGATAGGAATGTGCTATGGCAAACACTGAATTCATTTGGGTTGAGCGCTGGCTCGATACAGGCATTGGAATCTCTTTATAGGGACTCTAGTGCTTGCGTTAGGATCAACGGGGTCTACTCAAACTGGTTTGGCATCCGTTAAGGTGTCAGACAGGGCTGTGTGGCTTCCCCGTGGTTGTTCAACCTATTTATGGACAGTTGTTTGCAAAATTTGAAAGTTGAAGAATGCGGATTAAGAATGGGTGAGTTAACCGTCAAATGCCTTTTGTACGCCGATGATCAAGTTATTCTTGCGTCGTCGGCGGCTGAGTTGCAAATGATGGTTACATTAATGAACAGATCATAAAAAGAAAGGGGTATGAAAGTGAACGCAAGTAAGACGAAAGTTATGGTTTTTGAAAGAGATGAAAGTAAAACGATATGTGAAATAAGAGTAGAAGGGGAGTTGATCGTGCAAGTAGATGAGTTTGTATATTTGGTTTGCGTATTTAGCAGGGATGGGAGATATGATAAGGATATAGAACGACGAGTGAACGCAGGAAACAGAGTAAATGGGGCCCTACACTCTATTGTGAAGAGTCAATATGTGTCAAAAAATGCACGTATGGCAATTCACAATACCTACTGTGTTGGTCCCTACTTTAACGTATGGTAGTGAAAGTTGGGTGTGGCAGAAGAAGCATGAGAGTAGAATAATTGCAGCAGAAATGCGGTCGTTAAGTAGTATGTTAGGGCTGAATCTGAATGACAGGGTGAAAACCAGGATTAAGGAAGGAATGCTTCGGTGGTTTGGTCATGTGGAAAGAATGAATGAGGAAAGAGTGACAAAGAAAATTTATGTTGCAGAAGTGAATGGCAGAGTCGGAAAGGGACGCCCGAGGCAAAAATTTATCGACCAAATTAGCGATTTATTTAAAACGGGCCAAATTAGGAGTACCCTTAACCGACGAACATGTATGCGTAGGTGTATGGATGTGAAGGAGGCGAGAGAGGTGTGTCAGGATCGTGCCAAATGGAAGTCTGTAGTCTCTGCCTACCCCTCTGGGTGACAGGCGTGAGTGTTTATGATATGATTTATGATATTCTTTATTAAAGTTTGTAAATTGTAAAAAAATCTCTAATTATGAAACTTTTGGAAATTAATACAAAAGAAAAACTTAGAGTATATACTTGTAAATAAAAAAATCGTTTCAATAATGAGTACATAATACACATACATACTGTACATAATACAGTCAGAATTTTTTTATTTTTGTTTAGTTCCCGATTATTGAAAAATTCTGTAAAGTCTGATTAAAAATAATTAGTATACCAAAGAAAAAAATACTTATTTAGTATTTAAAAACAAATAGCGATCTTATCATTAGTTCTTAGGAATAAGAGTTCAGGAAACTTACATTTTTAAATATGGAAATAATATGAGTACATCTACTCTCCCAAAAGCTCTCTTATCAGTAGTACGAATATAGAAATAAGTGTGTATATAACTCATATTTGTACAGTTTATGGTTTTACGAGTATCTCACAATATATTCTTTTATACTTAAGGATTTTACGTATTTTAAATTTCTGTACATCCAGATATCACACAAAAGAGATCGCTATTAGGGATAAGTTCGTCCACTGTACAACAGGTTTAATGTTAAAGTAAAGCCTATACAAGCTCTTCTGCTGGGTACAGACCTCCTCTTATATCTGAGAGGGTTTCAGGGCAAAAAATGTGCGTCGCGCTGCCCCAATGCATGTTAGCGAACTTCGCATGTCTTCGAAATACAATTTTTTCTTATTTCTCGGATATGCACGTCCAGTACGTGCATATCCGTACGAGATTCGAACCCAGGTTGCGAACGCTTAGCAACTGAGAAAGTTTAAATGAAAAAGTTTTAATGCGTTCTTATATTTTTTTTCTGTAAATTTTTATGGTGTGCCTTTTTTAAAGCAATATTTTATTTATTTATTTAATTGCTCCATAACATTTTCATTGAAGGAGAATATCTCATTTATTGAACATAGGTCTTAGGCGCGCATTCTAGATTTATGACGACATTTTGCGTCTTAAAATGTAATAAATACATAATAACGTTTGTTTTATTAGTTATTCCGCTTTTTAACGAAAGCAGCAATTATAAAGACACTTAAAAGTCGTGTCATGTCATTTTTGCACCGCCGTGCTCAGATAAATAAAGGTATGGTATTATATTGATCGCACTACTAAATACCATTGTGGTTAATTATTCCACCTAAATTTGTCCGAAGGTTTTATTTTTATATGTATCCAGACAAACGGGATTACTGTCCAGCAACATAAGAAACAGCGTTGTAATATACCCTCTCATCCGTGAGGAAATCAAAATGGAAACCGTCATGTGGACGGTGGCTGAATTCAGCCACATCAGAGACTTGGGTTATTTTGGGCCCTAATTTTATAAAAACTATAACATCTCCAGTTCTATTTTAAATAAGGGTTTTATTTTCTTTATCCATTACGCAGAATCAGTTTATGTTCCTATTTCTTTAAACCATACCATACAACTAAATAATAAATCTGTTATTATATAATAATATTATTTTTTTATTATATTTATTTAGATGTAAAAAATAAAAATAAACAAATGATTAATTATAATAAGAATTTATTTTTATCCATAGTACATATTTTAACAGATCTATCACAAAAAAAACAATGCGCTTCACACAAATTTTTCAGCAAAACAATGTTTGTAACTTTTATTGTAAACCAACTAATCTGAGGGTATAAAAAAGTGACCTCCACATTTTAACGTTCTTTAGATATTGCAAGTATTAGTGTATACCATACAGTCAAGTTCAAAGTGAACAAGATCGTGAATCTTATTGCACTTAGAAAGATTAATAAATATACGTATACGAGTTTGGCCGCGAAATACGACCCTATAGTAAGGGCAGAATTCAGCCAGCTCACAGAAACGGCTTTTTTTCTGTCTGATATCTGTCACCTCACAGACGAGAGGGATTTATTCTAACGATACGCCATTCATTACGTGGCACTAAAGAAAATAATAAAATTAAATAACGATAATAATAAAAGTACTAGTGTACGTGTGTAGTGAAAGACCTATCTAAAATTGTTAGGTGTTTGTGTTACTCGCATTCTCACAGTCAAATAGATAGACACATAGACAGACAGGCAAAGGGAAACAGTTTTCAAAAATTATGGTTTTTATCTCAGTACCGATAGTTTAACGATGGCACCGCTACAGCCTATCAAAAGTCTACTGCTGAACACAGGCCTCTCCACATATTTATCACCGCAAAGGGAGGATATTTGCCATAGTCGCATATTTTATTGTATTTATGTCGTCACATTTATTTTCTAGTTTTTATTGGAAGGACGCTTTTGCCCTTCTCCTGGTTTGTTTCTGCAATGTAGCGTGATGGATACAATAACACCGCCACTTCACTACATGGTTTGATTAAGTACAGTGTATTGTGATTAAATACTTAATACAGTACGCAAAAATATTTAATACAGTTTATTGTAAATAGTAATAAATAATAGATATTTCCTAATTTTTTTAGTAAAATAACTCCGAAATTTAACATATTCGTGCTTGTGACTAAAAACTATAACGAAAGATAAATTCTCTAAAGTGAGAGATCTAAATAAAAAAATTGCTTTAAGATGTTTTTATTATATTAAAGTTTGGAAGTTTCAAGCAACCTGCTTTCAGGAAGTTTCGGGATTGTTTCCAACTCAGTCAGTTGTCGCTGGCGTCTTACTCTAAAATGTAAATTGAACAAAGAAATTCTCTTTATAATGTCTTTTATATGTTTCAGTTCTTTGCTAATGCGTTATGATTAAAAGCTACGTCTGAAAATTTTAAAATTTAATGAAAAAATATTAATTAAAACTACTTTTACGGATTTCTTTCGCGTTTTATTTATTTTATTTTTAACCCGACGTTTCGGGTGCTTTCCAGCACCCATGGTCACGGGGGACTGAGGTGACTGACGTCCCGATGTCAAAGTTAACCCGGAGTACCTTCAGCTTTTTTAATTATTGTCTTTGGTCTGGTTTGGTAAAAAAGCTGAAGCCGGGACGTCAGTCACCTCAGTCCCACGTGACCATGGGTGCTGGAAAGCACCCGAAACGTCGGGTTAAAAATAAAATAAATAAAACGCGAAAGAAATCCGTAAAAGTAGTTTTAATCAATGTACAGTGTTCGCGTAAATATAAGAAATCATTATGAAAAAATATTAATTCCCTCAAATGTTTGTTTTTTATTTATTTCTCAGTAAAATGGTATAATTACTAGATAAATTGACGTCATGTAATAGACAGATGTATAATATGTATATTTAACGAAATACTCACATATATTTATGGAGAGTGGTAGAGCCACGCTGCAGTTATATTATTGTTTTAGCATGAATGCGGCTCGACTGGACACATAATACCAGCGTAAAATAGCAGCCTAATACTGTTGTGTTTCATATGGTAAGTGTAAAGATCCGAAGAGCTTTTTTTTTACTAGGAACGAGGCATTCAAACTTTGTCATCTGGAGTGACAATATATCTGCGTTTTGATTTTTAATCGAGGATAAATGTAGATGTCTATGGGCCACAGCATCCACTTACCATCAGTTGGACTGTGTGCTCGTTTGTCACTCTTATTCTATAAAATATTTCCTGAAGACAAAGTCAAAGAAACATTTCAAAAAATTATTTTTTAACGATGCAGATAATTTAGTGTATCTTAGACGTCTATTATTAAGTATAAATTTTAAGAACCGATCAATTTTATCACGTACAAGACAGTGCGGGAAAAATCTTGAGGCATCTCGCATTTACGAGAATCTATTAAGTGAATCATAATGCGCAATGCATATATTACTTTAATGATGATTCATATGAATGTTATGTGACACTGAAAACTTTTGGTGCTAATATATTGTTACGAGCTAAGGGTTCGTGACAATAAAAATTGCCGATTGAATTACCAAAATTGACACTTTAATTACTAAACACTATTTAAAACTTAGATCACACTAATGATTATTCACACTTAACACTTTAGTTCACTTTATTTCACTCCGAAAGCTTCGCTCGTATCGCCGATTCAATACTACCCCGATTACGGCTTTCAACCGAACAACCAATAGGCTTTTTCCACCGAAACATCCAGAATATTCCAGCAACTACCGGCCCCGACCAACCAGGTGCAGAAGGCTCGAGTGTAGGGTTTTCTAGAAAGCTTAGTTCTTTCATTCGATACTAGATGGCGCTAGTAGGATAGTTCTAGAAAGATTTTGACGCTCCTATTTCTGCTGCTTGATATCAGATGGTGCTATTAATAAGCCGCCACATACAAGGCGCTAATAATAGCGCGCAATAATATGATTACTACCTATATATTGACCGTGTAACGGAGTCTGAAGAATAATCACTATCCTATTTCATTTATTTTTAAAACGTAATAGTGTAAGATTGTATAATGAACATTTTTTTCTTGCAAGACAATTGATAATTATCTTCAATAAAACAACCGAAAATTTAGGATAGCGTAATTTTGATTTGACTATACGTGACGGTCACAGTCACACATGTATTGTGTCGTATGTATTAATTACAAATAAATTGATACGCAAAATAAATTGTAGTATTTAATACTAATTTTTCGCTAAAATCGCGGTTTATTAATCAGCTTGCAAAATATACAAATGAATGCAATCGTCAAGATTCGTGGGTATTCTACGAATGAATGATATAATAAATCATTCATTCATATTATTATAAGTTTATATAAACAAAATAATTAATGGCACTATTTTGTGTTATCGTAATATTAAAAATAATATTAATGCTTCTTTAGATGATCAATGTCAAAGGGATTGTGAAAATTCGACCTGGTAACATAATATAAAAAACATTTATAATATTTCATTGTTCATTGAAATATTTGAGTCAAATAAATAATATTTATGGAAAAGTAATAAATTACCGCAAATTGTAAAGTTAGTCAACAAGCATTTGAGCAGCGCTTTGAACGAATTGTTTCATAGTCCTTTTAGAAATGAGGAAAGCCTTGGAGACTTAAAAGCTAAGCGCTAGGTGTAAATTGCACAGTACCCGAGCAACGCGATTTAAATCCTCACCACCACCACTGAAATGTTAAATGCAATTTTAGTTGATATATGACTGGATCAAAAGAAAATATCATGAAGAAACCTACAACGTCTATAACTTATGCTCTAATAATCCAACGCTGCTCAATTCTAAGATGCTGTTTCGTAACCTTCTGTCTCTACCACTTTAAGTCAAAGTGATCATGATACCACGAGAAGACATCTTCAAGTAGTAAAATCGATCGTTTGAGTATTTGGCCATTACAATATTTCAACGCCATGACGTGTAGTCCGCAATTACGAATTGAGGCATCTCGTTGAACTAATGGCTTCATAACCTTTTAAGAAATTTGTTAGAGGATTATGTGTAACAACAGGACTTCTAAAGACTTTCCAATTCACTCTTTTTTTGTTTTTGTTGCAAAATGTTCACATAAAAATAATTTTTCTCTTCTATATTCGACGAAATTTACTGGATTTCTAAATACAAGAGTACATTCTGTTTTGATATTTCCTCTTTAAAAGTCAGTCTCTATAAATTCCCTCGTGTATAATAAACCTTTCTGAACTTGAGTTAAGAAAGCATGTCGTTAAAATTAACCCGGAAGTGTAAGCGCAAAGTCAATACTCTCGTTATAATAATAATACTTTCCGTCACATCAGGATTCATCTCGTGCTGATAGAAAACAGTAAAATTTAAGAAATGGAAAAGGAAGTAACCTTAAATATCAACCACTAATCATCGGTAAGTTTAATATTACTTCTTATATTTCCTAATAGGCATTAACCATCAATTCTAATTGGATCAAATCATTTTATGACAGTATTTATAATTTATTCTATATTATTATTATTATTTTTTTATAGAATAGGATGACAAACGAGCACACAGTCCACCTGATGGTAAGTGGGTGCTGCGGCCCATAGACATCTACATCTATCCTCCATTAAAAATCAAAATGCAGATGGGTTGTCACCCGCAAGGACTGAGATGGAATGCCTCGTTTCCAGTAAAAAGGGTCTCCAGTTCTCTACACTCACCATACGAAATACAGCAGCATTAAGCTACTATTTCACGCTGGTATTCTGTGAGAGCGTGGTCCTTCCCCGGTCGAGCCGACCCATTCGTGCTACAACTATACTACTAATATAACTGCAGCATGGCTCTACCACGTATAAAAATTATATTATGCATCCAATAAATTTAAAAATGCAACAACTAAACTATTTTGTATATTATAATTTTTATTTCTTTAATTGTATGTTTATATTTAAATCGGCCCTTAATAAGATAATTTTAATGTTAAATATAATAAAATCACAAGAAAGCGTTTCTTAGTGGATGGTAGATCATTTTTAAGCTTTTTATATGTGCTAACATCCGACAAAATTTCATGTATCATAGAATTATCCTCCCCCGTGACATTGGGAAAATAAAATAAGTTAATATACGTGAAAAAATCCGTAAAGTAAAAACAAGTTCTATTTTAATATGCAGTGTGGAAGAAATAATTATTGAGAAACTACTTTGGATAAGTCGTATTTAACCACAGAGCCTAGTCTAATGCGCTAGTAATAGTGCTACTGATGTTGGGGTTCATATTGACACGTTCATGTTTTTAAATGAAATTTAAAGTTATTATTTACAAATATCAGCCGAGTTGGTAACATTTACGTACATATAAGTATTTTTATATAAATACTAGTTTATGAAGAATTCTATTAAAGGAAATTACTTACATCGTATTATCTGCCAATCAATAACACAAATGCTTAATTACGGCAGGTCATTCAAAATATGAAAGATTTTGAAAAATCAGTCATCCTATGCATACAATACTATCTAGAACGTTACAAAAATCATTTCATCGGGCTGCGAATGTTAATATTGGCGCCTTAGAAGAGAGACGTATAATAATAAAAATGTGTTGATTAACTGTCCAACTTTCACTTAGTTTATTATAATAAAAATATTAATTAATTTGCAACCTTCCGCTAATTAATTACAATGATGAGTCTTACCTAGATTGAAGAGCACCTCCCGCCCTCCCTCAATTGCATGCACTAACTCCGTCACCACTAGTCCCAGCACCACTACTCCCAACACCACTACTCACGGTACCACTACTTTCGACACCACTATTCCTGGTAAGACACGTGTTTCGCCTCTACACGAAGCATCCTCAGGTGATGTAGACTCTACGGCGGCTGACCGCCGGTAAGACACATCATTGTATTTAGTTAGCGGAAAGTTGCAAATTAATTAATATTTTATTATAATGGATTACCCTAAAATAACGCCTGATTATACCAATTAACTTAGTTTATTATTTGTATTGGCAGTAATTAAAATGTTAATTTGTTTTATATCATTCTTCTTATTTGCAAAGAAAAGGGCTAAGTTTTATAAGTGCTTACATCCGACAAAGGTTCTTGTATTTTAGAATCATAATCTGACGTATCCATGACTACCGCGGCAAAGTCGCCACAGTGACCATGGGTGCTGTAAAGTGCCCAAACCGAAACACTCCGTAAAGTAAAGACTAGTTTTATTTAAATGTGTAGTGATCACGTTAATATAAGTAATCATTATTGAAAAACAACTTAAAACAAATTTTTAAGCGCAGAGCTAAGTCACTCGCGCTAGTAATGGTGTAAAAAATTCCTTATTGGAAGCAATATTTGTAACAGCCGTTTTCTTTTCCGTATTTCTTCCGCTTCCTTCGTTATATCCTCTGCATTTATTTTCTTCATACCAAATAATTACAAGCATAAAGCTAGCACGAAAAGGTTTTTTATTTGAATTAAATTTTCTACTCTAATGCCCGTACGATTCACGTTTTAAACAAGGTACAGAAATATAAAGGAGTTTTAAGCAAAGGAAATTTAACACTGAAAGTGTTTTTCTTAGTTATTTTTATTAGAATAAAAATAAGAATTGACTGAGAGGAGGATAGAAGTTTCAATTTGTGTCAATCCAAGAGTTTACTAGGTGATAGGATCTATTATGAGGAAACCGTACGACATTTTTTAAGACGTTGACAGTCCTGGCTCTTCCACTTTACCACTGCTGTGTATATAAGCACGGGTATATAATATAACAGGATACGCATGCTTTGCCAAAGTGGTGGTTATGGGTAGAAGGTGCTCGAAGGATTATAACTAAACTCCATAGAAACTATCGATATACTCATATAATCACTGAACATAAGTGTTTTGGTGACGTAATCCTCTCCCGATCAGAATAGAGCAATTCGGACTGCCGACTATAATACATGTGCAACTTTGATTGGATTCAGTTATATTTACTGTAGTAATCATAATATTGCATTAAAATCAGAGCATTGGATTAATACTGTTTTAACCTGTCCTCTGCTGGTACAACCATAACCTATCATATCTTTTAATATTATTTACTCATTTACTTCAATATCCTTCAATTATATATTACGTATTTTTCATTTCTATTTAAAAACCCCCACACTAGATTTTCCTACATAAGACATATAATAAAGATATTCTACTGTATCATGGAGGTATTTTACCACAGATTGTACACGGATATACATCCAGACCCATAACAATTATTTGTAGCCTATACAAGTACTTGTTCGGTGCGGGATTCGTACTTGCGCCCTGCAGCGCTTTCAGTGCTTAAACAAACGCTCAACTACTGTGTTACTGAGCCGTCCAGATTGGCTTAAAACTATAAAACACGACATGTTATATACAATGTACATCTTATTTAAAATTAAATGTTTTTTTTTTATAAGTGGTAGGGCTACGCTGCAGCTATATTATGGTTGTGGCACGAATGAGTCGGCTCGACGGGCTATGGATTACACTCTCACATAATAGCAACGTTAAGTAGCAGCTTTATGCTGCTGTGTTTCGTATGGTGAGACATCTTAGTACTCAGGGGTGATGACTCATCTGCATTTTGATTCTTCGTCGAGGTTAAATGTAGATGTCTATGGGCCACAGCATCAACTAACCATCAGGTGTGCTGGTTTGTCACCCTTATTCTATAAAAATATATACACAAAAATATAAAATATATAATAATAATAATATACTAAAAGTTCATTTATTAAGGTATCAACCCACTTATGTCAAGTACATTTTGCATCAAAGACAATGAATTAGACACATAACACATACAGAATTACAAATTAAACTCTGAGTTAAAGTATAGTACTTTAAAAAAAATCATCGCTTGTAGCGTCTGATGCATACCGTGCCAGTGTTTATAAAATATATTGTTGAGACAACTGAGCAACGACCTTAACTAATTCGTTTGTTGAATTACGTTCAGTTTCCCAGAAACTGGGTGGTTGCGCGGAAACCCATTCGTATTTATTTTATATTGGACGGTAGGTGCCAAGTCGCATATTCCTTTCCGAAACGATATCATTCATACCCTCCTATTGACACATCGGGGTGGTGGGGTGGGAGGGGCAAGAAGATGATTCTAGAATGTCACGTAATCATCGGAACCGAGGATAAGGCACGCGCGACCGATGCGCGACCTCTTCCCGTCGCAGTCGTCGTTGAAACCACACAGCCTCTTCCCGCCGCGCTCGTTGTTGGAACCACATCGCTAGTAGAAACCGCTTTAGCCTGGAAGCAGTCGAGCTCCAGGAAACCCGCCTCACCTCGTGTGAGATATAGTCGCGCACCGCCTCTCTCCGGAGTGTTCCAGAAGAAGTTCTAGAAGTTGCAGCTATAGTGCTCAACAGGATAGAAGAAACCCCGGTGAGTCAATATTCCTTTAATTACTGCCTGATTAATATAATTGTTTTAACCCGCTCCTATTCTGTGTTCTCCTAATCAGGCAGGATTCCTTTTCATCGATTTTGCACAATAATAGTTTTAGTTTTAGGGAAGAGCGAGTGCATGGTACCGCATGCTATAGTAGTCGCTTTTACGTAAGCGTAGAAGCAATCGCATATGCAGTCCACTTTAGTTAATATCTCGCGCAATAGGTTTAAGGTTCGACCGGGGAATTAGATTTTTGGCAGCCTTAGACACGTGGCTCCACCACTGGGCGTTCTACAACGTAACACTGCGTAAAAGTCTGGGACGGCAGCCTCTGCGAAGATTGTGGACGCACTGCATTACCGTGGATGTTTCAAAAAAATACGAAAAGCATCATTATACTGTACTCTGAGGATGTTATAGGATTTTTTGGTGTAATTTATCCAAAGTTGTCCGGTGTAAAAGGTAATACAATAGGCTTTAAACAGAGTAATCTTAACATCCACAGATCACGAGGCAAAGCGAAGCGTCAGCATGTTACGACGTATAGCTAGAGTTCTACGTTCACGCTCAATATCTAAGTCGTCACTACTAAACTACTAACTACGAACTAATTGCTTCATATTCCTTTCAGTAATGAGGAAAGTCTTGGAGACTTAAAAGCTAAGCGCTCGGTGTAAATTTTACAAAGTTATCGTGACACCACGAGAAAACATCTTCAAATTGAGTAGCGTTTGATTATTTGCCATTACAGTATTTCAACACTATTACGTGAATTCCGCATTTCGTTGAACTAATTGGCCTCATAGCCTTTTAAGAAATTAGTTTAGGCATGTGCATAACAAAAGAACTTCTGAAAACCGTCCAATTTTATTTTTATTGCAAAATGTTCACATAAAAATAATTCAATGAAAAGTTCACTCTTCTTTATTCGATGAATTTTACCGCATTATTAAATAAAAGAGTACATTGAGTTTTGATATTTTCTCTTAAAAGGCAGTGTATATGAGTTCCCTGGTGTAAAATAAACCTTTACGAACCTGAGTTAATAAAAAATATCGTTAAAATATACCCGGAAGTTTAAGTGCAAGCCAACACTCTCGTTGTAGTAATGCTGATTTCCATCACATCAAAGTTCATCGCGTGCTGATATAAAAGAGTAAAATTTAAGAAATGGAAAACGAAGGAACCTAAAATATCAACCACTAATCTTAGAATAGGTTAATACTACACCTTATATTTCCATAACGACATTAAGCATTTATTTTAATTGGCACAAATTGCTTAGTAATATCATTACTTTTTAAGTGCAGCAACTGAACTATTTCGTTTATTGCAAGTTTTTTTCTTTTTATTGTATGTTTATGTTTTAGTCAAATAATATAAAAATAATAAAATTAACAAGTTTTTAAGTATTTTGTTTTCTTTTATAACTACTTTCCTTTACTTTATTCTAAAATACATTGCCAATTCATTAAATAACACAATATACAAGTAATATACAATTTTTATTTAATGCAATATTTACGCATTTTATCCAACCCATAGTAATTTAATATTAATAATGTCATATATAAAATGCAAATGTAACAAGATACTCTTTTAACATTTGTATGCAAATACGCAACTACGGAATTCCAGGAGCGTGAAAGAATCACTGGAGCTCTTAACTGTCGCACCTGCGTTTTATTCACGCTGTGAAGGCATCGGCTACATAGTAAGCATCTTTTATTTTGAGAACGTTTGTTTTATGTTTTTAAAAATGGGAACGATGCGGGAGGTTTACACTGCTACTCACTAACTTACTGCTAATAACTTCCCAGTAGAAACTGACAATAGCAGAAAAGCCTGAAATAGGAAATTAGATTTTGATTAAGCATTTTCGAATGATAGCATAGAGCAACTAAGTATAGATGGGTCCATAAAGTAAAACGTGCTTTTTTAATAATAAAACATACGTTTTGTAATACAATTTTATTTTCTAATTTTTTTTCTAAGAAATAGACTGAAATATTAACGACAGCGTAACCACCGCAAATATTCGACTGTATCTGATATCGCATATGTCGTGTTCAGAGAAATTTATGTCGTTTTTATCAAAACACGGTTGTAACAAAATGTCAAGTACCGGACCATGAAATATTTGTGGAACAGTAAAGCATTTTATATGTTTTTTCGTAATGATATATATAATTAAAACAAGGTAGTACACGATGACGATTTTGACGATGCTTTCTCATATATTTTTATTAATCTTTCATAAAATAAAGTAAATATTTTTTGAGGGTAACTACCCAAAACGGATAACAACAGAAATTATCTCTCGTATTTTATTTACATTTAAAAATACGTATAATTAACTTAACTGTTTAATTTTAACTGCAATTTGTAAAAATAAGTTTTAGAATTATTATCCCTTATGTGCATTTAAATTAGTTAAAAAAACTTGTATTCATCTTCCCTCCATAACATCTGTCACACTAAATAAAAATTACTATTTTTCTATCTCTCCTCGGTTAATTCACTTTACTACAATGGAAAAGTCTCTGAAGCTGTATATATCCAAAAGGAATTGGAAGGAAGCTTGACCCGGAAGATGGTGGAGTTTGAGAAACGTCTGAAGGCTAAAACTACTCCAACTAACCCAACAGTTTTACAGCTTCGGGAGGAGTTTGATTCATTCAAGGTACTTGTTAGTTTCATGTTCAGCCGGCTGCAACAGCAAATTCAAGAATGCAACAAAAGTGTTGATGCAATCAGTATGTATCACCGAAAAAAATCCTGCTTTTTCATGGAATAGCTGAGGTTTCTGAAGTTGACCTAAAACGACAAATTATACAACTGTTGCACAAGTATATGGGTCTAACTTATATTACTGATGACTCCCTCAAGAAATGCTACAGACTGGTTGTTCAATCCAGTACCCGTCCAAGGCCAATTCTTGTGCACTTTAACGATCATAGCACTAAGTCTGTGATTTGGAATTTAAAATCAAAGTTTCAAAGGGTCTGTCATTTCAATGTGTGAATTCCTCGCTAAATTTCGTCAGTTCATGCATAATAATGCCCGTAAGTATTTCGGAATTAGAAATGTCTGGACTATTGATGGTGCAATCTATGTAAAGCACTCAGTAGGCCGAACGGAGATTTCCACTGAGGAGGAATTGGAAGAACTAATGGCCAAGTACCCCATGGATTGTTCCCCTGAGAATTCTGACAAGGCCCCTAATACAAAGGTAACTCCAACGTAGCAGAGCTCTTCGAATCGGCAAAATGATGCAGCACGTCGCATTCAAACTTCAGCTATAACTCACATTGATGTAGTAAAGAGATCTAGACGACTGGTAGGCAAGAAGTAATTTCTACATTGCTTTTAACTTTCCAAGGTATCCTTGTTATTCTTATTATCATATTTTGTTTATCTTCATCTCATTTCTTATTTTTTCCTTCTCTTAAAGTTTACTTTGTCTAATAACATAATAACTATTTTTAGTTTTTTAAACCGTCAGCATTAGACTAGAATATAAATCGATCGTATTCCAATTCTATGTAAATAATTTGCTATAATTAAATAATGGGGGATAAAAATAATGGGGGATAAGTCGCTCGCGTCCGTAGGCTTTGACCACCTAATCCTAGGACCACCCTACACGTGTCCCCCGGGTGGTACTAAATGAGCGACAAGCCGAAGGCACAGACTCGGCTCCTCGCCGTGGTAGCGGCGTAAAATATACTACCCCATATTTCGCACCATGAGGAACAAAACAAAAGAAATGGCCTCGAGTTCCCGGCGCCCCTTTAATGGGGCAGGGGTGCGAAGAATCTCCGGGAGGAAAACCGGCGACAAGATTCGCCACCCGTCACGTTCAGTCTCCCGGAGAGTCAAAAAGTGGATTGCAGAGGCCCGTCTGGCTACGTTGAATGTATGTGGAGCAATTAATGATAAAATAGATGGGTAAAGAATGATAAAATACTTGTGTTAAGAGGAATAGATGTGTTATGTGTACATGAGACGAAACGGAAGGAGAAGGATGTCACTACACATGGCATGTATACCGCATACTGGTCTGGTGTAGACGAGCTCGAGCGGGCATGCCAGGGAGTAGGTATCATCCTTTTAGAAAGAATGGGCCAATGTGTGAAAGAGTATGAATGTGTAAGCCCAAGACTGCTATGGATACGAATGAAAGTGGGCTTAAAGAAGTTGTTTGTGCTAGGGGTCTACGCCTCGACATGTCTAAGCCCACTTATATCCGAGAGCAGTTTTGGGAAATGGTAAGGGTGGTGTTAATGAAATGTAAGGAAAATGAAAATATTATTATGCTAGGAGATTTTAATGGAAGGGTTGGGGTGAGGAGGTTTGGTTATGAAAGGATATTGGGAACGTTTTGTGATGAAAGTATAAATGAGAATGGTGAAAACCTCCTCACCGTATGTGTGGAAAAAAATTTTTTGGTGACGAACACTTTCTTTCGTCATAAGAGGATTCACATGTATAATTGGGAAAGAGTTTATGATAGAAGCATGATAGATTTCGTAATTGTGGATGAAAAAATGAGGGGCGGAGTGGTAGATACAAGGTTTACCGAGGGTCTAACATAGGAACTGATAAACGTTTGGTTTTATGCCTAATTAATGGTCTATTCAGGCGTTGACGCCATCGGTCATATGTGTCTACCACTGCATTACAGCGTATTCGAACTGAAAGATTACAATAGAAAGGTGAGAAAAACAAGTTCAAGACTAAAAGAAAATATAAGTGGTTTGGATGAATTATGTATGAATGAGTTAGACTTGGAGAATGTATGGCAAAATGTTAAGAAAGATTTGGTGGATGCAGCTACAGAAATATGTAATGTTAGTAAGAGAAAGAATGAAAAGAAAATAATACGTTAAAGGGATGATGAGATACGTACGGAAGTTGAAGCAAATAAGAGAGCATGGCTAGATTTTCTAGCAACAGAGGCTGGTAATTCTAGTGGTACAAATGATGATATTGAAAGAAAAAAGGCAGTCTTTAGACAAACCTAAATAAGAGAGTAAAAGAAGTAGTTGAAAGGAAAAAGAAAGAAACAACGGATAAGAATGATAGAAGAATATCAGATAACTTCCAGGCAAATATTAAAATATTCTGGAAACTCGTAAGAATATATATTTATTGCTATAATTATTATATTATATTATATAGCCTATAATTATTGCTATAAGAGACGAGAATGGCTATATTCTGAATGATGAGGTTTTGAGTTTAAAGAGATGGTAGGAATATTTTGAAAGCGTGTTTATGAGTGAGGAGATAACATATAAACTAAATGAAGTAGAAACTCCGAAAGAAGAGGAAAGATGTAGCGAGATGAAATAATGAAAGCAATGAAAAGCATGAAAGTGGGTAAGGCTGCCGGATATGATAAAGTTTCACTCGAAATGCTAAAGGCTGGAGAAGAAGTGGTGGCAGGCCTGCTGCACACCTTTTTTAATTTATGCTAGGAACTGAAGCGGGTACCGTTAGACTGGTGCAAAGCCGTGATAGTCTCAGTATATAAAGGATAAGGGTCGCAGCAAGACTGTAAAAACTACCGTGGTATCAGCCTTCTTACCATTGTGGGAAAACTGTATGCTAAGTTACTGATTGAAAGGGTCATGAAAGAAACTGATGAAAAAAATTGGGATGTGAAAGCAGGATTTAGAAAGGGAATGGGATGTACAGATCAAGTCTTTTCCATGCGCATGATCGCGGAAAAATTTTTGGCCAAAAACCAAAAGGTTTTTTGTGCGTTCATGGACTTGAAAAAGGCCTATGACAGAGTGGATAGAGATGCGCTATGGCAAACACTGAATTCATTTGGGTTGAACGCTGGCTTGATACAGGCATTGGAGTCGCAAGGAGAGGACCGCATAGGGCTTATTGTACTTGTGTTAGGATCAACGGGATCTACTCGGACTGGTTTGGCATCCATAAAGGTGTCACACAGGGCTGTGTGGCTTCCCCGTGGCTGAACAGCCACCTAACCTATTTATGGACAGTTGTTTGCAAAATTTTAAAGCTGAAGAATGCGAATTAATAATGGGTGAGTTAACCGTCAAATGCCTTTTGTACGCCGATTATTAAGTTATTCTTTTGTCGTCGGCGGCCGAGCTACAAATGATGGTTACATTAATGAACAGATCATTAAAAGAAAGGGGTATGAAAGTGAACGCAAGTAAGACGAAAGTTATGGTTTTTGAAACAGAAGAAATTAAGACGATATGTGAAATAAGAATAGAAGGGGAGTTGATTTAGCAAGTAGATGAGTTTGTGTATCTGAGTTGCGTAATTAGCAGAGATGGGAGATGTGATAAGGATATAGAACGACGAGTGAATGCAGGAAATAGAGTAATTCAAGCCCTACACTCTATTGTGAAAGGTCAAAAGTTGTCGAAAAAGGTACGTATAGCAATTCACAATGCTGTGTTGGTCCCTACTTTAACGTATAGTAGTGAAAGTTGGGTGTGGCAGAAGAATCACGAGAGTAAAATGAACGCAGTAGAAATGCGGTTGACAAAGAGTATGTTGGGGCTGAATCTGAATGACAGGGTAAGAAGTTGTGTGATAAGAGAAGAGTGTGCTTTGCAAGATGATGTTGTGACCAGGATTAAGAAAGGAATGCTTCGATGGTTTGGTCATGTAGAAATAATGAATGAGAAAAGAGTGACAAAGAAAATTTATGTTGCAGAAGTGAATGTCAGAGTCGGAAAGGGACGTCCTATTCGAAAATTTATCGACCAAATTGGCGATTTACAGAAAACGGGCCAATATAAGAGTCACCTTAACCGACGAGCTTGTATGCGTAGGTATATTGATGTGAAGGAGGCGAGAGAGGCGTGTCTGGATCATGCTAAATGGAAGTCTGTAATCTCTGCCTATCCCTCTGGGTGATAGGCGTGAGTGTTTATGTATGTATGTAATTTGCTATAACTTATCTTAAGTATTCCCTTTATTCATATTCCAATAGTTTTATGTTGATTATTAACTAATTATATTATTTGATTTTTATACTGTAGTAAATTTTAATTGTATTCGTAAACTTTAACACATTGGTGTGTGTTTGCGATTTTTATCATTTAAAAGTATTAAAATGATACCAATTGCCATAGATAAATGTTATTGTAGTCCATAGATAGAGCTAGATATAGACAGTGGCAAAGACAAGGCAAAGACTATTGACCATAGATATTAACTTTTATTTTCGACACAGTAATGGTAACATGGGCACAGATCAAGCTACCATACAGCCGAATTTTGTTCTTTTGTAGATTTAATTTTTTTTGAATATTTATGCGTAGCCAGGAAGTTGTTGGGAGTACTATGCTCGAAGTTGTCGACGAGTACGTTTACCTGGGACAAATAGTCCGACTAGGTAAGTCCAACTTCGACCGAGAGGTCAATCGACGGATTCAACTCGGCTGGGCAGCGTTCGGGAAATTACGACATATCTTTTCGTCAGGTATACCTCAATCTCTAAAAACTAGATTTTACAACCAGTGCGTGTTGCCAGTGATGACTTACGGATCTGAGACGTGGTCCTTCACTGCTGGCCGTATGAGGACGCTTAAGGTCGCTCAGCGAGCTATGGAGAGGGATATGCTCGGAGTTTCTCTGCGTTATAGACTCAGAAATGAGGATATCCGCAGTAAAACCAGAGTGACCGACATAGCCCAACGGATTAGTAAGCTGAAGTGGCAATGGGCCGGCCATATAGCTCGAAGAACCGATAACCGATGGGAAAGAAAGGTTCTCGAGTGGCAGCCTCGTACCGGTAGGCGTAGTGTAGGGCGACCCCCCACTAGATGGAGTGACGACCTGGTAAGACATGCAGGAAGTCGATGGATGCAGGTGGCTCAGGACCGTGCTTTGTGGCATTACTTGGGGGAGGCCTATGTTCAGCAGTGGACTTGTGAAAGGCTGTAATGATGATGATGATGATGATGATTTATACGTAATTTGTTTTCAAAATCTTGCGTTATTTTAAGCTGATTTTATTGCAAATTTTTTCAATTATAACAATACTGTTTAGATATTTATTTTCATTTTTATTTTAATATTTATATAATATTTGTATATAATTGGAATCACTGCGTTGGCTTGCTATTTCACTATTGCTATATTCACTATGCTGCTATTCACTTAGCTTATGTTTTTTTAAATATTTCTTTTGTGCTTTAATTGATAGTTCGGTAGAATTGCTTTTTTTGTTATTTAGTACTGATTATAATTGTAAACAGTTAACTGCTGGGATGATGTTTCATGATTTATTAATATTTAAGTCTTTGTTTTCTATATCTTGGTTATAATTTTTTTTTGTAAATTATCGATAAATATTTTTATTTAAATCGGATTTTAAAAAAATATTTTTTATTGGGTACTTATATTATGCTATTAACTTATCATATCTGACTCTGACTCTTTTTATTCTATTGAGTCAGAGAGTTCTTTTGTATCTTTTGATGATCATATAAACTACAGTGTGTCTTTAATTAGCCAATTGAATAGCATTTTTCACTTTTTCGATAAAACGTTAAATGTTAGCCATAATAACGCTCAAAGCATTTCCAACCACTTTTCTGAGCTAGAAGCATTATTTTTTTTATTATTTTTATTTATGTTTATAGGATAGGGTGACAAACGAGCACACAGTCCACCTGATGGTAAGTGGTTACTGTGGCCCATAGACATCTACATCTATACTCGATTACGAATCAAAATGCAGATGCGTTGTCACCCGTGAGGACTAAGATGGAATGCCTCGTTTCCAGTAAATGGGTCTCCGGTTCTCTACACTCACTATACGAAACACAGCAGCATTAAGCTACTATTTCACGCTGGTATTCTGTGAGAGCGTGGTCCTTCGCCGTTCGAGCCGACCCATTCGTGCTTCAACTATACATCTAATATAACTGCAGCATGGCTCTACCACATATAAATATTTTTGTATGGCTCTACCACATAATTCTCTAACAACAAAATACATGCTATCTTAGTTTCAGAAACTTGGTTGTAACCCTCTTTACATTTGACATTGTATCATCTTCCTGTGCTTGTGCTGATTAGGAATGATCGTATGGATAAAGGAGGAGGCGGAGTTGCAATATATCTCCACGCTTTAGTTTCTTACAAAATAATAATACAATCCCCTTCTACTAATTCTGCTTCCGCTGAATTCCTTTTAATAGAACTAGACGTAAAGGGCTCAAGGGTGGTTCTTGTAGCAGTTTATTGTCCTCCTTTCACTGATTACTTCACCAATTTAGAAGTGGCTCTTGATAACATTGTTCACTGAATAATCATGGGAGATTTAAACACGGATTTACTGAAAAATTCAGTCCGGTCTCAAAAGCTCCGTAAAATTATTGATTCTGTCAATCTCAACATTCTCCCTTTAAAGGCAACTCATCATAATATCGACACGATGACTCTGATTGATCTCATTATAGCTGACTCCTCTGACAGGGTGCTATCATATGGGCAACTTAAAGCGCCGGGATTTTCCCACCACGATGTTATTTATGTATCACGCAAACTTAAACCTCCCAAATATCGACCTCCTGTATGGTTCTTACGTAATTTTAGAAGAATTAATATGGATAATTATTTGGAAGACGCATCGCAAGATTTTACGCCATTAGCAACTACATTCACAGTAGATGATAAAGTAACTATTTTCAATAACATAATTCACGTTTTGTATGATAACCATGCTACTGTACGTAAAGTAAAACTACGACGTCTACCAGCTCCCTGGATTACTTAAGAGGTACGGAAGGCCGGGCGAAATCGAGCCTTTTCCCGGTTCAAGTGGGGCTGATCTGGGGAAAACTAGTTGTCTTTCAAGAAGTCAAGACGCAGATACAATCGGATGGTACCTTCTGCAAAAAACCGATTTATCCATAGCAAAATAAGTAATTCTTCGCTAGCTGATGTGTGGAAATTCGTTAGTTCTCTAGGTTTGGGTAAAACACCTTCTTGGGATTGTGGTTTAACTCTTTCTCACGATGCCTTAAATCTTCATTTTGCTTCTGCTTCTGCATTGGACCTTTCAATCCGGTCCTAAACAGTCGCTTACATAGCTTCAATTCCGTGTCTGCACTAGTCTTTCTTTTTAACCCTGTAGATCAGGATCAAATTAGAAAGGCTCTTCTGGCAATAAAATCCATGGCTGTCGGTTGCGATGATGTTAGTTGAGCCATGGTTATTAATATTCTAGATCACATTCTCCCCGCAATCGCATCTTTTGTTAATTTTTTTGCTTGACTTGGGTCAAATTCCGAGTCAGTGGAAAAAGGATTACGTAAGACCTCTTCCTAAAGTATCCTATCCTACACTTCCCAATCATTTCCGTCCTATATCAGTTTTATATTTCCTGTTTAAAGTTTTAGAAGCCTGTGTTCATAAGCAAATTTCATATATAAACATAACCTGGTGGGTACTTTTCTTTTCGGGTTTCGATATTGGAGAAGGAATGGAATGGAAAAAGGAACTAAAGATATTAGAGAAGGAATGGAAAACAAGAAAGTTACAGTTGTGATTCTCGTTGACTTTTCTTACGCTTTTAGCACAGTTGACCACGATATCCTTCTTGCTATCCTTTCTTATTATAGGTTTGCACCGTCACTCTTGGAATGGTTCTCATCTTATCTTCGCGGACGTCCACAGTCTGTCTACGTGAAGCAAATGACTTCACAGTGGGTTGACCTAATTTCTGGCGTATCGTAAGGCGGTATACTTTCTCCATTAATTTTCTCTATTTTTATTAATTCCATCACATCTAATATTGATTGTTTGTATCATCTGTATGCTGATGACCTACAAATTTATGTACAGTCTGACATTTGTGACATCCATAATGCGATTAGCAAATTGAATTCCAATCTCAAGTCAGTCTGTGATTGGTCCATGCGCTTTGGATTGTCTGTGAACCCTACGAAATGCCAAGCGGTGATTATGGGTAGCTCAAGGATGCTTGCAAAAATAGATGCCACTAGCCTACCTCCCTCTGGTGGGAAGAGGAAATAATATATCATTAACATTTTTTTCATATTGCAAACATACATATTTAAATACATTTTGGTGCTGATAGTGCTACCACTTGGCCGCCCTTTTCACTGCCTCAATGCCTCTGCATCCGCCACCACTCCTATCGAAAACTTCAGTGCCCGCTGGGCGGTATCACTTGCGTTGGAATTCTATGTTCAAGCCTAGTTCATCGGTAAGTGGATGTGAAAGCAATTTGATAAAATATTTAACTTCCATTTAGTTTATTATTAAAGAGAAGAAAAGGACTAAGGGGAAATTTGTATAAAATTTACTTTTTTAATAAAGCATTTTGAAAATTAATGCGAAGTGATTTGAGCAATGTATTAAACTGACTAATTTAGTTAGTAATTCCAATTTTTAAAGAAAGTTTTCTTCTTCAGTTCTATTTATTAAATGAACTAGAAAGAATGTGTTTATATTAATATAATAATATAAAAAATAATAAAAACACTCACGCCTGTCACCCAGAGGGGTAGGCAGAGACTACAGACTTCTATTTAGCACGATCGTGACATACCTCTCTCGCCTCTTCCACATTCATATACCTACGCATATATGCTAGTCGGTTAAGGGTACTCTTAATTTGGCCCATTTTTAGTATATCGCCAATTTGGCCCACAAACTCCCACCTAGAACGTCCCTTTCCGACTCTTCCATTCACTTCTGCAACATATATTTGCATTGTCAATCTTTTCGCATTCATTCTTTCTACATGACCAAACCACCGCAGCATTCCTTTCTTAATCCTGGTCAGTGCATCATCTTACAAACCACATTCTTCTTTTATTACACAGTTTCTCACCCTGTCACTTACATTCAGCCCTAACATACATAAATAATATTATATATTTTTAGCCAGGGATGGACCATGCTTTCACAGATTACCAGCATGAAATAGCAGCATAATACTATTGCTTTTAGTTTGGCTTACTACTCGTATATGGGAACTGGGAAGCTGGGAACGAGGCATTATATCTTAGTCTTTAGGGGTTATAACGCAGCGGCATTTCGATTTTTAATCGAAGATAGATGCTGATGCTTATGCTTTATTCTATAAAAAAAGTTTCCGTAAGAGACACTATTCCATTACTTCATGAAATATGATTGTCTTTAAATATAATAATTAGTTTATAATACAGAGTGATAATACAGAAACAGACAATTACATTACAACAAAAATTACAGAAAAGACCACAAAACGAAATAAATATTTATTGCGCTTCCATACATGAATCACAATAGTACATATACGAATAATTATTTATCCAAAAATTTTAAATTTCTTGTAATGCTACTTGCTCCACCTGTAGATAAGAAATTCAAGTAGCGCAAAAGAAGCACTGAGGCATCTAGCTGTCACAACTGGGTCGTTCCGTGTCTCTGTACATCGCCTTCTTAGCGAATTTTGCTATAAAGAAAGTAACATCAAATGAAATATTTTATCCTCAACTTATTAAAAATATGCGAATTAATTTTGCTTGATATAATTAATAGTATTCCGACCAGATTAATTATTAAGAAATAATTTAGCTTTCACTCACTTTCCCATGTTTGATTAACATGAAATTTTGCGAAAGTTTTAAAAAACGATAATAATACAATAACTTCATGACTATGACCTAGTATTCTAACGGGAATTTTCACAGCTCATATCAATGCCTGTTTTCATAAACCATAGTACATACATAAATACATAATTAAGTATAGCTGTTTTTGATTTAAAACATATAAAATATTTGAAATAAAAACAGGAAAAGGGAACAGTCAGAATTTCAGGATACGAAAAAATGGAAATCCACAAACTACTCTTGGAACGCCAGAAAAGATTCCAGAGCAGGCGTTTGAACGATGCCTTGCTCGTGGCTACAGGGACACTGCTTACCAATTAATTTATCAATCTTACTGCATGAAAAGTAAAACATTTATACAAGAAGCTAGTGTGACCGAGGGGGACATGGAGATTAGGTTTTTCCGCACAACGGCGAAAACGATTATGCGAATCATCTTGACTCTGAAATTTGCATTTCAAATATTCAGGGACACACAGATCGTGTAAAAAACAGATAGCGGAGAGGTAGCCATTTAAGCTGAGAACGATAAGAAGAAATGTGGTCGTCTTTACGTAAACCGAAAATGAAGCGTATAAAATTTTAAAGATCAATTACATCGAATTACAATTATTATCCCTTGTTTCCGATAAAAAGGGTCTCCGGTTCTTCACACTCTCTATACGAAACAGCATTGAGCTGCTATTTTCCGCAGATACAAAAATTAAAATTATGAATTATTCGATCAACATTTAAAATGTTAATTAATTTTTTGTTACTTTAAAAAATCTTTTAGATTAGATCTTTTAGATTAAGTTTAAAACTCTGAAATGTTTTACTGACCACTGGTAATTATTTTAATAAAAACCTCCAGACCTTTATATCTGAGGACTAAGATGGAATACCTTGTTTCCTGTGGAAAGGGTCTCCCGTTCTCTACAAACAAAACACAGAATTATTAAACTGCTATTTTAAGTTGGTATTCTGAGAGAGCGTGGTCCTATGCCGGTGGAGTAAACCCATTATTGCTACAACCATAACGTGCATGCAGCGTGGCTCTAATACGGTATTTAATCAAAAACTCAATCACTCCACGTTAATATATCCCCCCCTCCCCACCCTGGTAGTGAAGGGGCGGATCGCTACTTTTTAATAAAATCAAATCATACAAGCGGGGCAACGGTAAAGCTTTCACACACATTCTTGGAACCAGCACCAGTGCTTATCGGCTATTCCTCGGGTGACGACATTTTTACGCTTTTTAGGTTATTTTCTAATAGCCTTTATTGTTATTTACCGTAGTTATATCTTACTACACACACCAGATTGAATTTATATTAAAGTAAAGTAATTAACGGAAGTACAAGAAAACATGATTAATCATTCTACGTAGTCAATAATATCTGGAATATAACTATCAATCATTCCATCGCGTTACGAATGCTAACAACAGGGCAGACAGTTAAGATGTGCAAATGTCTTATCACGTTCCACTGCAAAAAAACTACAGAAGTTTGTAATCTAACACATTTTATCATTTGTATCATTTAGATTTCTTTTTAATTTTATCAATAGATTGTAATTATTGATAAAATAATGTAATACTTAACCTTTGCATTGAAAGTTTTTCAATTTGAAATAGATTGATTATACCTAATCAAAAGCAAATAAAATATATCTACGAGCGATTTAAGCATTTATTTGATAAATTACTTTAAAAAATGAGTTGATAAAGGTTTTGTCGTGTATGCTATTAAGTATGACAGCTCATATATTATGTTAATAATATAACAATGTTTTAACTGAAAATATTGTAATAATGATTGATATTCTTGTTTTATATAGATTTAGTTTCCATATGTGTTGCTGCAAGTATCTTTATATTATATAATAAATAATGTCCTAGTTTTCTACTTTATTGTAAATTTATTTAACTGAAAATATTTGGAATATTTAGGATAGAAATTCTTTTGTAACAACAGTAATGTACCATATTCTGACAAATAAAGCATCTTATCTGATGTTAAATTGTCTGACTGCGACTTGCCTTTATTTAAGAAGAGGTTAGGTCAGGTAAAGTTAGTAAATTTTGATAGAATACTATTTGTAGAATAAATCATAGACATTAGCATCCATTATCGATTAAGATTCAGAATGTAGATGCGTTTTCACCCCCAAAGACTAAGATATAATGCTTCGTTCCCCATAAGGGTCACGGGTTCTCTACATACACCACAACGAAAACGAAAAAGAAAAATTAATTTAAAACTTATAATTACCAAAAAAAATTGTCAGTTTAATACATTTTTCGAATCACTTATGATTAGGTGATTCGATAAATGTATTATGATTAAGTAGCAGAATTCTTAGTTGAAATAGTAAATTTCATACAAATTTCTATTTTTCTTTGGTAATAAGAAGAATAATTTAAAACAAATATACATCTAAATTATTGCCAATAAAAATAATAAACTAAATGGAATTTGGATCTTTTATCAACTCAATTTCACAGCCACTTACCAATAGACGATTCCACCCAGTCAGCACTGAAACCTTCGATAGGAGCGGTAGCGGATTCAAAGGCATTGAGGCAGTCAAAAGGGCAGCCAAGTGGTAGTGAGTCAGCACCAAAATATTTTTCTATATGTTTTTAATATTAAAATAATGTTAATAATATTTATATTATTATTCGTCTCCCTTCTAAGGCGCCAATGTTAAATGTCGTATCGTGATGAAATGATTTATTGCAACGTTCCGTATAGTGTTGACATCATAAGTTGATTGATATTTCGCAATTTATTTAATTTGGAATGAACTCTCGTATTTATTAGTGTTAAGGATTATCAGGCAATAAGATTAAAGTAATTTCCTTTAGTAGATTTCATCCAACACGGCTAGTATTTGTTAATTACACACACTTACAATTATATCAATAGATTATTTGAACCTTTTAATCTTATTTGATTTTATCAAGTTTCATTTATTTATTTTTAATTCCCGACGTTTCGGGTACTATAAAGCACAGCACACACACATACAGCACATGGCTGCTGTAAAGCACCAGAAACGACGGGAATTGAAAATACGTTAATTAAACGCGTTAAAATCCGTATTAATAGTTTTAATCCGTATTAAAAAAGTAAAGTGGAAAGTCTTTAGCAGTGATTTTGTTGCGCATATGGCTCAATTAATTTCTTAAAATAATATAAGGCAATTAGTTCAATGAGATGATTCAATGCGTAATCAGGGACTTCACATCATGTCGTTGAAATATTTTAATGGACAATTACTAACCGCTACCTAATTTGAAGATGTCATCTCGCGGTGTCATATTCACTTTGACATAAAGTGATAGAGCCAGCACGGCTAAACGGCATCTTAGAATTGAACAGCGTTGGATTATTTGGACATAAGTCTTAGACGTTGTAGGTTTCTTCACGATGTTTTCTTTTTGTCTACCACGTGCTCAGCAAGCGTGTAAATTAGCAGTTAAAATTGCATTGAACATTTCAGTGGTGCTGGCGAGGATTTAACTCGAGTTGCTCGCGTACTGTGAAATTTACACCGAGCGCTTAGCTTTTAAACCCCAAGGCTCTCATAATTTCTGAAAGGGCTATGAAGCAATTAGTTCACCGCGCTGCTCAACTGCGTGTTGACGGACTATACCTTTTGTGGTAATTTATTTAGTACTTTTTAAGAAATATTATTTATTTGAGTCAAATAATAAAATGAACAATGAAATATACTTTATGTATATATTATGTTTAAAGTATTTTACACAATCCCTTTAACAGTTATCATACAGAAGCATTCATATTATTTTTAAAATTACCATAACATATAAAACAGGACCACAAATCATTTTACTTATATTATTGTAAGTTTCCTTTTCTGGCGCGAACATTAGCACTTACAATAACGTGAATAAATGATTTATTACATCATTTATTCATATGATACCTACGCATCTTCACGATTGCTTACATTTGTATATTTTGCAAGAACATAAATAAACCGCGATTTTAGCGATAAACTACTCCAAAATACTTTAATTAGTTCTGTGTATCAATATATTTCTAATAAACACATACTTCACACTTAATGTGTGGTTGTGTATATATATGACATGTACGATTAAATTAAAATGACGCTATCCAAAATTTGCAGTTGTTTTATTGTAGATAATTATTAATTGAGTTAGCAAATTAAAATGTAAGAGTCTGTTTTTCAGCCGAAAGCCTGTTGGTGAATTTTATTTATTTATTTTGATTAGATTGGTTCTACCGTTCCACAATATTTTCTAACAGTATCTAATTAGAAGAAAAGTTAAGATTTCTATGTTGAGCTTCCAGATATTAATTACATAATTAAGAAAAAACTATAGTGAGAAAACTCTGCACTGTGCCGATCGGTAATACTAAAATACAGTGAACAACTTCATTATATTAGAAATGAAATAGAAACTATAAAATAACTGGCATTATATATTGATGCATATCCGATAATCTTAACTTTCTTTGATTCCGTACTAAAACAAAATTAAGACTGATACACAGCAACTCAATAAGTGCGGGGTAAAGCGAGCCGAGAATCTTAATTGTTAGTTTTACCGAGATAGGTTTTCTTAGCTTCAAGTAATTACAATCAGCGAACAGGGACAATTAGTTTCGTAGAAAATTAGTATCAATTATTGTGTTTGAGGTATTTTTAAGATATATTTTGTATGGTGAAGAGATTATTTAAAACAAAACATTATTTCGTTGTAACAATAAAGTACTTATCAAAACTGTAACACAGAAAGTTACAGTTTTAATTTTGTTTTAGTACGGAATCAAAGAAAGTTAGTGTTATTGGATTTGCATAAATACATAATGCCAGTTATTTTATTGTTTTTTTTTATTTTATTTCAAATATAAGGTTCACTTTATTTAAGTATTATCGATCGGATTGGTGCGCAGTTTTCTCACTGCAGTTTTTTTCTGAATTATTTAATAAATATCTAGAAGCTGAACTTAAAAATTCTAACTTTTCTTTTACTTAGATACTCTTAGTAAAATGTTGTGGAATGGTAGAACCAATCTAAACAAAATCAATATAATTTACTTCATATTTATTGTTTTACTTAGCGTAATGGTGACGAGCTTATAGATCAGCTGATGGTAAGTGAATATACATCTTCATTTGTCCTCGATTAATAATCTAAAAGAATACGTTCTCAGTCCCTGAGGACTGATTTGTATTAGTACTAACATCTATGTTTATTTGTATTAGTACTAACATCTATGATCCTTATGGCCAAAATGAACGATTTTATTTTTTATTTATTTTTAAAATAGGATTATTCGCATCGCCAGCGGAGCTCGGCAGTACCAGCAAAACTCGGACTTGCACAGAGATTATCAACTTCTGACGATCTTTAAATATTTCAAGGAAATGTCTCGGCGCTACTAAGAGAGCGCTGAGACATATCCAAACCCGCTAGTGGTAAAAAAACAACTATGCTCCGACTCCAAACTTTAAGCAAAGTCTCTGGGGCCTCGTAACGTTTTAATGGAACCCCCAGTTTCGCTAGATTCCGACGACACAAATGTCGCCAGTGCGTCACACATAGACACTACACATTCATCTTGTGCCACAAACACTGTTAGGACAACGGATGGTACACAGCGAGTCCGCTGACTGGCGTGCCGCACACCCCTTCACACCACGTACACACCGTACGTCAGCGTCCCTGGACGGTTCTTACCACCCAGATCGATCGACACGAGCTAGCCTTCAGAGCCGGGGCCGGCAACCCCTGTTCAAACGGCCGTTAGATAACTCACCCACGCGCACTGTACATTGTCACAGGAGTCATCGTTACGCAAGTAACGATACATAATGATGTATCGTTACTTGCGTAACGACATAAATAAAATAAATTCATAAATGATATAAATTCACCTTTTTACCCTAAGGCCCTATGACCCATGAAGCTATAAAAGCCAAAAGGCTAACAGCATTAACATCATCAGAAACCAGATTCATGAAATAAATGTAGACCCTAAATAATTTTAAATATGTTTAAACCATGAAATACATTGATTTAAACCAGGTAACACTCACTTAAAGCTGTTTGCATATTTTAAAATTAACTTTTTATAGAAAAAAGTATTCTGCAAAAGCGTGATTCATCTCCGATTGAGCTGATATATTCGTTCTACAAATATAGGTGCAGCATAGGGGTACGCTGCACCTATGTCATGTTAAAGTTATCACTATCTTTTAAATAAATTAGCTTAAAGTTTAAGAGTACATGAGAGGACCTACGATTGCAGGAAGGATTTAATGCAGTGTCAGAAACAATAGAACGTGTACATTTAAGATCCAAAACCAACCAAAATTACGACTATTTTCTTGCGAAGCAAGCGTTCTTGTCAACATATCGTGGTGAGTTTGATAATTTTAGTATTACGATAGATACTGACGATATTGCAAATTTATTAAATACATATAAAACTAATAATGTAGAAACTCTCAAATTGGCATTGTTTTTATTCAATGTTGTTAAAATATGTTTGAAAAACGTTATTGCTATAGTGGACAAGCTTGATTTTATAGATTAACTATATGTAACCTTTTCCTTAGTAAAATAAAGTGTTGTGTATCAACTGTATATTGCATTTAAGTTTTTAAATAAGGTTGTAAGTTATGATTAACTAATGCTAGCCGAGTTGGAGAAATTTATGTTCATAAAAGTATTTTTTATAAATACTACTTTATGATGACATCTATTACAGGAAATTACTTTAACATTTAATATCAATTGTTTGCCGATCTTTAAAACAAAAAAAAACTTAATACTGAAGTTCATCCAAAATACGTGAGATAACGAATAATCAGTCAATACTATCTGAAACGTTGCAGTATAAATCATTTCATAACGGTTAGAATGTTCACATTGCCGTCTTATAGGGGAGACTATTAATAATATAAAAAGTGATTTGAATAATGATCCAACTTCTATTTGATTTGTTATTTGTTTTGGCAATAATTTAGATGTACTTATATTTGTTTTATATTATTCTTCTTATTCGTAAAGAAAAGGACTAAGAGGAAATTTGTAAAAAATTTACTATTTTAACTTAGAATTCTGTCAATTAATTCTGTGATTTGAGTAATGTATTAAACTGATTTTTTTTGTTAATGATTCTAAGTTTTTGAAGAAATTTTTCTTTCCATGAATTAAATGAACTAGGAAGAATGAGTTTAAATTAACATAATATGTAATACACATATCTATTATTTCGCCAGGACCACACTTTTACAGATTACCAGCGTAAAATAGCAGCGTATATATATATATATATATATATATATATATATATATATATATATATAGCACCTGAGACTCTTATAACTGGCAACGAGGTGTTCTTAGTCCTCAGGGGTTTTCGATTTTGATTACATTTCGATTCTTAATCAAGGATATATGTGGATTAGGGAGTCATCAAAAATAAATTTCAAAAAAGGGAAATTTTTTTTGTCGCGAAATCAAATATGCATAACGTCTTTTTATATTCCCATTGACCTCGTTGACTTAAATAATAAATATTGTTGCAATTGAACAACGATAGTCCGTGCCAAACTTTCTGACTTGAAAATTTGTACTGACTTACTGTAAGAGGAATTAAGAACTTAATTTTTACTATTTAATTAAAAGAAATAAGTTGTTCTTTGTTTTCCTAAGAAATAAATATAAGAAGACGTTCTTCTTTTGATTTCTTAGACTTTAGGCAAATATTTTGTAGGATTACGTAATTTACTTCACGGATAATGTAAAATGAAACTAATCGAACTTGTCCATTAGACGGAAGTTATGAACCCGTTATTTAATGTTTTACGTAATTGCGTAAGTGCACTGATATTTTGACTGAATGAAAATAGTGCGAGTTCTATAACTACGAGTAATCACAAGCACATAGATACGTTAGTTCGCGGCAGCCTTAGAATGTAGGTACTGACATGTAATGATGTAAGTCGGCATGGGTTACGGAGGTCCTATCTAACACGGCATGTAAGAGTCTGTCTTTCCGCCGCAAAGCCTGTTGGTGAAATTTATATGTCCTTGAAATATACATCATTCTTCAGATGTGCTATTTTCGCTACATTTTTACTCACCACTTAGTGATAAATCAGTATCATAATAATTACAATCGACATTTCATTAGTGCCGATGAAATCGAACTACGAAATTTTAGGTAGAATTTATTCTCCGTGCTACCATGGCTCCTGATAAACTTAACTAACATTTTATTTGGAATAATATGATTTATTAATCATATTATTCCAAATGCATAATTTTGACAGCTTTTCACATACAGAGAAATTTTCACTGTAAATTAGGCATTCCGTCTTCGTCCTCAGAGGCTGAGGACATAGTCATTCATTGTATTCACTTACCATCAGGTTGATTGTGTGCTCGTTTGTCACCATTACGCTAAATGAAACAATAAATATGTAGTACATTTAATTTATTTTGATTAGATTGGTTCTACCGATCCACAATATGTTCTAATAGTATCTAATTGGAAAAAAGTTAAGATTTCTAAGTTGAGCTTCCAGATATTAATTACATAATTAAGAAAAAACTATAGTGTGAAAACTCTGCACCGTGCCGATCGGTAATACTAAAATAAAGTGAACAACTTCGTTATATTAGAAATGAAATAGAAACTATAAAATAACTGGCATTATATATTGATGCATATCCGATAATCTTAACTTTCTTTGATTCCGTACTAAAACAAAATTAAGACTGATACACAGAAACTCAATAAGTGCGGGGTAAAGCAAGCGAAGAATCTTAATTGTTAGTTTTACCGAGACCGGTTTTCTTAGCTTCAAGTAATTACAATCAGCGAACAGAGACTAATAGTTTCGTAGAAAATTATTATTGTAATTTTATTCTTTCAATTCTTGTATTTGACGTGTTTTAAGTTATATTTGTATGATATATCACCACCATATGGAATTGCGAACGTGATACTTATATTTTTATTTTCATTTAAATGCTATCAATGCTGTTAATATCACTATTGTGACCGTTAAACTCTCCAGGTAGACTTAAAATTATTATGTGAGAAGACTTTCACGACAGTAGTCGTCGTAGTAGTAGAAGCTACTGTCGCTTCAAATTCTACCATATATTTAATTTTTACACTTCTGCGTGACGACTCATGGCGCGTGAATATTTTGACTTTTGAAAAGTACTTGATTGTTACAACGAAACAATGTTTTGTTTTAAATAATCTCTACTCGTATATCATACAAAATATATTCTAAAAAACCTCAAACATAAGAATTGAAACTAATTTTCTACGAAACGAATAGTGCCTGTTCGCTGATTGTAATTACTTGAAGCTAAAAGAACTGATCTCGATAGTAATAACAATTAAGATTCTCGGCTCGCTTTGCCCCGCACTTATTGAGGTTCTGTGTTATAGATTTAATTTTGTTTTAGTACGGAATCAAAGAAAGTTAGTGTTATCGGATTTGCATTAATTAATACATAGTTATTTTATTGTTTTTTTTGTTTTATTTCAAATATAACTAAATTGTTCCCTTTATTTTAGTATTATCGATCGGATCGGTGGAAAGTTTTCTCACTGCAGTTTTTTTTCTGAATTATTTAATAAATATCTAGAAGCTGAACTTAAAAAAAAATCTAACTTTTCTTCTACTTAGATACTCTTAGGAAAATATTGTGGAACGGTAGAACTAATATGAACAAAATAAATATAATTTACTTCATATTTATTGTTTTATTTAGCGTAATGGTTACAAACGAGCTTATATATCAGCTGATGGTAAGTGAATACACATCTTCGTTTATCCTCGATTAATAATCTAAAAGAATATGTTCTCAGTCCCTGAGGACTAAGATTTGTATTAGTATTTTTTTTTTTTTATAGAAGAGGGGGCAAACGAGCATGCGGCTCACCTGATGTTAAGTGACTACCGCCGCCCATGATCAACCGCAACACCAGGAGAATTGCGGGTGCGTTGCCGGCCCTTTAGAAAGGAGTAAGCTCTTTTCTTGAAGGTCCCCTTTTAGTACTAACATCTATTATCCTTATGGCCAAAATAAACGGTTTTATTTTTTATTTAATACGACGACGCTTTCACAGATTACCAGCGTAAAATAGCAGCGTGTGTGTATATATGGTGTGGTGATGTAGAGAACCTGAGACTCTTATAACTGGAAACGAGGTGTTCTTAGTCCTCAGTGGTGACAACGCGTCTGCATTTTGATTCTTAATCAAGGATATATGTAGATTAGGGAGTCATCAAAAAAAAATTTCTCTTATGTCTTGGCATAAGGGAAAATTTTTTTTCGCGAAATCAAATATGCATAACATCTTTTTTTTATTCCCATTTACCTCATTGACTAAAATAATAAATATTATTGCAATTGAACAACGATAGTACGTGCCAAACTTTCTGACTTGAAAATTTGTACTGACTTATTTACGTAAGAGGTTATTCTTACTTACATAAGACGAATTAAGAACTTAATTTTTACTACTTAATTAAAATAATAAGTTGTTCTTTGTTTTCCTAAGAAATAACTATAGGAAAACGTTTTTCTTTTGATTTCTTAGACTTTAGGCAAATATTTAGTAGGAATACGTGCATTTTCCCATTAGATAATATACTCGTGAATACTGAGATTCGTGCTTTCATTGACAGTTAAATTCACTTCACGGATAAGGTAAAATGAAACTGATTGAACTTGTCCATTAGATGGAAGTTATGAACCAGTTATTTCATGATTCACGTAACTGCGCAAGTGCACTGATATGTTGACTGATTGAAAATAATGCGAGTCCTATAACTAATTAACGAGTAATTGCAAGCACATAGATACGTTAGTTCGCGGCAGCCTTAGAAAGTAGGTACTGACATGTAATGATGTAAGTCAGCATGGGTTACGGAGGTCCTATCTGCTTAAAAAATAAAGGGGGTATGTGTTAAATTAAATGACATTGATTTTTTTGGAACAGCCTAATGTCATCTACATTTCTAGGCATCAAAGGAAAAAATTCTATTCAAATGCCCAATATTTAATCCAAAATTTTTGTATTTAAATGTTATACAATATTTTTAATACAAAGTGATAATACAGAAACAGAGAATTTAACAGAATGGCATCAAGCAACCACAAAACATAAGAAATGTTTATTGCGCTTCCATTCTTGAAATGATACACTAAAGAATAACACTTTATCCAAGAATTTTAAAGTTCTTGTTAAGCATCTTGAGTAACATGTAGACAAGTAATTCAAGTAGCGCGAAAGAATCCACTGAAGCGTCTAACTGTCAGGGTTGGCTCTTTCCGCGATTCGTATACCTTCTGTGTACTAAATATCGGGAATTTGTCAATAAAACAAAAAATACAAATTATTCATCTAAATTTATTTTATCGCCTTCAAAGATGGCCCCATCGCTTGCAATACAACATCTCCAACGCTTCACCCAGTCTTCCATACATTTTTCATAGGCTATTTGCGGTATGGCCTTTAGCTCATTCAGCGAATTTTTTGTTATGGCTTCTATCGACTCAAAACGTTTTCCTCGAAGTGGTAATTTTAACTTGGGAAATAAAAAAAAGTCAGACGGAGCCATATCAGGTGAATACGGTGCTTGGTCGAGAACTTTTGTTGAATGTTTCGCTAAAAACTCTTTCACTATAATGGCTGTGTGTGATGGTGCATTATCATGGTGCAGCATCCATGAGTTGTGTTGCCACAAATCTGGACGTTTTCGGCGGATACTCTCACGCAAACGCTTCATGACGCCTAAATATTATTCTTGATTCACTGTTTCTCCCTTTGGAAGGAATTCGGAGTGAACCACACCACGGTAGTCAAAAAAAAAACTGTCAGCATCACCTTGATTTTGGAGCGACTTTGCCGCGGTTTTTTGGGTTTCGGCTCGTTTTCGAGACGCCATTCTGAAGACTGTTGGCTTGTTTGCATGTCGTACTCATAAACCCATATCTCGTCGCCAGTTACTATACGTTTCATAAAGGTCAGATCCGTAGAAGCTCGGGAAACCATGTCTTCAGCGACATGCTTTCGCTGCGCTCTTTGAACAAAATTGAGCTCTTTTGGAACTAGTCGAGCGGCGACGCGTTTCATGCCTAAAATGTCAATGAGAATGTTGTGGACGGACTTAAAAGATATGTACACCTCAATAGCCAACTCTCTCAGACTCATACGTCGATTTTCGAGCACTAGCTTCTTGATTTTGTCGATGTTTTCTTTGGTCGTAGCGGTTGAAGGTCTACCAGAACGAGGCAAGTCTACTACTACTTCTCGGCCTTCTTTAAAAGCCTTATACCATTCATAAGCCTTTGTTTTCGATATACACGATTCGCTGTAGGTATTTCGCAACATTTTTATTGATTCACCACATGAATTATCATTCGAAACACAAAATTTAAGGCACACTCTTTGTTCAACAATATTTTCCATTGTAAAAATCGCCGAGAACTCAAAACGATGACCAACAAAAAGTGTAGTTTAAAACAAATTAAATGACAGATCTCGCTCAAACTTTGCGCGCTAAATAAGTACAGTGCTACCAACATGCAGTAAAAAAATTAGAACGACCTCTTTTACGCGGGTCTTTTTATTGACATATTCCCGATACTTTTTACACAGAGTAGTACTGACTTAGCGAAGACTATATTTTGCTATAAAGAAAGTAACTCCAATTGAAATATTTTCTTTTTAACTTACTAAAGATACGCGAATTAATTTCAAATGCTATAATCGTTAGTATTCTAACCCAATTTTACTATCTTTACCTGTATATATGAGTAGTAATGAGTAGAGAGTGGTTGAGCGATAGGCTATCCCCTCGAATCCAGCTCGAAGGAACCAGAATGGTGTGGCGAATGACCAGATCCGAGGCAAGGGTACAGAAATGATGGCGTGCTAATAATTTGAAATGTTTCAGCGATAGGGGTTCTTGGGTTCGATTCCCGAGACAGGCCTTAACCTTGCTATGCGAGATGTTACTATGTGGTATGCGGTTTCTTGAAACCACAAAACAAGATGGCCGACGTGGCATGCGACAGCCTTGGACGATGCACTCGCCCTTCCAAAATCTACTACTTTACCAGTGTCTTGATGGAGGTCTACTGGAGCCAGTAAGGTGGGGGGATGTGACGTGGAAACAAAAGAAACGGCTCAAGTGCAAGTAAAGGGAAAGTAGCACTTACCGGGGTGGAGTTCCTTTTGGTGCATCGTGAACGACGCTCTTGGTCTTGTGGTGCATTGGAAGAGGGCGCTCGACGGCTGCGTACGCCCCTTTATTGGGTTGGCCATCTTACCACCTCCATCTCGACGGGGCCGGGGCGGAGTTCCTCATTGGCCGAAAAATCGCGTCACCTTCTAGACCGCTCCCCCCCATTCAGTGGATGCGGAAGGAATGCGTGGATATAGGACGGAAAGACACTGGCGAACAATAACCAACCGAACAAAATGTGAGAGTACCCGATTCTTTTTCTGCGCAACCAGAGAGTAAGTATGCCTGTTTATTTCAGAATGTCCTTGTGTAGAGCAACGGTAGGTGTACTGCAGGGCAGGCAAAGGGCTACCTTGTGCTAGTGCCCTTTGCTGATCCTGATAAGCAATACATGTGGTTGGTGCGAGCGTCTTTTATAGTATTTATAGTATATTTATATATTAAATATAAAATTGTATATCTCTACACTACGTAAATAAATTTAACAATCTTATAATTTTTATAAAATCTAATAATAAATATAATTGCTTATATTATCATTGAAATACTTACGCACGGCAAAGTTTTTTGAACATATTCTATGGATTTTTTCCCAGAATAAGAGTACAAAATCACAACACAATCCACCTGATGGCAATTTCGAATGCTCGAATCAATGGTATTCTAACATGATTTTACTAATTTACCTGTACAAATAAATGATGCATACAAGCATGTTTAATCCAGAATGTAATGGAACTTTAAAATTAAGTTTTAGCTCACTTTCTGACATCTAAATAACATGAAATTTTGGGAAAGTTATATAAACGAGCCTAGTATTCTCACTAGAATTATCGCAGCTAATTATTTAAAGTATTAAATTAGCAATTAAAGTCTTAAATTTAGCACAGCTTATTGAACAACATTCTAAAGATTTATTCCTTGTTTAAATATAACAACAACACAGTTCACCCTATGGTAAGTCGATGCTGTGACCCTAAGAAACCTACACCTACATCGTTTCTCACAGACAACATATCAGCATTTTGATTTAAAATCAAAACGCTGATATGTTGTCACCCTTACGGCCTAAGATAGAATGTCTCATTTCTAGTGAAAAGGGTATCCAGTTCTCTACACTCACCATACGAAACAGAAGCATTTAGCTGCTATTTTACACTGATATGAAATTAAATTATCAATAATTCAAATGGAATGGTGGAATGTTAGAGGGGGCATGAGAGATAAGACGAATGAGTTGATCGAAATAATGAAAGAAAGAGAATTAGATGTCGTGTGTATGTCGGAGACCAAACGGAAAGGCAGTGGTACTGAAGAGCTCCCTGGCGGGACGTTAGCTATATGGTCCGGAGTCCCGGAAAGCGAGAACGCCTGCCAGGGAGTGGGGGTGCTGTTGTCGTCCCGGTTGGTCGATCTTATGACTGAATACAAGGTTGTGAACTCAAGACTTCTCTGGGTTCGCTTCAAAATGGGACTGACGAAGTTATTCCTTTTGGCTGTTTATGCGCCGGTAGCTTCGTCGTCCAGGGCTGAGCTGGAGGAGTTTTGGGAGAATGTAAGAGAAGTTCTAGATTTGGTTAAGGGAAACGAAAGAACTGTTGTATGTGGTGATTTGAATGGATGGGTAGGTATCGCTCGATCAGGATACGAGTCGGTGCTTGGAAAGTTTGGCGATAAAAGGGTTAATGATGCTGGCAAGCTTATACTGGCTATATGCAAGGAAAAGGGTCTTCTTGTGACAAACACTATGTTTAATAACAGGAAAATCCATATGTACACCAGAGAGAGAGAAAGAATGAGAGAAGTATGATTGATTTGTTCCTGGTGGATGACCGACTGCGAAAACAGGTGATGGATACACGAGTGTTCAGGGGTGCTGACCTGGGGACGGATCATTATCTAGTAATTACTAGATTTAGGGGTTTGTTCGCGGGTTGGCGCTACCGGACGGCAGTAACAGAACCACAGTCGGTCTGTCGCATCCGAAGCTGGAAGCTTCAGGAAACGGATACGAGGGACAAATATCACACGAGGGTAGCCGAAAAGCTTGACACCATCGATGGCAGGAAAGAATGTGTGGAGAGAACATGGCAGAACCTTAGGGATGGAATGGTAAGTGCAGCGGAAGAAGTATGTGGAACGACAAAAAGAGGTAGTAGAAAAAGAAGAGATGCATGGTGGAATGATGAAGTGAGAAAAGCTGTACAAAAGAAGAAAAAAGCATGGTTAGACTACTTAGCCTCTAGTAACGATGAGCATATGAGAGAGAAGATGAAAGAAAGATATAAGCTGCAGAAAGTTCATGCGAAAACATTGATTGAGGAAGTACGTGAAAGGTGTAGAATAGAAGCGGACGAGAGGTTGTCGCGCAACTTTAAGGAAAACTCCAAACTCTTCTGGAAAGAGGTTGGAAGATCACGGAGTGGTGCGACAGCCTTAAGAATGAACAAAGTGCTTTCGAGAACCAATGATGTCCTCTCAGAAAAATCGGACAAAAAAACGAATCGACGGATCGGACAGCGATGGAGTGAATTTTATAGAGAAATGTATGCGTGTCACGATCTTAGTGAAGGATCCGGGGGTGACGCCGTGACTGGCACGCCAGACACGGACCTCGATGACACTGAGGTCATCAGCATGAAAGAGATTAAACGTGCGATTCGAAGTTTGAAATGTGGTAAGTCTGCGGGACTAGACAGAGTTACTGCTGAAATGGTCAAGTACGGTGGGCCTCGCGTCTGGGACAGCTTTCATCTGCTGTGCAATTTGTGCTGGCGGACGAGAGATGTCCCGTATGATTGGCGATCCGCAGTAATTGTGCCTTTATATAAAGGTAAAGGTTCACATTTTGACTGCGGGTGCTATCGGGCGATCAGCTTGACCAGTTCAGCAAGTAAAGTTTACTCGAAAGTTTTGACACGTAGGATGCAAGAGAAATCGGAAAGATTCTTATGGGAGGCACAATGCGGATTTAGACCTGTAAGAGGATGCACGGATCAAATGTTTTCTCTCCGCATGATCACGGAGAAGTTTCTGAGTGTTAACCAGAGGATTTTCTGTGCTTTTGTGGATCTGGAGAAAGCATTTGATAAGGTTATAAGGAAAACAATGTGGGAACTGTTGCCGGGATACGGTGTGGATGGTCGATTGTTAAGGGCTGTGCAGTCACTTTACTATGACTGTAAATCCTGTCTGCGGGTAGGGCATGACCTGTCACCCATGTTTAGCGTCCAAGCGGGCGTAAAACAGGGTTGTGTCATGTCTTCCTGGCTGTTCATACTGTATCTCGACAGCTGTTTACAGAAGCTGAAAGATAGCTGTTTGGGTGTGGAATTGGGTGACATAAAAGTTAATTGTCCGCTGTATGCTGATGATGCAGTGCTTATTGCACCATCAGAAGTAGAACTGCAGGCATTAGTCACGTGTATGAAAGAGGAATGTGAAATTAAAGGTCTCCGTTTGAATGCTAATAAAACTAAGGTTCTGGTATTTGAAAAAGACGAAGAGAGAACGAAATGTGAAATATGGGTAAATCAGGAATGTCTAGAACAGGTAAATGAAATTGTATACTTGGGGAGTGCTTTCAGCCGGGATGGAAGATGTGATTTGGATGTGGATAGGTGTGTTGCTGCCGGAAAAAAAGTCAATGGTGCCCTGAATGCATTAGTAAAAAGGCAAGGCGTGGTGAAGAGTGCACGCCTTGCAATAGATAACGCAGTGTTGGTACCGACTTTGTTATATGACAGCGAAACCTGGGTATGCCAGAAGAAGCATAAAAGCAAATTGAATGCAGTGGAGATGCGATCTCTTCGTAAAATGTGTGGCGTTACCATAGCCGACCGAAAGCGAAACGAAGAGATTCGGAATATAGCAAGATTGAAAGATGACCTTATCACAAAAATTGATAGGGGCGTACTCCAATGGTTTAGGCACGTTGAACGAATGAGTGAAGACCGAATGGTGAAGAAAATATATAGAGCGAAAGTTAATATTAAAAGGTGTCGAGGTAGACCGAGACTAACTTTCGAAGACCATGTGAGCAAATTGCTTGAAGAGGGGAGGGTCAAGAGTACTCGGATACCTAGACGTGCATGTATGAAGAAGTTAATGAACCTGAAAGAAGCGAAAGAGGTATGTAAGGATCGTGACACTTGGCAATCTGTTCTCTCTGGCTACCCGGTTAGGGATTGTGCGTGAAGATAAGTAAAAGTAAAAGTAAAGTAATAATTCAAATACCATAATATAAAAAGTTAGTTTATTTTTATTATTATTACTATAAAATTCGGTCTCTATATTTTAAACACTGATAGAAATAGGATAACGAAGGCGCACAATTATTAAAAAACCACAAAACTAGTTTTTGCAGATTCATTTGCGTATATTGACTGATTTTATATTCCTGACGTTTTGAGCTCTTTACCAACACCCATGGTCATGGTGGGGACCGAGATGTTCAAGGTTCTAATGTCATTCTTTTTAATGTTCTATATTTCATTATTTTTAATGTTCTAACCACGGCTATCTTCAGATTTAATGCATGCTTGGTTTGCGATTCAGTTTTATTGATAATAGGATCTCAAGCAGATGGTTGCACCCAGCCAACTTATCCATTGATATAACAATATTTTTTGATCTCAATATCCTCGTTTTTTTTGTGGTCTATCAAAACTGATATAGTAGTGGGGGCATTCCTGGACGTGGTTGATTCTTCACATCATCTTTGTGTTCTGTAACGCGGGTTTTATTGATCTTTTAGTTTGTTCTATGTATGAGAGACCACATTCACAATTAAACTTGTACACTCGTTGACATGTTGGAGCTCGACGGACAGGTGACATTAAATTTGACTGATAGTAAAACTGACTAATATTCTTTGGAGGCTTAAAGTATGTTTTAATGGAAGCACGCTACAAGGTGTAGCAAATCTTTTCAGTGGCACCTCCGATATATGACAGTACAGCAGGCACACGCTTGACTGTAGCCGGCTCACTCGTTCACGGTGACGTAGGCGCAGGTCCCGTAGCTTGTTGTCATGTAAAACTTGCTTGACATGTTGGAGCTCGACGGACAGGTGTTTACTGTCACAGATCTCTTGTGCTCTGTGAAACAAAAAATTTCCCACGATAGCTAACTGTGAATGATGTTGGTGCGAACCACCGTTTAAGTATGTATATTTTTGGGTCTTTATTCCATACACAGTGTGGCTAAAGGTGTTATCAGGATTCCAAATTACTAATATATCTAGAAAAGCTAAAGAATTGTTCACCTCTAAATCTTCTTCTTCTTTTTCTTAAAGTTCAATCTTATTTTGAAAGTCGGCGATCATTAAGGCGACTTGTATCTTTGATGCCACGGATCTGAATAAGGAACGGGTGCATTTTCTAAACCACTGGCATGGGTTTTTTAGCAAAAATGTTCTTCTTTGACCCACACTTCGTTTTCTTGGATCTTGCCCTGTATGATGAGTTGTAGTAGATCGTATTTTCGGTTTCTCATTATGTGGCCGAGATATTTAAGCTTTTTTTTCTTTAATAAATATACAACTTCTTGTTTTTTTTTCTTAACATTTTCCTGTATGCCGACATTTCGAAGGCTTCAAACTTCTTACAGCTCCATACTGTGAGAGCCCATGCTTCAACGCCATATAAAAGAATGGAGAAAACATAACAGCGTGCTAATCGAACTCGTATCAGGATGTTCAGCTTTTTATTGCTCTGAAGTAACTTAAGCTTAAAAAAACATTACGGACTTGTTCTATGCGGTACCTTATTTCAAGGCTTATACGGGAGACCGTATCATCAACCCAGCATCCCAAGTATTTGTATTTGTTATATTTTTGTAAAGGCTGTCCATTACATAGTAGAGAACGATTAGCAGGTGATGTTTTACAAAGTGTCACATATTTGGTTTTCCTGGTGAAGATACTGAGGCCATACGCTGAACTAACAGACTGAGTATAATCTCTAAGAATCTGAAGTTTTTCCATTGTAGATGCAATAAGAACAGTGTCATCGGCATTACGGATATTGTTTATAATCTGACCATTCAGTGTGAAACCTACATCCTTCCGATCCAATACTACACAGAAAATCATTTCTGAGTAAATAGCAAGTATTAGTACTAGTCGTCTGTTAGTTTGCCCCTTATTACACATACATTCATTCATTCATATGTACATTCGCCGATTGGTTCCAATATAGGTGTTTAATAAACCTTACGTCCTAAGAGTCAAGTCTAATGGATTGTAATGTATCGATCATTCTTGCATGCTGTATATGCTTTATATGCTATATCAAATGCTTTTTCATAATCGATAAAGCATAAAAACACATCTTGATTTATGTCCAAACATATCTGTATTAAAAAAACCGCCCGGAGAAGGACCACGCTCCACGCTCTCACAAAATACCAGCGTAAAATGGTAGCTTAATGCTGCTGTGTTTCGTATGGTTAGTGTAGAGAACTGGCGACCCTTTTACTGGAAACGAGGCATTCCATCTTGGGCCTCATGGGTGACAACGCATCTTCATTTTTATTGGTAATCGAGGATAGATGTAGATGTCTATGGGCTAGAGCAACCACATAAAATCAGGTGGACTGTGTGCTCGTTTGTCACCCTATTCTGTAAAAAAAATTAGCCATATGTAAGGCCGTGTCTTGGTAATAATGCATACTGCGGCATGTTGTTTTCTTCCAGCTTTCCTGTTACAATTAAAATGCATTCTTTAACAGATTATCACTTTCCACATGACTATATCTAAACTGACCATAGTTTCATTGTCTACTGTAGGTCTTTAATCTCACTGATAAAATGGTAGGAATACATTGTGTGTTCTTTTGTATGCCACCAAAGTGGATAGAGCATTTTCGCTAGATGTTGAAATAATCTAAAAGTTGTCGTACTATATTCCCATTTGACTCCGAAACTAGTCTCTAATAACTACTCACCGAAACGATGTTTGCCAATAGAACTTGCAATATGCGAAGCGTGTCGAGCTCAAAGGATTAAAGTGAGAATTGGTGAATTACGTAATATTCTGAGTATATTACATGACCTTCTTAATTATTATGAAATGGAAAACAAAGTTGTGTGGTATAATAAGTATATTTTGATTTACAAATAAGTTTTTATATGGTACACCTCAGTTGTAGATATATTATGGCTGCAGCGCAAATGGGTCGGCTCGACTGGAGAGGGTCCGCGCTCTCACAAAAGAACAGCGTAAAATTTATTTATTTATTCAGCCAAATTTATCACTATATACTTATACTGTCCATTATATTACAGTACAGTAGTATCATTAGAGCCGTGGTTGCTTAAATGGTTAACACTCGTTGTCAATGTAACAGAACGCGAGTAACACGGGTTCGATCCCCGCCAGCAACAATGAAGTTGTTAATTACAATTTTGAGTGCTGATTTATTTGTGTTTGTGTATAATTAAGGGCCAAGTCATAATAGTTGATGATATGTGATAATGTTAAAAGCAGAATTTACATATTCAGTAACATAAATTTGTTTACGATTACAAGGTTATTAGGGTATGCTTAATCGACAGTAACTGCTCCATAATGTCTTAGGCTCCGTCGCTTTCCGATATATGATACAGTGTATCAGTTGAAATGTTAGCATTCAGTATTATTTAATACTAGCTGTTACCCGCGGCTTCGCCGCATTGTCACTGTGAAATTAACTATCCATTGCTTTTTGAATTGAAAGAAAATTGAGTTTTATAGATTTGTTAGAGATGCAGCCATTAAAAGGAAACTGAGCAAAATTGATTCGTCAGCCTATTTAAATGTTTTGAAACGCAGCGTATAGAAAAGCATGAAAATAGCCTGTTTATTCCAAATGGAAATGGAATATTTTTAATTAAAGGAAACTGAGCATAATTATCCGTCAGGGATGCAGACGTTTGAAAAGAAACTGAGCTAAATTGTTTTGTCAGAGATGCAGTTTTCTGAATTGAAAGGAAACTGAGCTTAATAGGTCCGTCAGAGGTGCAGCATTTGGAATTGAAAAGAAACTGAGCTAAATAGGAAATTTTGAATTGAAATGGAAGATCTGTGGGAATTCTGATTAATTGATTGTGGGAATTTTGAAAAAAAAAACTAATTGAACACTATTTTAAGACGCTACTGTACACAATGTTATATGTTTTTCCATTCGGGGCAAGAAGTGGAGATTCTGGGCATTTGACATACGCGAACATGCTACATAAAGCTGACCATGAGAGAAGCACGGTTTTTCTAAGTTGACTCCCGCTACCTGTAACGCTTGCCCTTACACTTTATTAATTGTCATTGCAAAACTGAGCTCAATAGAGAACTACACCTTTTGAATTGAAAAGGAAGATCTGTGAGAATTATAGAACTCGTGGTATAACAACATTTTCACCTTTTCCTACGCCTGTCAAAATTGTAGCACCGATTATGTTCCGTCCAAGATATGTCATACGAAGCCTTGTCCCGTTACATAACCGAGGAGCATCTAAATTTCGCATTAGCATGACTGGGACGCCTAATTTTAATTGAAGCTTATGTGAGGGCACACCTGACAACTCTAGATAATTTAGAAACTCTGCAGGAAATGAAGTGCTCTGTTCTGCGTCCATAACTGTGTCTACTGACAAATACTCTGTCATTTCTCCTGCTACTTTACTTAATGTATCTGAATTTATTTTGTTATCTCTCATTTTTTGGTGCAAGAATCGCCCTTTCACATAACCATTTGTCTTCATGTAATTTTTTCGTTAAATCTGAATAAACGTTCGCATAATTTTTTCGTTAAATCTGAATAAACGTTCGCAAATTCGGAGTGACTCTGTACTAAATTACAAAAATCTCTCGTCAATTTAACGCAGCCCTCAGCATCCGTTTTCAACCGCCCATCGCTAATTTTTGATAGTGTGTCAGCACAGTTTCCAGCATTAATATCATTATACAAATGCACTCTCATATTCGTAGTTAAACTGAATTTTGTCACCTTGTTCCATAAAATAGACGACTCGAGGCGTGCTTTAATTTCATCTGCTGGTGTGCCCTTTTGAATGACAGGTGAAGTTTGGTGAAAGTTACCAGTCGGTAAAACCACCATTCCTCCCATTACATCGGTAATGCTGCGGAAATCCTGGAGCGTTCGATTTAGTGCTTCTACAACTTTTTTATGCGAAATTGTACTTTCGTCTCACACTAAAAGTTTACATTGTCGTAGCATTATACCTCGTGCACAATTTTTTCTAAAGTTGTAGATCGGCGATTCTTCCTGGTCTAGATTTAGAGGGAGTTTTAAAACAGAATGTGCAGTGCGGCCTCCGCTTAGCAGCGTGGCGGCTGTACCGGAGGAAGTTACGGCCACAGCAATGTTTTTGTCTTTCACTTACACCGTACTTGCACTAATAATAAATTTAACAAAAATGTCTTCTCAGTTCCTCCAGGGGCATCTAAAAAGAAAAGTGCACCATTTCCATATTCAATTTGTCCTAATACTTTGTCAAAAACTAGTTTTTATTCGGGAAGCAAGCGGGGTACAAATTCGGCTACTTGCTGCTGCAAAGCTGGTATATCGTAGTTTGTTTCACGTATAATTTCATCGCTTAGTTAATTTTCGGTTGTTCGCTGAGGGTTTATCATTCCTGTCCTGTCTGTACTGTCGCTTAATTTTTTTCCTACCATTGCCATTACTTTATCTTAAATTTTTCCAAGTGCTTCATTATAAATATGTGAATTGTATGTCATGTTTGCGTGTGTCTGCTGTAACCTTCGAAAAATGTCTTCCGCCATGTACTCTTTATATTTGTCCCACAATTCATGTGCATTAGATAGCCCGCAAGATGATATGAGAGTAGCATAAAGATCCCTAATTTTGACTGGTGACTGGCACTGCACAGCTTCCTCCATGGTTTCATCCAAGTGATTATCGTTTTCTGAAAGATGCAGAGCTTCACATGCTTTTCTATAAGTTGCGCATTCCTGACCGTTGACAGTTTTAACGTCTTTATATCCTGTAGGACCCCGAACGTGGTGCAGCAGCAATCGTAAACGGAAACATTCACAATTAGTCACATAGACTGTATACACATGACCAAGGGCATCTGATGACTTTACACCGGGCCAATTTGCAACAGTTCCGCCTTGAATACGGCGTTTCCACTCCTTTCTAGATGTGTTTCAAGTATAATAGCGGGGGACTTCAGAATATAACAACGTTTTTGCAAAGGGGTCGGTTTGACAAAGTTGAAAGAAGGCTGTTAGTGTAGTTTTTGGCGGTGATGCAATTCTTTCTTGGAAATTTCTTTCGGTGAAATATACACGCCTTCTATTTTCTAAGTGCACAGCAAGGTAACTGTTGGGTGCCTTTCGTGTAAAGGGAAGCCAAGGAGACGCCACGCTGCCTCGTTACTGCTGACATAACGCCCTGCTTGAAAGGTCTGTACTTCATTAACGGGATTTTCCTCACCTTCACTCCTGAGATTAAATATTGCTTGGTCGCTTCCTTTATTTATGTACTTACAGATAGCTTCTACATTAATGTGGGCATTAAACATTTTACATAGAATGGGCGAATACGGGACAATCCAGCTGTTATCTACGGCTTCGAACGCTCCAGAGCGAGATTTGGTTGTAACTTTCCTGCCATCATCTTCGGGAGCTCTGCGTCTGTATAAAGGGTTGCCATTGTGATTGTGCACTGTTTCTTTCAATAGCTGCTTAGGGAATTTCTTTGTATATTTTCCGTCTTTCATACATGGCGATATTGAATTTCGTGCTCCACATGGACCGTGAATCATATTTCTGACGATGGTATCATACAATTCTTTATCTTGCTCAGGATCCGGAATCTCGGCACTTATTATGTCGTCTATTTGGCTGGGCTACAACTTTTCTTTAATTATTATTAAGATATTAGAATATGGGCATGCGGTAATCCTCTTTTTTGCCATTCAATTGAATACATGAAGCACTGCACCTCTCCAAAAGTTATCCCTTTGTTAGTTACATACATAAATTTTTGTACTTTTAATCTAAATACTCTAGCAACTAAATCGTGTCTGTCAGTACTTTTTTGGGCCGGCATTAGCTCCTCGGTTATTTCTTTCCATGTGGGATTGCAAGTAAAGGGAACAAAAAGATCAGGTCTTCCTTAATTTCGTACATGACGCGAATGCGTCTTGTGTGTACTCATGTAGGTAGCGGGAACTGTTAACGAATGATGAGGGCAGAATTACCACTTTACCTAAATCTCTGGGGTTTACATTGGCGTATCTAGAAACTGAATCTTGTAAATGTATATAATTCTCAACGCGCAGATTATTTGATTTAAAGATATATAACGTAGACGTTCACTTTCTACCATTTGACGGTAGAAAGTGAACGTCTCCGTTATATAGATGTCTACCAAAAATTGATGAATTAATTTTCTACACCGGACTAAGAGGTTAAAATCATTTTCTCGCAACATCATATGATACGCATAAAAATCCATACATGATACTTTTTTGTTCGGAGTAGGCTCCTTTGTGACCGGGTTAATGAGTGGAATTTGAAAATGATAACCCTCTTATCCTTTGCAATAAATCAATATGTATTGCAGAGCGTCATAAAACTTGTGTGTATCGGCTATCCGTGGCACGTTGCCACGGATAGCATCACGTGCTTGCAAGATAGTTTCTCGTGAAGAAAATTGATCACCAAACATTACGGCTGCTATTTCGTTTATCAAAGATGCATTGTAGCGCCTTTCATGCTCTCCTCGAGGGATCCAATCTGCGTGAATGACGACTTTATAATCCTCTTCAGGTAGGTTTTCTATAGCAGTTTTAAATGTTTTGACTAAAATGTTACGTTCATGCAAGAATCTTTGAATTTTGAATACTGTGTCTTTGTCAACTCCCTGGATAAATTGGCAGCGATGGTCTACCTCAATTTCTTCGTCACCCATAAAATATACTTGTAAAAATTTATGCTGTTCGTTTTCAGCTGGAAACCTATTTTATGATAAATTTGCCCTTGCATCGTAAATGTAGGTGAAAATCCCGGCATTATTATTTCCAAGTCAACTCCGAAGGACACCATTTGAAAGCATGAGTTATATTTCCGGATCCTGTTTAAAAAGTGCCGTGACTCATTAGCTTCATATAAAAAGAGAGTTTTCAAAGGTTTTTCTGGTTCCCCAAGGAAGAGACACTTTGCCATTGAAACAGCACATGCCTGCGGTCTCATCTTTCCATTTTAAAGCGCTGCAAAATCGACACGCCTTGTCCATCAGTCCGATAACAACTAACCTTTTTTTTTATAGAAGAGGAGGCAAACGAGCATGCGGCTCACCTGATGTTAAGTGACTACCGCCGCCCATGATCAACCGCAACACCAGGGGAATTGCAGGTGCGTTGCCGGTCCTTTAGAAAGGAGTAAGCTCTTTTCCTAACCTAACCTGTGATTTTTATAATCAATCAACGGATCATAATTGAATGCTGCGTCATTAAAAACCGACCAATTGTTTCTTTGAAAATTTTGTCGACGTTCAGCTTGGAGCTGTGAATTTGCATCTCTTCGCGCCTGTGTCTGTTCTGGTGTTTCAGATGCCCTTATAGTAGATTGACGTTCCGCTTGCTCAATGAGTCTGTGTTGAGTTTCATCAGGTGTTTCCGCGGCTCTTAAGGCGGCATGACGTTCCGTTTGCTCGAATAGCCTTTGCTGACTTTGAGCATGTGTTTCAGTAGCTCTTAAAGTAGATTAACGCTCTGCCTTTTCAAGACGCCTTTGCTGACTTTGATCAGGTGTTTCAGTAGCTCTTAAAGTAGCTTGACACTCTGCCTCTTCAAGACACCTTTCCTGACTTTGAGAAGGTGTTTCGGAAGCTCTTAAAGCAGCCTGACGCTCTGTCTGTTCAAGACACCTTTGCTGACGTTGAGAAAGTGTCTCAGATGCTCTAAAAGCAGCCTGACGCTCTGCTTGTTCTTGCCTTCTCAGCTCAACATCTTCTAAAGATTCTATCGATCGAGCTAATCTTTTCGCTTGTCTTTGAGAAGATACTCTTGAAGTGCTGGACTTACGTTAGCGAGGCATTATGAAGTAACAAAAAACCTATTTATAAAAGAAACATTAAAATAGCGAAAAGGAACTAAATTTCCTTTTAAATATTATTTTATATATATTTCTAATAAAAGCAAATCCAAAATATCTAAAGGGAAAATATTCCTTTTAATTTTTTTTAAATCGAAACAACAAAACGAATTCAATACACAACACGAATCTGAAAATGTTAGGAAAAAAAATCGAATCAACTTAAACCAAATCACAGAAAACCGAAATTGAATATAAATATAACCAACGAAGAAAGGAGTAAGTGTATAGGTACCGTATACACTATCTATACTATTAATATTCCTTTGAAATATTGTTGAATAACCTAAAACAACGAAAACCAATTCCCGATTCTAATTCAACAAAATCCAAAATCAAAGCCAGAGTCTAAATATGTATAAAGGAATACCAACCAAATCAACAAAACCGATCCAAGAAAATACACAAATCCGAAAATGAAACGAATATAAATCCATTCAACCTTAACCAAATCACAAAGCAAATAACAAACAACCGAAATCGAAAGCAGGTAATCGAATAAGCTACGAAATAGAAACAATTTAAGCGTATAGGTACCGTATGCACTATAATTGACGCGCGGCTCAACAGCGGGAGTTAAGTACATGTCAGGAAACATTTCGTTACCGCGTTTTAAAAACCTAGTAACGACATCTAGGGAATCAATTTAAACTATGTATACGTTAGTTAATAAGATCTCTCAAAAATATTTTTCTTATAATTTTGTACAATTTTTCTTATTGTAATACCGATTCATTCATAACCACATATAAGAACTGTATTCATTTCCGTTCAATAAATATTACTAAGGCTTATTAATAAGGCTTACTAAGAACTGTTTCTACCATATTTAAATAATAGTTAAGGGTGAAAGCGTGACAGGTGGTGATAGTATTTCCGATCCATACTTATAATAACGCCTGTAACCCTTGCGGAGTAGGCAGAGCATCAACGGATTACTTAGTATCGTCTGCGAGGTTATCGCACATTCTGTGAATTAAAATGCACCAAAACGTTTGAAGAAAATCAGCTGGTGAATTTTATGTTTTTTATCGCTCTCTTCCCGGTTCTGCTTGAAAAAATACAGATGCATACATTTTTTTATCTTAATTTTGGTACAAAGGCATAATAATCCTGATATTCTGACCTTCTGTGTTCGTCCATCGTACCGTCGTCCGTCTTGTGGCGGTGGCGCCACCTAGCTGAATTTAATTTTGCAACATAATCGATTTTCCCACGGAAATGATATGTTTTTCCGCTGAAAAAAGTAGCCTATGTCACTACAGCCACCGAACTATCCCCATACAAAAATAATGCCATGCCGACGCTCTGTTGTGACGTGAAAGAAGGACAAACTTGTGCAACATATTCGATTTTTCCAAGGGAATGAGAAGTTTTCCGCGGAAAAAAGTAGCCTATGTCACTCTACAGCTACCAAACTATCCCCACACAAAAAATCATGCCATGCCGACGCTCTGTTGCGACGTGAAAGAAGGACAAACAAACAAACAAACACACTTTCGCATTTATAATATTATAGTATGGATTTCTAACAAATTTTCCTTCCTTTAATTCAAGTTTCACACCACGCCTGTTAAAATTCACTGCTGAACATAAGGAAATTTTTACCAAAGCTGTCATGATTGATGGGTGGTTCGACAACCACAGTGTTTTTATTTTTAGTGTTACCAGGAAGACGCTGCTCCTGGTTTTGTTTCCCTATGTCGTATCTTACGACACTTACGTGATAAAATGGGGTAGTAATTATTCTTCAATTTCCATTAAATGGCCAATTTATAGGTTAGTATTATGTATATTCCCCTAAGTTTTTCAGTGTTATAAAACATTCATATGTATTAATCACACATAATTTTTCATAACAAAGTCAAAGAATCTTTTCAAGAATTATTTTATTAACGATGCCGATATTTTGTATTTATATATATTGTATCTAAGAAGTCTATGATTAAGTTTAAATTTTAAGTACTGATAAATTTTATCACGTACATAACTATGCAGGAAAGATGAAAGCAAAAAAAAAAGAAAATTAATGTCAATGGGTAGTTAGCATAGGGTAATGTTTCAATTTTGAGGCATGTTTAATTTCATCTGGCAGGGTGTTCCAAAGATGTATAGCCTGAATCGTAAAAGACAACCTGAAAAAATTAGACCAATGACGTGGAAACCTTCACCTCAGACGGTTTGGGCATCGAGAGGTTAAACCGTCGATAGAATGAAGAAAACTGAAAATTATCCTTAAGATAAGAAAGCGACCTTCGATCGTTTGGAATTGAATAAAGTACAAGTTATATTCTAGAGCATCGCCTTTTACGTATGGGTAGCCATGCAAGCTTTGAACGATAGGAAGATATGTAAATTTAAGCTTATGGAAGCTATTAAGGAGGCGCTCAAACTTGTTTAGAAGGTTTTCTGACAGATCTAAGTTACATACGTCTGCAAAATCGATAATAGATATAAGGAGGGTATTAACCAGCGTATGTCTGGTTTTGAAAGGTAGGAAATTTTTAAGACGATAAAGGAAACGCAAGGTGGCAACAACATTACTACTTATTTCAGAGATCTGCAATTTCAAGGTCATAGTTATATTCATGTACAAGCCAAGATTTGTTATGGAATCACAATATGGAATCAAAGTTTATACGTGGTAGAGCCACGTTGCAGCTATATTATGGCTGTAGCACATATGTGTCGGCTTGACCGGGGAAGGATCAAGCCTTCATAGAATACTAGCGTAAACAGCAGCATAATACAGCTGTGTTTTGTATGATAAGTTAAAAGATCCGGAGACCCTTTTTTACTGAAAACGAGGCATTCCATATAAGTCCTCAGGGGTGACAACGTATCTGCGTTTTGATTCTCAATAGAGGATAAATGTAGATGTCTAGAGGCCACAGCATCCACTTACCATCAGGTGGATTGTATGCTCGTTTGTCACCCTTATTCTTTAAAAGAAAAGTTCCATTATAAAATACATGAGAGAGATTTCCATAATCAACCTTAGCCAAAAATTGTGAATTTCCAAAGATTATAACTTTGCATTTGGCGTTATTAACGGAAACGCCATATTTACACGACCATTTTCTTATGAATTCCAGGTTTCGATTTAGTTTATGTATCACAAAGTTAAGATTAATTGAGCCTGCCTGCACAAAGAACTAAAGATCACCCGCATATAGATGGCGCGAGATAGAATTTATAAATAAGGAAAATATAGTAGGAGAAAGTGTTCCGCCTTGCGGTACACCAGATTCAATTTCAGCCCATGCAGAAAACCGCTAACCCGAGCGAACTGATAGTTCGCGGTTGGTAGCTGACTGACTACTCCAAGGCAGGGGATGAAAATTTAAAGTGTTTACGGATAGATAGGAGGATATAATGATCAACCGTGTTGAAAGCGACAGTAAAGTCAATAAACGCCACTGGTTGCGCGGAAAAAAACGGGCACTCTCACATTTTGTTTGGTTGGTTATTGTTTGCCTGTGTCCGTCTCCGTTCTACCCACGCATTCCATTTCATAACAATTTTTTAAATGATCGCGTAAATGAAGTAAATTATCTGTAAGATTATATGTAAAGATTCACCATCACAAATTTTCAACTTCGAAATGTATTTATAAAATATGTATTTTAGATAAATATATACAATTTAAAATATATTAAGAGGAGAGAGTAAGTCAGCTCAAATTCTACTCACTTTACATGTTTGTAATCACTAATACTGAAGTAGAAAGGTCGTTAGACACTTATTTCATTAGGTTTATCATATATATGCCTGTTTCTTAACGCCAAGCCAGCCGCTTCTTATTTTTATCACGGTTATTTCCCATTTTAATTTTACGTTTTACGTCTGTTGCGTAATGTATATTCTGATCGTAAGCGACACAACCTCCCCGTTCAAAGGCCAAGGCAAAGTGACCGTGCTGCAGGAATTACGCTTCAAAAGGCCGATAGTTTAGGTAATTTCTTTTAACAGTGAAAATAAGGGTATTTAAAAAAAAAAGTAAATAACATAAGCACCGCTTTATAGTTAGTTCAGTTAGTATGCAAAGTTTCATGATCTTATTTAAAGTATTTTATGAATAACAGCGGTTTATTGTTTATTTTTGAGGTAAATTTGGATGTTTTTTCTATCGAGAAAATTTTACGAAATCGTGTTTTCGTCTAACATAATCTTTAACATTAATCCTCAACTTTACCGTATATTTATTTTAAAATTAATGCTGCAATATTTTCGGCATAACAAAGGATCTTGCCAAGCCATTTGAAATTATATTTCCCCTTAAGAGATAAAACAATAGGTATAAAATATCCATAACGCTATTCGTATAAACCAGAAAATCAACAATTCCACTGTCACTAAACTATCCCATCAGTTGACTGATAAAGATAACAAACATTGCCTATTAAATAGACCATATAACTAATAGAACATTAAAATACAGTATTTGAAAAGTAAATACAAAAACAGAATAAAAGAAAACAAAAGAAACAAGTCCAAAACTAATCTTTCACGACGTAAACAGAAGTCAAAATAATTTTAACTTGTTTGCGTCTGTGTAACGAAATCATTTCTTTAAATCAATTTTAATCGGGATACTAACAACTTTATGAGAATTTGATTTGATTTATTAGAATCTATTAAGTGAATCACAATGCATAATAAACATATTTTTAAATAAATAATATATGTGAATACTTTCATGAATATACATAATATTATATATATATATATATATATATATATATATATATATATATATATATATATATATATATATATATATATATATATATATATATATATATATTATAACGACAATTTAGCCAGTAATTATACTATTTTATCGGTGAATAAATATAAAACACGCATTTGAGGAAATTATTATTTTCTCATTAGTCTTAAAAATTTTCAAACTTAGCTTTAATTCATAACGCATTAGCATAAAACTGAAACATATAAAAGACATTATAAAGAGAATTTCTTCGTTGAATTTACATTTTAGAGTAAGACGCCGGCGACAACTGACTGAGTTGGAAACAATCAAGAAACTTCCTGGAAGCAGGTTGCTTGAAACTTTCAAACCTTGGTATAATAAAAGTATTTTTAAAGCAATTTGAATTTTTGATCTCTCACGGCTGCCTTTTTCGGTGTCACACGCTTTCGCTTTTTGACATGGACGACAGTGAAGCCTTCGTCTTCGGGATTGGACGGGGCATGCGTCTCGGTCTCCATGTCGGAGCCAGAGTTAGCATCCCAGAAGGCCAAAAGGGGCCGCGGGTTGACATCGCGGTAGGCACGCGGGACGCAGTGTCGTTCACTGATGTGAACGAAGCCGGTGAAACGAGGGGTGTAGAGAGGAAAGAGGGCGTTTCCCTCATAACAAATTGGCGTGTCCTTGCGTCACCTAAGAAACGTCGACCAAATGTCGGGGAATGCTCGACGCAGGAAATCTGCATGTTCATCGTTCGAAACTGACACCATGTTGCCTATGGTAACACACATAACACAGTAATAGCATTATCTATAATAGTAAAAGCATAAATATAAAATAGTAAAAGCAATTCTATCAAAAATCGCAGTGACTTGAAATTTTCCTAATTTCTCAGGTAATCACACCAGAAATAAACAAACAGGGATTGAACTCGCTTTACTCTTGTATCATGATATTTTGAGTCGAGTGTTCTTTTATGAATTACCATGGCTCTTCTTCTTGATTATCATCGTCAGCCAGTATAAATCTACCGCTGAGCATGGGACTCTTGCATTGTGTGGAAGTTATTACTTAGATCGTGAGTACGAACTTGACAGGTTGACGATCGCAGTACCAGACATATTGCACCTTTGACGCTGCTGCTACTCTCCGGGCTGAGTATTTTCGTCTGGCGTAAACACGATGGTATATAACCCTTTACTAGTAGCTGTAAGATTTATTAGATTTTGCCTTAGTTGCCTAATTCGACACCAACGGGATGTAATGGGTTTATTGATTTTCTTACGCCATCACTATATGTAACGGCTTACGTGATAGTTATTTTATTAATTTTAAGTAAGCTATTTTTTTAAACTATCACACAACGCCATCTAGTCCCAACCTAAGCAGAGCTTGTGTTATGGGTACTAGACAACTGATAAACATACTTATATATTTCTAAATACATAAATATAGATAAATTACACCCAGACACAGAGCAAATGATCGTGCTCATCACACAAACATTTGTCCTGGGTGGGAATCGAACCCACGACCTCCGGCTTAGCAGTCAGGGTCACTAACCACTAGACCAACAGGTCTGTCGCTGTTTTATTTAAATACTTTTTAATGCTGTCTGTCAATATTACTAATATGACAATTAAACTAAGTAAGCCTAAAATTATTATGTGAGGAGTATTTCACGACAGTAGTCATAAGGTAGATTCGAAACCACGACCTATGAACTCTACTCAGACTTCAAATTCTACCATATATTTATTTTTTTGCAATTATATCTGACGACTCATGGTGCTTGAATATTCTGACATTTGAGTTTTAATTGTTATAATGAAACAGATATTCGTTTTGAATAATCTCTATATCCTCAAAAATATATCTTTAAAAACGTCAAACACAAGAATTGAAACTAATTTTCAACGTGCCGTATAGTGCAGTGCATGTTCGCTGATTGCAATTACTTGAAGCTAAGAGAATCGATCTCGGCAGAAATAACAATTAGGATTCTCGGCTCGTTGTACCCCGCACTTATTGAGTTTCTGAGTTAAAGTTTTAATTTTGTTTTAGTACGGAATCAAAGTGTAACGATCCCCCCCCTCTATATAAAATAATAAAAATTTTATAATATTAAAAATATCCCCTTTTCAATAACATTATATATGTGACCGGGATTAATAAAATATGTTTTGATCTTTCTAAATGATCTATCAAAAGGTTTATTAATAGGCCGTTTTAATATTTTGGCGTGATCGTCTTAGTTAGGACCCTTATTTACGTTGTGTTTGGTTAGTAACTTAGTTCTTTTAGGTGTCTTTTGGAAGAATGAATATTCACTAGGGCAATTGAAAGCTGTTGGTAGTGCCTTATAAGCTAAGTGAACCCCGTTCACGAAGACAGGGCTCGAAAAAGGTTAAGAACATAAAACGTCTTTATTCCACTTGTATCAGGTTGACATTATTAATTTATTATTATTTATCCCTTACCGCTTGGAAAAGGCTCACAATATATTTATACAAAAATACCCGATACAAGGGCTTCGCTCTCCTACATTTATTTAAAAAAATGTAGGGGAGGTACACGGCCCCACACACGCCGTGCACGGTGAGTGCCAACCATTTTGATGCACTCCCCCCGTAGGGAACGCTAATTCGGGAACTGGACCGTAGTCCACAGCAAAATAACTGGCGAACCAGTAAAAGAGGCTTGGCCCCTTGTTAGTGCGTAAGCACAAACATCGACCGAAGTCGCGCATGTCAATGCGTGTAAACGCCATACAGAATACGAACGAATCCAGCCACAGTGAATGTACGTCACACGGTTTAGGCAAATAGGCACACTGGCTGTAAACCCTCCGTGAGCGCCACCACCTGCCAGACCGCCGCTCCTGCAGACGTGATGTAAGTGTATGGCATCACCACCAATTGCATGATCAGCACGGCTACTAGCCGCAGAGCGTGTCATGAGACTACTGCTCACCTCAAGGGAATGGGGTCCCACGTTGTGCAGCTTTCGGCCGCAGCCTTGAGAGTCTCCTCAGATCCTCCCGCCAGCTACCACCCGCATGAGGTCGACACATTTGCTCCACCAACCAATACAACGGCAGATATAGCCAAAAGGCAGTTATAAGATAAGAGTAATAATTCGCCATCAGAAAGGGTTTGTGTCACTGACGTTGAGTAAATGCATTTTCGATCATGTTTGTCTCACCCACCAACAAGTTGCCTTCAATCATTCAAAGGTGGGAAAGTTACAGAGAGGTAATATTATGTTGTTATATAAAACATCGTGGAGGGCAGACAGTCTGCAGCCCCGCAATGAAGGGACCCGACTTGGGCAAAGCTACTTAGGTGTGAGTCAAACCAAGACGCAGAGAGCGCCATTGAGAATAGCGTCCCACCAAACAACCATCGCAGAGAAGTAATGCTGCAGAACGCAACAAGCATCAATACGACTATCGTCGGGCTTACACCATTACAAGGTCCCCCATACATCCCAGCAGACATCACCACCCGTATACCTCCATCGACCAGAACCACAGAGAGCGTCGAATCAGGCGCAGCACACCCGTAGATCCATCACAAGACGCAATACCGCCAGTAGCAGTAAGCATCAATGCAACTATCATACGGATGGCGCCCCCTCACAACACACCCAACATGATCCCTATCGACTTTGGTAACAAAGTTGGTATTGTTGTTATATTAAAAATATCACCAACGTATCATAGTAGCACGCTACTAAGACGCCAATGAACAAAACTCCACGTATCATAGCGCTAATGCACTAAGACATGAAGCTGAGTATGCCTGTTACACTTAAAAGTGCTACCAAACACACTCAACATCCCCATCCGAAAGATAGACGACGCATCGCTATGCGCTACGACGCCGCCCACAAACGGTATGGGTGTGCGATGTCCACGGGAAAGCCGTATTGCTACAACAAACCCGCTTACCACCGACACTAAGATGTTAATTGTATACCTCCATCGACCAGAACCACAAGAGAGCGTCGAATCAGGCGCAGCACACCCGCAGATCCATCACAAGACGCAATACCGCATGTAGCAGTAAGCATCAATGCAACTATCATACGGGCGGCGCACCCTCACAACACACCCACATGACTCCTATCGACTTTGGCAACAAAGTTAGTATTGTTGTTATATAAAAAATATCACTAACGTATCATAGTAGCACGCTACTAAGACGTCAATGAACAAAACTCCACGTATCATAGCGCTAATGCACTAAGACATGAAGTTGAGTATGCCCGTTACACTTAAAAGTGCTACCAAACACACTCATCATCCCAATCCGAAATATAGTCGACGCTTCGCTATGCGCTACTACGCCGCCCACAAACGGTATGGGTGTGCGATGTCAACGGGAAAGCCGTATTGCTACAACAAACCCGCTTACCACCGACACTAAGATGTTAATTGTATACCTCCATCGACCAGAACTACAAGAGAGCGTCGAATCAGGCGCAGCACACCCGCAGATCCATCACAAGACGCAATACCGCATGTAGCAGTAAGCATCAATGCAACTATCATACGGGCGGCGCACCCTCACAACACACCCACATGACTCCTATCGACTTTAACAATTTTTAACAAATTTTCTAATTATCTTATAAATGTTATTTAACTTAATTTTATAATATTTGTTGACTTGTATTTCTATTATTTATCTTATTTTAAATATTTTTACAAGTTTTTATAATAAATTTACTTATTACAAGAAACAATAATTTTGCCTTTAATTTGCTATGCTATTGGGATAATGTCTGAAATATATTAACTTTATGTTTATTGATTTAACTTAATTGCTTAATATATATCTTTTAAAACTATTTTTGACGCCCCTTTATATTGAATTTAATTATTAATAATAATATTGAGCCGTCACAAAAGGTAGTTAGTATTATTGGATTTGCATGAAAGTAATTTTATAGTTTCTTTTTTATTTCAAATATGGAGAAGTTGTTCACTTCATTTTAGTGTTTTTGGATCGATGGCTATTTTTAAAATACAATGGTATTAGAGCGGATAAAAAAACATTTCCTCTTGCTTACACAATTAATAATTATCCACAATAAAACAACTGTATATTCATAATAATATCATGAATATGCATAATCACACATGTAGTATGTGTTTATTTGAAATAAATGAATACAAAGAATTAATCGCAGTATTTTGTATTCATTTATCACTAAAATTGCAGTTTATTTATGTTCTTGTAAAATATACAAATGTAAGCAATCGTGAATCTTAAGCATTATATGAATGAATGATGTAATAAATCATATATTCATGTTATTGCAATAATTTTGATGAATTTTGATTCATGAAACTTGCAATAATATAAACAAAATACTTAATGGTGCTATTTTATGTAATAGGAACATTAGAAATAATTTGAATGCTTTTTATATGATCACTGTTAAAGAGATTGTGAAAAATTCGTTTAAACATGTTTATAATATTATTTGCTCTTGTTAGTGTCAAACAAATAGAATTTCTTGAAAAGTAGTAAATAAACGAGCAACGCAATGGACTAATTGCTTCATAGCCCTTTCTGAAATGAGGAAAGCCTTGGAGACTTAAAAGCTAAGCTAAAACGTGTAAATTTCACAGTACGCGAGCAACACGAGTTAAATCCTCACCAGCACCACTGAAATGTTAAATGCAATATTAATTGCTAATATAGTAGTTTAAAAGAAAATATGCCTAAATAATCAAAGGCTGCTGAATTCTTGTATTTTTATGTTTTAATCGCAAACGTATCATATAGTTTGAATATTAAAAGGAATAAATTTAACAAGAAAGTGGTTTTATGTGTATATTTTTATTTTATCATTTCTTTTATTTATTTTGTTCTAAAATACATGGCTAAATTATTTAATAATACAATATAAAAGTAAAACTTTAAATTTTATTTTATGCGATATTTACGCATCTTATCGAACACCTAGTAACAACATACTCATTTAAAACTTGTATGCAAATACGCAGCTACAGTATTCCAGTAGCTTAAAAGAAGCAAGAAACTGACAAAAGTGCGAAAACCTGAAATAAGAAATTGGATTTTGATTCAGCATTTTGGAGTGGATAGCGTTGGACAATAAAGTGTAGATGACGCCACAGAGCATAACGTGATTTTTTTATAATAAAACCATTATAATAAAACCATTTTTGTTTCTAAGAAATAGACGGAAAAACATACGAGAGCGTAAACGCCGGAAATATTCGACAGTATCTGACATCGCATATGTCGTGTTCACAGAAATTTATGTCGTTTTTATCAAAACACGGTGTAACAAAATGTCAACTACCGGACCATGAAATATTTGTTGACCAGTAAATTATTTTAAATATTTTTTAACCATGGAATATATTGATGAAAACCAGGTTCAACTCACTTAACGCTGTTTTCTCATATTTTTAAATCGCCTTTTTACAGAGTAAAGTATTCTGTAAAAGCGTGATCCTTACCCGGATGAGTCGACGCATTCTAGTAGTAGTACATAGAGTGTCTACGATTGCAGGAACGATACAATGCACTATCAGAAACAATAAGACATGCACAATTAAAATCCATAAACCAACCAAACTAACGAATATATTCTTGTAAAGCCAGCGTTCTTGTCACCATACCATGGAGAGTTTGATAATTTCAGTATAATTTTTTTAATTGTAAAAAATATTGTACATCTATGTTATTTAAAAAAATACGTATAAAAAGGCTAAAAAGAAATCGGTATAAAATTTACTATAATAACTAAGGATTCTGTTACTAAATCCTAAGTGATTTTAGTAATGTATTAAACTTAATATTGGGTCCTTGCATATAAATTTAGCTTTTGTCGTACTGAACATTTAGATCTGAAATATCTCCTCTTTGGTTAAGAATTCCAAATTCAAGTTTATAAATTCATTTAGCTGGTACACTTGATCGTTGTATCGTACACTACAGCTTTCTAAAATCTGGCCAAACAATTACGGCAGATAACTATTGTCTGCATCTGCAAACCATGAAGGAAGAACTAGCTGCTAAACAACCGAGATTGGTCAATCGTTCTAAGCCACAGCTACTTCACAACAACGCAAGACCACACACTGCTACGATTGGAATGTTTGTGACATCCACCGTACTCATCAGACCTTGCTCCAACAGATTACCTTTTTTTCCGGAATTTGGATAACTTCTTACAAGGAAAAAAATTCAACTCCGATGCGACAGTCCAAACCGCCTTCAAAGAATTTATTGATTCTCGCCCCCATGGTTTTTTTTTAGTAAGAAGATCAATGAACTACCTATGAGATGGCAAAAGTGCATAGATAACAACGGTGCATACTTTGATTATTTAATATATTTCACAAAAATACATTTACATTATATACCTCCTATTATACATAATATTTACACGAACACTCTTCATGTATATGTCACAGTTAAAATCCGCTTTTTTATAGGATATGGTGACGAACTAAGCCCACAGTCCACCTGATGGTAGGTGGTTGCTGAGGCCCATAGACATCTACATCTATCCACGATTGCAAATCAAAATGCAGATGTGTTGTCACCAGTGAGGACTAAGATGGAATGCCTCGTTTCCAGTAAAAAGGGTCTCCGGTTCTCTACACTCACCATACGAAATACAGCAGCATTAAGCTACTATTTTACGCTGGTATTCTGTGAGAGCGTGGTCCTACCCCAGTCGAGCCGACCCATTTGTGCTACAACTATACTATAAATATAATTGCAGCTTGGCTCTACCACGTATAAAACGCGTTTTCGTCGTTTCTAGATAGAACGCGTTTCCCCTAGTTAAAACTAGTTTTTACTACGAGCCTGTGTGAAATCTACAAATACCTAGTCAAAACTAGAATTAAGCACCGATATCTTTGATTTTCAGATAAAATTAGTTTTCACTCCGAACTTTAGTTAAAACTAGCACTAGATAAACTAATTTGGGATCAAAAATAAGATATACTTACTAAATTTTTATTCAAAAGATATAGGACACAGAATCATCACTCCTATTAATAATAATAATCTTACTCTAAAGGAATATTTTTGGAACATCTACATAAAGTATTTGATGTGGTGACAATTTTAATTAAAAGTAAACAAAATAATCAAACAAGAGAACAGAACACAACCATAAAATTTAAAAGAGGAACATTGATTGGTGAGGAACATTTGTTACCATACAATAAAAAATAAACATACAAACTTCTGCAACGGCTTCGGCGCTGCAGGAAGTGCAGCCCATTCGACCCTTGCGTAGCAAATTGCAGGCATCTGTGCGAGGCTGACCTCCCTTTGCGCCTAAGGCTTTACAAATACGCTCCAGGGGTAGTGCAGACAGGCCTACGCGAAGTCGGGGCATTCTGATTCGGTTTTAGTACAGATTCCACCTGTCTCTAATAACCGTTCACTCTCAGGTCCGGTTAGCAAGCCAAATCCCAAAGTAACACAATAAAATCAAATCCAGAACCAAAGCCTCGGTCGTTTATTTTCGGTCGGAACAGTTCTAAATGATTCTCTTCGGAAAAATGCGTTTCGTCTAGTAAGAAATAATTTTAACTGATGTTCATTTTTGAGCATTAGTTAATTCTAGTTATAACAAAGGCATTAAGTAAAAATTAGTTTTAACTTGGTAAAATGAGTTGTATCTAAAAACTGGGTATAGTTAATATAGCATTTACATGAACACGCTGCTACTCTACACGAACACGCTCAGTGAATTAGGCAATTTTTAACCAATTTTCCAATTATTTTATGAATGATATTTATCTTTTTTATTGTAATATTTTCGACTTATATGTCTATTATTTCATACATTTCGCACCGGTTGTTCACGCAGCTAGAATGCTTAACATCGTAACACAACAACTGGACATGTTTAATTGTACATCGGTAGAATTTGAGAGGGTGATATTAAGCTATTTGTCATTTTAACATTAATGATCACATTTTGCATTAGGCTGCACTCCTGTAATAACAATTGTGTAAGTAAATTAATAAATATAAAAAAATGTAATGTTAATGTTTGAGTATTTTTTTCTGAAAAAAAAAAATGATGGTAATATTTTTTTCTTTAAATTTTAGCTGATTTGGTATGATTCTTTTTACTGTTTAGTATTTGTATTTTTGTTATTTTATCAATGTTTTTTTTTAACTTGCACATGTAAAAAGTCAATGAATTTTTTGCCTCTGACTCTACTGTGAAATGATTTTAAGAAATTTTGTAGCTAAGACTGTCTAAAATGCAGTTACTTTATCTAAAGGTAAAACAGTGTAAGTGTCATTTACGTACCGCTTGTAGAAACTTATGCCGTGTAGTGGCGGTTAAGAATATCCATTACCCCATATCTTCCCGTGGGTGTCGTAAGAGGCAATAGAGGAGACAGGCAGGAGATGGGCAGCAGCATCTCCCTGATAACAGCAATGATATAATAAAAAATTGCGGTTGCCAAACCGCTCGCTAAGCGTGGCAACTATGGAAAATATCCCGCCATGAGTAACGACGCAAACAAACGGCCCCCAGTCCCCGGCAACCCCGCTATTCCTAGCTACAGAGGCGATCATGGTAACGCGGGGCTCTGCCCTAAGCCTAAGCTGCCCGTGCTAAGAATCTCCGGTGGAGGTTCAACATATAACGCACTCACCCTGAGGACTGAGGGGAAGATACTATACGGGATGAGTTGGAAGAAAAGGTAGACAAGTTGCGCTGGTAGATTATTGGGTTATCCGAGGTCCAAAGAGAGGCGGAGGACGCGGTAATCCTCGAGTCCGACAACGTGTTCTATCATCGGGAGGGCGACCATCTGTCCCAAGGAGGTGTCGGATTTATCGTCCACAAGTCTCTCGTCAACAACGTTGTAAAGGTTGGGAGTGTGTCGACGAGGGTCGCGTACCTGATACTCAGAATCACCAAACGGGATTCGCTGAAGGTCACACAGATTTACGCACCAACCTCGGCACATCTCGATGAGGAGGTGGAGGAAGTGTATGAGGGTATTTCTAGAGCCATGAGTTTCTTCAAAACCCACTACACGGCGTTGAGACTTCAACGCAAAACTAGGCACAAGAGAAAGCAGTGAGCTGAAGTTAGGGAAATTTGGAGTAGGGCAACGGAACCGTAGGGGCCGGCAGCTGGCTGACTTTATGGAGAAAGGGGGACTCTTTATGATGAACTCTTTCTTCCAGAAGCAGCCCCACAGGAAGTGGACCTGGTCGAGCCCCGACGGTTCAACAAAAAATGAGATTGACTTCATTTTGACGACCAGACGCCAACTGTTCAGTGATGTCTCAGTGATCGCAAGGGTGAAAACTGGCAGCGATCACCGAATGGTTAGAGGCACAATGAACCTGAACGTTAATTTGGAGAAGTCTCGTCTAATGAAGTCGACGCTCCATCCCTCTCGTGCTCGAATCCAGAATCCCTAAACCTTTCAGCTCGAGTTACGTTACCGCTTTCAGTGCCTAGAAGATTGCAATGCAATGGACGATATGAATGACAAGCTCGTGGAAACCGTCCATGCGGTCGGAGCTAAGTTCTGCAAGACCAGCCGCAGAAGAACACAAAAGCTCACCGATCACACTCTTAATCTTAATTTGAAACGACAGTAATCCAATGGCAGGGCGCGGATCGCGAACTCAAAAAAGGTCGTGGGTTTGAATCCACCATTTGACTACTGGCGGGAACCACTCGTAACACAAGCAATTTAAACTTACCATGAGTGGTTAATGGGAATATTAGTAATGTTTATAGCATTGTTAACATTCCTTTAAAAAAATAAAAAATATCTCATGGCTGTTAGACGAGAGATGAGGCTGCAATCGTCAACAGATTTGACAGCACACAGGCAACTGAACAGAAAGATCTCCAAATGCATGCGGCTAGACTTACGCAACTTAAATACTGCTCGTATTGAAGAAGCAATTGAGAAGAACCAGGGTTCCAAAGTCTTTTCCAGAGAATTGTCTGCCAGTAAGAGCCAACTGTCAAAGCCGAAGACTGAGTGTGGCAGCATCGTTTCCGGGACACCTGAGATTCTGAGTGAGATTGAGAGGTTCGTCGTGGGCAGCTGTACACATCATCGTTGGAGCCACATGCAAGTGTGAGTAATGATCCAATAGCGGGTTTTATCCGACACTATTCCGATGATATCCCGGACGTCAGTCTGAGTGAGATTAGAATGGCACTCCAGCACCTTAAAAACGGCAAGTCCCCGGGCGAGGATGGAATTACAGCGGAGCTTCTGAAAGCGGGTGGAAAACCGGTACTTGAAGTCCTTCAGAGGCTCTTTCGATCTTTCGCTCTTCGTCCTCCATGGTGGCACGCCTCCAGAGGCGTGGAGCAAAATTGTTGTGGTCTTGTTCTTCAAGAAAGGTGACAAAGCCCTCTTGAAGAACTCCAGACCAATATCCCTTCTGAGCCGCGTCTACGTGCTATTTTCGAGAGTCATTACGAATCGTCTCGCACGCAGACACGACGACTTCCTACCTTCCGAACAAGCCAATTTCCGAAAAGGCTTTAGTACCATAGACCACATACATACCCTTCGGCAAATTGTACAAAAGTCCGAGGAGTACAATCTGCCACTTTTCCTTTCGTATGTGAACTATAAGAAAGCCTTTGATTCCGCCGAAATTTGGGCGGTGCTGCAGTCTCTTCAGCGGTGCAAAGTTGACTGTCGGTATGTCAAAGTGTTGAAGTGTTTGTACAGTTGGGCTATGATGGCTATCCGAGTACATAACTAGAGTACGAAACCTATCCAACTGCAGGGAGGTGTAAGACAGGGTAACGTTATGTTCCCGAAACTCTTCACCTCTGCATTGGAAGATACACAAGCTACTGGACTGGAAAGAATACGGTATTAATATCAATGGCGAGTACATCACTCACCTTCGATTTGCCGACGATATAGTCCTTATGGCAGAATCGCTGGAGGACCTTAGCACTATGCTCAATGACCTCAATGGTGTCTCCCAACGGATAGGTCTTAAGATGAACATGGACAAAACAAAGATCATGTTTAATGTCCATGTCACACCTATGCCGTTAGTTGTTGGGAGCACTATGCTCGAAGTTGTTGACGAGTACGTTTACCTGGGACAACAAGATAGCTCGAAGAACCGACAACCGTTGGGAAAAAAGGTTCTCGAGTGGCAGCCTCGTAGCGGTAGACGAAGTGTAGGGCGATCCCCCACTATATGGAGTGACGACCTGGTAAGACCTGCAGGAAGTCGATGGATGCAGGTGGTTCTGGACCGTGCTTTGTGGCATAACTTGGAGAAGGCCTATGTTCAGCAGTGGACTTGCAAAGGGCTGCAATGATGATGATGATGATGATGATGATGATGATGATGATGATGATGATGATGATGTTAAAGCTTGGATTTACAGGAGGAGTAAATAGGTCTTCCTCATTAAAGTCTTCAATGAATATATCAGCGACAATACGAAACACAAGTGAGCTCATCGCTACACTGTCTCCTTGCTTGTAGAACTCCTCCTTCCACAATAGGTACCTACATGTAAGGAAGTGTCTGAGTAATACTGCATATTCTACGGGCATGTTGTTTTCCTCCAGCTTTCTTCTTTTGAATTTTACAATTGAGATGCAGTCTACAAGAAGTAAGTATGTAAACAATGACTGCACACCAAAGTGACCACAGTTTCATTGTCTGCCATAGGACTTAAATCTCGCCAAAAAAATGGTAGGAATCCTTTGTGTGTGCACTTGTATATCTCCTGAGTGGTTGGTGGTGGAGTCAATCGAACGTAGTTGAGCATTATGCTCGGGTATTTTTGGTAACTCACAACTTCGGTGGTTTGGCACACATAGGTGTTATCGATTTTACGTCCAAATTTAATTTTTCAAGTTGTTTATTTATCATGCGTATAAGTGTCACCAGTTTCTTTAGGTATATTATTTGTTGGGTCATTTTTAACATTTTTATGAGTGCTTACAACCGACAAAAGGTCGTTTATTTTAGAATTATAATCGGACGTATTCATGACTGTCGTGGCTAAGTCCCCACTGTGACCATGGGAGTTGTAAAGTGCTCGAAATGACGGGAATATAAAATAATTTAATATACGCAAAAATTATTAAGTAAAAACTACTTTTATTTAAATGACTACACATTTAAAGTTCGCGTAAATATAAGAAATCACTATTGAAAAACCACTTTAGACGAGTATTTTTCACTTGAGCTGGTATTAGTGCTACGGAGTTTGGAGTTCATATGCTGCACGTTCAGCTGCGGTGATTCGGTTCGAACGCCACACGAACAGAAATCTAAATACATCTAAAAATATATTTAAATATCTGTGGTCACAGGGAACCTGTATTTGTAAGACCTAGAGATTATAATTCCAGGAGCAGATGTTTGTCCAATCACAATAAGTATTGAAACGAGGTTATCATTTGTAAAACAAAGTAGGCATATCCGTAACACGTAATAAATTTCCTAAGTAGAAGCAATTTCAATAACGGCCGTTTGCTTTTCCATATTTTCTTTGTTTTCCTCCTTATATTATAATCCTCTGCACTAATTTTCTTCGTCCTAAATAATTATAAGCATAAAGCTAAGCACGAAAAGGTTTTTGTTCCAATTAAATTTTCTACTCTAGTGCCCGCAAGATTCCGCATTTTAAACAAGGTACAGAAATATAATGGAGTTTTAAGTAAAGAAAATTTAACATTGAGAGTATTTTTGTTATTCAGTTTCATAAGAATAAAAATAAGAATTGAATGAGAGGAGGATAGACGTTTCAACTTGTGTCAATTCATGAGTGCGCGTAGCTTAGTTTGTTAGGTGATAGGATCTATTATGCGGAAACAGAGCGATATTATTAAAGGCGGTGACAATCCTGGCTTTTCCACTTTTCCACTGCTGGATATAGATGCACATAAACTTGAATTCGCATGCTTTGCCAAGGCGGTGGTGATGGGTAGGAGGGTTGAAAAAAATTAATCGGCAGGAATAACTTAACTATCTAGAAACGTGGCGTGTTCAGCTCCGTTAGGAGCGTTTTCTGTACAAACACATTATTGAAGCAGTCTTGTTGCACTACGAAGTATGTATGCAACAAGGGACTTAAATACTCACCTACCGATTTACACATATTTTCAAAAACAGATCCTTTCATGCTGGCGACATAATACAGCTGCAAAAATGTATTGATAATTAAAGGCCTGCTGTATACATGGCTTTGGAGAGAAAGTCGCTGCCCTTACACTCGAAATTTAGTAATTGGGTCCAATTATTTTTTTTGTAGTAATCATAATATCATATTAAAATCAGAGCGTTGAATTAAAAAATATTACCCGTTCCTCTGCTTGTACAACCATACCCTAACGTATCTTATAATATTATTTACTCATTTACGTCAATATTTCTTTAATAATCTATTACATTTTTTCATAAGTATTTACAAAAAAACGTTACACTCACAATAGAATTTCATTCATAAGTTTATTTACGAAAAACGTTACAATTACACTAGAATTTCATTCATAGGATATAATATGATAAAGATATTCTTCTGTATCTTGAAGTTGTTTTACCACAAACGCACACGGATAAACATCCAGACCAACATTAATTGTTTATAGCCTATACAAGCACTTGTTCGTTAAAGGATTCGAACTTGCGTTGGGATGGGAACTTGATTAACCAAACGCTCAGCCACTGTGCTACTGACCTGTCAAAATTGACATGAAACTAAAAAAAATAGTTACCGGTCCTCTGCTGGTACAACCATACGCTTATGTATCTTATAATATTATTTACTCATTTACGTCAATATTTCTTTAATAATCTATCAGGTACATTTTTTTCATAAGTATTTACAAAAAACGTTACACTCACACTAGAGTTTCATTCATAAGATAAAATATGATAAAGATATTCTCCTGTATCTTGAAGGTGTTTTACCACAAACGCACACAGATAAACATCCCGACCCACATATATTATTTATAGCCTGTACAAGTACTTGTTCGGTAAGGGATTCGAACTTGCGTTGGGATGCGAACTTGGTTAACCAAACGCTCTGCCACTGTGCTACTGAGCTGTTAAAATTGGCATAAAACTATACATGAAATGGAGAGTGTACCTCCTATTTAAAATTATACATACGAATATAGAATTTATGTGAACATGTTGTTCTTATGACTGTATTTACTTGCCACACAATAACACTATAAGTACCATGTTCTGAGGACGACAATGGAAATATGATCTTAGATTTGCAGTTTCCATATTCAAGCTATTCGCAACTCGCATACTATATCCTCATTTGAATCTGAAACTAGTATCTTATAACTACGCACCGAAAAGACGTCTGCCTATAGAACTTGCAATATGTGAAGCGTGTCGAGGTCGAAGTATTATTGTGAGAATTGGATAATTACTTAATAAACTGAGTATATTACATGTTTTTTTTTTCAATTATTATGAAAGGGATAATAAATTCTTAGGTATGCAAAAATGACTAAGGAAAATTTTTTAAACCGTGGTATTCTAAGTATATTTTGATTAACCAATAAATTTTTTACGTGGTACAGCCACGCTATAGATATATTATGGCTGCACCGCAAATGGGTCGCCTCGGCCGGGGACGGTTCACGCTCCCACAAAATATTTTTAAAAAATCAGCGTAAAATGTATATTTATTTATTCAGTCGAACTTATCACAAACATTACATTTAGTTCAAGGTAAATTTCGTGCCAATAAATAATATTTGATGATACGTGATAATGTTGAAAGCTATTTACATACATATTCAGTAACATAAAGTTGTTAACGATTACAAGGATATTAGGGTATATTTATTCCACAGTTACTTCTCCATAATAAGTAAGGCGCCGTCGCTTTCTGATTTATGATACACCGTAACAGTTGAACAGTTATCAATGAGTATTATTTAATATTTCTTAAAATTTTCCTTCTTTTTGTGCAAGTTTGATACCAAATTAAATGCCCATTATTGCTGAACATAAGGGGAGTTTTTGCCAAAGCTGTCACGCTTGACAGTTTTACATTTCTGAGAGGGCTATTGGGAGATTAAATGTATTCATATTATTTTCATATTTAAAAATGAAGGTGTCCTGATTTTCTTTTTATTACCCGACTGCCAAAGAAGGGTAATGTTATTCGCGTGATCTTGTATGTTTGTAAATTTATTTATTACCCAAATGGATGGATGGATTTCGACAATTACAAAATTAGTGAAATATGTGATATATTATTATTTTATAAGAACATCTTTGTATCGTGTTTCTTGTGAATAAATTTATTAAATTTAAAATTTATTAAATGTGGATAAATGTATTAAATTTAAATAACCCAAGTGTTCTTAGAAAACCTTTTTCTAAAAAAAAACAAAATGACGGATTTTCGGCGCAAAATAATATTACGTTAATAATAAAATAACCGAATCATCCGAATAAAATCGTATGGTTAAACTCAATTAGGAATAATAAATTGGTTTATAAAGTTTTTGACAACTGGTTTTAAAATGTACAATGTTTGTATACAGGCTTTGTGCTATTGTACGAAAAAAATAATAGTTATTAATATCCGTCGCTCAATCACATTTAAAACGAAACAAATGAATAAACACCGTTTATTTCAGGAAATAAACATCGTTGTTCGTACCTTTCTAAGTCGTATAGTTATTGAAAAATCGCCAAAAATCTTTACACAATAGATTGGGACACAAAAAGTCGAGACCAAATTAAAAATAATAAACCGGCCAAGAGCGTGTCGGGCCACGCTCAGTGTAGGGTTCCGTAGTTTCCCGTCCGTCACAATAAGTGTTCCCACTTATGAGTTTAAAGGTGGGTATCCATTATGTTCGCGCTCCAGCAGCGCTCCGCGCTCCTGCAACTGCTCCCGGTAGTGGGTACTGTTGTTTCCATCCAAGTTCAAAATGATTTTCCTAGAAAGTCTTTATAAAGTTCTACTTTTCAGATTTTTTTCATATTTTCTAAACTTATGGTTCAAAAGTTAGAGGGGGGGACACATTATTTTTTACTTTTGGAGCGATTATTTCCGAAATTATTGATATTATCAAAAAATGATTGTAGTAAACCCCTATTCATTTTAAAATACCTTTCCAACAATATATCACACGTTCGGGTTGAAATTAAAAAAAATCACTTCCCACTTTACATATAGGGGCGCTACCCTAATAAAACATTTTTTTCCAATTTTTATTTTACCACTTTGCCGGCGTGATTGATACACATATTGGTACCAAATTTCAGCTTTCTAGTGCTAACGGTCACAGAGATTAAGCGAGGACGGACAGACGGACAGACAGACATGGCGAAACTATAAGGGTTCCTAGTTGACTACGGAACCCTAATTATTAGCCGAAAGAAAGTTAATGGGTTCCGCTTGCTACTAAACTTAATATATAACTTAGGCTTTCAGCTCGTAATAAAGTCTGTTAAACCGAAGTAGAGTTTACTTTGCCTATTTTTTTAAGCTATTGCATAGCTTCTATCGCGGGCCTTGAGCGCGGGGACCGAATCCAGAAATTTATTCCGTAATGAAAAAACCTCACGCTCCCCACTCCGACGGGCACGAAGGTGTGGCTTGAAGGCCGTGCATTGTCTAACGTCGTTTCTTTTCGGCAGTCTTCGACACGGTGTTTGTGTGCGTGCAACTAGACGTATTGTACGACTCTACAAAGCTCGCACGAATCGAGACGAGCTGCTCCGGAATCGGATGAATACACAAGCAGCTGTTTATGAGAAAGTATATAGTTAGGTGTATAGGTATTTATGTACAAGAGTGAATAGCTGTACTTGTAAAATTTGTGTATAAAGTGTTTTGAATATGAATGAACAAAGTACATTTATTATTTATTTGTTTAATAAAAGAAAAAAAATTGTTTTCTTATCGGTCACCACGCTCAAAAAGTGTAACTTGAATTAATATCAAAGAAAAAGAAATACTGCATAAATAAAATAAATAAATAATTATAATTGCATAAGTTGATACAAAATGCTATGCAATAGCTTTACCGCGGCAGTCCCCGAGTTTCACACGTCTTTTTTTTTTTGTTTTCTTTACTCACTCTAGTTTCGGTCTCTTTAGTGCATTACTTTAAAATTAACTTCTTTGCAGTCGGGTTTTTGATTTTTTTACTATTTATTTTGTTCCTTCATCTTCGAGCACGATAACATTAAATTTTAAATGTCATTTCAATTTCGTTAGTTATGGCGAATTTGAACTCGGTTTGGTCACGTACTAAGCGAACACAACCCCTGTACTACCGTGACTATCGTTCCGTTCCTATTCTTTTTAATGTATATATTTAAAAAAGTACACTCACTTTGCTCTCAATTATCGAAACCCTGTCGTTGTTATTCTTATTTAAAATTTCAACTATTATTTTCTAAGAACTGATGATAATGCTATCTGTCTTAAAAAAATAAGAAGTTTTATTTTATTTCTGTACTAATCCTTTTTAACTGTAAATCATTTAATATTATTTGTTCCCGAATATTAAAAAATCCTCACTGAACTTAACTCATTATTGGAACGATTATTTTATTGACAAGAATATAACCATAAAAGTTTTTATTTTGTATTAATTTCCGAAAGTTTCATAATTACAGATGATTTTTATAATCTACAAACTTTATTTAAGTATATAATTGTTTCATAAGTTTAATAAGTAAAACAACATTTTTACTAGTCTTAAATTATTTACAATACCGGAAAGTCTCAAACATTTAAAAGAAAAAAGATTAATGTTTTTAAAACCAATATTGGTAAATTCAATTTAGTTAGTACTTTTTCAAAGATTAAATTTAAAAAAGTTCCGAAAAGATTTACTGATCACTGATAATTATATTAGTAAAAACCTTAAAACCTTTATATTTGTTGACTAAGATGAAATGACTTGTTTCCCGTAAAAAGGGTTGCCAGTTATCTACAAACAAAACACAGCAGCATTAAGCTGCTATTTTACGTTGGTATTCTGTGAGAGCGTCGAAAGACCACGAGCTCACATTACACTCCGATCGTGTACACACATTCTTGCTACAACCCTAACATAGTTGCAACGTGGCTCTATCACGATATTTAAAAAAAATGCGCCACATCAATAGATATCACCCTGGTAAAGACGGGGCGTGTCAATACTTCTTAATAAAGTCAAACTACATAAGCAGGGCAACAGAAAATCTTTCACACACATTCTGGGCACCAGCACCGGCGCTTTTCGGCTATTACTCGAGGGACGACAGTTTTACGCTATTAGGTTATTTTCTATTGGGTCTTATTGGTATTCACCAGAGTTACCTCTTACAACACACACGAGACTGAATATGTATTAAAGCGTTTATATTGAGTAACGAAAGTCAAAGAAAACATGATTAATCAGTTTACGTGGTTATAATATCTGGAATAATAATACCATCAATCATTCCATCGCGTCACGACTGTTAACAGTAGGACAGACGATTAAGATGTGCAACTGACTTACGTCGTTCCGTTACAAAAATTTGTAGATGTTTTATATCCTAATCCTAAACTTTGCATTGTCTTTTAATTGTTATAAATTATAACAATCAACAGTGTGTAATTATTAATACTACAATTTAATAACAGCAATTTATCAGAAACATTACATCATGTAACTAGCTATTTCTTTAAAACTCTTTTGGTTTTAAACACCAGTGAATATTGTAACAATTGTACACCGATATAAAATATAATAATAACAATTGTACACCAGTGAATACCACTGGTGTTACAATTGTTATTAATTGTAATTTCAAGTACGTTGCTGACCTTTTCTCAACTTTCGGTAAAGCAAAAAAAAAAAAACAAAAGATTATCCGTAATGTTCATGTTACACCTTTGCCGGTAGTTGTTGGGAGTACTAAGTAGGAAGTTGTTGACGAGTACGTTAGTACTCCTGGACATGGACCAAATATTCCGACAAGATAAGGCCAACTTCGATCGAGAGGCCTATTGACGGATTCAACTCGATTGGGCAGCATTCGAGAAATTACGACACTTCTTCTCGTTAGGTGTACTTCGAAACCTAAAAAAATTGTACCACCATCGCGTGTTGCTAGTGATGACTTATAGATCTGAGACGTGGCCCTTCATTGCTGGCCGTATGTGGTTGCTCAGAGAGCTATGGAGAGGGCTATGTTCGGGTTTCTCTACTGATAAACTTAGAAATGAGTATATCCGCAGTAGAATCACAGTGACCTATATAGTCCAACGAATTAGTAAGCTGAAGTGGCAATGGGCCAGCCATAAAGCTAAAAGAACCGAAAACCGATGTGGAAAGAATATTCTCGAGTGTCAGCCTTGTACCGGTAGGCAAGTGTGGGGCATGCAAGAAGTCGGGGCCGGGGCCATCTGCATCGATCGATCGGTCCGTTCTTTGTGAAGGGCTGTAATGATTATGATGATGAATAAATAGCTACGTACGCGAAAATAATTTTACTCAAACTTATCGTAAAAACGAGATTGAAGATTTCTTATGGGTCCTTCTTACTTTTTTAGATCTTTACTTACTTAGATCGAGACTATGAGCTTGACAGGTGGATTGACGATCGCAATACCAGACGTTTCGCACTTTTGACGCTGCTGTCCATAACCGGTCTGAGTAATTTATGTCTGGCGCAAACATAATGGTATATACCCATTTATGAGTCGCCGTCAGATATGTTAGTATTTGTCTTAGTAAGCTAATACGACAAAGACGGGATGTAATGAGTTTTTATATTTCCTAAAGCACCACTATATGGAATAGCTCACGTGGTGGTATTTTTTTAATTTCCTTTTAAACACTTTTAATGCTGGTAATATTCCTAATATTCTCGTTAGCCATTCTAGCCGGTTTCGTACATTCGAACCCACGACCTTTGATTTAGCGCTCCGCACCCCTACAATTAGATTAATGTCGCTTTAAATTCTACCTTATATTTATGTTTTGGCTCTTCTGTCTCTATCGTACCATGTGACACAAAATGGTCAGAGAATTTTCCGACGCTTTTTGATAAAAAATGAATAATAATAAAGAAATAATGCTATGTTTTAAATAACCCGTGTATCATATAAAGTATCTTAAAAGGTGTCAAACACGAGAATTAAAACTACTTTTCAACGAACCGAATAGTTCCTGTTCGCTGATTGTAATTATATACTTGATGCTAAGAGAACCGATCATGGCAGAAATAACAATTAAGATTCTCGGCTCGTTTTGCCCGTACTTATTGAGTTTCTGTGTTACAGTTTCAATTTTGTTTTAGTACGGAATCAAAGAAAGTTAGTATTATCGGATTTGCATTCATATATAATGAATTTTATTGTATAAATTCTTTCTCATATTAAATATGACGAAGTTGTTCACATTATTTTAGTATTATTGGAGCGGTGGTGCAGTTTTCTCTCTATATTTTTTTCTCATTTAATTAATTAACATCTAGAAACTCAACTTTGAAATTTTAACTTTTGTCTACTAAGATATACTTAGAACATAATTATATTGTGGATCGGCACAAACAATCTAAACAAAATAAATTAAATTTACTATATACTTATAGTTTTACATAGAGAGTAATAATGAGGAGCAAACACACGGCCCATCTGATGGTAAATGAATGCTGTAGCTTTAAGCTTAATCTGTCCTCGATTAGGAATCAAAAATTAGATTGTAATACCAGTCCTTGAGGACTAAGACGGACTGCCTCAATGACACTAAAAAGGTCTCTGTTTTTGTAAATTAAATGTTAGTTAAGTTCATTAGAAACCGTGGTAGTCCGGAAGCGGATTGATTATTATTAATAAGCGGTGCAGAAAAACGTGGAGGAAATCGCATGTCTGAAGAATTGCGTATATCATCATCATCATTACAGCCCTTCACAAGTCCACTGCTGAACATAGGCCTCCCCCAAGATATGCCACAAAGCACGGTCCTGAGCCACCTGCATCCATCGAGTTCCTGCATGTCTTATCAGGTAGTCACTCCATCTAGTGGGGGGGTTGCCCTACACTTCGTCTACCGGTACGAGGCTGCCACTCGAGAACCTTTTTTCCCCAATGGTTGTCGGTTCTTCGAGCTATATGGCCGGCCCATTGCCACTTCAGCTTATTAATCCGTTTATTATTTATTATTACGTATATAGACGTGTAAAATGCACCAACATTCATTGAAAACGCAAGACGGAATCTTACTTTCCCCTAAAAACAATCTCAGGAACAGAGAAGGTTTGTGTCCAGCATAAACTCGTATAACTTTGTGTATTATTTTTGTTGAAAATTTCTTTAGAGGTTATTTTTAAAATATGATAGTATTAGAACGGACAATTAATGTTTTCTATTGCTTACGCAAATAATATTTATCTACAATAATACAGCGTAACGCACTACACAATTTGCATAGCGTGATTACAATTCGACCATTCATGACGGTCACAATCACAAATTTAGTGTATAGTATGTGTTTATTAGAAATAAATTGAAACACGGAATCAATTGCAGTATTTTGTAATAATTAAGCGTTAAATCGCAGTTTATTTATGTTCTTGTAAAATATACAAATGTAAGCAATCGTGAAGATTCGTAGGTATTATATGAATGAAGGATGTAATAAATCTTTCATTCATATAGTACTTATGAATGTTAGTGTATGTGTTAATGGTCGCCGGCGCTACTGAAATGTTAAATGCAATTTTAATTCCTAATTTACCACGCCCGCTGAGAACGTGTTAGACCAAAAGAAAACATCTTGAAGAAACTGGCTACGTCTAAGTCTCATGCCCCAATATTTAAACGCTTAACATACACTTCGATTGAGTTTATCACTAAGAGTTTCTTTCGAAGCTCTCTTTCTTTGGGCTTCTCGAGAAATTGGTCAATCGAATCAGCAGCTTTCTTGCAGATCGTAGCGTCAAGGTTATTGTAGACGGTACATTGCATTGCATTGCTCTGATTGCAAGCCTATTAATGTTGGCGTTCCACAAGGCTGCGTGTTGTCACCAACGCGGTTTCTTCTGCATATCAATGATATGTTGCAAACCGGTAACAATCATTGCTATTCGGATGACGGCATTGGTGATGCTCTGTCCACCGGCTCTGCCAATATTTATCGGGAAAACGTCTCCGAGTACCGTGAAGAAATTGTGTCTGAAGTATAACACTTCGCCATCTTCCTGATTCCGGGTGAAAATTAATTTCGTTTCGTTCCAGCCAGCATGCTGGTCTTGCTTTAAGTAATTCATATTAAGCTTACTTCGTACCTGGTGCGGTGCTTGCGTGCACTTCAATCAGTCGTCAGTAAACCTAGATTTCTGACGTCTTTACTGAACAAAATCTCGGATTGGGGGCGACTAAATCTAGGCCAGTTTATTCCTTAGAAGACACGAGTTTGCACGTTTATCGCTAAAAAGAACTTCTGTGTCGGATCGCCTCAGTTTCAAGGTGCTGCACTTGTTGCCTCAGCCAGTATTGGAAAACTCGGCGTCGAGATATCGAGTGAAGTTTAGTTTCTTGGTCACTTGGAAGAGAAGGCCAAATTGGCCTCTAAAAACTTGGCGTACTCAGCAGAGAGGAAAAATATTTCATTGCGACACACTGCTTGAAACTTTACAAGGCGCAGGTCCAGCCTCGCATGCAATACTGTTCCCATCTCTGGGCTGGAGCTCCCCAGTCCCAGATGCGGTTCGAATCGTCAACGACCGAGTGTTTTACGATCAGCTTATTTCATTGACCCTGCAGAGAGATGTTGCATCTATTTGCATTTTATTTCGCATCCACCATGGGAAGTGCTCTGAGGAGTTGTTCGGATTAATTCCAGTTGCCAAATTTCATGAACGCACTATGCGGCAAAGCTACCGACACCATCAACACCATTTGGATGTTTGGCAGTCCACCACTGTACGTTTCACGAGGAGTTTTCTTCCGCGTACGTCCTCTCTATGAAATAGTTACCACCGGCAATTTTTTCAGACCGACACGACGTAGTTACTTTCAAGAAAATAGCTTACTCCTTTCTAAAAGGCCGGCAACGCACCCGAAATTTATCTGGTGTTGCAGTTGTTCACGGGCGGCGGTAGTCATTTAACATCAGGTGAACTGTATGCTCGTTTGCACCCTCTCCTATAAAAAAAATACAATTTTTAATATATTTTTATTTACCACTTTTTTGTTTCTAAGAAATAGACCGACAAATTTGAACGAGAGCGTAAACACCGGAAATATTCGACAGTATCTGACACCGCACATGTCGTGATCAGAGTAATTTATGTCGTTTTTATCAAAACATGTTGTAACAAAATTATACAATAAATATTTTTTCACCATGAAGTACATTATTTAAACGAGATAACACTCGCTTTATAATTTTCCACATGTTTAAAATAATTAAAAACTAGTGACGAACGAACACACAGTCTATCCAATGATGAATGAATGCTGTTGTTCGGAGACATCTACATCTATCCTCGATTAATAATCAAAATGTAGATTTTTTTATTGGAAAGGGTGACAAGTGAGTGTACAGTCCACCTCATGGTAAATAGTTGCTGTGACTCATAGATATCTACATCTATTCTTGTTTGCGAATGAAAATGCAGATGCGTTGTCAGCCATGAGGAATACGATGGAACGCCTCTTTTCCAGTAAAAGAGGTCTCCGGTTATTCACACTCACCATATAAAACGCAGCAGCATTAAGTTGCTGTTTTACGCTGGTATTCTGTGAGAGCATGCTCCTTTCCTGGTCGAGCCGACCCATTCGTGCTACAACTATACAATCAATGCTACAACTATACAAAAAATGCAGCATGACATAAATGTGATGACGTAAGATGTGTTGTCACCGTTGAAAATTTCTATTGAATACCCCGTTTGCAGTAGAATGGGGTTTCCGATTCTCTTTACTCACCATACGAAGTTCAGCAGCATTATGCTGCTATTTTACGCTTGTATTCAGTAAACGCGTGATGCTTCCCGATTGAGCCGACGCATTCGTACTACTACTATAATTTAGCTGCAGCATGGCTCTACCATGTCCAAATTCTCACTATCATTTAAAAACTATAAACCCGCTTAAGTTTTGAGACTATTTAAGATTGCAGGAAGGATTTATTATTTTAGTTTAGATATAACACATATTAAAATAAGGCTTGTACATTACATAAATTCATATGAATAAAAACAAATATATAATAAGCCAAATATAATAACTATCCTTAATGCACACAAGAGGACATACACAACTACGATCCAAAAAGCAACAAAAATTACGAGTATGTTGCACAGCCAGTGTACGTGTCACCATACCGTGGAGAATTTGATAATGTTAGTAAAGTAAAGTAAAGTGTAACTTTACTTTACTTTACTAACATTATTTATTAACATTATTTATTAGCCTATATACGTTCCACTGCTGGGCACAGGCCTCCCCTCATTTCTGAGAGGGTTTTAGGGCCAAGGAAGTGTCCGCCGCGCTGTCCCAATGTGTTGGCGAACTTTGCATGTCTTCGAAATATTTTTTTCTCTTATTCCTCAGACATGCCGGTTTCCTCACGATGTTATCAACACTTAAAATTGCAATTAACTATTTCATTGGTGCTGGCGGGGATCGAACCCGGGTTGCTCGCGTTCTGTTACATTTACAGCGAGCGTTATCCATGTGAACTACCACGGCTGTGATAATGTTAATATTATTATTTAATTCTAACAAATATTTTTTACTTTATTTATATTTAAATAAGTAGTTTTTAGTATTTAATTAAATATATAAATAATTATGTCGAAATTAAAAAAATGTTATCGAAACTCTCAAATTGGCACTGTTTTTATTTATTGTTGCTATTAAAATATAAAATATTTTGTAAGACGTTAATTTTAAAGTAAACAAGGCTAATTTTATAGATTTTCTATATCTAACGTGTTTAAAAAAATTAAATATTGTTTCTAGGTCCAAAAAGTACAATCTAGCACTTTATCTGGCGTATGTGGACTATGAGGAAGATCTCGATTTCGCCGTGTGGGCAGTGTTACGGTCCCTTCAGCGGTGCCAAGTTGACTTTCGATATATCGAATTGCTAAAGTATTTTTATAGTAGGGCTACTATGGCTTTCCAAATACAAAGTACGAAATCTATCCAACTTCAGAGAGGTGTAAGACAGGGCGACTTTATATTCCCGAAACTCTTCACCGCTTTATTGGAAGACGTTTTCAAGCTACTGGACTGGAAAGAATACGGTATTAACACCAATGGCTTGTACATCACTCACCTTCGATTTGCCGAAGATATTGTCTTTATGGCAGAATCGCTAGAGAACCTAAGCACTATGCTCAATGACCTCAGTAGTGCCTCCCAACGGATAGGTCTTAAGATGAACATGGACAAAACAAAAATCATGTGTAACGTCCGTGTCACACCTATGCGGGTAGTTGTTCGAAGCACTAAGCTCGAAGTCGTTGATGAGTATGTTTACCTGGGACAAATATTCCGACTATATAAGTCCAAATTCGGCCAAATAGTCAATCGACTGATTTAACTCGGCTGGGCTGCGTTCGGGAAATCACGACACATTTTCACGTCAGGTATACCTTAAAATCTCTATTCTAATTAAAAAACTAGACTGTACAATCAGTGCGTGTTACTAGTGATGAATTATTGATCTGAGACATGGTCAGTAGAACCAGTATAAACTGAAGTGGCAATGGGCCAGTCATATACCTCGAAGAACCGACAACCGCTTAGGAGAAATGGTTCTCGAGTGTCAGCCTCGTCTTGGTAGGCAAAGTAGATGGAGTGACGACTTGGTAAGACACGCGGGACGTCGATGGATGCAGGTGGCTCAGAGCCGTGCTTTGTGACATACCTTGAGGGAGGTCTATGTTCAGCAGTAGACTTGTGAAGGGCTGTAGTAATTAAAAGTACTGCTAGATCGTGTAATAATTACGTTTTCTTTTTCGTACTCTTTTCATTTAATCTATTATATCATATTATATAATATATATACAAATATATTATAATTTTCACTAATCTTATTTATATTTTTATATATTTTTCATATTTATTTATTTTTTATTTTATGCACCCCCGCTATTTTAACTATTGTTTGGAACAGTTTTCTACGAAAAAGTTGTCTGAAAGAGATCACTTTCAGAGTAATACGACAGCCTAGATTTATCTGTATCCGTTATTTTTTATTTTGGTTTGCAATAAAAAATAAATAAATAGTTAAATACTTCATGATGAAAGCTATTAAAAGAAACTACTTTAAACGTATTGTCTGCCAATCCTTAACAAAAATAAATGCTTAACAACGAAGCTCATTCAAAATACGAGAGATTGCGAAAAATCAGTCAACCTATGCTGTCGTCAATACTATATAGAACGTTGCAATAAATCATTTCATCGCGATACGAATGTAAACATTGGCGCCTTAGAGGAGAGACGAATAATAATAAAAAGGAGTTGATTAATGATCCAACTTCCATTTAGTTTATTATTTGTATTGGCGAATATGTAGATGTATTTATATTTGTTTTATATTATTCTCCTTATTCGCAAAGAAAAGGCCAATAGGAAATATGTATAAAATTTACTATTTTAACTAAGAATTCCGTCATTGAATCCTAAGTTATTTAAACTAATTATTTAGTTAGTGATTCTAAGTTTTAAAGAAATTTTTCCTCTTCCTTTCCATGTATTAAACGAACTTGTAAGAATGGGTTTAAATTAACATAATATGTCAATAATATATAATTTACGGCTAGGATCACGCTTCTACAGATTACCAGCGTGAAATAGCAGCTGCTTTATTTGGTGGGGTGAGTGTAGAGAACCTGAGACCCTTATGAATGGAAATGAGGTATTCTGTCGTTGTCCTTAGGGTGACAACGTATCTGCATTTTGATTCTTAATCAAGAATAGATGTATTCATCTATGGGCCACTGCATCATTCTATTAAAAGAAGGTTCCATGGAGGACTTACCCTACTCAAAAGTCCAATACCGAATCTAATATTGTTGTATTTAAGTTTATATTTTGTTTTTAATACAAAATGATAATACAGAAGAGGCAATCAACAGAGCGGCATTAAGCAACCACAAAACGAAATAAATGTTTATTACGCTTCCATTCATGAAACACAATGGTGCACTCAAGAATAATTCTTTATTCAAGAATTTTTCTTGTAAATTGTCTTGTATAAAGAATTATTTCTTGTAATGCTACTTGAGTAACATGTAGATAAGAAATTCACTTAGCGCGAACAGAAGCACTGAAGCGTCTAACTGTCACAGCTGGGTCCTTCCGCGTCTCGTGTACATCGCCTTCTTAGCGAAGACTCTATTTTGCCAAACAAAATATTTTCTCTTTAACTGATTTAATAATCAAATAGTATTCTAATCTAATTTTACTAACTTTACCTGTATATATGAGTGTATGTTTAATTCAGAATTTATGTGTGAATGTAATATAATTTTACTATACTCAGTTTTCACTCACATTTATCCGAATAACATGAAATTTTGAATAGGTGTTGACAACCGTGTATAATGAAACAATTACGTTACTATGTTTACCGTTTAAAGACTCTACACTTGGAAAATGTATGTATGTACTTGTGCAGAACAGTGCAGGGCTTGAACGTGGTCACATTGTGCTAGCGCACTTCGCTGAGTCTAATAGACAATGCATGCAGTTGGCGCGAGCGTGTTTTATAGTACTTATTGAACTAATTTTAAGTATAAGTATAATAATTGTTATATGAGTAACTCAGTAAAATTGACCTAAAATAGCGGCCATTATGTTTCCCTCATATGTTTTTGATAAAATTGTTTATCCGAATGCAAATATACTACATAATTTAATTTAACAATATTTAGTTTATATAAACTCCAATAATAAATAAAATTGCATTTATTATCATTCAAAGTTAAACCGGAAAAGCTTTTTGAAAAAATTCGATGGATTTTTTCAAGAATAATGGTAGGAAAGCGCCACACAATCCGTCTAAAGGTAATTTTGAATGCTATAATCAATTATATTCTAATCCGAGTTTGCTAACTTAACCTTTATGAATAAATGATTGTATGTTTGCATTTTTACTTCGGTGTGTAATTGAATTTTATAATTTAGTTTTCACTTACTTCCTGATATCTAAATAATATGAAATTTTGTTGAAGTTTTAAAAACGGTGACGATACAATAATTTCATGACAATGAGCTAGTATTCTCACTAAAATTATTACAGCTAATATTAATGCGTGTTTTCATAAACTCTAATAATATAATTTAAGTATCATATTTAGCATAGCTTATTGGACGAATATACTAAGTTTTTTTACGGTATAAGTGTAACAACAACACACAGTTCTCTTGATGGTAAGTGGATGCTGTGGCCCTAAGACACCTCTACCCTCGATTAAAAATCAAAATACCGATATGTTGTCGTCCATAACGGCTAAGATAGAATGCCTCATTTTCAATAAAAAGGGTCTCCAGTTCTTTACACTTACTATACGATACAGAAACAATGAGCTGCAATTTTAGGCTGATATTCAAATTAAATTATTAATAATTCAAATATTAAATAAAAATGTAGTTTATTTGTTTTATTACTATTTAACTATATCTACCTATTTTTAACCACTGATATAAGAAGGATAATTAAAAACGGATAATTATTGAAAAACCATACAAATATAACTAGGTTTCATGGATATTATCGCGTAATTTATTTTATTTTATATTCCCAACTTTTCAAGTACTTTACAGTACGGATGGGGACCGAGGTGTTCGACATCCGAATGTTATAGCCAACCACGGCTACCTCCGGATTTAACTTCTTATTTTTCTTTCAATCTATGCAGTACGAACTTATGGCATCTTGAAGTCTTGCAGTTGTATGATTGAATTGGGATTTAATTTTATTGATATCTCAAGCCGATGGTTGCACTCAGCCATCTTTTCTATTGATATTAAAAATTTCTTTGATTAAGATAGCCTCGCAAATTGCCCTTGAAAGGAATCGGTACTCTTTAGTGAGGATTTGTGGTGTATCAAATCTGATGTAGTGACGGGGCGATCCTGTACGTGTTCACAGAATTCATACTTACCGGTTCGTAGATTCTTCACATCAGCTACGTGTTCTTTAACGCAGATTTTTATTGATTTTTAGTTGGTCACATGTAAGAGAGACCATATTTCAAATGAAGCATGTACACTCCAGCAACTTGCAGAGGGAGATTACTTTGGACTAATGCTAAACTGTGACTAATCTTGAAGTATGTACTAATAAAAGCACTCGTCAAGATTTTAAGAGATTACCATTTACATATCTGTCTGTATGGGCCTTTTTTCTATACGTTCAACAGGTATGGGAGATATGGACAGGACGTAGAACAACGAGTGAACCCAGGAAATAAAGTAAATGGGACTCTCTATTGTAGAAAGTCAGAATGTGTCAAAAAGGCATCTATGATAATTCACAATGCTGTGTTAGTCCTTAATTTAACGTATGGTAGTGAAAGTTGGGTGTGGCGGAAGAAGCATGAGAGTAGAATTAACGCAGTAGAAATGCGGTCGTTAAGGAGTATGTATCAGAGTGAGGTATCATAAGGTAAAAGTGACAAAGCAAATTTATGTTGCGGAAGTGAACGCAAGAGTTGGAAAGGGACATCCTAGGCAAAAGTTTATAGATCAAATTGGCAATATAATATGAAAATGGGTCATAATAATGGTATCCTTAACCGACGAGCATGTATGCGTAGGTATATGCGTAGGTATATCGTACCAAATGGAAGTGTGTAGTCTATGCCTACCCCTTTGGCTGACAGGCGTGAGTGAAACTCAAGATGTTATCAGGATTCCGAACATCTATAAAATCTAAAGAATTAATTGGTTATCACTGCATTGTAAACTAAATTTTAGTTATTATGGAGCTAAGTTGATCCAAAAATGCAGTTTATTTATTTAATGGTAAAATTGTGAAAGTGTAGTCTACGTACCGCTCGTAGAATCTTGGATTTACGGGAGCAGTAAGTACCTAAGGCTTTCTCTTGTTGATCTTGTTGATGAAATGTTGATCCTTTAATTTAAAAAAAAACACAGAGTAATAGAGGGATTAAATTTCTGATCTCGTCCGGCCGAGATTCTCGGCCGTTGATTAGCCGCATGTATCGCAAAAAATTAGGTTGACATTTGTAAAAAAGTTCTTATATCTCTTACATGCAATAAATTCCGTGTTAGAAGTAATTCTAATAATGTCCGTTTTCATTTACGTATTTTCTTTGTTTTCCTCGTTATATTATATTCCTATGCACTAATTTACTTCGTACCAAATAATTACAAGCATAAAGCTATATAAAGCATGAAATGGTTTTTATTCCAATTAAATTTTTCACTCTAGTGCCCGCACGATTTCCGTTTTAAACAGGATACAGAAATATAAAGGAGCTTTAAGTAAAAGAAATTTAATACTGAGAATGTTTTTCTTAGTCAGTTTAATAAGAATAAAAATTAGAATAGACAAAAGTAGGATAGACGTTTCAACTTCTGTCAATTCAAGTAGTTACCGTAACTTAGTACACTGGGTGTTAGGATCTGTTATGGGGTTACCGTACGATATTCTTTGAAGCGGTGACAATCCCGGCTTGTCTTTAACCGCGGCATATGAATGCACTTGTATGAAATTGGTTCCGCATGATTTGCCTAAGTGGTGGTAATGGGTAGAAGGTGCTCGAGGAATAAAGCGGGTGGGATGACTAAACGCTCTAGCGTTATACCTTATGTGAGCTGTGCTGATTATGCTTGTTATGACCGTGGCCACTGGCATACTCTAGATAAGCTTTACGCCAACATTGTGACCGCAATCTCCACGTTTTATAGAACCAGGACTCCGCAACAAACACGTTCATAGTGTGCCCAATATGGGTACCTGTGTGGCAGGTCTCCCGTCAAAGTATGTTATCGCTGTCGTGTGCGGCGGGTCAAACATGTTATTGACATATATTTGACCCTTTTTAAGTCTTGAAAAAAAAATTAAAAGAATGGGTAATTTTACATGTTTAAGAAAGCATTAGACATGCTAAAGTATTGCGATTTTGAGTGTAAAAGAACTAACCAATATTCTGCATCTGCAATCTTCTTGGTTTGATGTTAATTATTACGTGTTCTGTAATCTCATATAAGTTTATTCTTAAAATATTTTTAGGGAAAGCACATGGAAATCATAATTTACGCGTGTAGTTAACTTTGTTTTCTTAATTCATTTGAATATCTTCAAGATGCTTTTTATTAAATATAAATAGAATTTAATTTCTTCAAAAGATCCCAAAATTGATAATTTTTCATTTCATTTTTTTTAAATTAGTTAATCCTTAAAATAAATCCTTGAATTAAATTTTATTGTTTGTTTTGAATATTTACATATTCTATATTACATATTACAAATCAACTGAAGTAATTTAAATTACTAATTAAGTTTCTTTGTTCGTTTCTTCGGTTGGATGAGATTCGTTTTGTAACGGTAGTTAGGTTGTAGATGTTATAAATACAATGACGTTTATACATGAGATATTTTATTACGGTGATAAATAAAAAGTTATTTGATCTACTTAGGATGGGCATACAAACGATACATACGAATTTCGTTCACGGCAGCCAGTCAAAACGGGGATTAGCCATCTGCGCAAGGCATTATTATAGTGCCCAAGTGTATGCGTGCTCATGGTCCAATGGAATGGTAATTCGATACGACTGCAGCGAGATTTATGAACTTTACGACAACCTCTGAACTCTGGGCTGCCACTGCGAATTTCTTGACAGAATAACTAATAACAGATTTTTGCCCGACCTGGCATTCGAACTCGGGACCTCGTGACCAGCAATCGCGTTTACGATCACTAGACCAATAAGGCATCGTACACACTGAATGGGACCGTATTAAACATGGCTAGTTCAAATAATTTTGTAATCAATTTTTGTGATGAATATTCTACGGTGCAAAACTAGTGCTAGGAAATATGCTTGTCTTGTATACCATCAGTCGTGAATAGCAAATGATTCTACCAACGCGTCAAAAATGCTAATCAGTTACCCTCAGCTATTTTACGGGATACCTACACATTAAAGGTCGACAATGTACCTGTGGCTTCTCTGGTGTTGCAGTTGCTCATGGACGACGGCAGTCATATAAAATCAGGTAAGCCGCATGCTAGTTTGACCCTTCTCCTATAAATATATCGATTGTTTTCTTTTTTCCAAATATTTTTCTATTGCATCCATGAAACCATAAGTACTTTTTCCCTCTGCTTTTAATTGAAGAACAACTCATTCGGAAGCCAAACGAGGGAAGACAAGAATAAGGAATTAAATTGGACCAAGATAATAGAACTTCTTTGCCGATTGTAATTACGTGAAGACGAGGGATTTGCTCCTCCTATTAAGAATAACATTTTAGATTTTCTTTTTAACTGCCTGTATTTATGCGATTCATTAATTGCTTAGTATTTTGTTTGCCAGAGTTTGATTGAAGTTGTTCGAAGCTTTTATAGTTCTGTAGTTCTCTGAATAGGTTTTTACTTTAAATTAAAAGTTTGATATTCGACCCCCTATGAGAGGTATTATATGTTGAATATCAGCCGCAACTAATCTGCTTGTTTGATTTTGATTTTCAATGGCTTGATGCAGTTTTGAATAGTAATCATTTACTTTATTATCCTCATTGGTGCCCACATATTAGTAAGTATTGGCTATCTTAAAATTGATAATGAAAATAAAGGCCGACTTGAAAGAATTTAAATAATATAACATACAACATTTACACATTACAACATTTCTACATAATACGAGTATGTTCTGTATGTATATATATATATATATATATATATATATATATATATATATATATATATATATATATATATATATATATATATATATATATATATATATATATATGCTATTTGCTGCTATTTACGCTGGTAATCTGTGAAAGCGTGGTCCTGGCGAAATATTAGATATATAGTTCTTTGAACCTTTTCGAGTGAACTAAGGAATATTAGATATACGTTGCAGCATATTATAGTTGTGGAACGAATGAGTCGACCCAACTGGAGTATTACTAAGCTTTCGCAGAATACCAATCTAAAATAGAAGCTTAATGCTACTGTGTTTCGAACCTGAGACCTTTTTACTGGAAACGAGACATTCCAACTTAGTCCTCAGGGGTAGAAAACGCATCGGGATATTGATTCTTAATCGAGGAGAATGTAGATATCTATGGACCAAAGAATTCGTTGACCATTATGTGGACTGTGTGCTCGTTTGTCGCCCTTATTCTATAAAAAATATCACAAGCTGAACGTAACATCTATAATGTCGTATAATATTATCGAATGGTCAAATTAAAATATCATGTTCAATTTTCTACGTAGAATTTTCTCGTCCAAATTTATATGGAACTTCCTGTGAAGAATTAGTAATAAATAAAATAAATAAATAAAGAACTATTTAATAAGGTAAGAGTAATAAATATCTGCTTACAATTCAAAAAGATATCGCGTAACAATAAATGAATTGAAATGAATTGAGTAAAGTTACAGCCTATATACGTCCCACTGCTGGGCACAGGTCTACCCTCGTTTCCGAGAGGGTTTTAAGGCATGGAAGTGTCCGCCGCGCTGCCCCAATTCGTGTTGGCAAACTTCACATATCTTGGAATTTTTTCTTATTTCTCAGACATGCAGGTTTCCTCACGATGTTTTCCTTCAACGCCAAGCACGTGGTAAATCAGCGCTTAAAATTGCAATTAACAATTTCATTGGTGCCGGTGGGGATCGAACCCGGGTTACTCGCGTTCTGTTATATTTCCAGCGAGCGTTAACCATCTGAGCTACCACGGCTTCCGAATCCGTATCCGAATTGAGTACTTCTTCCTATTTTTAAGTCAGTTAAAAAATTTAAGTACAGTTTCAAATTTTACATCATAGAACAGACTGATGTTCTCTAATATTTTGAAAGCGATAGAAGGGAATATAAAGGAATATAATGATTTTCATTTAATATAGATTTAAAATATTACTTATTGAAAGTGTTTTTTTAAGTTTATTTTTACCATAAATGTAGTGCATGGGTCCCTAGATGGTTTAGATTTACATTGGGACCCAGTAGGTGAAGCCCGGATCGCTAGTTGATTATGGAATTTATTTATTTATTTTATTTTATTTATTTATTTATAAAACAAAATTATAGGATCTAGAGTGCTTCACACATTTTCGGTATAATATTTCGTATATTATTAGTACATTCGTATTTTTACATCCGCGTGCTAAAGCCTAAAGATTAAGCGGAATCATCTTCAGTACATTACAAGTGCCATACATATTTCCAAGAACAAACTAAAGCTAAACCAGATTTTAATTAAGACCACTATACTATACCATTCATTTTAAAGAAGAAAACTCAGATGAATTCTTTAAAGCGAGATTACTTAAAATCTAAATGTAGTCAAACTAAGTGGGTACATTTAAAATAACTTGGACGATGAAATATCTTAAACACAATGTATTGCTTAATATTATGATTTTTTTTAATATAACATACTCATCAAATAACTATCATTATCTTTCTTTATCATCATTCCCTACCTTAAGGAATGCAAAAAACACAGTCCTGTGTCACCGGCATTCATCGACTTCTTATTTAGCTTACCAGGTCGTCACTAAACCTAGTGAATGTAATATGATTTACACTCCGCTTACCAGCATTCGAAAACCTTTCTTCTTCATCAGTTACATTCTCTTCGAGCTATGTGGCCGGCTATGTCGTTTACGCAATGTATTAACATTGTATCGTCATATTAAATAATAAAAAAATATTCTTTAATTTACCCGTATAGAAAATTTAATGCTAAATTATTTATTAAACCATTAAAACGTCATTGAATTTTAACTGTACGTTTCATAGTTCCAGTGTGTATTAGGACTGTAGCATGAATAGATCAGTTCGGCCGGTGAAGGCTTGTCTTCTTAAAATATCACCCTAATAATATGTAGAAGAATGTTTCTCTGTGTCATCTCGTATGGTTAGTGACGATGAGCAAAAATCTTTTTAATTATAATGAAATTTTTTCAAATTTTTATAGAATAAGGATGACAAACAAGTACATCTACCGTATAGTACGTGAAATGTTGTGGCCCATTGACACCTACATTTATTCTCGATTAAGAATAAAAATTTGGATCTGATTTTTTACTACTCCTGTAATATCGCGAAGCTAGTGAAAAGGGTTTCCGATTCGACACTTAACATGCGAAACGCAAATCTGCAGTTCTACATTTTGTATTCAGCGAGAGCGTAATCCTTTCCTCATCTTCGATGACATTTCGATTTTTTCCGTGCACACTTTATGATTTATTAATTAATTTTTGTTTAGCTTTATTTTTAACTGACTACAAAAAGGCTTTAATTCATTGTATGTTTATAATAGGTGTTACCTCTTTTATAGTGAACTTTTTTTATAGGTGAATCGAATCTGATGATTCTTTTTTATTTGAAAGCTGGTAATTATTGTCTGATCCCATATAAATTTTATCAAGATCTGACCGGCAGTTTTTGAGTTATCCCTAATAATGCGTATTAAATTGACTCCGAATACATTGATATTCTCATTTTATTTATACAAGTTGGTTGTACAAAATTATTAATTTTACTACATGTATTTTAAAGCTTAGTGTGGGACGAGGAGGTACAAAAAGGCAGCGACCGCTTACTACGTGTGCTTGTTTGTATTCAATTATTTTTTTTTTCAAATTTTACAGACATGCAGGTTTTGTCACGATGTTTTGGTTCACCGCCGAGCGTGTGGTAAATCAGTACTAGAAATTGCAATTAACAATTTCATTTGTGCTGGAGAGAAACAAACCCGTATAACGTAGTGTAAACTTTACTGTGAAATTAATATCGGTAATGTTAATATATAAATAAAGTCCTCCATCTGACATCCTTATCATCGTCAGCAGACTCACGGGAAATCCATTCGGAACGCAGTTGTGAACTCTAGCCCTCTTTTCTTTCTCATAGTCAGATCTTCCTAGCATTCTTAACTGACAAGACAGTGGGTGTGAACCTGTCTGCCAAGCATGGCAACTATGGCAAAATTTTTCCCTTTTAGACCATCTATGGAGGAGGCCTATGTTGAGCAGTGGACTTTCACAGCCTGCTATGATGATAATTGTGCTTTTACTTGTGGTTTTTTGACAACTCGCTTATATTTTATAGTTTCTTAAATAATTATTATTTTTTTTAATGGAAAAGGGGGCAAACGAGCATGCGGCTCACCTGATGTTAAGTGACTACTGCCGCCCATGATCAACCGCAACACCAGGAGAATTGCGGGTGCGTTTCCGGCCCTTTAGAAAGGAGTAAGCTCTTTTCTTGAAGGTCCCCAGCTCGTATCGGTCCGGAAAAATCGCCGGTGGTAAACTACTCCACAGAGAGGTTGTACGTGGAAGAAAACTCCTTGTGAAACGTACAGTGGTGGACCGCCAAGCATTCAGATGGTGTGGAAGGTTTTTTTTTTTTTTTTTTTTTTTTTTTATAGAAGAGGGGGCAAACGAGCATGCGGCTCACCTGATGTTAAGTGACTACCGCCGCCCATGATCAACCGCAACACCAGGAGAATTGCGGGTGCGTTGCCGGCCCTTTAGAAAGGAGTAAGCTCTTTTCTTGAAGGTCCCCAGGTCGTATCGGTCCGGAAAAATCGCCGGTGATAAACTATTCCACAGAGAGGTTGTACGTGGAAGAAAGCTCCTTGTGAAACGTACAGTGGTGGACCGCCAAGCATCCAGATGGTGTGGATGGTATCGGGACGTTTGCCGTGTCGTGCGTTCACGAAATTTGGCGGCTGGGATTAATCCGAACAATTCCTCAGAGCACTCCCCGTGATAGATGCGATAAAATACGCAAAGAGATGCAACATCTCTTCGCAACGCCAGTGAATCGAGCCGATCGGAAAGCACTCGGTCGTCGACGATTCGAGCCGCTCTGCGCTGGATGCGGTCAAGTGGAAGGAGCTGGTACTGGGGAGCCCCAGCCCAGAGATGGGAACAGTATTCCATGTGCGGTCGAACCTGCGCCTTGTAAAGTTGCAGGCGGTGTGCCGGCATGAAATACTGCCCCGCTCTGCTGAGCACGCCAAGCTTTTTAGAGGCCAATTTGGCCTTCCCTTCCAAGTGACCACGAAACTGCACGTCACTCGATATGTCGACGCCGAGGATTCCGATACTGGCTGAGGCAACAAGGGGAGTGCCTTGAAACTGAGGGGATACGACAAAGGGGTTCTTTTTAGCGGTTAACGCGCAAACTTGTGTCTTCTGGGGGTTAAACTGGACTAGATTTAGTCGTCCCCAATCCGAGACTCTGTTCAGCAAAGACTCGACTTCAGACACAAGTTTGTCCCGGCACTCGGAGACGTTTTCCCGAGAAATATTGGCTCGGCCGGTGTAAAGAGCATCACCAGTGCTGTCATCTGCATAGCAATGAATGTTACGGGTATGCAACATATCATTGATATGCAGAAGAAACAGCGTTGGCGATAGCACGCAGCCCTGTGGAACACCAGCATTAATAGGCTTGCAATCGGAGCTTGCACCGTCTACAACGACCTTGATGCTCCGATCTGCAAGAAAGCTGGTGATCCAATCGCACAATTTCTCGGGAAGCCCATAGGAAGGGAGCTTCGAAAGAAGCGCTTTGTGCCAAACCCGATCGAAGGCCTTCGCAATGTCCAAACTAACGGCCAATGCCTCCCCCTTGAACTCTACTGCCTCCGCCCATCTGTGAGTGAGGTAGACCAGAAGATCACCAGCTGACCGACCACGGCGAAAACCGTATTGGCGGTCACTAATCAGCTGGTGATCCTCAAGGTACCTCATGAGCTGGCAGTTTACAATGGACTCCATTGTTTTGGAGAACAAGGAGGTGATGGCGATGGGCCGGTAGTTGGACGGGTCTGAGCGGTCGCCTTTTTTAGGGATCGGGTGGACGAAAGCAGTCTTCCATGATTTTGGGACTACGCCTAGGGAGTAGGAGTACCGGAAAAGACGCGTTAAAACCGGTGCCAACTCTGGAGCACACGTCCTCAGCACAATTGGGGGGATTCCGTCAGGCCCACTCGACTTGTGGATGTCCAGGGAGAGGAGTGCTTTGCGAACCGAGCGCTGTGTGAACTGCACTTCCGGCATGGAGCACTCACACCGCGGGATGGTCGGCGGCGTACTCCCCCCGTCATCGAGAGTCGAGTTAGACGCAAAGAAGGAGCCTAGAAGATCGGCTTTCTCCTTTGCAGTATGGGCCAGTGAGTCGTCCTCCCTGTGCAGAGATGGAAGAGATGGCTGACAGAAATTCCCCTGGACAGCCTTGGCGAGAGACCAGAATGTACGGGTTCCAGAAGGAAGGCGAACTAGTCTCTCGCCAATTCTGCCTATGTGCTCTGACTTTGCCTTGGCAATGACTCTTTTGAAGGACCTAGAGGCGGAATTATACTTCTTTTTTAGAGCGCTGGTGTTTACATCCCGGGACGCTGATGCATCAACCCAGGCTTGGTAGCACTCCTGCTTATAGCATGATGCTATTTTACAGGAGCGACCAAACCATGGCTGAGATTTGCCTCCAATGGGCACCACAGAGGAAGGAATAAAAAGTTCCATACCCTGAAGTACCACATCAGTAACAGAATCCGCAACAACGTTGGGATCATCCGGCGAGAAGCAAACCCGCCCCCAAGGGTAGGATGCAAAGAAAGACCGCATCCCATCCCAATCGGCTGACCTATAGTGCCAAACACGGCGGCAGCCTGCAGAATGCAACCGCGATTTCAGCGTGAGTGGCACAACACTCCGGACCAGACAATGGTCCGAGGAGCCTAAAGGGGCGTCGACGGAAATCTGATATCCGTCCGGGTGAGAGGTCAGCAGAAGGTCCAACAGGGAAGGTGCATGATCCTCCACATCTGGAATCCGCGTAGGCGAAGTAACCAGTTGTGTCAGACCATATGCCAAGGCAAAATCATGAACAGATCTCCCCGCATGATCGGTTAAACGTGAACCGAGCCATTCGGCGTGATGGGCGTTAAAGTCGCCGAGGATCACGATCTCTGCAGAGGGGATCTGCTGTAGCAACGAATCTGCAGCCATTTGGACGTGGTCGAAGAGTCGGTCTGTTTCGGCATTACCGCTGTGGGACCTATAGAGGCACCCGTAGACGCGCGGATGGTCGTCGCTGTCTACGCGTAGCCAAAGGATGGACAGGTCCGAACCTTCAAGTCTGCCGAGGTATCGGGACGTTTGCCGTGTAGTGCGCTCACGAAATTTGGCGGCTGGGATTAATCCGAACAATTCCTCAGAGCACTCCCCGTGATAGATGCGATAAAATACGCAAAGAGATGCAACATCTCTTCGCAGCGTCAGTGAATTGAGCCGATCGGAAAGCACTCGGTCGTCGACGATTCGAGCCGCTCTGCGATGAATGCGGTTAAGTGGAAGGAGCTGGTACTGGGGAGCACCAGCCCAGATATGGGAACAGTATTCCATGTGCAGCCGAACCTGCGCCTTGTAAAGTTGCAGGTGGTGTGCCGGCATGAAATACTGTCCCTCTCTGCTGAGCACGCCAAGCTTTTTAGAGGCCAATTTGGCCTTCCCTTCCAAGTGACCACGAAACTGCACGTCACTCGATATGTCGACGCCGAGGATTCCGATACTGGCTGAGGCAACAAGGGGAGTGCCTTGAAACTGAGGGGATACGACAAAGGGATTCTTTTTAGCGGTTAACGCGCAAACTTGTGTCTTCTGGGGGTTAAACTGGACTAGATGTAGTCGTCCCCAATCCGAGACTCTGTTCAGCAAAGACTCGACTTCAGACACAAGTTTGTCCCGGCACTCGGAGACGTTTTCCCGAGAAATATTGGCTCGGCCGGTGTAAAGAGCATCACCAGTGCTGTCATCTGCATAGCAATTAATGTTACGGGTATGCAACATATCATTGATATGCAGAAGAAACAGCGTTGGCGATAGCACGCAGCCCTGTGGAACACCAGCATTAATAGGCTTGCAATCGGAGCTTGCACCGTCTACAACGACTGCGAAGGGAGCTTCGAAAGAAGCGCTTTGTGCCAAACCCGATCGAAGGCCTTCGCAATGTCCAAACTAACGGCCAATGCCTCCCCCTTGAACTCTACTGCCTCCGCCCATCTGTGAGTGAGGTAGACCAGAAGATCACCAGCTGACCGACAACGGCGAAAACCGTATTGGCGGTCACTAATCAGCTGGTGATCCTCAAGGTACCTCGTGAGCTGGCAGTTTACAATGGACTCCATTGTTTTGGAGAACAAGGAGGTGATGGCGATTGGCCGGTAGTTGGACGGATCTGAGCGGTCGCCTTTTTTAGGGATCGGGTGGACGAAAGCCGTTTTCCATGATTTTGGGACTACGCCTAGGGAGTAGGAGTACCGGAAAAGACGCGTTAAAACCGGTGCCAACTCTGGAGCACACGTCCTCAGCACAATTGGGGGGATTCCGTCAGGCCCACTCGACTTGTGGATGTCCAGGGAGTGGAGTGCTTTGCGAACCGAGCGCTGTGTGAACTGCACTTCCGGCATGGAGCACTCACACCGCGGGATGGTCGGCGGCGTACTTCCCCCGTCATCGAGAGTCGAGTTAGACGCAAAGAAAGAGCCTAGAAGATCGGCTTTCTCCTTTGCAGTATGGGCCAGTGAGTCGTCCTCCCTGTGCAGAGATGGAAGAGATGGCTGACAGAAATAGCCTTGGCGAGAGACCAGAATGCACGGGTTCCAGAAGGAAGGCGAACTAGTTTCTTGCCAATTCTGCCTATGTGCTCTGACTTTGCCTTGGCAATGACTCTTTTGAAGGACCTAGAGGCGGAATTATACTTCTTTTTTAGAGCGCTGGTATTTACACCCCGGGACGCTGATGCATCAACCCAGATTTGGTAGCACTCCTGCTTATAGCATGATGCTATTTTACAGGAGCGACCAAACCATGGCTGAGATTTGCCTCCAATGGGCACCACAGAGGAAGAAATAAAAAGTTCCGTACCCTGTAGTACCACATCAGTAACAGAATCCGCAACAACGTTGGGATCATCCGGCGAGAAGCAAACCCGCCCCCAAGGGTAGGATGCAAAGACCGACCGCATCCCATCCCAATCGGCTGACCTATAGTGCCAAACACGGCGGCAGCCTGCAGAATGCAACCGCGATTTCAGCGTGAGTGGCACAACACTCCGGACCAGACAATGGTCCGAGGAGCCTAAAGGGGCGTCGACGGAAATCTGATATCCGTTCGGGTGAGAGGTCAGCAGAAGGTCCAACAGGGAAGGTGCATGATCCTCCACATCTGGAATCCGCGTAGGCGAAGTAACCAGTTGTGTCCGACCATATGCCAAGGCAAAATCATGAACAGATCTCCCCGCATGATCGGTTAAACGTGAACCAAGCCATTTGGCGTGATGGGCGTTAAAGTCGCCGAGAATCACGATCTCTGCGGAAGGGATCTGCTGTAGCAACGAATCTGCAGCCATTTGGACGTGGTCGAAGAGTCGGTCTGTTTCGGCATTACCGCTATGGAACCTATAGAGGCACCCGTAGACGCGCGGATGGTCGTCGCTGTCTACGCGTAGCCAAAGGATGGACAGGTCCGAACCTTCAAGTCTGCCGAGGCGTCGAGAACAGATGTCCTCTCTGACGTAAACGCAAACTCCAGCCCGAGGCACAAAGGAGTGTTCCAGTTTGTACCTCGGGTAGGAGAGATACGAGACATCAGCCGGAGAGGACACCTGCGTCTCCGTCAGAAAGAGCAGAGCCGGCCTCGCCGTCTCGAGATGGTAGTGGACGGCGTTTAGGTTGGAGTGAAGTCCCCTGATATTGCAGAAGTTCACGGACAGCGTGGCAGGGGTCGCCTTGGTCTTGTTGCACCGTTTGCCCCGAGCAGTTGTAGTCTTGAGCGGAATTTTGCCCCCCCCCCCTGAATACGCGGGGCAGCCTGAGAACCCACGCTCAGAAGTGGAGAAACATGGTCGTGGATGCTCAGCGAGGAATTCTCCAGGGGTGCTGGTACCCTCCTGGGGTAGTCTAGCATTATTTAATTCCGCTACCATGTTGATGGGGGGGGGGGATTTGGGCCTCCGGCACCTGCACTCACCAGACGAAACGCGGAAGCAGAGCTTCCACTTCACGCCGGTATTCTGTGAGGTCGTGGTACCACCCCGGTTTGAGCCGGCCCATACGTGCAACAGCAAAGCTGCCGCGTGGCTCTACTACTGTTAATTAGTTGCCTGTTTGCGCGATTTTATTCAGCATTGTTTATTTACGTAGTGAATGAACATTTAAAAAAAATGTTACTGTATTTACGGGATAATGTAATCAGGAGTGTTTAATTTTGCTACATCGCGTAAATTAACGAACGTAGCACAGAATTTCAGCCCCTACCAGAGCTGACACTTTACCCAGCAGAATATCTCTCCATTTCTTTGAATGGCCAAAATAATTTTCCAAAGTATTCGAAACTTTTTAACAAGTTCGAAATCGATCAAAACTTGACTTTTTAAAAGATCCTATTTATCTATTAGTTAACCTACAACGATTTGGCGACAAAAGTTATTTGTTTGATTCTTACTCTTTGATCAAGATGTCTTTTACTGACTTAAACAACACAACAAACCAAAGTGGAGTTAGTTTATGGGACACATAAAATGCAACGTAAATATTTACTTTTATATTGGCATCATCAACCAATTTCATTATGTTTTGTATGGCAAATGTGTCGTTTCGAAACTTTATTATTGACTACCCAAGCTATAAAGATAAATTTTATGTCTTAGATGCTTTCTTTACGATTGTGTTTGAATTTTCTAGAATATACGTCGCGTAAAAGCATTTTAACAGTTTTCACCATCGTCACAGTTATTATCAATATCATTCTATCATTTTTATTAGAAAAGGTCAAATTTAGTGACGCGATGCGCAAAATTTACAAATATTTTTATTTTATTTGCTGTCTGTCTCCTGACTGTCTTACCCTTCGAAATAAAAAAGCAGTGGATGTAAAACTGCTTGACCAGCTTAAGTCTAATATTTCCAAGCCTCTGAAATATTACGGTATCCACTGTATAAGTATACTACAAACGTATAAATCCGGTTTTTGTTAAGCTTTTTTTGAGTAGTTGGGCACAGGTAGTGAATTGAACGTGATAGTACAGGCTGTTGCAAATTAGAAAATTGTTTGATATGAAAATGTATCGACATTAAAGCACATGCTACACACAACACAAGCTAGTACACAGAAGTATAATAAGTTTACGCAAGCTAGTAACAAAGTCCGATTCATTCTTTCCATCGATGAATCTAAAATGGAAACGACTGCTTTAATTGAAAAATATCGTAAGGGAAATTTATTATTAAAAATAAAGAATCATATGCGCAAAATATAAATAATACTACGCGATTGAACCGTGCATTGCGATTGAACTATCACAAGAATGGTTTAATAAGTGAATTCCGAAGAATAAATATATAACTTGTATTTGAAATATAAAGTTTTAGTTAAGTAAGAGAAAAATGCGGACTCATTACTAGGAAAAAGATCACAAAGTTTCCTTTTTAGGTGTAGAGCCGCGTTGGGGTTATTTTATGGTTGCAGGATGAACGGTTCTGCTAGACCAGGAAAGCATTACGCTCTCACAAAACACTAGCGTAAAGTAGCAGCTTAATGCTGTTGTGTTTCGTATGGTGAGTGTAGAGAATCGAAGAGTCTGATTACTGCTAAATATACCTCGTAATATATGTATTTTAATATAGCTTCGGAGGTGGCAACGCGCCCTAATTTTGTTTATTAATCTAGGTCGGATTTAGTTATCTATATGAGCCATATCGTTCTAATTTTGTTAAACTTTGTGCGAAACTAAATTTAACATGGCAGGTAAAAATAACTCATAGACAAGCCTACTTAAAAAGAAGCTTGAGTTTCTTACATCGTGACTCGAGCAGATTCAAGCTGAGTGAAGTTGTGGAATAAAACCTTGAGTGCTGTCAAGAGCGACACTAGAGCCGCATATTGCTCTTTTCTCTCGTCATAAAATAGCAGAATATTACTTGTTAATAACCCGTCGATTGAAAGACTGGGTGCAATACCATACTGTATAATATTCTGAAAATTTCAATGATGAAAATCATAAAACTGCAATTTTGTACCAAGCTTATTTTAAAAAAAAGCGTACATATATCAAAGAAAGCAAGATTTTCTAAAAACAATTGACAAATTACAAAAAAAACTTCAAGCAGTAATTTATTACAAAACAACACAACTATCCCGTTAACTTCCCTTATAACTTTTTCTCCAGTGACTGTAAAAAGCTTTTTGGCTTACAAGACTTGTTTCGCAAACTAAACTGAACTAACAAATTATTTTTAAATGTAATTAAAATAATTAAAACTGAACCCCAGCGTACTACTGCAAGACTTAAAGATACAAAAACACACTAAAATATTATATATCATATTATACGTAGATCGGGTACTCCGTACGTCTCAGTGGCTACGGTAAAAGAGAAAAGTGAAACAAAATAAAATCTTAGTCTTAATTTTTTGACTTAATGAATTAAAATGTTCGTTCGTAAACATTTTTTTAATCTACTACCGTTATAAAACCGGGTTCCTCTACCTGGAGGAGAGACGGAGAAAAATATTCGGTGATATCCCCTTTTTGTAATTTTTAATAGTATAGCTATAGGAAATCTAATCTTATCATGTTCTATAATAAAATTATACTACAAAAAAACGAAAAATTTGAGCTTATATGTATTATAAGCCCAAACGGACAAGCCCCCACAAGCAGCGCCAGTTCACAAGCACGGCGCAAGTGCAGCCATCGCCACGCTCGACCATTTTAAAGGGAAGTGGACGACCCGACACACGTTGCCGCCGCAAGCAAGCTTAACGTATCCTGCCTATCCACTCGATACAGACTCAATAAATAATAATAAATACACATTTAGAATACTTATGATTTTCCAATTCAAAACTCGTTCTTAAAATTGCTACTTAGTAAATATATATGTAGGCACATAACAGTGCCCCACAAAGATTTATATTAAAAGGGATAAATATTATACCATACCTCCTTGTTAAGTGAGCATAGACATCGCCTAATCGTTCGCTGATCGGTAAAATAATAGAATGAATATGTGCACGAAGGTCGGTGCGTGTATTGCACAGACCAATGTGCTAACCATAGAATACTATATGTATGTATTATAGTATTCTATGGTGCTAACAGACAAACGTGAATCTTAAGCAGATGGTAGTAACCAGCCATCTTCTCTATTGAAATTAGGATTTTTTTTTGGTTTCAGTAGCCTCGCAAATCATCCTTGGATCAAAGTATGCATCAGAATAAATAATACATTAATTTTGATGCATACTTCGATCCAAGGACACGTCAAAAAAGTTACAAAATTAAATATTAAAACTTCGATTGGAACATTGCACGCATACGTATAGTCTATTTTAATTTTACGCTATGGAATTTTAACAGGCGGTAATGACACTGACCGAGCAAAATGATTTATTCGTGCAATATGTGGAATATCACGAGACAATACCTGTTAATCGCTATTTGAAAGCATTTTTTGTTAAAATATTACCTCTCCTGACACAAAATTTGCATGATCGTTTTAAAAAACAATATGTCTCTATTAATGCCAAGATCGAGGTTACTTACTTACGGCACAACAAGTTTTCCAGATGTTACTCCTAGACTCATAAAATGTTTGTTGATAACAAGGTAAAACCTAAAATACCTATAAATCCTTGATTTCTACCTCCAATTCCCACCTTCGAACAACCAGGTGACTGGCTTCAGCTTTTTTGTTTATAATAATAATAATAACAATATTCCACAACTATCACACAACGCCATCTAGTCCCAAGCTAAGCAGAGCTTGTGTTACGGGTACTAGACAACTGATAAACATACTTATATATTTCTAAATACATAAATATTATAGATAAATTACACCCAGACACAGAACAAATGATCGTGCTCATCACACAAACATTTGTCCTGGGTGGGAATCGAACCCACGACCTGCGGCGTAGCAGTCAGGGTCACTAACCACTAGACCAACAGGCCTGACAAAAAAAACTTTATATTGAACACATTCAAAAACAATTGCTTTGACTATCGTAATGCGTATAGAAAAACTGTGGAATAAGTCGCCGGGGTCTGATTTTCCATCCTATTACAACCTGCATATATACAAGCCAAAAGTGAATAGATTCTTTTACGCTAAAATAACCAAGCTTCATCATTACTTATTAGCAGAAGGATAGTGGTCATACACTGGATGAAATTTAAAAAAAAATAGACTTTAAATTTCCTTTATACTTTACAATAATTATTTAATAAAGTCAGTTCTCCTTAATGGAATCCTTCTGCCCATTTTATTGGTCACGCTTACATCTTAAGTTGATCGTACGTGTTCTGTTGTATGTAGTTTTCCTTTGTACTCGTGTTCAATTAGACTTGTTATCTTTTAACCGTTTGAAATACGCCCCTAAATATAATTTTCCTTAAGTTGCAAATTAAATTACAAGCATGGCTAATCTAAGTCCATTAAATATCTAAAACTGTGCTAAAAGCATTTGTACATAACTCATATAAGGCAATTAAGCATAAAGATAAAATAATAAAAGCAGTATAGCTAAACCAACGGCTCTCATTTCATATATATATATATATATATATATATATATATATATATATATATATATATATATATATATATATATATATATATATATATATATATATATATATATATATATATATAGATCTCTCAACGGTTAAGGTCGAGGAGTCTATAATTAGTTTTTAATCGTAGGTCCCAATGAGTCACAGTATTATTACAACTTCTAGAGATGTTGACCAAATTTCATTATTAATTGCAGTTTCGAATGCTGATTTACGATGTGCTCGGCGATGAAAGAAAACATATAGTGATTAAACGTCTGAGAATTAAAAAAAATATTTGAAGACATGTGAAACATTTCTTCGTCCAAAAATTCTTCCAGAAGTCAAAGAAGGCCTGTGCTCAGGAGTGGGACGTAAATAGGCTGTAACTTTACTTTTTAAATTAAGCTTTATCCTCCTTATACAAAAGTATCTTATAATTTGTATAAGTTTGTTTATGTGTGTTTAAACTGTAATATGTTGTACTAGAGAATTATGTGTACTGAAGTTTAAAATATGGAATTTGATTGCTGCTGTCAAATTTCCGCCAGCTTTCTGAATCTGAGCTGACACTGAGAATTTATTGACAGAAAAACCTAATAACAGATATTGGTCCAAAGCGGAATTCAAACCCGTGACCTCTAATCGCTTTTATCACTAGACTAGCGAGGCAACGACCAGGTTTTTATAATGCTTAGTTAGGGTATATATAATAGGCTAACTGCGCCCGTGACATCACTTGAATCTATTATCCATCCATTCATTACAGCCTGTGAAAATTAAAATGTTGAATATCAGCTTTCTTACGTTTTTAAGTTGTTAAACTAAGATGCTGCCACCCATCTCCCGTCTTAGTTTTCCTGAGTAGGTTCTTATGGCACCCACAGGACGACACGGGATAGTGTACTATTTACTAGTGTATAATTTTTACACCGCCACTGCACGGTTCTTTTATATAAAATATTTATTATTTTATTCTTTTACGCGAGTAATTTGGTAATATACTCGGTTTCACTGCTCAAACTTAGATAAAAATAAAAGTTTCTCTTTTATTTTTACTCATTCTTCCTTTTATTATTTGCAGCTGCGTCGAAAATACGAAATGAGATTTTAGTTAGGGTTTTTTTATAGCATTGAATGGTAAACAAAGTGATTTGTGTCCACATAATTGTAAGTGGATGCTGTGGCCCATGGACATCCACATTCACCCTCAACTCAGAATCAAAATGCAAATGCCTCGATTTCAATACAAAGAGTCTCTGGTTCTCAATCTCACCATACGAAACACAGCAACATTATTTTACGCTGATGTTCTGTGAGAGCGCGGTCCTGCCCCGGTCGAGCCGACTCATTCATACACAACTAAAATATAGCTGCAGCCTGACTCTACCTCGTAAAAATTTTAACTATTACTAAAAGATTTAACTCTCATCTATAACATAGACCTACTCAGATCGAAAGCTCTAATGATAAGGAGGCTACAATATGTCTTTTGATGTTCTCGGTATTAAAATAATGCTATAAAAATATATAGAAGTACATGCTTGGAAACTAAAACCTATTTAAAATGATGTCTATAATTGACTATAATAAAAAAAAAACAAATTTCGTTCACCAGAAATACCGAAGTACCGGAAATAAGCATTCTTTCATGAGTCGTTCGAAGCAATTCGAGAAAAAGTAAAAAATTATATAGGTTAAAAGAATATACCACTATGTGTGTTGAAATAAAATATTCACTAACAATGTTGAAAATTTCGCTTTGTTGTGCCAAATTATATTAGGATTGCTGACAAGGGACAGTTACACGAGATATATAGTCTAATACGAATATTTTTATTTAGGCGGTTGCTGCAGGACTTTGAGCCATTGTAAAAAATAATAATATCAAAGAATTACAAAGAAAGAAGTGCTGTGATAGCCCAGGTAAAGGAAAAATGCAAATTTTAGTCACGTCGAAAATTGTTAATAGCACTTGAATTTTGTTGGTGATGAAGAAAAGTTAGCATATTTTAAAAACTGAAAGTCATGTATTAAGACTTTGTCTATAAGCATCAAGGCAGTTCGATGAATTCTTCTCTATTCCAAAAAAAAAACCCTCTCTAAGTAGTAGTTTTGTTTACTGTCCAGACTTACTTACTTATTATTACGTAATGAAATGGTTCACAGATCTTTTTCACTCCTATTGATATAATAGTCATGGTAAGCTTTTTTAACTTCCCGCTATAAATATCAACGATTTTCGAAAAATGCGGAAGTTATTGATTTCACTACGATTTTTGAAAATCGAGTTCTAATCAGATCTCAACGTTTCAAGGTCCTAGGAAGCTTGAGGCTTGTTTTGCGTGCATTCATTTGTGCGTGCGCGCATGTGTGTGTGTGTGTGTGTGTGTGTGTGTGTGTGTGTGCGTGTATGTAAACATGTACACATCTCATTACTTTGTAACGGAGTGTCCGATCAAAAAGCGGCTTTCAGCATCTAAAGGAGCATTGATGAACTTGAATTTTATGTGAATTTAGACCAAATCGTCACGGTGGATTCTGAGAAAATCTCAAAAATTCGAGAATTTTTAATTTTCAAAACATAGTTTTCTTGGAATTACTTCGACACCCTTTGTTTGATAGAAATTAGCGGGAAGTTCCAGGGATGGCCTGTGGGGTCAACAAGTTTTTTATACGAACCTCAGCAACCTATTTATTGAATTCATAAAAAAAATTGTGTGCCATTGAACCAGACTTACGTGCAACTGCACTAGCGTAATCCCGGAGTTTCAACATTTTTTATTGTAAGAGGTTTTTTAATAGAAATAGGGTAACAAATGAGCACACAGTCCACCTGATGGTAAGTGGATGCTGTTGCCTATAATCGCCTTCATTTATCCATGATTAAGAATTAAAATACAGATGCGTAATCGTCGCTGAGGACTTAGATGGAATTCCCCATTTACAGTAAAAAGGGTCTTCGGTTGTCTACATTCACCATTTTTATAGGACATAATATAGGTGACAAACGAGTACACAGTCCACCTGATGTTAAGTGATTGCTGCGGCCCACAGAAATCTATATCTATCCTCGATTACTAATCAAAATGCAGATACGTTGTCACCCGAGAGGACTTTGTGAGAGCGTGGTTATTTTACGTGATTCTGTGATAGCGTGGTCCTTCCCCGGTCTAAGTACTACAGTTGCATCATGGCTCGACCTTTTATATAAGTAGCAGAAATGTTAAAATTCTCTTGCGTGGATAGGCGCATGAATATCAAATAGTCCTATCAGAATTTTATTTAACGGAGACACAATACTATCGATGTTGTCCAGGATATTTAAAATTACCCGGGTTCAACGAAATCAAATCCAATTCTAACTTTTCAGCATCAACGGAATGCAAGTCTCTGCGCTATAATATAATAAATTTCTCATTTTTTTAGTTTTGTTTTATGTAACTGCTATAATATTGGTCCGGGATGTAAGTCACATATTTTATCATCTATAAAGGCTTGACTATGATTTGTGAAATGAAAAGTTTTAGTGACACATTGTCTCAATTTATAAGTCGTACGCAGTCCACCCGATGGTAAGTGGTTGCTGTGGCCCATAGACATCTACATCCATCCTCTATTACTAATCAAAATTCAGATACGTTGTCAACCGTAAGAACAAATACGGAATGCCTCGTTTCCAGTAAAAATGGTCACCGATTCTCCTCACTCACGAAATCAACTCAATACGAAACAAAGCAGCATTAAGCTACTACTTTGTGCTAGTATTCTGTGAGAGCGTGGTCCTTCCCCGGTCGACCCATTCGTGCTACAACTATATTAGTAATATAACTGCAGCATGGCTCTGCCATGTAAGAGCCGTGGTAGCTCAGATTGTTAACGCTCGCTGTAAATATAACAGAAAGCGAGTAGCCCGGGTTTGATCCCCGCTGGCACCAATGAAATTTTTAATTACAATTTTAAGTGCTGATTTACCACATGCGGCGGTGAAAGGAAACATTGTGATGAAACCTGCATGTCTGAGGAATAAGGAAAAAAATTATTTCGAAGACATGTCAAGTTTGACAACACGCTAGGGGTAGCGCGGCGGACACTTACTTGCCCTAAAACCCTCTCATAAATGAGGGGAGGCCTGTGCCCAGCAGTGGGACTTTTATAGGCTGAAACTTTACTTTTACTTTTATGGCTCTACCACGTTTGACACAACAATTTATACTCAATTTAACTGTGTAGTGGCGGTAAAGGGTATCCACTACCCTGTATCGTCCCAAGGTACGAGGTGACGGAGGAACATAAACCGGAGATGGGCGGTAGCATCTTCATGGTTATAACTTAAAATAACAACTACGGCTGGCAACCCGCTTGCAAAGCGTAGCAACTACGGCGAAATCCCTACACGAGGCATTCTATGAGGAAGGTCTATATTCAGCAGTGGGGCGTATATAGGCCGTAAACTCAATTTTAAATTTAATGAGAAGGCGTTAAAGTACTCAATGTATTCCTATTAAAATATTTGTGACAAAGACATAGTATCGCATTGATTGTTGTTGAATTACGCACATGACGAAAATGAACAGTAGTAAAGTAGGAATAAATGAAGAAGTTAAAAAATAATTGTATGTTATGTAAATCTAGGAAGTCGTTGGATGCAGGTGGCTCAGGATCGTGCTTTGTGGCACACCTTGGAGGAGGCCTATGCTCAGCAGTGGACTTGTGAAGGGCTGTAATGATGATGATGATGTTAGTCTAAGCGTCATTAAGAGTAAACATATTCGGTCCTGAAAATATTCGTAATATCTGTATCAACACGTATTCGATTCATTGTGCTCCTGGGTTCCGACGTTCGAAAATGCTACCGTGCCCTGTCCAGATATATCACTATCTTTGCCGTCGTCTGTTACGCGTGCCAAAAAAAACTAAGCAAATGCCTCTTCGTTTTTTCGGACGCTCTTTGAAATAAATGGTGCGCGGTGCGAGCTTAAACTTATTGTTATCCCCTCAATAGTATTTTTCTTAATGGCGTCATTTCTTATATGTTACAAGCATTGCGACTTGTATTTACTGCCCGGGAGAAATACATAGTTTACTTAATTTCATGTTTTATTTAATTATAATGTTATGGTTTATACAATAAAATATAATAAACATATTTTTCCCACCTTCCACCTTTTTCTATATTATTATTACATTATGCTAAAAGGGAAGTATATATACTTCCCTTTTAGCATAATAATTAAATTATTTTAAAAAAAATGGAGGATAATGACAGGATTCGAATCGCTGCAGTGAATGATAGTTACTGACACGTGACAATAGATATTTGCCACATAACCGGGATAGATGTTTTGAATGTTGAGCGGCTATGAAAGTTTACATTGCGTCCTCTTCATCCAAGCTATTCCACCTATGTAATATTAGAACAAGCAGTGATTATGGAATAACACATATAAATAAAAAATAATAACACAACTCACGTTTTGCATTGCCGTAGTCTAATATACAAAATTAAAAGTATAGAAATAACTGATTTTATAATTGAATAAAACTGTTATTTACGGATTTTAACGCGTTTAATTACTTTAATTTATTTTTATTATTATCCCGTAATAATAAAAACCATAGTGAGCCAGATCGATTCAACAACTTATAAGCTGGCACAATACTAAGCAAAAATACTATCACCACTGAGAGGACATACTCGTACCAGAGCACACACAAAAGATTCGTACCATTTTGTGAGTGATATAAAAGACCTACATCTCGCTTACAATGAAACTATAGTCAGTTTTGATGTTCAGTCACTATTTACACGCCTACCTATTGTGGACTGCATCTCAGTTGTAACTAGGAAGCTAGAAGAAAATAACATGCCTCAAGAATATGCAATACTACTTGAACATTGCCTCACATCTGGCTATCTATTGTGGAAGGAGGAGTTCTACAAGCAAGTAGATGGTGTGGCGATGGGCTCACCTGTGTCTCCCATAATCGCCGACATATTCATGGAGGACTTTGAAGAGAAAGTCCTTCTTACTGCTCCTGTAAATCCAAGGTTCTACAAGCGGTACGTAGACGACACTTTCACAATTTTGCCATCTGACAAAGTAACTGCATTTTTAGACCACCTTAACTCCATAAACTTTAAAATACAATTTACAATAGAGTTAGAGACAAATAATTCTTTAGCTTTCCTAGATGTTTTAGTCATCCGAAATCCTGATAACACTGTTGGTCACACCGTGTATAGGAAAAAGACCCATATCAACCGATATCTAAATGGTGAATCTCACCATCATCCTTCACAGTTAGCTACCGTGGGTAAATCTTTGTTTCAGAGAACACGAGGGATCTGTGACAGAAAACATCTGGCCGCGGAGCTTCAGCACGTCAAGCAAGTATTGCAAGGCAACAAGCTTTGGGTCCCGCGCCTACGTCACAGTGAACGAGTGAAGCCGGCAACAGTCGAGCGCGCGCCTGCTCTACTACCATAGATGATACCATACCATATATATAAGTGCTATGTATGTAAAAAAAAAAAAAAAAATTATTTTTTAACTTCTTCATTTATTCCTACTTTATTACTGTTCATTTTCGTCATGTGCGTAATGCAACAACAATCAATGGGATACTATGTCTTTGTCACAAATATTTTAATAGGAATACATTGAATACTTTAACGCCTTCTCATTAAATTTAAAATTGAGTTTACGGCCTATATACGTCTTACTGCTGAATATAGACCTTCCTCGTAGAATGCCTCATGTAGGAATTTCGCCGTAATTGCTACGCTTTGCAAGCGGGTTGCCAGCCGTAGTTGTTATTTTAAGTTATTATCAGGAAGATGCTACCGCCCATCTCCGGTTTATGTTCCTCCGTCACCTCGTACCTTGGGACGATACAGGGTAGTGGATACACTTGCACCGCCACTACACAGTTAAATTGAGTATAAATTGTTGTGTCAAACGTGGTAGAGCCATAAAAGTAAAAGTAAAGTTTCAGCCTATAAAAGTCCCACTGCTGGGCACAGGCCTCCCCTCATTTATGAGAGGGTTTTAGGGCAAGTAAGTGTCCGCCGCGCTGCCCCTAGCGTGTTGTCAAACTTGACATGTCTTCGAAATAATTTTTTTCCTTATTCCTCAGACATGCAGGTTTCATCACAATGTTTTCTTTCACCGCCGCATGTGGTAAATCAGCACTTAAAATTGCAATTAAAAATTTCATTGGTGCCAGCGGGGATCGAACTCGGGCTACTCGCGTTCTGTTATATTTACAGCGAGCGTTAACAATCTGAGCTACCACGGCTCTTACATGGTAGAGCCATGCTGCAGTTATATTAGTAATATAGTTGTAGCACGAATGGGTCGACCGGGGAAGGACCACGCTCTCACAGAATACTAGCACAAAGTAGTAGCTTAATGCTGCTTTGTTTCGTAATGAGTTGATTTCGTGAGTGAGGAGAATCGGTGACCATTTTTACTGGAAACGAGGCATTCCATATTGGTTCTTACGGTTGACAACGTATCTGCATTTTGATTAGTAATAGAGGATGGAGGTAGATGTCTATGGGCCACAGCAACCACTTACCATCGGGTGGACTGCGTACGACTTATAAATTGAGACAATGTGTCACTAAAACTTTTCATTTCACAAATCATAGTCAAGCCTTTATAGATGATAAAATATGTGACTTACATCCCGGACCAATATTATAGCAGTTACATAAAACAAAACTAAAAAAAAGGAGAAATTTATTATATTATAGCGCAGAGACTTGCATTTCGTTGATGCTGAAAAGTAAGAATTGGATTTGATTTCGTTGAACCAGGGTAATTTTAAATATCCTGGACAACATCGATAGTATTGTGTCTCCGTTAAATAAAATTCTGATAGGACTATTTGATATTCATGCGCCTATCCACGCAAGAGAATTTTAACATTTCTGCTACTTATATAAAAGGTCGAGCCACGATGCAACTGTAGTACTTAGACCGGGGTAGGACCACGCTATCACAGAATCACGTAAAATAACCACGCTCTCACAAAGTCCTCTCGGGTGACAACGTATCTGCATTTTGATTAGTAATCGAGGATAGATATAGATTTCTGTGGGCCGCAGCAACCACTTAACATCAGGTGGACTGTGTACTCGTTTGTCACCTATATTATGTCCTATAAAAATGGTGAATGTAGACAATCGAAGACCCTTTTTACTGTAAATGGGGAATTCCATCTAAGTCCTCAGGGACGATTACGCATCTGTATTTTAATTCTTAATCATGGATAAATGAAGACGATTATAGGCAACAGCATCCACTTACCATCAGGTGGACTGTGTGCTCATTTGTTACCCTATTTCTATTAAAAAACCTCATACAATAAAAAATGGTGAAACTCCGGGATTACGCTAGTGCAGTTGCACGTAAGTCTGGTTCAATGGCACACAATTTTTTTTATGAATTCAATAAATAGGTTGCTGAGGTTCGTATAAAAAACTTGTTGACCCCGCAGGCCATCCCTGGAACTTCCCGCTAATTTCTATCAAACAAAGGGTGTCGAAGTAATTGCAAGAAAACTACGTTTTGAAAATTAAAAATTCTCGAATGTTCGAGATTTTCAAGGGTGTCGAAGTAATTTCAAGAAAACTACGTTTTGAAAATTAAAAATTCTCGAATTTTTGAGATTTTCTCAGAATCAACCATGATGATTTGGTCTAAATTCACATAAAATTCAAGTTCATTAATGCTCCTTTAGATGCTGAAAGCCGCTTTTTGATCGGACACTCCGTTACAAAGTAATAGAGATGTGTACATGTTTACATACACGCACACACACACACACACACGCACACATACACACACACACACACACACACACACACACACACACACACACACACACACACATGCGCGTACGCGCAAATGAATGCACGCAAAACAAGCCTCAAGCTTCTTAGGACCTTGAAACGTTGAGATCTGATTAGAACTCGATTTCAAAAAACGTAGTGAAATCAATAACTTCCGCATTTTTCGAAAATCGTTGATATTTATAGCGGGAAGTTAAAAAAGCTTACCATTACTATTATATCAATAGTAGTGAAAGAGATCTGTGAACCATTTCATTACGTAATAATAAGTAAGTAAGTCTGGACAGTAAACAAAACTACTACTTAGAGAGGGTTTTTTTCTTTGGAATAGAGAAGAATTCATCGAACTGCCTTGATGCTTATAGACAAAGTCTTAATACATGACTTTCGGTTTTTAAAATATGCTTACTTTTCTTCATCACCAACAAAACTCAAGTGCTATTAACAATTTTCGACGTGACTAAAATTTGCATTTTTCGTTTACCTGGGCTACCACAGCACTTCTTTCTATGTTATTCTTTGATATTATTATTTATTTATTTATTTATTTAAAACTTCATATACACAAGTGGTATATAGGCGGACTTAATGCCTAAGGCATTCTCTCCCAGTCTACCTTGGGATGATGCAGAGATAGAATGAAGTAGGTGTAATAAAAAGTTAATATGCGAATACTAAAATAAAATAACAAAAAAAAAATGTAATACATGGAAATAAAATACATAAGATATAAATGGTACATCGCAAAAAATAGATAAAATTATATTAATACTCATACACATATATGTATATAAAATATATAATATACATAATTACAATAAGAACAATAAGAATATATATATATATATATATATATATATATATATATATATATATATATATATATATATATATATATATATATATATATATATATATATATAAACATACATATATACATATATATATACATATACATACATACACACACATACATACATATATACACATATACATACATATACACATGTACAACATTGTATTAAATGAACAAAAGCTTTGAAGTCAAGTTGTAATGTACAATGATAAATATACTTTAAATTAAATCTAACCCATAAATTTATAAACATTATTTCTAATACTAAAAACCTTAAAAATATATATTATAATAACTAAATTAAATTATTAAAAAAGAGGTCCTTTAGGCAAGGTTCCGAAGATACTGGCAGCGTTTCCCCGTTGAATAGCTAGACTAATTCTTTGTCCGAGGTAACTGCCAGCTCTTCGGTCTCCTGTGACGTCGATTAACCTTTTTGCTATTTCCTTAAAAAGGCTTATAGCGCTAGGACCCCACGGACCAAGGGTCTCGACACCGAAAGGGACAAAAATATATTCGGAGCCTAGACCCCTGTATTTGCAAACTTTAGCCTTTTCTGCCGCTTCACAAGCCGCACCAGCTCTGTTGTTGGTTCCACGTAGATGGGAAGGGGCCAGCGTGTCTGAACAGGTTGCATCCCATACCAGCACCCGGCCCATCCTCCATGGAATCAAACTCATACCGTCCGGTCTCTTGCCATCGTCTCTTGCAATATCAGACGGCTCAAGTAGACTTGGCACGTTGACGGTGGCAAGAGACCGGCGTATGATATCGTTAAGTGCTGCATGTCTCGAGAAGCGACCTGCACTTTTTTGGCATGATAGCCCGTGATATCCTAGCTTGTCGACGTCACTGCCACACGGACATTTATGAGGAGCGCAGACCGGAACCCCAAGCCGTAGACAGGTTGCGATTCGGAGCGTGTCAGGCTCAAGAAATGTTCCTGTATTTGACGAAGGATACGCGTGAAGCCAGTAGCCGGCCTCATGCGTACCCACGGCCAAAAGCCTAGCACGCGCCTAACCTGTACTAAAGCTCAAAAGATTGTCATAAGTCAATTTGCAGTTTATGTCGTCCCAGCTCCTCTGTGAATTTAGAGGAAATTGAAAATTTTGACCAGGGCATGTAATTAAGAAAGCGTTTCTAGCTTCTTCCAGGCCAGCAATCTCAAAGTTTGAAGGGGATGCCCTTAAAATTTTACTTATGAGATTTGCTGAACTGTGGACAGAAGATAGGAAGGCTGGTAAAGAGACACTGGAAATTTTGCGAATTCCTAAACCACCATAACGGATGGGTAGGGATGCTTGGGTCCAAGATTGTTCGTTCATGTGTATATTAAGAATCGATTCTAAACTTATTTTGATTAAGTTGTCCACTTGTGTCAAAAGGTCTGGGTGATTCCAAAAGGAGCAGCAACGGAGCACATACGTAAATTTCGGGACAAAAAGGCAAGATTTTAAAATGCAAAGTGCATAATGTGGACTAATTTCAAGGAGACGGTCAGCAGAATTTTGAAATTTAGCAATTGAATTATTAATATATTCAGAAATAGATTCGTTAAAAATTGGAGAACCTAAAAGGTAAAGGGAATTACTGTTAACTATTTTAATATTTGGTGCCAAAGTATTAAATTTGTGTTTTACGTCATTTAAATTTAAGTTGCAGTTATTTATAAAAAGTTCGCATTTGCTAAAGTTAAGCTCCAAACCAATGGCTTCAAATTTATTTTTGATTGAAAAAAGGTCAGAAAATACAGTTTCCATATCACCTCCTAAGGTTCCGTCATCCAGATACCAAATATTGAATTTAGAATTTAAACTTTTGATTATGGGATTTATAGCCAAACTAAAAATTGCTGGTCCAAGGGGATCACCTTGTTGACAACCTACTTCCGAGGATAATTCATTAGATCGATATAACAATTTTGTTGGGTCAGCGTAACTGAGAAGAAGATAATTGTATATTTCGGGTATATGTTGATTTATTTCAGTCAGTAGGGTCCCCCTATTTACCGAATTGAAAGCATTTTTGACATCAATTTTGAGCAACACGTCAGGATGTCCATATGTTAGGAAAGAACGTAGGGCATGGACGGCTGCCTCACACCCTCCTTTTACACCGAAGCCTAACTGTACGGGTTCAAATTCCGAATTTAATTTCTGTAAAATATGTCGAACAGCAATTTTGGAGGCCAGGCGTCGTAGTGTTGATCCAACAGCAATTGGTCTCACCCCTCCGTCCTTTTTGGTGAGAGCAATGAGGTTCGCGCCGAAAAGAATTGGAACAATTTCTGGATTGACATTACCGGAATACATAAAGTTAATTAATTTAGTGATTGAATTTACAAGTTGCTCACCCGCATCACCCACAGAATGCGATGTTAAGTCTTTCAAATGTTGCGGTGAGATTCCATCCAAACCTGCAGCCGAACCTGGTTTAAAAGATAAAATGGCATCCGTTACATCTTTGTTTTGAATTTGAAGGCATGCTTGCCCTACTGTTGGTCGGTCGAAAAAATATGGGTTTACTGGAGCTAGAGGATGTTTTGACCGTAAGGCCTGAAGGGTGTCAGGGGTATCTGGTGAAAGTACCTCGTTTGAGAACAAAAGGCGAGCGGCACCTTTGAGATCTCCGTCACAGATTTTGTTTTCGATTAGTTTGTTGCGATTACGAGGGGCATCATGTTTGATTAGAGGTGCGGGAGAAGGTGAGGAGCTGACAGTACAGTTATTTTTAATCTTTTGTGTCAAGGATAAATTTGGTTTATCAGTTTTTGTTATATGTAGTGTGCTGTATGAAAATAAAAATAGGTTCTGCCAGTCTTGAGTACAATTGCTTATGTAACATTTCTGGATTAATTGTGACAAATGTGTAGCAACGGTTATTCGAGCTCCTCGAGGGATTCTTTTAACTGTCTGTATACTATTTTTCAAATGGCTAAGATATGTGTGGAAAGGAGTTGGAAAGTTGGCTGCAAAAGTAGGCGTATTTGGAATAAAAGGGTGTATGTCTAAAGGTGAACTGTTTTGGCTAATACATTTCCTGTGTGTTTTTGTAGTGTGTATGTTGAGGCCTTTTAAAGATTTGAATGACTTGTTGCACTGTGTACATATAAGTGTTGCGTTTGCCGTGTCATCACTAGATTGGGTTACGGACTGCATTCACAACAGTTAAATACAATAACAAAAAAGAATAACTTAAAACAATTTAAAAAAAACACAATAAAGTAACTTAACAATTACACTGAAGATATAAAAAAGTCAAAGTCAAAATATGAAGGCTGCTTGTCTTGGTAACAAGACGCATGCGTCGTTACGTAGGTGCGTCACAGGACGGTTCTGCAATTGGAAGCTGCAGTGTAAGAGATCCACGAACGTATGGCGTCGCTAGAACAAACGATGGCGGCCTTAGCAACCGTGTCTTGAAGTTATCATACGCGGACTAGAACTTTTCAAATACTGAACAGGTACTGTAGTGGGAACAAAAACAAAATCCCCATGCGCAAATATGAAAAATATCCCGACAAACTCTTATGTGGCTTTGCGGTACGATAGCTCTTCATCAGTCAATCAAATATATAGTATTTCAGAAATCCTTTGTTGCGAATTGTTTTGTTACATTTGGCATATTATGTCACAATCATGAAAAATTTTTATGTCTCGTAGTTAATTTCAGATATTATATAAACCACTGTTATACTATTTAAATCTATGACAACAATAAAAATTTCCTTTGTGCACTAAAATTTTACAATTAAAATGTATAGTTATTTTTATTAAAATATTTAGACAAAATAAACATAGTTGACACCTGTCTATTTTCTTTTTCATCATTCATTGTTCTATTGTTTCTATTTTTCATTCATGTACAACTAGTGCGTGTTGCCAGTGATGTCTATTATTATTTTTTACAATGGCTCAAAGTCCTGCAGCAACCGCCTAAATAAAAATATTCGTATTAGACTATATATCTCGTGTAACTGTCCCTTGTCAGCAATCCTAATATAATTTGGCACAACAAAGCGAAATGTTCAACATTGTTAGTGAATATTTTATTTCAACACACATAATGGTATATTCTTTTAACCTATATATTTTTTTTACTTTTTCTCGAATTGCTTCGAACGACTCACGAAAGAATGCTTATTTCCGGTACGTTACGAAATTTGTTTTTTTTTTATTATAGTCAATTATAGACATCATTTTAAATAGCTTTTAGTTTCCAAGCATGTATTTCTATGTATTTTTATAGCATTATTTTAATACCGAGAACATCAAAAGACATGTTGTAGCCTTCTTATCATTAGAGCTTTCGATCTGAGTAGGTCTATGTTATAGATGAGAGTAATAGTTAAGTCTTTTAGTAATAGTTAAAATTTTTACGAGGTAGAGTCAGGCTGCAGCTATATTTTAGTTGTGTATGAATGAGTCGGCTCGACCGGGGCAGGACCGCGCTCTCACAGAACTTTAGCGTAAAATAATGCTGCTATGTTTCGTATGGTGAGATTGAGAACCAGAGATTCTTTTTATTGAAATCGAGGCATTTGCATTTTGATTCTTAGTTGAGGGTAAATGTGGATGTCCATGGGCCACAGCATCCACTTACCATTATGTGGACACAGTTCACTTTGTTTACCATTCAATGCTATAAAAAACCTTAACTAAAATCTCATTTCGTATTTTCGACGCAGCTGCAAATAATAAAAGGAAGAATGAGTAAAAATAAAAGAGAAATTTTATTTTCATCTAAGTTTGAGCAGTGAAACCGAGTATATTACCAAATTACTCGCGTAAAAGAATAAAATAATAAATATTTTATATAAAAGAACCGTGCAGTGACGGTGTAAAAATTATACACTAGTAAATAGTACACTATCCCGTGTCGTCCTGTGGGTGTCATAAGAACCTACTCAGGAAAACTAAGACGGGAGATGGGTAGCAGGATCTTAGTTCTAACAAATTAAAAACGTAAGAAAGCTGATATTCAACATTTTAATTTTCACAGACTGTAATGAATGGATGAATAATAGATTCAAGTGATGTCACGGGCGCAGTTAGCCTATTATATATACCCTAACCAAGCATTATAAAAACCTGGTCGTTGCCTCGCTAGTCTAGTGATAAAAGCGACTAGACGTCACGGGTTTTAATTCCACTTTGGACGAATATCTGTTATTAGGTTTTTCTGTCAATAAATTCTCAGTGTCAGCTCAGATTCAGGAAGCTGGCGGAAATTTGACAGCAGCAATCAAATTCCATATTTTACACTTCAGTACACATAATTCTCTAGTACAACATATTACAGCAAGCATCTCAAGCAGACTGTCCAGTATTACACAGCAAGGAAGACACCTGTGTTTGTTTGCTACCTGGACCTATCAAAGGCGTTTGACTTAGTGGCTTACCAACGCATGTGGGATAAGATGAGATCTGAGACTAGCCTGCCCGAAGAAGTTGTATTGCTCTTTCAGCACTGGTATAGCAACCAAAAGAACAATGTCAGATGGGCTGGCTCGCTCTCAGAAGAATACAGATTAGAATGCGGCGTGAGGCAAGGTGGTTTAAGCTCTCCTATGCTCTTTAACTTATGTATGAATAGGCTCCTTGATGAGCTCAGCAGTACCGGTATCGGTTACCACATAGACGGAGTTTGTATTAATAACATAAGTTATGCAGATGATATGGTGCTGCTGAGTCCATCAAGTGCAGCCTTAAAGAAAATGTTAACTATATGCGAATCTTATGCTGTGGCACAGGAACTCAAATATAATGCTGTTAAGAGCGAATTCATGATGTTCAATCCGGACCACAAGCGATACACTAATGTGCCACTTTTTAAGCTCTGTGGAACCCCTTTGAAAAAAGTTGAGACCTTTAAGTACCTGGGCCACTGGGTCACAGATGACCTGAAAGACAACCAGGATATTGAGAGGGAGCGGAGGTCACTGTCTGTCCGCTGTAATATGTTGGCCCACAGATTTGCTAAATGTACTGACGAAGCAAAGATTACGCTTTTCAAGGCTTACTGTCAGTCATTTTATACGTGCAGTCTGTGGGTTAACTTTACGCAGAGGGCATACAGTGATCTTCGCGTACAATACAATAACGCGTTCCGGGTATTGATGGGGCTGCAGCGTTTCTGTAGCGCTTCTGCTATGTTTGCGGAGGCTCACGTAGATGGTTTCACCGCCATAATGCGTAAACGTTGCGCTTCACACCTTAGGCGCTTTCGCGACACCCCCAACAGTATCTTGTGTGCTTTGGCAGACCGTTGGGACTCGCCGATGCTTGCTCGATGGATACGGCTGCACGCAGTCAAGTAGTCATCTTGCGGGCGGGGCCGGGTGCCATTTTTGTTTGTGTGGTTTTTCTGTTTGTCCTTGTTTTATGTTATATGTGTTATGTTTCAATTGTCAATTACTAACATTAGCCATAAGCTCTAAAAATTGTTACTATCCTATAATATGGATCATGATGTCCGAAATAAATGTTTATTATTATTATTATTATTACAGTTTAAACACACATAAACAAACTTGTACTAATTATAAGATACTTTTGTATAAGGAGGATAAAGCTTAATTTAAAAAGTAAAGTTACAGCCTATTTACGTCCCACTCTTGTGCACAGGCCTTCTTTGACTTCTGGAAGAGTTTTTGGACAAGGAAATGTTTCACATGTCTTCAAATATTTTTTTTTAATTCTCAGACATTTAATCACTATGTTTTCTTTCATCGCGCGGCAACTTCGTAAATCAGCATTCGAAACTGCAATTAATAATGAAATTTGGTCAACATCTCTAGAAGTTTTAATAATACTATGACTCATTGGGACCTACGATTAAAACAAATTATAGACTCCTCGACCTTAACCTCAGATCATATAAACAACAGGAGATATGCTCAGTAGTTGAAAATGTATCGGAACCCGGTGTCTCCAGTTGGCCCCTACACGCGCCAACTACTACATATGCACAGCAATAGATACACAATTGCGCACACACTCGCATTTTATAAATCAAAACATACTACACAACCAATTATAAACCTTATCTCATCATACGAAGCGTGCATTTACCATGCACCGTACAAAACTTATTCACACAAAAACATCTGTCGCTATCATTCACTCACAAAAGCCGGCAGCGGCTGCTTCACGAAACTATCGTGTGAGTGAGAGTATCAGTAAAACACTTATCCATTGCGCTATGAGACCAGCTGATTCACAGGTCGATTTGTACTAAGCAAGCAATGGTTTTGTTCCTAAAGAAAACATTTGATTTGGTTTTTCATCGTGTTTCTAGTACCACGAAGTAATGTTTTAATAAATTGAATAAGAAAAACATTAATATTTTAGTACTTACGTGTGAAATGAGATGCCATCTTTCATGTAATTCACAATACAGCTGTTATTTTTGCAAACAATCACTGAACATCGCGGCATTTTGTCAAAAATCACGAGCAGTGAAGACGTCACAAGTTGAAACTGGCATCAGGCCGCTTTGCAGCCGGATGCGTTCGCAAGTGCCACGCCTCCTTGCCATATCTCCTGTTGTTTATATGATCTGAGACCTTAACCGTTGAGACAGTTGAGAAGTTGAGTATATATATATATATATATATATATATATATATATATATATATATATATATATAAATATATATATTTTATAATTTGTTGTATAATATATATATATATATATATATATATATATATATATATATATATATATATATATATATATATATATATATATAAAATGAGAGCCGTTGGTTTAGCTATATTGCTTTTATTATTTTATATTTATGCTTAATTGCCTTATATGAATTATAACAAATGCTTTTAGCACAGTTTTAGATATTTAATGGACTTAGATTAGCCAGGCTTGTAATTTAATTTGCAACTTAAGGAAAATTATATTTAGGGGCGTATTTTAAACGGTTAAAAGATAACAAGTCTAATTGAACACGAGTAGAAAGGAAAACTACATACAACAGAACACGTACGATCAACTTAAGATGTAAGCGTGACCAATAAAATGGGCAGAAGGATTCCATTAAGGAGAACTGACTTTATTAAATAATTATTATAAAGTATAAAGGAAATTTAAAGTCTATTTTTTTTTAAATTTCATCCACTGTATGACCACTATCCTTCTGCTAATAAGTAATGATGAAGCTTGGTTATTTTAGCGTAAAAGAATCTGTTCACTTTTGACTTGTATATATGCAGGTTGTAATCGGATGGAAAATCAGACCCCGGCGACTTATTCCACGGTTTTTCTATACGCATTACGATAGTCAAAGCAATTGTTTTTGAATGTTTGCAATATAAAGTTTTTTTTGTCAGGCCTGTTGGTCTAGTGGTTAGTGACCCTGACTGCTATGCCGCAGGTCGTGGGTTCGATTCCCACCCAGGACAAATGTTTGTGTGATGAGCACGATCATTTGTTCTGTGTCTGGGTGTAATTTATCTATAATATTTATGTATTTAGAAATATATAAGTATGTTTATCAGTTGTCTAGTACCCATAACACAAGCTCTGCTTAGCTTGGGACTAGATGGCGTTGTGTGATAGTTGTGGAATATTATTATTATTATTATTATTATTATTATAAACAAAAAAGCTGAAGCCAGTCACCTGGTTGTTCGAAGGTGGGAATTGGAGGCAGAAATCAAGGATGTATAGGTATGTATAGGTTTTCCCTTGTTGTCAAGAAACATTTTATGAGTCTAGGAGTAACATCTGGAAAACTTGTCTGTGCCGTAAGTAAGTAACCTCGATCTTGGAATTAATAGAGACATATTGTTTTTTAAAACGATCATGCAAATTTTGTGTCAGGAGAGGTAATATTTTAACAAACAATGCTTTCAAATAGCGATTAACAGGTATTCTCTCGTGATATTCCACATATTGCACGAATAAATCATTTTGTTCGGTCAGTGTCATTACCGCCTGTTAAAATTCCACAGCGTAAAATTAAAATAGACTATACGTATGCGTACAATGTTCGAATCGAAGTTTTAATACCTAATTTTGTAACTTTTTTGACGTGTCCTTGGATCGAAGTATGCATCAAAATTAATGTATTATTTATTCTGATGCATACTTTGATCCAAGGATGATTTGCGAGGCTACTGAAACCAAAAAAAATCCTAATTTCAATAGAGAAGATGGCTGGTTACTACCATCTGCTTAAGATTCACGTTTGTCTGTTAGCACCATAGAATACTATAATACACACATATAGTATTCTATGGTTAGCACAGTGGTCTGTGCAATACACGCACCGACCTTCGTGCATATATTCATTCTATTATTTTACCGATCAGCGAACGATTAGGCGATGTCTATGCTCACTTAACAAGGAGGTATGGTATAATATTTGAAAAGGAACACTCAGCTTTGTAAACGTTCAACTAAGAAACAGAAGAGAGGAATCGAGGCTTCTCTCGATCCGGCCTCCTATCACGCCTACGTTGGGTTCGGGAACAACGTATGTGATCTCCGCAAACGGAGTAACACACAAGGGCGATAACCTGTTCCTTTTCAGAAATTAGGTTCAGGCGGGGATTACGAGTCTTCCGAAGTCGTCCCGGTCCCAACGCCTTAATTCTTCGATGTGGACTGTATAATTTTGAGGGATGAATTTCTTGGGAATAAAACAGCAATTATTTTCAAACCGTTCCGTGAGAGAGTAATCACTTGTCCCTATCACTTCCCTACACTTTTTCTTTCTTCTTCTTATTCTTCTTGACTGCTGGTAGGATTCCCGAACTTCCCAAACTAATCCCGAAGGATTCCCGAACGAATTGCAAAAAATCTCGTTTACTGAGCTACCCCTGAGCAATACGTGAAAGTGAGCCGCGCTATTTGCGCGCTCGCGCAACTTAATTACATCAATTTGTACTATCACTCTCTCACGGTTTTCTCAATTATTTATTTTGTATAAGACATATATTTATACAATTTACTTATAAAGATAGCACAAAAAATATCTTTACAACGATATACGTTACATTCTTATATCACAAAAAACCTTTTATTTATTAAACAAAATGTGCCTATTTTACTCACATTGAACAAGTTGAAATTTCTTAAATATTTAACATAGAAAGTTAAAACAATGTTTTCCACTTGAAATTATACATATCTTAACTAATACAACAGTTTAATTTACACTTTCTCTATTCATTTCACTTATTAAAAGACTTTTAAATTTCTTATACAAAACTATCATTATTTCACTTATTCACTGGAATTTTCACATAAAAATAACACAGAATTCACCTTTTTGCACGTACAATCAACCTGAAATGTTTTACAAGTCATTACATATATAAATTGCTGAAAATACAAATATTTAAATTTTACATATTTGGCCTCCTAAGTACGTGGCTAGCGTGCGTCTATGAGCTCACACTAATTGAACAACTAACTTTTGCACGGCTATCGACTATCAGAAAAAATGGAAAGTTTAGTATACACTAATATCAACAATACTAGGTGAATAACTGCTTTTACACAATTCTCTAACTGTAGGAAACTATTTCTAATCAGATTCTTATCAGTTATCATGTCTCTTATCAGATAACATAGACAAAATATTTCATGAATCAATACATTGAAAATAGGCATTTGTTTTCGTACAAAATATTTTCTTATTAAAATATTGTTGTTAAAATAAGTTATCGAACTTGCTTGTTAGAAGCTATTCGTAATCGGTTAATTAACAAATTGAAATGTTCTTATAGGCGCGTCGCCAACAATATTAATCCCTTTTAATATAAATCTTTGTGCGGCACTGCTATGTGCCTACATATATATTTACTAAGTAGCAATTTTAAGAACGAGTTTTGAATTGGAAAATCATAAGTATTCTAAATGTGTATTTATTATTATTTATTGAGTCTATATCGAGTGGATAGGCAGGATACGTTAAGCTTGCTTGCGGCGGCAACGTGTGTCGGGTCGTCCACTTCCCTTTAAAATGGTCGAGCGTGGCGATGGCTGCACATGCGCCATGCTTGTGAACTGGCGCTGCTTGTGGGGGCTTGTCCGTTTGGGCTTATAATACATATAAGCTCAAATTTTTCATTTTTTTGTAGTATAATTTTATTATAGAACATGATAAGGTTAGATTTCCTATAGCTATACTATTAAAATTACAAAAAGGGGATATCACCGAATTTTTTTCACCGTCTCTCCTCCAGGTAGAGGAACCCGATTTTATAACGGTAGTAGATTAAAAAAATGTTTACGAACGAACAATTTAATTCATTAAGTCAATAAATTAAGACTCAGATTTTATTTTGTTTCACTTTTCTCTTTTACCGTAGCCACTGAGACGTACGGAGTACCCGATCTACGTATAATATGATATATAATATTTTAGTGTGTTTTTGTGTCTTTAAGTCCTGCAGTAGTACGCTGGGGTTCAGTTTTAAATATTTTAATTACATTTAAAAATAATTTGTTAATTCAGTTTAGTTTGCGAAACAATTCTTGTAAGCCAAAAAGCTTTTTACAGTCACTGGAGAAAAAGTCATAAGGGAAGTTAACGGGATAGTTGTGTTTTTTTGTAATAAATTACTGCTTGAAGTTTTTTTTGTAATTTGTCAATATCTGATTTCAACAATTGTGGTCCAAAGAGCTTTTGAATTGTTTTTAGAAAATCTTGCTTTCTTTGATATACATATGTACGCTTTTTTTTAAAATAAGCTTGGTACAAAATTGCAGTTTTGTGATTTTCATCATTGAAATTTTCAGAATATTATACAGTATGGTATTGCACCCAGTCTTTCAATCGACGGGTTATTAACAAGTAATATTCTGCTATTTTATGAAGAGAGAAAAGAGCAATATGCGGCTCTAGTGTCGCTCTTGACAGCACTCAACGTTTTATTCCACAACTTCACTCAGCTTGAATCTGCTCGAGTCACGATGTAAGAAACTCAAGCTTCTTTTTAAGTAGGCTTGCCTATGAGTTATTTTTACCTGCCATGTTAAATTTAGTTTCGTACGAAGTTTAACAAAATTAGAACGATATGGCTCATATAGATAACTAAATCCAACCTAGATTAATAAACAAAATTAGGGCGCGTTGCCACCTCCGAGGCTATATTAAAATACATATATTATGAGGTATATTTAGCAGTAATCAGACTCTTCGATTCTCTACACTCACCACACGAAACACAACAGCATTAAGCTGCTACTTTACGCTAGTGTTTTGTGAGAGCGTAATGCTTTCCTGGTCTAGCAGAACCGTTCATCCTGCAACCATAAAATAGCCCCAACGCGGCTCTACACCTAAAAAGGAAACTTTGTGATCTTTTTCCTAGTAATGAGTCCGCATTTTTCTCTTACTTAACTAAAACTTTATATTTCAAATACAAGTTATATATTTATTCTTCGGAATTCACTTATTAAACCATTCTTGTGATAGTTCAATCGCAATGCACGGTTCAATCGCGTAGTATTATTTAATAGTTACTATTTTGCGCATATGATTCTTTATTTTTAATAATAAATTTCCCTTACGATATTTTTCAATTAAAGCAGTCGTTTCCATTTTAGATTCATCGATGGAAAGAATGAATCGGACTTTGTTACTAGCTTGCGTAAACTTATTATACTTCTGTGTACTAGCTTGTGTTGTGTGTAGCATGTGCTTTAATGTCGATACCAAATGGCTTGGTTCACGTTTAACCGATCATGCGGGGAGATCTGTTCACGGTTTAAAAAAATAACGCGTACTTTTATTAATGCCTTGGTATCCAAGGCACTTACTTACTCACACATTGTATTACAGTCACTCCAAAATTTGCATAATAGAATAACTTAGAATAATTACCTTTTTTGTTATAGTTAGATTTTTAATAAGCTCAATACAAAACAATTACATTACTTTAAACTTTCTGATTAATAATGGAATGTTAATAAAATATCAATAAATCTAGTTAATTGAGCTGTCGATTAAAATAACTATAATGTAAGCTGTTGCTCTATCTATTACGTTTTACTTTCCTTATTTTTCGGGTAACACTTGCATTATTTCTGTATTTCTAGAATGCTGATCGGAAATTTTGACAATACTTACAGCGTGTTTATTAACAAATCATTTATACCTAATTTAATATTTATATAATTTTTGCACAAACTTTCCCAGTAGATTGCGTTACGTGATTTTCTCGTTGTTGTTTCGAAGACACTGCTGCCCATATCCTGGTTTGCTTCCTTTCCTACTCTCTCTACCTCCACCATCGTTAAATTTTACTGTAGGCCAGTTAACTTTAAACAATATTTACAGATGCGCTTACTTCACTCATGAATGTTAAAATGAAATGCTAGAAAGTCTGGAATTACACTGGTTCTTTGACCTTCTTATCTCTTCTTAGAAAAAGAGTTTCAACATCTTGTATCAATTTATGTTCATCCAGCACAAACAGTCCACGGCTGGACATAGGTCCCTGTCAATGTGGGTAGGATTTACTATAATCGACACGCTTGGGATTGTCGATCACAGTACTATGCCTCGCACCGTTGACTGTGCTATCCGCCTTCACTAGAAGGTGACACAGCTAACTACGAAATTTAAGTGAAAATAAACTCCACTTTCACACGCTTTAATGAATCGAATCAATATTTTACAAAATGTTCACTTTGGGCACGTATCCACTATTCAATAAGTCTAAAACACTTGGAAACTATCTCTGCACACTCATCACTTTCTCATTATTCAACTCAGAAATCTCGAAATTTTAAACTTTGATGCATCGTATTTTCTTTTATCTTTTTTGACTTGTGGAAATAGGTAATAATCACAAGGTGCTACATGAAGGGAATATGGAAGGTGGGATAAGATCGATAAGTTTCTTGAATTGAAATGTCAAGTGTTTGGCAGGCATGAGCGTAGCTGCATTGTTGTAGTGCCAGATAAGGTGCATGTATCTTGATTTTGGTCAGTTGTCACACCACGATGAAAATACATTTAGAGCACTTACTACTCCAAAAATTAATAATGTCGTCCAGACCAAATATCAATCACGGCAGCCTGTCTCAACGGAAAATAGCCATCTGGTAAATGATGAAAAGTAATAGAAAGGGTTATTTGAGGAAGTCAGTCCTGTATGAATCTCGTATAAAAATGGTAAATATATTCTAGTTTGTAGAATACACTATTTTCCCACAATCGCATTAACTTTGACTTTCCCCACTGCACCCAACCGTACTTTCCCTATAACTTCGACCCCTAAAAATAAACTTTCTTAATGATACATATATATGTAATGCATATCTCTTAATTATTGGATGGGCATGTGGCAACGCACCTGTAATTTCCCTGGTGTTGCAGTTTTTCATGGGCGGCGGTAGTCACTTAATATCAGGTGAACCGTATGCTCGTTTGCCCTCACTCCTATAAAAAATTGATAATAATATTGACAAACGAGAAATACGAGATTCATCAGCAGTTTATAACCGCTGTAATGTAAGACCAACAAAGAAATATACACGGAGCACAACAACATTTCAGGTGACGCAACACATCTTTTTTCCTTTCTTTCTTCAACAACCAGTAAATGTCCACTGCTTGACGCACACATATGAACCTAAAACCACGCTAGTTTTTGGAAAGGGTTAAGACGCGTATATTTGTGTAACTGTGTTCTTACAATTTAAGTCGTGCATGGTTACGGCTTGATTAAAGCATCACTCGGAGTATACGTAGCGCTTCGCCTGTCTTTATTTGTTTATCTGTACTTTTAATATGAAATTAATATATTTTAGACATAGAGTAACAAGTATCTTTTAATTACAGGGGTATGTTTAATAGAAAAAGTCAGTAACCGAGACACTAAAGCATTTATTGTTACTCCCAGTGGAAAGAAATACTACGGATTGTTTCAGGTGATCTCATTTAAAATATAATATGAGGCTTAAAAAATACTTTAAATCCATCATAATTAGTCTAATAATTATATAATCAATATGTGTACTTATTTTGTATGTACGTTGATTTTATTTCCCTATGTTTAAGTTAACAACCAAGGTTCGCGAAAAATGTGATTACCTATCGACTTACGGAAAGCGACTTAGTACCGCACCAGATATAGTGTATAAGACGTGTGATGGATATGCAATAGAATCTTTCATTCCATTTCATCAGATGGGTGTCGTACAAGATGGCTATGGGAAAACTTAACAAAACTCATAGCTTTCTATAAAGACGGGGAACGGCGTCAAAGGTGCGATACTTATGCCAGCTGAGATCGTAAAAGAGAGTGAAGAAATGAATAATTCAAGAATATTTAATCACTGGACAAATTGTTATTGTTATTTATGAATAACACCATAGACAATTTTTTCAGTGAACTAAAAACAATTTTAATGACATTTGACTTTAATAATTGCATCGAAACTTTAAACAAACGAAAAACATCGAAATACAATGAATGAAAAAATAAACAAATAGAAAAATACCAAAAATTAACGATCAAATCGAATGCGACATCCAAGTCGACGCCAGAATGGTACACTATCATTGACCATAGACACAAACTATAAACAACGCATGGTCTATAATTTGTCAAATCATGGACGGACTGGACAATGAAAGTATCAGCGAAAGGAATGAACTTCGCATCAACACCGCGAGAAATCGCGTACGAAGAAATTATCTGCAATGTCGGGAATTGCCAGTTTAAGAATAATAACGGCAAGGAAGATTTGGAGGCAATACGTCAAGATATTTTGCCCTTGTTACGTCGAAGTTCAGTGCTGAAACCGAACCTTCCTACAGACAAATTTACAGCGATGAATAACTTACGAAACAGACCAGAGCTCACGATTCTCCATGCGGATAAAGAAAATGCTGCAGTAATAATGGAAACATCGGAAATATAATTTTAAAATACAACAACTTTTATCGGACAAAAGTACATATAAAAAGATCAAAACAGACCACCCAACAATATTTCGCTAAAAATAACTAGCTATTTAATAAAGAAATACTCCGAAAAATTAAATCTCTACGTGAATTCGCTAATACCATCATATACCAAGCCGCCGTGGTTGTATGGGTTACCGAAGATACACAACCCAAACGCTCCACTACATCCCATAGTGAGCCAGATCGATTCACCAATTTATAACCTAAGGCACAACACTTAGCCAAATTACTATCCCGACTGAGAGGACATACCAGAGCACATACGAAGGATTCATACCATTTTGTGAGTGAGATATAAAACCTATATCTCGCTGACAACGAAACTATGGTCAGTTTTGATGTTCAATCACTATTTACATGCCTACTTATTTTTTTTTACTGTATCTTAATTGTAACTAGCAAAGCTAGAAGAAAACAACATGACTCAAGAATATGCAATATTACTTGAAAACTGCCTCACATCTGGCTATCTATTGTGGAATGAAGAGTTCTACAAGCAAGTATATGGTGTGGCGATGGGCTCACCTGTGTCTTTCATAGTCGCCAACATATTCATGGAGGACTTTGAGGAGAAAACCCTTCTTACTGCTCCTGTAAATTCAAGGTTCAACAAGCGATACATAGACAACGCTTTCACAATTTTTCCCATCTGACAAAGTAACTGCATTTTTAGACTACCTTAACTCCATAAACTTTAAAATACAATTCACAATGGAGTTAGAGGCAAGTAATTCTTTAACCTTCTTATACGTTTTAGTCATCCAAAATCCTGATAACACTATTGATCACACTGTGTATAGGAAAAAGACCCATACCAACCGATATCTAAATGGTGAATCTCACCATCGTCCTTCACGGGTAGCTGCCGTGTGTAAATCTTTGTTTCAGAGCACGAGGGATCTGTGACAGAAAACATCTGGCCACCAAGCTTCAGTACGTCAAGCAAGTATTGCAATAGGACAAGCTTCAGGTCCCGCGCCTACGTCACGGTGAACGAGTGAAGCCTGCCACGGTCGAGCGCGCGCCTGTTGTACTACCGTATATCAGAAGAGTCACAGACACACAGACAGACAGAGGCGAGCGTCCCTTAAAACACACTACAAGCTGCCGAAGAAGATTAGTAATTTTTTACCATCAATCAAATGTAATATAATATCTTACATAGGTCAAACAAAAAGATCTATTTAGCAGGGATGGGGGATGTGATAAGGATATAGAACGACGAGTGAATGCAGGAAATAGAATAAATGGGACCCTACACTCTATTGTGAAGAGTCAAAATGTGTCGAAAAAGGCACGTATGGCAATTCACAATGCTGTGTTGGTCCCTACTTTAACGTATGGTAGTGAAAGTTGGGTGTGGCAGCAGAAGCACGAGAGTAGAATGAACGCAGTAGAAATGCGGTCGTTAAGGAGTATGTTAGGACTGAATCTGAATGACAGGGTAAGAAATTGTGTAATAAGAGAAGAGTGTGGTTTGCAAGATGATGTTGTGACCACGATTAAGAAAGGAATGCTTCGGTGGTGTGGTCATGTGGAAATAATGATTGAGGAAAGAGTGACAAAGAAAATTTATGTTGCAGAAGTGACTGACAAAGTCAGAAAGAGACGTCTTAGGCGAAAATGTATCAACCAAATTGGCGATTTATTGAAAACGGCCATATTAGGAGTATCCTTAACCAACTAGCATGTACACGTAGGTGTATGGATGTGAAGGAGGTGAGAGAGGTATGTCAGGATCGTGCCAAATGGAAGTCTGTAGTCTCTGCCTACCCCTCTGGGTGACAGGCGTGAGTGTTTATGTATGTATGTATGTATGTTAAAAGATCTACAAAAACCCGCGGGAAGGAACATATAGCTGACGTGAAGCACCGACGCTCCGGGAAGTCTGCAGTCTGCGAACACATTGAAAATCGTCCCCACCATTACACTAGATTTGATAAATCATAAATCTTCGCAAAAGAACACCGATTCCTACCAAGCATGATACGCGAGGCTATTGAAATTAAAAAACATCCAAATTTCAATAGAAAAGATGGATGGTTGCTGCCAGCTGCTTGGGATCCTATAATTAACAAAATTAAGCCCAAACCCAAGCCACTGCAAGACTTCTTGATACTATAAGCTCGTTTTGCATAGATCGGATCAAAAACTAATATTCAAAAACTGAAGGTATCCGGACTAACTATGACATTGGAACGTCAAACATCTCAGTCCCCCTTCCCCGTGACCATGGCGTGCTGTAAAGCACCCGAAACGTCGGGATAATAAAAATATGTTAAAGTTGTAATTAAAAGTGATAAAATCCGTAATTAATAGTTTTATTCAATATTTAATCAATTATTTTTCAAGATATATCCTATAAATTTCTAGCATTATGAAGGCACAGTAATCAAAATATTCGATAATATTATGATGAAAGAAGGAATTATATTTTTTTAAATAAAACCCGAGGTATAATGATGCGTGAACTTGTCCTCAGAGTCAAACTCTCATATTCGCTAAAACCTGTTAAGGTGCCTATTCATCGTTTGAATATTTGACCAAAACAACATTATTTATATTAACATATTCCACCAAAATAGGCCAAGTATGGGTTGAAAATTTACACTCTAGTGAATGCCAAAACATTTTACATAATAAAATTCTGTGTTTAAAACTTCGTATATCAAAGTAAGCTTTCAAGTCCATATAATAGTATATTAAGTAATAAATAATTCAATTATTAGATCGTTTAGTGAAATGCCTGTCTGAATTTGGAACTATTAAATAATAATATTGTATAATAATATAAGAGATACGAAACTGCTAAACGATTACCCGAAGACCAGAAATAAACCTCTGCTGGTACACCCAGATCAATCAAGACATTTCTTACACTTTAATAAAAATTTAGACGTAACGAAAAACATCTGTTTAGGTTTCTTAAATGTATCACCGGTATACTTTATGTACCAAAGCAGCGAAAGTTTGATCAAGTAATGTTCTCCCTGTATCATAATTATGTTACGGATTCTGGAAATTCACACTAAATAAATCAATTTAATATAACTTTCTACACTCGGTAAGGGGTTGATGTTGACGACAAACTTGCAAGAATTTGCAAGTTTTCCAACAACATAAGCGCTAGTCTTTTATTCACCTTACTTTTCTTGATGTTAAATCAAAAATTTTTTTTTAAATATTAACATGCTCGAATAATATGCCCCTTTAAAAATATATCTATTTTTATATAATTTTTTAAGTTTCTTTTCATAATAAAAAAGTTTTATAATGGTATATATTTGTTAGTATTTTGGTACATTATATGATTTATATTTAGCGCATTTGAAGTATAATTAAAGTAGGTACAATGTTTTGTGAGTAAATCGAACTCCAAGTGGTATACGTGAGTACTTACATAGTTCCTAATCCTTCATTCCTTCATCATAAATTCAGAAACCTAAATATGAGAAAGTCATTCTTGTAAGAACGTCGTTCAAAAATGGTCTTTTATTAACTTTCACTATCCCTATTGCACCCAAACTTTATCTATAACTACAACCCCGAAAGAATATACTTTCTTAATGATACATATATTTGTAATGCATATCTTTTAATTTGATGCAGATTTTAGCAACTTCCTTTAAATTTTCAGATACCTAGCCGATGGTGCAGAGAAGGCAAAAGAGGGGGAGAATGTAATATTACTTGCGAGTGTAAGACTTTTTTACTGTAAGTTTTAAAGAAAGATGAAGAGAGAACACCATTAAGACTTTAAACAGTTTTTTAGACGGGGTAAATACGTACATGTAACCAATTCACGTGGGTATACCTGCATCAACTAAAATGCCATGGTGTTACACGAAAACGCTTTCGCACACATCTGCTGCCTCACCATCGCAAGCAAAAGAGGATACACTTTTCCATCTTCACCTACTCAGGCAAAGCGCGCATTCCTACACGGCTACCATCACTAAGTAACCATACTTTCTGACCCCAGTGGCTGATATGGTCTATGGCCACGCCGTATACCAAATATCTATCGCGGAGGGTAGACAGAGAGATATCGATAATACTCTACCCCGTGGCAATAGGGCGGCCTTGGGGCCACCGCCAGAGTCGCGGACTATAGCCATTTTGTTTTGTCCCGTACGTGAAGGAGGCAAAAGCGAGTTTAGAGCCTCCGCACGCATTACTGAAATGTGATGTGAATATAAGCCACTTAAAAAGATGGCTATATTTTAATGTCTGACAAGGACAGTCTCAGTAATCTTCAGTTGGTCGGCTTCATGATATTTATAATTGTTGACATTCACGGAATGAAAGCCAAACTATTTTAACACATTATGTAGTATATTTTTCTTCGTCTTAGCTTTGTTAGATGATGATATACGGAACGATATAGCGTGTGCTCTCAATATTTTTCTGCGTGAAGGTTTTAAATACTGGACACAGTGGGAAATAAGATGCAAGAATGACAATCATATATCTAAAGAAATTTATAAGTAAGTTTCATAATAATTACTGTCCTCTGTAAACTGATGAAGTATATAGTAGCATTAAGTAAATTAATGCTACTATGCTGCTTCATCCGTTTACATATATATATATATATATATATATATATATATATATATATATATATATATATATATATATATATATATATATATATATATATATGTGTATTTATTTCATCATCATATATTTTCGTAATTTTCTTGTTTATCTTTTCTATTGTTTTATTTTAAAATATTTTATAAGTTGGATTTTATATCACTAAGCCACACTCACATTCCACATCTTTTAAAGAAAAGATGCCCATCTCCTGTTTCATTTTAATTTGCTGCCAGTTTCGACACCCACCGGATAATATGGGATAGTATAATATTTTAAGCTACTACACAGCAAATTACGGCAAAACTGCTGTATCACAATAACAGTTCGAAATGTTAACTATATTTGACAATACATGTTTGCCAATGAATAGGAGGCTGGAAGTGCCGAGGAAGCAATGGTGAAATGTTTTTTTTTATGTATTCCCTTGTAAAAAAGAATTTCGTCTACTTTCCTAATACCTCATGATCATGTGTTTGAATCCCGAGTCGTGCCAAAATCGGTTGTTGAGTAAATCTGTCATGAAATTCTCAGTAGCAGCTCGACGAGTCAGGAAGTTAGTGGTGTTTCCCCCCAGAAAGCACGTAAAGCCGTTACTGCGCCCGATTCTCCCCAGTCGCGTCGGATAACCGTCCCATCAGACTATGGGACTGCGGGAATAGGATTGAACAAGTACTTGCATATACAATCGGACTTTCCTGTCCTGCGTATATGGCTGATCTTCATGGAGACTAACACAGACTGAAACTCAGCCTGTAGGAGATATTAAAAGATATTGATATGATGTATAAGATTTGCTTTATTTACGATAGACTTTCAAATGTGGTAATCCGCTGTAGAACTAGAGTAACCGACATAGCATAACTGACCATAGTAACCTGAAGTGGTAATGGGCTGGTTTTATAGCTCGAAGAAACAGGTTGTCGGTTATGTAGTGGCAGCCTAAGGCCAGCGCCATACTTGACGGAAATTCGGTCGCAGATCTTCCGCGGTGGAACGTCAATACACGTTATTTCATACAAATTACAAAGAGCGGGCACACCACGCGGAAGATCGGTCGTTCCGTCGCGGACGATCAGTCGCTCCGTGGCGGACTGCTTGCTCTCGCGTCTGCTTCGTCCTCCGCGCACCGATCTTCCGTCGGCGTAATATCGGCAACGTCGCGTTCCAGGTATTTGTATGCATCGCGCCACATTTGGCAGACTCGCGTTGACGGCGCATGCACAGGATGATTGATTTATTATCGAAGTGCAAAATAGAGTTTGTCTTAGGGACTCTAGAGAAAAGCCAGATAGAACGCCAAAATGAAAATTCTTGTAATGAATTATCAAGTAATGCAAACTCACAACTAACTGTAATTGAGAATTTGAGTCCAACTCAAACTGATGAAGTTCCAGGGACCTCTCAAACAAAAAGAATACCTTAAAATGATATAATTTGGCTCATTTACACTATTGATATTTATCTTACTTTAATGTAACGGTCAGTCGTTTTTCAGGAGATATAGCCGTTCTAAGTCTTGTATTTTGCTTGGTAATATAGTCCTTCGTTAAATTCAACAATACATCAAATGATTGTACGGACTTTCGATAATATTCGAATGCTTTATCTAGATTACGTCTAACAAAGTATAAAATTGCCCAATTTCTAGTCGAACATACCGTATAAGCGTTGGCAGTCAACTGATAATCTGCCACTGAATATTCAGTGTGGCTGCAACTTATGGTAACGGATTTACTCCCGCGGAAGTTCGGCGTTGGAATTTCTGTCAAGTGTGGCGCTGGCCTAATACCAGTAAGCGAAGTGTACGGCAGCCCCTAATAGAAGGAGTGACAACATAGTAAGAGTTGCAGGAAGTTGATGGATGTAGGAAGGTCAGAACCGTGCTTCGTGACATTCCGTGTTGGAAACCTAGGTTCAGCAATGAACTTGTGAAACGTTCTAATGATGATTATCATTATTCATCGATTAATAATGTGATAATATAGAGTTTGGACTATACTTAATATTTTTTCAGGTGTCCTGATTTAATGTCCCATAAACTAAGCCCAGAACGCAGTTAATAAATTCGTAACTTACGAGAAGGTCAAGAATAGCGTGAAACAGACAATCAAGTTTTTCAATTTTCTTTATTCGTCATTGGATCCAATAAAACTGCCTAATAACACCTAATTAAGCAATTTTTATTTTGGGGTAAAATACAATGTATACTTTTATTTTACGGTGCCGTAGAACAGTAGGTATTATATTGAAAATAGTCAGAATCCCATATGATTTTAATGAATTTCAGCATTGAATTAAAGTGCTAAAACTAAGGTTACGAATTTAATTTGCATATAAAATAAAAACATTTCTTTTTTTAATTTTAAACCAGAAACTAGACACTGGCGCCCACTTATTAAAAGAGATTTCCTTTAGGGTTTGTGTGACATCAGAGGTAACTGAACTAAATGAATGGCGCAAACATAGTCTCTAATAGGTGCATATATATTTGTGGCATTTGCTGTAGAGACTATCAGTCCGTAGATTTTACCGTGAAGTTTTTGAAAGACTTATATTCTTACTACTTGCTACACCATTTCATTAGCTTTTCTTTCTTTTCCTTTAGGCTGTTAATATTATAGGTAACAACGTGGGGAGAAAAGCTAGTAAATAATAAAAGATAAGCACACAGCCCATATTATGATTGTTGTCCAATAGAGTGCTGAGGGGCATCCCATTGACTATTTAATTTTCTATTAATAAGATGAAATGTTTATTAACCAACCTTCATAAGTAATTTTATAGTAAAAGGTACAAACAAACTTAAAACTTAGCAGCTTCTAAAGTTTGGCTTTCAATTTTACGATACACTACATCTTATCAATTACGTCATAAGCAATTATGTAGAAATTAATTCATTAATTTCAGTTTCAATATCGATTTGTACATGTTATTAAAATTTTAATTGTTGTATTAAATATTTGAACAATTTTTAGTATTAGGAAAATACTTACAAAGTTAGAAAGTAAAATACTTTTGTTCGTTACAAGCGGTTACGTAATACGGTTACACTCTTGCTAAGTGACACATAAATATTGGAAAGAAATAAACTGCATTGCCCCTAAAATCTTTGTGGCTTGCTGCACATTGTAGATTTATTTTCTTCCTCAAAGTACTTCGAATGTGACAATGTTATAAAAGAAACGTTTACTACGGTTATAAAATTTATCTTGAATTATTTTTTTTTATTCTACTTACAGTAGTTCGCAATCTAAAATAGTTAAAAAAGTTATATTAATTTACTAAAAATCGTGCATCCTTATATGTTTCTACCTAATAGGTATCAGCCTATTTCATATTTGAAACCATTCAAAGGAGTTTTATTTATTAAATGGGATGCATTATATCATACAGCGGCGTAAATCGTGAGCGTGAGCTATTGTTTCGATCCCCGCCGCCAGTAATGAAATTGCTGATTGCAATTTTAAATGCTGATTTACCACGTGCTCGGTAGTGAAGAAATTTACGTGGGAAACTCTGCACGTCGGAGGAACAAATATTTTGAAGATATATGAAGTCTATGCAGCCTGAAGTTCGTTCATAGCCTTCTCAAAAAGAAAAAAGGCCTTTGACTGGACCGGTGGTGTATGTTTACTATAAATTTTATATTATTTACTTTAAATACAATTTTGGAAGCGCAAGAAAACTGAAATAAATACAATACGTCATTTCGGCATTCATTTTTTTCAAGAAGTATTTATATACTTTTTTAAGGAATTTTTTGTATTTAATGAAATCTAGTTGATATTTTTAATAAAATATCCATTGTATTGATTTTAAAATATTACATGGTTTTGATGAAAAATATCCTTCTACAATTCTCTTCTTGTAATTTTATGGCCAATGAAACGAAATAAAACTACTACATCCTTAATATTAATAATAATTTATAGCATGTAATAATTATTAAAAGTACTTGCACATTAATTTAAATGAAAAATCGATGAAGAATTCAGCAACCAAAGATTATTTGAAAAATACTTCATGGAAATGTAACCAATTAATTCCAAACTTGTCTCTAACTTGAAGTCTGTTTGATGGTTTGATCTTTTTATAAGCGTATAAATTATATGTCAGAATTAATCAACAGATTTTTCTTCTATTGTATGAATAGAGAAATATATTGACAGTTTTTATAATATGGTATAAGTGTACCTGCCCCTATATTAACTTATAATAATTTCACTGGCGAACCTATTAATAGACGTCTCGCTCGACTTCCTGTGGCGGATTTCGGTAAACATCTGTAAGATAGTGAAACCGTTACATCCCTTACGGAATCCAAAAGATGTTTAAGCCATTTTCCTCAGTCGATTCGTACATTACCTACACGAGATTGGGTATACTAGATTTAAATTAAAAAAACAACAAATTGAAACCTAGGCTACTACAATGATTAGTAACGACATTGTGAATAAATTCACGGTGAATCTTTAATCTAGTTACATCGTAATTTAGTAATTAGTTTAGTAATTAAAAAGGACGAGAAGCGATACTTAAATGTTAAAAAAATTGAATTTGTGTACAATTGTACGATGTTACCTACTTGTTATATTATTATTTAAATCAAATAATATAATACAATATAATATATTATGTAAAAATATTATTTGATTATTTAATATGATCTGTTTGAATGTATTTGTTTTTGTTATCTGCCTATACTTCATTAAATTATCCTATAGTAGGTAGTTCGGTAAATTTCAAAATGCTGTAAGCGGTCCTCGAAGAAGTATTCTTCTTTTTTTATAGAAGAGGGGACAAACGAGCGTACGGTTCACCTGATGTTAAGTGACAACCGCCGCTCATGAACATCAGCAACATCGGGGGAATTGCAGGTGCGTGGCTGGCCGTTTGGAAAGGAGTAAGCTCTTGTCTTGAAAGTCCCCAGGTCGTCCGGAGTCGGTCCGGAAAAATCGCCGGTAGTAAACTATTCCACAGAGAGGTGGAGAGGAGAGGACCGCCAAATATCCAGATGGTGTGGATGGTATCGGGAGGTTTGCCGCGTAGTGCGTTCGTGAAATTTGGCGGCTGGGATTAATCCGAACAATTTCTCAGAGCACTCCCCGTGATAGATGCAATAAAATACGCAAAGAGATTCAAATTCTCTTCGCAGCTCCAGTGAATGTAGTTGATCGGAAGGCACTCGGTCGTCGACGATTCGAGCCGCTCTGCGCTGGATGCGGTTAAGTGGAAGGAGCTGGCACTGGGGAGCCCCAGCCCAGAGATGAGAACAGTATTCCATGTGCAGCCGAACCTGCGACTTGTAAATTTGCATTTTCACGTTCCATTCTATATTACATATTTAAGAAAATTAAGTACATTAAGTAATTGTATATTTTATTTTATGATATATCACCAATTCAAATTTCTAGTTAGTACTTAGAATTGAAAATAAAACTGTTAAAAATGAATTCACTCGTTCCATTACACCTGCAATAAAAAATGTGAAGTGACTACAAATATTAACTTTGATGAATTAGTGCTGAAAATTCGACGGCTTCGTTACAAGAATACGAGCGCCTCGCTAATTGCTCGTGCAACATGTACGACAAATAAGTGTGTTTCCTTTTATAGGGTATTAAAGGTGTGAAACGTAATTATTAGTTAAAACTGGTAACACTGTACTACCTTCCACGATTGCATGTATTATCCATCCATTTCTTTCCATTTCAGCCTATGAAAGTCCACTGCTGAACATAGGTACACCAACAGATTGCCTCATACACTGGATTTTGCCGTAGTTGCCACGCCTGTCACGAGGTTCTGCTAAATTTTTCATTAATTTGTGTGAAGTTGAAGATAGAAAGTAACAACCAAAATGTTGCTGTCCAACTTCTGTTTTAGTTTCCGTCAGTCACCTCTTACAAATGGACGACATGGAGAAGTGGATTTTCTGACACCGATACTCCACGGTAGGCATATATTAAAACTGCAACTGAACCTAACCTTCCATTACTACGCTCATCACCACTATCCTCAATAAAACTAACTAGTAGATAAAGTAACACACTACCATCATAATACCTATTACCTATATCGCCCCGAATGTAGGCATCATCCGAAAAAAAATAGAATATTAGAGTCAACCTCTGAGATTACTAACGTTATTGTTACAGTACATATAGAGCTGAGATAAATATACTGCACTGATGCTGAGCTCACAGCCTTTTCAGCTCGCGACCTTTAAGAGATTGCAGCCTTTCTCATCTCGCGGCTTTTCTCAGGCCTAAAAGGCCTGTATTAGATTTAGCTGCAGGAGCGGTATAGGCTAACAGCACTTATCCCATCACAGAAAATCGACTGCACTGATGCAGTGCGAAGCGTTGTAAATTTGGTACATTTCCTCGAATCATGTTTTGTTTTTCATTAAATTTAGTTTGAAATGACGAAAAATAATATGTAAATCCGTCTCTGCTAGAACTCACGCTGTTATAAAACAGTGCTGGATGGTTTCTGTAATTGTGAGTAAATTTATTCTTAGAGCAAATACAGATTTTTTATAAATTATAGTATCAGTCTTTTTATTCTTTCATTATCAGCTCGTAAGATTCCACTGCAGGACTGCGGCGTAATACATAGTTAGTTGTAATAAAAATAACTAAGATCAATGCTCTAGAAAAAATGCTTCCTTTCTATTATTTTTTATCGAATAAGAATTAATAAAAACTGAAACATTGCAACCGGTTGCGGCAAGGAACAAACGACCTACTACAATTACCTATCACCCTTTCTGATCCTCACCGTTGTCCTTAAATTGGAAGAGTTTGTCCTAGTTGTGACTGAAAATGAAGATTTGTAATTTATTTTTGACTGTTAAACTTATCTGTGGGTTATAACAAATTTGATGAAATTTCATTGAAATAATGAGAAGTTTCCAAATTACTTTTATTCAGTATTCATTACAGGAACAAAGTTTATCAACATAGCCTTCTGTATTTGCAAGCCGAAGTGGCAATCGACTGTTCACAACTGTCGCACAAGAGATATGCATTACAGTAGACGTGTCTTAGAGTGAAAATCGTGCTAAGTTAAAAGTAATGTGCCCTGGCTTAAAGGACCGACGATCTGCGCGAAGCGACTGGCAACATCTGAATGCGTGAAGCAAAAGATCGTACAAAGTGGGAGGGGCTTAGGTTTAGCAGTGTACTACCTTTGATGATGGTGATAATACATTACAAGAATAAATATTGAAAGTCATTTGTACTTTATCCACTAGTGGATAAACTAGTATGAAAATAAACCATTGTCTTGGGAAGAATCGGAAAGAAATCCAGCGCAGCTTTTTAAACTTTAATTTATAATATAATGTGTTGAAAAATGTAATACGAAATTATGTAGAATAGCATGGCCACCTCATTTTCATTGATTATTATCAATAATCTAAATTTTAGTAGTATATTAAGTTTTGTTCGGTTTCCAAAACTTGGGTGGCATAAGTCTGATTTCCGATGTATGACCGAAAAAACCTTATAAATCTTAGCAAATATACGTACACATAAACTTCAAGGAGTAACACCAAAAAGGTTAAAAAAAGGTTTGTGACCTTATCCATCCTAATGTTGGAAAATCGTAACTAGTATTCAATTGTAAGATGCGATAAAGATTAATTAATTTACTGTTTATTATCATCAGCTCGTAAAATTCTACTACTGAACCTTGGCTCTTGGCTTGGCTTGGAAAGATTTGCCTAAATTATATATTATTATTATTATTATTTTAGAGGAGTAGCCCTAACTGACGAGCATGTATGCGTAGGTATATGGATGTGAAGGAGGCGAGAGAGGTGTGTCAGAATCATGCTAATGGAAGTCTGTAGTCTTTGCCTACACCTCTGGGAGACAAGGTTTATGTATTTATGTATTTGCTTAAATAGCTACGCTTTCATCTCAGACGTTTGGTGCGCCCTCGCAAATGTAGGTATTTTAATTGTGGCGTTAACGAGATGGCATTTCTAATTTGCCACTACTACGCAGCATAATTCATACTAAGAGATTAATTATCGTTTTAAATTTTCTATTGTTTTTTTAAAGAAATAAATAGTATATAAAGTTTGCACGTCTATTTTACGTATGACTTAAACACTCCTGTAAGGCTGCGGGTAAAATAGGAAACAATGGAAAGCGGACAGTTGAGTTCTTTTTAGTCAACTAAACGTCAGAATAGTGCTGACATGACAGTTAAAGTTACAATAACAAAACTCAGTATGTAATTTAGAATGAAGCAGGGAAAATTTTACTTTTATCCTTTGGACGTAAGTGAATTTCATTAAGCTAAAATGTTTTAGTATAATATGTTATATCTATTATTTTTTGAGGATAGCCAAAAAATTATGCATTACATATTATATGACAATATTTCTACTCTTTGATTAATTACTAAGTATTGCCTTAATTATAAGTAACCACAGAATGCATATATTATTTTAAGATAAAATATATATTTAAAAGTAAATAATCTTGAGATAATTTTTTCAACATTTATACAAAATTGAATGTGCAATAAGCAATAAATAATTTAGTAAATAACATTTTTGGTTTGGAAAAGCCATGGCAGCTGATATTGAAAATATTTCAAGAATATGTGATGTCCGCAAATTTTCAATGGGAAGCGCGACAAACTCCACTCTGCTTCGAAACCGTGTGGGAAATAAAAGGAGGCCCAGCAGTGGTACGAATGTAAACATTACTTAATAAATGTACACGTAATTGGTTAAAAAAACGCATTTTTATCATTTGAATAAGCGGTTCGTTGACCTTGATGACTTAAACAATGGCGTGGGTTAATTGTCAATGTCTTTCACTGGATTACTTCTATAGAACTAGATTAAAGTCGGAGTTAACATTGTGCAAAACCACAAATAATAAAATATACACAATACAAGTTATCAAAAAGCATATATTAGACACGAGTAGCTCACACGTCTAAAGCATTATAGTATATTAAAAACAGTACTTAATAAATTATAGTTTTGTACCGATCCGGTGCATACTGAAAAACATACATCACAATACATTACAAAACAAGTTATCAAAAAGCAATAATAAAACCTACTAATAACATTGGACACGAGTTGCTCACACGTTTAAAGCATTATAGCTTAAAGCATTATATTAAAAAATAGAACTTTACAAATTATATATTTTTTACCAATCCAGTACATGCTGAAATAAGCAGATATTCACTTTTGAATCTTCTTGTAGTATCCGAAAAGTGATACCGATGTCTTGACACATTTATAAAATTCGACGGAAATATGTTGTGTGAACCTGACAAATTACGTCATGCAAATGGAGTTTAAAGGGAATAGTCGAACACGGGGACAGGTGCGGTCCAACGCCTAGCAAACTGCATTTCAGCGAGGTCTCTATATAACAAGTCCGATGACGTGTATGACTAACGCGCTGAAGGACTAGCACTGATAATTGGTAATGCTGAATCTCATTACCAATCTACGAAATTTAGGTCCAGCATTTCATCGTTTGCAAGAGCTCCTTTTTTTCGACATGAAAAACTGTGTGCAAATAAGATTGGGCATTTTGGTGAGTCGTTGTTTCTTTATTCATTGTAGAAACGTACTCGTCGCGACCCCTGCCAGCCCTTTTCAGGGCTGCAATTCTACACAGCTGTGCACCCATGCAAACGAGGGTTAGGTCATCCCTCCAAGGTGACGCACACCAGCTAGTCCCCGTTGGTGTGGAATGCAGCGCGCAAAGCGGCGATGGGGACCACCACCCGTCACGCACAGCCCGACACGGCGGAAGGTGGAGGACGGAGTGCAGAGTTGGCACGTGGAATGTTAGAGGGGGCATGAGAGATAAGACGAATGAGTTGATCGAAATAATGAAAGAAAGAGATTTCTTATATTTACGCGAACATTACACAGTAGTTTTAATCGAAAGAAAGAGAATTAGATGTCGTGTGTATGTCGGAGACCAAACGGAAAGGCAGTGGTACTGAAGAGCTCCCTGGCGGGACGTTAGCTATATGGTCCGGAGTCCCGGAAAGCGAGAACGCCTGCCAGGGAGTGGGGGTGCTGCTGTCGTCCCGGTTGGTCGATCTTATGACTGAATATAAGGTTGTGAACTCAAGACTTCTCTGAGTTTGCTTTAAACTGGGACTGACGAAGTTATTCCTTTTGGCTGTTTATGCGCCGGTAGCTTCGTCGTCCAGGACCGAGTTGGAGGAGTTTTGGGAGAATGTAAGAGAAGTTCAAGTAAAGAAGATTTGGTTAAGGGAAACGAAAGAACTGTTGTATGTGGTGATTTGAATGGATGGGTAGGTATCGCTCGACAAGAATACGAGTCGGTGCTTGAAAAGTTTGGTGATAAAAAGGTTAATGATGCTGGCAAGCTTATCCTGGCTGTATGCAAGGAAAAAGGGTCTTCTTGTGACAAACACTATGTTTAATCACAGGAAAATCCATATGTACACTAGAGAAACAGAGAATGAGAGAAGTATGATTGATTTGTTCCTGGTGGATGACCGACTGCGAAAACAGGTGATGGATACACGAGTGTTCAGGGGTGCTGACCTGGGAACGGATCACTATATAGTAATTACTAGATTTAGGGGTTTGTTCGCGGGTTTACGCTACCGGGCGGCAGTAACAGAACCACAGTTGGTCTGTCGCATCCGAAGCTGGAAGCTTCAGGAAGCGGTTACTAAAGACAAATATCACACGAGGGTAGCCGAAAAGCTTGACACCATCGATGGCAGGAAAGAATGTGTGGAGAGAACATGGCAGAAACTTAGGGATGGAATGGTAAGTGCAGCGGAAGAAGTATGTGGAACGACAAAAAGAGGTAGTAGTAAAAGAAGATATGCATGTTGGAATGACGAAGTGTAAGAAGCTGTAAAAAAGAAGAAAAAAGCATGGTTAGACTACTTGGCCTCTAGTAACGATAAGCATATGAGAGACAAGATGAAAGAAAGATATAAGCTGCAGAAAGTTCATGCGAAAACACTGATTGAGGAAGTACGTTAAAGGTGAAGAATAGAAGTGGACGAAACGTTCTTTAAGGAAAACTCCAAACTCTTCTGGAAAGAGGTTGGAAGGTCCCGGAGTGGTGCGACAGCCTTAAGAATGAACAAAGTGCTTTCGAGAACTAATGACGTCCTCTCAGAAAAATCGGACGTCATGCAGCGATGGAGTGAATTTTATAGAGAAATGTATGCGTGTCATGATCTTAGTGAAGGATCCGGGCGTGACGCCGTGACTGGCACGCCAGACACGGACCTCGATGACACTGAGGTCATCAGTATGAAAGAGATTGAACGTGCTATTCGAAGTTTGAAATGTGGTAAGGCTGCGGTACTAGAGAGAGTTACTGCTGAAATGGTCAAGTACGGTGGGCCTCGCGTCTGGGACAGCTTTCATCTGCTGTGCAATTTGTGCTGGCGGACGGGAGGTGTCCCGGATGATTGGCGATCAGCGGTCATTGTGCCTTTATATAAAGGTAAAGGTTCACATTTTGACTGCGGGTGCTATCAGGCAGCTTGACCAGTTTAGCAAGTAAAGTTTACTCGAAGGTTTTGACAGTTTACTAGAAAAAGTCAAGTTTACTAGAAGGTTTCATCCTACGTATGCAAGAGAAATCGGAAAGATTATTATGGGAGGCACAATGCGGATTTAGACCCGGAAGAGGATGCACGGATCAAATGTTTTCTCTCCGCATAATCACGGAGAAGCTTCTGAGTGTTAACCAGAAGATTTTCTGTGCTTTTGTGGATCTGGAGAAAGCATTTGATAAGGTTATAAGGAAGAAAATGTGGGAACTGTTGCCGGAATGTGGTGTGGATGGTCGATTGTTAAGGGCTGTGCAGTCACTTTACTATGACTGTAAAGCCTGTGTGCGGGTAGGGCATGACCTGTCATTGTTGTGTCATGTCTTCCTGACTGTTCATACCGTATCTCGACAGCTGTTTACAGAAGCTGAAAAATAGCTGTTTGGTTGTGAAAATGGGTGACATTAAAGTTAATTGTCTGCTGTATGCTGATGATGCAGTGCTTATTGCACCATCAGAAGCAGAACTGCAGGCATTAGTCACGTGTATGAAAGAGGAATGTGAAATTAAAGGTCTCCGTTTGAATGCTAATAAAACTAAGGTTCTGGTATTTGAAAAGGACGAAGAGAGAACGAAATGTAAAATATGGGTAAATCAGGAATGTCTAGAACAGGTAAATGAAATTGTATACTTGGGGAGTGCTTTCATCTGGGATGGAAGATGTGATTTAGATGCGAACATGCGTGTCGATGCGGGAACAAAGTCAATGGTGCCATGAATGCATTAGTCAAAAGGCAAGGCAGAGGCAGTGGAGATGCGATCTCTTCGTAAAATGTGTGGCGTTACCATAGCCGACCGAAAGCGAAACGAAGAGATTCGCAATATGGCAGGATTGAAAGATTACCTTATCACAAAAATTGATAGGGGCGTACTCCAATGGTTTGGGCACGTTGAGCGAATGAGTGAAGACCGAATGGTGAAAAAAATTTATATAGCGCGAAAGTAAATATTAAAAGGTGTCGAGGTAGACCGAGACTAACTTTCGAAGACCATGTAAGCAAATTACTCAAAGAAGGGAAGTACTCGGATACCTAGACGTGCATATATAAAGAAGTTAATGAACCTGAAAGAAGCGAGTGAGGTATGTAAGGATCGTGACACTTGGCGATCTGTTCTCTCTGGCTACCCCGTTAGGGATTGTGCGTGAAGATAAGTAAAGTAAAGTTGTTTCTTTATACACATCATTACTAACAGTAGAGTCACGCTGCACCTATAATATTATTGTAGCACAATTAGGTCGGCTTGACGTGGGAAGATTAACGCTTTCACAGAATACAACTGTCATTAAGTGTGTTTCGTATGGTGAGTATAGAGTAACCCTTTTACTGGAAATGGGGTATTCAATCTTTTCCTTTTTCAAAAGGGTGACAATGAATCAATTTTTAATTTTTAACCAAATACAAATGTAGATTTTTATGTGCTACATCATCCACTTACGATCAGGTGTTCTAGTTTTATATCCCTATTATCCAAAAAAGTCTACTAAGTGGTAGGAATCTTTTTCTATCTAGAAATTTGTCTGGGTACGTAACATACTCTCACCCATATCAGCTGGCAAGCTGCAGTGAGGGTACTGCCATATTCTGGTCCAAACGGTATAGAGAGCCGGTATAATTACAGAGTTTAAACATTACATCATAGCCCTTAGGTGACAAAGTAACATTAAAAGTTGTTTGCAAGTGGCCATGAGAAGTAATCTAAACGATCTGGTGAAGTATTTTATACTTCATTTTTATATTATGTACAAAAACAACTAAAGTATTAAAGGTATAGTTTAAATATTTTTAGGACAAAACCGATGAAGTAGTTTCTAATAAAATGTTATTTTACCCCCGATTAACATATATTATAAAATCAAATCGTCGTTAATGCTAAACTGATCCATGAATTTACATCAAAAAGAGAAATAACTTTTAAGTCTAAAGATTTTTTTACAAAATAAGGGTGACAAACGAACACCTAGTTCACCTGATGGTAAGTGTAAGTAAGTGTGGTTCATAGACATCTACATTTATCTTTAATTACTAATCAAAATGCAGATGCTTTGTCAGCCCGGAGGTCTGAGATGGAATGCCTCGTTTTCAGTAAAAAGGATCTCTGGTTCTCTACACTCATCATGCGAAACACAGCAGCATTAAGCTGCTGTTTTACGCTGGTATTCTGTGAGAGCGTGGCCCCACCCCGGTCAAGCCGACATATTCGTGCTGCAACCAAAATATAGCTGCAGTATGGCTCTACCATGTTAAAAATACCATTTAAATGGTTCTTAACATTTGGAGTATTTATAAAATTTGGCTCATTCATTAAGGTAAATAAACACGTATAGTTCATACGTTCATCCATTACAGGTTATAAAAAGTCCCCCGTAGATTGCGTCATAGGGGTTTGCCGTAGTTGCCACGCTTGGAAATTGATTTGCAAGCGAACTTTTCTTTTATTAAGAGTTGTTATCAGGAAGATTCTGCTGACATCTCCTGCCTCATTTCCCTCCGTGACCTCTTAAGACACCACGGGATGATATCCCTCTTCCCCTCGGACCTCGTCTACGAGTAGTCGTCTGTAAACCCTTACATTAATTAATTAAAATCCTTAAATTGAAATTGAATAAAATAAATACTCAAGCAATAAATAGGAGTGCATAAAACTAAGAAACCTACACATAACGTCTACGCGTGCGCTCCTGGTACATTGAGAATCAACACGCCTAATCTCCGTTCACAAGCGCAAAATTGGAAGGTACGATTTTTCATTTTTGTTGTTCAGGGTTGTTTTGGCACAGTTTTAGTGACTATTATCAAACTATTGTTTTCTTCACAAAACAGTCATTGAATTTATGATACCCTGGTACATCTGATAGCCGGAAGAAATATAGCAGCAAATTGAGGCGCCTGTCACTTTATAAAACTGAGTATTTTCTTCAATTGTTCTGATATCACTTTCCGATTATGCTACCCTGGTATTGAGCAAATAGTACAAACAACAGTTACTCCTGAAACTATATCCTCTGGGTTTTTATTAACTTTCTATTGTTTTCTTATGCCCTAGTACTATATTAAACGATAGGCATTTTTGAAAAGTGGCCTTGTGGCAAATACCAAGTTATGCAGATCTAATAAAATGCCTCTTAAACGCAGTCCCCCACCTAAGAAAGCAACTGCAACAACGTCTATTCCTCAAGTTAATCCCTATATGGATAAATCCGTTTCGGATTCACGCATAAACGAGCTTACTGATAGCACACAATCGAGCTATATCACACAGAGATTTAAACGAGGAAGGGAAGATGACATAACTTCTGAACTGAATGATTTTAAAGAGGAAATAAAAAATTTGTTTTCATCGTTTATAACTACGCAACAGTTAGAACTCCAAGCTATCGCCAGTAAAATAAAGGAAATTCAGCAATCGAATTATAATATTGATAATTCTATCGCTATCCTGACTAGCCAAAACGAGGAGTACAAAAAGAAAATAGATCAAATGGAGATCCAAGCCAAAAAAGACCGAGAATACATAACCTTACTAGAAGAGAAAGTCGAAGACATACAAAGAGACAATCGGAAAACTAAAATTGAAAAATAAAAAATGTACCAACTATAAACAGTGAAACAAAGGAAGATCTAATAAGCATGGTTCAACACTTGTCCAAACACATCGACTGTAAAATCGATAAATCCGATATAAAGGATATCTACAGAGTGCGTACAAAAACCCGAAAAAATGAAAATACTAAAAACCTTCCCGTTGTAGTAGAACTGGGATCCACTATTTTGAAACGCGATGTACTGAGGATGTCGAAATCATTTAATATTAAAAACAAGTATAAACTTCAAGCAAAACACCTCGGATTTACGACAAAAGAAGATACACCTGTTTTTGTTTCCGAACAACTAACTCCCAAAAGCGCTAGACTATTTTTTCTAGCCAGAGATCTCGCAAAATCAAAGACCTTTAAGTTTTGCTGGACGTCCTTTGGTCGAGTCTATGTGAGAAAGGACGAGAATTCTCCAGTTATTGTAATAAGAAACGAGTCACAAATACACCATCTTCTACAAGAAAGTTCACAGGCATGACTCAATGGTTTCATGCAATTCTTGTCATCTTCATTAATATTATTAGTGATAAGTTACATCGTATTATTTAAGTATATTGTCCTAACTGTAGGTACTAACATCTGTGTGGCAATTCTGTCTATTATAATTTATACTTCAATTACTGACATAAAACCTCCTACGGTATCTTCACTCACACTCATATATAACACACTTTTTAACCATACAATACACTCACACACAGCTCATACTCACGCAATCATCACCCATTTACATCTTGATTCTTATTTACAAACATTAACTCTAAGGTTGTTCCTTCCTGTTTATTTCAGACCTTTCTCGAATAAATACCATTACAGCATTACACTAAAAACAAACCTTTTGGCAAAACCATCTATACAGTATCACTTATGTTCTCACACACCTATTGATACTAAATCGGCAAAGTACTTTGTTTATTTTTATTGCAAACGTGGTTATAGCTAACTCTTTAAGCACAATAACGGACTTGGATCAAGTTGATATAGCTAACCATATAAGTTGCGATATACAGGACCTAACAAAGTGCATTAGTATTGGTAAAACGGATCTTACCATATTAAGTCAAAACATTAGAAGTATATATCGTAACTTTGATAACCTCCAAGCTACCCTATCACTTCTCAAATTTGAAGTGGACGTCTTAGTTTTAACAGAATGCAGATTAGATAAATCAAAGCCAATTCCACAGATCCCTAATTATACTGCTTTAGAAACAACGTACAACATTAACCAGAATGATGGTGTAGTGATTTATGCTAAATCTCACCTAAATCCTGAATTTACTGAAATTAAACTAAAACATGCCTCTTGCATACAACTAAGAATTCTCGATCTGACGATATGGGGCATTTATCGTTCACCTTCGAACTCAAACGCATCGGAATTCATTGACTCCTTGAGTGCACACCTTGGAAACATAAAATTTTATCGTAACATAGTCATCTCTGGAGACATAAACATCAACCTCATTCAGTGCAGGAACGAACAAACTAATGACCGCAATAATAGAATAGACTATCTAAATACGCTAGCTAGTCATGGCCTACTTGCTGGTCACAAACTGCCCACGAGAGAATCCAGCTGCCTTGACCACTTCATGGTAAAATTAAACAAAATAAAATTTTCCGCAAATATCGCTGTTTTAAATACCACACTTACAGATCATCTGACTATATTCATGTGCATATCAAAACTTAAAAGCAAAACAATCAATCAAAAAATCATTGAGTATGTAAATTTTGAAACTGCATATGAGAGGCTGCTCCAAAAGAACCTGGAGTCTTTGCTTCTTTGCGAAGATCCCGACTTAGTTACCAAGCGCCTTTTGCTATGGCTTGCGGAGTCATTGGAAGAGAGTAAAACAATAAAATATGTTACCAAAAACCAGCAGAATATTAAACCTTGGATCACAGATGGAATTCTTAGATGTATCAGAAATAGAAACAAAATGCAGCTGAAGCTTAGGTCCGATCCATCAAATGAAACTCTAAAAATTACTTTCAGACGATATAGAAACTACGTTAATAACCTTATAAAAAAACTAAAACGAAAATATGACAGAGAACTATTAACTACTGCTGCCAAAAGTTCCAAAGAACTCTGGAAAAGAATAAAAACGGTAACCTGTTTTAAAATTTCTAAATCACATTGCAAAGAACTACTTAATATAGGACCAACACCGTCTGACTCTGTAAATTTGGTAAATGGTTATTTTGCTAATATTGGTAAACAATTAGCTAATGATGTCATGAAAGGTATATCTCATGTCTCACAAAGTACCACTCCCATTAACACGCTTAAACGACATAACACATCTTTTGTCCTCTTGGAGACTGATCCTGGGGAAGTCAACAGTGTGATCATGAGTCTCAAAACAGATAGTGCCCCTGGTTGGGACAATATATCGATCAAATTCCTTAAGATCTGTAGCCCTATTGTTGCGCCCATAATAAGTCATCTTGCAAATCAAAGCTTTAGACTAGGTTTATTCCCTGCACCCCTAAAAAAATCTATTGTTACTCCGGTTTTTAAGGGTGGGGATAGAAGTAACATCAATAATTATCGACCCATTTCGGTCTTACCCGTGATTTCAAAAGTCATTGAGAAACTCCTTAATACTCGACTGCTTAATTATCTAGAAAAATTCAGCATTATCTCTAGCTCACAGTTTGGTTTTAGGCCTGGATTATCTACGGAGGACGCAGTATTGTCCCTCACGTCCCTTATTACAGATCAAGTCGACCGAGGAAATAAATGCATGGCTGTTTTTCTAGACTTGAAAAAGGCTTTCGATACCGTCTCCCTTCCCACCCTTTTACATAAACTAGAGTGCGTCGGTGTCCGAGGCGTACAGCTTAAATTGCTAAGTAGTTACCTACGAGAGCGCACCCAAAGAGTGAAAATTGGTACTCACGTGAGTAAAGACATGGACATAACCTTCGGTGTGCCCCAGGGGAGTGTACTTGCCCCAACTCTATTTCTAATCTATATAAATGACCTCACCAATCTAAACATTGAAGGTGGTAAAATTTACTCTTACGCCGACGATACTGCGATAGTTTTTTCTGGAACTTCGTGGAACAAGGTATACGAGACGGCCCAAAGTGGTCTTTGTAAAATTTCTGACTGGCTAAAAATGAACCTTCTAACTTTGAATATTAATAAAACAAATTATATGTGCTTCTCAATAAATAAAAGAACTCAACCAAAAAACGACTTTACATTAAAACTACATGAATGCGATAAACTAGATAACTCAATTTGCAATTGCAAAACGCTACAGAAGGTTACATCAACTAAATACTTAGGATTAATATTGGATCACCGACTATCTTGGCACCCACATATTGAATATATGACCGAAAGAGTGCGTAAACTTATTTGGATTTTCAAAACCCTGAGACATATTACTTCACACAAATTAATAAAACAGATATACATTACTTTGGTACAATCTGTCTTAGGATATTGCATTTCTGTATGGGGTGGGGCTACTAAAGGCAAATTCTTGGAGGTTGAACGTGGTCAACGCTGCCTTCTTAAAGTCATGTATTTCAAACCACGCTGGTATCCCACTACAGCATTATATAAATTTTGCGATGTGCTAACCGTGAGACAGTTATACATTTTAGTGACTGTATTTTTTCATCTACAAAGGAGTCAAGCTGTATAGTTTTACGAATTTTTAGAACAGTCACTAAAATGTATAACTGTCTCACGGTTAGCACATCGCAAAATTTATATAATGCTGTAGTGGGATACCAGCGTGGTTTGAAATACATGACTTTAAGAAGGCAGCGTTGACCACGTTCAACCTCCAAGAATTTGCTTTTAGTAGCCCCACCCCATACAGAAATGCAATATCCTAAGACAGATTGTACCAAAGTAATGTATATCTGTTTTATTAATTTGTGTGAAGTAATATGTCTCAGGGTTTTGAAAAACCAAATAAGTTTACGCACTCTTTCGGTCATATATTCAATATGTGGGTGCCAAGATAGTCGGTGATCCAATATTAATCCTAAGTATTTAGTTGATGTAACCTTCTGTAGCGTTTTGCAATTGCAAATTGAGTTATCTAGTTTATCGCATTCATGTAGTTTTAATGTAAAGTCGTTTTTTGGTTGAGTTCTTTTATTTATTGAGAAGCACATATAATTTGTTTTATTAATATTCAAAGTTAGAAGGTTCATTTTTAGCCAGTCAGAAATTTTACAAAGACCACTTTGGGCCGTCTCGTATACCTTGTTCCACGAAGTTCCAGAAAAAACTATCGCAGTATCGTCGGCGTAAGAGTAAATTTTACCACCTTCAATGTTTAGATTGGTGAGGTCATTTATATAGATTAGAAATAGAGTTGGGGCAAGTACACTCCCCTGGGGCACACCGAAGGTTATGTCCATGTCTTTACTCACGTGAGTACCAATTTTCACTCTTTGGGTGCGCTCTCGTAGGTAACTACTTAGCAATTTAAGCTGTACGCCTCGGACACCGACGCACTCTAGTTTATGTAAAAGGGTGGGAAGGGAGACGGTATCGAAAGCCTTTTTCAAGTCTAGAAAAACAGCCATGCATTTATTTCCTCGGTCGACTTGATCTGTAATAAGGGACGTGAGGGACAATACTGCGTCCTCCGTAGATAATCCAGGCCTAAAACCAAACTGTGAGCTAGAGATAATGCTGAATTTTTCTAGATAATTAAGCAGTCGAGTATTAAGGAGTTTCTCAACGACTTTTGAAATCACGGGTAAGACCGAAATGGGTCGATAATTATTGATGTTACTTCTATCCCCACCCTTAAAAACCGGAGTAACAATAGATTTTTTTAGGGGTGCAGGGAATAAACCTAGTCTAAAGCTTTGATTTGCAAGATGACTTATTATGGGCGCAACAATAGGGCTACAGATCTTAAGGAATTTGATCGATATATTGTCCCAACCAGGGGCACTATCTGTTTTGAGACTCATGATCACACTGTTGACTTCCCCAGGATCAGTCTCCAAGAGGACAAAAGATGTGTTATGTCGTTTAAGCGTGTTAATGGGAGTGGTACTTTGTGAGACATGAGATATACCTTTCATGACATCATTAGCTAATTGTTTACCAATATTAGCAAAATAACCATTTACCAAATTTACAGAGTCAGACGGTGTTGGTCCTATATTAAGTAGTTCTTTGCAATGTGATTTAGAAATTTTAAAACAGGTTACCGTTTTTATTCTTTTCCAGAGTTCTTTGGAACTTTTGGCAGCAGTAGTTAATAGTTCTCTGTCATATTTTCGTTTTAGTTTTTTTATAAGGTTATTAACGTAGTTTCTATATCGTCTGAAAGTAATTTTTAGAGTTTCATTTGATGGATCGGACCTAAGCTTCAGCTGCATTTTGTTTCTATTTCTGATACATCTAAGAATTCCATCTGTGATCCAAGGTTTAATATTCTGCTGGTTTTTGGTAACATATTTTATTGTTTTACTCTCTTCCAATGACTCCGCAAGCCATAGCAAAAGGCGCTTGGTAACTAAGTCGGGATCTTCGCAAAGAAGCAAAGACTCCAGGTTCTTTTGGAGCAGCCTCTCATATGCAGTTTCAAAATTTACATACTCAATGATTTTTTGATTGATTGTTTTGCTTTTAAGTTTTGATATGCACATGAATATAGTCAGATGATCTGTAAGTGTGGTATTTAAAACAGCGATATTTGCGGAAAATTTTATTTTGTTTAATTTTACCATGAAGTGGTCAAGGCAGCTGGATTCTCTCGTGGGCAGTTTGTGACCAGCAAGTAGGCCATGACTAGCTAGCGTATTTAGATAGTCTATTCTATTATTGCGGTCATTAGTTTGTTCGTTCCTGCACTGAATGAGGTTGATGTTTATGTCTCCAGAGATGACTATGTTACGATAAAATTTTATGTTTCCAAGGTGTGCACTCAAGGAGTCAATGAATTCCGATGCGTTTGAGTTCGAAGGTGAACGATAAATGCCCCATATCGTCAGATCGAGAATTCTTAGTTGTATGCAAGAGGCATGTTTTAGTTTAATTTCAGTAAATTCAGGATTTAGGTGAGATTTAGCATAAATCACTACACCATCATTCTGGTTAATGTTGTACGTTGTTTCTAAAGCAGTATAATTAGGGATCTGTGGAATTGGCTTTGATTTATCTAATCTGCATTCTGTTAAAACTAAGACGTCCACTTCAAATTTGAGAAGTGATAGGGTAGCTTGGAGGTTATCAAAGTTACGATATATACTTCTAATGTTTTGACTTAATATGGTAAGATCCGTTTTACCAATACTAATGCACTTTGTTAGGTCCTGTATATCGCAACTTATATGGTTAGCTATATCAACTTGATCCAAGTCCGTTATTGTGCTTAAAGAGTTAGCTATAACCACGTTTGCAATAAAAATAAACAAAGTACTTTGCCGATTTAGTATCAATAGGTGTGTGAGAACATAAGTGATACTGTATAGATGGTTTTGCCAAAAGGTTTGTTTTTAGTGTAATGCTGTAATGGTATTTATTCGAGAAAGGTCTGAAATAAACAGGAAGGAACAACCTTAGAGTTAATGTTTGTAAATAAGAATCAAGATGTAAATGGGTGATGATTGCGTGAGTATGAGCTGTGTGTGAGTGTATTGTATGGTTAAAAAGTGTGTTATATATGAGTGTGAGTGAAGATACCGTAGGAGGTTTTATGTCAGTAATTGAAGTATAAATTATAATAGACAGAATTGCCACACAGATGTTAGTACCTACAGTTAGGACAATATACTTAAATAATACGATGTAACTTATCACTAATAATATTAATGAAGATGACAAGAATTGCATGAAACCATTGAGTCATGCCTGTGAACTTTCTTGTAGAAGATGGTGTATTTGTGACTCGTTTCTTATTACAATAACTGGAGAATTCTCGTCCTTTCTCACATAGACTCGACCAAAGGACGTCCAGCAAAACTTAAAGGTCTTTGATTTTGCGAGATCTCTGGCTAGAAAAAATAGTCTAGCGCTTTTGGGAGTTAGTTGTTCGGAAACAAAAACAGGTGTATCTTCTTTTGTCGTAAATCCGAGGTGTTTTGCTTGAAGTTTATACTTGTTTTTAATATTAAATGATTTCGACATCCTCAGTACATCGCGTTTCAAAATAGTGGATCCCAGTTCTACTACAACGGGAAGGTTTTTAGTATTTTCATTTTTTCGGGTTTTTGTACGCACTCTGTAGATATCCTTTATATCGGATTTATCGATTTTACAGTCGATGTGTTTGGACAAGTGTTGAACCATGCTTATTAGATCTTCCTTTGTTTCACTGTTTATAGTTGGTACATTTTTTATTTTTCAATTTTAGTTTTCCGATTGTCTCTTTGTATGTCTTCGACTTTCTCTTCTAGTAAGGTTATGTATTCTCGGTCTTTTTTGGCTTGGATCTCCATTTGATCTATTTTCTTTTTGTACTCCTCGTTTTGGCTAGTCAGGATAGCGATAGAATTATCAATATTATAATTCGATTGCTGAATTTCCTTTATTTTACTGGCGATAGCTTGGAGTTCTAACTGTTGCGTAGTTATAAACGATGAAAACAAATTTTTTATTTCCTCTTTAAAATCATTCAGTTCAGAAGTTATGTCATCTTCCCTTCCTCGTTTAAATCTCTGTGTGATATAGCTCGATTGTGTGCTATCAGTAAGCTCGTTTATGCGTGAATCCGAAACGGATTTATCCATATAGGGATTAACTTGAGGAATAGACGTTGTTGCAGTTGCTTTCTTAGGTGGGGGACTGCGTTTAAGAGGCATTTTATTAGATCTGCATAACTTGGTATTTGCCACAAGGCCACTTTTCAAAAATGCCTATCGTTTAATATAGTACTAGGGCATAAGAAAACAATAGAATGTGAACATACTGGTCCATTCTCATCCATCTAAAAGAAAACAACCATATTTAAATACTGAAATATATAAAAACTGCCATATCCGTTGGAATAAATATTGCTAAGTAATCTGTAATGATTAAAGTACGTGCGTTCTTACCAATTGACCTAGATTTTCAAGAATGGTAATAATTTCTGGACCCAAATCTCCAGCAATGTAATATTGCTCGTTTTCTTCCACTCTAGAAGCACATTTTAAACAGTGCCACATGTTTTAACAGGTGAATTGAAAGATTTAATTAATATTATGCAGCCATTATGAACTTATGGATAAAATAATTATTTATTTTTTCGATTTTTGACAGATTACATACAGAAGCATTTTCAAATTCGTTTAATAACTTAAGGAAACATCATTTTTTACATACCTGCCCAGTTATTCAAAATGTAATTCTACAGATGTCCGATATCATAGATATCAAAATCTCACGTAAATCATAAAGTCCATAAAACAAAAGCTGAGTCAAACAAGTAGTAACAGATCCAAAGACCAAATAAGAAAAACCAATCACCAAAGTAATCTAAAAGAAACTCAATAAATGCACTCACGAGTTCACAAATACACGAGCAAGCTCTGGATAATCAAAAAATATCCGACTACCTACATTATTTCAAGATTTAAGTCACATGTCAGACATGACATTTAACATATAATTTTATGAGTGAAAGGGCGCCATCTTGTAAAATCATCAAAAATTGGGATTGCATTTTCATTTTTAGCAAGTCATTTAGTTTTTATTCTCATATTGTATTTTTAATAAAATCCGTAAATTTTTCGCTTTTTACGGTATACTGTAAATAAACTGGCCCTGAAATGAACCGTTTCCTATATTTAAAAATAGAGCTGCATAAGCCAAGTGATCAATATAAAAAAAAACAAATTTCTATTAATTTTCCTGTAACGCTTCCCGCGCTTTTCATTTAAAATGATGGATATTAACCGTGAAAATTTGTGAGCTATGATTTTGAAATTGATTTAACTGAATAACTAAGTTTATCAAAATCATCATTACGGGACTTAGCTTCATTACGTGCAACAATTTTTAGGTGGTTTGCTGAATTCAAAATGGGTAAATTAACCTTAAAGATCACCAAAGAACCGGGACCTTGCAAGCAGCAGTAACGGCTGAAAATGTATGGACTACTGAAATCTTGGTGCGAGAAGACCCACAAACTAAATAAACGGACATCGAAAATCGGGTAGCATTTATACCATCCTACATCAACATCTTGGAGTGAGGAGGCTTTGTTGTCGGTGGATCCCTTGATTGCTCTCCGAAAGCGAAAAACAGACCCATGAGGACCGGTGCCATAAAATGCGTCTACGTTTTGAAAATGGGGCATCTAGGCGTGTTTCAGAAATCATTACAGATGATGTGTCAATGATCTATCAATATTATCCGGAAAATAAAATGCAATCATCGGTATGGGTCTACTCAAAAGGACAGTTTCCAAAAAAACTGCAAAGACCTCGCAAAGTTGGCAAAAAAATGGTGGCTAGTTTTTTTTCGTGGAGTGGACATTTGTCGACCTCAATGCTGGAAAATTGTAGGCCAATCAACTCTGAATAGTATGCTACAGTTGCATTATCCAAATCTTTTCAACCTGTGCTGGAGAAGAAACCAAAGACCAGGTTTTGGGGAATCAAACCCTTAGAACAAAAGCATTTATTGAGGAATCTGGTGTTCTAACTCAATATCACCCACTGTACAGCCCTAACTTAGCTCCTTGTTATTTCTTTTTTTCCCAAGAGTTAAAGCAAAAATAAAAGGCAAGTGTTTTTCAAGCACCGAAGAAGCCGTGGCTGCCTACGAAGAAGCGATTTCCGACATGTCAGAATCAAGACTGGCAAAAGTGTTTTCAGAGTTGATTTAGGCGAATGGAACTTTGTATAGCGCATTATGGAGAATATTTTGAAAAGTTGTAAAATAAATATTAATAGTATCTAGAATACTTTTTGTATATCTCAAAACTTATTGAGCGTCCCTTGTATCGTAAATTTATGGAAATACTAGAATATCTTGAGGAATCAAAAATAAATAAATTTCATCTTCACCATCAGTCTATTAAACTCAACTATGTGGTATAGTATTGTATAGAGAATTTATCTATCATACATAAAATACAATGTATTATAGTATTTTATGGTATTATACATCCGGTAATATGGTTATACCACTATCTATCGTGAGCTATGATATAGAAAGAAAGAAAGACTTTATTTTGGCACACTTCATTGACGTACAACTATATACTAATTTACAATCGTACAATAAGCCATGCCATAAAAGGTCAATACACAGCATAAGTTGTGGAAAAACTACAACGCCAATTTTCAGCATTGACCAAAATACTGATATTTAGCATATCCAATAGATACCGATTATAATAATTACGGGAATGTATGAGTGAACCAAGTTTTTTTTTTTTATAGGATAGAGTGACAAACGAGCGCACAGTCCACCTGATGGTAAGTGGTTACTGTGGCCCATAGACATCTACATCTATCCTCGATTACGAATCAAAATGCAGATGCGTTGTCACCCGTGAGGACTAAGATGGAATGCCTCGTTTCCAGTAAAAAGGGTCTCCGGTTCTCTACACTCACCATACGAAATACAGCAGCATTAAGCTACTATTTCACGCTGGTATTCCGTGAGAGCGTGGTCCTTCCCCGTTCGAGCCGACCCATTCGTGCTACAACTATGCTACTAATATAACTGCAGCATGACTCTAGAAGTGTCTATCTCTCTCAGAAGTGCTAGCAGATGCACTAACGATCATATATTATATAAAGTTATAGAATGATATTCGGTTCGTCGTTTGCCGTATAGTGGCAGCGTAGGAGAATCCACTGTCCTCATAATAATAATAATAATAATAATAATGCTTTATTTCCTTAAAATAACATACATAAACAATATAGTAGATGGGTCCTCCTAGTAAGTTTAAAAGAAAACCTGTGTCAGGAGTCCCCGCTCTTCCTTATCTATAACAGTCATAAATAGGAAAGCATTTCATTACATTGTTATAAATTACACGATTTACATTGTTCTAAATTAGCGGTGATTTAAATAAGGTTAATAATGTGATTACTTGAACGTATTTAAATGAAAACGCAAATGGTATGGGTGATGAATGGTGTGTGTGTGTGTGTGTGTGTGTGTGTGTGTGTGTGTGTCTGTGTGAACGATGTATGTGTGTGGTATGTGTGTTGATTAAATAATTTACATTTTACGAGGCATGGTGTAAAAGTGCCTCAAGGTCTTCGTAATTTTGTGTTTTTAACCAAGTAGTTACAGATTTTTTGAAATCATGGTGAGTTGTTGTATGAATGTCCAACAAACCATTAATGCTGTTGTAAAGGTACACAGAATTTGCAGTATATTGGCGTTTGGCGTTTAGTGACTGAAGAAGAAAAAAATATGTAACCAAACCTATTCGCACGAAAACAGTGTTTGCCAAACGCCAATATACTGCAAATTCTGTGTACCTTTACAACAGCATTAATGGTTTGTTGGACATTCATACAACAACTCACCATGATTTCAAAAAATCTGTAACTACTTGGTTAAAAACACAAAATTACGAAGACCTTGAGGCACTTTTACACCATGCCTCGTAAAATGTAAATTATTTAATCAACACACATACCACACACATACATCGTTCACACAGACACACACACACACACACACACACACACACACACACACCATTCATCACCCATACCATTTGCGTTTTCATTTAAATACGTTCAAGTAATCACATTATTAACCTTATTTAAATCACCGCTAATTTAGAACAATGTAAATCGTGTAATTTATAACAATGTAATGAAATGCTTTCCTATTTATGACTGTTATAGATAAGGAAGAGCGGGGACTCCTGACACAGGTTTTCTTTTAAACTTACTAGGAGGACCCATCTACTATATTGTTTATGTATGTTATTTTAAGGAAATAAAGCATTATTATTATTATTATTATTATTATGAGGACAGTGGATTCTCCTACGCTGCCACTATACGGCAAACGACGAACCGAATATCATTCTATAACTTTATATAATATATGATCGTTAGTGCATCTGCTAGCACTTCTGAGAGAGATAGACACTTCTAGAGTCATGCTGCAGTTATATTAGTAGCATAGTTGTAGCACGAATGGGTCGGCTCGAACGGGGAAGGACCACGCTCTCACGGAATACCAGCGTGAAATAGTAGCTTAATGCTGCTGTATTTCGTATGGTGAGTGTAGAGAACCGGAGACCCTTTTTACTGGAAACGAGGCATTCCATCTTAGTCCTCACGGGTGACAACGCATCTGCATTTTGATTCGTAATCGAGGATAGATGTAGATGTCTATGGGCCACAGTAACCACTTACCATCAGGTGGACTGTGCGCTCGTTTGTCACTCTATCCTATAAAAAAAAAAAACTTGGTTCACTCATACATTCCCGTAATTATTATAATCGGTATCTATTGGATATGCTAAATATCAGTATTTTGGTCAATGCTGAAAATTGGCGTTGTAGTTTTTCCACAACTTATGCTGTGTATTGACCTTTTATGGCATGGCTTATTGTACGATTGTAAATTAGTATATAGTTGTACGTCAATGAAGTGTGCCAAAATAAAGTCTTTCTTTCTTTCTATATCATAGCTCACGATAGATAGTGGTATAACCATATTACCGGATGTATAATACCATAAAATACTATAATACATTGTATTTTATGTATGATAGATAAATTCTCTATACAATACTATACCACATAGTTGAGTTTAATAGACTGATGGTGAAGATGAAATTTATTTATTTTTGATTCCTCAAGATATTCTAGTATTTCCATAAATTTACGATACAAGGGACGCTCAATAAGTTTTGAGATATACAAAAAGTATTCTAGATACTATTAATATTTATTTTACAACTTTTCAAAATATTCTCCATAATGCGCTATACAAAGTTCCATTCGCCTAAATCAACTCTGAAAACACTTTTGCCAGTCTTGATTCTGACATGTCGGAAATCGCTTCTTCGTAGGCAGCCACGGCTTCTTCGGTGCTTGAAAAACACTTGCCTTTTATTTTTGCTTTAACTCTTGGGAAAAAAAGAAATAACAAGGAGCTAAGTTAGGGCTGTACAGTGGGTGATATTGAGTTAGAACACCAGATTCCTCAATAAATGCTTTTGTTCTAAGGGTTTGATTCCCCAAAACCTGGTCTTTGGTTTCTTCTCCAGCACAGGTTGAAAAGATTTGGATAATGCAACTGTAGCATACTATTCAGAGTTGATTGGCCTACAATTTTCCAGCATTGAGGTCGACAAATGTCCACTCCACGAAAAAAAACTAGCCACCATTTTTTTGCCAACTTTGCGAGGTCTTTGCAGTTTTTTTGGAAACTGTCCTTTTGAGTAGACCCATACCGATGATTGCATTTTATTTTCCGGATAATATTGATAGATCATTGACACATCATCTGTAATGATTTCTGAAACACGCCTAGATGCCCCATTTTCAAAACGTAGACGCATTTTATGGCACCGGTCCTCATGGGTCTGTTTTTCGCTTTCGGAGAGCAATCAAGGGATCCACCGACAACAAAGCCTCCTCACTCCAAGATGTTGATGTAGGATGGTATAAATGCTACCCGATTTTTCGATGTCCGTTTATTTAGTTTGTGGGTCTTCTCGCACCAAGATTTCAGTAGTCCATACATTTTCAGCCGTTACTGCTGCTTGCAAGGTCCCGGTTCTTTGGTGATCTTTAAGGTTAATTTACCCATTTTGAATTCAGCAAACCACCTAAAAATTGTTGCACGTAATGAAGCTAAGTCCCGTAATGATGATTTTGATAAACTTAGTTATTCAGTTAAATCAATTTCAAAATCATAGCTCACAAATTTTCACGGTTAATATCCATCGTTTTAAATGAAAAGCGCGGGAAGCGTTACAGGAAAATTAATAGAAATTTGTTTTTTTTATATTGATCACTTGGCTTATGCAGCTCTATTTTTAAATATAGGAAACGGTTCATTTCAGGGCCAGTTTATTTACAGTATACCGTAAAAAGCGAAAAATTTACGGATTTTATTAAAAATACAATATGAGAATAAAAACTAAATGACTTGCTAAAAATGAAAATGCAATCCCAATTTTTGATGATTTTACAAGATGGCGCCCTTTCACTCATAAAATTATATGTTAAATGTCATGTCTGACATGTGACTTAAATCTTGAAATAATGTAGGTAGTCGGATATTTTTTGATTATCCAGAGCTTGCTCGTGTATTTGTGAACTCGTGAGTGCATTTATTGAGTTTCTTTTAGATTACTTTGGTGATTGGTTTTTCTTATTTGGTCTTTGGATCTGTTACTACTTGTTTGACTCAGCTTTTGTTTTATGGACTTTATGATTTACGTGAGATTTTGATATCTATGATATCGGACATCTGTAGAATTACATTTTGAATAACTGGGCAGGTATGTAAAAAATGATGTTTCCTTAAGTTATTAAACGAATTTGAAAATGCTTCTGTATGTAATCTGTCAAAAATCGAAAAAATAAATAATTATTTTATCCATAAGTTCATAATGGCTGCATAATATTAATTAAATCTTTCAATTCACCTGTTAAAACATGTGGCACTGTTTAAAATGTGCTTCTAGAGTGGAAGAAAACGAGCAATATTACATTGCTGGAGATTTGGGTCCAGAAATTATTACCATTCTTGAAAATCTAGGTCAATTGGTAAGAACGCACGTACTTTAATCATTACAGATTACTTAGCAATATTTATTCCAACGGATATGGCAGTTTTTATATATTTCAGTATTTAAATATGGTTGTTTTCTTTTAGATGGATGAGAATGGACCAGTATGTTCACAATGTTTTGCAAACATATTGCAAGAATTATCTGTCGGTACAGATCATGAATATGGTCTTCAGCGCCTTAATGATAATAGTATCAGAATATTGTGTGTTTGGTGTCAACAGATACTGGGTAGCAGACGTTTTCACTCTGATGCAGATGGTCCTAAAAGATATTTTATGACTGAGAGGATTTTTCCAAGACAAGTTAGTATTTACGTTTATTTAAAGGTTTACTAATCTAAATATTAATCATTCCAGGAGTTAAAAAAAAGTATCAAATGTTTATTTCCTTTTATGTTGAATATGTTGAATTAGGTTTATAAACGGGCACACACTCCACCGAATGGTAAATGGATTCATTTTCGATAAATAATCAAAATCCAGATGTGTTGTCAATCCTGAGGACTTTGACAAAATGTCTCGTTTTCAGAAAAAAATGGTCACCGGTTCTCTACACTCACTATACGAAACACAGCAGCTTAAAACTGCCATTTCACGCTGGTATTCTGTGAGAGCATGGCAATTCCCCGGTCGAGCTGACCCATCATTTGCTGCACGTGGCTCTTTTTCTCTAGGATGAGGGTAACAAACGAGCACACAATCCACCTAATCGTAAGTGGTTTCTGTGACCCGCAGATATCTGGGCACATCTATACTTGATTTCGAATTGAAATGCAGATACGTTTTCACCCGTTAGGACTAAAACGGAATGCGTCGTTTCCAATGAAAGGTGTCTGTGGTTTCAATAGTCAGCAATAGTTTCTATTTTATACTGGTATTCTGCGAGAGCGTGGTCCTTCTCCAGTCGGGCCGACCCATTCGTGCTACAAATTAATATACTACTTATATAGCTACAACATGGTATTATAGATTATATTGTTACAGATATATGAAATTGCAGTGGTATGTCATCTTTGTTGACAGAAACTCAACAAACATTACGTAGACAAGGAGTTTCATTTATGCCATCACCTAACACAATTGTATGTATATGGTGTCTTCGGTCATTAGCCAACACACACAAGCACTCAATACTAGATGGCCCAGAACGAAATGAAATTATAGCTAGGATCCATCCTAGAGAGGTAATATTTTATGTATTTTCTAATTCTATATGCACTTCGTAAAAATGCGTCTTTTTATTAATCTAACAGTATTATTAAACTTACTGTACTGTTTAGAACAGATATTTGAAATACTTTTTTAGTTTGAATTATCTGACAAATAAAGATATGAAAATATAAATTACTAGCTTTTACCCATGACTTTGTCCGTGTGTGATTTGGTTAAAAAATCGCTCGGGATCCCTGTGATTTTCCAGGATAGAAAGTCGTCTACAGGTCCTCAACTATCATCACCATCATCATCTATACAGCCCTTCATAAGTCCACTGTTGAACATAGGCCTCCCCCAAGTAATGCCACATAGCATGGTCCTGAGCCACCTGCATCCGTCGACTTTCTGCATGTCTTACCAGGTCGTCACTCCATCTAGTGGGGGGTCACCCTACACTACGCCTACCGGTACGAGGCTGCCACTCGAGAACCTTTCTTTCCCATCGGTTATCAGTTCTTCGAGCTATATGGCCGACCCATTGCCACTTCAGCTTACTAATCCGGATATCCTCATTTCTAAATTTATCACGCAGAGAAACCCCGAGTATAGCCCTCTCCATAGCTCGCTGAGCGACCTTGAGCGTCCTCATACGGCCGTCAGTGAAGAACCACGTCTCAGATCTGTACATCATCGTTGGCAACACGCACTAGTTGTAAAATCTAGTTTTCAGAGAATGAGGTATACCTGAAGAGAAGATGTATCGTAATTTCCCGAACGCTGCCCAGCCGAGTTGAATCCGTCGATTGACCTCTCGGTCTAAGTTGGACTTACCTAGTCGGACTATTTGTCCCAGGTAAACGTACTCGTCAACAACTTCGAGCATAGTGCTCCCAACAACTACCGGCATAGGTGTGACATGGACATTAAACATGATCTTTGTTTTGTCTATGTTCATCTCAAGACCTATCCGTTGGGAGACACCATTGAGGTCATTGAGCATAGTCCAGCGATTCTACCATAAGGACTATATCGTCGGCAAATCGAAGGTGAGTGATGTACTCGCCATTGATGTTAATACCGTATCCTTTCCAGTCCAGTAGCTTGAAAACGTCTTCCAATCCAGCGGTGAAGAGTTTCGGGGATATAACGTCACCCTGTCTTACACCTCTCTGCAGTTGGATAGATTTCGAACTCTGGTTCTGTACTCGGATAGCCATCGTAGCTCTACTGTACAAACACTTCAGCATTTCGATATACCGACAGTTAATTTGGCACCGCTGAAGGGAACTATGCCTAAAACTATGCCCAGGCAAAATATCACTATGAAGCCAAAGATCTTTTACAGCATGATTGAATGACAAACCATGAAACAAACACAATTTAGAATTTATAATATTAATAAGGATATCTTACAAACCTAATATTTAAAAAAATAATGAAGAAATAAAACATATTTACCTATTATTGGTGTCACAGAAAAACTGATATACCATTAATCGTCTGTGACACTACCCAAAATGGCTGTAAATCTGAGCGTACTGCCTTGCATCTTATATTAAAATTAGGTCACCACAGATTAAACCTATATTTGAAATTAAAATACAAAGTAATTTATGCTGTAATGTGAGTTTATATATAATTAATCATTTAAAATATTCTTTATAATCCCCTACAGATTCCTACCGGCTGATTTGTCTGTTATGGATGCTGGGTTGCAGCGTGTAGAAATGTGCAAAGAGCTACTAATGTTGAGGAAGAGCAGAAAAACCCAGGACATTCGTATCAACATTATGATGCTGACTGTGTGTGGTGTAAAATATCTTTTTTACAAAGGCATGTTCAAATTTAACATGAAGTCCCTGAAAGGGATATATTGGCTCAAAGGATTTATCCCATTGAGGTAATTAAATATGGTGTTTTCAAGATTTTATACAAACATGCTTATAATTATTTTACTTGAACAGTTTTGAGTTAAGCAATTTGTTTGTATGTTACATGTACAATGAAAATGTCAACCAATGATAATGGTTGACATTTTCATTGTACATTATTAAACCATTTTCTGTCCACTACTGGGCATAGGTCCCTTCTCAGAAAGTGGTGGTTTAAACTTTGCAAGCTACGTACACCTTTAAGATCTGTTTTGATAATTCTTACGTGTGCAGGTTTATTAAAGTAAATATATGGTATATAATTGTTTAACCCGTAAAAGTTCGACAAGTCCGATTGGATTCTCAAAATGTTACCTTGTAGATCTCTCGGAACATTTTTTTTAAATGTTATTTATAAGAACTATATATCTAATTTTCTAAAAATTTTATTAGAATTAGTCCCGTTACTAAATTACGCTTCTATAAAATAATAGTAGTTCAAATGACTAGTTTCCGCCATGATGCGTCGTATTTACTACAATATATTCCTATGCCGTATGAGTGACACTTGCCCTACTGCATTATTTTTAAAATTTGAAAGTTTAGTAATGATAACAAGGTTTTTTGAGAGTTTTTTTAGACAAAGGGTAAGTAATTACACTGTTTTTTAAAATTTTTGCTTATATTTCGTGTTTTTGAATTTTTATTCAATCTATAAAATTAGCATTTCAAATACCGTCTTTCCCTTATGAAATAAAGTACTCAGAATTAACTGAAAATGAAATACTCACGATAAATCGTGAAAAAAAACACAGAAACTCATATTTTATACAATCCAATGTGCAACAACTACGTTTTTTATTATAATTTCGATATATCGTGAAAATTATGGCAGTTGTTTTCAACGAAACTGGCGTTGCTCAATAAACAACACATAAACAACAAATAAATATATACCTATGATTGATTTTATTTATTTCTATATATTTTTTTTCATTTATATTTACATTAAAGTAAATTACAGCAAATATTATATACATATAATGATTTCTTAAATTTACGCGAACACTACACATTGAATAAAACTATTATTTACGGATTTTATCGCGTTTAATTACATTAATTTATTGTTATTATTATCCCGACGTTTCGGGTGCTTTACAGCGCCCATGGTCACGAGGGGGGGGGGGACAGAGATGTTTGACGTCCCAATGTCATAGTTAGTCTGGCTACCTTCAGTTTTTGAATATTAATTTTTGGTCCGATTTACGCAAAACGAGCTTATAGTATCATGAAGTCTTGCAGTGGTATGCTTGGGTTTGGGTTTAATTTTGTTAATTATAGGATCCCAAGCAGATGGTAGCACCCAACCATCTTCTCTATTGAAATTTGGATGTTTTTTAATTTCAATAGCCTCGCGTATCATCCTTGGTAGAAATCGGTGTTCTTTTACGAGAATTTGTGGTTTATCAAATCTAATGTAATGGTGGGGACGATCTTGAACATGTTCGCAGACTGCAGACTTCCCGGAGCGTCGTTGCTTCACATCAGCTATATGTTCCTTCACGCGGGTTTTTATAGATCTCTTTGTTTGACCTATGTAAGAGAGACCACATTCACAATCTAGCTTGTACACACCTGCATCTTGTAGAGGAATATTACATTTGATGGATGATAAAAATTGAATAATCTTCTTCAGCGGCTTGTAGTATGTCTTAATGGACGCTCGCTTCAAGATGTAGCCAATCTTGTCCGTGACTCCTCTAACGTATGGTAGTAGAGCAGGCGCGCGCTCGACTGTGGCCGGCTTCACTCGTTCACTGTGACGTAGGCGCGGGACCCGAAGCTTGTTGTCTTGCAATACTTGCTTGACATGCTGAAGCTCCGCAGCCAGATGTTTTCTGTCACAGATCTCTCGTGCTCTCTGAAACAAAGATTTACCCACGGTAGCTAACTGTGAAGGATGATGGTGAGATTCACCATTTAGATATCGGTTGGTATGGGTCTTTTTCCTATACACAGTGTGACCAATAGTGTTATCAGGATTTCGGATGACTAAAACATCTAGGAAAGCTAAAGAATTATTTGCCTCTAACTCCATTGTGAATTGTATTTTAGAGTTTATGGAGTTAAGGTGGTCTAAAAATGCAGTTACTTTGTCAGATGGTAAAATTGTGAAAGTGTCGTCTACGTACCGCTTGTAGAACCTTGGATTTACAGGAGCAGTAAGAAGGGCTTTCTCCTCAAAGTCCTCCATGAATATGTCGGCGACTATGGGAGACACAGGTAAGCCCTTCGCCACACCATCTACTTGCTTGTAGAACTCCTCCTTCCACAATAGATAGCCAGATGTGAGGCAATGTTCAAGTCATCATCATTCTCTAAACCATTTCCCATTATCTGGGGTCGGCGCAGTAAACCTTCTTGTTCCATTCCTCTCTATCAGCCGTCATTTCCATACTTACTCCTTTCATTCTCATATCACTCTTCACACAATCGATCCATCTTTTATTCGGCCTTCCTCTGCCCGTGTGTCCCTCCACATTCATATTCAACACTCGTTTTGTGACATGACTTCCGTCCCTCCGCATCACATGCCCAAACCATGCCAATCTGCTTCCTCTCACCTTTTCTACCACTGGCGCTACTTTCAGGCTTCCTCTTATATACTCATTCCTTATCTTATCCATCCTTGTCACACCACACATCCATCGTAACATTCTCATTTCATTCGCATGCAGTCTATTTTCATCCTTCTTCTTGACGGCCCAGCATTCACTTCCATACATGAAGCAATGTTCAAGTAGTGTTGCATATTCTTGAGGCATGTTATTTTCTTCTAGCTTCCTAGTTACAATTGAGATGCAGTCCACAATAGGTAGGCATGTAAATAGTGACTGAACATCAAAACTGACCATAGTTTCATTGTTAGCGAGATGTAGGTCTTTTATCTCACTCACAAAATGGTATGAATCCTTTGTGTGTGCTCTGGTATGTCCTCTCAGTGGTGATAGTATTCTTGCTAAGTATTGTGCCAGCTTATAAGTTGGTGAATCGATCTGGCTCACTATGGGACGTAGTGGAGCGTTTGGTTTGTGTATCTTCGGTAACCCATACAACCTCGGTGGTTTTATGGGTTACCGATTCTTTAGCTTTCCTAGATGTTTTAGTCATCCGAAATCCTGATAACACTATTGGTCACACTGTGTATAGGAAAAAGACCCATACCAACCGATATCTAAATGGTGAATCTCACCATCATCCTTCACAGTTAGCTACCGTGGGTAAATCTTTGTTTCAGAGAGCACGAGGGATCTGTGACAGAAAACATCTGGCTGCGGAGCTTCAGCATGTCAAGCAAGTATTGCAAGACAACAAGCTTCGGGTCCCGCGCCTACGTCACAGTGAACGAGTGAAGCCGGCCACAGTCGAGCGCGCGCCTGCTTTACTACCATATGTTAGAGGAGTCACGGACAAGATTGGCTACATCTTGAAGCGAGCGTCCATTAAGACATACTACAAGCCGCTGAAGAAGATTAGTCAATTTTACCATCCATCAAATGTAATATTCCTCTACAAGATACAGGTGTGTACAAGCTAGATTGTGAATGTGGTCTCTCTTACATAGGTCAAACAAAGAGATCTATAAAAACCCGCGTGAAGGAACATATAGCTGATGTGAAGCACCGACGCTCCGGGAAGTCTGCAGTCTGCGAACATGTTCAAGATCGTCCCCACCATTACATTAGATTTGATAAACCACAAATTCTCGCAAAAGAACACCGATTCCTACCAAGGATGATACGCGAGGCTATTGAAATTAAAAAACATCCAAATTTCAATAGAGAAGATGGTTGGGTGCTACCATCTGCTTGGGATCCTATAATTAACAAAATTAAACCCAAACCCAAGCATAAGCTATAAGCTCGTTTTGCGTAAATCGGACCAAAAATTAATATTCAAAAACTGAAGGTAGCCAGACTAACTATGACATTGGGACGTCAAACATCTCAGTCCCCCCCCGTGACCATGGGCGCTGTAAAGCACCCGAAACGTCGGGATAATAATAACAATAAATTAATGTAATTAAACGCGATAAAATCCGTAAATAATAGTTTTATTCATTATATACATATCATTAAATAAAAAAAATAATTATAATTATAAAATTTACAATTAATACTAATTATACATAGTATAAAAAAAGAAAAACTATAATATAGAAAAACTAGCACTAAAAATTTAAATAGTCAAAAAGTCCTACTCCCCGTGGTATAGTGCCAAGAACGCTGGCTGCGTTTCCTCGCTGAATAGCTATACTTGGCCGAGGCTTACAAAAGTAAGCCGAGCTTACTTTTGAGCGAGGAAAGAACCAGCTCTCTTATCACCTGCAGCGACGACCAGCCGTGGATACAGTTCCTTTAGGAACTTCACTGCAGGTGGACCCCACGGACCGATCATTTCTACAGCAAATGGCACAAATATGTAGTCATTTCTCAAAGACTCATATTTGCGCCATTTACCAAATTCCGCTGCATCTGATGCCGCTCCGCTTCTAAAAGAGGTACCTAGAGGATTTTATTTCAATTTATTAGAAGCTGCTATAGTCTACCAAATCTAAGAAATACATTTTGACAGCTGTCAGACTTATTGCACCAGGCATGCCAACCAAAAAAAGGAAACGTACAATATTCGATTCTTAAAAAAAATCGACATCGATTATTTAGAGTTGGTAATCATTTACAGTTTGGTTTGAATAATACCAAAATAAATTTAAAACAGGTAATTTAAAACCCAAGATTTATCAGTTTATACGTATTTGTTGTTACTGCTTATTTCTAGAAGCACAGTTATACAAATTTAAGATTAAAACCGGATTAGAAAAATACACTACACATTGATTAAAACTAATTTTACGAATTTTATCGCGTTTAATTATAATTTTAATTATTTTTATTTTTAATTCCCGACGTTTCGGGTGCTTTCCAGCACCCATGGTCACGGGGGACTGAGGTGACTGTCGTCCCGATATCTTTGTTAAACCCGGAGTACCTTCAGATTTTTTTTAATCATTGTTTATGGTCCGATCTATGCAAAATAAACTGACTATGTCCTGAGGTCTTGCAGCGGTATGCTTGGGTTTAGTTTTAATTTTATCAATTATAGGGTCCCAAGCAGGTGGTAGTATCTAGCCTCCCTCTCTATTGAAATTAGGATGTTTTTTTTAATTTTAATAGCCTCACGTATCCTTGGTAGGAACCGTTGTTCCCGTTCATTCAACGTTCCGGGAAGTCTGCAGTTTGTGATCATATCCTAGACGGCCCCAACCAATACATCAGATTTGATAGACTACAAATTCTCGCGAAAAAACACCGGTTCCTACCAAGGATGATACGTTAGGCTATAGAAATTAAAAAACATCCCAACTTCAATAGAGAAGGAAGCTGGGTACTACCACCTTTGGAATCCTATAATCGATAAAATTAAAACTAAACCCAAGCATACCACTGGAAGACCTCAAGACTAAGTTCATTTTGCATAGATCGGATCGGAAACCATAATTAAATTATAAATGATAACCCTTTTTATATAGTTTTTGTTTAATTGAGTATTTAAACTTGGTAATAGAGAGATTTTGTATATTTTCTGGGACTTTGTTTTAATAGTATATTTGTTTTAATATACAATACATTGCCCCAAGAATGAATTACTGACTCCGTGGAGTCGAGAAACTGGTAGCACCAGCTTGTGTTAGTTCTCAGTGTTAAAATAGTGTATGTCACTTTTTTTACTAAAACTAACTTTATTTTTGTGAACATACATCAAATTTTCGTAGATATACTGAGAGGCCGAAGTTAATATATTTATATCTTTAAATTTTTCTTTAAGAGACACTCTCGGTTTAAGATTGTAAATAGCTCTAATGGCCCTCCTCTGCAAAAGAATTCTGAATACAAATAGAAGAAACAGTCAAAAAAGTTAAAGCCGAGTCACAAAATAAGAAGACAAACACAAAATTACGCACAGTAAGCTTGCGTAATGGCGAGATATTGAAATTACGTAGAAGTTTTTTCAGCGCGGCCCTATATATATATGAGTTCCTTTGCCTACACATATTTACGTTGACAAATTAAAAAAAAAACTTGTTTTATTCATGATTCATGTAATTTAAGGAATTTTAAAAAAAAACTTTAAATTAAACAAATAATATGTTAAAAAATTAATGATTCGATTATTTAAATATTTTTACCGATTATTTGAATATTTTTGCCGATTATTCGCATAACAATGAATTTTAATCATTCAAACACTACGGTAATGTACATAGCGACATATCATTGAAATGACGTCAAGTAAAAAAAGTTGATACTGGTTTTTTTTATATTTTGCTTTGTTTGAAAGATTCAAGTTTAAATTAGTGATAAAAACCTATACATATTGTAATGAAATATAGATAACTTCATAATTCTTCGGATTTGCGTAAAATATTATTTAAATAATGTGAGTACGCTTATGCAAAGTTATTATGGAATGATTAATGTGAAACGTCAAAAGGTATTTCTTAGATTTAGTTGACTATAGTGAGTGTATAATATTACGATGTCGATATAATTTTATGGTATATCATATTTCTTTTATTTATGAAATTTCGAGTGTTTTTTCTACATGTAAGTTATTTGAGTGTAGTAATTTAGTATTTCATAATTCATATATATAAATTTTATAAACTTTGTCTTATTACTCTTTTCGAGCTTCATGAAGACACAAAAATGTTCACATGTGTTTCCTACATACATTTTCAGAAAAATGACGGAATTTGATGTTTTATGGTGTGACTCAGACGACGGCGATCTCGGCGAAGAAGTGGAAGAAACATTTTCATATTTTTTTCATAGAAGAGGGGGTAAATGAGCATGCGGCTCACCTGATGTTAAGTGACTACCGACGCCCATGATCAACCGCAACACCAGGGGAATTGCAAGTGCATTGCCGGCCCTTTACAAAGGAGTAAGCTCTTTTCTTGAAGGTTCACAGGTCGTATCGGTCCAGAATTATGAGATCCCGGGTCCAAATTCTGGGTCGGGTCAGTAAAATTATTTAATGAGCTTTTCCGTCAAGAAATTCCCAGTAGCAGCCCAGAAGTCACGAAGTTGGCGCTGTCTCACCCCCGTACCTCAAAAAGCATGTACAGCCATTGGTCCTGCGCCTGATTACTCTCCTGTCATGCTGGTTTACCGTCCCATATATATATATATATATATATATATATATATATATATATATATATATATATATATATATATATATATATATATATATATATATATATATATATATATATATATATATATATGTGTGTGTGTGTGTGTGTATGTGTGTTTTATATAATGTAAGTATGAAACATATGAAAGACAGCAGTGCTATCCTGGTCAATCCAACTCATGCCCATAAAAATATATTGTATGTGTATCTAAATTGTCTCCTGTTACTTAATTTTCAGGAGCAGGATATGCAGGGGGACTTCGATAACTTCAATGAGGTTATCCTACTGGCCATGTTTGATAAACATGGACAGCAGTTGGAGTGTCCAAGTCTCCCTTTAGGGCCCGCACCTTCCACTGAGCTAGCACAAGTAAATCCGCCGTTACCAGTGTCACCATCTTTTTTGTAAGTTAATTTTGTTAGTATGTTTGTATTAAAGCGTTTTCAAAAAAGTATGTAAGTATGCGCTATCACAGTTTTTAAACTTTGTGTATATTCAATGAAAATTCTTCACTCCTATAAATTAGAGATATGAAAAAGCCTCCGCCTTGGGAAGAACGAGTTAGAAATCCATCGAGACTTTTGGTGAATAGAATTAATTTACAATATTTTTTATAGAATAAAATTAGAATGGTAGCAATCTCCTCATTCCCAAGGATTATTATCAGTCACATACTCTTTAGTAATATAATAAACTTTACTAAACAAATTTTGCTTACTAATAAATTTAAGCTGATTGATAATGAAAATGCAAGCGGGTTGGCAACCGCTATTTTTAGTCGTTATTAAGGAAACACTGCTATCCATCTCCTGATTTGTTTTGCCCTGTCGCCTCTTAAGACACCCACGGGACGTTATGGGGTAGTGGGTACGCTTACACCGCCATTATACGGTTTTCTTATAACATTTCAATTAAAGAAAACAATAAAACAAAAGAAAACATATATGCAGCGTTTGTCTCCTAAAAGGCTGCTATGGATCGATGAATGATGATCACGATTATCATAATCGTAACCTATCAAGGTCCAGTACTGAAAATAGGCTTTTAACTGTTTTCAGCTTACAGTAAAAAGTCAGCCTTTATTATCGTAGTCCCTTTGTTAGCGATCGTGTAACTTCTGAAAGACGTGGCCTATTGAAGTAATATTTATGCAATATGTCCATTTGTTTTTTCGAACTATAATTCCACAGCTATTCTGAGCTCCGTTAGGTGACGTTATAGTCAAGTAATCAACATTTTTTTATATTAGTGAATCATAATAAAGACATATATGTAATATATTATTTCGGTTCATTTCAGGATTTTTAGCTAGCAGTATTAGTTAAAGGTAATATTAGTAATGTTAATAAGATTGCTAGTATTTTAAAATATAAATATAGTAATATTTAATGAATTAGCATATGGCTTATAGATTAAAGAAGTGTAGGTATATTTTAAATAATTAAACGCATTTCGTAGTTATAGAAAAATCAAAGAATTAATGTACTCAAATATTATGAAAATTTGGAACATTTCATTTAATAACTTTTTACAATGTTAATATTTTGAGTAACCTTTATGATATACTAATAAAGTACCAGACTACCGATTTATTGATGTATAGCATGTTAGTGTAGCAATTAGTTTTGTATTGAAAATATTGTAATTTATGCCATTTGTATAGAGAAAAGTTTATGCAATAAGGAGGCAACACGGAAAATGGCAAGCGGCTCACTGTAAAGTATTGCCAAAGTCTACCTTAGGGGCTCGGGACCCAGTACCAGTAGTAGTGTGAAGAACTACCAGTGACAAGTGAAGTGAAGTGAGTGGTATCCGGTGGTAGCTGAAATGACTAGTAGCAGTATATAGTGAATAGTGAAAGTGTTAGCTAGCCGAAAAAGGTCGTAACTGATATTCGCAGTTACACATAGTGAAAGTGTTAGCTAGCCGAAAAAGGTCGTAACTGATAATCGCAGTTACATATTATAGTGAAAGTGGTAACTGATATCCGCAGTAACACAAGTGATAAAATCAGCTAGTTTAGTTGATAATAGCTGCTAGTCAGTAGTGTTAGAAAACCAGCTACCACCAATAGATATTTGCTACCACCGTACAATTTAAAGAAATCTTTTGAAATATATAGTGACCAACCAATAGTGAACAACCGTAGTTTAACAACCGTGATCAAAAGTTATAAAATTTCGCGACTAATCAATCAGTCGAACCGCTGGCCACTACCTTGCTATTTGTATTTGTTAATCGTGCATTTTGATTTGAACCACAGTCCACAATATTTCAGCGGCACCCTCAAAGACGGCAGTGAAAGTACCCACCGGAACCTATAGGTGTAGGACGTGAGCGACTCGCGAAGTATCTTCGACAACATTTACTCCGGAGAGATTCGCCCGTCCGGCACACAATTAATGGTCTCCTTACATCATAATTATGATACGGACCTAGAAAATGGAGACTAAATAAAGTCATTTAATATAACTTTCTACACTCGGCAAAAAAGGGGTTGATATTTCCGACAAACTTGCAAGAATTTGGAAGTTTTCCGCAACAGTAAACGCTGGTCCTTATAACCTTATTTTGCTTAATGTTAAATCACGCTGGTATAAATTAATTTATTGTGTTAAGTTATTGGAGAAAGTTGACTAATAAAACTTATTTAAGCAATTTTTATTTTAGGATAGTAAAAATACAATGTATAATTTTTATTTTTACGGTGCCGAAGAATAGTATTGGAGTTGCAAATAGTCGGAATCCCATATGAATTTAAAGAATTGCAGCTTTGAATTAAAGTTCTAAAAATAGGACTACGAATGATGATAAATAAATAAGACTACGATGATATATTTAAGCGAACACTACACGTTAATTAAAACTACTTTTACGGATTTTATCGCGTTAAAATATCAAATTATTATTAATTCCCGACGTTTCGGGTGCTTTCAAGCACCCATAGTCACAGAGGACTGGGGTGACTGACGTCCCGATGTCAATTTTAACCCGGAGTATCTTCAGCTTTTTAATTATTATTTATGGTCTGATCTATGCAGAATGAACTTACTGTGTCTAGAAGTCTTGCAGTGGTAAGTCAGTCATAGTTGAGCGTGTGCTAGCTGTACTACCATATGTTAGAAGTGACACAGACAAGATTGGCTACATCTTGAAACGAGCTTTTATAAGAACATTCCGCAAGCCGCCGAAGAAGATTAGTCAGTTCTTAACATCTGTCAAGTGTCATATTCCTCTACAAGATGCAGGAGTGTACAAGCTTGATTGTGAATGTGGTCTCTCATACATGGGGCAAACAAAAAGATCTATTAGAACCCTCGTAAAAGATCATAGAGCTGATGTGAACCATCAGCGTTCCGGGAAGTCTGCAGTTTGAAATTATATCCTAGGCGGCCCCAGGTATTACATCAGATATAAAAGACTACAAATCCTCGCGACAGAACATCGATTTCTACCAAGAGTAATACGTGAGTCTATTGCAATTAAAAAACATCCTAATTTCAATAGAGACGAAGGGCACTACTTCCTTCTTCAATTGACATATAAAATAAAAACATTTTTTTTTTATTTTGAACAAAGAAATAGACACTGATGCCTTCTTATCACAAAAGATCTCCTTTAGGCTTGAGGTGGCATCAGTGGTAATTGAACTAAGTGAATGGCGCAATATAGTCTCTAATAGATGCATATTATATACTTTGCTGTAGAGACTATCGGTCCGTATATTTCATTCGCGGTGAAGTTTTCGAAAGACATATATATACTTACCTGCTTGCAACTCCATATCATTATCTTTTCTTTCTTCTTCTTTAGAATGCTTATAAAAGTAACATAGCGGGGCGAAAAGCTAGTAGTAGTAGTAGTAGTTTAGTGTTAAGTTGGTTATATACTTTTTATATTAAAAAGTATATAACCAACTTAACACTAAAAAATCACATAGTAGCTTCCAAAGTTTGGGTTTCAATTTTACAATGCACTACATCTTAGCAACTACGTCAGAAGCAATTACGTGGAAATTAATAATTGATTTATTTCAGTTGTAAAATCAATTTGTACCAGTTATTAAAATTTTATTTATTTCATTAGATATTTTAACAATTTTGGTTAAGAAAATAGTTACTAAGTAAGAAAGTAAATACTTTTGTTCGTTACAAACGGTTACCTAATACGGTTATACTCTTGCTAAGTGACAGATAAATATTGGAAAGAAATAAACTGCATTGCCCCTAAAACCTTTGCGGCTTGCTGCACATTGTAGATTTATTTTCTTCCTTAAAGTACTTCAGTGTGACGATGTTATTAAAAAAGAAAACATTAAGTACGGTTATAAAATTTATCTTCAATTATTTTTTTATTCTAATTATGTTACCTTAGATTCGAAAATTAAAATATTTAAATAGTTATATTGATTAAACAAAAATAATGCATCCTTATTTGCTTCTGTCTAGTAGGTGTCAGACAAATTCATATTTGAAATCATACATAGGTTTTTTTAAATACAAGGGATGTATTATGTCATAATATAATACATGTATATAATCATAAAGCGGCGTAAATCATGAGCGTGAGCTATTCTATTCCGATCTCCGCCGCCAGAAATGAAATTGCTAATTGCAATATTAAATGCTGATTTACCACGTGCTCGGTAGTAAAAAAAAATCCTGAGAAACTGCACGTCTGAGGAATAAAATATTTTGAAGATATATGAAGTCTATGCAGCCTGAAGGACTAATCAGTCCATAGCCTTCTTAAAAAGACAAAAGGGCCTTAGACTGGACTGGGGGTGTATGTTTACTATAACTTTTCTATTAACATTAAGTACATTTGTGGAAGCGCAAGAGAATTGTAATAAATAAAAAGATTAAACATAATCCTACCGTATTATTTGACAGTGTCTGGCTTGTTAAAACAAACATTTATCTTTCAGGAAGAAGAAGGAAGAAGACAATATCTTTTGCTTTTATTTTTAAACTTTACATTTTTTTATGAAAAAAAAACCTTCAATAATTCTCTTTTTGTATTTTCATGGCCAACGAAACGAAATAATACTCAATTAAAAAAATACTTACTTAAATAAAAATTACTTGCACAATAATTTAAATGAAAAAATCGATGAAAGATAAGCAACCAAAAATTATTTTAAAAACACTTAATGAAAATATAACCAATACTTTATTAATTCCGAACTTGTCTGTAACTTGAAGTCAGTTTGATGGGTTATTCTTTTTATAAGGGTATAATTACATTTATAGAACAAAATTTATAAACAAATGTTAAAAACTTTTGTCAGAATTAATCACAAGAGAAATTTTCTACTATATGAATAGATAAATATATTGACAGTTTTTATAATATGGCATTAGTGTATCTGCCTTCAATATAAACTCATGATAATTAAACTCGCATAACCCATAGAATACTATAATACATACATAATACGACGGTGGAGTGGGTGAAGCCCGTGGAGCGTTTAGCCACTAACATGTCAACACAATCAATCGTTTTCAATTTTCGTGTCAAGCGTCGCCGCATGCAAACCCTATACCTTCAAACGAGCAATTCTTGTATATATATATATATATATATATATATATATATATATATATATATATATATATATATATATATATATAATCGGAATCTCGGAAACGGCTACAACGATTTTCATAAAATTTAGTGTCCAGGGAGTTTCGGGCGCAATAAATCGATCTAGCTAGGATAATTAAACTAATTGCTCATGATTTTTTATTCAAATAACCATTTCAGTTTTTTTCTATTATGTCAATAAGATCAAAAAATATTAATTATGTTTCATCAGTATGTAATTTGTATAAAAATGTAATTTCAAAAAAAAAACCGAGCAAAGGCCGGTCATCCGGGTACTTATCTAAAAAATGGCATATTTTGCAATAATTACGTGTCGAAAGAACATCGGGAAATGGAATTTAAATAAAGGAGACGTATCTTACAACCATTAAGTTAAAACTATTTATATTTTGTAAATATGACAAACAAAAATAAAGAAATACTGATGTGTCAAAACATTAATCAAAAGCCTTAAATGTGTTAATTCGCTCAGTCTGTCAATACAGCGAATCGGGTTTGTAATAGTGATAATACGACGTAATTGCTTGCATGTGTGCTTCAGGCGATACCGATCCTCGTACAAAATAAGGATGTGTGACATTCTATTGTGTATTATAGTTTCCTATGGGTGAATCTATTAATAGACGTCTCGTACGACTTCCTGTTTCCGGTTTCGGCAAATATCTGTGAGATAGTGAAATCACTCCCGGTCGGAATCCAAAAGATGTTTAAGCCATTTTCCTCAGTTGATTCGTACCTTACCTACACGATATTGGGTATATGAGATTTAATTTAAAAACCAACAAATTGAAACCTAGGCTACTACAATGATTTATAGCGATTATCTGAATAAAATCACGGTAAATCTTTAATTTAGTTACATCCTAATTTAGTTTAGTAAGTAGCGCAGTTAATAAAAAGGACGAGAAGCGATAATCAAATATTTAAAAAGAATTGAATTTATGTATAATTGTACGTTTGTACCTATTTGCTATGTTAATATTTAAATCAAATAATATAATATTATATATTATAAAAATATCATTTGATTATTATAGTATGAACTGTTTGAATGTTTTTTTTCCTAACAAGAGAAATACGTCTGCTTCTGCCTATATTTCATTAAGTTATTCTATAGTATGTAGGTAGGTAGGTAGGTAAATTTAAAAATGTTATGAGTGGTCCTTGAAGAAGTATTCTTGTTCCATTCTATATTACATATATAAGAAAATTAAGTACAGTAGGTAATTATATATTTTATTTTGTAATACAACACAACTTCAAATTTCTAATTAATACTTAGAATTGAAAATAAAATAGTTAAAAAAATCACTTGTTCCATTACACCTGCAATAAAAATTGTGAAGTGACTTTACAAATATTAACGTTGCTGAACTAGTGCAGAAAATTTGACGGCTTAACTACAAGAATACGAGCGCCTCGCTAATTGCTCGTACAATATGTACGACAAATAGGTGTGTTCCTTTTTACGGAGTATCAAAGGTGTGACATTAAATTATTGGTTAAAACTATTAACACTGTACTACCTATCATGATTGCATATTTTATCCCACGTACACATAAACTTCAAGGAGTAACACAAAAAGGTTAAAAAAAGGTTTGTGACCTTATCCGTACTAATGTCGGAGAATCATAACGAGGATTCGATTGTGTGAACTGATTACGATGAAATAATTTACTGAGTATTTATTCTACTACCGGACCTTGGCTCTCTTTTTACAGGAACGATTTGCCTAAATTATATATATATATATATATATATATATATATATATATATATATATATAATTTAGGCAAATCGTATATATATATATATATATATATATATATATATATATATATATATATATATATATATATATATATATATATATATATATATTATAATTTGCCTAAATAGCTACGCCCTAATCGCAGACGTTTGGTGCGCCCTCTCAAGTATAGGTATTTTAATTGTGGCGTTAGAGATGGCATCTCTAATATGCCACTACCATACGGCATAATTTGTACAAAGAGATTCGTTATTGTTTTAAATTTTCTTTTGTGGTCATTTTTGAAAGTAGTTGTGTTATTGTTTTTTAAAGAAATAAAAAGTGTATAAAGTTTGCACATCTATTTCACGTATGACTTAAATATACCTGTAAGGCTGCGGCTAAAATAGGTAACAATGGAAAGCGGACGCTTTAGTTATTTTTAGTCGAATAAATGCAAGCATAGTGCTGACATGACGGTTAAAGTTACAATAACTAAACTCAGTATGAAATTTAGAACGAAGCAGGGAAAATTTTACTTATATCCTTTAGACGCAAGTGAATTTCATTAGGCTAAAATGTTATAATGTAATATGTTATATCTATTATTTTTTTAGAATAGCCAAAAAGACACGTATTACATATTATATTACAATATTTCTATTCTACGATTAATAATTAAATATTGCCTTAATTATTATTAACCACAGAATGCATATATTATTTTAAGATAAAATGTATATTTAAAACTAAATAATCTTGAGATATTTTTTTTAATTTTATATAAAATTGACCTATGTGCAATAAATAATTTAGTGAATAACATTTTTGGTTCGTGTATACAGGTTAAAAAGCCATGGCAGTTGATATTGAGAATATTTCAAGAATATGTGATGTCCGCCAATTCTCAATGGGGAATCCCGATAAACTCTACTCTGCTTCGAAACCCTGTGCGAAAAAAGGAGGCCCAGCATTGGGACGAATGTAAAAATTGGGGCGGCTTGACGGGGGAAGAATTCTACCGTCAATTAGTGTGTTTTGTATGGTGAGTATAGAGAACCGGTATCCCTTTTTACTGAAAATGGGGTATTCTATCTTTACCTTTTTCACAGGGGTGACAATGAATCAACTTTTTCATTTTTAATCAAGGACAAATGATAGATGCTAGAACATCCACTTACCATCAGGTGGAATGTGTGCTCGTTTTATATCCTTATTATTCAAAAAGTCTATTAGGTGGTAGGAATCATTTTCTATCTAGAAATCCGTCTGTGTAAGTAAAAAACTCTTACTTATTTCTACCAGCAAGCCGCAGTGATGGCACTGCTATGTTCTGGTCAAAACTTTATAGACAGCCAGTATAATTACAGACATTCCATCATAGTCTTTAGGTGACAAGTAACGTTAAAAGTGGTTTGCAAGTGACCATGAGCTGTGGTATAAACAATCTAGTGGAGTATTTAATAGTCACTTCAAGTTTATACTATGTACTAAAACACCCAAAACATTAAAGTTATAATGTAAATATTTTTAGGACAAAACCAATGAAGAAGTTTCTATTAAAATGTAATTTTATCCCCGTTTAACATATTCAATAAAATGAAATCGTCGTTAATGCTAAACCGATCCATGAATTTACATCAAAAAGAAGAAATAACTTTTAAGTCTGAAGATATAAAATACTTTTCAAATGCTTCTTAACATTTGGAGTATTTATACAATTTGGCTCATTCACAAACGTAAATAAACGTAAATAAACACTTTATAGCGGTTATTGATGTAATAATGAATCATTCACACGAATCCATTACATGTTATAAAAAGTCCATCGTTGAACATAGGTCGCCCCCATAAGTTGCGTCATAGGGATTTGCCATAGTTGCCACGCTTGGAAATTGGTTTATAACCTAAGTTTTCTTTTCAAAGATTTCGCCTCTTTTCTCTTATATATATATATATATATATATATATATATATATATATATATATATATATATATATATATTTATATTTATATATATATATATATATATATATATATATATATATATATATATATATATATATATATATATATATATAGATAAGAATATACATTATCTTACGCTGCCACTACACGGCAAAAGGCGAAACGAATATCATTCTATAACTTTATATATAGAAACATTAGTGCATCTGTTAGTACTTGGTCCACTCATACCTTCCCTTAATTATTATAAAATGTAACTATTGGATATGCGATATCAGTATTTTGGTCATTACTTAAAATAAGAGTTATAGTTTGCTCTATTTATGCTGTGTAATGACCTTTTATGGAATGGCATCTTGTAAAGTTGTAAAGATTATATTATTATACGTCATAGATTCTTATTCTTATTATTCTTTCTATAGCATAGCTTACGATAGACAGTGGTATAACCAAGTTACCAGATGTATAATACTCAGATAAATTCTATATACAATGGTAGAGGCCATTGACGTACAGTAGACTTTAAAAGACTGATCGTGAAAATGAAATTTATATGAGTCTTCCTTTTGAATTTTTGTTTCCTATTGATATTATGTTATTTTTCTATTATTCACATAAACATATTTTAAGATAGTTTCATATTCAAGGTGTATATGTAAGTTAACTTTATAACTTACTTATTATAATATAGAACTTTATGTAACCCTATTTTGATATACATAAAATTCAATACCGTAACACGTAACACTTTGAAAGCATAACGCCTTACCAATACTTTCAAAATACGGTTTAAGCTTGGCAAGTCGATCTAACTAACCTACCACTTCGCAGATTTATTGACTTACTTCGTAAACCTGTTTCTCCTGTTATTTATAGCAGTACGTTATTTTTAACTTAAGTAGGGTAAATCGAAATAAAAAACATGTAATACCTTTCTTCATCGGCTCATAAAAGTCTGTTGCTGGACACGTGCCCCTCCCCCTGTAGGAAGGAATGGCCTTTATCGTCATGCATGCGAGGATTAGAATATAACTGAGTAGAATAAAATTATTTATATTCAATATGGGTTATTACATTATACTTATTGGATTTTTTTTATTTACCACTATGACAATTGCAGAATCAGACGCCCCGTTCTTTGACCTTGCTGCTCGTCGCTGGTCTGGGTATCTTACGTATCTTACTTAGTAGTAGTATTAGAATATCCCATTTCATCCCGTGGATGTCGTAAGAAGTGACAGAGGTAAACTGAACCAGGATATAGGTAGCAACATCTTTCTTATACCGTTAACGTGAAAGCATATTAAAATCCACTGCTGAATATAGGCCTCCCCCAGAGATTGCTTCAAAGCGAGTTTGCAATCGCTATTTTAGTCATTATTAGGGAGAAACTGCTAACCATATCCAATTTGTTTCCCTCTGTCACCTCTTATGTCACCCACGGGATGATATGGGGTAGTAGATACTCTTAAAACTGTTGACATTTTTTAAAATATCGAATTTTCGATATATCGATAAATAAACTTATTTATAAAACTCCGATACTGATATATTCATAATTATCGATATATAGAAAATCAAATTTTAAAAAAATATTAACGGTTTTGACTGTGTGTGGCGACCATTACACCGCCACTAAACGGTTTTATTATAACAGTTCAATAAAAGAAAACATATGTTCAGAAGTTGTCTCCCGATAGGCTGTTATGGACCGATGAATGATGATGACCTTCATCATAATCATAGCTTATCAAGGTCCAGTACTAGTCATAGGCTTTTAACTGTTTTCACCTTACAGTAAAAAGTCAGCCTTTGTTATCGTGGACCCTTTGTTAGCGATCGTGTAACTTCTGAACGACGTGGCCTATTGAAGTAATATTTATGCAATATGTATATTTGTTTTGTCGAATTCCATAGCTATTCTGAGCTCCGATAGGTGACCTTATAGTTTTCTAAATTTTTTTATATAAGTGAATCATAATAAATACACATATGCAATATATTATTTCGGTTCATTTCATGATTTTCAGCTACCAGTAGTAGTTAAAGGTAATATTAATAATGTTAATAACATTGCTAGTATTTTAAAATAAAATACGCTGTTTTCTGCTATATCAATTTCTTCTTTCTACGGTGCTTTCAAGATGGTTAGTATAAATTTAACCATTACTGGAGAAAAAATTTACAATTAAATAAATTTAACTAATCACTTTGAATAAAATTACAATATTAAACCAGCTCATGCATAACAATTAACGATTTAATAACTTCATTTCATCTAGTGTCTTATTTTCTTACCTTGAGTGGCAATAAAAGCTATAAAACTAATAATACGATATAAAAATTATAATAGGATAAGACGACTTTGTCCATAGCAAAAAAATAGATGGCGCTATTCAAAAGTATATTCTAAGATTTATTATAATAAAAATTTCTCTAAAAATAAGGATTCTAACATTAATTTGCTATGGAATCAAACTTTTCTTTTATAATTTATGTCGCAATTTTGGTTGAAAGTTATCATATTAAACAAATTAATTGCCAAGAAATATTTTTACTTTATATTTGATTTGAAATTTCCACTTATACAACGTGTAAACTGTTTAAAACGTTTTTTTACTGAATTTAATAGACGTATTTTCTGAATTACAATTATTACAACACGTTTGAAAACTGATTCCGATTACGCCCATAACGTGAACCACACGGTTTTTGTTACACGTTGTGTAACATTTATTTTTAAACAAACTTTCGAACGTTCTTTCAGCCAATAATACTTCAGCGGTTTAATTGAAGGAAGTATTCTAGTCACGTTCAGAAAAAACTTGAGAGTCCACCCAATCAAAAGATTTATTGCGAGCAATGTTTGGCTGAGAAGAAATACACGTTTAGTATTTTTATTGTAGTTATATGCTTTTATCACATAGTTCTTGTTATATGTGAAACAAGCGAGAGAGGTGTATCAGGATCAGGTCTAATAGAAGTCTGTAGTCTCCGCCTAAACTCTTTTAGACAGGCGTGAGAGTTTAAGTATCTATCTATCTGTGTTTATGTAGCAATGATCAGATAATAAACTGTGTAGTAAATTTGACAATACTTTTAATAAGTTTTAATTAATGGCAAATTAATGTTATCATCATTTTCATCGTTTTTAACAAGATAATTAATTAGGCTCCTTTCTGAATAGCAATTAATAAAATTTGGTACCCTTTCTGCACACTAATTCTGCAGCCACGCTGAATTTCTGTATTTCAGTTTAAATGCTAAGATTACCAATATAATTACTGGTTACGATGTTTTCCATCTTATTCGTCTGGGATGATGACATAGTTGAGGCCATATATGTTTAAAATTAGTTGGTTCGTGGTCTGCTATAGTTTATGAGAGATATCTCGTTCGTCATTTGTGCAACAAGTAAAAAATGACACGTCGCTGAACTTTACATATATTTTTTGTACAGACTATCTTTAAATTATTTCCAGGTTTTTCATAATTTATTGAAAATATTTAAACAACAATCACGATCTTACAAAAAACCTTCGCAAAAGAAACTAAAGATTGGGCCCATTGGCTCATTTGTAATTCCACGTTATTGAGGAATAGAGACATCAAAGGCCATAACGATAGTGAAAATACGGTCTTACAAAAAGTTATTTAAAGTCTAAAATAAAGTGAAGTAAAGTAATGTCAATGTTAAATAATGTCAGTGGTTCTCACGTCTTTGAAATATTTTTAAGTCTCAGACGTGCAGGTTTTTACGATTATTGGCGAGTAAGTGGTAAATCAGTACATATGCAGTAATACAATTATACAGGTAGCCGCCGGGGATCAAACCCGGTCTGCTCGCATTCTATAAAATTTACAGCGAGCCTTGGCCCTTGAGCTGCCACGGCTGAATTTAAACAAAGTGAAAATTAATATCAATTGGCAAAACTCCAAGTACTGACTTTTTCAGTACATTGATTTTTTAATTTCCCGCTTAGAAAATTAATAGTTTTCAAAAGTAGGAAGTTATAGATTTAGGTGCGTGCGTGCGTGTCAATCAATCAACTCTTGACATCAGATACACTATTGTAATTAAAAAATTGCGTCATGTGTCGCCAAGCAAGTCAAAATCGCACGACGCGTTCAAAAATTATAGCCTTTTAAACAACACAAATAATAATCAAACTGATAATAAAGAGACCTAACAATTTACAAGAATACAAAATAATAAGGGGATCCCCGACGAAATCTATAGGATTTGATAGGTAGTTATTTTGCATTTCTGTTATTAAAATTTTCTATTAAAGCTACCCAAAATGCTACTAGCAAGTTGCACATATAATAACTATTGTGATCAATTCACACAACTACACGTAAGCAAAAAAAAAAATATATCAACGATGTGATAAATACATTTTTTGTCTTATGTTTCCTTATGTAAAATTTGTACATTATTAAACTGCATTCGTTATATATAACGCTTATTAAAATCAAGTCCAAGGGTTATCGATACACTATTATTTTAAATTTTATAATGTTAAAACTTTCTAAATAACCGTTTCTTTTTTTAGATAACTTTTAAATTATTCAATTCATTGACTTTACAAACAGTTTTTGTACTTAAAAAAAACTATATCAAATGCCGTCAAGCAAGTTAAAATTGAACGACGCGTTCAAAAATTATAGCCCTTTAAACAACTCATATAATCGTTTCAATCTCAAAAATTAAATAGATATAGATAAACGGGATGTTCCAGCGATGAGTTGCAGGAACAGTTTTTCAAATTATTGTAACATAAATTTAATTGAATAACAACAAGAAATAATCTTTTTGTAACAGTTTTCTGCCTGTTTGTTTGAAAATCATCACAAAAAACCTAACGATGGATATAAAGCCGAATCATTTAAATCGAAGTTGTAAAGGAACTTATAGTAAAATGGTAAATGGAACTCATGAGCACATGCAACCAAATATTAACAAATAATGTTACAGACGCTCTTTCGCTTCCAAATACTAAGATGGGATGCCTTACAGCCTTACCGTACTGCTGCTTAGGGGAAAAAATAGGTAAGAGGGTTCTACCTTCTGGGACGGAATCCTACCACATGAGTAAAGAAATCGACCGCTTTACTCTGTGATCCTACCACCTAGTCACTGCACGTGATTTAATATTTTCTTCTTCTTTAAGCGGTAGCTCAATTATACAGTCTCGTCACGTTCCTTATAAGATTGGTTTGAAAGAGGTAGGCCAGCCTAACAGATAAATAAATATAATAAATTGTAGACTGTTTTTTATGAGTTAAGGAATAAGGATATATATATATATATATATATATATATATATATATATATATATATATATATATATATATATATATATATATATATATACGAACGAGATATCTCTCATAAACTATAGCAGACCACGAACCAACTAATTTTAAACATATATGGCCTCAACTATGTCATCATCCCAGACGAATAAGATGGAAAACATCGTAACCAGTAATTATATTGGTAATCTTAGCATTTAAACTGAAATACAGAAATTCAGCGTGGCTGCAGAATTAGTGTGCAGAAAGGGTACCAAATTTTATTAATTGCTATTCAGAAAGGAGCCTAATTAATTATCTTGTTAAAAACGATGAAAATGATGATAACATTAATTTGCCATTAATTAAAACTTATTAAAAGTATTGTCAAATTTACTACACAGTTTATTATCTGATCATTGCTACATAAACACAGATAGATAGATACTTAAACTCTCACGCCTATCTAAAAGAGTTTAGGCGGAGACTACAGACTTCTATTAGACCTGATCCTGATACACCTCTCTCGCTTGTTTCACATATAACAAGAACTATGTGATAAAAGCATATAACTACAATAAAAATACTAAACGTGTATTTCTTCTCAGCCAAACATTGCTCGCAATAAATCTTTTGATTGGGTGGACTCTCAAGTTTTTTCTGAACGTGACTAGAATACTTCCTTCAATTAAACCGCTGAAGTATTATTGGCTGAAAGAACGTTCGAAAGTTTGTTTAAAAATAAATGTTACACAACGTGTAACAAAAACCGTGTGGTTCACGTTATGGGCGTAATCGGAATCAGTTTTCAAACGTGTTGTAATAATTGTAATTCAGAAAATACGTCTATTAAATTCAGTAAAAAAACGTTTTAAACAGTTTACACGTTGTATAAGTGGAAATTTCAAATCAAATATAAAGTAAAAATATTTCTTGGCAATTAATTTGTTTAATATGATAACTTTCAACCAAAATTGCGACATAAATTATAAAAGAAAAGTTTGATTCCATAGCAAATTAATGTTAGAATCCTTATTTTTAGAGAAATTTTTATTATAATAAATCTTAGAATATACTTTTGAATAGCGCCATCTATTTTTTTGCTATGGACAAAGTCGTCTTATCCTATTATAATTTTTATATCGTATTATTAGTTTTATAGCTTTTATTGCCACTCAAGGTAAGAAAATAAGACACTAGATGAAATGAAGTTATTAAATCGTTAATTGTTATGCATGAGCTGGTTTAATATTGTAATTTTATTCAAAGTGATTAGTTAAATTTATTTAATTGTAAATTTTTTCTCCAGTAATGGTTAAATTTATACTAACCATCTTGAAAGCACCGTAGAAAGAAGAAATTGATATAGCAGAAAACAGCGTATTTTATTTTAAAATACTAGCAATGTTATTAACATTATTAATATTACCTTTAACTACTACTGGTAGCTGAAAATCATGAAATGAACCGAAATAATATATTGCATATGTGTATTTATTATGATTCACTTATATAATAGTTTTTCAAATTATTGTAACATAAATTTAATTGAATAACAACAAGAAATAATCTTTTTGTAACAGTTTTCTGCCTGTTTGTTTGAAAATCATCACAAAAAACCTAACGATGGATATAAAGCCGAATCATTTAAATCGAAGTTGTAAAGGAACTTATAGTAAAATGGTAAATGGAACTCATGAGCACATGCAACCAAATATTAACAAATAATGTTACAGACGCTCTTTCGCTTCCAAATACTAAGATGGGATGCCTTACAGCCTTACCGTACTGCTGCTTAGGGGAAAAAATAGGTAAGAGGGTTCTACCTTCTGGGACGGAATCCTACCACATGAGTAAAGAAATCGACCGCTTTACTCTGTGATCCTACCACCTAGTCACTGCACGTGATTTAATATTTTCTTCTTCTTTAAGCGGTAGCTCAATTATACAGTCTCGTCACGTTCCTTATAAGATTGGTTTGAAAGAGGTAGGCCAGCCTAACCGATAAATAAATATAATAAATTGTAGACTGTTTTTTATGAGTTAAGGAATAAGGATATATATATATATATATATATATATATATATATATATATATATATATATATATATATATATATATATATATATATATATATATATATATATATATATATATATATATATATACTATAAATAGGGAGAAATTAGAGTGAAAAATAATGTTTCTTAACTTTTTTTAAAGGAATCTATTGCTTGAAAAAGCTTACCAATTTAATAACGGTGAGGAGTAACAAAGCTTGACTCCAACTGAATTTTTGTAAAAAACACTCATGGATTTCCCATGAGTTTTCTCTGAATCAAAGAGAAAGGTCATGAAAGGAGCTGAGACATTGAAAAAGTTCCTTGAGATATGGTCATATGATATGAATCGATGTATTAAATGGGAGACAATAGATAGCAGAAAGAATATGAGTATACCGACGAAGTTGGGATGGAAGCCACTTGAGCTTAGCGCAGTTTCCTGAGATATAGTGTTGGCTACGCAAAACAATATGTCTTAAAAATCATTAATTGTTTATTAAAATAAATGTCAAATTTATATAAATTTTACGAAATGCTTATATCTAAAAGATAAAGATATTTTGAATTAACTTAGAGTAATGCATTACATAACAATCGTAATGTCCTCCAAAAGTTTCAATATCGCATATCCAAGAGGAATTTACGAACAATTGATGTTTCATTTCAAAGATGCTTCAATGTTCACCCTAATAGTAGGGAAGTTAGAGAATCAACAGTCCACTTGGTAGTACATGACTAACGTAAAGACCCGGACAATTCGTTAAGGACCCGTAATCTTAGTCGTCAACCCGTTCTTTTAAGAAACGGGGTTGTTGGTTGTGAACAGGGTCTGGGGTCACGCCCACCTCGTTGCCCAGAACACAGCGTGGTGTAATTAGTTGATTCCTGATAGGGGGCGCAAGACCAGTGGCTCAGAGGTCCGTTTACGTAGAAACTTCGCTGCCGGATTAAGCAGCCAGCTGAAGTGTGAGGCCCGAACACCGTTTCCATTTGGTCGTTTAAAGCCAAGTCAAGGTGGGATAGGAGACCAGCATCGGAAGATGAATACAACCTAAAGTTTAATATGGTTATATTTATGAATATGAACCATACACACATAGATTTTGTCGCTCAAGCTTAAGTTCTTTTTCGGTGATATTATAACGATTGACAGCATATTAGACGAAAAGGAGCAGTAAAGATTGGACAAGCGTAACATTAGTGGATAAGGAAAAAATAGTTTAATCTTTAGAGTGTACCATAACATGCAAGCATTTTACCAAGAAAGATCGGAATCTATCAAGATTTCCAAGGAAATGTCTTTAAAAGGAATACACCATTAAATATTACTAAATTAATTCAATGATTACTCTACTCCACTCGACTCCAATCAAGAATCCTTGTTATTATTTGTACGTATTAGAAGTAAGTAGCAGCTATATTATAGTCGTAGCTTAAGTGGGTCGGCTCGACCGGGGAACTCGACTCGGGGAAAGACAACACCCTTATAGAATACCAGCGTAAAATAGCAGCTTAATACTACTATGTTTCGTATGATAAGTATAGTGAACTGGTGACTTTTACCTGGAAATGGTGCGTTCCATCTCAGTCCTCATAGGTAACAACGCATTTGCATTTTCATTCTTAGTAGATTAGATGTCTAATTCTATAGGCCACAGAACCCACTTATCATAAGGCAGGAAGTAGGCTCCTTTGTCACCCTTGTTCTATAAAATTAGCATATATATCGGAGTTTGATATTTGGAAGATCCTCTTCGGTAGTATGTAAATATATCTGAAGATCATTTGCATAATAGTGTTGAAAAATAAGATATGGAATTCGTTCGAAACTTACGATTACGAAGTTGCATGATAACACGAACATGGAACACCAACATGCCATGAAGACACCCTGTCCTATAACCGAATACGTTGTCGATGTATACACATTTTGGCAAAACTGTGCGCCACTATATTATTGTTGTATCAGAGAAAGTGACGAATACTTGAATTTGATCGCTGGTCAAATCAAGCTGATAATACTTTTGAGGCACAAACAAGTATATATCACTTGAAATTAACCATTTCTTTGTCGTCTTGAACGAAGATAATATATTATTTTGTTAGAAAATGAAACGAGGCGACTGTTGTTTTTCTATGTATTTCCCACATGGCGGCATTGTTTTGGAGTTGGATTATCTATAAAGCACCATACAGTCAATTGTCGCTTTGTTTCGGAGTCATAGATACAAAACACGTTTCATTGCCAGACAGCATATCGTAAACTATTTTTTTCGTCGGCGCCGAATGTCTCATGAATGGCCCCAATTCACCCGATCTTCTTACACATAGATAATATTGTGTGTCACTCATCTTCAATAACGCCTACGGAATAAACTCGATCGTGAATGATACTTTTCAACGCTGTTGATTGAATATACAATTTGGCTCTACATCTCAGAAAATCAAAGAAAGATAAACGGACCGCTGCGTATATTTCTAACGACGTCAAAAGCATGCTAAATCCTTCTTGACACGCTCTAAAGTTTAGAGCCTAAGCACACACGTCTGTTTTCTTTCTTTCCTTGTAAGAACCCGTTAATGTTCACTGCTGAACGCACATATGCTGTTGGTTACAAATTATTTAATATGCTTAAGTGTGCGTGAGTGTTTCTCCCAAAAATTTAAAATGGTTTTGGCTTCGATTCGACTTGAAATGTACGAAGCACTTCAAATCTTGTTTTGTATTTTCACATCCTTCATTTGTAATACGTTGGTTATCTCAAATAAATGGCCCCGGTTGGTAGCACCCATGTTCAAATTTGTAAATTAATATCGAGTTTTCATCACATTCACGATGTTGCTTATAAGATGTCACTGTTAAACCATGGAGAAAAGAGTTGAAAAGAAATCATTCGATTTTTTTTAATTCGTGTGTTTTGGAAATTATATTTAGATACAAATTACATACTGATGAAATATAAATAATATTTTTTGATCTTAACGACATAACCGAAAAAACGGAACTAGTTATTTGAATAAAAAATGATGAGTGCAATTATTTTAATTTAAACTTTTGTGTTTTTAAAAAATACTAAAAAAGGGCTCGAAAGATTTTCTCAAAAAAGAAAGGAACTTGAAAAAAAAATTAAAAAAGTCGGTCGGTCGGTCCGGGCTCCGCCCATTATACCAATTAAGCTTTATGTATTCATTAACAATCTGTCAAAATTTACCTTCTTATTCTAACGATATTGTAGCAGTTTTTCATTGCCTAAAAACACGGACAAAAAGACATTTTCTAAAAATAAATCCTAGCTAGATCGATTTTTTATCCCCGAAACTCCCTGGACACAAAATTTTATGAAAATCGTTGGAGCCGTTTCCGAGATCCCGATTATATATATAAATACAGGAATTGCTCGCTTTTATAGTATAGGATATGTTGATATTTAATATGTACAAATCCAAAAAATACAACTGCGTATGGTTGAGAAATTACTACAATAAACAAGAAATTTGTCATTTAGTCGTTATAGAGTGTCCATAATTTTTCATTTTTATGCTAATTTCAAAATATCAAAGAGGTGTCAATCAAACAATTATGGTACAATAGAAACACTTGTTTCTTTCTCATAATTTCTGAATTTTATCATTTCTTTTTGTAGATACACTCATGATGTTAATAGGCTTAGTGATGAATTTACTTATTATCTAACTGCCAGTTAGAAAGGATACAAATTCAAGCGTAAGAAAATAAATTTATCCTCTATTAAAGTCACTGAACACCGTAGAAAGAGAAACCTATAGACCATTGATTAGCATGGCCTCGAGTGAGATAGGACGATAACGTAGTTTTAGGTTATACAATAATCTTTATAACTTTTACACATATTTAGATAAAAATTTTAATTGTACTAAGAACTGAACTGAACATGATTCACCAATCTTAAGCTCACAAAACATTTTTTTCTCACTTAAACCAACTTGTAAACTCCTTAGATCACTACGAACTGGCAAAGTTGTTTAGCAAAGTGTAGTTTGCTAAACAAAAAAAAAAACCGGCACGGAGAAAGGGTCGTCCCTTTCTCCGTGCCGGTTTTTTTTGTTTCGCACAATCACACAGCTCTGTCTCATTTTTATGCGCGACGAATGCATAAATCTATTTTTTCCGTGTGCGAATGTGAAACAAGGCGTCAATTTGTATATAGGTTTCTCTGTCTACGCTTAAAACACATAAAACCGTTATATTTTCTTTCATCGTTTGATTTCACTGTTACATGTTTTTAGGTAATGGTAATTTTGAGGTTTGTCTGTAACACTTTTCTGCGCGATTGTTCCAATTTTGATTTATAAAGTAGCAGCGCTTGTCTGTACGAAATGTATATTATCATAAATCCTTTTTAATGGTCGTCAGTATGGAAGAAACGTTTCGAACATTTCACAGGGTTCTATCTTTTGCTGGTATATCTATTTTCTCTAAAAGAAATAGAAACACCAACAAATGGTTGCTACTACAAATTTTTAATTTTCTTATCGGTTTTTTAACATTTATATTTACTTCTGGATTTGCAATTATTCACTTCAGCGATATGCTTTTATTTATCGAAGGTGCCTGCATTTGGACGACAGGAGTTATCATGTTCATATCATTGGGAGTGTGTTTGCTTTTTCGGAAAAAGTTCCATATGTTTCTAAGTGAAATGGTATTCGAAGATGGAATACTGAATATGCATTTTATCGAATATGTTTTAAGGAATGAAAAAAATGGAAAATTAAACGATCTAAAGGAACTTGTAGTAAATTCTCAAGATAAGCTTTTTCATTATACAAGGATATTGCTAAAAGTGTATGTTACTAGTGTGTGGTTGTCTGCAACTTTGTATTTATGTGGCCCGATTTATCAAATGTCAATTTCGGATGATAGTTCGCTGCGCTTATTAGGTTTGTGTTAAACGAAAATTGTACTCAATTTTGAATTAAGAATATGATGCACTAATTAAACTCATAATAATAGCACTAATCATGGTGGGCACGGTGGGCGTGGCTTTTTGAACGCGCTCACTCTCTATCCTTAGCCAACAAACAATAGCAGGACCCGGCAGTACATAGCATTTCCGACCGCAAGACCGTATGGAAGGAGAAGGAGCTCCATGGGAGGTACTACAGGGCTCTACATGAGCCCTTCGTAGATTCAGTCGCCTCCCTCCACTGGCTAGGTTTCGGTGACCTCTTCAGGGAAACCGAGGGTTTTCTCTGTGCAATACAGGATCAGGTTATTAAGACCAACAACTATCGGAGATACATCCTAAAGGATGGCACCGTCGACTTCTGTCGAGCTTGTCGCCATCCCGGTGAGCCACTTAGGCATGTCATCTCCGGTTGTTCGGCACTTTCTAACTCTGAGTACTTGCACAAGCACAACCCAGTAGCCAGGATTCCACACCACGAGCTCACTCTGAAATACGGCCTCGTGGATCGGAAACTACCTTATTATAAGTACTTACGGGAAGCCGTGCTCCAAGATCACCGCGCCAGGCTCTACTGGGACCGGGCCATCATCACAGACAGGACTATTCTTGTGAATAAACCTGATATTGTGCTGATGAACGGGACACAGTCAAGGATATTTTTGATCGAAATTACCATTCCGTATGACAAGAAGCTAGTGAAAGCCGAAACAGATAAGAAAACAAAATATCTGGACCTGGCTCACGAGTTGACTGACATTTGGGGTGGTCTGCCGACCGAAATTTTTCCTGTAGTCATCTCTGCGAATAGGCTAATCCCAGTTAGCCTCTCGTATCATCTGAGGCGACTGGGACTCCGTGACGGATCACTCCGGGCTCAAATGCAAAAGGCGGTGCTCCTCGATACCGCCCGCATCGTCGCCGGTTTCCCTTTCCCCCTAACACTCGGCCGTTTGGTCTCCCCTGCCGAGGGCTTCCATCTGGTTGGGCTTTTATTTATTTAAGTATTTTTGTATTTATTTTACTTTATTGATATTTATTTATATTTATCTTTTCATTTTCATTTATAATTATATATTTATAGAACCCAACCAGATCAGAAAACTATATAGATACCCCATGTTTTAATCATAACTTTGTTTGAATTGCCAGCGCCAGCATTAGAAACATAATATAAATTACTTTTTTAACTTTCCTTCGAGAAGTTATTATAATGGATCCGATTTTGCTATTTGGAAATTTTAACATATCTCCACGTTACAAGGTCTTTAGAGTCGAATAGTATGGTTTTAAATAGGATGTCCGTGTTTGCACATGTATGTGAGAACAAAGTGATATTGACATGGGACCAGTTTTATTTAACGCTTAATTATGTAACGTAGACCTCATTAAATTTTGAGCAAAATCGGTCAAGTCGTTTTTTGTGCCGAATGCAAAATTGTATATAATATTAAAACATATGATATTTTTTTAATCTTTCCACTAGGAAATTAGTCGTGTGAACCTTTTGGGTCGCACCTACTCCGCTTTTTTTTTAATAAAACTAATGTGACAAACGAACTAATAACCTATCTGGTGGTAATTCGCTACTGCAACCTATAGTATATAGTCGATACCTACAACTAGCTTTTTGAGGGACTGATGGTATACATCACATTTTTTTTAATTTTACTGGCTCTCTATACCCTTCATATTGGAACACAGCAGTTTACAAACTGCTGCTTTGTGGCAACAAATAGGTAAATGTATAGTATCCAACCAGACGCACTTCTAGGCAGAAAGGTTGTCCTCCCATCCTAAAATATTATATTTTTAAATAAATTTTAAGGGTTTATAATACTCGCTTACAACTGTTAAATTTTATCCAAAAACCCTTTCTCCGTCCACATGATATACTAGCTGATACCCACTCGCTTCGCTGGGCGCATGATAATATTTGATTGCGGAACCTAGATGTTAAATATCAAGAATTTTTTTTGATGAGACTATCGTAAAATCCGTTCCTATTGAGCGTCTACATTGCGAAATGAGTAACTATACTAAGTTTCAAGTTGGGGTATATAGTTTTAGAGATCTCGTGATGAATCAATAAGTCTGCGGTATTTTGCTTATATACGAGTATACATAAATACATAATGATAATTATCAAGCTATGCTTGAGCCGACTGAGTAAAGTTTTCACTTTTTATAGGTACGCGAGCATACAGTTCACCTGATGGTAACTGGATGCTGTGGCTCGTAGCCACCGACGTCTATCCTTAATTAATAACCAAAATTAAGAAGCCAAAACTCCTCATTACCGGTAAAAATATCCCACGGTTCTCATCGCTCATTATATTTAACACAGAAGTATTAAGCTGTTGTTTGACGCTGGTATTCCGTTCGGGCGTGATCCTTACCCAGTAAAGCTAATCTATTCGTGCTTTTCCCCATAAAAGACCGTAATACTTTTTTGTAACAAGTACGAAAGTATAATAAACTTGATTATTGTTTCAGCTTTCGATATGTGGTTCCCGTGGAGTTTAGAAGACTACAACGTATACATTGCGTCTTTTATATTTCACGCATACGCTGGCTATCTGTGCTGTATCGGTAGGTTGAAACTGATGATATATAATTATGACAAACTCGTCAGTCTAGTGACATAAGTGCCACCGCTGTTCATATAGTCAAATCTTGAGTTAGGTCAAAATCAATTATTGGGTTTTTCTATTCAGAAATTATCAATAGTAGCTCAGAGTCTAGTAGTTGGCGGTATTTCACCCCCATGGTTCGGAAATCACGAAAAGCCGTTCGATCAGCGCCTGAACTTTTTACGGTCATGTCACCTATCGGTCATATTTAGATAAATCGATCTATAGATCGGATTGCCACCTTATCGGACAAAAGATACACTGACCCCAAGATATAGTGACTACCTATGCTTGCGCACACGCTCGTGCACTATAATACTGTCCGTCGCAAGGGGATAGTCTCCATTGACAGTGGTCACCATGACTTATTATTTTAATACATGTATTAACGACTCAAATGTAGATAAAAATAATTATAAACATGTACATGTTTTTAGAAACATAATATGTTTACTTCGAATAATGGTTCTGGTTGCTATAACTAGTATCAAGCCTATGTTTAAAAGTCACATTGGTAAGGTGTCCTAATTTTAGTAACCTTATTGTGATAAAAACCAAATCCAATGAAAGGTTTTTGGAAAAAATTCTAACAAGCCATCCCCTATATTATGAGAGGCATCTGTAAAATGGCCTCCGATAGATGGCAGAATATTAAATACTCATACCGTAGAAGGAGAGCATTATAAAACATGTGAGAATTGTTGTACTGTGATCTCACGCTAGGTGTAGCAATTATTGCGAATACTCAATTAAATGTTTTAATACGAAGTAATTTAAAAATTAGCAAGTGTGGCAAATATACACATAATTTAATCCTCATATTACACAATTATATGATTAAAAATATAAAATCAGTTTTAAAAAAAATGGAAATTAGAATAAATTATGACATATTATTGTGAAACTATACGAGATAAAATAAAATATACAATACTTATTACCGCGTTAAAAAATGAAGTAATAACAAAATTTTAAATTATCACACAGTCCTACTCAGTACGGTATAGTGTTACGAACGCTGGCTGCGTTTCGTCGTTGAAGGGCTATAATTAGCATTGGAGCAGGAAAAAATCGGCTCTTTTATCACAAGCGGCGACACAAGACAAAAAGATAAAGTTCCTTTAGTAACTTCACTGCACCAAAATCACACGGTACATACTCACAATCACACTCTCCACAGCAAATGACACAAATATGTAGTCATCTCTCTGAAACTCATACTTGTGCCAATTAATCGGTTCAGTCACCTCTGATGCCGCCCCATCTCTTAGTGAGTCTTAGATCTTTCCAAAGTGTCTACACTTGTAGCATTCCGAGCTTACCTCTCTCCCAAGATACCAAATTCATACCGTAGGGTCTCCTGTCGTCTCTAAAAATTTCAAAAGGGCCTAAAACCGAAAGAATATGTACAGAGAAAAGATCTCGTCGGATAGTATCGTTCGGAGAACTGTGAGCAGCAATCTCAAATTGTATATAATTAGTTTCAAGCTAAAACTAGTGTCCAAAAAGTTCCGCGAATGTATGGGAACTAAAATGAATAGTATGGAATTATACAACAAATGTTAAACTGTGCATAAAGACTGTAGTGTCTCAGCTAGAAGCTTCTTTTACCAGAAAGATACTTCCATAATTTAAGCCTGAGGCTATCAATACATCTCGTTTTGTAATAATACGAAGAAACAAAGCTCCGAATTCAGAAGCTAACAACTAGCAAATTGATACATTAAACATTTCATCTCATATTTTTCCATATTTTTTTTTTCAAATTTAATAGGGAATAACTTACCTATTTATATCCGATATATGGGGAGGCGTGCATTGTGATGTGGATATAATATGATGGGCTGTAATTAGTGAACTACTTACTGTTTTCAACCATCAAACTGAAAAAATTCCATCCCGCTGTAATTGGGGCGGTAAAATGATTCCTTATTAATAATATTATATTTTTTTAAGAATAAGGGTGACAAATAAGTAAACAATTTACCTGGTTGTCAGTAAATACTGTGGCCCATAGACATCTACATTTTCACCCCTAAGTACTACAATGGAATAACTCGTATCCAGGTGCATTGAGCTGTTATCTTACGCTGGTATTCTGTGAGAACGTTCTTCGGGTTCGGGAAGGACGTTTTCTTATTGAGCCAACCCATTCTGCATCAACTTTTAAATTTATTATTTAAAGTCTGAAGCATTTAACACAGTGTAGGGATAAATATAATATAATTTGTAATACATAATTTGTATTTTAAATAATTTCAGCATATCCAGGACTGCAGGCGATGATAATCCTTTTAGTTGGACAAACTATTCGTCAGTTGCGGATTTTAACTTTTATTCTTCATAACTTGAATGAGCTGTCTGCGCAGATAGTAAAAGGAAAGGAAGAAAGTTGGCAATCATGCTGTACAGAAATTTTTTCTCAGTGTATCACTCACTATGTGAAGATAAAAAGGTAGGTATAGAGTAGATCAGAAAAAAACATTTTTATTTCATTTACTCCTTAATATCTTGAATACATAAAATCTATCATCTTTTCAGATTTACCAATCGACTTAATGTCATTTGCCAGCCATTCTATCTGACTTTAATACTTGTTGCTACCATGCTCGTCTGTATGTGCTCAGTGAAAATAGCTGTTTCTGTAAGTTTTTTGACAGTTTAAAAACCTATTGACTACTAATTGCTTCCATTGCTTTAAGAAAGGGGAATTTGCTTGTTTTTATAGATTAAGTGTGACAAACGAGCACACAGTCCACCTAATGGAAAGTGGATGTATATTTGCTCAGTTCACTCAGCTCAGTTTAGATTCGCATACAGATGTGGTGATGATAGATAACAGACACTGTTCGTCTATGTTATCATATTACTTAAAAATATACGTAGTACAATTAGTGTTATAAAATGAAAATGAACGTAGTTAATGTATATTTCCGTTTAATAAAAGTTTTATCTTGAATAAATTGATTTGGACCTAGTATTATTTCATTATTAAAAAGTGATAATAGTGTATTTCAATTCGATAAGAATGGTATTGGAACAAGTTAAAAGTTATGTATTTACTTTTATAAATATAAACATCTAAATATATTAATAAGTCGATGAATTTTAATTACATTCTCCGTGATATGCTTGGTGTAACGAGATCGTATCCCTAGAATTTCAAAATTTTCAAATGTTGTTTTTTTAACAACATTGCTATCAACTTTAATTGAACCTTATAACTTTCTCATCAACGAATTAAGAACGGACGGGGACAAGTACTCGAAGTACTCGGAGTAAGTGTGTAATTCAACGGTAAATTATAGTACCAGTATATTTATTCAATATGATATCACACGGGACTTCCCTATTGATTAGCATCATAGTTCTGTAGATAGCACACGCTGATAGAGGAAATAAAGAAACACATTTTGAAACTAAGGACTGAACTGGGTTCTGCTCACAATGAGAACACCAATTTGCTCTCAGAAAGTTCATATCTTAAAAAAGATAAGGAAAACAAAGCAAATTAATATTAATATTCAAAAAACTTAATGATTCAAACAAAGAAACTATGTTATAACAAAACCGACACATCAAAAATTGAAAGAAATCTCGGTTGCCTAACCTGTTAAGATCTGAACGCAAACAGTTAGTACCAACACGTCAAAAGCGCAAAAGATCAATTAGAAACAAAAAAAATGGTCAGTCGCATTGTAAACAAAATTTTAGCTATCGAATTATGCAGAGACTAAGTTAGATTCAATTTCAGTTGTCAAATTTCTCCCACGCATATCGCAACAAATCATACCTCACTATCCACATCATCTGGATGCTTGGCGAACCACTGTACGATTGAAAAGGAGTTTTCTTCCCCATATGACTACTTTGTGTAACCGTTTACCACTGGTAATTTTTCCTGACCGATAAAACTTAGGTACTTTCACGAAACAAGCTTACTCTTTCTTGAAAAGTCGGCAACGCACCTGCAATTCCCCTGGTGTTGCAGTTGTTCATGGGCGGCGATTTATACTTACCATTAGGCGAGTCTCGTGCTCGTTTGCCTCTTCTATAAAAAAAGATGACATTCAAGACCATTCATAGAGATATCCTATACTTTTAAACGAGCAATTCTTGTATATATGTATATATATAATCGGAATCTCGGAAACGGCTCCAACGATTTTCATAAAAGTTTGTGTCCAGGGAGTTTCGGGGGCAATAAATCGATCTAGCTAGGATATATTTTTGGAAAATGTTTTTTTTTGTCCGTGTTTTCAGGCAATGAAAAACTGCTACAATATGAATATAGAAGGTAAATTTTGACATAGTGTTAACGATCGTATTAGCTCAAGTGGACATTTAGCGGTCGCGAAATCGTAATGCGTAATTGGTTCGCTCCCCGAATTTTCGTATTTTTAAAAAATACTAAAAAGGGCTCGAAAATCTATTATTTCAAGCCCTTTTTAGTATTTTTTAAAAATACGAAAATTTTAATTAAACTCATTGCACTCATGATTTTTTATTCAAATAACCAGTTCAGTTTTTTATGTTACGTCAATAATATCAAAAAATATTATTCATGTAATTTATATCTAAATATAATTAAAAAGAAACCGAGCAAAGTTCGGTCATCCAGGTACTTCTCCCTAAAGTTTAGCATAAGCTAGAAAACTTTTTACAGACTAGTAATCTAAAGGAATATAAGAGAAATGTGATTCATAGGAGCAAAAATAGTTTAGACTCTTTATTGTAGGCAAGATATGATCAAGAATACGAAATAATTGAGAAAATTTCGTTAAGATCAAGAGAAAGAAAATATGCATAATAAGCGGTAACACACAAAACAAAAAAGAAAAAAGAGCCGTAGTCGCTCAGATGGTTAACGCTTGCTGTAAATATAACAGAACGCGAGTAACCCGGTTCCGATCCCCGCCGGCATCAATGAAATTGTTAATTGCAATTTTAAGTTATGATTTACCACGTGCTCGGCGTTGAAGAAAAACATCCTGAGGAAACCTGCATGTCTGAGGAATAAAAAAATTATTTCGAAGACATGTGAAGTTTTCAAACACGCATTGGGGCAGCGCAACGGACACTTCCTTGCCCTAAAACCCTCTCAGAAATGATCGGAGGCCTGTGCCCAGCTGTGGGGCGTATATAGGCTGTAACTTTACTTTTTTACACAAAACAACGTACTATCTAGATTTCTGTGTACCTTTGAATCAGCAAATTTATGCTATTATACAACTCTCAATGATGGGATTACTGAGTTGCTGAAGGTGTGGGAAAATAAAGTAGAGAACTTGAAATTTAAAGACTACTGTGTTATGATTGGGAAGTCTGATTTAATACATACGCAAAATTATTTTAGTTTGTAGATGCCATCTGGGTGAAAAGATAAAAAAAACATCAATTTTTATAGGATAGTCCACCCGATGGTAAGTAGTTGCTGTGGCCCATAGACATCTATATAATACATACATAAACACTCACGCCTGTCACCCAGATGGGTAGGCAGAGACTACAGACTTTCATTTGGCACGATCCTGACACACCTCTCTCGCCTCCTTCACATCCATACACCTAAGCATACATGCTCGTCGGTTAAGGGTACTCCTAATTTGGTTCCCCGTTTTTAATAAATTGCCAATTTGGTCGATAAATTTTCGCCTAGGACGTCCCTTTCCGAGCCTGCCATTCACTTCTGCAACATAAATTTTCTTTGTCAGTATTTCCTCAACCATTCTTTGCACATAACCAAACCACCGAAGCATTCCTTTCTTAATCCTGGTCACAAGATCATCTTGCAAACCACACTCTTCACATCTACATCTATCCTCAATTACGAATCAAAATGTAGAGACGTTGCCACCCGTGAGGACTAAGATGGAATGTCTCGTTTCCAGTAAAAAGTGTCTCCAGTTCTCTACACTCACCATAAGAAACACAGCAGCATTAAGCTACTATTTGACGCTGGTACTCTGTGAGAGCACGGTCCTTCTCCGGTCGAGCCGACCCATTCGTGCTACAACTATACTACTGATATAACTGCAGCATGGCTCTACCACATATAAACATAATTATTTGCCTCCCGACGATGGAAGATGCAAAAACTTATTTAATGGCTGAGTTGAGGTGTTTAACAATTTGCTTAGCATAAATAACTTAAGTCATTGTTTTGCATACATATTGAATTCTCATAAGGATATTCCATTCTCCCATGGCATGTACTTCAGGAATACGGGATCAGTAAATAATTCTGAAAATGTTAATATTAGAATCGCACTCATAATTCTAAGGGAGAACGAGCTCAGTTATTTCGTTTCTGAAACAAATCACCACTTTCAGATAGCTAGTAGGTACATTAGACATATCATGCGTGTCACGACGTAAGAATTTACCATCACACAATGAGTTTATTTAAAATATTGTAATTTTTGTGTGACTGATTACCGGCCAGCTTTTCAAGAGTAGTGTTTATAACAAGTCTTCCTATTTGAGCTGACTCTTATGTTGATCGAAGATGATGCCGCCCTTTGTATTCTTTTACTTTAAGCAATGCAATAAAGAATAAATAAATATGATGACACTGCTTCAAAATAACGGCCTGGGCCATTATTCTTCCCCGTAAGTTTTTCGAACTGTATAGCCAACATCTTGCACATTTGAAAAAGGTGTAGTAAGCCTTACTGTAGAGAGCTAACAGTATATTATTATTATGTTCAGTTCATGTCCGGGATTAGTGCCGGACTGCGTAAAATCAGGTGTATTAGGAAAACCCAATTCGAAAGTCTTACACGAAGAGGATAGATCACATCAGCTCACCGATCTATAAAATTATGTCAGTTTGTTTGTGTCAAATATCTTTTTACCATATTAATTTAAAATTTATTATTATTTATTAAATTTATTTAAATTAAATTAAATTTAAATTTAACGGTATTTTCGGTTCTTTTTTAACACAGGAAGAAGGAAATTGGAGGATTTTCTTACGCCACCACGATATGGTTGTCACCAGGGTTTTTTTATAGTATAGGGAGGCAAACGAGCACACCTGATGGTAAGTAGTTGCTGTGGCCCATAGACATCTACATCTATCCTCGATTACGGATCAAAATGCAGATGCGTTGTCACCCGTAAGGACTAAGATGAAATGCCTCATTTTCAGTAAAAAGGGTCTCCGGTTCTGTACACTCACCATACGAAATACAGCAGCATTAAGCTAGCATTTCACGCTGGTACTCTGTGAGAGCACGGTCCTTCTCCGGTCGAGCCGACCCATTCGTGCTACAACTATACGTCTAATATAACTGCAGCATGGCTCTACCACGTATAGAAGGGTTACTTAATTATTCAATTTAGTTACATATTATTCTATTAATAATTTTTTCAGGATGTAATATTTTCGACAGACGTAATGAAATATTTCGTACATGAATTTTGTTTTATTCTTGTTGTTTTAATGTTTTGCTTATTGGGTCAGCAAGTTGATAACGAGGTGAGTGTGAATCGTAAGATTAATAACATGTATTTTTTATGTTGAAAATATATAGATAAGAAGATAATAATAAATCTAGAATTCGATAAATGCTGGTGCTGCTTGACTGTGTTTAGTCATGGCGTTATCTAAGTTCAGCAGTATACTTGTGAATGGATGTAATGATGCTAATTTCGCTGATAATAATGATCAAACAGACTATATAATAAGTATATTTTTTTCTCTTTTTGAAGTGAATATATGTGGATGCACACATTTCATTGACTATTGTCAGTATTAATGCATTACACTCTATGTTACAGTGCGAAAAACTTGAATTAGCAGTGACCGAAAAGTGGTACCTCTATGACAGAAATCATAAAATTAACGTTTTGATTTTTAATATGGCAGTGAGCCAAAGAATGCCCATATACATATTTGGATCTGTAACGCTTTCGTTACCAACATTTACATGGGTAAGGGTATTTATGTTATATTCTATTTGTTATAATATGAGTTTTGTAAAGCGCAAAGTAAACTTATTAAACATTTTTTTTTTCAGTTTATAAAAACTGGCATGTCATTTTTTACATTGGTAATGTCCTTACTAGAGGGATAAAAATGTTGAAAAAAAAATAAAAACAATAAATGTTTTTGATCACTTATATGCTTGCATATTACTTATTTATTAGGCATTGTTGTAGTTACAATTATTTATGCATATTAAAATGAAACTAAAATATTCATAAACACTGTATATTTTATTTATTATTTATATTGCTTTTTCCATTCATCACAAGTTGATAAAAAATAAAATAAATAATTTTACGTCATAGTATGAATCTAGTGTACTATGTCAAGCATAATGGGAAAATGGTAACCTTAAAAAATAATTCCACCTTTAAAACATAATACTGTACGATAAAATAACACGGAATAAAGGATAAAATATATAAGAAGTAAGAAAGAGGGAAATCGAAATAGAAGATTGGCGGCACCATCTTTTTGATAACAACTTAAAAAAATTAAAAAATATACTGCGTTTCCAACCCCCTTGTCAAGCGTGGCAATTATGGCATAATATGTACATCTTCCTTATAGGGTAGGGAGGACCATGCTCAGAGGGGGAATTTTATTAGGCTGTGTACCACTAGGTTGGTTCATAAGGTAGGTGGGTTCCTGAAACAGTTAAGATTTATAGTATATTATTTTATTTATCTTACTTCCGCACACGTCACAATGATTGAGCTCTAGAAAAGGGATCATTGGCCTGACGTAGGGAGAAATATGCAGGCGCTGTTCTTGCAGGTTTGCAGATACCAGACGGTCCCATAATGAACTGGCCTGATATAGTTTAACGCGACATGTCGCTACATGTTGTGTTGCATTAAATAGTACGTTTATCGTGCACTTAATATAAGAAACATGCATCGACATGAAATGCTTAGTCTTAGTATAACAGACATTTGAATAACGAGAGTCGCGTATTTTTTCAAAATGTCGAAAACTGAGTATCGAAGTGTCATAAAGTTTCTGTTTAAAGAAGGTTTATCCCCTGCTCAAATAAAAGAACCATTGGATGGCATGTATAAGGAGTCTGCCCCCTCCTATAGCACAGTGAAAAATTGGGTGAAAGAGTTTCGCCTCGGGAGAGAAACCGTCGAAGACTTTGGCCACGACGGTCGACTTGTGGAAGTGCTCACTCCCGAAACGATTGATCTTATCGAAGAGGAGGTTCTGAGTGACTGCCGTTTGAAGATTAGAGAAATTGCAGCAAGGCTTGGGCTCACTAAGAGTACCATTCATCGCGCGATCCATGAACATCTTCACATGAAAAAAGTGAGTGCCGGATGGGTACCGAAACTTCTTTCAGCGCTACAGAGACAGGAAAGATTGCGCTGCGCTTCGGAGTTTTTGGATCTTTGTGGCGAAAATCCAAAGACTGTGATCGAGCGGCTTGTGACTGGTGATGAAACTATGATCTTGTATTATGATCCACAAAGCAAGCCAGAGTCAATGAAATGGCGTTATAAGGGTGAAAAGCCCCCTAGAAAGGCAAAGGTGCAACAATCGACTAAAAAACTGATGTGCACAATATTTTGGGATTTTCAAGGCATTTTAATGGTGAATTTTAAAGAACGTAATACAGTCGTGAACGGTGAATATTATGCTTCTTTAATATATAAATTATGAGACAAGATAAAGAAAAACGAAGAGGCAAGCTGTCTAAAGGTGTCCTATTGCTCCATGACAACGCTGACAGTTCGTCAATGCGGGTTCACAGAAGTTCAACATCCACCTTACAGTCCAAACATGGCCCCGTCTGACTATTATTTATTTCCAAATTTAAAGCGGGACTTAAGAGAAAGAAAATTTTCAAGCGATGAAGAGTTGCAGGCGGCCGTCTTCAGTCATTTTGAGGATAAAAAATGTGATTATTTTTAAAAAGGTTTAGAGATGTTGATTCACAGATGTCAGAAGTGTGTTAGTATTCGTGGTGATTATATTGAAAAATAAAATTGGTTTCGTTTCATTTCCTTCATTGGTTCATAGTTAGGCCAATTCATTATGGGACCGCCTACGTATACATTAGCGGAAGGAGCTGATGATACCCTGGTCAGACGGTGTGATGGCCGTTAGTTTATCCCACATCCAGTGATCATTTTCACTTTATGTAGATATCGCAGTAATTATTGTTTTACTGTGTTTACGTGTGGCGAGTATTGATCAATGTAATTTAGGTAAGATACTTTATATTTAGAAAGGGTGTTCTTTAGAGTAGCACCAAAGCATTGTTTTCAGAATTACGGTGGAGTTTTCTTCCGGAATTCTAATGGCTATTTCGGCTGTGGATTGCTTTATGAAAAACAAGAAGCAATATTCGGTAAAGCAACATGTAACCACAAATATGTCGCAATTTTGTTTTATTGTCGCTGAAAGGTCCTATAAGGTCCACGCTTATTGTTTGAAAGGGTCTAGAACATACCTTAGGATGACCCGTTACACCCAAGGGAACATGATTTTAATACTTATGAGCTATGCGAGTATCGCATGCTGTAAAAAACTTCACGACATCGGCGTGCACAACTGGCCAGTAATATCGGAGAGCCAAGGGTTTGTGGGTCTTGAAGACTCGATAAGTGGCCAGCAGTAGATTCTCAATGATTTTCTATAAAAGTAGCACTACGTATTTTGGTAGGTAATACTTCCTACCATTTAAACTATTTTTGTTAGAGGCACTTACACTTCATAAGCCTATTAAGTTTCTTATTTTTAATAAAATGATAAGGGAAGAAAGACAAGTCTGGCAACCTGTGTAAATTTTTAGATACCACTGATCCGAAGTTTGTGTAGCATTAGGATAATTATCAATGGCAGATACTGAACTTGCGCGTGAAAGACGGTCAGAAATAACGTTGTCAGCACCGCGAAGATGATTAGTGTCAAAATTAAGCGCTGATAATCGTACTCCTCATTAAGTTAGATAACTAGTAGGATTGCTTAAATTAAGAAACCATTTTAAAAATGAATGGTCATTATATATTGTAAATTAAAGGTTTTGAATGCAAACAGCCAACACTTTCCGCTCAATAATATTATAATAACGCTCCTATGCAGATAACTATTTGCTCATATAGACTTTAGAAAGTTCCACACCGACATCTGTTTGAGTGAGCAGGGCTCCTATACCACAACACTCGCATCTGTGTAAACTTACACGGTAATCCTAGAATCCGGCAACTTGTTCTATCACCTGGAGGGTGACCATCTGTCCCAAGTTGTTAGATTTATCGCCCAAAAGTTTCTCGTTAACAACGTTATAAAGATTAGGAAGTGTCGACGAGGGTTGCGTACCTTTTACTCAGAATTACCAAACGGTATTTGCACATTCATATCTCTAGAGCCGTGAAATCCTCCAAAATACACTACACGGTGTTGATGGGAGACTTCAACGTAAAACTAGGCGCTAGGGAGAACGGTAAGCTCAAAATATGGAATTTCAGATACAGATAGATAGGGTAACGAAATCCAAGGGGCTAGCAGCTGGCTGACTTTATAAATAAAGTGAGACTCTTTATGATGAACTCTCTCTTACAAAAGCGGCTCCACATAAAGTGGACCTGGTCGAGCCCGAAAGGCTTGAGAAAAAATGAGATTGACTTAATTATGACGGGCCAGACAACAACTGTTCAGCGATATCTCAGTGATGTGAAGGGTAACTGGTAACGATCACTGAATGGTGAAAGGCACACTGAACCTAAACGTGAAGTTGGACTGTTCACGTCTAATGAATTCAACGCTCTGTCCCTCTCATGCTCTAATCCAAATCCCTTAGAAAATTCATCTCGAGTTATAAAATCATTTTCAGTGCCTATAAAACTGCAATGAAGTGGACGATATAAATGACAAGCTTGTGGAAACTGTTCACGTGGTCGGAGCTCAGTTCTGTAAGACCTACTGAAGAATACCACAAAAATTCTCCGATCACACTCTTAATCTCATGGCTGTTAGACGGGAGATGAAGCTGCAGTCTTCAATAGATTTGACAGCATACAGGCAACTGAATGGACAGATCTCTAAATGCATGCGGCGGGACTTAAGCAACTTTAATACAGCTCGTATGTTAGAGGCAATTGAGCGGAACCAGGGCTTCAAAGTATTTTCCAGAGATCTGTCTACTAGAAAGTGTTGTTCAGTAATGATGCCCAATTTGTCTGATGCCAATCTGTAGTACCGTTGGCGAATGGGAAGTGAATATTTGGATTCAATTTAATGTTCTATCAGATGAGTGTATCCAAGTCCTACTCTCTCATACGTAATTATTAATTAATATTAATTTATTTGAATTTTCTGATTACATTATTTGCCAAATATGTTTGGACTTCATCAAGATCATCATAAGAACGTAAGGCTATAGAATTATTATTAAAAGAAGATATTGCTGCTCTATAATACGAAATAGTGAAATAGACCTAGGTAATTTAAGGAAGAACTTGAATTTCTTCTATAATTCCACACCCAAAATGAATGGTTATGTAAATTAGTTTTCAAAAATAACGGGAAGATTTATAAAATAATATACCAAATGGCAGATAATTTACGACCACTAGCTGAAATAAATGATTGAAGCATGTTGGATTTGATAATGGATAAATTACAAGAAGAAGGTAGGTCTGGATGGAAGTTGTTGCCTAGTATTGTAACAGCTGAGCAAGAATTGAGCACCCAACACACAACTTTGTCTCCCACTGTAATTGTAATGTAACATAATGGCGTATATTAGAGATAGGTTTTTTATCGAAGATTATTGCAATAGAATAACTCGAGAACTAAATTTTTGTTGTAGTTAGTCAATATTTCCAGTCCAGTTCCACATCAAAGTTAGAAAATATTTCGTTTAATCGTTTTACCGCTTATATTCGCTAAACAGTTTTTTTGTTTCTGTTCAGAGTTATATTTGGAAAAATTAGGGATAATATTTTTTTTAATTCAGTGGCCAAGCTCGCACTGATTCAAATTGGATCTGTATTTACTAAAATATATTCTTAAAAGCCTACGCAAGCACCGAATATTTCAGATTTTCTCCGAAAATAATAAATTTTATCTAAAGAAAGCAAAATAAAACAGCTATTTATATTTCATGGCTTCCCACATGATAGATGAAGAGATTAACTCTTCAATTTCTAAGCGGTAGAATTCGACCAAGGCGCTATTCCGTCAAAATTCAAGAGGTCGGATTCGACCGCGCACACCCACAGCACTTTAAACCATTAAAACTTATATTTACTTACTTTTCTATGAAGAAGTTTGGTTTTGGTTCTATAATAGAATTAATTTGAAATTTTCTATACTCTAGTGCAATAAAAAATAGTTATACTATGGTAATAACTAATAATAAGTAGTAATTTCGAGTAATATATATTGAAATAATTGTAATTTTCACGCTGCCGACATTCGCTTGGTATGTTTTGTTTTTGTTATCAAAATACAATAGTCTTGTTTTAATGAAGTAAAACCTGACTTTTGTATAGAGAATTTTGTATAGATTTTATAATGCCAAACTTCTTCATAGAAAAGTAATCTCTAAATATAAGTCGTCGTGCATGCGTCCGTCAAATCCTCCGTCAAAAGTCCGGATTTGACGGACGTATGCAACCGCATGGGAATTTTAAAGCACTGAGGGGTTAAAAATAGATTGAGTTAAACAATTAATATTTTCAAAAGTTATCGTATTTACCCCGCCATGCGGACTTGATAAATCAACATCATAAGCCACTAAAAACCACTTTTTATGTAAATATAGCATTTAATCACCTCAAAAAATTGATAAGAATTAAAAAAATCAATGTGCTTTCATATCATTTATATTTTCAATATGATTGTTAGATATGTTAAAAATAAAACGTTGGACTCTTGATTTTTAGTCCCTAGTAGATTATACCTACGAGTACGCGCTTTGCGCTTAAGACGTGCAATATTGTTCTACAGAACTTTAAAATAGTTTTTTTTAAACCGCGCACCCGTATACCGTTGCCCACCGATCTCTATTGGACGTACTCGGTAGGATCGAAGACGCACGAGTCCCCGTTCGGGCCATTCATTGTTCATCTCTAAGGAGTGGGCCATTTAAAAGGATCGAAGACGCAAGAGTCCCCGTTCGGGCCATTCATTGTTCATCTCTAAGGAGTGGGCCATTTAAAATTTAGACTTTGGATCGGCTATAAAAAAATTAATGAATATTTTCCCACAGTCAAAAATTTATTAGAAAGATTGAACCTTTCCATTTGGGAGTGGAATACTATATTCAATCAGTCCAATTTTTCAGTAGATTTTCGATTGTCTGGGCCTCTATTTCATCAAAAGCATTTCATCATTCATCATCATCATCATCATCATCATTCATTTCATGTTTCAAGCCGTTAATCGTCTCTGGATGGTTAGCGTAATGCTTGTCCTTAACTGTTTCCTACAAAAAAATTTGAATTGAAGCGTCGAGGTGGCCAATCGACATCAGCATTTCGGCTGATTATGAGATTTTCGAAAACAGTGCTCAAAAAATCAATTGTTACTTTGGCTATGTAGCCCGTTGCGCCGTCATGTTGAAACCAAATGTCTTCTTTGTCAATTTCTTCAATTTTCGTAAATAAAGGCTTAGGTAGCATGGTGCGGTAGAGATTGTCGTTCACTGTAACGGCAATTTCTTGCTCATTTTCGAAGAAAAATGGCCCAATAATGCCGCCGGACTAAAATCTGCACCAGACAGTCACTGTTTGTGGATGCATTCGTTTTCACGGGTGACAACGCATCTGCATTTTGATCCGTAATCGAGGACAGATATAGGTGTCTATGGGCCATACTACCACTTACCATCAGGTGCACTGTGTGCTTGTTTGCGACCCTTATCCTATAATATATTATATCAATTATGTGTCAACTTTTTTCACGTCTATCTGCACCACTTTCGTAAAAACATAAACTATATTTTCTGTAACACAACATAATTACGTACATGATTAAAGATTTTCCTTAACAACCGGTCAACTAATGATTTCTTATATCAAACAGTTGACCGGTTACCGGTAATAATCGGTCAACTGTTTGATATGTCTCTCCATACCTCTGTAGTCTCCTATCCACTTATTAATTTGAAAGTAATTCACTGCTATTTTTGGACTACTTTCGCAGTAGGGAAAGAATTTGCGTTAAGTACCTCACTTGGAAAGCATATTGACGACCATAGTAACTCCTGTCTCATACATGACGCTGCTTTTTTTATAGAAGAGGGGTCAAACGAGCATGCGGCTCACCTGATGTTAAGTGACTACCGCCGCCCATGATCAACCGCAACACCAGGGGAATTGCAAGTGCGTTGCCGGCCCTTTAGAAAGGAGTTAGCTCTTTTCTAGAAGATCCCAAGGTCGTATCGGTCCGGAAAAATCCCGGTGGTAAACTATTCCACAGAGAGGTTGTACGCCGAATAAAACTCCTTTTGAAACGTACAGTGGTGGACCGCCAAGCATCCAGATGATGTGGATGGTATCGGGACGTTTGCCGCGTAGTGCGATCACGAAATTTGGTGACTGGGATTAATCCGAACAATTTCTCAGAGCACTCTTCATGGTATATGCGAAAGAAAATGCAAAGAGATGCAACATCTCTTCGCAGTGCCAGTGAATCGCGCCGATCGGAAAGCTGCTTACCTACTCTTAATACGAAATAGTTAAACGGCAATAATCTGCCACGGCGATGACGGTATGAGATAGGGTGACAAATGCTCTTAAGCTGTCACCATACGGGGATTAATATATTTACGACTCGGTAACGGGTTGACACGTGAAGATTTTAATTATATACAATATTTTATAACCACTGATTAATGTTGTAAAAACACAACGCAGCCGGTGGCTTGTTCATATAAAGCTTATGAGAGATAATTGAAACATAAAAACAGCTTATTATTCAGGTCTACGGATTGGCCTTCTTTTGTTCAGTTCACCTACGCGTGCTGGTTGAAACTGTGCAAAGTTTTGCAGGATGAAAACAAGTGTCATGTTTTTGTGTCGGAAGTCAAAGCCACTTCGTGGTCACTGTATCAGAAGAGAGTGAGTGGAGGTAATTAAAGTTACTTCGTATTGACTATTCTTGTATTATTGACGACATTAAAGCTTAGGCGGAGTACCTAGCTTTATAATCCGTGGAACGTACAGTCAAGTAGCGAAAAATAAATAATAATTTTTGCTGCCTGGTGAGTTGTGATATTTCTCATTTTCACTGCATACCATTTTACCTACAAGCTTATGACACCAGTAGAGGTTATGGCAAGACTTTTTTTGAGCGAAAACACTTTTGTGGACCTGTAATACCTTCTACGCAATTGAAATATTCTGGGTATTAACATGGAAATGTAAGGGAAAACAGACGAGAATTAGACACTTTTTTACTGATAATTCCTCAGGAGTGACAAGATATTTATTTTTTCATCTTTTATATCTGTAGTCTAGAGCTCCTCACTCACCCTTAATTCTATAAAAGAAAATATATATATTTGCCTTTGAAACTTGTTGCCTGATAGTTTAGAACTTTATATCTAAAGGGTTATATCCCCGAAACTCTTCACCGCTGCATTGGAAGAAGTTTTCAAACTGCTGAACTGGAAAGGATACGTTATTAACATCAATGGCGAGTACACCACTTACCTTCGATTTTTCTACGATATAGCCCTTATGGCAGAATCGCTGGATGACCTAAGCAGTATGTGCAACCGACCGCAATAGTATCTCCCAACGGATAGATCTTAAGGTGAACATGGACAAAACAAATGTCATGTATAACGTCCATGTCACAGCTATACCGGTAGTTCTTAAAAGTATTAAGCCCGAAGTTACGAGTACGAGTTACGTTGACGAGTATATTAACCTGGGAAAAATAGTCCAACTAGGTAAGTCCAACGTCAATCGACGGATTCAACTCGGCTGGGCACCGTTTGGGAAATTACGACATATCTTCTCGTCAGGTTTACTTCAAAATCTGAAAACGAGATGGTACAACCAGTGCGAGTCGGTAGTGATGACTTATGGATCTGAGACGTGATCTTTCACTTCTGGCCGTAGGAGGACGCCCAAGGTCGTTCAGCGAGGTATGGGGACGGCTATGCTCGGGGTTTCTCTGCATGATAAACTTAGAAATGAGAATACCCGCAGTAGAAACAGAGTGATCGACATAGATCTACGTATTAGTAAGCTGAAGTGGCAATGGACCGGCCAAATAGCTCGAATAACTGACAACCGATGGGGAAAAAATTTCTCGAGTGGCAGCCTTATACCAGTAGGTGAAGTGTTTCGCGACCCCTACTATATGGAGTGACCACCTGGTAAGACATGCAGGAAGTCGACGGCTGTAGGTGGCTCAGTACTGTTTTTGTGGTATTCCTTGGGGGAGGCTTAATTTCAGCAGTGGACTTGTGAAGGGCCGTAATCATGATAACCTAAAGGGTGCAAGTAAAATAATATTTACATTCAATTATTGTTGTGTACAGAAAAAGACAGGAGTGTAAAGAACAATTAAAGCATGTAAAAGGAAAAGGGAAATTGGTTTCGCTTACGACGTACAGTAGCGTCGTCACAGTAACTACTACTTCCTATCACCCGGTGGATGTCATATGAGGCGACAGAGAAAAAAATAATGGATGATGGGTATCAGAATTGTACTGGCAAAAGCTGAAAAGTATAAACACTAGGTTTTCAGCCCATCAGCCAAAAGTGGCAACTAATGGAAACGGTTCACAGTGGAGGCCCTATGAGGAAACATTTGAAGAGACGTATATTCTTTGACTGTAGATTTTTTTTTATTTAATATATTATTACATTCATTATTTACACATTATGTTACGGTACAATCATAAGTTTATTGAAACTTTACCGTGTACCGGTATCACCGACAATAATAAATATGAGGGTGTAGTAAGAAAAAAGAAATACACTTAGTATTTATTAGTTAATTGCGTAACCTTCTATTGCACAATGCACCGCGCATGGATCGTATATTTTATACAGGGCGATTGTATTAGGGCGTTATCGTAGTATTTATTATTAAAAACATATTATGTATAATTTAAATTATTAGTAATGCATTCCATAAAGTAATTTTTTAATTTTAATTTAATATTTTTTTGATTTAGTTCTGATGTTACTGATACTGGTAGCTGGTTAATTAGGTTAGGAATCATATATTCTAAGGTACGTTTACCATATAAATTGTTGTATTTATGTAAGGCTAGTTTAGGTTTTCCTGAGTTGCGAGTTTTAGAGTATTCACATGTATGTGCAATTTCTAACTGTTCATGGAAAAATTCTTCTATAAGAAGGGTAAACTTTACCTTTTCGTGTATAGGTATAATTTTGCAATGACTAAAAAGGTTGTAGTAATCTGATTCTTTATACTGGTTTTTAATACTATCCGGGACTATAGTTTTTAAAATACGTAATTGTAGTAGATAAATACGTTCTAAATGTGATCTGTACGTTCTACCATAGCTAGACAAACCGTATGCTACTTTTGACTCTACCAGTGATTTATATAGCTGTATAAGTATTTTATACGGAATTTTATATTTAATTATAGAAAGTTTTGCAAGCATACCACGAAGTTTATCACATATGTTATATCACAATATGCTCTTTCCAATTAAGGCGATTATCTATCACGAGTCCTAAGTAGGTCTGTGATTCTACCAGGTCTATGGATTCGCAGTTACATTTCGTTTGGACCTGTCGTCTGTGAAGGCATTGGTGGTCATGCGCAATAAGCCTAGGTATAACCTTACTCCTATTTTGACTAGAGCTAATGTACATTAACTTAGTCTTCGCAGCATTTAAGACTAATCCTTTATCATGTGACCACTTCATAAGTATATTAAAATCGTCTTGTAGGAGGTTGAGAGTGTCGTTTATATTGTTCCCAGCCGCAACCAAGCAAGTATCATCAGCATACTGGTAAATTTCACATCGCCTTATAATATTTGCCAGACTATTTACATAGGTAATGTAGTGTAAAGGTCTTATTACGGAGCCTTGTGCAGTGCCTATAGCTACATTTACTATGTTGCTCATTGAATCACCCACTTTAACCACATGTTTTCTATCGGTGAGGTAATCTTTACACCACGACAGCAGTGGTCCTCTGATACCATTATCGTTCAGACTATCTAATAGTTGCTCATGACGAAGTGTGTCGAAAGCCTTACTGTAGTCTATAAACACTACCAATATGTATTTTTTCTCATCTAGATGCTTGTAGATGCTGTTTGTAAACGCCGTTAAAAGCTGAGTGGTATTTTTATGAGGTTTAAAGCCAAACTGTTTATTAGTCAGTATATTATTTTTATCATAGAAGTTATAAATCTGTCTACTAACATATTTCTCAGCTATTTTGTTAATGGTAGGTAATATAGTGATCGGCCTATTGTTATTGTAGTCAGACTTATTACCCTTTTTATGTATCGGTCTAACAATACCCGTTTTTAGTACTTGGGGATACTTGCCGTTCCTAATACTTGCGTTTATAAGATATGTAATAGCTACTTTGACCACTGAGCATATTTTTTAATATCTATGGCTCGTATACCATCAATACCATACAATAGACATGCATCTGTAAATTTTGTCTAGTATATTGATAAAAGAGTTTATTGATAAAATAGGTCATGATAACCGAATGTTAGTGGAAATCATTCCAATAGAAACGATGTTAAATCCCAAATACAATTAAGCCTTTATCAGTAATTGGTTACCGCTGCACGTTCACTTATCTGTCTGCTCAGCTTGAGTATGGACAAATTTTTATTAACCTCCATCAATAAAGTATATCTATGCAGAGCTGTCTTAATTTTAATTTTTCTTTTTCTCAATCTACCAAATCGACTGGTGTTCGCTTTAACCTCGAAAAAACAGCCTTTACACATGTTTGTTTCTATCAAAATTGCAAATTTTAGTGTACAGTTTTATAAGTAAAATACAGGGCTAGTGGGATTCACTGTATCGAGGTTAAACTGTTACCAAACTTTGAAAGCACGTTGTAGAGAAAACTTCGCGAGTAGTTTACAAACTGCTAAACTCTCAAATTATTCATTACGTTAAAGTTCACGTGGTCTATGAAAGTTAAGTTGGTATGAATCAGTTACTGTAGTGATACTTACATGAAATTGAGATTCTTGTTTGATGTTGCAGTAAAAAATATCGCATAATATATCGATATAGATGTGTGAACAATAAAGTTTTCCTGATAAAACTGTCAATTAACAATATTGTAGATGTGCTCCACCAAACCTTAAATCTGAAAATGGACTCAAAATTTCGGATGCCCTAGAAATATGTGAAATATTCAATGAATTTTGTGCGAACAAAATACCTAGTGAGTTCCATAACAAGACCACACATAGTACCCAAGTCTTGATCTTGGCATGTTACACCATATACTGTCTCAATTTAATCTGCAAAACATACTGTCAATGAAGTAACAAAAATAATAGATGACTTGGAACACAATACCAGCGTGAATCTGGAATGGGGAATATCATATCTTGCACTCTAAACTCAGATGATACCCAGATAGATTTTTGTCACTTTACAGAATGAGTATTTCGTCTTTGATGAACTCGTATATTTAATCGGGCTAGTAATAATCAAACAAGATACAATTTTCTGGCTCGCTTTAACCGTTGAAGAGAGGCTTGGGTTTACTCTCCGGTAAGTACCGTAAGTGGTAAAAAAATACAACTAATTTTTTTTTTATTGATGTTATATACCTATAATCAAATTCAAATTTGTTTTTATAAATCAATTAGTTCTTATTATTCTGACTCTGAAATGTTTGACCATTATGAAATAATATCATCATGAACATGTGGAGGGGGCGGCGTTTGACTTTCTGGAGATGGACTTTAAAGTTGCATATCAGATGATTTTATATTCTGTAGGCCTATGATAGAGTGCTGATGGGATTTTGTCAGATGTTGTGATAAATTTGCTTGACATGTGGAATGGACTTAGCAACTATTCTTTGGTTGAATATCTTGATCAGAAATAATACGAACAGAATTTGATGGAGTAATACGTCTGGAAGCTCTTGGAAATTTTGAAGTACCTACTAGGTTGAATGGTATTAAATGATGTATTTTACAGTAATCTGTTTTTATTGGTGTCTTGGATTTTTTGTAAATGCGCACTTCCAATATTTCGTCAGAAGTTAGTTCTTTCATAAAAAGAACCAAAGGTAAGTCATCTTCCTTAGACTGAAGCGCTTTTATTATTTGTTCGTCAAAGTTGGTTTGTTTAATTTTCCGTTTTAAATGCGGGTATAATTGTAAATCGACTGATAAATTTACGTCGTCCTGGTTTGATTCACTGTCCTCAATACTACTTCTTTTAGTAGGTCGTGACCCCAGATAGGGTATTAAAAATAACACGATCTCGAATTAAACATAATATGGTCGCTTTTTTGAAGCTACTGGTCCAGATTTTACTGACTTTTGAGCTTTTAGTTCTCTAGCGTAGCAAATTCACAAGTTATTCCATTTTTTTTGGATTTCAAGACCTAAAACAAACAATGCTTATTGAAATTGTTATTCAAATTACTTTTTTTCTTTACATATCGTAAAAGTATGTTGCCTTCTTAATTTATCGTAAGGTCTAACCTTACGATAAATTTTGAAGAACGAAAACTGAACAATTTTCTGCTACGAACGTTGATAAATGAAGAAGAAAAAAATTGGTCTTTCCATACAAGGACCCTAAAATGTATATTGCGACAAACGATATTTAATAATGATTTTTTGCAGCTATTTAGCAATGGGGACATATTTTTCACAATTTTCGTTAGATTATTTGATTGGTGAATCTATAATAAGAAACAGAGCGAAATCTACTTGGAAGCGAATATGGAATGTACTATATTTTTAATGTGTGCCTCATAAAACTAAGGAACAATGGATTAAAACTGTTCAAAAATTCTATGAACGTACAAATTTTCTAAATGTTATAGGAGTAATAGATGGGAAACACGTTCGAATCGTACAACCGCAAAAGTCTGGATCGTCCTTTTTTAATTACAAGAAGATTTTTCTTGTGTTTTGATGGTTTGAACTGATACCGACTACAAGTTTGTCTATATTGATGTAGGATCCTATGGAAGCAGTAGTGATTCTGAGGTATTTAAGTCATCACAAATGGGCAGACTATGAAATGAAAACAGACTTAATATTCCCACTGGACAACACTTAATTTATTGAGATGACCTGTAATGCCATTCAAGTTATCCTTTGGCCTTTAAATCATATATTACGTCTTTAATCAAAAAAAATAGAACTACGTAAAACGCATATTTAACTACAAACATCCTTGACGAGATCACGCCGATAAGTAGAATGTGGCCTATTTTGAATGTTTTGTATGCGCATATTATAGCATCATGTTCGCAAAACTAGCTATAGAGACCTTAATTATAATAACTATAAACTTTATTAAGAATAAAACTAGATGTCTGTACGCGTTTTTACCTCTGAGGATTAAGATAGAATGCCTCTCATCTGTTAAAGGGTCTCCAGTTCCCTACACTCACCATATGAACCACAGCAACATTATACTGCTATTCCATGCTTAAATTCCGTGATATTATGGTCCTTGCCTGCTCGAGCCGACCTATCCGTGTTGCAGCCATAATATATCTGGATCATTATAGCAGCAGCATACGCAGCCCTACAAATTATTTTTTATAAAAGCTCCATATAAGTAACCGTTTACAGCACAGCAGCATAAATTTTTGGTAAATATTTGTAAGTATATTCTTTCGATATATTTCCAAAAATTGACATTTATACGTTTTATGTATGTACCGAATAAGCTCCAAAACTACTGTACGGACTTTAACATTTTTTTTCACCAAGAGAATGCTAAATTATTAGCAAGTAACATAAACTGTGACTTTAAAAAAATAGGTAATTTTATACTATCTCGGTCACCTCGTTTTTTGGCTCCAGAAAATCGGAAAATCATCGTATTTCAATTAATTTTTTTTCAAAATCTTCGTCTTTATAATGGATTTATGAAAAAAAATATGTAGAATATCTCATCTCAACATTTCATATAGTTTTATGACTTTAAATATCATAAACGCACTTCTTCGAATATAATCTTTCATAATTTTTTTGCAAAGTATTAAACGAATTTTGTATATTTTATTGTTTATCTACACAAAAAACAAATATGTAAAAAAGAATTGAAAAATGTTTGTTTATTAATAATATAAACTTGCAACAATTTATGTTCTTAACCTTTTCTTGGAAAAAATGAACCAGTTGGATGGTACCTATATCTGACCTTATACAGGAAATATTGGCGAAAACCCAGGCGTGCTTATCTCCAAAAGATATCATCTAAAAACACGAACCCTTTATGATTCAATTTAAAGAGCCTCGTAATTTATCTACATCGTATACATTTAGAGTTTTCAGAGGTTCTTCTGATTCACCAAGTAACGAAAGAGAAACTTTTCCATTGAAACAACACATAATTGCGGCTCATCTCATGATCTCTCATAGCAGCTTCTTGCTCCATCTGTTTTTTAATTCGGCATGAACGGAGGATTTCTGAAATCAAGCCATTTTTGCAACCCGGCCTTGCGATGAGCTCCTGTATAAGTTAGAACTATGTTAGCGAGGCATTACAAAGAGATTATATACAAACTGAAAAAGGAAAAAAAAATTGAGAAATATGCAAGTAGCAAAAGTGGAACTAGAAGTAAGATACTCAACCTCAAAATAATAAAATAACCTCAAAACATAGTTCGTGTCAGCTCCAACGCGTGACTGCAGTTTAATCCTGTAAAACGATTGTCTTAAAATATATACAATTGGCAAAGGAATTAAATGAATCCATGATTGATGATGAATGATTTTTTTTCTTTTCATGGTATTTACAATGCAAAATTACGCTATGTTATCTTATAACATTGTTAACTCTCGATAGCTCAGGTAAAACCTTAGTAGTTAATATAAATAATATTACAAAAAATATTACTCCACGTATATGTGATAAATAAATAAAAAAAATGTCTCACAGATTTAATTTTGCTTCCTACAGTCAAACTAAGTATTTTATCTATGACTTTAACAAGATATTTATATTGCCATCTATTTGAATAAAGCCATATTTTTTAAAGAACCCATTTACGCCTCTGGCACCCGCGGGATGAAATGGAGTGGTGGATTCTCATACGACGTCACACGGTGTATTTAAGTTGTCTTCTTGTACTCGTAATACTCTACTCGTGTTCTCTATATTCATTTTAAAAACTTATCATAGCTATTCGTGGTTTGAAATTGTAGCACATTGCGGTAGACATGAATTGATTTAGGGCGCTACTTGTCGCATGCACTACAATTGCAATTAGCAAAGCGCTTTGGTTCTTGCGGCCGTGTCCATTGAATGCAAGACTTGCATAATTATGTTAATATTCGCACAACTGTTGCCTTTATATTATTATTTGCAACAAACGAGCGGCTTTGTTTATAATTATGATATAAAATGCGTCTATTATATATCATTGAAGTATATTTTTTAATTTCTCTGATATTCAGGTTTCCGATAGATATTTTCGTTTAGATATTTTCCTTCAATTCCAAGCACATGGTAAATAAACACTTGAAATTACAGCTAACAATTTCGTTTGAGCCGGCGGGGATCGACCCCGGCTTGCGCTGCATACTATGAGCGCTTAGCCTCTTTCATGATTTATTAATATTAATATTATTATTATTAGTTAAAAAAAAAACAAATTTGTTTCTTTTTAGAACATCTGTGGAAAATTCACTTGGGATTGTATTGAATAATTAACTTATTGTTAAGGCTTGTTACTAACGGGGCCAGAAATAAAGAAAATATGTGTATGTATGTGTGTGTGCGTTTATGTGAATCAATATTTTCATCCTAAACCGCTGCTGTACACACTATTCCACTAATTTTCTAGAAGTTTAGTTTTAGTTTTTAGTTTACTGAAAGTAAATGCCATATGTGTGTGTAATATAAAATAAAATAAAGATTAATTGATATTATAGCATTTGACAAGTCCTTGTCCAAGCAACCAGAATTCTTAAATATAACGCTTCGAAACATAAATTCGAATAACAGTAATATCTAATATGTTTTCCAAGCAGGTTATTTATTTTTGGATATGGGTATGATTTTGCCCGTAATTGTGGCATTGTATCTTGTATCTAAGATAAGCGTCGTTAGAAACGTGTTTTTTATATAGAATAAGGGTGACAAACACACACCAGTGTGGTGACACAGTCCACCTGATGATAAGTGGATGCTGTATCCTATAGACATCTACATTTATCCTCGATTAAGATTCAAAGCGCAGATGCGTTGTTACCCCTGAAGACACAGATAAAATACCTGGTTTCAAGTAAAAAAGGTTCTCCAAATCTCTACACGCACCATATGAAACACAGCAGTGTGGTCCTTTCCCGGTCGAGCTGACTCATTCGTGCTACAACGTGGCGCCAGCACGTATAAAAACGTGTGGGTTAGCCATATTTGTGTTTACGTTCTAGAAAATTCTGTATGGCATCTTAACTTACTTTACCTTTACAGCCTATTAAAAGTCCACAGCTGAACATAGGCCTGCCCCATAATTTGCCTAATAAGAGGGGTGTTTGCCTCAGTTGCCAAACTTGGCAGGCGGGTTAGCAAACGATCTTTTGACGACGATTTACCTGACGGTAAGTAGATCTGTGATCCATGGACATCCTCATCTATCATCGATTTAGAATTTAGAATAAATATCTCGGTACCAGTAGAGAGGGTCCCTAGTTTTTAACACTATCATAAAAAACACTGCAGATTTATATTGCTATAATATTATATTGTGAGTGTTGCAACCACGACGCAACTTTACTAGTCAACGTATTTTTTATAATTATATATCATGATATATATTTTTAAGTAATCATAACCACAAGGCACAAGAATTTTGCGTAGTAAAAGTACCCTCCTTAAATATAGTATTAAAACCTTACTAAAGATGTAATAAAGTGACACTTTAATTTTTCGGACTTGTGAATTCTACCTCAGAGAGCGGTGAGACACTTAATTAATAGAAGTGCATCATAAATAACATCGTCTTACTTTTGTCGTTTGCGTCTAAGTCCTTGAAAAAAATTACAGCGTTGTAAAGTAAGAAAGGAAATAAATTGTCACCTCCTGAAATATTATTTTCTGCGACACTTAACCTGAACCTCAAATAAAAGGAAAAATATATTGCAGTGTTTTGTTTTTATGGTTATGGCAAAATAAAAAATAAAGACAAATAAAATTTTGCTTAGAACATACATTTTTATATTTAATGGAATGATTAAATTACTTATTTTTAACTTTATAAAACTAAAGTGACAACGGACGTAGTGTCAATCTGATGGTAAGAAGCGACTGCACCCATGAATACCTGCAGCCAATTCCATTTCAAGAAGGCCACCTTTGACAACGTGTCACTTTACATTTAAGCCCAGAACACAGCAGTGTAAAAGCTGGTATTCGGCGGCTATTTGTTGTTTACCTAGACGGACTTCTAAACGCAGCCCTACTACCTGGTATAAGCTTACTAAAACAATTTGTTTATTTTTGGTACTGCTGCTTATTTCATTAGCAGTGTACCCAATTTTGTGTTCCACTTTGAGAGTAAGCGAGTCGGTTTAGTTATAGGCTATGAAGTATTCAACTTATGTATTCAGTGTTGACAACGCATTTTTTTATTTCTTTGTTTGCGTGGTTTTTATTATTATGTGTACATGGGTCGTAAAAGTATTAGAATAAAACAGGAGTAGTGTTTTGATGATGCCGTGGTAGACAAACTTGGTATTTTACGTAAGGCGCATACAAAATAGCTGCTTTGTCATCTTTCTTTCTTCGACACTTACAATACGAACTTATTTAATAATCACAAGCAGTGAAATTCTGTAGCCGTATTGAAGTTCGTTTGTCGCCCTGTTTTATAAAAAAAATTATGTAATAATATCAAACCAACTATTATTAAATTTATTAGTTAAAGTGTTGATACTCTACATTTATAAGGTGTTGATAAAATTAGTTGCGTACGTATAAGCTCTAAAATTATTAGAATTAAATCTTTGGTGCTGATTTGAAGGAGACGATACTTGAATACAAAGTGGGAAATTCATAAAGTTTTAAATTGAAAAGTTTTAATATATAATTGCTACATATTAACTACATCAAAACACATCATCCAAGATGGGGCAGTAAAAACAATTGAGTTAATAAAAACTCTCTCTCTCTCTCTCTCTCACACACACACACACACACACACACACACACACACACACACACACACTCTCTAGTTTTTTGTTTTTGTTTTATTTGCATTGAAGTTAATTTAAAGTAAATTAAAAATAAAATAGTATTCTATTAAATGCAAAACCAAATATGTAACAAAACGTTTCATGTTGAGAGTACTTAATTATTTATTGGAATAAATAGACAAACTAGTTTCTATATTATCGATATTTTTTGTTTTGTCAATTGTTTTAGCTTATTTAATGTTTGTTGTTTGATTAAGAGTTTGAGTAAACTAACATTCTTTTCCCTATTGCAAGATACAGAGTCTCTACCTAATAGTAGGGTAAATACTGTAAAACTCTTTGCCCTCTGAAAAGAGACGACAATACTACAGATTCCGTTTTTAGAGGACATAAAGAAAAAACAACGTTTATGAGATGTGGTAGAATACACTGTGAAAATTTTAATAAAATTTATGATTGCAAACTCCTTAAATATTGAGTAACAAACGAGGCAAAAAAATTAAAGAAACTATTTTTACAAAGTTTCACTTTATTATTACTTTATTTAGATGACATTGGTCACTCGTATTTATAATATATTCTACCTTTTAATTTCATTCCATATTTCATTAAATGTCGTTTACTTTCTTTAAAAAATTAAAAATTAAAAAAAAATATTTTGTCAACCTTCTATCAAAAAATGTATGAGAAGTCTCCCATAATTTACGCCAAACGCAATGTTATGTTGTCCTTTAGAGAAAAATTGAAAGAACTTGCACGACACGACACAAAGCTGTAACATACGCCTGGACTAATTACTCTGCTTTGAGTTAGGTGCTTAGAATATGACTCTAGATATTAACTTGCCTTTAAGAAGTGTAATAATTTCAGTGTAATATCATCAGTGTATAAACTTAAAAGTTATATGTACAATAGAAATGTGATTGTTACTCTGGTGAGCGGAAACGTCGGCATTAAATTTACTAGGTTCTAAGTCTCAGGGCCTATGTATGCACTGTTGTGTTTTAGTTTCAAGGGTACAACACCAATATTATTTCAATTTGGACCTACGGTGATCTGTAAAGATCTTTGTTTGAAATTGATTGCGGGTGGCCAGAAGTAGCCTATTATCATCGTGTGGACTGTAAGTTAACTCATCATACAACATACATACAGAACAGCATTATATGTTACCCTTTTACCCTGATTTAACAGAATTTAAGGGTGTAATAATTCAGTTAAGTTATCATGATCACATTCAATTCAAATATATACATTCAGCACATGGGTACATAAAATATACACATATATAAATAAATATATACATTAATACGTAAATTTATCTCAATAAATGTATATAAAATAACTATAAACACGTTATAGTATGTGTTGACTCAACTTTGTAGGCTACGAATATGTTCGTATAGTTTTCTTTTAAAAACTATTATTATATATAGCATCATTGACTGTTGGCCCCCAAATAATATTATTATATAGTATTACTTGCAGGTCAACAGGAAATAGATTCCAGAGGGAGAGGAAAGCAACTGTGAAAGAATTTGACATAAGCCCAGTATAAGGAATGGAGATTGAGAGAATGAATAATCACTACGGAATCAGAAACTTTATTTTAGATAAAGGGGTAAGGAAGAATCATAATGAACTGAAAACAGAGTGGACAGGATTCGGAAATCTTTGCGATGGTGTACGGTTAGCCACATTTACTGGAAGCGAAATTCTGATACGTGATCGTATCTACACGGGCCAAAGATGAATCGTATGCAGGTTGTTAAGTAATCCAACTTGTTTAGCACCTCCTGAGAAATATTTGTGTTACAAACATCGGTATAGTCAGATAATAAAATATTTAGAGATAATTTAAGACGGTAGATGGAACGGAGTATGCCTGTGACTTTACGAGAAACCTCTGATACTTGTAACATTCAACTAAGAGCTGGAACAGCAATTAAACCATTGATCCTTGACACTAGTGCGGTAAGGAATTATACAGTTTTCGTAATGAACGAACTCATGTTCAGATATGTTAAGTTTTGACATCAATGTCGGCAACATCGACGACTACCAATGACGATAGACTGGCATTTACTAGGAATTACCGTTATGTCAACGCGCTGTGAGCAGTATGAAATACGTTGTAAGTCACAATTAATAGCTGCGATATCGGTATCAATTTCAGCCAAACACGCTTGTGATTAGAACTGGAGATCGTCAGCATACAGGTGGTACAAAACATTGAAGGTGGGTAGTTAGAATATTGATAGTTGAGAATTTCATTTTTCATTCTATTTGATGTTAAAAAAATTGTAATTTGAATTCAAACTTCATTATTTTTATTTTTTAGTAACGAAAATTTCATTTTGAACGCGAATGCATGCTGCAAAAAAATATAAATTATTATACGAAAATAAAAAATGATTGTTGATATCAAAGTACGATAAAAGGATACTTTTTACGCCCGAGCTTTATTCGAGACAAAGTAGTTAGGCCAGATGCTGCTACTGCTACGTAGGCATTACATTAAGGTACCCTATTAGTAAAATTAAAAAAAAGTTGTTTCGCCTATGGATATTATGGCTATGCTGTGGATATAAAACCTCCCCGAAACGGTCAGTTGCGACTGTCAATAACTGAGTAAATGACAGTCGTTGATGCGAACATTGATCGTTTACTTTTTTTTAAGTTACCGCCATACTAGTATTTTCTCCTGTATCGTGGAAACAGTTTAGAAATATAAATTGTTCAAGGACAGACCTCCAGACCATGCACAATTATTTGTAGGCCATACAAATACTTGTTCCGTGCCGGATTCGAACTCGCGGCCCTCAGTGCTGCAACTCATTGCTAAGCTACTGCGCCACGAAGCCGAATTAAAGCAGCTGTCAATATTAGTAAATATCAATCTCATAAATAATAGCAATCTCAATGGACCGTTTCGAGGGCTTAAAAAGAAATTGGTATGTGTGCGCTAACAAGCGCAACCTGAATAACCGGATAAATTTTCTGTATAACCGATTGTCCCAGTTCCACGTTTGTTTAGGGAAACAATCATACGAGACATGTTTTTACAGATACACGGTAAAAAATGCAGTCTAAGCACTGGCTACAGGCATTTTTGTTTATAAAAGTGTAATGAAGTAGTAGCTTCTCAGTTGTTATATTTGCTATATTAAAATAGTACATTAGTTTAACGTAAATAATTTGCATTTAAACAGTAATAAAACGAAATATATCATATTTACAACACTAAATGTTAAAAAAGCAAATATAAGTTGCTTCGAAATGTGGAGCAGCTGAGTCTTGTTGAATCCACTGTTTTTCTCGGAATTACAGTTGATGTGAAACTTCAATTATGCAATATGCTGTAAAAAACATTGGAGGCCTTACATTTTTTTAATTTATTTTATGTACACACATCAAGATACAGAAGCAGTCTTATAGTAATTTCGTACAAAGGTTCTACTTATTCCATAATTAGCTGAAATATCTTCCAGTAGACCCATAAAGGAAATTATATTGAAATTGCAAACTTAGTGCAAACATTAGTACCACTAAAAATAAATAATATACACAATGTTACGTGAATTATATAAAATAAAACAATAATAAAAATAAAATAAATCGATACATAATAATAATTATAAATACGATATTTACATATGATATATATAAACTAAATTAATATAATTGCATAATAAATATTATTTACAGGATGCAAAGTAGTTATCTCTAAGACGTTTCTTGAATACCAATAAAGATTCGGCATTTCTTATATTTGACGGTAGTGAGTTCCATAACCTTACCGCATGAACTGAAAAGGAGTGGGAGTAAAAACCGGAATTATAGACGGGAAAGTCAAGAGGAGTTTTAACAAGGGATCTGCATGGTTTGTCCGGAGGATGGGTGAAGAAAAATCGGTTTCTGAGGTATGTGGGAGAGGAAGGGTTGTGCAAAATGTTATAGAGGAGACATAAAAATCGAGTATTCCTTCGAAGTCAAATTGGGAGCCACTTGAATTACTTACGAAACTGAGATACACGGTCAAATTTCTTGAGCCCAAATATAAAACGGATACACTGATTTTGCAAGCGCTCAAGTTTATTAAGAAGCTCCTCTGTAGCATCCAAATTACAGGCATCCGCATAACCAAGGAGAGGTAGGATAAGAGTAAGCACGAGTGATATTTTAGCTTTAAGGAGTAAGAAATTTTGTAGACATTTAAGCGAATGTAAAGTAAAGTAGATCTTACGACTAACCTCAGCGATATGCGTGGTCCATGTTAAATGGTGATCAAATATGACGCCTAAGTTTTTGACAATATTGGCAAAGGGTATAGGAACGCCATTAAAACAAACTAGAGGTAGTGTAGTAAATTCTAATCTATTACGCAAATGCCTACTGCCTATTATGATGGCCTGAGATTTCGCGGGATTAACTAATAGTCCGAAGGATGCAGACCATTCACAGATGCGGCTCAGATCCGCATTCATGGCTGCAATTGCATTATTTGTATCACCCACCGGAAAATGACGATAAAGCTGTAAGTCATCCGCGTAGAGATGGTAATTAGATGTAATAACACTCGTAATAGAGTTAATAAATATGGAAAATAAAAGAGGGGAAAGAACGCCAACCTGAGGTACACCCGTAGTGATACCAGACCAATCGGAAATAGTGTCATTAACACGGACACAATGTGATCGACCACGAAGATACGAATCAAACCGTGCGATGGCAGATAGGGAAATGTTTATAGATTCCAGGATCCGGAGAAGAATATCAAAGTCAACTGAGGTAAAAGCACTACTAAAGTCAAGCAAAACTAAAAGTGTAAGAGATTTATTGTCCACGGCCCAACGGATATCATCGGTTACTTTAAGTAAAGCAGTGACAGTGCTGTGTCCACGACGAAAGCCCGACTGATAAGTGGAGAGCAAGGAGTTAGACGATAAGAAGAGAGAGAGTTGACTATGGATGATGTGTTCCAGAGCTTTAGAAAGAAAGGGTAAAATAGATATGGGACGAAAGTGGAACAAAGAAGAAGGATTAGAAACCTTAGATGGCTAGGATGGAATTTTTGACATCTTTCTCCGTCACAAGGAAAAGATGAAAAGGGCAAACGTGCGGTTTCGGTATACCCGACAAAGCGAGTAGTATGTTGGATTTGATGTAAGGATCTAAAGTCATAAGAGGAGTAGCAAAGTGATTGTTTAGACCTTTATTTTTCCGTCATTGTATTTTAGGATCGGAGACCTGCCCACACCAACAGAACGAAGGAACTTCCACATCTCAGTAGAATTTTTATTATGGAGAGAGTTGTAAAAGTAGCGTCTCTTGGCATACCGATATAAACGACTGCAGCGGTTGCGTAAAAATTTAAAAAGATTTAAGTTATTTTCAGATGGGAGACGTTTAAACCTTTGCTTAGCTTACATATATTGAAATAGCTAGATAAGTTTATTTTTGTAATTTCCATAGCATAATTTCGTATTGAATCTTGTTAAGGGATAATGCGACTGACATTGGAACTATCTTTGTTTTGCAGAAGAAAGCCACATAAACAATTTATAACCAACGTTTGAATGAGAAATTCCGTAGAGAAACATTTAAAAGTTTTTACTAGGTTAGGTTTATTATAATTTAAGGGTTATTATACCACTAAAAAGTAAATGATTGTTATATCATTATAAGCTTTTACTAAAGGGAGTAGTATAATAACCCTTCTTTAAAAAAATGACTTCGTAATTTTTTTTATTGTCCTAACCCCTGGGAATGAGGTGATCGCTACCATGCTGTTTCCATTGTCTTCGTAATACAAATATTATCTTGTAAATTGATTTAATTAAAAAATATCCCGTTGGTTTTCTTGCTGGTTCTTCCTAGAGGTTTCTTCAGACCTAGTGTCAAAATTAAAAACGACGTGAATGATTGTAATTTATATTGAATAAAAATGATTACATTCTATTCTACTGACAGTCAGCTGTTGTATAGTCCAAAAGTCCGCCAGAAAGCACTTTCCCGAGCTTCCTGCATCCAAAATCATCTTGCATGTCTAATCATGTCGTCACTCCATATTTTGTATGATGTCTATTTTGTTTGAATTAGTTTCCAAAGTATTATTATTTTATATTATACTATTGTTATTGCGTAGTATTATTATTGCTGCTTATTAACCCGTTTGGCTATGTGGGATCCTTCGAATTGAATTTATTATTATATATTTATTATTCCTTTATACAATTTTTGAAAGATACACGTAGTACTTATATGTTTATTTTAATATCGTAGTACTTATATGTTTATTTTATTCCAATTAAAATGTAAATATATGAATAGAATGGTGATGCAAATATTAAGTAATAAAAGTACGGGTATCGTTTGTTCATGTCGGTGCGCGATATTGAGATGTGAAGCGGGCGCAGGCACGCTGCAATCTTCCTATATTGTAAACAGTACTTCCTATATAGTAAATATCACATTTAGACATAGGCCTCCTCTCATTTTTGTGAATTTTTAGCTACCCCAGTGCATGTTGATGAACTTCACATGTCTCTGAATTATTATTTTTATTTTTGCAGGTTTCCTCACGATGTTTTTCTTCACCATGGACGCGCACGTGGTAAATCAGCAATTGAATTTGTAATGAACAAATTTAATTGATTTCGACGTTCGAACCCGGGTTACTCGCGTAATGTGATAATAACAGCTAGCGCTTAGCTCTTGATCTACCACGGTAAGGCTTAGATTATGAATGTCCATAATCTAATTATTTTAACACGATCATCATTTTTAACTATTGCCAAGCACAAATGCACGAAATATGAAAAAAAAGCAATTAACTTCAATGATTCTATGTAGGTACACAGCACGGACTCTGCGTGAACTGATTATAAGCCCTTGATAAGCAGCTTTGTAAAGTGCAATTAATCATGTCTCAGATTTAAAAAAAAATACAGGCTGTGTGGAAGATGGAAGCAAAGTCTGAATGGGATAATACCTTAAATTATTTAGAGCATATTAAGCTAAACTTGTCTTAGACGAAGTCTGTTTTTTTTTAAACGGAATTTCTAATACAATTTCAAATTGATTTTCTAATTAACAATAAAATTCAAATTTTTTTCAATTAATTGGTAATAGTGTCCAGTAATAGTGATTATAATATTATTTTTTATTTATTTTGCATGCCTTTAGCGCAAAGCGCGTAGGTTTGTACTACTAGCGCCTAAAAATCAAGAATCCAATGTTTTGTCCCATAAAATCGTATCTAACAATTATATTGAACACATATATGATATAAAAAGCACATTGCAAAAAGACAAATGATTGTTAAAATTATTAGTTTTTTTTAATCAATTAATTGCTATTTTTAGATTAAAATGTGGATTAGTGGCTTATGGTGGCCATTTATAAAGTCCGCATGGCGGGATAAACACGATAACTAATAATAATTCCGCTCAAAACTACAACTGCCCGGGGCAAACGGAGCAACAAGACCAAGACGACCTCTGCCACGCTGTCCGTGAATTTCTGCAATATCGGGGGACTTCACTCTAACCTAAACGCCGTCCACTACCATCTCGAGACGGCGAGGCCGGCTCTGCTCTTTCTTCTCTCGCACCCGGGGTACAAACTGGAACACTCCTTTGTGCCTCGGGCTGGAGTTTGCGTTTACGTCAGAGAGGACATCTGTTCTCGACACCTCGGCAGACTTGAAGTTTCGGACCTGTCCATCCTTTGGCTACGCCTAGACAGCGACGATCATCCGCGCGTCTACGGGTGCCTCTATAGGTCCCATAGCGGTAATGCCGAAACAGACCGACTCTTCGACCACGTCCAAATGGCTGCAGATTCGTTGCTACAGCAGATTCCCTCCGCAGAGATCGTGATTCTCGGCGACTTTAACGCCCATCACGCCAAATGGCTTGGTTCACGTTTAACCAATCATGCGGGGAGATCTGTTCATGATTTCGCCTTGGCGTATGGTCTGACACAACTGGTTACTTCGCCTACGCGGATTCCAGATGTGGAGGATCATGCACCTTCCCTGTTGGACCTTCTGCTGACCTCTCACTCGGACGGATATCAGATTTCCGTCGACGCCCCTTTAGGCTCCTCGGACCATTGTCTGGTCCGAAGTGTTGTGCCACTCACGCTGAAATCGCGGTTGCATTCTGCAGGCTACCGCCGTGTTTGGCACTATAGGTCAGCCGATTGGAATGGGATGCGGTCTTTCTTTGCATCCTACCCTTGGGAGCGGGTTTGCTTCTCGCCGGATGATCCCAACGTTGTTGCGGATTCTGTTACTGATGTGGTACTTCAGGGTATAGAACTTTTTATTCCTTCCTCTGTGGTGCCCATTGGAGGCAAATCTCAGCCATGGTTTGGTCGCTCCCGTAAAATAGCATCATGCTATAGTCAGGAGTGCTACCAAGCCTGAGTTGATGCATCAACGTCCCGGGATGTAAACACCAGCGCTCTAAAAAAGAAGTATAATTCCGCCTCTAGGTCCTTCAAAAGAGTCATTGCCAAGGCAAAGTCAGAGCACATAGGCAGAATTGGCGAGAAACTAGTTCGCCTTCCTTCTGGAACCCGTGCATTCTGGTCTCTCGCCAAGGCTGTCCAGGGGAATTTCTGTCAGCCATCTCTTCCATCTCTGCACAGGGAGGACGACTCACTGGCCCATACTGCAAAGGAGAAAGCCGATCTTCTAGGCTCTTTCTTTGCGTCTAACTCGACTCTCGATGACGGGGGGAGTACGCCGCCGACTATCCCGCGGTGTGAGCGCTCCATGCCGGAAGTGCAGTTCTCACAGCGCTCGGTTTGCAAAGCACTCCTCTCCCTGGACATCCACAAGTCGAGTGGGCCTGACGGAATCCCCCCAATTGTGCTGAGGACGTGTGCTCCAGAGTTGGCACCGGTTTTAACGCGTCTTTTCCGGTACTCCTACTCCCTAGGCGTAGTCCCAAAATCATGGAAGACGGCTTTCGTCCACCCGATCCCTAAAAAAGGCGACCGCTAAGACCCGTCCAACTACCGGCCAATCGCCATCACCTTCTTGTTCTCCAAAACAATGGAGTCCATTGTAAACTGTCAGCTTATGAGGTACCTTGAGGATCACCAGCTGATTAGTGACCGCCAATACGGTTTTCGCCGTGGTCGGTCAGCTGGTGATCTTCTGGTCTACCTCACTCACAGATGGGCGGAGGCAGTGGAGTTCAAGGGGGAGGCATTGGCCGTTAGTTTGGACATTGCGAAGGCCTTCGATCGGGTTTGGCACAAAGCGCTTCTTTCGAAGCTCCCTTCCTATGGGCTTCCTGAGAAATTGTGCGATTGGATCACCAGCTTTCTTGCAGATCGGAGCATCAAGGACGTTGTAGACGGTGCAAGCTCCGATTGCAAGCCTATTAATGCTGGTGTTCCACAGGGCTGCGTGCTATCGCCAACGCTTTTTCTTCTGCATATCAATGATATGTTGCATACCCGTAACATTCATTGCTATGCAGATGACAGCACTGGTGATGCTCTTTACACCGGCCGAGCCAATATTTATTGGAAAAACGTCTCCGAGTGCCAGGACAAACTTGTGTCTGAAGTCGAGTCTTTGCTGAACAGAGTCTCGGATTGGGGACGACTAAATCTAGTCCAGTTTAACCCCCAGAAGACACAAGTTTGCGCGTTAACCGCTAAAAAGAACCCCTTTGTCGTATCCCCTCAGTTTCAAGGCACTCCCCTTGTTGCCTCAGCCAGTATAGGAATCCGCGGCGTCGACATATCGAGTGACGTGCAGTTTCGTGGTCACTTGGAAGGGAATGAACCAAATTGGCCTCTAAAAAGCTTGGCGTGCTCAGCAGAGCGGGACAGTATTTCATGCCGGCACACCGCCTGCAACTTTACAAGGCGCAGGTTCGGCCGCATATGGAATACTGTTCCCATCTCTGGGCTGGGGCTCCCCGGTACCAGCTCCTTCCACTTGACCACATCCAGCGCAGAGCGGCTCGAATCGTCGACGACCGAGTGCTTTCCGATCGGCTCGATTCACTGGCGCTGCGAAGAGATGTTGCATCTCTTTGCGTATTTTATCGCATCTTTCACGGGGAGTGCTCTGAGGAATTGTTCGGATTAATCCCAGCCGCCAAATTTCGTGAACGCACTACACGGCAAACGTCCCGATACCATCCACACCATCTGGATGCTTGGCGGTCCACCACTGTACGTTTCACAAGGAGGTTTCTTCCACTTACAACCCCTCTGTGGAATAGTTTACCACCGGCGATTTTTACGGACCGATACGACCTGGGGACCTTCAAGAAAACAGCTTACTCCTTTCTAAAGGGCCGGCAACGCACCCGCAATTCTCCTGGTGTTGCAGTTGATCATGGGCGGCGGTAGTCACTTAACGTCAGGTGAGCCGCATGCTCGTTTGCCCCCTCTTCTATAAAAAAAAATAACTTTCGAAAATATCAATTAGACGACTTAATCTATGTTTTAATATCTTCATCTATCACGTGGAAAGCCATGGAATGTAAATGGCTGTTTTATTTTGTTTTATTTAGTTATAATTAATTTTTTTCGGCTGAGAAATTCCGAAATTGTCTGTCGTGAGTTGGTTACCGTACGGTTGTTTACAGTGGCTTGTGATAAAAATATCGATCACTGTAGAAATACAAAATATTCCGAAAACCAAGTTTGATACATAATTGACTAGTTAAAATATTATTATTGTTATTATAAGCACAGATTTTCATTACAATATATTGTTTCCCTAAAAGTAAGTAGGATTTATATTTAAATATACTTATACGTCTTGGACTTTTTGGAGTGAGAGGTGTAAAAAAACTTTTTAAAAACGAAAAAAGTTGACAAAAAAAAACTGTTACCGATTCAGGTAAAAAATACTAGTTTTTACGACAGTGACTGATTACAAATACCTAAAAATTAAAGCAATATTGAAGTTTATTTCTGGTCGTTTTAAGATAATTCTGTTAAGTTTGTCCAATTAACAATTATAAAAAAAGAAAGTTAATAATAATAACGTAGTAAAAAAAATTCGAGTGTTGATTGAGAATTATTTTCTACATTTTTTCACGATCATAAGAGCATTATGAGTCGTGGACTTTCATTTAACAAAGTTTTTATTTACGTTTGACATAACATTATTGAAAAATTGGAGGTAATGGTAATAGGGTTATTTGTGAAAACTTGTGTGTATTTTGCATAATTAAAAAAAAATACGTATAATATGAGCACTTAAGGTATGTACATTTGAATTTAACTAAAGTTTTTTTTATTCATAAAATGTGTGCGTTTTTATACTACTATATAATTACTCAAACAAAATAATTTCCAAGCATCTTTATCATCAAAAAAACATTCTACGAATATTTAAGTTTAAGAAACCCCAAAAAAGAGGAAATATTGTGTTCATGCCATCATAAGTAAATAAATAAAATGATCTTTATTGTTCAAACCCTTAAAAAACATGCTTAGTTATTGCCCTTTCGTTTGAGGTATTATTCACGCAGATGTCTCATCAACCGGTGGAATTAGAGCGTTCAAAGGAAATTGCGGAGAATATTTTTATTTTTTGACAGACCAATAAAACAACATTTTTGTTAAAATAATATATTTTTCGTGTTAAAAATGTTGACAACAATTTCTGACACGAGTACGGGGTCGTCTTTGTACTTCTGCAGTCGTAATTTTCATTTTCATCTCCTGCTTCATAACGTTTGGATTATTCCTGTTAACTCCTTTCTGATTGATATTTACATACGCATGTAGGCTCCTTGGCCCGTGCCCAAACGAAAAAGCAGTCTATACATGTCACACTAGTGGGTTCAGGCCTCCTCTTATTTCTGACAGACATTTAGGGCAAGGAAGTCTCTGCCGTGGTGTCCTAATGCGTGCTAGCGAGCTTCACATATCCTTGAAATATTTTGTTCATAGGACGTACAGGTTTCCTCGTGTAGTTTTCTTCACCGCCGAGCACGTGCTAAATCAGTGCTTAAAATTTCAATTAACAATTTCATTGGTGCCGGCGGGCATAGAACCCACTTTGCTTGCATACTGTTTAGACGACACATCGAAAATAAATTCTTAAAATGGCTCCGCCCATTCCCCCGCGCCCCGCTTGCAACACTTGTCACTCAATTCCTAAAATTTCAAACTCGCGCCTAATGCTCAATCGGAGGTCAACGTACGGTAAACAGAAGGGAACAAGCAAGCGTTGGAGAAACGACACACTATTTTTTTAATGTTATTAATATTTTGCGTCATTTATTGTCTTCTTGTATAATAAAATGTAACTGTATATGTCATGTTAGTTTATCAAAAAAGAAATCGACAAAGCCTTTATTTTTTTATTTATTGAAGTAATAACTTAGTCATAATTTTTAAAAGAGATTATTATATAACAGAATTTGTAAATTTTGTTTTTAATGATATTTTATTCCTCTTCTTTTTAGGGCAGTTATGCACATTTTCTATATTTTTATTTTTCGTTACATTATTTGGATCCCGAATTTGTTTATAACGAGTAATTCGCGGTTCTACCAATTCCGGTAGCAAGCACTGAAAATAAAATGAAAGTAATTTTTCTCCATTTTATCCTTCCAGAATTGTTCATCCTTTACTATTGCTTCCACTTTTATTTTACTCCGTCTATATCATACTGCCAATTAGCATTTAGATATTTCGTAAATACGCATCTGTCTGAACTTGCGTGTACCAATCAGAATTTTTATTCGCCTGAAGCACAACACTTCTTTTATTTACCCGCCAGAAATGCATTTTTTCTTGTATTATGACTTCGTCAATACTGACCTTGTATGCAATTATGGGACATGTGATTTCAAACAGGGTGTTACTTCCTATAATACCGTGAGACGTTGCTCCTAAAAATGGATGATTTTTGTTTATGAATAAATTACAAGGGTCTATCTTTAGGTCTAGTAAATTTGATATTTTTTACTGTACTAGCGCAACTGTTGGTTTTAATTCTTGTGACAATCTTCCGAAAATTGGAGTTTGCAATAATAGAAAAAAACTCGTGAATGTCACTAAGAATAATATAGAGCACAGTCACAGCGTCTCCATCGGATTACTGTTCTAATAGTGCGTATTGCGTTGTATATCGACCAACGGAACGTGAACTTCACCGACGTATAAAGCCTATGTTGAAGCAGGCAAACTTATAGTGGACATAACAAGAGTGTGGAGTCCCGACTCCCGATCTAGATATACGACTAGTATATGGATGTTGTCTATATAGGTAGCATTTAGTCAAATTTCATGTTTTATTCCCGCAAAAAAATAACTCTTAAATGCAGCTATGAGCAACCACGCGTAGAAAACCTAATGATTCAAGTGTCATTTAACGTGGTGGAGTCATGCTGCAGTTATATGTATTAGTAGTTGTAGCACAAATGGGCCCGCTCTTCCGAGGAAGGACCACGCACTCACAGAATACTAGCGTAAAATAGTAGCTTAATGTTGCTGTGTTTCGTATGGTGAGTGTCGAGAACCAGAGACCCATTTTACTGAAAACGAGGCATTGCATCTTAGTCCTCACGGGTGACTACACATCTGCATTGTGATTCGTAATCGAAGATAGATGTAGATGTCTATGGGCCACAGCAACCACTTACCATCAGGTGGACTGTGCGCTCGTTTGTCACCCTATCCTACGAAAAAAATCGTACCCCGATACGGGTAATGCAGAGGCTTATTTTATTTATATACGATTTTGTTCTCTATTCCATTGTAGGTAAGTACTAAGTGATTTGAATTATCTAAAGAGCCACGTTGTTTAAATCATACTGAATCTAGATAGGCAGGTAATGTTCTTTATAATTAACTAGAGACATACGTGACACTAAAATGCTATTAAAATATTTACGATGATATTATTTACCTTGACTTATTTGCCTCCGTCATTCTAAGAACATTTTTTTTTCAAATTGCTCTTTCCTTTTTCTCCTATATATTTTTTCTTAGTATTTCCGATTAAAAAGTGAAAGTAAAGTAAAGTTACAGTCTATATACGCCCCACAGCTGGGTACAGTCCTCCCCTCATTTCTGAGAGGATTTTTAGGGCAAGGAAGGTTCCGCCGCGCTGCCCCAATGCGTGTTGGCGAACTTTACATGTCTTCGAAATATTTTTTTCTTTTATTCCTCAGACATGCAGGTTTCCTCACGATGTTTTCCTTCACCGCCGAGCACGTGGTAAATCAGCACCTAAAATTGTAATTAATAATTTCATTGGTCCTGGGGGGGTCGAAACCGGGTTACTCGCGTTCTGTTATATTTACGGCGAGCGTTAACCATCTGAGCTGCCACGACTCTTATTTGCCATTACCACAAACATATTATTTAAGTACCTACTTGTACTAATAATAGTTTGCTATTATAATAATATACCTATTCTACAACTGTAGCTATTTATAACAATAAAGGTATATCTATAAGAATAGAGAGTACAAGCAAGCGACTTGCGCAGCCTCTCGTCGGACTGGCCTGCGTGAGTGTATAATTTCTATGAAACTTTAAAACACCGTCTAAAGGTCTAAAATTGCGTAGCGTCCGCGACGATTAACACGCTTAGAAATTGTCAGAATCTTAAAACATTTTTAAAACATTATTAAATCAAATAAAAAATAATAAGTAATCATAATAGTGCGCAACTAAATTATAAATATTGACGTTACGAATATATTTGAGTGATTCCCAAGCATATAGATTAAGTAATTTTGTTGTAATTTCAACTATAGTGATTTTTAGAGGTGTTTTCGCAAATAGTTATGATCGAGTCAAAATTATACAATCATGTTTTTGAGCAAGCAAATTCAAGATAAAGACATGAATTTACCTATATCAAAATTTCAGTCGTGTCATAGACACATACTATTCGATGAAAGGAGGTGCATTTTCTCAGGATGTCGTTTTAAATTAACAGTGAGCGCTAAGCTTGGGTGCTACCACGACTCTATATATCATAAAATCGTTTTTAAATTTCACGAAATATTTAATCTTAAATATTGTTTCACATTAATCGTGTTGCGATGGTGTAAAAATATCCACTATTCCCATATTGACACGTTGGTGTTGACGACAGTGAAATGAACTAGTAGATGGTCAGCACGATGTACCATTTTTTTATAGAATGAGGGTGACAAACGAGCACACAGCCCGCCTGATGGTAAGGGGATGATGTGTTCAATTAAAAATAAAAATGCATATTTTTTTTAAATAAAATATTAGTAATCTTATTAATTAACATTACTAATATTCCCTTTAACCACTCCTGGTAAGCTGAAAATGCTTGTGTAAGGAGTGGTTCACGACAGTAGTGGAATGGTGGATTCGAACCCGCGATCTTTTAAGTTCGCGGTCCGCACCCTGCCACTAGGCTACTGTCGCTTCAATATATGCGTTGCCAGCCCTGAGTACTGAGACAACATGCCTCGTTCCCAGTAAAAAGTGTCTCGGGTCCTCTACACTCATTATACGAAACACAGCCTCAAGCATTAAGCTGCTATTTTACGTTAGTAATCTGTGAGAGCGTTATCCCGCCCCGGTCAATCCGACCCATTCGTGCTGCAACTACAATATAGCTGCAGAATGGCTCTACCACGTAAATACTAACTAGAAAAAAATACTGCGGTTGCCAATGCACCTGCCAAGCGTGGCAACTACGGAAAATATTCCCCTTATAATATTTACCATGTCGTCACTTAATCAGACTTTACGTGTTAGAGCCACGCTGCATATATTATGGTTGTAGAATGAAAGGGTCAACCGGGGAAGGACCACGCTTTCACAGAATATCAGCGTACAATAGCTGCTTAATACTGCTGTGTTTCATATGATAAATGTAGAGTAATGGAGGCCCTTATTACTGCAAAAGATGCCTTTTATCTTAGTCCTCAATAGTGGCAACGCATCTGCATCACGAATCACGATTCTCAATTAAAAATAGATGTAGATGGCTATGGACCACATCATCTACTTACCAACAGGTGGATTGTGTGCTCATTTGTTACCTATATTGTATTTTGTAAGTTTTATGTAGTTAACTATTTACGTGGTCATGTAATAAAGTGAGAAAAAAGGAGAGAGACAGAAAGAGAAGTTCTAAATTTTAAAACTTGAAAAGTGCTCTGTCATCTGTTGTGATACCCACGGGTAGATGACATAGTGTAGTGGTATTTTCAACACCACCCACTGGCCACTACACGGCAGTACAATAGAGAAAACATTTTGCATGTGGTTTTATTGAGATAAATGTTCATTTACCTGTTCTAGGTTATTATCAGCTTACGGTGTTAAAACAATAGAAAAATAAACTTTTCTCTTATGGAAATAATCAATTCTATTTCGTTACTGAGATGACACACATAAAATAATTATAACGTTTGACAGTAGTCTTCTTTGTTCTAATAAACTATTTAGCAAATTACATTTCATATTCAGGCTATTTCATTGATTAATATCAAAGATATTTTACTATAGAAGTAAATCTGATCATTACTTTTTATGGGGAAATAAAGTTTTATCTCTTACATTATAAGAAAATTCTTATAGACAGTATAAAATGAAACTACCGGGTTCAAAATACTTTCCTAATGGACATGGTTTATATTCTAATAAATATAAAAACAATATAAAAAATAAAAATAACACGCTGTCATTCGGTGCCGGCATAGTGTCCTCCTGATTGAAATTTGGTCACGGCGGCCAGCCTTAACAATAGATTTTTTGTCCCGACCCGGGATTCGGTTCCGGGACCCCATGATCAGCAGTCAAACTACTACAACCACTGGACCAACGATGCAGTAATAAGGCACCCCATGTCACTCATATATTCGTAAGAGGTGACTTTAAGCATGCAAGAAAATCCTATGGACTTCTAATTGATGGTATACCATCACGTTAATGCAGACAAAAATATTCACACTAGTGACAGACAGCAGCGTTGAAGGTGCGAGTTGTCGATAGTTAATCCGCCTGTTAAGTGAGGCAAATTCTCGCTATGTCCAGAATAAAAAAGGTCATTATGATAAGTTCATATGACTTTGTTATTTTGAAATTCCTGTTCAATATCACGTTATCTCTTATGTTATTATTTGTAGCATAGGGTTAGATTTGCGTTTGGGAAATTGTTTTAACTACCGTGTCATTCTAGCTCATGAATAGCAGCATATTCTATTATTTTAGTTAAAGACGTGACCCTACTATTATTGGTAAAGGGACATCGCAGTCCTCAGGGGTGGCAGCAATGAGGAGAATTGATGTAGCCGTCTTTTTTAATAGGATAGGGTGACAAACGAGAAAACAGTCAACCTGATGGTAAGTGGTTGCTGTGGCCCATAGACATTTACATCTATTCTCGATTAAGAATCAAAATGCAGATGCGTTGCCACCCGTGAGGACTAAGATGGAATGCCTCGTTTCCAGTAAAAAGGGTCGCCGGTTCTCTACACTCACAATACGAAACACAACAACATTAAGCTACTATTTCACGCTGGTATTCTGTGAGAGCGTGGTCCTTCCCCGGTCGAGTCGATCCATTCGTGCTACAACTATACTTCTAATATAAATGCAGCATGGCTCTACTACGTATAAAATTGCGTCTATGCGCAACAGAATACGTGTAACATTCAAATAGAAGGTGTGCTCATTTGTTGTGCCAGATTGGCAATTGCCGTCACCGATGTATTGCAACTTTGTATGCTTGTTGATTAGATGTTATATATTAATAGAGTTTTACTATCTTTGCAGAAATATTGCATCAGGATACACTTGCCATCTAATTTGAGCATACCAATTTAAAAAAAATAACAATAACTGTTAAGAAATCGCTTTGTGAAGAGACGCCCTTGGCAACTGAAACAAATGATTGCTTTTATTATATATATATATATATATATATATATATATATATATATATATATATATATATATTAAATTTGTAGTATTTGCGTAAATATAATATATAATAATTAATTTATAATTGTGCAAAATTAAATGGGTACTTTTATATAAAACAAAAACTACCATAATAATATAATAATACAATTATAAACTGAACTTGGTTTCTCTTCATTTTATTTGGTGTACAATTTCTGCTACATTTTCTTTACCAATTTTCTCGCAACTTTCACTATTTTCTCGAATCTTATCCCCAATTTACAAAACCAAGTCCAAAGAATTCTTGATTTTACTAATTAAAAAAGGGTCGTTCTATATAAATCAGTTTATAACATAAGATATTTTATGCTTGCATTATTGATCGATCAAATACTACGTATTATTTATATATACTTGTACCAGTTAATAAGAAGAAATCATAAAATTCTATGTGATTCAAAACTTACTAACTCCCAAAACTTTCGTTTGCACATAAACACTTTAAAAACTGCTATCATATTTCAATACCATAAAAGCTAAACTATGCATTTTACTAGAAATAAACATGTTATAATATTGATAAATGTTTTCACTTTTAACATATAAACATATTTAACTAAAAATGTATAAATATATTCATATCACTACAGTAAAAATATGTATATTATTTCAAATTCTCAAAGATTTCTATTTTTATGTCGAGGCAAATATATTTTTCTTGGCTTGCTGAAGTTACAAGATTTGCTAGCTAGTTGAGACTAGCAATAAAAGGGCGAGTGAAATGAGTGGGGTCGAGTGTAACACTCGAAAAATAAATTGCGCTCTTTACTCACAACAAAAAGACGAATTGATCTTTTTTATATTTACGCTTTGTTTAACTTGTAATTTCTTATGCTGCGACATATTACTATTACATACTTTTCTATGAAACGAAGTTCTTATTTGTAGAATATTTAATGTAATATTTCCAAATGAACGCTTACTTAGAATTTTAAATACTTCGAATATTAAGTTAGTACTTCTAAGTGGATATGGCGTATGACCCGCTTTTTTGGATATGTCATTGTGTAAAAGACGACAACAAAAAAGCCGGAAAAATCTTAACCTGATAGATGACGATATTACCAACCCGTTAACGTCGGGCGTAAAAACCCAGACCGGTCACAGAGAATAGTGTCAAATGTGCACGCCGTAGGTATTACTATTGCCAATCTGCCTGCCTGCAATCTTGAGGACTAAGGTGCCTATTACAAAGTAGGTTTTGCTGTCAGTTTTACAACAATCACGGTTGTGATTGACGAATAGCCCACCGTGTAATGCAGTGACTGACGCCTGCATGAGCTCATGCAGGCGATCGCGAATGAAAGAACCGTTTCCAGCAGTAGATTTCTACAAGCTGATGAAGAATAAAAAAATGGAAGTTATTATAGTTTGCATACAGTTACAGCCTACTAAAGTCCACAGCTGAACATAGGCCTCCACCATAGATTGCCTCATGGGGGGACAATTGTCGTAGTTGTCACGTTTGGCAGGTTTTATTTTTATTTTAGTCGTTATTAGGAAGAGCTGCTAACCATCTGCTAATTTGTGCCTCTATAACTCCTCTTACAACACCCATGGGATGATATGGAGTAGTGGATATTCTTTCACTGCTACTACGCGGCGGATGAGCAATTTAAAATTTTCTTTTAGATAAGGAGTCACAGTAGAGGGCAGAAATAATGCGCGTATTCTGACGGATGATATAGGTCGAAGACATTATTAAACCGCCACTACACGATTTACATACATTATTGCTTTTACATATTATTTTATGTAAAAAAAAATAGTTATAAAATCTTTCATAGTTGTATAATATTCGCATCTGTTTGAAGAGGATGGTAAAACATAAATGGAACACATGTTTTCGTTTTTAAACCAGATAATTTAACATATTTTGAAGTTGTAAATCTGATCCGACATTCATATGTTTTTTTTTATAGGATAGGGTGACAAACGAGCACACAGTCCACCTGATGGTAAGTAGTTGCTATGGCCCATAGACATCTACATCTATCCTCGATTACGAATCAAAATGCAGATGCGTTGTCACCCGTGAGGACTAAGATGGAATGCCTCGTTTCCAGTAAAAAGGGTCTCCGGTTCCCTACAGTCACCATACGAAATACAGCAGCATTAAGCTACTATTTCACGCTGGTATTCTGTGAGAGCGTGGTCCTTCCCCGCTCGAGCCGACCCATTCGTGTTACAACTATACTACTAATATAACTGCAGCATGGCTTGTTTTAAATTTATCATTGGCAAAATCAATCAATATTCATCAAAACAAACTTTTCGGAAGAGAAGGACATGAATTATCCCATGTAGTGGCGGTGTAAAGTATTCACTATCCCATATCGTCCCGTGGGTGTTGAAAATGTCGACAGGGGGAAACAAATCAAGACAAGGGTAGTGTCTTACTGATAACAACTCAAACATATAAAAAAACTGCGTTTGCAAACCCGATTGCCAAACGTGGCAACTATAGAAAAATCTCCTCTATCAGGCAATATATGGGGAGGCCGATTTTTTTTTTTTTTTTTTTTTTTTTATAGAAGAGGGGGCAAACGAGCATGCGGCTCACCTGATGTTAAGTGACTACCGCCGCCCATGATCAACCGCAATACCAGGAGAATTGCGGGTGCGTTGCCGGCCCTTTAGAAAGGAGTAAGCTCTTTTCTTGAAGGTCCCCAGGTCGTATCGGTCCGGAAAAATCGCCAGTGGTAAACTATTCCACAGAGAGGTTGTACGTGGAAGAAAACTCCTTGTGAAACGTACAGTGGTGGACCGCCAAGCATCCAGATGGTGTGCCGATGTTCAGCAGTGGACTATTATAGGCTGTAATGGGTGGTACATGGTATTAACTAGCTCTTAAAAATTATTTAACGAGGCACTCGTTTCTTGAGACGACTTCACTTTAATTAAATTCATTTAAATTGAACCCAAATGCTAACGTATTTTATACAAAAATAGTACTTACTCTAAACATTTAAAGAGAAGTAGAATTCAGTGTTACTGGAAACGTTTCGCAAAATCACTTGTTAAATAACCCGTGAAACTGAAATAACACCTGTGCATCCTTAGTAGTTTTATTTTATATTTGGGCTCATACTACTACAGTGATGTTAACGTTTGCTAAAAAAATACATGTTTGCCTATTTATGATGCGATCAGTCAATAGGTACATAAATGTGAAGTTCAGAATAATCTTTATATTTATACTTTTTTAAGCATTGCTTAATTTCCTAGTAGTCATCTTTTCATTCATTTATCACTTTTTAGAGTCAACCAAAACCTCGCTGCTGAAAATTGTCCCCCACATATTACTTTTTGGAGCAATTTGACATAATTGCCATACTTGGCAAGCTAGTTGGTAATTAATCAATTTAATTTTTATCGAGTTATTTTGAGGATGAATCTACAGTCCATTTAAAATTTCAGTTTCTTAAGTTGGTAGAGGGATATAATCCCCTCACTAACACCACGCACATGGCACACTTTTTTTCAACTTTATAGTCCGTAACAATTTCATAGTTGTACGTTAGTTTTTTTTTCTTGTAATAGCCATATTTAGTAGGCGAATATAGGATCCTTTGTATTTAATATTATTCTTCTTATTTATTAGCATGTATGAATCTATCACTGGGAATAGATAAACGAATTGTTGATAACAGTAGTCGAAAATTATTTGTTAACTGATGAAAAGTAGTTCTATTAATATTTAAATAGAATATAGCAAACATTAAACTAATGATTTACCACTAACACTCTTATAGAAAGTGACTCATATGTTTTTATGTATAGGTTTGCCTAACGAAAGACTAATTTTGATGAGACCGAATTTCTCAAAGTTAAAGAAAATATAGTGGAAGTATCAGACCTAATTCTTATTATATATTTCAAACCCTTCTAGGTTTGAAATGGAACTTCAACATGGTAACTCAATGCTTTAATTCTTGCACCACCTAGAATGTGGTTAATTAGCATTTGAATTTGCAATTAACAATTACATTTGTGTCTTCGGGGATTAAACTCGATTAGCGCGCGTATATGAAATTTTAAGTTGACATGTATCGCTTCAAGAAGAGAAACTTCTTCGTAAAAAGCCGTTGTAGCTCAGATAGTTAGCGCTCGCTATAAATTTCACAGTGCGCGAGCAAACCGGGTTCGATCACCGCCGCCAACAATACCTTGCAGTAAAACCCTCTCAGAAATGAGCGGAGGCCCGTGCCCCGAGTGGGACGTATATAGACTGTAACTTTGCGTATCGCTTGAGTTACCACTGCTCTACAATAATTATAGCAAGTACATGCGAAGGTATTTGAAAACAGTAGTCTTGGCAAATTGATCATTGTTCACAGGTGCATCCAGTAGCAACACGTGCTTGCTAAGTTTGCTTTGCATTTATTCCTAATAGCGTCTTTCGAACTTTCAATAGCCAGGATAGGATTCAATCGCGCAAACTGAGGAGCTCAACCTAGCACAAACATTTGAAATGTCCTGACGATTATACAGATTATTCAAAATGATTATATCTGACACTTCTACTGAAAGTTTAAACGGGCATAATCTCCACCTATTTTTTCAATACTCTCCACATTTTCCACAGAGGTTGATCGACAGACCGTCCCACAATTATCTGAGATCGTCTTTAAGCGAGTTTCAAGCGAGCTCCTTGATTAAAGAGGTTGTGTATCCAAGATCAAGAATATCACTCCTAAAACGGTTTGAAGAGGTTTTTTTTTTGTGAACGTACTAAAAAACCTAATCACGGTGTCATCAAAATTTAAAAATATGTAAATCGTTTATTTAATTCACGATAGCTCTATTAAGTAAAGACACAATTGTTTTTTTACTTAGTTTTTATAATTTTAACGAGTGTTTTAATTAGTACAGGTGTAACGAGTAAGAAATCCACTCCTCTCTTAATTTTTTCATAGCATTGGGTGTCAAACGAGCACGCAGTCCACCATATGGTATGGAATGCTGTGGCTCATAGACATCCACATTTATCCTCAACAAAGGATCAAAATGCAAAATGCGTTGTCACCCTTCAGGACTAAGGCGGAGTGGTTTTTTTTTTTTTATAAAAGAGGGGGAAACGAGCATGTGGCTCACCTGATGTTAGGTGACTACCGCCGCCCATGATCAACTGCAACACCAGGGGAATTGCAGATGCGTTGCCGGCCCTTTAGAAAGGAGTAAGCTCTTTTTTTGAAGGTCCCCATGTCGTATCGGTCCGGAAAAATCGCCGGTGGTAAATTATTCCACAGAGAGGTTGTACGCGGAAGAAAACTCCTTTTGAAACGTACAGTGGTGGACCGCCAAGCATCAAGATGGTGTGGATGGTATCGGGACGTTTGCCGCGTAGTGCGTTCACGAAATTTGGCGGCTGTGATTAATCCGAACAATTCCTCAGAGCACTCTCCATGGTATATGCGAAAGAAAATGCAAAGGGATGCAACATCTCTTCGCAGTGCCAGAGAATCGAGCCGATCGGAAAGCACTCGGTCGTCGACGATTCGAGCCGCTCTGCGCTGGATGTGGTCAAGTGGAAGGAGCTGGTACTGGGGAGCCCCAGCCCAGAGATGGGAACAGTATTCCATGTGCGGCAGAACCTGCGCCTTGTAAAGTTGCGGGCGGTGTGCCGGCATGAAATACTGCCCCGCTCTGCTGAGCACGCCAAGCTTTTTAGAGGCCAATTTGGCCTTCCCTTCCAAGTGACCACGAAACTGCACGTCACTCGATATGTCGACGCCGAGGATTCCGATACTGGCTGAGGCAACAAGGGGAGTGCCTTGAAACTGAGGGGATACGACAAAGAGGTTCTTTTTAGCGGTTAACGCGCAAACTTGTGTCTTCTGGGGGTTAAACTGGACTAGATTTAGTCGCCCCCAATCCCAGACTCTGTCCAGCAGAGACTCGACTTCAGACACAAGTTTATCCCGGCACTCGGAGACGTTTTCCCGAGAAATATTGGCTCGGCCGGTGTAAAGAGCATCACCAGTGCTGTCATCTGCATAGCAATGAATGTCCCGGGTCTGCAACATATTACTGATATGCAGAAGAAACAGCGTTGGCGATAGCACGCAGCCCTGTGGAACACCAGCATTAATAGGCTTGCAATCGGAGCTTGCACCGTCTACAACGACCTTGATGCTCCGATCTGCAAGAAAACTGGTCCAATCGCACAATTTATCGGGAAGCCCATAAGAAGGGAGCTTCGAAAGAAGCGCTTTGTGCCAAACCCGATCGAAGGCCTTCGCAATGTCCAAACTAACGGCCAATGCCTCCCCCTTGGACTCTACTGCCTCCGCCCATCTGTGAGTTAGGTAGACCAGAAGATCACCAGCTGACCTACCACGGCGAAAACCGTATTGGCGGTCACTTATCAGCTGGTGATCCTCAAGGTACCTCATGAGCTGGCAGTTTACAATGGACTCCATTGTTTTGGAGAACAAGGAGGTGATGGCGATAGGCCGGTAGTTGGACGGGTCTAAGCGATCGCCTTTTTTAGGGATCGGGTGGACGAAAGCCGTCTTCCATGATTTTGGGACTACGCCTAGGGAGTAGGAGTACCGGAAAAGACGCGTTAAAACCGGTGCCAACTCTGGAGCACACGTCCTCAGCACAATTGGGGGGATTCTGTCAGGCCCACTCGACTTGTGGATGTCCAGGGAGAGGAGTGCTTTGCTAACCGAGCGCTGAGTGAACTGCACTTCCGGCATGGAGCACTCACACCGCGGGATGGTCGGCGGCGTACTCCCCCCGTCATCGAGAGTCGAGTTAGACGCAAAGAAAGAGCCTAGAAGATCGGCTTTCTCCTTTGCGGTGTGGGCCAGTGAGTCGTCCTCCCTGTGCAGAGATGGAAGAGATGGCTGACAGAAATTCCCCTGGACAGCCTTGGCGAGAGACCAGAATGCACGGGTTCCAGAAGGAAGACGAACTAGTTTCTCGCCAATTCTGCCTATGTGCTCTGACTTTGCCTTGGCAATGACTCTTTTGAAGGACCTAGAGGCGGAATTATACTTCTTTTTTAGAGCGCTGGTGTTTATATCCCTGGACGCTGATGCGTCAGCCCAGGCTTGGTAGCACTCCTGCTTATAGCATGATGCTATTTTACAGGAGCGACCAAACCATGGCTGAGATTTGCCTCCAATGGGCACCACAGAGGAAGGAATAAAAAGTTCCATACCCTGAAGTACCACATCAGCGACAGAATCCGCAACAACGTTGGGATCGTCCGGCGAGAAGCAAACCCGCCCCCAGGGGTAGGATGCAAAGAAAGATCGCATCCCATCCCAATCGGCTGACCTATAGTGCCAAACACGGCGGCAGCCTGCAGAATGCAACCGCGATTCCAACGTGAGTGGCACCACACTCCGGACAAGACAATGGTCCGAGGAGCCTAAAGGGGCGTCGACGGAAATCTGATATCCGTCCGGGTGAGAGGTCAGCAGAAGGTCCAACAGGGAAGGTGATCCTCCACATCTGGAATCCGCGTAGGCGAAGTAACCAGTTGTGTCAGACCATATGCCAAGGCAAAATCATGAACAGATCTCCCCGCATGATCGGTTAAACGTGAACCGAGCCATTCGGCGTGATGGGCGTTAAAGTCGCCGAGGATCATGATCTCTGCGGAGGGGATCTGCTGTAGCAACGAATCTGCAGCCATTTGGACGTGGTCGAAGAGTCGGTCTGTTTCAGCATTACCGCTGTGGGACCTATAGAGGCACCCGTAGACGCGCGGATGATCGTCGCTGTCTACGCGTAGCCAAAGGATGGACAGGTCCGAACCTTCAAGTCTGCCGAGGCGTCGATAACAGATGTCCTCTCTGACGTAAACGCAAACTCCAGCCCGAGGCACAAAGGAGTGTTCCAGTTTGTACCCCGGGTAGGAGAGATACGAGACATCAGCCGGAGAGGACACCTGCGTCTCGGTCAGAAAGAGCAGAGCCGGCCGCGCCGTCTCGAGATGGTAGTGGACGGCGTTTAGGTTGGAGTGAAGTCCCCTGATATTGCAGAAATTCACGGACAGCGTGGCAGGGGTCGCCTTGGTCTTGTTGCTCCGTTTGCCCCGAGCAGTTTTAGTCTTGAGCGGAATTTCGCCCCCCCCAGAATACGTGGAGCAGCCTGAGCACCCACGCTCAGAAGTGGAGAAACATGGTCGTGGATGCTCAGCGAGGGATTTTCCAGGGGTGCTGGTACCCTCCTGGAGTAGTCTATCATTGAATTCCGCTACCATGTTGATGGGGGGGGGGATTTGGGCCTCCGGCCACCTGCACTCACCAGACGAAACGCGGAAGCAGAGCTTCCACTTCACGCCGGTATTCTGTGTGGTCGTGGTACCACCCCGGTTTGAGCCGGCCCATACGTGCGACAGCAAAGCTGCCGCGTGGCTCTACCACTGTTTTAGGTTTTAGGTTCTCTTTACACACCATACGAAACACAGCCGCATTACGCTAATATTCTGTGAGAGTGTCGTCCTGCCCCAGTCGAGCCGACCAATTTGTGCTACAACTATACTACTAACTCACTTGATATCCATTTTAAGAATAATCTAAAATTGTTTACATAATAATGTTTGTAGTCACTGATAATGTTACTAATGTAAATTTAATATTTAAAATTGGAAAGAAAATCACACTTTACAATTATCAAGCGTAAAACAAAAACACGTAAGCACGTAAAGGCAGCCGGTCATATCGTATGAGTCCTCTGCAGGTCAGTTTTGAAAACTAAGTGAGAATTAAACTAGCCCAGTAAACTGTTTAGGAACTTTGCAAACACGACGAGGGTGAAAATTCATAAGTGGTTTACTGACTCTCAAACTCTTCAACCATTAATTCTGTATGAATCAACAGAAACCCTGGCCTTTTTATTGGATACTATATATGTATCTCGTCTCGCGTTTAATTCTCAAATGTTTTTCAAAAAAGTATATAAAACACGCGCGTATTTAAATAAAATGAAGAGCCAAAATTCCAAAGCAATTAATAAAATATATTCGGTATTAAGTATTGATTAAAGGAACATTTACATTTTCATTTCTATAGAAATTGGATATTAGCAAATTCAATGACAATAGTATAGCTTAGTGTTTATATTACAGTTTCTAACTGATAAAATACTGGTACTTTGTTTGAATCCTAGCTTTTTTGTTCGAAGGAAATTTCCTATCGCGGGGTCGGTAGGTTATCCCGCACTCCTAACGGGTTAAAACCAACGGTCTTCATTGCTTCGCTCTTTGCCATATCTCCGAGCATCGTATCCTTTACAGGCTCCTCCTCGTTGAGAAAATGCTCCACACTTTTTTTGCATGGGAAATACGCCGTACACGCTATCTCGCGGCGTTGTGTATAACACGATGGACAACCCAAATGTCTGCAGCCTAGGCTTCAATTATGGGGTGCTGAGTCTGGGATATAATTTGCTGTTCCTTCTCCGCCACGAAGCCATTATTTGGGAAATAATACTAATCGTTCGGAGAATTCAATAATTTCATCGTTATTAACGTGTATGAAAGGACTCTACTTACCTCATATTTATTTATTAGATTTCAAAAACATTACGTCAGCCATGAGAAAGTTAGGACGGAACCACTGAGTGGTCTGTTAAGGACTAAACACTTTAGCCTATATACTTGTGGCTACTATAATAGCTATAAATACCATAAAGTTGACGCCTTCTAAAAATTCGATTTATCGACGTCACTGTGGTTTAAATCAACACAATTAATATGATCTTCATCAAAAGTTCAAAAGTTTTTGAAATTAAAAAGATAACACGTCGTAGTCAAGAGGTACCATATCGATACATGTTAAATTTAGCGTAAATCTAAATTCTTTGGATTTTATTTAAATATATGTAAAGACAACTAACGAGCAGACAGTTAACGTGATGGTCGGTGGATGCTCAGGCCGATAAAACAACATCTATCTTCGATTATAAAACAAAATGTTAATGCGTATCACCCTCGGATGACTAAAATGGAGCGCCTTGTTACAAGTAAAATGATTATCTCGTTCTCTAGTTAGGGTAATCATCATACGAAAAACAACAGCATAATGCTAAAGTTTTACGCTGGTATTCGTTTTGTAGTGACGGCGTAAGAGAATCCACTATTACATTATGGCATCCCGTGGTTGCGTAAGAGGCGAAAGACGGAAAATAAAACAGGAGATGGGCAGCAGTATCTTTCTGATATCAGCTATAAATAATATTATCTGCTTTTGCCAACCCGTCTGCTAAACGAGGCAACTTGCTCAAAATTCCTCCTATGACACATACTCAAATCAATAAAGGGGAATGTCTTCGCTGCTTGCAATTTTACAATTACTAAGATACAAATGTCAGTTTTATACAAAATTTATCTCAAGAAGTTCGTCTAATTTCGTTAATACCTCGTAAGTAATACAGATTTCGTTAAGGGATTTCATTTGAGATTATCCAAGAAACAAATAGAAACTTTTTGTAAGATAGTTTAGTTGATTAATTACCTCAGTCACTGGTAGCAATTTTAATACGCATATCAAAGACAAACTAATTTATTTTATAGAATAAGGGTGACAAACGAGCACACAGTCCATATGATGGTAAGAGAATACTGTGGCCTACAGACATCCAAATTTATCTTCAAATAAGAATAAAAATGAAGATGCGTTGATAAATCTGAGTACTGAGATGAAATACCTCGTTTCCAGTTAAAAGGTTATCCGGTTCCCTACACTAACCATACGAAACACAGCTGCATTAAGCTGCTATTTTATGACGATTTATGTAGTAATTTTCTGTAATTGTTTTGATAAAAAATTAACATTTAGTAAAAAAAAATTGACAACTTCAAAAAACTTAAAACCATAAAATAATTTCACAGTGTAAATAATACAGAGTGCTAAGACAGTGTATAGAGCCCCAACTTCAGAACGTGAATTTGTTTAATTATTTTTAGTTCTTTGAATTCTGCTTTTCACATAATATTACCACATTAATTATGTTTTTATGTTAATATATCTTACCAGGTGGTAAGTTAAATAAGTATTTATTCTTATGTATTTGATGCTAAACATCTTCAATCATATCTAAAGCGTTTGCAGGATTACATGTTCAGGTCAAGGAGCATTTTATAATTAATAAATGATTCGATTCCTTTATTTCTACATAAAAAAAAAACATTGAAACATAACGATCCAGCTTATTTAAAGTATACAAACTCCGCGCAATTTCATTTGATTGGTATATGTCAGTTGTTTGAAACGTACATTAAAAAAGGAATATTGATTATGAAATAGTAATACGATAAAGGGCTTTCCGAACGATATCTCTAGTACTTTTTTACGAGTTTTCGAACAGTAGAACCAATTTTATGCACAGCAAAATTCAGTTACATCTTTAATGGATTTTATTTAAGATGTTAATTGACGTCATAGTATTCGTGACTACATAATAACCATATTTAAACGTAATTACATTTTCAACTATATTTTAAGCTATTAACAAGCAACAATAAACAACAAGTAGCAAGCAGTAATCTAAGCACATTTCACTACTTACTGACATATAAATATAAAATGATTGACAAACCTTCAAAGAAATGAAGCCGATATTTTGTGACCTTTGAGGACTTAGATGGAATACCTCACTGCGAGTAATTTTACTGACTCACTAAAGTCTTCAGACACTGCACTGGCCGTTACCTAGTTTTCATGAAAGTCGGTTTTGGACATTGATGACGGTCGAGTTGCCAATTCTGAAATGATAATCAATAAAGTTCAGAGCCAATCACTGATACACATATTTTTTATCTCTAACTGACTTTATTACACGAATCAATGTAAATCCTGTATTTACTTTAATAAATAGTAAACTAAAGTTACAGCCTATATACGTCCCACTGCTGGGCTCAGGCCTCCCCTCATTTCTGAGAGGGTTTAGGGCAAGGAAATGTCCGCCGCGCTGCCCAAATGCGTGTTGACGAACTTCACATGTCTTCGAAATATTTGTTTTCTTATTCCTCAGAGATGCAGGTTTCCTCACGATGTTTTCCTTCACCGCCGAGCACGTGGTAAATCAGCACTTAAAATTACAATTAACAATTTCATTGGTGCCGGCGGGGATCCAACCCGGGTTACTCGCGTTCTGTTATATTTACAGCGAACGTTAACCACTGAGCTACCACGGCTCTTTACATTCATTTACTTTAATTAATAGGCGTAAATTAATTGTATTTTTACTCAAATATGAAATAAAAAAGTTATTAACCAGTTTCGCTAATCAGCTTTTTTAACTACACGTCTGGATATAGGCCTTTCAAAAATTCAGTTGGCGAGCAATAAATGGCATGCATAGCAAAACCTACAAGATTTGGGCGCACTCACAAGCTAGGCAGATAAGCCAGTGAGCACATGGGTTAAACCGTAGCGTGTATATTATTAATACTGCTTTTCATTATCAATTGGCTGATAGCATCGCGTTTAGGTTACGTTAACAACAGCTTCAAATATTCTCTCTCAGGTTGGATAACATATTAACATGACAATGTGGTATAGTGATTTATGTGATCCAAAAAACTTGAATCTTATTTACAATTGCAAATTCTCTGAATGAGATTACACCCCAGAACCTTAAAGTAATAGCTTGATATACTAACTACTAAGCCACACGTTATTATTTTAAGAAATAGGGATAAAGAACATCTATTTACCACGTATATTCACATAATATTTTAGTATCATCTATTAGAACCATGCCATTTATTATTTATAACACAAACAAGAAATTATCTTATATTTTATATCGAAGCAGCTAAAAAGTAGCGTATGATCAATTCAATAACGTTCATATTACATACTGGTAAATTATGCATACAAACGTACACGCCTAAATTACGCATTGTAAAGCCTTTTTTAATTCACAAGACGCTCGGTTTTGTTAATTAATCGTTAACTATTTATTTAAATTCGTTATAATTTTCTTTCAAAAAAATCCTTAAATTAAAAAATGAAAATGTATTTTAAAGTGTTAGAGTAAAACATTCTAGAAAATCCTATTTTACTGAAGCAGTATATCCAACTTCCGCACATAAATTTAACGCAGATATGCACGTTATACGACGTACAAGTACTCTCAAGGTAGCCAACTCCGATATGACCGGGATCAAGGCTAGGAAGAAAAGATATAAGGCTATGTAAGTAGAATTTAACACCTCGTTGATTATTTTCACACCTAGAAAAGCGATATGTGAATAAAAATATAATTAAAACGAACACTGTAGAATATGGAGTTAGATTTAGAAGGCAAGATAGTTCCTGTAATGTTTGTGTTACAAAAAATTACAGGCTATTTATATCTCACAGCTACGAAAAGTCCTACTCTCAATCCTAAGAAGGTTATGGCTCAATTAGTCCAGTGCGTGATATTCACTTTACACATACAATAGATTTAGTAGTTAGATGAAGATTTAAGAAGCTTGGAAAAGATAGGATAAAAGGGGAGAATGAAAAAGTAGATAGGAAAAGCTAGGAGAAGGAAGGAGAAAATGGGAAAGATGGCAGAAGTTAGAACATAGGCAACGTAAGTGGAAGAAGTAAGATTTGAGAATACAGAAAAAGATAGTAGAATAGAAGAAGATAGGAAAATAAAGAGGAATTGGGTGAATATAAGAAAATAGAAAATTAGTAAAACTAGGAGAATATAAGAGAAGATGGTAGAAATTAGTAGAAGAAGGGAGTATTAATCAGAAAATAGGAGAAGGCAGGCGAAGGTAGGAGAAGATAGGGGAAATTTGGAGAAACTTGGAGAGGAAGGGAAAAAGTAGGAGAAGATAGTAGCAAAGTGGAACATTAAGAAGGAGATGGGAGAATTTAGACTAATATGGAAGAAATTGAAAAAAAAATATATAGGTAATGATATGCGAAGATCAAATATATGCGAGTGAAGAAAAAGGCAGGAGAAGTAAGTAGAATTTAGAGAGAAAAATGAGGTAAGAAGGCGGAAAAGATCGGAGATGAAGGGACATGATTGGAGTAGGTGGGACTACATGAGAAAAGGAAAAATATGTGATAAGATGTGAGAAGTAAAAAGAAGGTGGTAGAAGCTGGGCGAAGTGGGAGTAGATGTGATAAAATGAGGAAAATGGCAGCAGTTAGGCAAAGATAAGACATGACAGATGAAACAAAAACAGATGAATGAAGCAAGGAGAAGTAATGGAAGGATATAAAAGTAAAGATAACATGGGGGAGGATATGAGAAGATTGGAAAACCAAAATACAGGATAAGTTAGGGGTATAAGGGTGAAATTGTAGAAGATAGGTAATATGGAAAAAGCAATGAGAAGAATAGAGTCAACGGGAGTAGATAACAGAAGAAATGAAAAGATGGTAGGAGCTAGAACTCAGTACAAAAGACATAATATAAATAGATGACAATGTTATTTCAGTTACTTTCTGTTTCTTCAATGTCTTATTTATTTATTTCTTTGTTATAAGATCTACCCTAAATGGTGTGGCAGATGAATTTGTTTTTGCAATTTGCAGTTGCAGTAATTATTTTGCATCTTTGACGCTGCTTTTCGTTGCCCCGTGTATTGTAACGAAGGCCATGTGATATTTCTTTTTTTTTTCAAGGTCGTTTTTAGCTAGTATTTAGCTGTAGTATTTAGCGACAGGCCTGTTGGTCTAGTGGTTAGTGACCCTGACTGCTATGCCGGAGGTCGTGGGTTCGATTCCCACCCAGGACAAATGTTTGTGTGATGAGCACGATCATTTGTTCTGTGTCTGGGTGTAATTTATCTGTAATATTTATGTATTTAGAAATATATAAGTATGTTTATCAGTTGTCTAGTACCCATAACACAAGCTCTGCTTAGCTTGGGACTAGATGGCGTTGTGTGATGGTTGTGGAATGCTATGCTATGCTATGTATCTAGGACAAGTTGACTTGATGAATTGTCTCATTTTATGCAAGTTAAGATTTTCTATTTAAATTACGTTATTTTATTCAGTCTATAAAACTAGAGACATTGATATATTTTTGAGCAAGACTTTGAAGAGCTGAAAGCATTCGAATTATACAAGAGTCTTATAAAGTTAATTTTGCTTATCCCATTCTCCAATAAATATTGACATTTTCAATGACAGTGATGATTATTAATTGAAATGTCAGGACAGCAGCTCAGCTCAGCCTCGAGTTAACAATTTGATGGATGGACTGGCTTTTTGTTGACATTTCAAAGTACGCACTACTTTATACTTTGAGAGTAACATTTAAAAATATTGTTGAAATTATTTAAGTGATAACTAGAATTGACGTAATATAGTGAATAATTAGAAATAAAAATCTAAAGCAAAGTAAAAAAAAATATTTAAGAAAGGGAACACGTCTCCCACGAATATTTTTAAGGTCATTAGTAATTTGAAAAGATTAAAAAATGTTCAAGAAGTTCTGATCAGTTTTTACCAAGGTAACTTTGGTTGGATGAACAAATTAATATATGTCAGTCCATACTATAGCGTGGTTGACTCAAATTTGGTAGTGTTGCTAACTCAGATTTTGAATAGATATTACGTAGAGTGAATATCTGTACATTTGTACACAAGGAAAGAAAAGTCAATAACAAGCTTTAAAAATATTTTATTAATTGTACTCTTTAACAATATTTTTGAGCCTATTTGCTTACCTTTTTGATAACTAAGGGGTCTTATTAAAAACGTGTTATTTTATTCTACACTTTCATTTGTTTATTTTGTTCTTAAATACATTTTCAATTTATATAACACAATTTATCCAAGTTACATATATCAATATAATCAATCACCATTTATGGCAGAAAAGCAGTATTTTCGTAATTCGCTTTAACTATAAATATATAGCTGTGTAGCTCGGAGAATGAATTATCACGGCGCATTTATTAAAAAAATATTTAAAATATATTAATTAGAAAAAGAGAATTTCTATGGACTAGGTACTTTAAAATTTTGAGTCATAAAATAAAAATCACTAAGAATAACATAAGCTTGATAAAAAAGTAACAATGAATTCTACAACGGTTAGTATTAACCTATATAAAATAACAATAACAACCAAAAGGTTTAAAAGTAAAATAAAATAATTTACGAAGAGAATTATGAGAAATGGAAATAACTTAAGTTATAAAAGTCTCTGAATTATATACATGTAATCTGATTACAGTTTTCTAATTAAATTAATTAAGATCATTCCTAAACGCACCCTGAGGTTATAATTAAAAATTATAAATTTTTAGAGAACCAAGGATCGATTTTGCCTATCTACGAAAATTTCGGATTCTTTACATAAAATAATTTTATACTCAATTTCATTTTTAATTTCTTAAGACGAAGTAAAGAAATTAATTGGAATTATTGTTAAAATTAAATCTTAGACCAAAATTGCAAGTAGAATTGAATAAGACATTTTAAAATGTGTTTTTAGTGTCATTACTCGTATATTTGATATTGTTAAAGACATAGACATTTTAAAATTAATGTTTATATTATGGGTATGGCTTGAATATAATCTTGGAAACAAGCACCATACACACAAACACCATAAAATCAGTGCAATTTAACTCATTTCATGGTGTTCCACACTGGGCACACATTAATTATAGAACTTAAATAGATCACATACTTTTAGTTGGAACTAGTTGTTTAAACGAATTGTAGGCAATAAAGCGCTAAATTTGTAACTGCTTGCTGCGATGTATGGTATCATGGTATATGTTCAATTAAGTAAGATCGGCAACCTTTCGGCACCACGGCCTAGATAGCTTTCCTCTAAGATAAATCATCACCTTATTCGGTCCCAGTGTCTTAAGAGTCAAACTTGAAGAGAAATACTTGAAAGATTTTGTGCACATCTAAATCTGATGTATTTATGCGACGGTAATTTTAATTCGCAATAGGTATGTTTATACTGGAAAAAGAATAATGCGGCGTCGCATGGAATTATCATGTACATCATGCCATTAAGTTTATAAGCAAAAAGAGCACCGTTTCACCGTATCGCTCCACAGACACAAATAAATGCCAACCAAGGTCGTAAAAATATTTTGTGTACGTTTCCGTCTGGTGAGTATTTTGTATAAAAACTAGAAGTTAATTATTCAGACTGAAAACGGAGACCATCATGGCTATTGCAATATGCTTGTAGTATTCATTAATTTAAGCATTTGTCATCATTACAGCCATACACAAGTCCACTAATAAGCAAAGGCCTCCCATACCATAGCACGATCCTAAGCTACCTGTATCCATTGACTTCCTGTATGTCTTTCCACGTCACTGCATCTAGTCGGGGACCGTCCTACAGTTTGTCTACCGGTACGAGGCTGCCACTCAAGAAATACCTTACCATCGGTTGTTGGTTCTTCAAGCTATATGATCGGCCCATTCCATTTCAACCTGCTAATCCGTTGAGATATGCCTATCACTCTAGTCCTACCGAGGAAATCCTTATCTTTAAGTATAACACGTAAAGAAATTACGAGCATAGCCTCCTCCATAGCTCGTTGAGCAACCTTTAGCTTCCTGATACGGCTAGTTGTAAAGGACCACGTCTCAGATCCATAAGTCATCACTGGCAACATGTACTGGTCCTACTAATTTTAAGGTATATTGACTATAGTGTAGTATTGAGGTAGAGATATAGTAATGCGAGTGAAAATTTGCCTATCAGAAGTGGCGATCGAAGAAATTCTTCCTTGCCACCCGTAACCTGTAAACAGTAAATATCTAATGGTATGGAGACGATATGGACATCTTCGATAAGTAAGATTTAATATTCAGATGCTTCGTCACTTCTGAGGAATAGAGTATAATGCCTCGTTATTAAATAAAATGCTCTGACAGCATTATGGAAAATTGAAATGGAATGGGATCCTACAACTGCAATAAGGGGTTATTACTTTTATGCTTGTGGCCTATAATATTTAAACATACAGATCAATTCCGCACTATTAATTGTGGATCCTTGTTTAATTTCTATAATATTCAAGTATGTAACGAGGTAACAGTCTTTACCGGGAAAAGTATTATTCTGCTGTTTTGCAATGGTATTCTGTAAAAGTGTGGTTGAGTTGCCCGATTCATGCAGCAGCCATATTATAGTTACAACGTAAAAATATACATATTAGAAACACATTAGTAGTTGTGAGCTTAGTCCATTCAACAGAGTAAGAAATGCGACTAATAAAATAACTTTCACGTAATAGGTTCTGAATACTGTCTTAGTTCCAACTTCAGAATTATTATTAGGGAGTATATTTTAATTTTTTCTTATTGTTAAATCGTTTTTTACTTTTTATCAAAAATTTAATTTTGCTCATATTATTTACATTATTCGTAATGATGGTTGGATTTTTACCCCTGTGAACCTTGGCTCGCGTAGGTTAAGAGTCTTAACTGATGGGGTTATGAGAGTTCAAAGTATATGTCCTATTTAAACTGCATTCATTTTAATTTGGTGACATATGAGAAAGCTTACCACGGGTTTAACAGTCTCATCTTAACAGCGGCCTCTTAGCATTACGAAATCATATATGTTTTTTTCGTTTAAGTAATTTACTAAACTATGTACATATAATAATTGGAAAACTTATTTAAAAAAAGAACTTCATGGATTATTACAGAGTGTAGAGCAACTTATTTATGCATATTTATTTGGACCAAGTTTGTTTTGACAAAAAATAAAATTGGTTGTTGAAAATAGTTTCAATATTTGTATGAAATTAAAATAGAGCAAACAATTGAAATGGAAAAAAGGTTTAATATAATACGCTACGGCATTTTGAAAGAGTGTGGGCTACGTATAGCACATAGATCGGATGCCTACTTCAGTCTTTCTGTGCCCGCTATACGGAGAGCACGCAGCGGTGCAGCGGGCGTTTCGCTACGAAAACGATCAGCGATATCTCGTCTCGTAGCAATTTTGATGAATAAACGTGATTCTGTTAATAATTGGATTTCAGCGATAAATTGTGTTCTCAAATCGAGGACGACGATTTGCATGGAAATTTAGTTTAAGATAACTCTATCGTTAGAATTAATCGGACTTTGTAATTGTCGCTAAATATTAATTAATGCTGTGATGTGAATAGCTGAGTAGAATAATAGTTTAGTGATACCATTGTGACCCTCTTGTGATTTCTAATTCTGGTAAGTTGTTCCAAGCTCAAATAAACTAGGTATATTAAAAATTTCGATGTATGCTAATTGAATAATCAAAAAAAATACTTAGTTTTCTTAACTTTATTTTATTTAACTTTTAAGGAGCAGTGATTTTTGCGTAGGCTTGTGCTATATCAATTCTTGTGAGTTTTATTTTGAAGAACGTTACCTAAATAAATAATTTTTTCCGACCCTAAATTACCTTGAAAATAAAGAAATAAAACTTAACTTCTTAAAATTTATTCATCTGGGAACTTTTAGAAGGCCTGTAATGACTTTATGTATTAAATATAATATTATATATTAAAACATCTTGTGTTTCAGAAATTTATTTAACAATTTAAGAATGATAGGAAACAATTACATATTTATCGTACGACGTAGGAGTTTCAGAAACATTACTGATATCTGCTTTTAGATACTTGTCATACAAATTAAATTATATGATTTTTTTAAATTAACCCGTAGAATAATGCTATTTTTGTTTTATTGAGACTATTTTACTAAGAATCATATATTCAGATTTATATTTCTTATCACGTTTCGCACTAGGGAGATTGTCAAAATAGAGTTTTAGAATGTTGTCGTTCTAAAACTGTAAGCATATTTAATAGAATTCTAACTCATAAAAATATTTTATTCAAGATCTTGATCATAGAGAAAAATTATTGCAGTTTCTTATGTCAGAGTTTAATTTATTTTCATTATTCTAAGATGAAAGCTTGATGAAGATGAAAGAAAAAATGATTTTTATTTACTAGTGTAAAATTGCAGCTTTATGATGGTTTGTTTCGTATGGTGAGAAAAATGGAAACTCTTTTTTTCTAGTAAATAGGCATCTTAGTTCTCAGGGGTGACAACGCCTCGTCGTTTGGATTCTTAATCAAAAATATATATAGGTCTATAGGTCACAGCATCCACTTACTATCAGGTGAACCGCTTGTCACCATTATTCTATAAAAGTCCTTGATAATCGCCCGCGTTTTGACATATACATATTATTTCAGCGCTAAAGTACATAATATGTTCGTAACAGTGTGTGTTTTATTTCAACATTCTTTCATCTGGTAAAGAGATTTAAAGTGACAGGCAGGTACACACACAAGATAAGATTATATTGAAATATCAAAGAATATAATAAATTATTTAAAATATAATTATAATATAATCCTAGTATTAAGAAAGTACTGAAACAGAAACTTTTTATTCAATATATTACAAATAATTCTTATTGAAAGTTATCCTGGTTTAATTTACCACTGATTCATAAAATACCTCTGTCTTGGGAGGAACCTTCAAGAAATCCAGTGGGACTTTTATAAAAACTTTACACTCATATATGTACAACTAAGAACACAAAAAATAGAATAAGCTTAGTAGCGATCACAGGATTTGATTATTATCATCAATAAATTCCTTAATACTATATAAACTCTTTTTATACACACTTTGTTTTATTAAAATTATGAACTTTGAGGATGTCAAATTTTGTATATTTTCTGGCATTTTGTTGTAAAAGCGTATGCATCACCCCAAGAATAAATTACTGACTCGGTGGGGTCGAGTAACTGGTACTACTAGCTTGTGTATGTTCGTAGTATTTTTTTTGTTGGAGCGACTATTTAGGTATTACCTAAATCTATGATGATTGCTCTCACGGCCCTCTTCTATTAAACAAATATGTGTAGTTTCCCCATAGCAAAATACCAAACGTCATTACGCTATGGAAATAGTTTAAGTAAACTAACTAGTTCTGAATATCATGATCGTGTAAAACCAATTAGCACTAACGCCACAGATTGTAAAATTTCAGTAACACTAATGCCTATTGGTATCGATAATCACTTTATGTCAGGTGTGCCTCTATCCAACTTAATTACAGCATTTAATCAACGAATTCCCGGTCGCAAAACTGACAGGTAATCCATTTTGTTTATGATTCCACTTTCAGATTCTACTAAATATATTAAAATATTAATGAATGTTAATGATCTTGTATTAACATCTACTAAATAAATTAAAATATTCTTATATATCATCACCATCATAGCCCATCAGAAATTCGCTATTGAAAATATGTCTTTCTTTATAAGCTGTTAGGAGAGTGAGAAACCGCAGTACTTTTATTATTTAGGGTTGTTATGATGTAGATACTGCTGTCCATCTCTTGCTGTGATTGTAATTTATGATTTTTTTTGTTAATTAATCTTTTTTTTTTTTTTTTTATAGAATAGGGTGACAAACGAGCACACAGTCCACCTGATGGTAAGTGGTTGCTGCGGCCCATAGACATCTACATCTATCTTTCATTACAAATCAAAATGCAGATGCGTTGTCACCCGTGAGGACTGAGATGGAATGCCTCATTTCCAGTAAAAAGGGTCTCCGGTTCTCTACACTCACCATACGAAATACAGCAGCATTAAGCTACTATTTCACGCTGGTATTCTGTGAGAGCGTGGTCCTTCCCCGGTCGAGCCGACCCATTCGTGCTACAACTATACTACTAATATAACTGCAGCATGGCTCTACCACGTAAGAATCGTATATTTTTTAGAACTACGGTGACAAACGACCATACAGTCTACCTGATGATATGTGAATGCTGTGTGACCCATCAACATCTACACCTATTCTCACTTAATTGCCTTGTAATCTCTGAGGAATGCCTCAGAAACATGGAATGCCTTATTTACAGTGGGAAAAGGGTTTTGAAGTTCTCTACACTCACTATTTCACGTTAGTATTCTGTGAGATTGGTCCTTCCAGGGTCGACCCATCCATAATATAGCTGCAGCCTGCGCACAGTTAATGAATGATGAATAAATTAATAATTAAATTGAAAAGAACTTTGCTTGTAATGAATTTAACTTAACTGCGAAGAAATCGTAAATTTACATTTTAGTCATTTTAACAAAGTTACATAATGTCTCATTTTAACAGGTTTTAAGCAACTATGCCAATTTGTGTAACTGTGACTTGTTATTTTTTAGTTAAGTACCTGGATGACCGAGCTTTCCTCGGTATTTTTTTTTTTGGAAATCGTGTGTTTTGGAAATTATATTTAGATAAAATTACATACTAATGAAACATGAATCACATTTTTGGTCTTATTGACACAATAGAAAAAAGACTAAACTGGTTATGTGAATAAAAATTCATGAGTGCAATTAGTTTAATTTAAATTTTCGCGTTTCTAAAAAAATACTAAAAAAGGGTTCGAAATAATAGATTTTCTCACAAAATAATGGAACTTGAAAAAAAAGGAAAAACAGTCGGATTAGTTCGCGACGGCCTGATATCCACTTGAGCTATTACGACCATGGACATAGTGTCAAAATTTACCTTCTTATATTGTAACAGTCTTTCATTGCCTGAAAACACTTACATGAATCCTATATCCAATGAATCCTAGCTAGATCGATTTATTACCCCCGAAACCTCCTGGACACTAAATTTTATGAAAATCATTGGAGCCGTTTCCGAGATTCCGATTATATATATATAATTTGAGAGTAATACTAAATTATGATAAAACCTAATGCGTTCACTTTTGTGTTCAGGTACAAAGAGGCAGAATGAATTCAAGCTGTGAGCTATTCCATATTTGTTAGCACATACAATAATTAATCTGTGACCCTCTATGTTTGTAGTTGGTTGCAGTAGCGACTCTGATGTATTTTATATAGAATTCAACATTAAAAATTAGAACAGTTTGGAAAAAAATATTTCTGTTATTTGTCATTACATCAACAATTTATGTAATGGCGGTGTTAGTATATGCATTACCCCATATCATCACGTTGGCGTCGTAAGAGGCTACACAGGGTAACAAATCAGGCGATATGTAGCAGCGTCTTCCTAATAACGACTAAAAATAAAAAATGTGGGTGCCAAACCGCTGGTCAAGCATAGTAAATAAAAATAATCTCCCTATGAGGCAATTTATGGGCAAGTGTTGTGAACTTTAATGTAACCGTAACGATTCCGGAATGTGGAACCGTGGTGGCTCAAGAGATAACTGCTAGCTAGATCCCCGTTGACAAGAATGGAATTATTAATTGCAGTTTCACGTGCTTGATATCCACGTGGTTGACGATAAAGTAAAACATCATGAGAAATCTGCATAAATTTTTCCGAAACAAAAAAGATATTCCTATGAAACTTATATTCCACCAACACTCGTGGGGAAACATTTCCTTGCCCTTAAACCTCTCAGAAATGATAGAAGTCCTACGCTGGTATGGGAGCATGTGTAAATGGAGTAAACTTATCTTTTCTTTTGATGTAATACAACCTAAAATTAATGCAATAAATTTATTTTTTCAACAAGTTATTCTTTTATACAAAACTGACGTTATTGATTATAGTTCGTAACAAGCGCGTTAAAGCGCAGAAAAACGGGGTTCTGAGTTACTTGCATCCATCGAAACATGAATGTTTCATCAGATCATCGTCATCAGCTGGAATATTAGCTCGTTTCTTACTTCATTATCAAAAAAATAGGATCTTTATTTTTATAAGCTTTTATCGACTTCATTTATACACACATAACAATATTTATAACAATGTATGTATTAAAATAACTCTATAGCATAAAAGTATAAAAGTCCCCACGGCATAGTGCCAAATACGCTGGGTACGTTTCCTCGTCGAAAGCAGAAACAAAAGCTTTTTAAAAGCAAAATCTGTCGACCTTATAACTTATTATTATTAATATTCAAGCCTTGAAAACAAAATTAATATTTTTTCGTTCTGTAAATTAAAATATTGTTTTGAGTTTATTACGACAGACAATTTCTTTGTTTTCAAACAAAACTGAAATAAATTGTTATCGTCATTAACATGCCTTCCTGTCCCCGAAAAATGCCACAAAGCACGGTCCTGAGCTACCTGTTTCCGTAGAATTTACCAAGTCGTCATTCCATCTAACGCGGGGCTTCGCTTACCAGTTGTCACTCGAGAACCTTTGTTCCCCAACGGTTGTCGGTTCCTTGAGCTATATTAGCGGCGCATTGTTACTTCATGTTACTAATCTTTATGGCTATGTCAGGTACTCTGGTTTTACTGTGGATATCCTCATATCTAAGTTTAAATAAACTCTTATTTTGTATAATTAAGAAACTCAAAATTAAAACAGACTTAAGACATTGTAAAAATGTGATATTTATATACAATACCAACTTTAAATTTAACATTTTATAAAATCGTATTTCAGAATAAAATATATTTAAGAGAATTTACTTAATGATTTCTTATATTTACGCGAACACTACACATTGAAATAATACTAGTTTTTACGGAATTTATCGCGTATATTTAACTTTTTTACCCGACGTTTCGAGAGCTTTACAGCACCCATGGTCACGGGAAGGACTGAGATGTTCAACGTCCAGCTATCATAGTTAACCGCGGTTACCATAGATTAAAATTTTAACTTTTGTTCCGATCTACACAGTATGAACTTATGGTATCATGGAGTCTTGCAGTTGTATGCTTGGGTTGGGATTTAATTTTATTTATTATAGGATCCCAAGCAGATGGTAACACCCAGCCATCTTCTCTATTGAAATTAGAATGTTTTTTGATTTCAATAGCCTCGCGAATCATCCTTGGAAGGAATCGGTGTTCTTTAGCGAGGATTTGTGGTCTATCAAATCTGATGTAGTGACGGGGGCGATCTTGTACATGTTCACAGACTGCAGACTTCCCGGAGCATCGATTCTTCACATCAGCTATATGTTCTTTGACGCGGGTTTTAATTGATCTTTTAGTTTGTCCTATGTAGGAGAGACCACATTCACAATCAAGCTTGTACACTCCTGCATCTTGCAGAGGGACGTTACACTTGACTGATGGTAAAAACTGACCAATCTTCTTCGGCGGCTTGAAGTATGTTTTGATGGAAGCGCGCTTCAAGATGTAGCCAATCTTGTCAGTGACTCTCTAACATATGGCAGTACAGCAGGTACACGCTCGACTGTGGCCGGCTTCACTCGTTCACTGTGACGTAAGCGCGGAACTCGAAGCTTGTTGTCATGCAAAACTTGCTTGACATGGTGGAGTTCTGCAGCTAGGTGTTTACTGTCACAGATCCCTCGTGCTCTCTGAAACAAAGATTTACCCACGGTAGCTAGCTGTGAAGGATGGTGGTGAGAATCACCGTTTAAATATCTATCTGTATGGGTCTTTTTTCTATACACAGTATGGCTCAAGGTGTTATCAGGATTCCGAATTACTAACACATCTAGAAAAGCTAAGGAATTGTTTGCCTCTAACTCCATTGTGAACTGAATTTTAAAATTTATAGAGTTAAGATGGTCTAAAAATGCAGTTACTTTATCTAAAGGTAGAATTGTGAAAGTGTCGTCTACGTACCGCTTGTAGAATCTTGGATTTATGGGAGAAGTAAGCAGGGCTTTCTCCTCAAAGTCTTCCATGAATATGACGGCGACAATGGGAGATACAGGTGAGCCCATCGCCACACCATCTACTTGCTTGTAGAACTCCTCCTTCCACAATAGGTAGCCAGATGTAAGGCAGTGTCTGAGTAATACTGCATATTATACGGGCATGTTGTTTTCTTCCAGCCTTCTAGTTACAATTGAGATGCAGTCTTCAACAGGTAAGCATGTAAACAATGACTGCACATCAAAACTGACCATAGTTTCATTGTCTGCCAGACGTAGGTCTTTAATCTCGCTGACAAAATGGTAGGAATCCCTTATGTGTGCTCTTGTATGTCCCCTGAGTGGTGAGAGTATTTTCGCTAAGTGTTGAGCCAATCTGTAAGTTGGTGAATCGATTTGGCTCACTATGGGGCGTAATGGAGCATTGGGCTTGTGTATTTTTGGTAACCCATACAACATTGGTGATTTGGCGCACGTAGGTATTATCCATTTTACGTCCAGATTTAATTTTTCGGAGTGTTTCTTTATGAGGTCACTAGTTGTTTTTAGTGTGCTATTTGTTGGGTCGTTTTTAACCTTTTTATAAGTACTTACATCCGACAAAAGTTCTTGTATTTTAGAATTATAATCTGACGTATCCATGACCACCGTGACGTTTTCCTTATCTGCGCGGAGAATCGTAAGTTCTGGTTTATTGCGTAGGTTCTTTAACGCTATAAATTCGTCTCTGGGAAGATTCGGTTTAGGCACTGAACATCGACGTAACATAGACGAAATGTCTTGACGTATCGCCTCCAAATCTTCTTTCCGCATATTGTTTTTAAATAAACAGTCCTCGACACTACAGATAATTTCTTCGTACGGTAATCTGCGTGGAGTTATAGCGTAATTTAGTCCTTTGGATAAAACCTTTATTGTTGCAACATCCAGTGTTTGTTTTGACAGATTATAGAACGCGATTAATCTATGATCTATGTTTGTCAATGGTTGCTTTTGGTTCTGGCATTGATTCGGATGTTTGACATTTGATTTCGCCGTTAATTTTTGATATTTTTCTATATGTTTGTTTTTGCATTCGTTATATTTACTAATCTCGCGTTTATTTAATGTTTCCATGCAAAAATTATAATCAAACGTCGTTAAAACTTTCTTTATATCACTGGATGAAGTGTCTATGGATTTATTTATGTCATATAGATCGGAGCGTTTTTGTTGGATTACCGCCCGTAACAACTTTTTACTTGCCTGATTTAAGATCTTAGCGCTTCCTCTAATGTTCTTTTTGGTGGATATTTTGACACACGTAGGAATGAGATTATGGTCTCGGCATCTCTTCAAGAAATTTAAGGCTGTTAGATATCTTGCGCGCTTAGTCTTTAGATCTTCTAATCGGCGTATTTTATTTGCAATTACCAGTCCGTACTGGTTTACATAATGATTTCTTATATTTACGCGAACAGCGAAGCGCGCTTCCATCAAAACATACTTCAAGCCGCCGAAGAAGATTGGTCAGTTTTTACCATCAGTCAAGTGTAACGTCCCTCTGCAAGATGCAGGAGTGTACAAGCTTGATTGTGAATGTGGTCTCTCTTACATAGGACAAACTAAAAGATCAATTAAAACCCGCGTCAAAGAACATATAGCTGATGTGAAGAATCGACGCTCCAGGAAGTCTGCAGTCTGTGAACATGTACAATATCGCCCCCGTCACTACATCAGATTTGATAGACCACAAATCCTCGCTAAAGAACACCGATTCCTTCCAAGGATGATTCGCGAGGCTATTGAAATCAAAAAACATCCTTATTTCAATAGAGAAGATGGCTGGGTGTTACCATCTGCTTGGGATCCTATAATAAATAAAATTAAATCCCAACCCAAGCATACAACTGCAAGACTCCATGATACCATAAGTTCATACTGTGTAGATCGGAACAAAAGTTAAAATTTTAATCCATGGTAACCGCGGTTAACTATGACAGCTGGACGTTGAACATCTCAGTCCTTCCCGTGACCATGGGTGCTGTAAAGCTCTCGAAACGTCGGGTAAAAAAGTTAAATATACGCGATAAATTCCGTAAAAACTAGTATTATTTCAAGAATTTACTTAAATTTTCGAATGCCTCACTTTTAATAAGGAAAGCGTTGGAACGAAATAATGTAATTGCAATTAAATTATAGTTCCCAGAATATTTTGTTTATTAAAACACGAATACAAAATAAAATAATAATATTACAAAAGTGTCTGAACAAGAAAGCGGACTTCTAAACATTTTACATGTCTAATTCCTGAATATACATTAATATAAAAAGAAGATTAAGGGAAAAAAATTGCTTAATGTCATTATTTAAGTTGCATTTCACGTAGTTTATTTTGTATTGTTACGCGCTCAAGTCAACGGCACTAGCGCCATCTAGTCTCGATCCGAAGAACTAAACTTCTTGAAGTCGAAACACGAACTCTCGGTACCTTGCGCGTGTTTACTTGAATATTCTGTATATTTCGCTGCTAGTTTATATAAATAGGCGCTGCAAGATGCGATCGGGGAAGTATTGGAGTTGGTGACACAAGCGAAGTTTCGGAGCGGAATAAAGTGAATCAGTGTGATCAATTATTAGTGTTTTTAACTTTAATTAGTGTAAAGTGAATTAAAGTGTTAATTTAGGTAATTCTATCGGCAATTTTTATTGTCACGAACCTCAAGCTTGTAACAATTGGTGTCAGAAGTGGGATAAAATCATGCCGATTTTACCTAAGGAGGAAACGGAGGGTGTCCGTATCCGCAGTCAACGCCAGCATGAGACGGACCAGAGGAGATTTGGTGGTGCAACGCCGCAGACGTCGGAGGGCCAACTGCCAGCCACGGAGGCTGCGGGCCCGTCAGTAGCTCCTACACCTGCAGCACCTGACTTAGGTGCTCTGATGGCGATGCTACAGGAGCAGCTGCGGCACGGACGAGAGGAACAGGCCCGTCTGTTGAAAGAGCAGCAGGAGGAACAGACTCGCTGACAGAAGGAACAGGCTTGCCGACATCTTAGCAAATATCTTCTGGGGCGGAAATTTCACTTACGAACTGACCATGCTGCAATAAAATGGCTACTGCAGTTTAAAAATCCAGAAGGACAAGTTGCGAGGTGGATTGAACTACTGCAGGAATATGACTTTGAGATCGAAAATCGGAGCGATAAATCTCATGGCAACGCAGATGCATTGTCAAGCAGACCTTGTCCTGAAGATTGCAAACGTTGTACTAGGCAAGAGAGTAAGGAACTGGTATCCGTGAGGATGCTCAGGGCAGACCATCTCAGCAACGAGTGGAAGGACAGCTTACAACATGCACAGCAGGAAGATCCGGACATCAAGCCGATTCTGAAATGGATGAAGGCCAGTGCACCCAAGCCCAAGTGGAGCGACGTCTCAGCGATGAGTTCGACCACTAAAAGCTATTGGGCCCAGTGGGACAGCTTGCTGCTTCGGGATGGAGTCCTGTGTCGTAAATGGGACAATGGTCGAGGAGACAGCTGTCGTTTACAAATGGTTGTCCCTAAAGCTAAAGTGCCGAATGTTCTACAGCTGTGCCATAATGGTCGTTCAAGAGTCCATCTGGGAGTAAAACGAACTCTACTGAAGGTCCGAGAACAGTTTTACTGGGTCCATTATCGTGACGATGTCGAGGATTGGTGTCGTACATGTACAAGTTGTGCGGCTGTGAGGGGACCTCAGACAAGGAGTAGAGGAGCATCCAAATTGTACAATGTTGGTGCACCACGGGATAGGACATCCCTTGACATTGCGGAGCCGTTACAGAAAAGCGCAAGGGGGACTCCTAAGATCGTCCATGTGGATTGCCTGGCGCGTTATTATGGGGCTGATAATGCTCGGGACGAGCATGTCTTAGGAGGGGGCAGTGTTACGCGCTCAAGTCGACGGCACAAGCGCCATCTAGTCTCGATCCGAAGAACTAAACTTCTTGAAGTCGAAACACGAACTCTCGGTACCTTGCGCGTATTTACTTGAATATTCTGGATATTTCGCTGCTAATTTATATAAATAGGCGCTGCAAGATGCGATCGGGGAAGTATTAGAGTTGGCGACACAAGCGAAGCTTCGGAGCGGAATAAAGTGAATCAGTTTGATTAATTATTAGTGTTTTTAACTATAATTAGTGTAAAGTGAATTAAAGTGTTAATTTAGGTAATTCTATCGGCAATTTTTATTGTCACGAACCTCAAGCTCGTAACAGTATTGTTTATCAATAACTTTTCTTTTCATTGACTATGTGTATACGTACGTGATATATGTATATATATATATATATATATATATATATATATATATATATATATATATATATATATATATATATAAATATACATATACGTACATAATTAATTACAGTACATCAAATTTCCACTGCTAAACATAGGCCAGTGATTGTCTCAGACGGGGATTTTGCCAAAGTTTCCACCTCTTGCAGTCGTGTCAAGATTCTGCTACCCATCTCTTATTATAGTTTACCTCTGTCGCATTTTAAGTCACCTACAGAATAATGAGCCGTGGTAGCTCAGTGGTTAACGCTCGCTGTATATATAACAGAACGCGAGTAACCCGGGTTCGATCTCCGCCGGCACCAATGAAATTGTTAATTGCAATTTTAAGTGCCGATTCACCACGTGCTCGGCGGTGAAGGAAAACATCGTGAGGAAACCTGCATGTCTGAGGAATAAGAAAAAAAAATATTTCGAAGACATGTGAAGTTCGTCAACATGCATTTGGGCAGCGCGGCGGACACTTCCTACCCCTAAACCCTCTCAGAAATGAGGGGAGGCCTGAGCCCAGCAGTGGGACGTATATAGGCTGTAACTTTACTTTACTTTTACATTTACAGAATGATAGGGCGGAGTTTATTTACTTTCTATACCACAAAATGTTATATTTATCATAATTTTAATTGAATTTATCCTCTACAATAAATGATCGGGTAGAATGCCGATTAGCGATAAATTAAAGTTTTATTTAAGTTTATAATCTCGATAATTTACTATAATACATTTACTAATATGTCATTATTTTAATATAAGCAATAAATAAAATAAATACTAGATAGATTTGAGTCAGAAACAGAAGAATCATTGTATGTTGCGATCGGGAAAAATTACTATATCGTATAAAATCGGCTTTGCAGAGTAAGCAATCCCCTGTAATGTTCAAATATTGGAGAAGCTATCTTATTCGCATTTTATGGAATTTATTTATTAAATATTATTTATTGCACACCATACAAAAACTATAAATTATACATTCAAAAAAGTATGCAAGGGGCAGTCTTATTGCTGATAGCAATTTCTTCCAGACAACCGATGACAAAACAAAGATGACAGGGTAAGGAAAATTGATAATATAAGTTAAGACTAAGAACTCATGAGAAGGTTCCCGGCCGGCACCTCATATTGACATACATAGAGTATGACGCTCTCATACAAGACGAAGCGATGACCTGAGCATTGAATATATATATCTTGGATCTTAATTTGTTATTCAGTGCCTAAATGAAGGAAAGAGTGATAACGTAAACAATTGTGGGAGAAGAAAATTATTCACAGTATTTGAATTCCTCTGTATCGTAAGTTTACGGCACACGAGTATTATGCACTTTCGCTGCCAAAAATCTATTTTTATGGCAATAATTAGTTTTAGTCTCAAGTTTAAAAAACTCTTAACTTATTACATGGTATTATATTAATTTGACGATTGTGCATGTATTTTATGTATAAATAGAATAGTATAATTTAAATTCCAAGATAATTCTTATCAGTAATTCTTATCAATTACAGCCTATCAAAATTTCACTGCAGAACAAAATCTCACATAAATTGCCACAAAGAGATACTTGCCATGTGGATATTCTTACACTGCCACCACATAGTCGAAGGTTGAGAGTAATTTATTGTTTTAATATTTTTGTTTTTAAATACCTTATCATAGGTATAGTATATTCGTATTTTAATTATGACAAAATCAGAGTTTGAAGGAGACTAAGAATGAGGGAATGTTATGTATATTTGTTTTCTCATAACCTCTTAATTTTTTATTCAAACTGTGACACTCTGTTTGTCAAAGGGATAAACAATGTGCCGGGTTCCTGTAGGAAAAATTCGCACCCCGTACCAATTTAATGGATATAATCATGTGTTATTTGGCTCGAAGATGTGTTTGATGATCTCATACAAAATACTTAAATGGTTAAAAAACGGGTTCGCAAGCAAAGAAGAATCGAAGATTGCGTCTCTTCAATTTTGCTTTCAAACATAAGCTCGGATATATCAAACAAGATCAGGTCATGCGGGCAACATGTACTGACAGAGAAGATGTGTGTTGATAAAAATTAAGTAAAAGGTTCTGGTTACCTATATATCTCATTATGAATAAAGTTAAAAAAAACGCTGATTTGGATACCGAAAGCATTTCTTCATTAGTAAATTATTTAAAAAAAAAAAACAAATAATCTTACAGCAGTGACCTCATGTCTTTACTCTTTATAAGTAAAAGTTAGTGATTAGCCTAACTCATTTTAAGGAGGATTTTCCATAATCCCTAAGGTACTACTTTTGAAAAGGCCGGCAACGCAGATGCAATTCTCCTGGTGTTGCAGTTGTTCATGGGCGGCGGTAATCACTTACCATCAGGTGAGCCGAATATGCTCGTTTGCCCCCCCCCCCCTCCTATAAAGAATAAAAGGTAAGCGGATTGGTATTGCAGTATCAGACGCCATATTTGACGTTACTCCCGTCACAGATCTATGTATTTTACATCTGGCAAAAATGAACTGGTATGATAAGATTCATTGGAAACCATGAGTAATAGAAGCCGTAGAGTCGTAGAGCCGTAGAGTCTACATCACCTGAGGATGTCTCGTGTAGAGGCGAAACACGTGTCGTATTATCGTCGATGGTGTGTCTTACCTGGAATAGTGGTGTTGGAAGTAGTGGTGCATGGAGTAGTGGTGTAGAGAGTAGTGGTGCTGGGACTAGTGGTGACGGAGTTAGTGCATGCAATTGAGAGATGGCGGGAGGTGCTCTTCGATCCAGGTAAGACACATCATTGTATTTAGCTAGCGGAAGGTTGCGAGGTAATTTATATTTTTATTAGTAAAAGATTTGAAAAACAGATATTATATATAAACTTTCAATAATACGGAATTTTCCGATGGCAGAGAATCCGTATAAAATTTTCGAGAAAAAGTCCACTGTAATTAGTAATGAGAAACCATATTGGTGCAGTGGCGCATTTGGTCGCGGCCCAGCAGAGCGGCGGGTTCGAATCTCGTACGGAAAATGTGTTTGTATAGCTTAAGATACTTTTATTGGATATGTGTCCTAGTGCAATTTATATATGTAATACGCCTTTAACGAAACATGAAAAATTATTCCTGTGGGCGGTAACATTTTAATAAAAAAGAATAATATTTGAAACGCTTACTAAAACTCTCCATCACTACCCAACATGATGACTCAGCTTTAAAAAAAATAATAAACGAAAGCGATACCTTAGCGAATTATATACAAATACCAGTGGTCCAAAATGTTTAATTTTTAAATATTTTTGCCATTGCTATTTGTGAATATATCAGCCGTAAATGTAGAATTGCTCATAATGTCTGTGGTAAAGGCATATTTCTGTACCTGAGAAGCATATTACTGTAAGCGCCAAATCGCTAAGTTTACGTAATAGAAGATATTCTTTAAAAAAGTAACTATCTGTAGGTTTAGGAGGTTATAAAATTTAAAACAAGTGAAGTTAATATAACTTTTTTAATTTTTTTAAAGGGCTACATTATAAGCTTTTAAATTGACTAACAATGATGAGATCAATCTTTGTGTAATTCAGTTATTTTTAAAAAACAAAAAAAATCGGCATTACATACAGTGTTATACCTGTAATTAAAATTTGAACATAATCCAACATACTTAACTTTTTCATGTAATCTAATTAATTTTTATGACATAAACTAACATTTAGGTAAGGAGATCAATGTTTGCGTATATTAGTAATTTTAAAATAATAAAATTCGGCATCACTTACGGTGATAGGCCTATATAATCAAAATTTGAACATTATCTTAACAAACAACTTTTTTATCTAATCTAAATACCTTTAATGACATTATTTGCTAAACAAATACAAAAATTTTAATAGCACAGGTCAGGATTTTCAGATTCTTCGATAATACCAGGTTGATTACCATGTGGTAGGTCAATGTAAAACTTTTTTAGTTCTGGATCGGCAATCCATTGAGTTAACGTCACCAAATCTTTGTATTTCGCAATACTGATAGGACGAATGTTTTCATGAGCCTGTGGCAGGGAGTTTGACAATATAAGGTTTTGTCTAGTATTCTTTTTAAGGTTAATCTCATAGAACTCTTCGTCATGGAAACAGGTTTTATAATATAAAATACCATCTTTCAGCTTCCTTACCTGTAGCCACACACATTGTGAAATCAAAAACTGATCATTAGATGAATTTTTACGCCTTTGACTGAAATTCACGGACAATGATTTAATATCTTTAACATTCATAAGATTCATGTTGTGTACTATTAATGGGTTCTGAGTTTTATAGATTTTAACAAACTGCTTCCAATCACGTGGTACTACTACATCAAAACTAGATAGTTCTTTTTTCTTTCTCTCAATAACTGAATGAACAACATTAGCAAAGTAAAAATTTGTGGTTGATTGTGACAAGTTCCGTGTTTTGTAATAACCAAAAGTAACAATACAACAAAATAACGTTACGGTTTTGCCCCGAACAGTTATCAGACCATATTGTTATTTCTTCTGTGTTTTCTCGCTTGCAATTAAGAACCCATTCTATAATGCACGATCCGACTTCATTGGTACCTCTTCCTCCTTGTGTTTCATCCCACATCATGCAGTAAGATTTGTTATCAGTGTCATTATGGATTGTTTCATTGAATGTCCACAGTTCTCTTAAATAGAAAGACTGACTATTTGTTAACAAGGGCGTTGCTAAACATTTTTGCATGTCCACCATAAGAGTTACTTTTTTTCCTTCCGATTCTTTAGCGATTTCTTTGTCTTCTCTTTTTAAAGCATACCTCTTATCAGCGTCTTCAATATATTCTTTTCTTTGCTTCTCTATTTTTTCTCTTTCTTCGGGGTTAGTTTCGTGCTTCAATAATGATATGAACTTATCACAAGTGTCGCAAGTATCATTGCTAGGTAAGTAAAAGGACAAATGTATATAATGAATTCCGTAATTAACTATGACATATGGACGTTGAACATCTCAGTCCCGCCCGTGACCATGAGTGATGTAAGCGTTCGAAACGTCGGGTATTTAAAAAGTTAAATATACGCGATAAATTCCGTAAAAACTAGTATTATTTCAGTAAAAGGACGAATTGAAATGCTCGTTGAAAATTTTTCTGTATAACCACTGCTTCGATATCATATTTTCTGGTACACCATCTTCTTTACATTTTTTTACGTATAGTTCGTACATTTTCGTTATATTTAAATCCGGTCCAAGATATTCGCGAGTTGTTTTTTCTCTAGAGTAATGACATATGTAACGTGGAAACATACAAATATGGTTTTTAATCCCTGCAATTACAGAATCGGGTGTTTTGTTTCCTGGAATATGCTTTCCTCGTTGATCAGGCTGCACTAAACTTGTAGCTTCCGAAATCTTTGATAGCGTGGTTGATATGAATTGTTCTGTAAGGCAAAACGTGTTTAGAAACACTTTTTGGCAAACCCGGGTACGTACATTATTAATAAACATATTATAAATTCTTGTTTTCTTGCGTCGGCAAACATCATTATTCTGGCGGCTACGAGGTCGCATCACGGATATTAAGTCAATAGATGAAGCTACAAACTGTCTTCTTTGTTCCCAATTTGTGGTGGTTTTCCAAAATGACTCAAAGTGTTTTTTCCTATTATCATATGAAATTTCTTCAAAGCATTTTAGTTTACAAGTATTCGGGCAAGCTTCCTTCATTTTCCTCTTCTCGATTATTTTTTTTTGTTTTTGGAACTGCGCTAACATACCTTTCTCCCGCTAATCTTTTTGCTTTCGCTATTTCACGTTTCCAGTTTTTTTGATCACGTAAACGTTTTCTTGATTTTCTCTTGTTGTTTACGTTTTCATCGACATTAGATTCAGACGAATCTGATGTTGAACTTATAACAGTCAATCGAGGATTTTTTCGGACGCGCGGGGAGGGTGACCAGTTGCTACTTGAGTCTGCATCTGTCTCGTACGGGTCATTTTCTTGTGAATTCAAAAGAGAATGGCTACGTTCTCGGGAGTGCAAAACAGAAGGACTATCTTCTCGGCTTAATATGCATACTGGAGACTCTCGTGATAATTCTCTCAAACAATATTGGAAGTTTTCTTCATTTGCATGGTTTTCAAAAAATTGCAGCTGTTCCTTTGTTAAAGGTGACGAACAGAGCTCTTCTCTAATTACTGTTTCTTAAAAAATATAAAGATTTGACTTCGTTAAGTATTATAATATAAATATTACTAGATAGTTACTAAGCTTGAAAATTCGTCACTACCAAATAATAAAGGTTTATCTGTTCACTTTCCTCACAAAATCTACTGAAAATAGTCATAACTTCCAACTTCTTCCAATTTACCAATTGAAAGCAGTTAGGAGTTATGACTTTTTTTATTTTAACATGAATCAACAGGTCATGATAACTGATAAATTCTTAAATAAATTCTATAAGAAGAACTTCATTCGCGTGCGGGACTCGAACCCGCGACCTGCAGCGTAAACAAATAATAAACATATTAGAAATACAAATGTATAATTATATATATATATATATATATATATATATATATATATATATATATATATATATATTATATTTATATAATTGAAACTTAAAAAAATTAAAACTTACCAATTGAAACCGGTCTTAAAATTTGCGAATTTAACTGCTTGTCTGTGGTAAGCGACTCTAAAAATACAAAGGTATATTATTTGTAAGAAATGTATTATATTTTAATATGAATAAATAAAACATTACTTCTGAACTATCTAAACTTACCATCTGGAATCGGCTACAGAAGCTGTAATATTTTTCTCGTTCGATTACTGCACATTTTCGATGTTTTATTGCAAGCGCTACATAAAAATTGGCATACGTGTGCATTAGACGAACGCGAGAAGCGAAACAAAACACTGTATTTTTTTTTGCGCCCGAAGCAAATATGGGCAACCCTCCGGAAAGCGGGGGAGGGAGACGGTGAATGCTTATAGCATACCACGCAGCCGGCTGCGTGGTTATGTGGAGACTTTTACCCACTAAACACCGCCTTTTAGGAATTGGCTTAACGATCTGACTAGAGATCTCTAAGCCGTATACGAACGCGACCCTCCTTGGCAGAAAGGAGGGCGCAAGTCTGCTGTGTCTAGACATAAATCCTTTAAGAAGATACCTTGAAAAACACTGTATCTCACGCGATCTATTTATAGGCAAACCGCGCCTAGCTTCGCGGCATCGATGCAGTTAGCGGCAGAATAATGTAACTCCGCACTTACAGTAAAATACACGTGATTGTGAAGACTATTTTTAGTTTATGGTCCTTTACCCTGTTATGCTTTAGAGATAGTTTGAGATATACAGTATAATAAAATTTAAAATATTAAAAAGTACTTGGCTTTGCCCACTTACTGTTTTATGCCTGTAAAGAGCGGTGCAAATAACATAGAATTGTGTAGAAACCTCAATTTCGTCGAAAATGGAGTTACAGTGTTATGCTTCTCAGGTACAGATTTAAAAAATTTGAACACAGTGTTAACAAAAAACATAAAATACAGAAATTTAAAAATATTCCATCTTATGTAATTTGAATAATTGCTGAATACTGTCGGAAAAATATTATTAAAAAGGAATTCTAGTATTAATTCTGGTTCAACTAATACTGCAATAGGTATTGTGATCACGTTTCACTTCGCACTGAAATTCCTGTCTATTAGAATCACAGGGAGTGTAAAGATGTAGAGCTGCAATATCAGTCATTAGGATATGGACAATCGAAATCTCAGTGATCAAATTTCTTTCAATAAATTCTTATAATTTGAAAATATTTTTTTAAATTTCGTATTTATATTTGTCGCAGGTTTATGGTAAGATTAGGAACCGGAAGAAGACAAAACTTAATCGTATCAATCTGAAATAATATGTATATATAATTTAGGCTTAGGTTAGGTTAGGTTAAGTTATCTAATTGTTTAATTATTTATGGAAAATAAACCGACATTGATTTTGTCATTAATCTTAATAAGACTAGGTTTTTGAACAAAAACCAGTATTTGTTATAGACTTACGACATATTTTTTTTGTTAATAAAATATTCTTCTCTTCTTCTTAAATATTTACTTCTTCCTGATTTTTTTAGAACTGAAGAAAATTTGTGTTTTGTATTTTTATATCCATTACAGCTTGCAAAATTCCACTGATGAAAATATGTCTTCGTCATATTTTGCCCTTGTTCCTACGTTTAGCAAAGAGGTTGGCAACCGCAGTTTTTATGATTTGCGTTGTAATCATGAAGATGCTACTGTCCATCTCCTATTTCCTTCTATCACCTCCTACAACAATCCACGGGATAATATAGAGTTATGGATATACACCGTCAATAACTCCAATCAATAATATTCGAGCTAGTTAAAACTTATATATGTTATGATTATTAATGTCAGTGTTTCAAAGTTTACTTATTTGATAAAAATGTCAGCAATATCTGTTAATTAATGGAATCTAAACAAAACTTCGAAACGAAGCTAACCAGGATTTCTACTAAAGTTACACAATCATATTGCGGGACAATAATATATAAGTCATACAAATATATGGAAATCGAACTTACAGCCCTCAGCGCCGCAGCAAATCCCTGACCTACTGCGATACAGAGCTGTTCTTTCTTGTTACGAGTTTATGTTTATATTTTGTAGCTAAATTTGTTGTTTTATTTTCATTATTTTCATCTTAATTTGTTCATAGATTCGCGTAGGTATCTTCCATATTACATCGAACAGAATCCTCGATGATTTCAAACAAATACTCGAAAAAAGCTATTACAATTACAATTATTAACTATAATAATTTCAAGCATTGAAAACTACGTTCTTTAAAATTAACAGGAAAAAATACGTGTATAATTTTTTTATCGGTTTGAAAACGATATTCGAAAGTGGCAAAGAAAGAACTCTGTACCAGGCACCTGTCAGTGATAACCAGTTTCCATTTTTATTTGAAATTGTATTTTAAGCTTTATTCATGTAATACACATTTAAATAAATAGTTGTTAAATACATTATAGGTTTATTCATCGTCCCGCCACGAGGCCTTCATATGACTATCGCGTTGGTCGTTAAGGATTGCTGTTCATAAAGTCCCGGGTTTTGATCCAGGGTCGGGCCAAAATAACTTATTGGATCATAAGAAATTTTCAGTAGCAGTGCGGAGTTAGGAATTTGGCGGCATTTCACCCCCGTACCTGAGAATGCACATAAAGCCGTTAGTTCCGCGATCGCGCTTCGATATCGTATCGATATCTCCTAGATCGCTTTTCGGTCATGCCGAATTACCTATGTGATTGCTACGAAAGTGAGGAAATAAAGAGCGCAACCGTGCTTGAGCATACACTTAGGCACTATAATCCTGTCCGGCGCAGATGGCTAGTCTCCGTTGTGACTTGCCGCCGTAAGCGAAATTCGGTCTGGAAGACGTGTTTATTCACTATTGAGTTGCGCACGCTAGGCAGTCTATCGAAGTTTCAATATAATTCCGCATATTATATATTTTGCAACTATAAGGTATCTCTAGTATACGACGTTTCTCATACCATGTGAATTGGTGGCGGTGTAAGAAAATCCATCACCCCTATTTTGTCTTCTGGATACTGACATAGGCGATTATAAAAAATCCCAAAAAGACTTATGGCATTTGCTGTATGGCATTATAACTAACTCATTATACTATAGTAAAATATGGTGGTAAGTTAAATACACAAATGTTAAAAAAATCCGTTTTATTTTTACCGCTCCATAAAATTTTTTTCAAGAAGCAAGAAAAAATGTTCCTCTGACTCTGGCAGTAGACATTTTCTTTTATTATCGATGAAAATCCGCTATAAATCCCACTGGGGCATTAATAGTAGTAGTTCGACTAATGCAGCACTGGATATTATGATCACGTTCTACATTAAAGTTACAGTCTATTCGAATCATATGAAGTGTAAAGATTGAGTGCCACGGTATTAAATTCATTGATATGTGACCTCGAAATAATTGAAACTGAAATTGTCTTTACTGTGAAATATATTAAGAAAGTTGATGCCTCTTTCAAGTCTTTAATACATACAGACGAAAACAGTAAATTTTTTAAATTTAAAATTCTACTCTAACAGTAAGAATTTCTTTTGTATTGTGGAGGTGTTGCAAATACACAAATGGTGCAGAAGAAAATATTACTAGGTCTTATAAAATACTAGTTCTATACGGCATTTGAACCCGCGGCTCTGCAGTGCTGCAAAAAAACGCTAAAAAAGCTGTGCTACATACAGAGGTGTCAATTTTCAGAAATTATTTTTGTGTAATATAATACATAAATTATACTTGACTAATAATTCATTAAGGCGTGAAAACTACGAAATTTAGACACAAGTAGTTGGTATTGCCAAATTTAGTTTTTGTTTACATACATAATACATGAACACTCACGCCTGTCACCCAGAGTGGTAGACAGAGACTACAGACTTCCATTTGGTACGATCCTGACACACCTCTTTTGCCTTAACCACATTCATATACCTACGCATACATGATCTTCGGTTAAGGGTTTTCCTAATTTTTCCCATTTGCAATATATCGCTAATTTGGTCTTATCAATCAAACATTCGCCTAAGAAGTCCCTTTCCGACTATTCCATTCACTTCTGCAACATAAATTTGCTATATCACTCTTTCCTCATTCATTCTTGCACCAAGCAACCGAAGCATTTTTTTCTTAATCCTGGTCGCAGTATCACCTTGCAAACCACACTCTTCTTTTATCACACAATTCTCATCCTGTCACTCAGATTCAGCCCTAACACACTCCTTAGAGACCGCATTTCTACTGCATTTATTCTATTCTCGTGCTTTTTCAGCCACACCCAACTTTCGCTACCATACGCTAAAGTACTAGGGACTAACACAGCATGGCGAATTGCCATACGTGCCTTTTTTAACACATTCTGACTTCTCACAATAGAATGCAGAGCCCCATTTACTTTATTTCCTGCGTTCACTTGTCATTCTATATCCTTATCATATCTTCCATCGCTGCTGAATTATTCTTTGTTTAGCCTTCAAAAGTCCACTAACGTTTAGTAGCCAGATTGGCGATCGCAATACTAGACATCTTGCACCATTGACACAGCTCTCTGTCGATGGTCTACTTAATATATTATCTATATTTAATGTGTGATGTACAGTAATCAAACCAAACCTTTAGCCACAGCTTTACCTAGCCTCAAATTCTTACAATATATCGCATTAAAATAAATATCATGAGTCATTTTTATACATTCAAACTACACTTACGGCTTACAAATAATTAAGTGCCTGGGTGACCGAACATTATTCGGCGTTACAAAAATTTGTATTTTTCTCGGGAGTTACATTACACCTACATACAGACGGTTGTATTGTGCAAAAAGTAATACATTATCCAAGTAAAAAAAATCATGCGAATTTTTTTTGAAGTTATTATTCCTATTTGTTATTGTTATTCCCTTTTTGCACCTATTTTATTCACGTACTTAATATCAATAAAATTATCCAATTAAGATCTTGTAGTAATTTTATTGTCCTTTATAACTGGATTTTTGGTAACAACTTGGAATTCGATAGAACGGTGGGAACGTTATTAGCATATTAATTAACGAACGTTCTGCTCTCCAAGTTCACTCGAAACCAACGCTTGTAATTCTTGACGTTACTGCCCTGCTATTAGAACAAAATCTATTTTATTTAAGGATCCGAGGGCTGATTTTTAATTCATCAAATAAAGTCATCCATTACTTAAGTTATAACAAGACCAAATATAAAAGTGAAGGAATTGGACTATTTTTTTTCATACACCAGTATTTTTCAATTTTTTCATTATTACATTTTTATCTCATAAGTAGTTTTAATATGATAATTGATAAATCGGCCCTTAGACTTACTAAATCTGTTATTCCTTTGTTTTGTAATTTAAAACATATTTGGATAAGAAGATCCTTAGCTTGAGTAGTAGAAATGATTTCATAGGTTTATTTTTTTAAATACAAAATATTTAATTATTTACTACATTCTTTTGTGGCCTTTTTAATCAACTGCTTGGATCTTAATCAGTCAGCAATTATGGCATTATTTTTTTACCTAGTATAATGCTATTAAGTGTTATGGTGTGCTAACTATTATATCTCTTTTAAAACGTTCTTATTACGTACAAATAATGTTTAAGAAAATCTTATGTACTACCTAGTATCTTATTAAAATTTATGGGTACCTTAGTGAATATTACTAGTGAATAGAATATTTTTACCATATATATAATATTTTTACCTTTTGAATAATGTGCCGCAAGCAACATATTATCTATATTTAATGTGTGATGTACAGTAATCAAACCAAACGTTTAGCCACAGCTTTACCTAGCCTCAAATTCTTACAATATATCGCATTAAAATAAATATCATGAGTCATTTTTATACATTCAAACTACACTTACGGCTTACAAATAATTAAGTGCCTGGGTGACCGAACATTATTCGGCGTTACAAAAATTTGTATTTTTCTCGGGAGTTACATTACACCTACATACAAACGGTTGTATTGTGCAAAAAGTAATACATTATCCAAGTAAAAAAAATCATGCAAATTTTTTTTTAAAGTTATTATTCCTATAGTTTGGACATTGCGAAGGCCTTCGATCGGGTTTGGCACAAAGCGCTTCTTTCCTGTACAATTTAGTAAGAGGCGGCAGAGGGAAAAACCAGTATATGCTCCATGCACCAGCCTCAGCTGCTACATCTCACACAGATGCCTGCGATTTGCTACAGCGGGCGGAGGCTGTTCTCTGTCCCCGCCTATGGCTTTATAAAAACCCTCTAGAGTTAGGGCACACAAAACTACGTGAAATCGAAACTTATTCTGATTAGGTTTTAGTACAGATTCAACTTAATTTACTATAACAATCGCTTTTTCTCAGGCCATATGCTGACCCGTAGTTTTTGCCGCAGTTCGGACCAGGTTAAAATAACCTTATTCAAAGCATATTGCCAGGGTCTGTACATGGGCAGTCTGTGGACTGGGTATGCCGAAAATCGCTAAACACCCTACGAGTACATTACAATAACGTTATCAGGATAGTGTTGGCACTTTCCCGCTTCTGTGGTGCCTCTGGCATGTTTGCACAGGCCCGAACTGATGGTTTTCATGCCGTAGTTCGGAAAAAAGTAGCGTCGCTGATGGGAAGAATATGCAGAAGTTACAAGAGCATCGTGAGAATGGTAGCAGATGATCTGCATGCGTCCATTGTGAGGCACTTCGAGCGAACGATGACGCATAGAGTGGATGATAATTTCTCTAGTTGTCGACCGCATGGAGTGCCTCTTAGGTATATGACAAATTAGATTTTAATTTAGTCTAATTTAATCTGATTTAATTTGTTTAAACTTGATTTAATTTGATTTAATTTAATTCTAAATATAATATTATTTAATTTAATTTTTCTCAAAACACTAACACTTAGTTTTAAGCATAAATGTAATACTAACCTTACTTGAATTTATAGTTAAAAGTAAAGCAATCAAACCAAATCCAGAACCCAAGCCATAGTCGAGGTCATTAGTACCAGATTGCTGAAATAAAATCTGATCTGTGTTTTATCATGGTCACCCTAAAACTCAACCAACGATAAAATTATAACAATTGAACGGGTTATCATTTAGCTTTCGGCATATTACATAGCTGCGAGCATTTTTAAACTGGCGACGCCCTTTGCAAACGGCGAAATCATACAATTTTCCTTCGACAGATATACTTAGTGTATATTTCTTATTCATTAAACAGCTTTCTCCTGTTAAATTCAAATAGGCGTATTACACATACGAAAAAAATCAACCAAAAACAACTACTAAACGTGTTCAGCTTTTATTCAAACATTGCCGGAATTTATTTGAACCCTGTGCGGCATTCGATGTTTACGCATCTTTGTAAAATCGCTGTGTTGGGGTGCAATTACACAACACTATTAAGCCTTGATTTTAACGTCTCTGTTACTTTACGTTTGATTAATTCAAATATTACGTTGTGGCCCGATTGGGTGTTATGTTGGTGAATGTCGGTGGGACAGGCTGCCTTTTTAAAGACTGTATAATAATATTACATTTCACCGACCAGCTGTGTGTTAAAAAAACAACCAGAATACGCATTACAATAAAGCATAGACTCTATTAACGTTACGAAGTTAACTTTTTTCTATATTTTTTAAACAGTTTTTTGTCACAACATGCTACTATAATGTATTTATTGCATGTATTTTGTTGGAAAAGTAAGTTTTGCTGTTACTCATGCCTACATCAATGCGGTTAAGATTAGGAAAACTTTAAAAAATTGGAATTTTTCATCCTCAAGTCGACCACATTCTTCAATCACATGGTAAACGTTTTTGATGTGATTACATTCTGTACAATTACGAGAACCTAATATCCTCATCAATTAACCAAAGTTAATTCCAAAGCAAATGTGTCCAGATCAAAATCAACAAAAATATATTTGGTACTCACACCAGAATTATGATTTCAATGACATCTCGAAAGACAGGGCTGGATATTTTACAGGTACTAAATTGCGAGTTTTGTCAGTCTATCCACACGATCGTTTTCGGTAAGGCTGTAATGAGCAGGAATCAATTGGAGACCACTCTTTTCTTCTGTGCTGATAGTTCATTAAAAAAAATCCTTTTATAATATGCAGACTGTGCACCTCGAAAATTCTAGGAGCAGCGAGCCACATGGTGCAGCGTCCACTTGAAATCTGATAAGATAATATTGTTATAGTTTATACTAGAAAAATTAAGCAGAGCTTTAGCACTGGCAATCATTTCCGCGTGATCTATCGATATATTCGATAATAATCGTGGATAATATTTATTTTCATTTGCACATCAAAAAAAGAAACTCCTACAACATTATGACCCTTTGATACATTCGTATAATCCTCTGTGAATGACGGTACAGCCAACCTAAGTCTACTAACTAAATAGGTTTTAAATGTACACATTATATACAATTACACTTAAACTCAATTTGCGTCTGAACATGCATTTGTTTAATGTACCCATATTGCGAATCCGAGTATCCTTTGAGAGTTTCGTAAATTTAGAGTCATTTCCAAATAGCTATTGTGACGAATTTTATGTGTTTAATTAAGTTATTTTCTATTTAGTTTCGTGAGCTTTAGAGCACCCATGGTCACAGAGCGACTGATCTGTTAGTGGGCCGAATACCCCTTAGATGACCACGGCTACCTGCAGTTTCATATTATTTATTTTTGTATAATTGTTAAGGATTACCTCGCATTCCTCCCTCAACTACATGAACTAATCCCGTCACCACTAATCTTAGCACCCATACTCCAAACACCACTACACTAAGACAGACACTGTTTCGCCTATACATTAGGCATCCTCATGTGATGTAGGCTGCGGTGGCTAACCGTTAAGTAAGAAAGCGGAACTTTCTGAAGTTGAAACTGAAGTTGCGAGCTACGACGTCATGCGATAAACTGTGACCAATCACCACCTGACCTTTCCCGCATCTACGGATGCCTCTAAACTAGTAGGTATCATAGAGGTAATGTCGAAACAGACTGACTCACCTTCAAATGGCTACAGATTCCGTGCTTTAGCAGATCCCATCCACAGAGACAGTGATCTTAGGTGATTTTATCGCCTACCACGTCGAATGGCTCAGTTTACGTTTAACTGCTCATTCGAGGAGATCTGTTAATGAGTTTCCTTTAGCATACGGTCTGACAAAATTGGTTACTTCACTTACACGGATCCCAGATAAGGAAAATTATATACCTTCCCTGTTGGACCTTCCGCTGAACTCTCATCCGGGGGGATATTAGGTTTCCGTCTTTACACTTCTGAAGGAACTTCTGTCAGTCATCTCTTCCATCTCTGCACATAAAGAATGGGTCACTAGCCCATGCCACAGATGAGAAAGCCGATCTGTCAGGCTCTCTCTTTGCGTCCAACTCGACTCTCGATGATGAGTGAGTGTTCCTTGCCGGATGTACGGTTTACACATCGCTCAGTTCGCAGAGTACTCCTCTCCCTGAACGTCAGCAAGTCGAGTAAACCTAATGGAGTACCCCCCTATTATGCTGAAAACGTGTGCTCCGAAGTTGGCACCGATTTGAACGCGTATTTTCCAGTACTTCCATGGCGTAGTATCGAATTCTTGGAAGACAGCTTTGGTCCACTCGATCTCCAAAAATCGAAAAAAAATATCTGGAAATAATCTTTAAATGTGTGTATGATTTAAAGAAAAATACCACTAAATTTATTTTAAGATATTTTTTGAAAATCATTGAGGACCCTCTCTCCCCTTGAACCTCAGCTATTATTCAATCCTTTTTTTATTTGCACTCACAGCCGATCTGTTGACATAAATTCGCATACGTATGCACCTGCTCACATATGATCACCTGAACAAGCATTCTTAAACATGGTAAATCGAGTGCTGTACTAATACGTATACTAACTAATAAAAATGCGAAAATAGTAACTAATAAAGAAGCGAGTAATGCGTAAAAGAGAATTGATGCTGGTTGATGTTTAATAACATTAGTCATTGTTATGTGAAAATGCGTATTATGTATATAAAAAGGAGTTATTAATCTGAGATCTAAACAAAACTATTGGCTATCAAGCATAGCAGATTTAGTTTGCCATGCTTTATAATTCATTTAAGTTCATTTTCTTATAACTGAAATTACAGCCAAATTTATAATTAAATATAAGCATTTAAATATTCCGAAGCGAAAAGTGTTCCAATTAATCAAGATGATCCTACAACAAATGTTTCCAACTTGCTTTAGCAAGCGAGCCCGTTTGTGACAACTCGCAAATTATACCAGCTTACACTGGTTTATACCAGGCTTACGCAGAATTAAGCAGTGTGTAATCGTTGTACTAACCTCGGATTAAAACTTTTATCCTCAAGAGCCGCTGATAGTACTAATGAAGAAAGTTGATAACAAACGTTTTTGAGTATTTGAAATACGTCAGTCAATTACTTTAATCTTTATATCACATTTTTCTTTCAATCTTATACTAACTCCACTGAACAATACTTAAAAAAGTGTTTTAGATTTAAAAAAAAAAGTTAAAAATTTTGTTTATTCTAAATATATTCCCTTGTTACCTCTTCTTCTCTATCTCTGATATATTTTGTTTTCACGTAGCAGTATTTTATTCTTTCTTAATACTGGTTGGATAAAGTGACTTCACTTTTTATAGTTAACCTAGCAATTCGTCCCAGCTTCACGCGGGGGATTTTAGGATCTCGACAATAGCGCCACTTACCGAGTCCAATGGTAAATCTAAACCGGTCTCGAAACAACTTAATCAATATTAGTATAATATCATTATCTATACAACATGTAACAAAAACCCTGTGGTTCCCGTTAACTGCGTTATCAGAATCAGAATCCAAGAATATAGAAATATATTTTTTTTCAAAACAAACACATTAAAAATAATTTTAATGAAAAAAAAAGTTTTATTATCTCTGCATTGACCAAGGAGTAAGAGGCTTGTCAAAGACCCCGCATTACCGATACTCGTCTAAGTTAGAGGAAATTAAACCACATACAATTTGCAAATTAATATTTTTTACATTGAATTTTTTTGAAAACAAAATTATTTCTATATGCTTGAATATTGATTCTGTTAACACGCTTAACGGGAACCACAGGGTTTTTGTTACATGTGTATATATGAACTAAAGTTTAAAGTATGGTCACGCTTTCAAAAATAACCCCATATAAACGATCTTGGTTAATATGAGATATTTTAATGTAGATTTACTAACCTGATCCCAAATGAACGCAAAAAATAACAATACAACTTAAATTTTAACTAGCATTAATATAATTGTTACTTGTGTGTTATTTACAGGAATGTTTATGTAATACTTTAATATACTTCTGTCCATGTAACAATAATGTCCTCAAGATCGAATTTCGTTCAGTCCGGCCAGTCTCTACAGAGGCTAGTTATCTGCACGGGACAGTATTATAGTAGTTACACACAAAGGTGCAATTTCTATTCGACCAGAAAGAGATCAAGCGCAGGAACCACGGCTTAGCGTGCTTTCTTAGATATGGGGTTAAGCTCCGCCAACTTTCTGACTTCGGGCTGCTAATGAGAATTTCTTGATTCAGGATTCAAACCTAGAACCTCATGATTATCAGATGCGCTTCTACCACTAGAGCAACGAGGCAGTTAACTAATCACTAGTATCTAAATAACATAATTCTCAACCAACATTACACCAAGGGTTGATTGGGAGAGAAGGCTTATAGCCATTAAGCCCACCCTGTGTAAACCGTTTTACATACGTTAATGTGATAAGGTATAAATAATAAAAGAAAATTAGCGTAGAGATTGTGTACAAGTTTATATACAACTCTAATCCCCCGTACAGAGTTTAAAAAAATATCATTTTATCAATTACTAAATTTATTGAGGTTTTCTTTTCTTTACCCTGCGTAGTTCTGCTATTTTATTTTATAAAATTCGTTCATTAAATTTTATAAACTTCACGGAGATAATTTTAAAAAATCACTGAAGTTACATATTGCTGAATAGCCAATCGTTGTCAGATTTAATTGTTTTTAAACGTAATAGATATTTAAACCTATATAGAATTGCAATTATCCATTATTTTTAACGTGCGAATTTAATTTTTTTAGTTATTTGAGTACAATTTGAAATCTTATTGCATCAAGGTATGTACTATAATTGTTGTTATTATTTCTTTTTAATGTAGACAGTGTTAATTTTCAAAGTTAACACTGTCCACACTCAATTATACTTTTAAGGAAATATTGAGAAAAGAGAAAAATCATATGTTTCAATATAGATTTCAATTTATTTGGAAATGATTATTTAAAGTCATTCGCTGACGGCTTACAAGAGAATATGCTGACCGAATTTTCGTACATTTTATTATTCTTTAACATAATTGGCCATAGAGCACTAAAACGACACGCCGCATCGTAGATGTATAGCGTCGAAGCCGTGATTCCGAGCTTTGTGTTTTTGAACTTAATTGGATGGAGATTTCTGAAACTTGGGTTCTTCCAATATTTTTTATTATTTATTGTACACCTTTTTGAATTTTTAAATATTCAAAAAAGATGTACAAAGGCGAGTTTAACCCTAATAAGATTTAGGTATATTAGTTGTAGGTAGCTTTATAGATATGTAAAGCAAGGGTAGTACTTAGTAGTAGGCGTGCGTACTTAATAATTAACAAAATCACTACTTAATAGAAATTGTATTTTTTTATCTGTAAAGGATAAACAATATGTTTTGTACTTTTGTAGTTTCTGTCGTCACTCATCACCTCAAAAACATGAATGTCGTTTATTTGGTTTTATCCTAAAAACTTTTGTAACAAACCAGTCTGAAGTGTAAAATACAATACATATGAGAAAATCACGACCGCATCAAAGCCTATGTAATATTTGACCTAGTGGCCCAGTACTTAATAGTAAAGTTTGTGAAGACCACAGTTTTACAATTTTCTCCGTTGCAGTTATAGTGTTATGATAGTTCACCATGTGGTGGCACCTTCAAAGAATCCTCTTTCCCATATTATAACGTGAGTGTTGTAACAGTCAGCACAGGTAAATGAAAACGGAGGTGGGTGGTAACGTCTTCGTTTTATCTGTCCAGAATGAACTATGAGTATTATACATATATTAGGTATCATATTATAAATAAAGTACTCATTATTGGCTCGATTATCTAGTAATTGAAATTTAAGTCTTTTTTAAACCGGAAGTCCGGATGTTACAAAAATTTTTTTAACAACTTTTATTATTTTGTAATGCAATATGTATTCTTGATATTTAATATTTTTCAAAATTAGCAATGAAGATCAAATTTTTGACTGTATTGTTAAATCCTAAAAATGCGATAGCACTCGACACATTAAGGGTATCGTGGATTTCAATCCCATAATCGGTATACCCACGACTGATAACTCCGAAACCTATCCAGAATTCATGATAATTTGCTTTATAATAAATACAGTTTTTATTATTCTACTTCGTATATGCATTGTATCTTACAGTCCTAATTTGAATTTCCCTATAATTTATTGCTTCCAATTCCATTCGTAAATAAGAAAAGGTTTAGCAATAAATTGGAAACAGCTGCGTTACGACTTTAGCTGGCAATGAGGTTCTTAAATAGTCGTTATTTGAACGTTAATCTTCAGTTTCAGACACTCATGCAACACAACAGTTAAAGGAAGTTTACATATGTATACTATATTTTTATTTTAGTGCGCCATAAATAAAAGTATTTTTTGTTAAGAAGTAATGGTAGCAAACGAGTACACAATCTATCAAATGATAAGTGAATTTGGTTTATACACATATAACTATCCTCGATTAATAATCGTAACCTACAAAGCATTGTCACCACTGAGGTCTAATTTGAAATGTCTTGTTACCAATAGAAAAGGGTCCCCAGGTCTACCACACGAAATATTGCAGCATTATATAATTTTTTTTACGCTGGTATTCTGTTAAGAGTCGTCCTCTATCGATCGTACCTATTCATTCTTTTTGCAGCCATAATATTTCAAAACAACACAGGTGCTAGTAATAAATCCTGTCTGTTATTGAATATATAAAATTTACAGAAGCAACATAAACAACCATAAATCATCTCGTAATTTATAGTCTGAAAGCAACCACCAACACAAGGGCCCAGAAGTGTTTCAAAGTTCTCAATTCACTTAAGCATTAGATAATGTGTAATCTGTTACGTTCTACACAGTGTCATTTATCACTGCATTCTAGTGAGAGAAACTAAGCGAATATTATGTGTTTAAACACAGTATTATAAAATAAATAAATCAAATTAAAATGTCATTACTTTTGATATAATCAAATGTGTACTCATAATATAATGTGTACTAATTATCTCATAGGTAACTTACCCCGAAAAGTGAACCAATCCTGGGCACGGGGTAGGTTGACTAGTATTTCTTGTTCTACAAAATGAATCTTGTGCACTACATCATAATTGATGGTAAGTTTTTTTTTCTAAAGCTGAATAGTTTACCTAACATATGTAATGGTTTTTAAGATAATATACACTAAAACAATGAAAATATAAGCGCCTTCACTGACAATTGATCATCATCCCCAGTGTCCTCTATGTACAATTTTGTGTTGTTAGTAATTGATTAGAGTAATTTAATTTGCAACACCTGACACACTGTTGTTAGTTGATATATTGTAACGATATTGTTTAGTGAATTTATGTTGGTAAATATTACTGAGTTGAAAAATATTGTAATTTTTTTAACATTGTTTTGTATTTAAATATAGTATTCATTTGTGTTTTAATTGCTATGAGTCCTAGTAATATTTTTTTGTGTTTTGTATGTACAGGGTTATTATTTAAAGTGTACTCAAATTTTAAACTTATGTTCAAATATATAGATAATGATATACCGTTATTGCAGTTTTTGAACATACGAATAAATAAAATATAAAAAAAATAAATAGGGCTTCTAATTTTATTTGCAAATACCCCGGATTAAATGTGATTTAGGGGCAACAACGTTTTTGTCTACCAATCAACTCTTTAGGATGTGAGCGTGCGCAGTAAAATAAGTTAATACAGTGCATAACCAAGCACTTTAAATTCAAAAGGTAAAATGGACATAATGTTTGAGATTTGATTTTAATGAATTTTTCTTCACTAATTACCCATATTACTTATTTTAAGCCTTCACAGAGTGGGGTGATTGGAAAAAGAATACTAAAACCTCGTAATTTACGAAGTTTTAGTATTCTTTTTCTAATACTTACAATACTTTTACAGGTACTCGTAACGGCTTTTTAAATAATAAAAATTAATCGCTGATTTCATTTTAAAAGACAATCTGAATATTTTATTATCACTTTTAATACGCGATGATAATAAATTGATGTTAACAAATTATTCTACCCCCTTTACAAACGAATGGACAGCTGACAACTACAGAAGGGCTCGAAATGATCCAGGGCTTCCAAATGTTTTTGATCGTCAATAACTCGCTTTAAATCTAAGTAAATTTAAAATAGTAAATTATGGAGGGCATCGTTTGTAATAGAACTCTCGTTATCTTACATCGTAAGTACTAAAGATGTTTGTGCCGTTTTTGTTTATTTTTGTGTTTGTTCGTCTATTTTGAAATAAATTTTATCAAAATAATAATCACAGGTCAAGAAAATTATCTTTAAATATCGGTTACGGTTAATGCAGTGTTAATATTGTACGCTTAAATTAAATTAAACATTTTAATGCTTACGTAACGGATCTTTATTTAATGGGAGAGGGGGCAAACGAGCTTACGGTTCACGTGATGTTAAGTGACTACCGAGGTCCGCGAACAACTGCAACACCAGGGGAATTGCAGGTGCGTTTCCGGCCTTTTCTAAAAGAGTAAGTTCTTTTCTTGAAGGTCTCTAGGCTATATCGGTCTGGAAAAAACGCCGGTGGTAAACTACTCCACAAAGAGGTCATACGCGGAAAAAAGCTTCTGGTGAAACGTACTGTTGTGGACCGCAAAGTATCCAGATCATGCGGATGGTATCGGGAGGTTTGCCGCGTAGTAAATTCGTGAAATTCAGCAATTGGGATTTAGATGCAGCGTCAATAAATCGAGCCAATTAGCCGCATAGCAATGAATGTTACCGGTTTGTAACATATCACTGATATGCAGAAGAAACAGCGTTGGTATATGCTTGTAAATAGATTATGCACTGTCTACAATGGCCTTGATGCTCCGATCTTCAAGAAATCTGGTGATCTAATTGCACAATTTCTCGAGAAGCCTATAGGAAGGTAGCTTCAACAGAAGCGCTTTGTGCTAAACCCGATCGAAGGCCTTCGCAATGTCCAAACTAACGACCAATCACCGGCTGATCGACCCCGACGAAAACCGTACTGGCGGTCACTAACCAGCTGGTGATCCTCAAGGAATCGCGTGAGCTGGCAGTTTATAAATGATTCCATTATTTTGGAGAACAAGGAGGTGATGGTGATAGGCTTGCTATTTGACGGATCTGAGCGGTCACCATTTTTAGGGATCGGATGGATGAAATAAATATCATTAACGGCCAACAATTTACATGCTTTTACAGCGGTGTTGCAATTGTTCAGGGCGACGATCTATACTTACCATCAGGTGGTCCGCATGCAGGCAAGAAGAGGCAAACCTTCTTCTATTATTAAATCAATAATTAAAGCTAAATTTCCTTATAAATCACTTCTACTACTCTATAAGTCCCTGGTTGAGTCTATAATATCCTATGGGTTGTCCAGTTATGGAAGAACCTCTAAAACAAACCTAGACAATATTTTTTCACTCCAGCTACTACTATAAAATAAAAAATACCTTTAAAGATTACCGTAAGCTCTTTGCATTTTGTGAAATATTACCAATTCATGAAAAAGTAGAACTAACTCTTTTATCACAATATTGTTTACTGAAAATCTACAAAAACTACACAAAAATTACTCAATCCGCAGGCAAGATAACATCAGACTACAACTACCTTCTTATAATAACCTGTATGGTAAAAGACGATTAAATTACACAATACCTTACCTAATTAGCCTTATACCTAATGTTATTAGAGAAAAAATAACATATAAAAATCTAAAAAACATCTTGAAACAATATTTTCTACAAATAATAAACAAAAAATACATATAACATACATTATAATTGTTAGACATTACTTACACAATAATATACATTAACTTATACATTAGAATAATTATACCTATCTACATAATAGCAATTACTAAATTCAAGTAAGCATACACATTACATAAACACTAAATATTAAAATATAGAATATGAAAACAAAATTATCAACATACGAAACTAATACATAAAATACATATACATAATAAATATAAACTAACAACACTTTATAATAATAACCACAAACCACACTTTATATCATACCTGTTATAAACGTTTTGCTAAAAAACATTCTGTAGAATAAAAAGTAGCAAAAAATGAAGACAGTGCTGCATAGGAACGTCCACAAAAGGTTTTTATATAACATTATCTTGTGATATATCCTCATTGTTTTTAAAAAAAATGTGTAGCTGTCTTGCGATTGTTATTTAAGTATCGATGTCGACGACGAGTCTTAATCTTTATTAATGTATAACGACGACTCAGGGTGTACGGTAAAACTCAAAAGAGTTTATGTTTATACCTTATTAATTATTATACTTCTTACTGTATATGAAAAGAAAAAAAAAAAAAAGAAAAATTAAAATATTAGCATTGTCCTCGTTGCACTGCACTGCACTAGTTGTTAACAGAATTACTTTATAGTAATTGTCGAATGCATGGATTAAAAAGGTTAGATAAACACTTATTCGCAAAAAGAAAACACTTTTCAATTTTTCCATAACTTGAAAGCTAAGCGGTTTCCTCAATGTAGAGGTTAGACTTTAGGCTTTCAGTTCGTAAATCTGGAGCTAAACCGACAGCTCACCGCCACCACAGTCTAAGAAGAATAATTAGACTACCGGCAACGTTCCATGGTTATAAAATTATAGCATGTATTCAATAAAGTAATTTGTATAATTAAGTTTTCTATAAAATCGTTGTTTTTTTAAAAATTACTCATAATTTAATAACGTAATTCTAAGGTTATATATTTGAAAATGAATTGTTTATGAAGTGTTGGACCTTGGAGGGCTCAAAATCATCTGACGTGGCGAATTGCTAAGTTTTAATATGAAAATTGTTAGCAGTTATATCTTCTATTGCCGCCTGTACAATTTTTAAACTCTGGCAATGCAAAAATTATCGATGACTGTGTAGCCACAACAACACGGTTACGGTAGTTTTGAATATAAATATATTAACATTGAAGTTTTGGTCATTTGCGGCTGCGACTAAAATCCATCGTCTTTTAAAAACTTAATGTCGACTGAATGTCGCGCTAGCCACCCAAAAAAATCTTAGTTTTTATTTATTAACCGTATAGTACACCGCAACACATCGTTCTTTTAATGGCAATTGTGTATCAAACATCTATTACTTATGACGCTGCTTTCCAACGCCGGTCAGATCATTTTACTTCTTTTCTTTTACATTTTTTATTTTAGAATCTCTACAAAATTATGAGACTTTAACAGCAACTCACTTCTTTGGAAATCTTCTCTAACACTGCCACTACAAAAAACAACAAAAAAAGTAACTTTTACATATCATAAAATTGTATTGAAAAACACAAACTCGCAATTGTCACGTAAACAAGATCAAAATTCAAAACATGGATTCAAAAACCATCATGAAAATAATACAAAAAACGTAGTTTTAAGAATGGGAGAGCTTTAACAAGTACAAAATGTTTCAACGTATGTAAGTAAGCAAAAACTGTCTTTACTTTTTCCACAAAATAAACTTCATTAAGTTTCTATGTACGTGATTTGGAAAAAGTAGCTTTATAAATCGGGTTAAACCGCGATAAAAAGATTTTAAGAATAAATAAATGTATAATAAGACCACTTTGATGTTTTTATCACAATCACAAATGTAATATTTATATGTATTTTTTAGCAATAGAGTATTATTGCACATTTTTTAACTTTAAGGGCCAGTGCTTGACTACTACAATTTTGACTACTTACCACTTGGTGGTGAGTGGTAATGGTGCTGGCCGAAAATGGTAAAGCGCACTGACTTAGCTTAAAAAAGCCTATTTAGTAATGCCTTGCCTTGGCTGATTATTTCACTTTTCAGCTGTACGCATTATGAACTTTAAAGCAAAACACATTATTATATTTGTAGGCAATGTTGTATCATCCAATAGAGATTACGACACATATTTTCATCATGTTGGTTTTTCATCATCTTGAGCCAGCGATGAAACTTTATCCCTCCACTTCTGTCCGTAAGAGGTAATTTAAAATTAGTAAATAAATTTTCTCTGCGTGAAAGAATTTGTAACAAAGATATTCGCAATAGAAACAGTGTAACGGCCGTAGCCAAACGGATTGGTAAACTAAAGTGGCAACGTGCCGCTCATATAGCTCGAAGAACCGAAGACAATACACGAAGAAGATTCCCGGGCCATCATTTATCGGTAAGCAAACGGTTTCCCACCACATGGCGTCTCAACCTGATAAGAAATGAAGAAAGTCAACAGGTACAGGTAACTGAAGACCGCTTTTTTAGCACTCCCTGAAGGAGGACTATAATAATTATGATAATGCTAATTCCATCTAAAAATATCGACGTAGGTGTTAAGAAAATAAAGATAATGTTTTAACTATAAATATGCTCCATATATGATATAACCAACGTTACAAATGAAATTTATGTAAGTTATCGGGAATATTCACAAATACGTAAAGTAAATTTTATGAAAGAAATCGAAAGACAAGATAAATACAGGCAATGACAAAAACGGGAGTATAAAAATTAATATTGCGTCTTCTGCTGAATACAGATAAATAAAATTGAAGTGACTGTTTCCAATGTCAAAATAACAGTTTTTTATTTAATGCCTATGAAAACTTTTGTCTGTCTGTCTGTTTGTTCTGGGTAATCTCTGGAATGGCCGTCCGATTTGGACCGGACTCAGCTTCATCTGGGAAGGATCTAATAATATGGTGTTATTTTAATTTAATATATTAAATACCATTTATTTAAAAAAAATATTCAAATTTATCGGATTAAATATAAGAGTAGCCTAGATAACTTTTGGTTTTGTTTTTTTATCTGGTCGTGAAGTTTTATTACAATCAGTTTAGTCTGTCCAAAGATTGCCGCGAAAAGACACACAAACAAACATACCCTCTGCTAAATACATATATGGCAGTTATTTCGATATAACAATCAGATACTTCAATTTAATTTAAATTTATAAAAAACAAACCTCCACGGCCTTTTAATAAAATAGCTTAGATGGAGAGAGCGAGAGATAGAGAGAGAGCCTCGCAATGTTTTCTGCCTGTTTGTGAAGTTTAGTTACAATTTTTTTAACCATTCCAAAGATTTGCTCGGAGAGACAGACAGTAATATAGATAAAATTATAAAAAATATATGTTTTAATTGCATGCAGATGGCCCCCTCAGCACCATATAAGGTAGTTGTTACGATATTACAGACAGACACTTCAAATTTATTTATATGTATGGATTATGGAATTGCCGACCACAGAAAATTGTTCTTGTGGCACTTGATTAGGAATTTTACTTATATTTTTATATCTTCAGTTTCAAGGCCGTGTGACTTATATCACATAAGTTTCTTGTATATTTAAGAAAATATTGAATTGGTAACCTATACTACACATATAATAAATATGTAGAAAAATCGTGTGTGTAGTTCCAATATTTTCCGGAAAAAACAAGTCTAGGGGACAAAATAAAGGGCATAGAAGCCAATTTAATGGTTTTTAGAAGTTTTGGCTGTCTGTCTGTGTATTCAAGATTCACGCAAAAACTACATAACAGACTTCCATGAAATTTTATCTTAAGGTAGTTAGGAACTCGGAGCTACTTAGAAGCTACTTTTTATTCGATTACGGAATTTCCAAAAAAGGAGGGTTAAATATTTTCATTCCTTTAGATGTTAATTTTATTTTATACGATTGACGTGTTTTATTAAAAAATATTTATAAATAAAGCCATAAATTAGTTTTAACCCATTGCCATTAGCTGTATTTACTTTTTCAAGACAGTGCCATCTGTCGTAAAATACAAAAAGTAGTGACATTTTGCCTCGAGTTACTAATGAATTAAAAATATAAATAAATTACATTTGTATAGTTAAATATAAATGTAATTTATTTATATTTTAATTAATTTAAATTCATAATTCATAATTCTAATGTACATTTTTTAGTTTTTGTTAATTCATTTTAGTAGATATAAATAAATTTTTAGTTTTCCAAGTTTAATTTCTAATCTATATTTTTTTTGTCTATAAATAAACTGATAAAAAATAGCAATTAGTACAAAACTCTTTTTATATTTACAGTTTAGATAAAAAGATTTTTATATATGTATTGGTTAGATCTTAGAATTTAAAATATCATAAAATAGTCGGTTATTGAAAGTGAAATGGCGGAATTTTATAAAACTTAACAGTGTTTGTTGCAGCATGGCCAAATCAATGAATAGAGATAGTTTGCGATATCAACAACTAAATACGATATTTTATTTTATTTTATTTCTTTCTTTTAGGAAGGCTTACAGACTAATATCTTCGTAAAGTTACAAAATGGTGATAAAAATTGCTAATTACAAGCCTCCACATATTAAAATATTGCTATTTCTATCTGTTTTTTTATATCGTAAAACAATTTTACTACACACCGCTAGCGGCGCTGATTATTTTTAATTGATGATAGCAGAATTTTATAGATTCTACATTACTTTATGCCAAATTTATATATTATATAAATTTTAGCGGCTTTGTTGTGAGATAGAGCCACTCCAGTCGCACCTCAACTTATTGTGTCTGAGTACTACAAGGTAAGGTACTTACTGCTAAATAAAGTAATAATGAGTACATAACTGGTCAAATAAAACACAATTCTATTAGATATGTACTTATTGTTGCAGCATCATAAATTGTCAGACCGGTGTAGACCGGTGGCCACTGTCTGCGTGATTTAGGCGGTGCTGCAATTTCTTCAGCGATGGCAAATTGACTGTATTTTTAAGTGCTAAAGTGCTTTACAGTAGAGCTATGATGGCAATTCGAGTACAGAACAGACTGTAAAACCATTTATCTTCCAAAAGATTAAAAGTACGGTGATATTTTATCCCCGAAACTCTTCACCGCTATATCTGAAGTTTTCAAGGTACTGGACTGAAAAACATAACAACTCACTTGCTACGTTCTTTGTTTGAAGTTTGTTGCAGTCGTCCATGGGCTACAGCAGCCATCCACTTACCATCACACACACACTCACACACAGCCACTTACCATCAGTTAGATTGTAATTAATTTTGTCACTTTAATTAAATAAAAAATATCTCCCTAATCGCTTGCTGACACGTAGCCGCCGTTCAATGAAGACATTTCAGTTTAGAATCATCAAAATGACAGGCACATCTTAAATTTTCTAGGGGCAATGACTCACGTTAAGGAGGCATTTTTAAAGCATTAAGGTGATAACCACTAATGCAAATTACCAGTACTACCAGTCTGTGTGATTGGGATTCGGATTTAAGAACTGTTATTTAGCCGTCGGGGCCTTGTTTGTTAATTAACAGGAAACCTAACTTACTAATGTGGTTTGTGTTTTGAAAGAAGTTATGACATCTTACTTGCAAGTACAACCCTTATCAAATTAACAGACAAATCGTTACATGAGAATTCAAACTATTTTATATTAAATATCACTTCAAATCTAACCATTATTTAACATGCTCGTTTTTTCCTACTCACTTAATATATTTGGAATTATTTAATTTATCTTGATATTTATATTTCAGTAAAAATGTTACAAATAAAATATGTGTTTATATACTTTGTTAAAAATATATTGTACCATATACACAGATAAGTATTTGAATTGAAAAATATTGGAACAATTTTAACAACCTCCTTCAGTTTGCAATTAAGGTAGCGAGTGCAACCTATTGATTGCGTTCGATTTTTAATTTATTGTTATAAGAGAGCATCCTCCAATAAAATTATATTTTTAGGTTGTACTACGTTTCATACTAAATTCAATAAAGGATCACGTTATGTAGAATATACGCTTCTAAAATACGTTCAAGAGAAATTTACCGTATTTAATGACTTTACTTTTAAATATGCAAATAAGCAAAATTAATTATTTTCGTTTAATTAACAAATTCTACCAAACTTCATCTAATATTTTAATATATCTGGGTTCTTTCCTTACAGCCAATCAAAAGTCCACTGATTAACTAAAGCGTAAAGCGTCCCCCATAGATTGCATCATTGCCTCACAGCAACTACGACAAATATCCCGTCACAGTTGACACGTTGGGCAAAGCGGATTGCCGCATGCAGTATAATATTATTTTAATTTTTGTCAAGAAGCTATAATGCTACTCATTCTATTTGTCATCACTCAGTCGCTCAACATCATTAATTCTGCAATTGTTCGTAAATATTTTATTAAAACCGTTGGTGCGGTGCTGTCGTCGCGCCGCTAGTGAAATGCATTGACATGGAGCGTCGACCGGTCGCCGGATCGAACATCCTCTTTTCTTTCCATGGCATGGCCAAACCTTCTTCAGTATAGAAGAAGAGGTATACAAGTATAACATACTAACAAGTTTGACTCAATGTTCAAGAAAATGTGATATAATATTATGTTAGGCAAGGACAGTGTCTTAGTCTGAAATTGCAGAAATTAACCACTTACTGCTAAGTGCTGATGGTCAACAGGACTGGCGTATGAGAATAGATGACTAAATTATAATTTAATTATTATTTAATTATTATTTATTTCGGGGGTCATTGTAGAAGCGTGCTCGTCGCGATCTCTGCCGGCACTTTTCAGGGCTGCAATTCCACACAGCTGCGCACCCATGCAAACGAGAGTTAGGGCGTCCCCCCAAGGCGATGCACAGCAGCTCGTCCCCGTTGGTGTGGAATGCAGCACGCAAAGCGGCGATGGGGACCGCCACCCGTCACGCACAGCCCGACACGGCGGAAGGTGGAGCACGGAGTGCAGAGTTGGCACGTGGAATGTTAGAGGGGGCATGAGAGATAAGAAGAATGAGTTGAACGAAATAATGAAAGAAAGAAATTAGATGTCGTGTGTATGTTGGAGACCAAACGGAAAGGCAGTGGTACTGAAGAGCTCCCTGGCGGGAAGTTAGCTATATGGTCCGGAGTCCCGGAAAGCGAGAACGCCTGCCAGGGAGTGGGGGTGCTGTTGTCGTCCCGGTTGGTCGATCTTATGACTGAATACAAGGTTGTGAACTCAAGACTTCTCTGGGTTCGCTTTAAACTGGGACTGACGAAGTTATTCCTTTTGAATGTTTATGCGCCGGTAGCTTCGTCGTCCAGGGCTGAGCTGGAGGAGTTTTGGGAGAATGTAAGAGAAGTTCTAGATTTCGTTAAGGGAAACGAAAGAACTGTTGTATGTTGTGATATGAATGGATGGGTAGGTATCGCTCGACCAGGATACGAGTCGGTGCTTGGAAAGTTTGGCGATAAAAGGGTTAATGATGCTGGCAAGCTTATACTGGCTGTATGCAAGGAAAAGGGTCTTCTTGTGACAAACACTACGTTTAATCACAGGAAGATCCATATGTACAATAGAGAAAGAAAGAGTGGGAGAAGTATGATTGATTTCTTCTTGGTGGATGACCGACTGCGAAAACAGGTGATGGATACACGAGTGTTCAGGGGTGCTGACCTGGGAATGGATCACTATCTAGTAATTACTAGATTTAGGAGTTTGTTCGCGGGTTGGCGCTACCGGACGGCAGTAACAGAACCACAGTCGGTCTGTCGCATCCGGAGCTGGAAGCTTCAGGAAGCGGATACTAGGGACAAATATCACACGAGGGTAGCCGAAAAGCTTGACACCATCGATGGCAGGAAAGAATGTGTGGAGAGAACATGGCAGAACCTTAGGGATGGAATGGTAAGTGCAGCGGAAGAAGTATGTGGAACGACAAAAAGAGGTAGTAGTAAAAGAAGAGATTGGAATTGAGCATGGTGGAATGATGAAGTGAGAGAAGCTGTAAAAAGAAGAAAAAAGCATGGTTAGACTACTTGGCCTCCAGTAACGATAAGCATATGAGAGAGAAGATGAACGAAAGATATAAGCTGCAGAAATTTTATGCGAAAACATTGATTGAGGAAGTACGTGAAAGGTGTAGAATAGAAATGGACGAGAGGTTGTCGCACAACTTTACGGAAAACTCCAAACTCTTCTGGAAAGAGGTTGGAGGGTCCCGGAGTGGTGCGACTGCCTTAAAAATGAACAAAGTGCTTTCGAGAACCAATGACGTCCTCTCTGAAAAATCGGACGTCATGCAGCGATGGACTGAATTTTATAGAGAAATGTATGCGTGTCATGATCTTAGTGAAGGATCCGGGGGGTGACGCCGTGACTGGCACGCCAGACACGGACCTCGATGACACTGAGGTCATCAACATGAAAGAGATTGAACGTGCGATTCGAAGTTTGAAATGTGGTAAGGCTGCGGGACTAGACAGTTACTGCTGAAATGGTCAAGTACGGTGGGCCTCGCGTCTGGGACAGCTTTCGTCTGCTGTGGAATTTGTGCTGGCGGAAGGGAGATGTCCCGGATGATTGGCAATCCGCGGTCATTGTGCCTTTATATAAAGGTAAAGGTTCACATTTTGACTGCGGGTGCTATCGGGCGATCAGCTTGACCAGTTTAGCAAGTAAAGTTTACTCGAAGGTTTTGACACGTAGGATGCAAGAGAAATCGGAAAGATTCTTAAGGGAGGCACAATGCGGATTTAGACCTGGAAGAGGATGCACGGATCAAATGTTTTCTCTCCGCATGATCACGGAAAAGCTTCTGAGTGTTAACCAGAGGATTTTCTGTGCTTTTGTGGATCTGGAGAAAGCATTTGATAAGGTTATAAGGAAAAAAATGTGGGAACTGTTGCCGGGATATGGTGTGGATGGTCGATTGTTAAGGGCTGTGCAGTCACTTTACTATGACTGTAAAGCCTGTGTGCAAGTAGGGCATGACCTTTCACCCATGTTTAGCGTCCAAGCGGGCGTAAAACAGGGTTGTGTCATGTCTTCCTGGCTGTTCATACTGTACTCAACAGCTATTTACAGAAGCTGAAAAATAGCTGTTTGGGTGTGAAATTGGGTGACATTAAAGTTAATTGTCTGCTGTATGCTGATGATGCAGTGCATATTGCACCATCAGAAGCAGAACTGCAGGCATTAGTCACGTGTATGAAATACGAATGTGAAATTAAAGGTCTCCGTTTGAATGCTAATAAAACTAAGGTTCCGGTATTTGAAAAGGACGAAGAGTGAACGAAATGTGAAATATGGGTAAATCAGGAATATTTAGAACAGGTAAATGAAATAGTATACTTGGGGAGTGCTTTCAGCCGGGATGGAAGATGTGATTTAGATGTGGATAGGCGTGTCGCTGCCAGAAATAAAGTCAATGGTGCCCTGAATGCATTAGTCAAAAGGCAAGGCGTGATGAAGGGTGCACGCCTTACAATACATAACGCAGTGTTGGTACCGACTTTGTTATATGGCAGCGAAACCTGGGTATACCAGAAGAAGCATAAAAGCAAGTTGAATGCAGAGGAGATGCAATCTCTTCGTAAAATGTGTGGCGTTACCATAGCCGACCGAAAGCGAAACGAAGAGATTCGCAATATGGCAGGATTGAAAGATGACCTTATCACCAAAATTGATAGGGGCGTACTCCAATGATTTGGGCACGTTGAGCGAATGAGTGAAGACCGAATGGTGAAGAAAATAGATAGAGCGAAAGTAAATATTAAAAGGTGTCGAGGTAGACCGAGACTAACTTTCGAAGACCATGTGAGCAAATTGCTCGAAGAGGGGAAGGTCAAGAGTACTCGGATACCTAGACGTGAATGTATGAAGAAGTTAGTGAACCTGAAAGAAGCGAAAGAGGTATGTAACAGTGGTAGAGCCACGCGGCAGCTTTGCTGTTGCACGTATGGGCCGGCTCAAACCGGGGTGGTACCACGACCTCACAGAATACCGGCGTGAAGTGGAAGCTCTGCTTCCGCGTTTCGTCTGGTAAGTGCAGGTGGCCGGAGGCCCAAATCCCCCTCCCCCCATCAACATGGTAGCGGAATTAAATAATGTTAGACTACCCCAGGAGGGTACCAGCACCCCTGGAGAATCCCTCGCTGAGCATCCACGACCATTTTTCTTCACTTCTGAGCGTGGGTGCTCAGGCTGCCCCGCGTATTCTGGGGGGGCAAAATTCCGCTTAAGACTACAACTGCTCGGGGCAAACGGAGCAACAAGACCAAGGCGACCCCTGCCACGCTGTCCGTGAATTTCTGCAATATCAGGGGACTTCACTCTAACCTAAACGCCGTCCACTACCATCTCGAGACGGCGAGGCCGGCTCTGCTCTTTCTTACCGAGACGCAGGTGTCCTCTCCGGCTGATGTCTTGTATCTCTCCTACCCGGGGTAAAAACTGGAACACTCCTTTGTGCATCGGGCTGGAGTTTGCGTTTACGTCAGAGAGGACATCTGTTCTCGACGCCTCGGCAGACTTGAAGGTTCGGACCTGTCCATCCTTTGGCTACGCATAGACAGCGACGACCATCCGCGCGTCTACGGGTGAGGCACCCGTAGACGCGCGGATATATAGGTATAGGTCCCATAGCGGTAATGCCGAAACAGACCGACTCTTCGAACACGTCCAAATGGCTGCGGATTCGTTGCTACAGCAGATCCCCTCCGCAGAGATCGTGATCCTCGGCGACTTTAACGCCCATCACGCCGAATGGCTTGGTTCACGTTTAACCGATCATGCGGGGAGATCTGTTCATGATTTTGCCTTGGCATATGGTCTGACACAACTGGTTACTTCGCCTACGCGGATCCCCGATGTGGATAGTCATGCACCTTCCCTGTTGGACCTTCTGCTGACCTCTCACCCGGACGGATATCAAATTTCCGTCGACGCCCCTTTAGGCTCCTCGGATCATTGTCTCGTCCGGAGTGTTGTGCCACTCACGCTGAAATCGCGGTTGCATTCTGCAGGCTGCCGCCGTGTTTGGCACTATAGGTCAGCCGATTGGGATGGGATGCGGTCTTTCTTTGCATCCTACCCTTGGGGGTGGGTTTGCTTCTCGCCGGATGATCCCAACGTTGTTGCGGATTCTGTTACTGATGTGGTACTTCAGGGTATGGAACTTTTTATTCCTTCCTCTGTGGTGCCCATTGGAGGCAAATCTCAGCCATGGTTTGGTCGCTCCTGTAAAATAGCATCATGCTATAAGCAGGAGTGCTACCAAGCCTGGGTTGATGCATCAGCGTCTCGGGATGTAAACACCAGCGCTCTAAAAAAGAGGTATAATTCCGCCTCTAGGTCCTTCAAAAGAGTCATTGCCAAGGCAAAGTCAGAGCACATAGGCAGAATTGGCGAGAAACTAGTTCGCCTTCCTTCTGGAACCCGTGCATTCTGGTCTCTCGCCAAGGCTGTCCAGGGGAATTTCTGTCAGCCATCTCTTCCATCTCTGCACAGGGAGGACGACTCACTGGCCCATACTGCAAAGGAGAAAGCCGATCTTCTAGGCTCTTTCTTTGCGTCTAACTCGACTCTCGATGACGGGGGGAGTACGCCGCCGACCATCCCGCGGTGTGAGTGCTCCATGCCGGAAGTGCAGTTCACACAGCGCTCGGTTCGCAAAGCACTCCTCTCCCTGGACATCCACAAGTCGAGTGGGCCTGACGGAATCCCCCCAATTGTGCTGAGGACGTGTGCTCCAGAGTTGGCACCGGTTTTAACGCGTCTTTTCCGGTATTCCTACTCCCTAGGCGTAGTCCCAAAATCATGGAAGACGGCTTTCGTCCACCCGATCCCTAAAAAAGGCGACCGCTCAGACCCGTCCAACTACCGGCCAATCGCCATCACCTCCTTGTTCTCCAAAACAATGGAGTCCATTGTAAACTGCCAGCTCATGGCGTACCTTGAGGATCACCAGCTGATTAGTGACCGCCAATACGGTTTTCGCCGTGGTCGGTCAGCTGGTGATCTTCTGGTCTACCTCACTCACAGATGGGCGGAGGCAGTAGAGTTCAAGGGGGAGGCATTGGCCGTTAGTTTGGACATTGCGAAGGCCTTCGATCGGGTTTGGCACAAAGCGCTTCTTTCGAAGCTCCCTTCCTATGGGCTTCCCGAGAAACTGTGCGATTGGATAACCAGCTTTCTTGCAGATCGGAGCATCAAGGTCGTTGTAGACGGTGCAAGCTCCGATTGCAAGCCTATTAATGCTGGTGTTCCACAGGGCTGCATGCTATCGCCAACGCTGTTTCTTCTGCATATCAATGATATGTTGCATACCCTTAACATTCATTGCTATGCAGACGACAGCACTGGTGATGCTCTTTACACCGGCCGAGCCAATATTTCTCGGGAAAACGTCTCCGAGTGCCGGGACAAACTTGTGTCTGAAGTCGAGTCTTTGCTGAACAGAGTCTCGGATTGGGGACGACTAAATCTAGTCCATTTTAACCCCCAGAAGACACAAGTTTGCGCGTTAACCGCTAAAAAGAACCCCTTTGTCGTATCCCCTCAGTTTCAAGGCACTCCCCTTGTTGCCTCAGCCAGTATCGGAATCCTCGGCGTCGACATATCGAGTGACGTGCAGTTTCGTGGTCACTTGGAAGGGAAGGCCAAATTGGCCTCTAAAAAGCTTGGCGTGCTCAGCAGAGCGGGACAGTATTTCATGCCGGCACACCGCACAACTTTACAAGGCGCAGGTTCGGCCGCACATGGAATACTGTTCCCATCTCTGGGCTGGGGCTCCCCAGTACCAGCTCCTTCCACTTGACCGCATCCAGTGCAGAGCGGCTCGAATCGTCGACGACCGAGTGCTTTCCGATCGGCTCGATTCACTGGCGCTGCGAAGAGATGTTGCATCTCTTTGCGTATTTTATCGCATCTATCACGGGGAGTGCTCTGAGGAATTGTTCGGATTAATCCCAGCCGCCAAATTTCGTGAACACACTACACGGCAGACGTCCAGATACCATCCACACCATCTGGATGCTTGGCATCCACCACTGTACGTTTCACAAGGAGTTTTCTTCCGCGTACAACCTCTCTGTGGAATAGTTTACCACCGGCGATTTTTCCGGACCGATACGACCTGGGGACCTTCAAGAAAAGAGCTTACTCCTTTCTAAAGGGCCGGCAACGCACCCGCAATTCTCCTGGTGTTGCGGTTGATCATGGGCGGCGGTAGTCACTTAACATCAGGTGAGCCGCATGCTCGTTTGCCCCCTCTTCTATAAAAAAAAATGTAAGGATCGTGACACTTGGCGATCTGTTCTTTCTGGCTACCCCGTTAGGGATTGTGCGTGAAGATAAGTAAGTAAGCAAGTAAGTAAGTAATTATTATTTATTATTCTAACATACCGTAGTAAGCTTCATATATTAAATGAATGGTCGATACTATATATTGATATGATAGTAATGTAATTTACTTATTTACTTGTTTAATAATATTCATGTTTCAGACAAACTGAAGTTTAATCAGAGTACGAGATACATGAAAGCGAATACACCAATCTGGCAAATAGCTCATGCTGATCTGCGTCGCACATTTAGGTATTAGCATCTGCTTCTGCGTCGCACATTTAGGTATTAGCATCTGCTATATAGAGCCAGTGTACTGCTATCTATTGGTACCTATATTGACTGAAGAGCAGGTCACTCGCCCTAAATATCAATTAGTATCGTGAACTTTAGATATGAGAAACATGAAAATGCTGTAAGAAGCACAATCTCACAGCACAAGCAAAGTACAAAATATAATATCATATCTTATGTTTTGCGATTACAAAGTAACATTTGCAGTTGGAACATCGACTTTAATCTAAATCGATATATGTGAGAACATTTTTTCAATGCAATCTTTAGTTTTTTCTTTACGAAGACTCATTTTTTTGTTAAAAATATTTAGTAGTTAGTACTTTCCATACTACATACAAATAATTACTAATCAGTAAGTTAATTATTTTGGTGAAAGTATGCACTTACTTTCTCTACCTTCTACTCCAGCCACCACTACACGACAAAGGAAAGTAAGGTTAGGTCTTTACTTATGAAACACTATTTTGTATCAGTAAATTGAAATATTTAAAAATCAAAATATTTCTCTACACTATTAACATACTTGCCTTTTTGGATGCTTTTTTTAATGTATTTGCTATAAAAAGTCTACTGCACGAGAATCGATGAACACTTTGAAAGCGTTATTTACTGATTTTTTGGAATTGGTTAATTTATCTTTTGTGGCAAAGCCTGAATAATATAGTGAATTATGAAAGATCTCTAGCTTTAGCTTTTCTGGTTTTGCTATACTGTGCATTGTGTGATGAAGCATTGTCATGAAGAAGCAAAGAAGATCTCATTAATATGGAGAGACTTAGTGACAACGGTGATCTGTTTCAGGTGGCTATAGTGTTAGTTTCTCCACATTTATTTGTAATTCTTGACAATATAGTCAGCAGAAACACTGGCATCGGATGTAACAACTCAAATGTCGTCTTCAGTCATAGGTTTCATTTGTGAGATCAAAATTTGCTGAATGAAAGCGACTGAACTATTTCCGTTTAGTTCTTTCGTTAGTTATGTCGAAACATAGCATATTAATTATGCGTGCTGTTTAAGACGCGAGAGACGCGACTACGAGTCAGCAAGCGATGGTAGCGTGTCAGCAAAGTTCGGAAAATAAAAGAGTGACGCAACGCGTTACGCTTGTTTAAACGAAATATTGCGAATCCTCGTAACACAAAAACTGGATCTATACATACTTTTAACTTTGCGTACGTAATAAGGTCTCCTTCGAGTACCTAGAACCTCGGAGTCTGAAAAGTGTCATTGTTGCCCTCATCAATAACTTAATCCATTTCTATTAATATTATATCTATAGTAGTAGTACAGTATGTTTATGGCATTTATTTAAAATTTAAAATAATACTCATTACTAATACTAAATTATAAATATAACAAAAAACTGTGAAGCGTAAACGCATGTTGAAGGTCATGCATATACTTGCATTATTAAAAAGATAAGTTAATAATATTCAACTAAAAACATAATTTTGAATAGAGGCCAAGTTTGGTTTAAATGACTTTCAGGGTTCTCGGCTTCGCGTGTACATGAGTTAAGGTCTTAACAGGCGCCAAGCTCCATAGCAATTTTAAGGAAGCTGTACATATCTATAAATCCAATGACGTAAGCTACAGATGTATTGTAAAAAATATACACTAAACTGCAACACTGAACTAAAATCTAAGATATTGAAATTTGACTGCAAATGTCAAATTTCGCGAAGACTGACTTCTAAAAATGCGTTGGTTTATAATTTGATTGTATGTTTTTTTTGTATGCATATTACGGTATATCTCCGTCATTTGAGACCCAATTTTGAACATTGTTTTTTTATTAAATATTTTATACTTTAGGGGTAGTCACATATAAATTTATAGAAAAAATCGACTCCTAATATTTTACGTGTAAAAGATGAAAATAGGCCAGTAGTAGAAATATTAAGTGTAAAGTAAATAAAATAAAAGTAGTTTCGCACTTGTGAAATTTTTATATCTGCACAACCGAGTACTTACATATATTTTTATATAATTTTTTAAAGAAAAGTACTAAAGAAAAAAATAATAAAAATTATAACGGTAGCAAATTACATTATTATACATATAGGTATTTTATGGGTCAACTGAGTAATAAGGAGTGTGCAAACACCGAAATGAATACACACGAACATTACACACACAGCACACCCGGACAAGTCATTTACATGTTCGTACTTGTGACTATTCGTCAGTGCTCGCTGCGTAGGTAAACGTTCCATTACAGTAATCGTCTACTTGGAATTGTGTATTTTTAAATGATTTTAATGAAATGTCATTATGAAATTAAAATAACAATGTGGATTTCATAGATAAAAGAATAAATAAAATGATGTTTTTAATGAAATAATTCAGGTGGTATTCATCATCATCATCATCATCATTACAGCCCTTCACAAGTCCACTGCTGAACATAGGCCTCCCCCAAGTAATGCCACAAAGCACGGTCCTGAGCCACCTGCATCCATAGACTTCCTGCATGTCTTACCAGGTCGTCACTCCATCTAGTGGGGGGTCGCCCTACACTACGCCTACCGGTACGAGGCTGCCACTCGAGAACCTTTCTTCCCCATCGGTTATCGGTTCTTCGAGCTATATGGCCGGCCCATTGCCACTTCAGCTTACTAATTCAGGTGGTATTAAGATTGTGATATTAGTTAGTACACTCTAAAGGGTAAAAAACTAAAGGGTACATATAACACTACAAAAAAAAACAAATACTTAAAACTTCGAAGAATTAAAAAATATATAATTTCACATTATGAAGTCGGTGTTTTAATTCTTCTATACATTATGGCTTAGCGCCGATTTCAGAATGTTAAAATATTTAATTCTGTTTAGTTCGTTGAAGCCGGCTTTTCTTTTTGTTAAAAGTTAGTTTTTTGCGGAAGATTTTTTTTCAAAGCCAAGGCTTTTTGGAATTAACCACTTTTGGAATATCACCTGTTGGGTTTAATCTCAATTTACTTACTACTTTAGCCGTGGTAGCTCAGATGGTTAACGCTCGCTGTAAATATAACAGGACGCGAGTAACCCGGGTTCGATCTCCGCCGGCACCATTGAAATTGTTAAATGCAATTTTAAGTGCTGATTTACCACGTGCTCGGCGGTGAAGGAAAACATAGTGAGGAAACCTGCATATCTGAGGAATAAGGAAAAAATATTTCGAAGACATGTGAAATTCGCCAACACGCACTGGGGCAGCGCGGCGGACACTTTCTTGCTCTAAAACACTCTCAGAAATGAGGGGAGGCCTGTGCCCAGCAGTGGGACGTATATAAGCTGTAGTTTTTACTTTTTTAGTAGAAACATAGGGTGTATATTCATAAATAGTTTATACACAAGTGTATCCTTATCAAATGTTTTTCCAGTAAATGGTACAACAAATCATGTTTTGAATAGTTATTGAAAAATAACAATTGACGACTAGGTCTCAATTGTACATGCGTAGTTTTTCCGGCATGTAACACATTGTTATTATGTTAACTGAACAGTTTTATAATTAGATAATTTATATTACCATGTTAGTCTGGTCAAAGAAATCAACTATCGAGTTTTTCCATCACGAAATCATCAGTAGCGACATGTAGTCAGATAGTTGTCGGTGTTTCCATGCTCCTTGCCTCAGAAAGCACGTAAACTTTCGGTTTACCGTCCCTTTGAACTATGAAAGTGATAGAGAATACACCTGAACTTGCTCATAAACTTGGACACTATAATCCTGCCTTGTGCAGGTGGCTAGTCTCCGTTTAAGTTATTTTTATTATTATATCTCTTAGACAAAAAAAGAAGATTGTAAGTAATAATGTTAGAGTCACGCTGCAATATATATATATATATATATATATATATATATATATATATATATATATATATATATATATATATATATATAATAGTATAAATTGGTATGTTGCACGAATGGGTCAGCTCGACTGGGGTAAGACCACGCTCCCACACAATGCCAACGTAGAATAGCACCTTATTCTGCTATGTTTCGTGTAGTCAGGAGAAACGGAGACCCCATTTACTGGAAATAAGCCATTCAATCCTAGTCCTCAGGGGTAAACATTTATCTACATTTTGACTTTTAATTGAGGATAAATGTAGATGTCTATGAGTCACACCATCCAGTAACCATCAGTAGAACTGTGTGCTCGTTTGTCACCCTATTCTATAAAAAATAAGATATATCCGCAAATAATTTTATCATTACATGTTAAAATAAAACATATTTTCGAGTCTAGATTTAAAAAACAGAATTTATAAGTACACTCTACTATTTCTTACAAAAGGAGAGTAACAAAGCGTTGCCTGTCTGAAAGAAAATGGGTGTGAAATTTTTCTTTCATTCTTCCGGAGAGTCAACAATAAATCTCTCTCGAGCATTAAACGGGATTCATCTAATACCGCGCTGTATATTATGATCACGTCTTGTACTAAACTTTTTGTCTGTTTACAGACCATGTTGCGTACATGATTTTCTTCAACTAGAGTATAATGTTAATACTTACCAAAGTTATTCCAATCCTCCTGATAATATTTCGTGTATTTGCTGCTTTATTTATAAGTATAATTTAAATACAACCTAAATGCCCTTGTCGGTTGAAACGATCGTACGTAGCTTACACGTAAGCAATTGAAATTTGTTAAGTTAAATATCAGTCCAGCTATATTTATTTATTTATAGCTCAATGAATGAATGGAAACGAGAAAATAAAAAATAATAAATAAACTTTATAATTATTTTTATATACAAAGGGGCAAATGGCGTTCATATAACTTAGAATCTATCTCTACCCTATCAATCACAATGAGGATATAACGATTATATTATATTAATAGCAATCCGCCCCGATGATGGATGATTTCTGGTTTTCTCGAGATCAGCGCCACCAACCGGGCCAAATTGTGAATCATTTAGATGATCCAGGGACTCACTCAAATACACACAAACAGTTTCATGAAAACCGGTTCAGCCATTTTCAAGTTTTTGTGGGACTAACGAACTGCAATAAAAGTTAATTTATATAGATATTATTAATTAATATATTAATTTGTTAATGCTTTGACCAGCTTAACTTAGCGGTACCTATGAAGTCAAAGCATAAGAATAAACATTTTTCCAAATTATGTTTTTTTTTAAACGACCAATTTGTAATATAATAACATTGAAAATAAATACATTTCTCAAAATTAACGGAAATTTACCAGAGAAAATCTAACCAGACAGTATTAGTAATTTAAATAATTTGCCGTGTGATATTAATGGAATTTACCAAAACTGAAAGTTGAGTATGTCGTGAGAACTTACCACAAATAAAGTTTTTATTAAAGTTTACGGCGGTTACAAATGAAAAGTTTATTTTTTATTTATATTTGAATAACATCGCTTTATTTAAAGCGCACAATAGTAAACATAAATTATGTGGTGAGGCGTTACATCTTTAACATACTCTGTCATTCGTGATGCACGTCAAAGGTGCCACATATCTGGTCCTGGCTCTCGTGCTAAGCGTGGCAAATCTTTCGTACAAATAGTATATTCTATTCAGTGGAACGTTATAAGCAAGCATTCAGCACAAACATAGTATTATATTGCTTTTCTTGTGGCTGATTTAGAAAAATTTTGTCGGAATAATACGTGAAATTAGAGCTTAAGGAGTTAAGAACTAACACTTAAAATATTACACAAATGTATTGCATGCCTTAACCGAAAAGCGCGTAGGTATCTTCTACCAGCGCCTAAAAATTCAACGTTTTGTCGCATTAAATTGTATCTGACAATATATTGAACATATAAATGTTATAAAAATCACATTGTCGGAAAGATAAATTATTGTTGAACCACTTTTTTTAAACAGTTGTATTGCTATTTTTACATTAAAAAGCAGTTTTAGTGGCTAATTCTGTAGATTTATTACGCTCCATGCGGGAGCGGTAAGCACGATAACATTTAATGATTTCTTATATTTACGCGAACACTACACATTGAAATAGTACTAGTTTTTACGGAATTTATCGCGTATATTTAACTTTTTAATACCCGACGTTTCGAGAGCTTTACAAGACCATGGGTGCTGTAAAGCTCTCGAAACGTCGGGTATTAAAAAGTTAAATATACGCGATAAATTCCGTAAAAACTAGTATTATTTCAACGATAACATTTGAAAAATGAATTGTTCAGCTCAATCTATTTTTTAATCTATTCATCTATTATGTGGGAATCCATGGAATGTAAATGGGTGTTTAATTTTATTTTGTTTGGTTATAATTAAGCTCCTATAATTAAGATGAGAAAATCCGAAATTTTCAGTGTTTGCGCAGCCTTGGCATTTTACTAAAGACAGATACACTTTGACTTACTGCGGGCTTGGCCGCCATCGTGAATGCATTACTTTATGGTTTGTTTACAGCAGCTCGTGATGAAAATTATCGCTCGCTGTAGAAATACAAAATATTCTAAAAACTAAATTTGACACATACTTGAGCAAGGTAAGGTATTATTGTTATTTTTGATCACAGATTTTCATTACAATATATTTTTTCGCTAAAAGTACGTAGGATTTATTTATAAATATACTTTTACGTCTTGGACTTTATGGAGTGGCCTGGAGGTGTACTTGGGTAAATTTGAAATTAAAACACTGGTTATGACTAGATGAAAAACTTTTTGAAAACAGATAATATAAAGTTGATGAAAAAATTTATTAACGAGCAAGGTAAAAATGACTAGTTTTTACGATAACGCCTAAGTACAAATAACTAAAAATTAAAGTAATATTTAAAAGAAGAATTCTGATCGTTTAAGATAATCTGTTAATTTTTTTTTCAATTAACAATAATAAAAAAAATATCTTAATAATAATAACATAGTAAAATTAAAAATAAATATTTTCTTTTGTTGATTAAGAATTTTTTCTGTATTTTTTCCACGATCATAATATGAACATTATGAATCGTGGCATTTTTGGATTTTCCAAAATTTTTTGATGTTTGACACATAAAGTTACGGGAAAATTAGAAATAATAGAAACAATAATAATAAATAAAAGGGGGATGAGTCGCTCGCGTCCGTAGGCTTCGACCACCGAACCTTAGGCCCAACCTACACGTGTCCCCCGGGTGGTGCTAAACGAGCCACAAAGCCGAAAAAATAGACTCGGCTTCCCGCCATGTGGTAGCGGCGTAAAATCTACCACCACCCCTTGTTCGCACCATGAGTCAGGAGATAAAAGAAATGGCCCCGAGTTCCCGGCGCCCCTTTAATGAGGCAGGGGTGCGAAGAATTTCCGGGAAAAAAACCGGTGACGAGGTTCGCCACCCGTCACGTTCTGTCTCCCGGAGGGGCGAAAAGTGGATTGTGGAGGCCCGTCTGGCTACGCTGAATGTATGTGGAGCAATGAATGATAACATGGACGAAGTATGGGAAATGATGAATGACAGAGGAATAGATGTGTTATGTGTAAATGAGACAAAACGAAAGGGAAAGGATGCCCCTGCACATGGCACGTATACCGCGTATTGGTTTGGTGTAGACGAGACTGAACATGGTAAGGATGGTGTTGACAAAATGTAAGGAAAATGAAAATATTATTATGTTAGGAGACTTTAATAGAAGGGTTGGGGTAAAGAGGTCTGGTTATGAAAGGATATTGGGAACGTTTGGTGATGAAAGTATAAATGAGAATGGTGAAGACCTCCTCACCGTATGTGTGGAAGAGAATCTCTTTGTGACGAATACTTTTTTTTGTCATAGAAAGATTCACATGGGAGAGGTGATGATAGAAGCATGATAGATTTTGTAATTGTGGATGAAAGAATAAGGAGCGCAGTCGTAGATACCGTTTACCGGGGGACTAACGTAGGAACGGATAATTACTTGGTCTTATGTCGAATTAATGGTCTTTTCAAGCGTTGGCGGCATCGGACATCTGTGTCTACCACTGCGTTACAGCGTATAAGAATAGAGAAGTTACAAGACGGAGATGTGAAAGACAAGTATAAATGTAGACTGAGAGAAAATATTAGGTGTTTGAATGAGTTGTGTATAAATAATTTAGACTTGAATACTGTGTGGGATAATATTAAGATAGGTTTGGTGGATGCAGCCACCGAAGTATGTGGTGTAAGTAAGAGAACAAATGAAAGGAAAAGGAATACGTTGTGGTGGGATGATGAAGTACGGGTGGAAGTTGAATCAAAGAAGAAAGCATGGTTAGATTTACTAGCAACTAAAGCTGGTAATTCTGGTCGTATGAATGATGAGATTGAAAGAAAAAAGGCAGAATTTAGACGTCTAAATAAGAGAGTAAAAGAAGTAGTTGAAAGGAAAAAGAAAGAAAGAAAGGATAAGAATGATAAGGATATCTGATAATTTCCAGGCTAATATAAAAATGTTCTGGAAACTCGTAAGAACTGCCAGGAGAAATACAAAACAGCATATAACTAATGCTATAAGAGACGAGAATGAACGTATTCTGAATGATGAAGTTTCGAATTTAAACAGATGGAAGGAATACTTTGAAAGCGTGTTTATGAATGAAGAGTCGTCTGAATTAAATTAATAAGAAATTCCGAAAGAAGTGGAAAGGGGTATGGAGATAAGTGTGGATGAAATAATGAAAGCAATAAAAAGCATGAATGCAGGTAAAACAGCTGGATATGATAGAGTATCACTCGAGATGCTGAGGGCTGGAGAGGGAGTGGTAGCAGGCCTGCTGTACATCTTGTTTAATTTATGTTGGGAATTAAAACGGGTACCGGATGACTGGTGTAAAGCAGTTATAGTATCAATATATAAAGGAAAAAGATCACAGCAGGACTGCAAAAAATACCGTGGTGTCAGCTTGCTTAGTATTGTGGGTAAACTGTAGGCTAAGATGTTAATTTAAAGAGTTATGAAAGAAACTGATGGAAAAATTTGGAATGTGCAAGCGGGTTTTTGAAATGGAATGGGGTGCACAGATCAAGTCTTTGCCATGCGCATGATTGCGGAGAAATTTTTGGCTAAAAACCAGGAAGTTTTTTGTGCGTTCATGGACTTAGAAAAGGCTTATGACAGAGTGGACAGGAATGTGTTATGGCCAACACTGAACACATATGGGTTGAGTGCTGGTTTGATACAGGCATTGAGGTCTCTTTATAGGGATTCTAGTGCTTGTGTCAGGATCAATGGGGTCTACTCGGACTGGTTTGGCATCCGAAAATGTGTCAGACAGGGCTGTGTGGCTTCCCCTTGGCTGTACAACCTATTTATGGACAGGTGTTTGCAAACTTTGAAAGATGAAGAATGTGGGTTAAGAATGGGCGAGTTAACCGTCAAATGCCTTTTGTATGCCGATGATCAAGTCATATTTGCGTCATCGGTAGCTGAGTTGCAAATAATGGTTACATTAATGAACTGGGCATTAAAAGAAAGGGGCATGAAAGTGAACGCAAGTAAGACGAAAGTGATGGTTTTTGAAAGAGAGGAAAGCAAAACGGTATGTGAAATAAGAATAGAAGGAGAGTTAATTGAGCAAGTGGATGAGTTTGTGTATTTGGGATGTGTATTTAGCAGGGATGGTAGATATGATAAGGATATAGAACGACGAGTAAATGCCGGGAAGAGAGTGAATGGGGCACTACACTCTATTGTGAAGAACCAGAATGTATCAAAAAATGCACGTATGGTTATTCACAATGCTGTGTTAGTCCCTACTTTAATGTACGGTAGTGAAAGCTGGGTATGGCAGAAGAAGCACGAAAGTAGAATAAATACTGTAGAAATGCGGTCTTTAAGGAGTATGCTAGGGTTGAATCTGAATGACAGAGTGAGAAATTGCGTGATAAGAGATAAATGTGGTATGCAAGATGATGTTGTGACCAGGATTAAGAAAGGAATGCTTCGGTGGTTTGGTCATGATGAAAGAATGAATGAGGAAAGAGCGACAAAGCAAATTTATATGGCAGATGTGAACGGCAGAGTCGGGAAGGGACGCCCTAGAAAAAAGTTTATCGAACAAATTGGCGATATTTTGAAAATGGGCCACGTTAGAAGTACCCTTAACCGACGAGCATGTATGCGTAGATATATGAATGTAAAAGAGGCAATGAAGTATGTCAGGATCGTGTCAAATGGAAGTCCGTAGTCTCTGCCTACCCCTCTGGGTGACAGGCGTGAGTGTTTATGTATGTATGTTTATATTAATAGCAATAAGGTTATTTGTGAAAACGTGTACATATGTATTTGAAATACTTTAAAAAATGACGTATAACATGACCGCTTAAGGCATGCACAATTGGACCTAAAGATTTTAAAATAATTACGTGAATTACAATCATTTACTATGTGGCAAATGGATATTTGTCGTAGTTGGCACGCTTGGCAAACGGGCTGACAACCACATTATTGCTCCTTGTTACTTAGAAGATACAGTTGTGCCACCTCCTAATTTGCTTCCCTCTATCGCCTTTTACGACACCCACGGGAAGATATGGAGTAATAAATGTTCTCACACCGCCGCCACTACACGGTACTATATGAATTGTGAAAACGTTTCACGAAAATTGGTACGTGTATAAGTTGTCTTAATTTGCAAAGTTGCTTTTTTATCTACGTAATTTGAAATATAGTTTGAGATTAGCCTACAAAAACAAAACTCTACGCATACGAAGTTGCGCAGGAACAGCTAATTAACAAAATTATAATCAAAAGTCCTTTTTTATATTTGACTTACTTGAGCCACCGAAAAAACTGAGGCTGCAACACCAAGAGTGAGAAAAACTTGCCGTCACAAAATTATTTGAGCAGTTATAAATTAAATAAGATCATTATTTTACAGTCTGTGGTATTTATATTCAAATCTAATTGGTAAGTTTTATTTAAAAAAAATTGTTTTGGGTCAAGATACACAACCCTATGAGCAATTTATGTTTATAAAACGCCTCCACAATACAAGAGAAAAACTACACTACTAACTATATATCCTTATATAAGAGTGGAAGGAATCAGCCTTAGCACGGCTTCTTTATTCAGCCTTACTGCGCTCTCTTGAAATAATGTGTTGCAATCAAGTAACATGCTCCTAAATATATAATAAATTATATTAATAATATTATAATAACTAAGTAAGCCGATCTTGAAATCGTTACTTCTGAATACTTTTATTCTTATTGTACTGTGATGTTGTTTGGTTGTCATTAGGAAATAAGAAAATGTTATTAGAAATTGACTAACATCTTTACTTTCAGATTAGAAATTTATTGTTTCTTAACTAAAATAAAAATTGGGAAATATTTATTTTTATTTTTTCTTTTGCATCCGAAAATATTTAGTTTTGTTACAAAAGGTAGCCTATAGCTAATCTCTGTTTCGATAATGAGGTCCCGGTGAAAATATGCAAAATACTATGTAAATTATAGAATTTTTCAACAAATATCGAATACTTGTTTTTTGGGACTAAGTTACTTCTTTCTTGACAAACACTTCTTCAAAGCCGAGATAATCAATGAAATACGGTTTTTAATAAGAACGATGTAGTCCATTTTGATTTTGTAATAATTAAAATATAATAATGGCGGTGCTTGCACCGATTTGTTCCGGTATGAGGCTGTGGATCATTCTATCTTAGTTCTTATAGGTGACCACGCATCTGTATCCTTATTTGTTTGAAGTTACTGCAGGTGTCAATTGACGCATTAGCCTTTTTCCATCAGTTGGACTGAAAGTTCGTTTGTCATTTCAATTTTATAAAAAAATATACCACACTTAAAAAATTATATTCACATTAGTTTTTAAAGAAATAATTACCCCATTTCATAACTTGGATATCGTAAAAGTCGAAGGAATCAGAAAAATCACAAGCATAACCATTAACTATCTCATATATGCGGGATAGCCAAACACTATCTAACTATATGGGAATCGAGATGTCCGATACAGCAATTAGTAACCCCTGTATCACACACGACAATAAGAGCTAATCCTTCCTGCAGTGAGAGTGACTCATGTCAGCATATAACCATTACCATACAATACTAGGAACGATGAATATTATCACATTACTAAAATCATTTCAAGTAATACGTACTTGTTGAATAAAATTATTATTTACGGATTTTATCGCGTTTAATTACAACTTTAATTTATTATCATTATTCCGACGTTTTGCGTAAATAAGACCAAAAATTAATATTCAAAGTCTAAAGCTAGCAGGTGTAACTATGACATTGGGACGTCAAACATCTGAGTCCTCCCCTCCCCCCGTGACTATGGGTGCTGTAAAGCACCCGAAACTTTGGGATATTAAAAATAAATTTAAAGTTGTATTTAAATACGATAAAACCCGTAAATAATAGTTTTATTCAAAGTGTAGTGTTCGCGTAAATTTAGGAAATCATAATATGTACTACTATGATATTTGACTGATAAAGTTTTTAAAGGAGACAATCGTTTTAGGGCGCACTAGAAATTTTAACGTAACTTAATTGTATTATAGATTTATAAAAAGAACGTTTATTATAGTAAACGGCCCAAAGATTTTATGAAAATCTAACTGGAATCACGAAATCTAAATAAAGAATTGTTTTGATACCCGTGTTCTGGCTAATGTAATATGAAAAAAAATGCCCGTAATGAAGCATTTTGTAGTTTGTATAATAAAAATTATATATTTTTGAAAACGATAATATATTATATATGCATATTATGTATTTGTATACTATATATTTATTACTAAATAGATATACCACCAAAACTTGTTTTTAATCTAATTTCTAAAACGTACTATCCTACTACTATTTTGTCATTGACTTCCGGGTATGGGTATTACTATACGACAATGACGTTCGTTACGTTACAGCTTTTTGTATTTATTTACCCATCATCTTCATCATATAGCGTGTATAGTTAATATTTTAATTGAACATATTATTCCTTAGTCGTCTTGGTTTTGATAATATTTCTTATATTGCTGTAATGATGTTTCAGATTAATACTCACTAATCATTCAATACATATAAAAAATAGTTTCCGCACCACATTTGCGCTATATTTTTCCGGAACTATTAAAATGATTTTCTATCAATCTTAAAGCACCTATAAATGCTGAATTAACTACAAGTTTGTTTTATACTATTAACTTTTGAACAGTGTACTATTTCAACTTATAATACCGGTGAAAACTACCAGACAATCGCTTTTATTTTGTTTTAAGGTTATGGTAATATTCAGATTTTAATTGTTAATTTCTCAGTATTCCCGTTAGATGCGATAAAACTAATATCACTGTTGTAATTTGTAGACTATAAGGAATACATCGACATGCATTTCATTAAGTGACGTCACATTTCGTGATAGGCCAATTTTCCATACCAGAAGAAATTGTCTCCTTTCTTAATAAAAAAATTGTTCTTGATAATCTTTAACATTATCGAGAACAGACTCCAAGTTTGGTCAGTGTAAGGTTGCAATAAACAGATGAGGAATTAAATCTCCTTGTTTCTTGACGGAAATCAGACCGTTTATGTTGTTCACCTATCTCTCGTACCTAGAGTGATCGATAAATTCAGCGGTGCTTGCGGAAATAATAACTCAGTTTCAAATCTAACCCAAGCAATTTCTAGCAGTTATGTTTTTTTAAATATGAGTACAACTCCCTTTATTAAGTGGTGTCATCGCGCTGCAAATGAATATTTGCAACACGAATGGGTTGATGCGAAGGAAACGAATCAGAATCTCACAGAATACCAGTGAAAATAGTAACTTTTTGTTACTGTATTTTGTACGATGAGTGAAGAAAGCAGGAAATCCTTTATTGTAGTAACGAGGCATTCAATCCAAAAGCCTCAGGGGTGGCAACGCATCTATATTTTGATTCTTATTCGAGGACAGATAGGTAGTATACCTTTCCCAAAATTATTCGGACTATCCAAAGGAATAAAAGTAATAAATATAAAAAATCTATTGTATATACCACAAATTTGCGGCAGTAAGGTCGAAACAAAAGGTTGGCTTTTGGTCGTTTTAATTTTTTGATGTATATTTTTGGTATTTATAATTAAGATTATATACTTTTCGTAATTATAAAGTAAAATTGAAGGTCGTGCAAAAAACTTAGCACGGAAATAAACAATTACGCAAACAAAATGTATACTAAATATTTTATAAGTAATAATTGCGACAAAAAATATTATGCGAACCTATAGAGATCCGTGGCTGTTATGATTGGTTTAAAAAAAAGTATCACATTAGCGCTACTCTCATCATAATCCTAATAAATAATTACTGACATTGGCTCCCCCACTCTTCAGTCAGCTTTTACGGCACCTTTTTATGTAAAACGGAAGCACTTACGCTTCCATTTTACATAAATTTTCTTAAAAACTTATTGCAGGGAGAATTTGTCTTATTTCGCCATTTTCCAATTTTTCGACCCGTCGAAGATGTGTCGTAAATTCTTTAAAGTGACCCAGCCATGTTTGATTCGTCGATTGAACTCTTGGTTGAGTTTGCATTCACCCAATTGAACATTTTGTTTCAAGGTGACATATTCCATAGAAGCTTTGACCTTATTGTTCCCAAAACTACCGGTATAGGTTTTGCATGGACGTTAAATGTGATCTTCATTTTGTTGTTAAACTTTCAATGTCTATTCTTTTGAAGATGATAGTGAGGCCTTTGAGATCCTCTAGTGATTTTAATATGATAACATATTATGAGAGGTGAGTGGTATATTAACCGTTAAAGTTAATACTATCTTTTCTTATCAAGGCAAAACGTCTTCTAAATCACAGATGTAAAGCTTCAGGGATTTAAATTACTCTTTCTGTTGTTGTAGACATTTCACACCACCTTAGCTGAGCTTATATAACCTAAGCATTACAGTACAAACACTCCAGCACCTTGATATACCGCTAAACAATCTGTGCACCACCGTATAGAATAGCTTAAATTAAACAATTTCGAAGGCTTTCTCATGTTCTACATACATATATCAGACGTTATGTTTGATTACATACATACATAACACATAAATTTTCACATCTGTCAGAGATGTGAGCAATTAAAAAAAGAAGTAATTCCATTTTTTAAATCCCCACATTCGTCTTAAGTAAATACAATCATACAATCATAACCAATCTATATTATCGCCGATTGTAGATAAATTTCCACCTTGAGAGTACCAAGACTTTAATACTCCTATTTATACTGTAAACATAAAAATGTACGAAATTAAATTGACTATTTAAAAATATTTTTAGTTTTTGCTTAAAACAGTAGCTGGATACTTTTTGCAAGCAATTTGGTATCTGCCTGTACGGCTCGGGTGGGATTACCATATTAATGAACGAACGTGCCGTTTCTGCCTTGCTCTTGAAACTAACTATTGTAATTACTTTTGTCCAGATACAACGTATTACGCTTCGTACTAAATTCTCTTTTTAACTACAAAGGAATTATTCGTTGTGTATAATCTAAGGTGCATTTTTTATTATTTACTTGACTAACATTTCTTCAGCCAACTCTAAATATATATATATATATATATATATATATATATATATATATATATATATATATATATATATATATATATTTCGTTTTGTTATTTACATAAATTATGGATTCTTCATGTACATTTTGTACACCACTGTGCTTTATTGTGATAAACTCTAAAAATACCAATATAATTTTTTACGGAAAAAGGGATTAAAAATGTAAAGTAAGCTTGTGAAGACATACAGGATAAAATAGAATTAGCAACAAGTTTGCTAACTTTTGAAAACCTGTTCTTATTCACTCAAAACATACATGTCTGACATAAAAATATTTTATAAAGGATGTTTGTCTATATAACTTATTTTTATTAGAAAATAATAAAACATAAAAATACGATATGTTAAGCCTAAATCTAAAATACTTTTAGTATTGTAGATTCAGTATATTACCTATAGAAAATACACATTCTTTTTTCCGAAGAACGATAATAAACGATGTAATTTGTTAAATTGGTTTCCTCTATAAATAAAACGACTGCTAACCAATAATGCTTCACTTACCACCAAATTGTTATAGATCGTTCGGATCTTTCCTGCCAAAGTTACTATTTATCTTCGGTGAATCCGAAAACTAAGCAAAATTCCAAACAATAAATTGTGGAATTCATGACATTTTTGCCCTATTACAGAAATAGAGTAATTTATTAATATTTTATTATAAAACAGAGTTATTATTATATATGCCCTAGCTTATTTATAAAATTAATGTGAATAACGAACTTTCAGTTCATCTGATGGTAAGTGGCTACTGCTATCTACTACTTACACCCAACTAATTTAAAAAAAGAACGCTATAAAGGGGTTGTCACCTCTGAGGACTAAGATGTAATGCCTCATATCATGTAATTATCTTCCTGGCTGCTTTATCGGTCCTAAGCCATTGAGACCAGAACACAACAGTCTAGACACTGCCATATTACAGCATAAAAATATAAGACGGTGGTACCCACTAAGATAGAAAAGGAAACTTACTATGTAGTAAAATGTAGTAGTCTGGCAAGGATATAGAAAAGTTAATAATATGTACCTATGATTGTATATTTGGAAGGTTGTGAATAATTCGTAACTATTTTATAACTTCATGGAAACTCTCAGACCTAAATATGAATTATTACCACGTTTGTATATTATATACTAGCGGCCTGCTCTGGCTTCGCCTGGGTGGGATCTATTAAAATGGTGTTATTTAAATTTAAGAAAATCAAACACATTTTTTAAATATCCAAGTTTTTTTTAATGAAATACTGTGTACATCACTTCTAGTATTGATTTCTATCTGCTGGTGAAATGTCATCACACTCGGTTTAGTGATAGCAAAGATTAGCTCAAACAGATAGACAAGCAGATAGAACAAAGTTTTTCCATGCAAATAATTACCTCAGTTATAAGGCAGTTATTTCAGACAGATACTTCAATTTTCTTCAATGTATAGATGAGCAAACATTATATTCTCGTATCCTTTACGACTTTAATTACACCGCAATTTTATTACAAAATTCTGTACCCTTACAGTCATAGTTTAGGAGGTAGCACCAATATATTACACTGATACCTATAGTTTGCTATGAGAATATGGAAATTGCAATGATATGAAATATCTCTATATCTTCGACGCAAAAAAATTGTTTTAAATATCAAACGAAACAAAGTTTACTTTAATGTCGTATCAAAATAAAGTTTCTCTCATCAGAAAAGAAAAATGCGAGAGAAACTTCGCGGATATGTCGTTTTTTGTTTAATTATTTAAAAATTATTTATAATACTAAGCACTTATAAGTAAATTATAAAAATAACAGGTTTCGTCCATCGCTTTCCCGTATATCTTATCAGGTCATCAAGCCACCTAGTGCGGGTCCGCTTATTGGTACTTAAATAATATTTTTTTTATCATTGACTTAAAAATTGCAGTTCATATTAAATTCATGGCAAACTAGGACACACCAGAACTCACAAACGACGACAATCCACAAATTATCATAAATAAAGGAAGTGAACGACCCATCACACACCGTCGCAAGCAGTGACCTTTAAACAAGCATGGCATAACCCAATCTACCATACTTTTCATTAATTCCCTTTTATAAACCTCTTTGTATAGGGTACAAAACTAAAACTTAAATAAATAAATACTATTGTTATACATTTATCTTTCAAAATTTAGAATAAATAATTATTACTTCACAATACTTTCCACAGATGAACTGAGCATTTAAAAATGAGGCAATAGCAACATCAACAATTATTTTTATGTCATGTGGATATTTCATAATTGTAGAAAAATTTCTTATTTGACATAATAATGTTAGTACTAGTATCAGATTAGTTTTATTATTTTGTTTTCCGTTGTAATTAAAAATAGTTATTTTTACGCTGCTTCAAGATTTTCCACAATATCTCTAGTTGTCTAATTTGGAGGGAAGGCCTTTTCCTAGCAGTTGAACTTATTATAGCCTGTAACTTTATTTAAATCCAACACTTCTTCTCTAAATTGTTGAAAGATTGTACTTTATAAGGCATTAGCGATGCATTAGAGAGACAAAGTATTGCTTATTTTCTCTACAAAGCTATCCAATCTATCTAGACTGATCGTCTATTAGGTGGGCATTTGCACCGTTCGTAACTTACGAGCCTTATTTGGGTTCGAAGTATAATTTATCGTCTTCAATTTCACTCGAGAAGGCGAAAAGGTTAAGCAATAAATTGAACACAGCTGCATTACGAATAGACGCGAAATAAGGTAACAAAAGGGCTGATTGAAGACAGTTTTATTGTTGTTTATTAAAATAGCAAAAATGAAAAATCGCTCATTGCTTACTCAGACGTAAAATAAAGATTGGCCACGACGGGACGACCGCTAGATGTGAAATATTGTAGATAATGGTAAAATTTATAACTAGTGAAAACCAATAAATAAACAGCTAGTACAGAAAAATAGAAAGGTACACGCAGTACACAACTCACACATCGAAGCAACGAAGTTTACAGTATACGCGCACATATACAAGGAAGTCGAGAGCGGTGACGTGGAGGGAGCGTGACAGCATAAGAGAGATTCACACCGTTTGCCGTCACGGCATACAAATCGGTTTTACTGCCTCGGTGCGCCAAGAGATGTTTCACATCAAAAATACTTGCATAATATAATGAAGAATTATTTTGTCAATTCAAATTATTAATTTTATAGAAGTAATTCACAATTACTTTATCTCATGAATTTCGTTATTTTACCAAAATAATTTAAATGAATTCCTGAAAATTTTCTAGTTGTTGGCGCGACTTCTAACGCCACCTAGCGACGCACCGGAACACCAAACTCTTATCTACGAATCAGAGCTCGCCATTGTTGGCAACCAATCACAGCACGACGTGCAATTAGTTATAAGATCTGTCTGTTTAAATTTTGATTATTACCTGATACACACTGTAAGCAATAAGACGACTTAAATATAACCAACAAACGTTCAATAAATAAATCATTGAAGAGCACCTGCCTCCCGTTCCTGTACATAAAGTGGTCCTATCGAGCCGAATAAGGAGTTCAAGCTTGAAATCTCCGAAGATTCGTCGCATCAAAATACGAAGAGGAGATTCACGTATCGAGCGAAGAGCTGCAACGTTAAGGCATCGACAGACAGGAGGGGCAGGTTTGAACTTCCCGTCCGTTTCTCCATCTCATCCTTCGATAGGTGTTGATTTCGTGCTGATATTCCATTTCCAGTGCTCAGGTGGCGGTACCTACCTGCACAACGGCACCCACCTTGGTTCACACGTCTACAAATTGGCAACTGTAAGTACTCTTGATTTCCTTAATTCCCAAAATGAGTGAGCCTAAATTGTCAGATTTAATTAAGAAAAGAGGAGTTTTAAAAGGTCGATTAACTCTGTTTGAAAATTATGTTAAAAAGTTCACTTTACCCTTGACTGAACAACAGTCATTAGAATTAAATTTACGTGTCGAGAGTACTTCGAGTTTGATAGAGATGTATAGTGAAATACAGACTAAAATTGAAGAAGAGGTAGCGGAAGATCTCGATCTTGTAAAACAGCTGGAAGAGAGAGATCGTTTCGAAAATCAATTTTATTGTGCTGTAGCTTCTGCAAAACTTTTACTGAGAAAGGAAGTAGCTGAAAAGTCTAGTATTTCAACATGTAAGCCGATAGGCATAAAGTTACCCGATATTAAAATACCTTCCTTTGACGGTTCATACGATTGCTGGCTAGAGTTTAAAAATTCTTACGTTAGTATGATTCATGATCGCGATGATTTAGGTCCTGTTCAAAAATTTCATTATTTAAAATCGTCATTGTCCGGTACCGCGGCACACGTCATAGGTGCATTAGAATTTACGGCTCACAACTACTCTCACGCATGGGAGCTATTAGAGAATAGATTTAATAATCCGCGACTATTGGTTCATAATCATGTGAAGGCATTATTTAAAATTCCATCGTTAAATAAAGAGTCCGCTTCCCAGATTAGGAACTTAATAGATATTGTTTTGAGAAATTTGCGTGCCCTTAAAACGTTAGGTGAACCAACAGATTCATGGGACACTTTAATCATTTACATGGTCGTTTCCAAATTAGATCAGGCCACTGAACGCGAATGGGAAAATTTTCAAGGTACAGCTAGTTCGTTAATTGAATCAAGGTCAGCTTTGAAACTGGATGACTTACTTAAATTTCTTAAAGACCGCGCCGACGTCTTAGAAATGATAAAAGTGAACCATAACAAATCCCACGAGAACAAAGGCGGCGAAAAAACGCGCTCTAAGAAACAATATACACATACTCATATTGCTACGAACGTTACTAACAATAACAATAAGGGTAATACGAAACTAAAACAAAGCCGCGTGTGTGTGTTGTGTCATGGTAATCACGCGATTTATTCCTGTTCAAGGTTTCTTAATTCGTCTATCCAAGAAAGGAATAAGATAGTTAAAACGCATCAGCTGTGCATCAATTGTTTACGCGCAACCCACCCACTTGACGAATGCAAGTTTGGGCCATGTAGGTTGTGTGATAAAAGGCACAACAGTTTGCTTCACATTGATGGGCAGGTAGACGGCGCATCACAGGTGAGCGGGTCGAGTGCATCAGCACAGCCGGTCACCGCTAACGTCTCCACTGTCTCGTCATCATTACACGTTACGGCTAACCACTCAGAATCGCAAAACAGTAATCAAGAATATTCGTTATTACCCAACGTTTTGCTGTCCACAGCGTTAGTGGACATAGCAGATTATAATAACAAATATCACACTGTACGCATTCTGCTTGATAATGGTAGTCAACATTGTTTCATAAAGAAATCGTTATGTGAAACATTAAATGCACCGTTAATACAGTCCACTTATCACGTTGCTGGGGTAGGTCATACAATTTCGCAGTCCACCCACATTTGTAAAATAAAATTACGTTCAAGGTTAAATTCGTTTTGTATGAACATCGATTGTTTAGTGTTGCCGTGCATTACAAATCAATTACCCACATTTAGTGTCGATGTAAATAATATGAGTTTACCTGATAATATTCAACTTGCGGATCCGAACTTTCACTCACCGTCAGACATCGATATACTGATAGGCGCGGATAAGTTCTGGGAATTATTGTGTGATGGCAAAATTAAGTTGAATAAAGGACCTTATTTACAAAATACAAAATTGGGTTGGATAATGTCGGGACCTTTACATAATAACCCACTTCCCGTTAAGAGTGTGCAATGTAATTTCTCCCAAACAATTGACACACAGTTGAAATTGTTTTGGGAACTCGAAGAGATAAACAATAACGTTAATAAAAACATCCTTAGTGCTGACGAACGTGCGTGCGAAGACATTTTTGTCAAAACGACAAAACGTATGGAAGATGGTAGGTTTTCCGTACGCATTCCTTTAAAGGAATCAGCTGATGTGCTCGGAGACAGTTACACAGCGGCTGAAAAACGTTTGTTGTCGTTAGAACGAAAATTCGCTCGTTCGCCGCAATTTAGGGAAAAATACGTAGATTTTATGGGGGAATATGAAAGGCTCGGTCATATGAGTTGCGTTAAAACTTATGGGTCACCCCACTATTATCTGCCGCATCACGGCGTTATTAATGAAAATAGCAGTACGACTAAACTGCGCACTGTTTTCGATGCAAGCGCAGCGACGTCGTCCGGTAAGTCGTTGAACGATATTCAACATATTGGTCCACCACTTCAGAATGACATTTTTAGCATTTTATTACGCTTTAGGCAATATAAATACGTGGGTTGTGCGGACGTTGAGAAAATGTTTCGGAATTTTCTTGTACAACCAGATCAACGAGATTTACAATTGATATTATGGCGTAAACTTCCGTCAGACCCAATACGTGTATATCGCCTAAACACCGTGACGTATGGCACTGCGTCTGCGCCGTACCTTAGTATGAGATGTTTACGTCAGCTTGCGCTGGAATGTAAGGATCAGCAGGTTGCGAGAGTAATCCGAGAGGATTTTTTCGTTGATGACGTCATCCTAGGTGACAATGATTTAAATAGCTTACTCGATACCTGTGAGAAGTTACGAAATACTTTAAACTCGGCTTGTTTACCGTTGCGTAAGTGGTTGTTTAACGTTGATATCAGTGACCACGGCATATCTAAAGACTTGTCATTAGGCGAACATTGCCAAACTAAGACTTTAGGAGTGGGTTGGTATAATAAAAGTGATGAACTTCATTTTACCACACGAGTAGTTAGACCAAATTTACTAAGTAAACGTACAATGTTGTCGATAATCGCACAAATATACGATCCTCTAGGAATTTTAACACCGGCTGTCGTAGTAGCTAAAATATTGATGCAAAAAGTGTGGTTGTGCAAGATAAATTGGGATGATCCCGTTCCCTGTGATGTTGCGTTATCCTGGGAAAAATTTATTGACACACTTCAATATTTGCATAACCTACGTATTCCGCGTCATGTTATGAGCGCACACACACAGTTTATAGAATTACACGTATTCACGGACGCGTCGCAGAGTGCTTATGGTGCATGTGCATATGTTCGCACCTACTCTGATGACTCATCGGTGACTATTAGATTATTGTGTGCAAAGAGTAAAGTTGCACCAATTAAACCAGTCAGCATACCCCGACTAGAACTGTGCGGGGCTTTAATAGGCGCACGATTATATAGGAAAATTATCGAGTCATTGCGTGTTAATTTCCACAAAATTTACTTTTGGACAGACTCAACTATTGTCCTTGGATGGCTACGTACGTCACCACATTCGTTAAAAACATTCGTTCAAAATAGGATAGTGGAGATTAATGAAATAACAAGTAATGCGTTATGGTTACATGTAGGAACCAAAAATAACCCAGCGGATCTGGTCTCGCGCGGTCTTAGTCTTGATGTACTCATTGACAGTAATCTGTGGTGGAGCGGACCTGAGTTCTTAAAAAATTCTGAGTCGGCATGGTCACAGCAATCTTCGACTATACACTCCGACTTACCAGAAATAAAATCACAAACGACAACGGTTATGGTTTGTGATGTAACAAAGAATAAAATTATTAATTTTGAAAGGTTTCGTTCTTATCAGCGTATCCTGCGCGCCGGCGCTTACCTGTTGCGATACATACATAACTTACGCACACCAAAGAAAGATCGTACACAGGGGCCGTTATCAGTAGATGAATTGAATGACTCATTACAGTCGTTAGCGCGTCTTGCTCAACGCGAATCGTTTCCGATGGAATATGATAAGTTAAAACGTAACTTACCTTTAAAAACTTCAGGTTCGATTTCTAGGCTTAATATATTTCTAGATGAAAGGGATGTAATTAGAGTAGGTGGCCGTCTTAGTAACTCGCCTGACTTTAATTACGACAAAAAGCACCCGATACTTTTATCAAGTAAACACAACTTCACACAATTGTTGTTTCAACATCAACACAAAGAGCTTCTTCATGCTGGTCCCCAGCTGCTATTGGCGACCGTGCGTGAGAATTGGTGGCCGTTAGGGGGTAGAAACCTAGCTAGAAAGGTTGTCCACCAATGTGTCCGCTGCACTCGAATGAAAGGTAAAACCCTAACGCCAATCATGGGCAACCTTCCGTCTGAACGAATAGAACCTGGTTTTCCATTCATTCGATGTGGAGTGGATTATGCGGGTCCCATAAACGTACTGAATCGCAAAGGAAGGGGAGCTAAATTGGAAAAGGGCTATATTTGCATATTCGTTTGTTTTGTTACCCGGGCCATTCATCTAGAACTTGTCAGTACGTTAGCTGCTCAAGAATTTATATTAGCACTTAAAAGATTTATCTCACGACGAGGTAAACCAGCTCAAATTTTCTCAGATAACGGTAGAACTTTCATTGGAGCCATGAAAGAGATTAACAAAATGCTAGAGCGAAATTCAAAGCAAATAATTGATAAATTATCAACTGACAATATTGAATTTAAATTTATTCCCCCTTATGCTCCTCATTTTGGGGGATTGTGGGAAGCAGGAGTAAAATCCTGTAAGTTCCACCCTAAGCGTGTCGTGGGTACCGCTAACTTGACGTACGAGGAGTTCAGCACTGTGTTGGCACAGATCGAAGCAGTCCTAAACTCCCGTCCTATAAGTCCTATGTCCTCAGATCCACATGATCTTCGTCCACTAAGCCCAGCTCATTTTCTCATCGGCCAGCCACTCACTGCACCAGCCTGCAGAGACCTCACCGAAGCACGGACTCACAGCTTGACACGGTTTCAAAGAGTGGAACAAATAAAACAGCACTTCTGGAAACGCTGGTCACAAGAGTATGTTGCTGAACTTCAGACAAGAACGAAGTGGAAGGCGAACAGTCAAGACATAGCATTAAACACGCTTGTCGTTATTAAGGAGGACAATTTACCACCCCTTAAATGGCGTATGGGCAGAGTTACCCATATTTTCCCCGGAAAGGACGGCGTGTCGCGTGTCGCCACCATCCAAACTGCTACGGGTTCTGTACAACGAGCGTTCTCGAAAATCTGCCCTCTGCCTGTATCATCAGCAGAGGACGACAACATGAATGCAGCCTACGGCATCTCCAATCAAGCGGCAACGTAGATACATCATTGGAAGCTGGAGCTTCCAAGGCGGCCGGCATGTTGGCGCGACTTCTAACGCCGCCTAGCGACGCACCGGAACACCAAACTCTTATCTACGAATCAGAGCTCGCCATTGTTGGCAACCAATCACAGCACGACGTGCAATTAGTTATAAGATCTGTCTGTTTAAATTTTGATTATTACCTGATACACACTGTAAGCAATAAGACGACTTAAATATAACCAACAAACGTTCAATAAATAAATCATTGAAGAGCACCTGCCTCCCGTTCCTGTACACTAGTAAAGGCTTGAAACTTTTCAGAAAATGAAGCGACAGTAGCCTAATGGCAGGGCGTAAACCGCGAACTCAAAAGGTCGTGAGTTGGAATCCGCCATTCGACTATTGGCGTGAATCACTCGTAACACAAACAGTTTAAGCTTACCACGAGTGGTTAAGGGGAATATTAGTAATGTTTATAGCATTGTTAATATTCTTTAAAAAAGGCTTAGAACAATAATGGAACATGTTTTTTGTCTGATAAGTTAGAGCTACAACAACGTTCCATTGATGGGCACAGGCTCCTATTTTATTTGACAGTGTCGTGGAATTATTATTCTGCTTCGCTGCTTTACATCTCAAAGTTAGTAAAACTCAGATATGTACGTTTTGTCACAATATTTTCGTTTACCATCACGCACGTGATAAATAAGCACTTCAATAACAATTTCATTGGTACCACCCATTTTTTTTAAATTCAGGATGGTTTAAACTAGTGATATTAAATAAGCTTATAGCTTCGGTCAAGGATACGGTACCTCATAACAACACTAGTCTATTGCAAGATAAATACACAAAACCTCCACATGCTCCTGTACAACTCAATTACCTTAAGCATTTCTATTGTTATCAAACTTGAAGCTTGAAGCTTCGACTAATGGAAACCTGTGATGCATTGGTTTGACAAATAAAATAATTTTTTACATAATTTTCCTACTCTAATCTGGATTCAATTCAGCTACTTTATTGCATTACTTTTAACAATCCTTTTGATTGAGAGTGTCCCAGTTTTTTTTTAAATGAATCCGAGATCTAATACATTTTTGATAAAACTGTTATTTTTAATCTCTAAATACAAAATGTTTCATATTAACTTTAATTAAACATTATATTATATACCCGAGGAGTTTTACAATCACATCCTTTATCAATTACAACGTATTAAGTTTTTCTGCTAAACATAAACCAGTCTCTTAAATTGTCCTATAGGGGGAATTTTAGGATAATTGCTACGCTCGGACGTTTTTTATTGTTTACATTTCTTACCAAGTGGATGCCTTACCCTTCTCCTGTTTCAGTTTACTTCTGTTGCTTCATAAGAAACTCATAGAATGATATGGGAAAATGGATTCTCTAACACCACTCAACCACGGTGACTTAATGTACCACACGGTAAAACCTCCGGGCATTAAAAATTTTATCGAAATTTGGTATTTACTAATAAACTTCTACGAATATGTACACAAATCAAATGTCTAAGCAGCGCTCATGTGATAAAATCGGAGGTAGACTTGAATGCAGCAGTATAAGAGACACTTCCATTATGACTTATGCATCAGTAAATTATCTTCATCGTCGTCATCATCATTGCACACAAGTCCGTCACCAAACATTTCTACAAAATTACGTCTGTTGACGACGCTCACGTTGCTTCTCGAACACCTGAAATATAAATAATATTAATCAATAAAAAATAAAATATGTAAAAAAATATACTCATAAAACATTGTTACTTACCTAATGTACTTGCTGTTTTTCTATAATAAATAAGTACGTGTGCATACGGGGACGGTGGCACTTACCGCGATTTTTATCAGTAGGGTGAAGGTATATTTGCAACAACGGTGTTGCACCGCTGAGTACATGATCCCGCGTTTCGAGTTAGTTGCACTAGAACATCATACGAGGTGACACCTATGTCTCCCTCCCCGCGGATGTACACGCGCTCACCAAATTTTTTTTGTATATTTTTCTCCCAGACGACACCAGCGGCCTACATCATCAACATAGTGGTCCTTCGGCCGAATCCTTACGTCGTCTGCAAAAAATATAATAATAATAAGTACCAGTTATGTTCCACGCGCCGGCTACGCCGCAAAAAAAGCGACGACCACGTGGCACCGCTGCAAAATCGGAGTGCAAGAACAACCAAGATGTGTTACCATCGTTCAGCTTAAAGGATGAAGTGCTGGAAAAACCTGGAAATGCGCTAAGTGCCTCTAGTAAGAGTAAAAAGTCATCAAAGACCTCAGGCACGTCGTCAAGTACGGCACGCAAACGGCAATTGGAATACGAAACCGCTAAAGCTATGGCTCTCGTGGAAATACAAGCAGCGGAAGCTGAAGCAGAAGCCAAAGTTAAGAGTGCTCAGGCAGAAGCTGCCAAGCTTAAGGCAAATATTCAGTCGAAGCTGCTAAACAAACAGCTTGCAGCTGAGATGGCAGAATTGGAGTCTCATTCACGCTCTTCCCACAAGTCGGCTATGAAATCTTCGACCAGCAAAGTTGAAAATTGGCTGAATGCTCCAGGAAACCAGCATGAGGAGAACCGAGAAGAGTACTCTTGTGAAAAAATCGGCCTAGAAAAGCTAGCACATGCCTTGAATGATGCAGTGGCTGCCTCATCATATAAAATACAGAACCAGGAGCTCTTAACAAGATTAGCAACGTCTAAAGACCTGCCTTTATTTTTTGGAGATCAAATGGAGTGGTTGCAGTTTAAACAGGCGTACCAAGAATCTACCCAATTATGCAAATATAGTGACACAGATAATTTATGGCGGCTACGTAAGTGTCTTCGTGGCGATGCTAAAGAAGCAGTGACTTCACTCTTGATTGGTGGAACTACACCCGATTTAATAATTGACACCTTAGAACTTCGATTTGGCAAACCAGAAACAATTATGAGTAAAATAGTTTTACAGCTTAAAAAACTATGTCCGTTGCCGTTAACTTATCATAATGATATCATTAATTTTGCAATAAAAATAAAGAACTATGTGGCTGCTGCCAAAGCAATGCAACAAAGTGATTATCTTCGCAGCCCGGAGTTAGTATCGATTGTCGTATCTAAGCTTCCAACTTTGCTTGTCGCAAAATGGACCGACTACGTTTATGAACAGCGAGAGTGTAATTTACCGAAGCTAGAATTGCTTAGTGATTTTTTATATGAGGAAGCCACTAAAACAGCTGCATCAGGAGTAAGTCATATTCACGCTCAATATAATTTAAAGAAGCCCGATGAACGTAAACACCGTTCACACTCGTTGTTGTACACAAATAGTAATCAATTACAAAACGCGGAAAAGTGTAAATTTTGCCGAAAATGGGCTCATGGTGTCGCAGATTGTTCACGGTTTAAGCGCGCCTTACGCAAAGATCGCTGGCGATTTGTACGCGTAAATAAACTTTGCTTCAAATGTCTTGCCCCCCGCCATACGAATGGTATGTCTTGTATTGGCAGTAATTGCGACATTGACGGCTGCAATCAACCGCATCATCGTTTACTGCACTGGATAAAACCATTGGAAGAAAGCTTAAAAACTGTGGAGCGAAGTGAGGATGAGCATCCCAGCACCAATGAAACAGTGACTCATACGGTGGCATCCCACTGTCACAAGGTGCTTTTGAAAGTGGTGCCGCTCACTCTTCACGGACCGAATGGCAGTTTGCATACGCATGCACTACTGGATGATGGAGCTACCGTGACGGTGATATCCTCTGATATCGCAGATGAGCTCGGATTATACGGTGCAGACGTGATATTGCGCGCGCGCAGCGCATGGGACTCGGGCGAGCTTGTGTGTGAATCTCAAGTAGTGAGTGTTAGTGTTACCAATTCGTATAACGAAATGTTTACTTTCCGTGCGCGTAAAATTAAAGAATTAAATTTACTAACACAAAAAGTGCCGAATATGGACTTTAATAATTATGGATTGTTAAGTGAAGATCTTATGTTATGTAATTGTAACGCTAAGCCAAAATTATTAATAGGTCAGGACAACCATCATTTAATTTCTTCCATTCGTTGTGTTCGTGGTAAGCAGCGTGAGCCGTACATAACTCAAACTGCGCTTGGATGGTGTGTGCACGGATATATGGTAAGTGATGTTAATTGCACTGATCGCTTTGTCTCTTTCATTAATAATTGCACCGAAAAAGCGGGACAGTCGCAGTGTATCTTTCACTTACACACGGTAGAATCGATTGCTAGCGATCTCTCTCTCGATAACGATAACGGTGAATGCACCTGCGCGCAGTTGCACGATGCGGTTCGTAGATCCTTCGCGTTAGAGTCTATTGGTGTAGGTTCGAAGCCGCGCCGCAACCCAGACGAAATACGCGCTTTACAAATTTTAGATGACACTGCAGAATTAGTAAATGGTCAATGGAATGTCGGCTTACCGTGGAAATACGATGAATTACATTTACCCGACTCTTACCCTAACGCTTTTAATCGTCTAAAGTCAATAGAAAGAAAATTTTTGCTCAACAAAGAGTATGCAACTCGTTATTGTGAAAGAATGAGATACTTATTTTCTAATGGTTATGCTAGAGAACTTAATGAGACCGATGAAAACTCTAATAAACGTATAATATGGTATTTGCCGCACTTTGGTGTAGATAATCCAAATAAGAAAAAACTGCGTTTAGTTTATGACGCGGCAGCAAAGTCGAACGGTTATTCTTTAAATGATTTTCTTTTACAAGGCCCTGATTTGTTACAATCGTTATTAGGAATAATGTTACGATTTAGAGAAAACCGCGTAGGTATCATAGGGGACATAAAAGATATGTTTTTAAGGATTAATGTACGAAAAGAAGATGTTAATTCTTTGCGTTTTTTGTGGAAAGATATCTATTTAAGCAATGAAAATGAACAATTAGGCTTCGGAAGTAGTAACAAAGGTTCAAAATTACCTATACAACATCCTGTTAAGAAATATATTATGACGTCATTAATTTTTGGCGCTAACTGCTCCCCATTTATAGCACAATATATTAACCAAAATAAAAACACATTGCGCTTTCAGAATAAAATGCCGGATGCAGTTAATGCAATTAGGAAAAATCAATATATGGACGATTTTATCGATAGTTTACCAGACGTCGCTACTGCTACAAAAATGATAAAAGATGTTTCATATATTAATCAGCAAGGTGGTTTCGTGATGCGTAACTGGTTAAGTAACAAGTCAGATGTTCTTAATGATATGCCAAAAGAGACTTTAAATGACATGGCGATACGGTTTAATGTTGAATCCCAGCCGGAACGAACGCTTGGGCTTTTGTGGTTTCCCGCGAGTGATATGTTCGGGTTCGATCTTTCGTTAAAGCGTATACCGAGTGATATTTTACAACTATCACGAAAACCGACTAAGCGTGAAGTTCTTCGTATTATAATGTCTGTATATGATATTCATGGTTTTTTAGCACCTTTTACGATAAAATCCAAAATTTTAATGCGCGAAATATGGAATGTAGGTATAAAGTGGGATCAGGAAATAACAGATAGTTTATTTGTTTTATTTAACGATTGGATTTCGCAGTTACAGGAAATGAGTTACGTTCGAATCCCGCGGTGGTATTTCTATAGCAACGATTCTGTCGGTGTGAATGAGAAGAGCGGCCACACCGTAAACGACGATGAGACGTCGTTGCAATTGCATATTTTTTGTGATGCATCTCCATGCGCATACGCATGTGTTGCTTATTGGCGTAAACAAGACAGCAACGGCGTGCAGGTGTCATTCATTGCGAGTAAAAGTCGCGTTGCGCCGTTAAAACCGTTAACTATGCCTAAACTCGAACTTCAAGGCGCGCTATTAGCATGTCGCTTGGCAGAGACTATAAAAAAGGAGCATAGAATTAAACCGTCACGTGTTTTTTATTGGACTGATTCAATGATTGTTATTTATTGGATACGTAACGAGCATAGAAATTACAAAGTTTTTATTGCAAATAGGTTAGGTGAAATTGATGAGTTAAGTAAAATTGATGAGTGGCATTATGTGCCGACAAATTTAAATATAGCGGATTTAGCTACAAAAAATAATGATTACGACTTCAACAAGGACTCCTCTTGGTTAACGGGTCCGTCTTTTCTGTACACGGAAGAAAAGTATTGGCCCCGAGAGCCTGAAAATAACGAAAAGAGCAACAATGAGCTGTTAGATAAAATATATGTAGTAATAAAATCACCAAAGGAGAATTGTAATAGTATTTATGATTTGCCTATTCCGGATCCAAACCGTTTCTCCGTGTGGCTGCGCTTGCTTCGCTGCACCGCATCTGTACTATTATTTATAGAAAAATGTAGAAAAACCGGTACTCGGCGTATTAATAATTTGTTAATGAATAGAGCCGAAGTACTTTTGTTACGCTATTCACAATCACAATCATTTCAGACTGAAATTGATTTGCTGAAACAAAATAAAGAAATTAATCGTGATAGTCGTTTACGTTCATTGACACCATTTTTAGATAAAGACGGCTTATTGCGTGTAGGAGGGCGTATAAACGCGGCTGCAAACGTCACTGAAACTATGAAAAACCCGGTGATTCTGGATGGTAAACATCGCATAGCAAGGCTGGTGGTTTTGGACTTCCACGTACGTGCTGCTCATTCGTATAATGAACTTGTAATAAACGAGCTACGACAAAAATATTGGGTTGTAAATCTGAGACCTACAGTTCGCTCCGTAGCTTCACAGTGTTTAGTTTGCCGAATACGAAAAGCAGCACCAAGACCGCCTCGCCTCGGGGACTTGCCATCTCAAAGATTGGTTCATCATCAAAGACCTTTTACCGTTTGTGGCGTAGACTTATTCGGTCCGATCGAAGTAACTGTGGGCAGGCAGAGACCCAAAAGATATGGTGTTCTTTTTACATGTTTAACAATACGAGCTGTTCATATTGAAATAGTATCGACGCTTACCGCAGACTCACTTATAATGGCACTTAGGAGGATGGCTGCACGCCGTGGGTGGCCTCATACTGTCATATCTGACAACGGAACTAACATGCGAGGTGCTGATGCTGAACTTCGAAAATCTTTTGAAGAAATTAAGCAGCAGCAAGTTATAGCCGAAGCATTAAACAAAGGAGTTTCCTGGCAGTTTATACCACCGGCCAGTCCTCATATGGGGGGAGCTTGGGAGCGTCTGATTAGAAGTGTGAAAACGGCACTGAAAGTCGTTCTTAGAGAGAGGGCTCGTCGAGAAGAAGTTTTATTAACGCTTCTCGCTGAAGTCGAAAATATAATTAATAGTAGACCGCTTACCCATGTTTCGGTGGACCCTCAAAGTAAAGAGGCATTAACTCCAAATCATTTTTTACTAGGATCTTCGTCGAAATTACCTGTACCTGGGGTCTTTGATGATGGCGACATGTATGTTAGACGACAGTGGCGTATTGCCCAACGGTTGACAGACTTATTTTGGAGCAGATGGGTAAAAGAGTTTTTGCCAGAGCTAATTCCTCGTCGTAAATGGGATAGGGAAGGTCCGCAATTAAAAGTAGGAGATCTTGTAGTAGTAGTCGATCCATCATTATTTCGAAACTGTTGGCCAATAGGTATTATTGAAAAGGTTTATCCAGGTTCAGACGGCAGAGTCAGAGTAGTTGACGTTAGGACTAAGTCAGGAGTGATGAAGCGATCAGCTGCTCGCGTGGCCTTTCTCCAGCTTGATAATGAGTGTCGGCGAACCGACACTTGGGGGGAGGATGTTGACGACGCTCACGTTGCTTCTCGAACACCTGAAATATAAATAATATTAATCAATAAAAAATAAAATATGTAAAAAAATATACTCATAAAACATTGTTACTTACCTAATGTACTTGCTGTTTTTCTATAATAAATAAGTACGTGTGCATACGGGGACGGTGGCACTTACCGCGATTTTTATCAGTAGGGTGAAGGTATATTTGCAACAACGGTGTTGCACCGCTGAGTACATGATCCCGCGTTTCGAGTTAGTTGCACTAGAACATCATACGAGGTGACACCTATGTCTCCCTCCCCGCGGATGTACACGCGCTCACCAAATTTTTTTTGTATATTTTTCTCCCAGACGACACCAGCGGCCTACATCATCAACAACGTCTAGGTGCAAATTTTCATTAGAATCGGTGAAAATCAAAAATTACTCAAACGAGAGTCTATTATGAGAATTCTTTCCCTATTTTTCACCCTTAGGGGATAACGTTTGCTTCCAAATTTAATAATACTACCCTGGAAGTAACGTCTGTTTAGTAAAATGGATGTGGAATCATTGAAATCGGTCCACAATCTGCAAAACTTTCGCGTAACATACATACAAAAAAAATCTCCTCTTTTGAAATTGGTTAAAATAGATCTCCCTCATTATTGTATTGATCGATCAAAGTCTTCGAGAAAACGAAGCATTAAGTTATTCAAAACTAGATGATAAAAAACCAAAGAGTCGTGAGCACAACTGGACTGAATTAACTAAGAACGTCAAGTATATTTTTTTTTTCACGTAAATACAGATTTGAGTGCGGTGCGGTGTACTTAAACAGAAAATTGTTAAACTGTGACCCATCACTAAAATAATGTGCCTGCTTTAAATGTCATCTACTACTAAAGAAACGATGAAAGACTGCGGTGCACGTTTGATGACCGTGTACTTTAAACATTGGCTCCTTCACAACTTCCTTGTTTTCTCATTTGAATAAATCTTCTTTTTCATCCGAGATCTTAAAAGAAATATTTGCCGACAATATTGTTAACAAATAATATAATAATATATAAAATGTTAAATTAATGACTTCAGTTATAATAATCAACAGAAATATTTATACAAGTTTGTAAATTATTAATTCAACGGTTTGATCTCCACGTAACACGAAAAGTGAAACTTCCATTCAAATCCGTTTGTCTAGTTTTAGTGTGATGTATGTTCAGACAGACAGACAATATTTCCAAAAATTTTTGTCTTTGCATCTGTATCTGTAATTTATTATATCCCAATTCAAATTTCAAAAAATATTTAATGTATAGAAATCGTCGCGTTACAGTTTTACTATAGTAAAGACATATAGTTATTAAATGAAATGGAATCTATGTGTACCCGTCTCGTACACGTCTTTTTGTAAGAAAATCTATTACCTCTATCATAAACATTCATTTTGTGCAGCGGTATCATAAAGTTTTGGTGAACCTGGTTATATTAGATAGATAATTAAAAAATATCTCTCATAAATTGCCAAGTATGAATAGGCGTTGTTTGTGTAATAGTGGGATCGAATATACATATGACTCCATTCAATTACCGAAAAAAATCAAGGAAGATTCAAGATCAAAGAAAGCGGCATCAGAGGTAGCTGAATTTAGTAAATGGCGCAAATATGAGTCTTTGAGAAATTACTACATATTTGTGATTTTTTCTGTGGAGACTATCAGTCCTAGGGTCCACGTGCAGTGAAGTTCCTAAAGGAACTGTGTCCGCGACTGGTCATCTTTGCTGGTGATAAGAGGGCTGCTTCTTTTCTAGCTCAAAGGCTAAGTATAGCTATTTAGCGAGGAAACACAGCCGGCGTTCTTGGCTCTATACCACGGGGTGCAGGACTTCTTGAAAGTTTGAATTTTTAGTTTTGGTTTTCCTATATTAAATTCTTTTTTTATTTTTATTGTGTGGTAAGAATATTAATTGTAAATGTTAAATTAGCGCATATGCAAAAAACGGAAATAAAAAAGTACTCATTTAAAAATTGTTTTAATATGGAAGATATTTTAGTTAGTGGTTTTGCAGGCTTTTCCATTTTTAATTTAATCTAGCCCATTAAAATTCCATTGGTGAACATAGGCCTCTCGCATAGATTTTCTTCGATCTGAATAGTAAAATTGAGATTGCACGTATTAAAATTTACCATGGAACACATTTTAACATGAACGTTTACCATATACTCTGGAAACTTCTTTTAAATAAAAACCTAAGAGTGACTATAATGAATGGAATAACTCAAATGCGGGGGTGATTAATTAAGATTTAATACATGTATAATACAAATTGAAAGCTATTACTTCTTTAAATGGCAAAAATTTTCCGTATTAATATTAACCCTAGAATACTAGTAACACTGTTGAACATAGGCCTCTTTCATATATTGCCTAAGTTTTACAGCTTACGGCTGGGCATATGCCTCCTCTATTTACTGCGGGGGCGTTGCTTGATTGCGTGTTTTCGGACTCAATAAGTCTTCTAAAAATATTTATGATCTTTCAAAATACAGATTACCTCACAATATTTTCCCTCCCCATCAAGCACCTTGTAAATTAAATGTAGTATTTCTCTTCGTGTTGATATGACTATATATTAAAATAAAATAAATCCAGAAACTAAAATTAAATTAACATACACAATAAATAAAACAATTATGGAATCAATATCTAATTAGGCAATAAGAAGTAACATTAAGAAAAACATTCTCCTTTTTAAATGTGCTCTATAAAACACGAAAAACGTATTTCTTTCCATTGAATTCAGTAATGACTTACTCGCGATTGCTTAAGGCCCTAATGTATTATGTTCGTGCAAACAAGCTCTTACTTTACGAAAATGTTAGTAAGAAGCAAAATTGGTTTAAATTACATCGAATTCTTATTTGATCTCTTACCTCAATATTTTGTTACTTAATATAATTTACTGTTTATTGACATAACACTTGTATGTAACCGTACGAAAGTAAAAACCGTCGATAATAAACACATTGAATAAAATTACTTTTATGAATTTTATCGCGTTTATTGCTTTTATTTAATGATGTTTCGTGTACTTTGCAGTATCCATGGTCACGGGGCACTGAGATGGTTTACGTCACAATGTCAAAGTTAACTCGTAGTACACTCAGCTTTTTAATACTTTTGGTTCGATCTAAGCACAATGTACTTACTGTATCTTGACGTTTTGCGGTTGTATGCTTGGGTTTAGTTTTAGTTTTATGAATTACTGGGTCCAAAGCAGGTGGTAGTACCCAGAGTTGGTTTTTACAGATTATAGACCGCGCGATTTTATTACTCGCGTCTGTGTTCTCACGTTGTCATTGATGTTCGATTTTTGGTTGTTAGTTTTTGGTATTAATCTACATAATTATTTTAAAATTCATTGTATTTAGTTGTTTCGCGTTTATACAATGTTTTCATGCAATTTTTATAATCAAATGTCGGTAAAACTGCCTTTAATTCACTTGACGAGTTGTCTACCGTTTAATCTATTTAATATAGATCGATAAATTTTTGCTGAACCACCTTTCTTAACTACTTTTTACTTACCTGGTTTAAGATCTTAGCGCTTACTCGAATTTTTCGTGGATATCTTAACATACGAAAGAATGAGGTTATGGTCTTTGCACATCTTGAAGAAATTAGACTAATTTCATTATCTGGTAAAAATATGGTATGGAATTTTTGAAAGTCAATACTAATTTTTGAAAGTTAAATACCACGTGAAATATAGTTCCACTACGACCTCCGCACAATATCTTTAGTTTACATCACTACCATTTTCATTTTCAATTTACCCGACTATGAACATCAGATCCAATTCATTCCATTATCATCCAATACTTACCCGAAACTATCAGCTTTTAAACTGTTTACCATGCGAAATTGAAATTGTTGAAGCTTATTTGCTGTTCCATCACGCTCGTTAAACTAATGATATATGTTTAGGAAATTGAAATGTTATATGTGTCATTTTGTAAAACATTATATTATTTTGTTATTTTTTATTATGCGTTGTTTTTTATTATTTATTATCAACCAATGCAATCATTTGCTTCGGTAAATTGGTAATTTTACTCTAAATAATACTATCTTTATTTTTTATACATATTTGAAATAAAACTGAGTTTTATGGATTTATTGCGTGTATTAACTTATTTTATATTCCCGACACTTCGAGCATTTCACAATACCCATGGTCACGCCGGGACTGAGGTTTTTGATGTCCCAATGGCTACCTCCAGATTAAAATTATTAATTTTTGTTCCGATCTACGCAGTATGAACTAACAGTATTTTGAAGTCTTGAAGTTGTATGCTTGGGTTGGGATTTTATTTTGTTAATTATTGGATTTCAAGTGATGGTAGCACCCAGCCGTCTTTTTTATTGAAATTAACACTTTTATTGATTACCATAGCCTCATGAATTATCCAATGAAGGAATTATCCTTGGAATGAACGTGATTATGTATAATATCAAAATATAAACAACTCAAAAAATGTAGAAAACATGAACACCCTATACTAATTACCTTAGTATTTGATAAAGTTATTGTTCTCTTTTCAACTGTAGTAAACAGTAACGTTACAAAAGAACGGTAAGCCATTTCACTAAATATAAACCGTAAACTCAGCTAGCGACCGCACGTTAAATATCTGAATTTATTAAAAATGCCATGTTACAATCATAAGCTATAAATAATTTATAGCTTGTGATTGTAACATGGCATTTTTTATATCATATAATCATAAAATTGAAGTGCAAAATATGTTAAAGAAGTGCCCAGAAGAGATCACAGAAAAACTGTGTTATCTCTTATAATAAGTCACTTGAATCGGGAGCTTGCCCTAAGCAATTGCAATGCTGACTCGACCGGGGAAGGAACACGCTCCCACAGAATACCAGCGTAAAATTGTTGCTTAATGCTGCTGTGTTTCTTATGGTGAGTGTAGAGAACCGAAGACCCTTTTTACTGGAAACGAGGCATTCCATCTTAGTCCTCACGGGTGACAACGCATCTGCATTTTGATTTGTATTCGAGGATAGATGTAAATGTCTATGGGCCACAGCAACCACTTACCATCAGGTGGAATGTGTGCTCGTTTGTCACCCTATTCTATATATAAAAAAAACATAGTATATATTGTTACCTTTATTCAATGAAAAATAAGACAAGAGACACTTTTACGATCCTGTCCTGTCAAATGTTGGCCTATTTGTTTGATTTCTGTACTTTGTATTTTTACTAATCCCAGTGCTGGCTATTGTAAGCCTTAGAACAATTTGTATCACCGAGGGAATGTCAAAGTGCAGATAGCGCTGAGGAGCTGTTTAGTATTATTTTATCAAGCATTTCCCCAGCTCCTGACCAATCTCTCAATATAATATTTATGGAACGTTATTTAAAGTTGATTGCAGTCCAAAATATTATCCGATAAGCATTTTCCCCATTAAAAAATATTTGTAGCTTTTGGTCTGGAATCAGGCAAGAAGCAAAATATCCGGCTAAATGTAACAAGGAGGAAATATAAGGAGTGGAGTATTAACAATTTTTTTACTTAGCAACACTAAATCCGAAACATTTTTAGTGGCGTTTATGTGTTAGACACCAGTGTCACCAAATCCTCCATGGATGGAAAACTTTTATGAAAAACCGTTATCTTCATAACTGACTCAATTTGGTAAAGTGGCCCAACTTTATAATGAGTTTCATGATTCGAAGATTGTAACAACTGAGAAAGCGATCCCAAGTGGAAACCTGTTTTAATCGTAATTGCCTATCTACCTTTTGCTTCGCTTACTAATTGGCCATGTATTCGTGATATATTTTAAATAATTTTAATGTATAGAATCTTAATGCATAGAGACTTAACGAATAATTTGAACATAAAAATTTAATATTTAATGACACGCGTAGATTCATGAATAATTCATGAGTTGATTCTTGGTTTGTGACTAAGCCGGCGTAAATATTTGTGAAAAAACATAAATTAATTAAAATATTGGGATCGAATTTGCCACTCAGTAGTATTTAAAAGAAAACTAAAACAAAGATAACGTCATTAGTAGCAGTATGGAAAGTCCCTATTTTTTCAACTACGCCAAGTAGACCTTGAATGCTTGTGTTCAGAGTGGTTAATTAGAGTAGTCGAATAGCTGATTTGATACTACAAGACTTTGCGTTCGCTGTCCGCACTCTATTATTAGGCCACTCTATATGTTTATAATATTGTGCCCTAGTTTACCATTTATAGATATACGTATACGGGTAATTATAGACTAGGATTTGTGTCTTTGGATAACTGCATACACTTTTTTAATTCTTTTTTTAATTTTTTACTGTAAGCGCTTATTTTAAATGGGTTTGTAATGGAGTGATTTAACATTTTTGTCATTCTATCTAAATCAACCGTTATAGTAAAAATATATCACTCATTCATTTCATTCATTATAGTCTCATAAAAGGTCCTATGCTAAACAAGGCCTTCTTCCATAGATTGCCTCACATGGGGGATTTTACGTAACTGTAGTTTTTAGTTATTTTCAGCTATTATCACGAGGCTCAAAGAGCTCCTGTTAATTTCAGTTTCTATCTTTCTACAGCCTGTCAAATGTCCACTGCTGAATATAGGCTTCCCCCATTACTTGGTTCATTTTTCTGTTACATTACATTACCCTGTGGCCTCTTACGACACCCTCAAAAACTGATGGTGTATAAATAGTGTATATATAGTATGACTGCCCCGTTGGTCATGTGGTTGTAGTAGTGCGAATGCTGATCATGCGGGCCTGGGTTCAAATCCCGGGCCAAGTAAATCAATTATTGAGTTTTTCTGTCAAAAAATTCTCAGTACCTGCCCGGAGTCAGGAAGTTGGCGGTGTCTCACTCCCGTGCCTCGGAAAGCACGTATAGCCGTTGGTCCTGCGCCTGATCTCTCTCCGGTCGTGTCGGTTTACCGTTCCATTGGATTATGAGAGTGAGGGAATGGAGAGTAATCCTCTACTTGCGCATACACTTGGGCACTGTAATCCTGTCCTGCGCCGATGGCTAGCCTGCATTGAGGCAGGCCGCCATGGCCGAAATTCGGTCTGGAGGACTATTTTATTATATAGTGTATATATTGTGTATATATAGTGGACATTCTTACGCCGCCACTGCACGTCTTCTCTTAATCTTGTTGTTTTACTTAGTAATTAACATTATAAACTCAGTAACAATTTTATCTTTGTTTCAGGATAAGAACGTGTGGGCAGAAAATTTTACTCACCTCCTAAAGTCGGTGGTATCTTTGAATACGTAGTCGTCAAAATCTGTGTCAGGTTTTCAACGACCATTTTTGTAAAGAAACAAGAATGTTACGTTTTGAACTATAGTAAAGTAGATCGCAATGACAGTGACATTTGTATTTAAATAATTAACAAAGGTGTGCTAAAATGTTTATTTTGCGAAGTAAATGGTTGAAAAACGAAAATCGAGAAACGTGAACAAAATGACATCCCTGTTGCAAGCTGTCATGATTTGCATTGCATTTCAGTTTCTCGGTAAGTTATTTGTTATTTTATCCTAAATATTTATTTTAAATGTTCATTCAATACATCAGTATTAAAAAAAATTACTGATACATAACTGACGATGGCTGGTAATGCAGTAGCTAACTCTACCCATTTCTGACGCCAATTTCAGTGCTAGCACTCTTTTATTACACTGTCAGTGGTGCAGAATACCAGTACAATTATAGGCTCGAAGCATTCCATGTTAACTCTCAGATATGAAAACGAATCTATAGTCTTCTGTGTTCAAGTTGGTAGCAAATTCCACGAGTTACAGTGGGATTAACGTATCATCAGGTGGATCATAAGTTCGTTTGCCAATTGTTTTATACCGTTTGGCTTTGTTACTTTTTATCAAGATTTATATTTTTCCACGGTGCAAATTTGCAAATAATTGCGGATCTTGGTGTTTTTCCGTGAAAAAATTTGTACAAAAAATGCCTCTATGTTGGTGAAAATTATATTTATTAAAAAGTTTAAAATTTGTAAAGACAAAAGAATTAATTATTTGTTTTATTATTATGTATAAGTGTAAAAACAAACAGAATTTATTAAATATATTGTAAAAAGGTGAAACCCAAACCATCATAAAATGATTTATATTGCTATTATTAATACCCTTTAATTGATATTATGTGGCCCATTTATGCTTCAATGATAAATATACAAAATAATCAGCTGCGGCGGGGCCTGTAGCACGTTAAAAACTTTTTCTCTGATACCCCATATAAAGATATATATATATATATATATATATATATATATATATATATATATATATATATATATATATATATATATATATATATCCCATATAATAATAATATTACCCACCTCTGAAATAAATAAAAAAATATGAAGAAATAAATGAAGGTGTAATAACAAATGATTTACTATAGTATACGATAACCGACTGTTGAATTTCAAAACCACGAATGTAAAAAGGGCTCATTAACAAGAGATGCAAAACCTTTAGTATGAAACTTTTAAGAAATAGATTTAAACTTAAGGGCAATATAAAAATACTACCTCAAATGGCTTATCAAGATCCCCCGTTACGCCGAAAATATTGCAGCATTAATTTTGAAATAAATATATGGTAAAGTTGAGAATTAATGTTAAGTACTGTATCGGACGATAACACAATTCCGTAAAAAATTTTTGGACAGAAAAAAATCCAAAGTTACCTCCAAACTGAACAATCAAATCAAATCAAATCAAATAAAATCTTTTTATTTTCAAACATAGGTCCATAAGGGTTAGTAATTAATTCTAATAGTAAGGGGGTTAGTAGTACTATATTATAATAATAATTTAATTTAAATAATATACGAATCCGGACATTGTCTGCACATAGCTTCATAATATAGGTGCATGCGGATCATCTGCTACCGTTCTCAGAATGCTGTTGTCACTTCCCCGTACGCGGCTTATTAGTGACGCCACTTCTTTGCGCATGAGTGCCTGAAAACCATCCGTTCTCGCCTGCGCAAACATTTCAGATGCACTACAGAAACGAGGAAGTTTCAACATCATCCTGAAGATATTATTATACTGGACGCGAAGGGTGTTTAACGATCCTTTGGTGTAGCTGATCCACAGACCGCTCGTGTATATGTTTTGACAAAATGCTTTAAAAAGCGTAATCTTGACTTCATCCGTATAACGAGCGAATCTACGGACCAGCATGTTACCACGCACCACCAAAGCCCTACGCTCCCGTTCTATGTCTAAATCGTCTCTAAGGTCATCGGTAAGTATGTGGCCCAGGTACTTAAATTGGAAAACTCTGTTCAGCTCCACTCTACCGAAGCAAATTGGAGGTATAAATTCGAGACACTTACCGGCGGCCTTAAAGACCATAAATTCGGTTTTTCTGGCATTGTAGGCTAGACCATGCGACTTAGCATAGCTCTCACATACGTTCAACATTTCTCTGATAGCACTCGAAGTGGGACCCAGCAGCACCATGCCATCCGCGCAACTAATATTGTTTACATTAACACCACTCACTTTGCATCCGACGTCGTCATTTACGTACAGGTTGAACAACTTTGGAGACGACAGTTGTACAACTTGGACAATTGGTCAGCCCATTTAACGTAATTTACTTGCTTTGTACCAATACCGAAAGAGATTTAGCACCTCCACCGGAAATAAACCGCTGCTATTCATAAAATACTTCAAATTAGATAACTAACTGAACTATAAAAACTATAAAGCAGGGCTTATGTTTTTTTATTTTTTTCAAATGTCTCTAGTAACTAAAAATAATTTTATTAGATCGATTATACATTCAATAAGAACTCCTGTAAGTTTTATCCATAAATATTGTCTCAAAGTTAAAATATAACAAAATTTGCAAGTTAGCAAAAAAATTGCAATTCCCGCCATTTTAAGGTCGCGAGCAAACAGGAGTATCATTTGACGTGACCTTGCGAGGATACAGGTTAATTACCATTATTTTTATCGTGAAAAGAAATTCACTTAACTATCGCCATCTTGAAGCTTTTTTCCTGCGGCCCGATCTGTCTTGCTTCGTCTTTCGAACGGGAAAGCTGTATCGATTAGATTACACATTACAATTAGACTACACATTACGCAACAGGACGACTTTAAATTAAAATAGGAAATAACCGTAATAAAAATAATAAACGACAGGGTTGGCGTCAAGAAATAGGCATAAATATGATAAACCTAATGAAATAAGTATCTAACGACCTATCTGCCTACTGTATTAGTGATTACAAACATGTCGGTACATAGCATAAATTAGAATTTGTGCTGAGTTACTCTTCAAAGAAGAAGAAGGGGGAAGATTTTTTTGTATCGTCCTTGTATTATACTTATGGACTATCATATATCAATATAATGTTTATTATATATTAGGTATAACAATAAGGAAAGAAAAAATAAGAAAAATAAAATTTAACTTTATTATTTTCTATTATTTCTTCACTTACATAAAACTTTTCAATAAAAGCAATGTGAAAGGGCTTCCCCATAAATCAAACTAATGGAGGAAAAGTAACCGGTTAAAGGAAAAATAACAAATACCCCACATAAAACTAAGACCCCATGATTTGCGGTTAACTTGCAATTTTCTTTTCTTTTCTTTTAATGTATTAATGTATTATCTGCAAATGTTTTGTGTACATAAGTGTGCCACGTTATAATATATATCTCGTTTTATTTTATATTTACGATACGCGAATCGTTAAAAGATGGCAGCGTCAGGTGCAAGACGTCTGGCACTGCGATCGTCAATTTGTCTGCTAAGCGTGAGGCAAATCCTTTCTACAACAGGAAAGACTTGTAAGGTGTCGAAATCCCTTTTGATTTTTGGCTACAGTCTTTGCACTTCCATTTACTTTTAGCTGCTGCGTCTTTTAAGCGGTATAGTCTCTCCGAGTATCCGACGCAATCAAATTCAAAGTTATTCCTGCATAGCGAGCATAAGATTGTAGTTTTTGGGTCAACCTTGCGCTTACATTTGGAACATGTAACTTGTAGTGTCATATTACGGTTATTATCTGTATTTTTTAAATTGGGTTTTGTCATTTTGTCAATGAGAATCTATACAATGCGTTTAATTCAGTAATGTATTAGTAGATGTCGTTACTGTATCAGGGGCGACAGACAGTTGACGCTTATTCAGGGTATTTCTTGTATGGAAAGCAGCGGCAGCTAGTGACGAGAGGACATGTTACTTCAGACGTACTTATATACGTCCGTAAACGTGAATCACTTTCTTCAATAATTAACTAGATGGCGCTTATTAATGCAATTGTTTATATGGAAAGTAGCGACGTCTAGTGGTTAGTAGTAGTGAGATTAGATATGAACGTTATGATGATTCAACAGCTGATCTTTATTTATGTCAAGTTTGAATTTATAACGTCCGAATAATTAGAAAATTTAATTGTGTTGTCTTTTATATGACTATATAACAAATTTTATACGATTTTTATATAACAAATTTTTATATTGAACTTTTATATGACTATATGACAAAATGACAAAATCCAATTTAAAAAATACAGATAATGACCGTAAGATGACACTACAAGTTACATGTTCCAAATGTAAGCGCAAGGTTGACCCAAAAAATACAATGTTATGCTCGCTATGCAGGAATAACTTTGAATTTGATTGCGTCGGATACTCGGAGAGACTATACCGCTTAAAAGATGCAGCAGCTAAAAGTAAATGGAAGTGCAAAGACTGTAGCCAAAAATCAAAAAGGACTTCGACACCTTACTCCTCTTTATCCCACCTAACCACAAGGAAATATAAAATAGCTAAAAAATCCTATGAAAGCCCTTCTACTTCTAGTGCAATTTTTATGCCAACTGAGACGGAACCTTCAGAAATGGCGCCTGCAAGAGTGTCAGTACATCTGGACGATTCACAAACAATGCAGACAAGCATTGCTCAACTGAATGCCTTACCAATAAATCAAATAGACGACTCACAAGCACTAACTTTATCCCACGATTCCAACGAACCTGACGAATCACATGTGCTGACTACTTCCCACGATCTGAGTGAGCTTGTGGTTTCCTTTTCCACCACCACTTTCAAAAAGTTTGGACCAAACTATAACCGACTCTATTGCAATACAGGAAATGAAGGACACAATAAACCGACTCCGAACGGAATATAACATACTACAGAATGAATTCGATAACATAACATTAGAAAATAACAATCGCCGACAGAAAATGATCAAATTGACAAAGGAAAATAAGACGTTGACAGCCTTATGCCAATCTTCACATAACGTTAGCCAAACAAGCCAGAGCTCCGAAAAACGAAATAGACGATCCAAACTACAGTCAGTATTATCTTCTTCTCTCACTTCTCACTCTCACATTGGTTTTGTTTCTCCGGCATATAAAAAAACAACTCATACAAACACCACACCCATGGCACTCCAACTAAAAATTAAAGACTTAGAGAAACAGCTTAAATAGACTGAAAACCAGGTAATATATCTAAAAAATATATAAATGCTCTGGAACAGAAATTGACAACAGCCTTAGACAACACACAAATGCCTTACAGACTTAGTATGCGCTAAAAAAGAAGATGACAAGAACCGGTTATACATCATAGGAACCCAGCGCTGTACCGGTCTCGCCTCCGCCCTAATTCAGTCTCGAGTGAACACGCCATACGTGAAATACGCTATCACAGCAATAACAAAACCATATGCACCGTCTTCAGATTTTATCATAAATATTGAAAACGTAAATTTTAAAACCAAATGACAAAGTTATAATCTGCATTGGCGAAAACGACTATGATATTAAAATACTATCATCACAGCTACGACGGTCTCTTAAATATTTTCCTGATAATGACATAATTGTATTAAATTTATTGACAAATATGTACCTAAGTGTGACTGACATAAATAAAACTTTAAAGAGAATTTGTAATGAAAATCAAAAATGTCATTTCATGGAATGTAAACACAGGAATCCTTTTCAAATATGTCATTCGATTAATTATGTAATAGATTGCATTGACTACGAATATGAATATCTCAATCCCAAACAATTGAAAAAAATAATAGCACGTAGTAAGCCAGTGCCTGAAAAAGTTCCCTCTAAAGTGGTACAGTATCCAAAGGGAACAATCCCATACTATTTTTCCAGGACTCGATCGGGGGCTAATACCTCTATTAGTGGATCTAATGCCAATAGGCCAATGGGTTTAACTCAAAGTACCTTATTGCGTTATTTTAAAAAAATAGATAAGCCATTTTTTTGTGACTCACAGTAATAAAACTTTTAAAATTTTGCACCAAAACATTGCAAGTGTCATGGCAAAGCAGAAATTACTAGAAATAACATTACAAGAACTGAACAAGATGAAGAATGAACCAGATCTAATATGTTTGTCTGAAAATTTTCTGCAATCTGGTAGCGAGAAGTACCTAAATATTCATAATTATGAGCGTTTTGTCGAGATAAACTGAGGGGAGGAACCTGTATCTTAGCCAAACAAAATAGTACCTACAAAGAAATGTCAAAACTAAAAAAGTACGCAACACAAAAGAGCTTTGAAGTCTGTCGCATAAAGATGCCTCTACATAAATTAGTGGTTGTATGCGTTTATAGAACACCTACATCTGATCCAAATATTTTTTAAACAAATTAAACCTACTATTGCATGAATTATAAAGAAACCGTAAGTCTGATACAAAAGTTGTTGTGACGGGCGATTTTAACATCGATACGCTGAAACAAGGAAAAATATCAAATTACCTCCAAGATATATGTCTAAATCATAACCTAAAAATACATATTAAGGTAAACACGCAAAAACTCATGCATAGACCACATGCTAAGCTCTACCTTTATAATTATCCGACCACGATACAGCTCAATTATTGTGTTTCCCTGTGCGAAGAAAAAACGAAAAACCAAAAACATACACCGTACTTAGAAAGGACTACAGTTGCGAAAATATTTTCAAATTCAGGGAGTGCCTAAAAAGCATAACTTGGTCTGAGGTATACGTAGATATGAGTCTAAACTCTGCCTTCAACAAGTTTCATGAACTACTGTGCATGTTTTATAATCTGTGTTTTCCTTTAATTAAAATTAAAGTTAACAACAATCATAGGAACACACAAAATTGGATTACCAAAGGCCTAAGAACAATATTTATTTATAGTTATTTGTATATAAATTTATGGATATATATATATATATATATATATATATATATATATATATATATATATATATATATATATATATGTGTGTGTGTGTGTGTAAGTGTATATAATATATATGTGTATATATATATATTATGTATATGTAGCATGTACATTTTGAATTGAATGAGATCTTTACTGCCCATAACTCACCCTCTGTTCTACCCAAGGTTAGCTGGTAGAGAATGCCATATAGCATTAAGCTCGCCTTTTGTACAAAATCTTTGGTGCAATAAAGAATAAAATAAATAAAAATAAACAAACTGTAAAACTAAACGGTCACTAAGGTATAAATATTATAAAAATAAAACAGCAATCAATAAAATCAAATATATAAATTACTCGAAAGTATTAAAAAAATGTATTAATACCTCCAAAAGGAATTCACACATAAAATATATATATATATATATATATATATATATATATATATATATATATATATATATATATATATATATATATATATATATATGTATATATATATATATAAAAGTAAAAACAAATGCAAAGCCACATGGAATGTAATAAAAAAGGAATTGGTGGTTTAAAATGTGACAATATTATAAATGAAATAAGTTTAAACAAAAAACAATTGACACATCCTTTTGACATAGCCTCAGTTTTTAATGAACATTTTATTGAATTGACAAATACAAAAAACCTGACGACAAAAAATATACAAAAAACAACTGCTTAAAGCAAACTTATACCAAACACGATGTTTCTTCTTCCGACTTCAAAAGAAGAAGTAAAAAAAGAAATTATGGGTTTGAACAACACCAACTCAGAAGGCTTTGATGGAATCAGTACCAGAATAATTAAAATGTGTATTGATGAACTGGTGCCTATATTGACGTATTTACTTAATCTATCATTTTCATCTGGTACGTTTCCGGAAGCATTAAAACAATCAGTCGTCAAACCATTGTACAAAAAGAGTAAAGAAAATGACGTCAACAATTACCGCCCAATTACTTTTATACCTATTCTATCGAAGATGTTTGAGAAATGTATGCACCTGAGAATACTTAATTATTGCAACACATACAACATCATTAGTAAGGATCAATTCGCTTTCTAAAAAGATAAGTCGACAACTTCAGCAACATTTACTCTTGTACAAACAACACTCACAAAATTGAATGAAGGTTATCCAACAACAGGTCTATTTTTTGACTTGTCCAAGGCATTTGATTTTGTAGACCACGACCTCTTATTAAATAAACTTGAAACGATTGGTATAAGAGGACCTACACTACAGTGGCTATCATCCTACTTGAAGAATCGATGTCAGCGCGTCACTGTTAACAAAATCATAAATAGCGAACTGGTGTCCAACGATGTTTCGCGAGGCTATTAACATAAAAAATAAAACATTCTTATTTCAATCGAGAAGATGGCTGGGCGCTACCATTATCTGCTTGGGATCCTATAATTAATAAAATGAAACCCCAACCCAAATATTCAACTGAAAGACTTCAATATATGATCAAACTGTGTAGATCGGAACAAAAATTAATGATTTTAATTTGTGGTAACGGTAAACTATGACATCCGAACGCTGAACATGTCACTTTCCCCGTGACCATAGGTGCTCTAAAGTGCTCGAAACGTCGGGTATATAAAAAAAGTTTATATACGCGATAAAATCCGTACAAATTTGTATCGAAGTCTAATTTAAACCGCAAATCATGACGTCTCATTACTAAGCTGAAGATATATTTTTTTTATTCCATTGTTTATTGTTCATTCGTTCCAATTGGTTTTACTTATGAAAATTTCCCTTGAGTCTCCTTTGTTTGAAAATAGAATAGAGTACTGAATATTGGTTTATTTGTTTACATTCCCAACATTGCTCCAGATTTTTGTTTGTTCTTTTTGTCTTAACATGTGTTGGTAATATATAGTTTTTGGATGCGCCAAAAGACACCAAAGGTATGGGATCAAGTGGATTGTATTAGCGTGGTTCAAAGGGAACCAAAACAAAATGGCGGACGTGGCACGTGGCGAACTTTGGACAATATACTTGCTTTGAAATTTATTTGAGGCATTGGCTGACGCGACGAAAGATGAACTGCTGTAGATAAAGGAAAAACAAATAAAACAGCTCATAATAAGGATGGACATTTACCTAGGGGAAGCGGCAAGCAGCCTCTATCTTGGCAGCTATGCGTGCACGAAGAAATTGCGACGACGATGGCGGCGCTCGTTTCTTGTAGCTTCCGTCATCTCCCCTTTCTACTTGGCGGAGCGCGCCTCTCATTGTAGGACCAAAGATCCGTCCACCAGTATCTAGCTCCCTCTACTAGACGGGCCTATTTGGGGAAGGAACGGAAGAGTGGGGGATTATGTCAGTCAACCCAACTAACAAATACGAAATGCAAGGGTGTGCGTTGGCGCGTTGGCGGTTGGTTGGTATACGAATTTATTAGCATAACAATAACGTAACTAGTTTCTGATTATATTAGTGCTGTAAGTTTTTTTGGATTTTACAAATACATTGGTCTCAAGGCTCGAATTAAAATTATTCTGCATCGTTACTTGCATAACGATGTTCACTTCCGTCAATTTAAAGTGCACGTAAATGAGTTATCTAACGGTCGTCTAAAATGGTGGTGGCGGGAACTGGTTCTGTCGGCCAACACGTATCGTTCTATGTTCTAGACCGGGAAAACCACCCAGGTACGTGCCGTCTACGGACTCGCTGCGAACCATCCAATATCCTACCTGTGTTTGTCGCACTAATTGAGTGTTTAATGTTGTTGTGTGATTGACCTGCGACATTTATATCGTCGGAGTCTAGCTAAACAAGGAGTTCGATTAAAACGATACGGGACCTCCGTAGACTTCGTAACTTTCAAAGTCAGGGCGTAGTTGGAGGTATTTTTGAGTTTTTTGTTGTTTAGTAAGGAATTTAATCACTGCACGGCTTTCGATTTTTTTCAACATCGTCAAGTCAACCTTTCCCGTCATCTATGACTGATCAGATCTTGTTTAAATTTATATGGGACTACACGAGAAGCACCCGATTTAAAAAAAAACACATATATCAAAATCGGAGGCACCCAGAAAAAATTCCGAGGTAAGACGTAAAAAAACATATAGGCCAATTAAATACCTCTTCATTTTTGAAGTCGGTTAAAAGGTAAGACACTATAAAAATAATATAATGATTTATTATTACGAAAAGCCTACACATTAACTAAAACAATTTTTTTTGATTAAATTGCGTTTAATTTTAACTTTTTTAATTAATTTTAATTTTTCCTTTAATACTTTTGACGTTCTTTGAATATTATTATGAGGAAATTCTCGCGACCATTGGTGTTGTCTCCATAAAATTAGTTATATTCAAAGTAAGAGACTATTCACACTTTAGAAATTTATGATAAATCTTAAGGCGACGTACATACATAATTTGCGCAAAGACAAACATCCAAACCTTAAGCGATAATAATTTATAAGTCAATAGTTGTTTCGTGAGTAAAGCTTACCTGCGGCCAACAACGCTACGAGCAGTTATTATGGAAGCCAATATAATGCTAATAGAGAAAATGTAGTGTTATGAGACTATCGAAATCGTCGTAATTTTATTTTTTTATTTAAATTTCGCCATTAGAGAATTTCACTACTTGAGTAATAAATGTGTAATAATGTTTACATTTCGTCGTAAAGCAAGACATTTTAAATATAAACAGAATACAAAATGAGGTACAATTATCTAGGCAGCCTCAAGCGTGTACGTTGCCAAATTAAATATGAGCAAAGTTCCGGAGCACTGCACTTGTGGTGAGGAGAATTGGCACAGTTGGACCAAGTCGGGCAATTTAGAGCGATGTAGTTACTCACGCGCTACTCTCTCATGCGTTGGTGGAATAATAATTAGTTACTTTTTATATTCAGATACCAAATTTGGTAACAATTTATAATGGTAATGTTTTTTTCTATCCATTAAAACTATCTATAAAAGTCCACTCATGACTATAGCCCATAAATTCTTTTATATGGGAGGTTTTTCCATATTTGCCACGCTTGGCAGGCAGATCCTGCCATCCACCTTCGGTTTAGTTTTTTTGTTTTTTTTTATAAAAGAGGGGGAAAACGCATACGGTTCACCTGATTTAAAATGACTACCACCACCCATGATTATGCGCAACACCAGGGAAATTGCAGGTGCGTTGCGGGCCCTTTTTAGTTTACCCAAGGGATGGTATGGGGTAGTTTCGCATGCTAAAATGATACTTGTTCAGTAGTGAAATAAAAAATACTGATAAAACTTGCTTTCTTAAGTCCTCTACACACAACGTATAACGTACTGTTCCGCCACTCCTGACTATAAGATGGCCTTTGTTGAGTACTAAAGTATTTCCTGACAATTTCTGTTTTTAAAACGATACCTTAATTAAAAAAGTTAAACAGGCCGAAGATACTATATAGTCTGTTATTGTCCGAACTCATCATGTTTTTTGGCTATACGGAAAAAGTTTCACAAAACTAGCATGAAATAGCAGAACAATGCAATATTGTGTTCCGTTTGATGAATGACGGGAACCAGAGATCCGTTTTACTGGTAACAAGGCAGTGGGATACATATTAGTAAGAGGAGGATGTGTATATATGCTACAAAGTCCACTAACAATTGCTTAACTGGTAGTTAGTGCACTTTTACGTGTAAAAACGACGATGTCGTGCGAAATGTATCCAGCTCGATAGCAGTGTAGCGGATTTTTTCTGTTCTACTCAACACTTTCACCTTACACTTTACACCTTTCAATTATAAAAGAAGTCATGTGTCCATCAAATCTATTATAATACTTCATCAGGGTTTTAAATAAGTGATGGTGACCAACGAGCATACAGTTTATCTGATGATATGTGGAATCTTTGGTCCATACACACCTACATCTATCCTTTTAGACCCTAAAGGTGATACATAGTCAAATTTGAGGACTAAAGTGGAAAAACTCCTTACCAGTAAAAAAGTTAAAAATACCACAAAACATTTGATCAAACAATCCTGAATTGGAATCGATTACTGCAATGCCTTTAAATTAGAAAATCGGGCCATGATTAGTCTGAGGGATGTAAATTCAACAATTTCAAATAACTGCCGTTTTTGTGGTTCCTGGTTCTTTAGCTAGCAAAGTATAAGGCGCACAGGCGAGTTGTGGCTAAATCTGTTAATCTCGATCATATGTCTGAAATAACCGTTGTTTGCAAAACACGTTTTTGGAAAAAATATCGGTATTAAAATGGTAAAATAATCTCTTAAATGACCTTTTAACGAAAATAACTGCCTAAAGTGCGTTGATCAATAGAAATAACATGCCGTATTATACGTGGTAGAGTCACGCTGCAGTAATATTATGGTTGTAGCACGAATAGGTCGGCTCGACAAGGGAATTACAACGCTCTCACAGAATATTAGCGTAAAATAGCAGCTTAAAACGGCTGTGTTCCGTATGGTCAGTGTAAAAGTTCCGGAGACTCTTTTTCACTAGAAACGAGGTATTCCGCCTTTGTCCCCAGGGGTGATAACACATCTGCGTTTTGATCCTTAATCGGGGATAAATGTAGATGTCTATGGGCCACAGCATTCACTTACCATCAGGCGGACTGTGCTCGTTTGTCACCCATATTCTATAAAAAAAATGAATACAGAAGATTGTTGTTTTATTTTTTCGATCACTAAAGTTATTTTTCAGTAATTACGAGTAATTGCTTTTTGTGTTGTAATAGTTAAGTTACAAGCATCTTATTATCAAGCTTCTGTTTCGGCATACAACTCATTAACGTTCATGATCTGCATTCTGATTTGAAATTCATCTGAGGTCGATTCTTAAAACAAAGTCTGAGATTCATAACGACTAAATCTAGTCTAGTTTAATACTCAGAAGACACAGCTTTGCAGGTATTCTTCTAAAAAAAAAACCCTTTGTTGTTTATTCTCAATTTCAGGGCACTACCTCAGCCTACATCAAAATACTCAGCATGGGCACACCGCATGACATATTGTTTCGTAGTCACTTGGAAGGGATGGCTAAATTGGTCTCTTAAAAGCTCAGCGTGCTCATCAGAGCGGGATAGTATTTCATGCTGGCACACCGCTTGCAACTTTACAAAGCGCAATTTCAGCTTCACTTGGAATATTGCTCTCATTTCTGGAGCGGTGCATCCTATTATCAGCTTGATCCACTTAACCATGTCCAGTAAAACGGAGCTTGAATCGTCGACGACCCAATTATTTCTAATCAGCTCGATTCACTGGCGATGCAAAGAGATTTTGCATCCCTTTGCATATTATATTGCATTTATCAAGGGGAATAATCAGAGGAATTGTCCGAATTAATCCCAATCGTAAATTCCACCAACGCACATTAGGACAAAACTCACGTTAAGTCAACACCATCAGCGTCGCATTTAGAGAAGGCATTAGGTGCCTATGAACCTTATCATCACAGCCTAAAATGTAAGCTGCTAAACCTACACCTACCCGTAGATTGGCTCATAGTGAGTATGTTCGCAATAGTATCTACGCTTGGCGGGGGAGTTAGTAGCCGGAGTTTCTGTTTTCAGCAGTTATTAAGAAGACGCTGCTGCCTTACGCTTTGTTTATTTTCCTTTGTCGCCTCTTGCGAGGGGACAATACGGAGTAATGGATATTCTGGCACCGTCATTACACGATATATATCTTGTATATCGCTCACTATGCTATACTAAAAGTCTATTCCAAGGGATAGGACAATCTTTGACGTTAAGAACTCCATTATAAATATATTTAGTCACGGGGTGGTAAAATGTTTTAACGCAAAATGTATACATCTATAATAATACAAATATCCAATGAACACAATTTAAATAATATATGATTATATAACGATAGGCTATAGAAACTTAGTATTGTGTCGATCTTTTTGTTTGCAATTGTGTGTTTATTGAAACGTTGTATATTTGACGATATAACTTAACACAGTATTCTATAGCCAGACTACTTTACTCTCTCAATATCTTCTCCAAAGTCTTAAACGAACTATATTTAAAAGTTATTTAGATAAATACTTAATAGCATAGCATTCGTTAACCCAATAATGTGTTAAATGTCAGTTCCTAAACAATTTTGATTAAATTACCTATTTTTAAGCGTAGCTACACTGTTGTAGCTTATATTGATTTTTAGTTTGCAAACAATATAAATTTATAATCAGATTCAACTAACTAGGTGTAAATCTTCCAACAGACTTAATTGAAATAAGTGTTAGTCCAAACTGTTTGTGTCACGATACTATATAAAATAAAAAAAATAACGCGCAATTCACGCGTTGTACACTAATTTTGTTCACATTTCCAAAATATTTTTTTAATACCGGTTGTTATTGAATTGCTACTATATGCGACGTTCTCACGTATTCAGCTGTATAGCATTAAAATAAAAATAAAACATCATGTGGGGTTATAGACTCTCTTTCTGCCTAGGAGTCGGTCTAGGTTGCTACCACACTCTTAGCTATTTTTCCGCTTCGGTCAAAAGGCTATAAAGAGACGGTATATTCACAGGCTCTGTGGCATTCTACCTTGTTTTTAGAGGTGGCTACTCATCCGTAGCCTCCCTTAGTTTGAAATCGGTTACAGGTGTCCAAGAGCTGCAGTAGCTCTACTTACCAAAAGTTTGACTGTAAGATCGTTTGTCGCTTCATTTTTATTAAAAACTGTGTTGATTAAAGAACTACGTAGGCGCTGAGATTGAGTTATTTTACTCAATTATGAATCACTCCCATTTCTTTGTATTCTCGATCTTAAAGACACATATTTTCTACCACAAGCTTAATTCAATTTGATTACCTAAGCATAATAAAGCAGTCATATGGGATATAGAGTAAACGGAAAGGAAGCAAGTTTGTTAACGTTCGCCGCAAATCGTGTTGTCTCATTATCGTACAAATGTATTTGCCGTTGCTCCCCTTTTTACGTTATTCGTTCATTTCATTTCCTTTATTTATGGAGACGTCCCCTCAGGATTTCCTTAGAGGAAAGTAGACTAGTTACAAATTTTATGTTAACATCTCAATCTTGTTTGATAATTGTAGGGTAGAAGAGAAAAATAATTTTCTTTATTTATTACGCTAATGAAAATGTTGAATTATTCTCAGCTTTACAAAGTCTTTTTTGTACAGTACCACAACATTTTTATCCATAAAATTGTCATTTAACAATACTTTTGAAGTTGTTAACGTGTACGTTTATGTCCAACTAAGTAAGACCAACGTCGACCAAAAGGTTATTCGATGGATCCAACTCGGTTGGAAAGCGTTTGGGAGATTACGACATATTTTCTCGTCACATTTTCAGCAATACTTGGAAACAAGAGTGAACAACCATTGCGAGGGTAGTCCTTCAAAGATGACGTATGAAGCTGAAGGTACTACAACTAGCTATGGAGAGGGTTATGCTAGGAGTTTCTCTGCATTATAAAGTTATCCAACATTTCCCAACAATGGGTGGACCATATTGTAGCTCGTAGAACTGAAACCAAAGGGCACGAAAGTTTTTCAAATATCAGCTTCGTACGTACGGCTAAGCGATAGGACGACCCCACGTAAGATGCAGGTTGCAAAAGACCTATCTTCAGCTGTACACTTGTGAAGGGCTGTTACAATAAAATAATTATTAGTGTGGGTTTTTGCAAAAATTGTTCTGAATCTGGTGCGTAGTAACGACAGAAAAAAGTTTATATTAAAATTTTCATTTTTAGCTGCCAATTAAAAAGGATTTATACTACTCCTAGAATACCAGCCTAAAATAGCAGCTTAATTCTGCTATTTGGCAGCTTTTGTTGTGTTCTTTATTGTGAGGGTAGAGAACTGGAGACCCGGTTACTAGTATCGAGGCATTAAATCTTAGTCCTCAAGGGTGACAACTTATCTGCATTTTGATTCTTAAGTGAGGTATAATGTCTATGGGCCACAGCATCCACTTACCATCAGGTGGACTGTGTGCCCGTTTGTCACCCTTATCCTATAAAAAAACTAAAAAAACACATTATTTGATAGGTAATGAATAAAATAATTGCTAACTGTCTAATTACTAACATTTTAAATCGTTAATTACTAGTTACATGCATGCGTGATTATAAGTAGATGAAGAATTGATTAACAACGATTATATCCCTTATAATTTCTGCATAGGGTTGGTTTTAATAGTGTTACGAGCTTGAGGTTCGTGACAATAAAAATTGCCGATAAAATTACCTAAATTAACACTTTAATTTACTTTACACAAATTAAAACTAAAAACACTAATAATTAAACACACTAATTCACTTAATTCCGCTCCGAAGCTTCGCTTGTGTCGCTGAGTTCAACTCTGCCTCGATCGCATCTTGCGCTACCTATTTATTTAAATTAGCAAAATATCCGGAATGTTCAAGTAAACACGCGCAAGGTACCGAGAGTTCGAGTATAGATTTTCTAGAAACTTAGTTCTTCGGGTGGCACTGTCGAAATGATGTCATAAACTGCAACGCTCCCCTCGCTCTTGTTCCTGACACTAGATGGCGCTAGTGTGTCGTCGACCGGAGCGCGTAACACTGCCCCCTCCTAAGACATGCTCGTCCCGAGCATTATCGGCCCCATAATAATGCGCTAGGCGATCCACATGGACGGTCTTAGGAGTCCGCTTTGCGCCTTTCTGTAACGGCTCCGCAATGTCAAGGGATGTCCTATCCCGTGGTGCACCAACATTGTACAATTTCGATGCTCCCCTACTCCGTGTCTGAGGTCCCCTCACAGCCGCACAACGTGTACATGTACGACACCAATCCTTGACATCGTCACGATAATGGACCCAGTAAAACTGTTCTCGGACCTTCAGTAGAGTTCGTTTAACTCCCAGATGGACTCTTGAACGACCATTATGGCACAGCTGTAGAACATTCGGCACTTTAGCTTTAGGGACAAACATTTGTAAACGACAGCTGTCTCCTCGACCATTGTCCCATTTACGGCACAGGACTCCATCCTGAAGCAGCAAGCTGTCCCATTGGGCCCAACAGCTTTTCGTGGTTGAACTCATCGCTGAGACGTCCCTCCACTTAGGCTTGGTAGCACGGGCCTTCATCCATCCCAGAATCGGCTTGATGTCCGGATCTTCCTGCTGTGCATGTCGTAGGCTGTCCTTCCACCCGTTGCTGAGGTGGTCTGTCCTGAGCATCCTCACGGATATCACTTCCTTACTCTCTTGCCTACTACAATGGTTGTCATCTTCAGGACAAGATCTTCTTGACAATGCATCTGCGTAGCCGTGAGATTTCCTGCTGCAGTGTCTGATAGTAAAGTCGTATTCCTGCTGCTGCTGGGCGGTGCCGTTAGCTGCACTACCCTCTCGAGATCGATCAACTCTCCTTTCCACGGTTCGCTTAGGGCAGCTGGATCGAAGATGGCCCTTTTCTCCACAGCCATAGCACCTAGGGCTGTATCCTTTGTTGCGGTCGCGAACTGTAGCTGCTGCAACCTCCCTGACGCGATGGGAACGATGATCCCGCCGCACGGCTTCCACTTCTAGTGCATGGGCCAAGGCGTCCTTAAGCGTCTCGTGGTGCCCGAGCCTCACAGCAGCTCTGACTTCCAGGTCGCGGATACCGTCGATGAATGTCTGCACCAGGTTCCCTTCAATGAGCGCAGGTACAGACCGGTATGCTTTTCGCACCAGCTTCTCCACCTCTAGAGCCCACTGCTGCAGGTTTTCGTTGATGCGCTGCACACGATCTTTAAGCTGCGCACGAAAGACGTGTTCCAGGTGAGCGTCGCCATACCTCGCCTCCAATGCCTCAAGGAGTTGCTCATAAGTCACTTCCTCACCGAGAGCTTCCAGAACTGTTAAGGCCTGGTCACGCAGGCCTAGTGTGAGAGCAGTCATGGCCTGATTTTTATTCCAGCCGTTCGCCTTCATAACAGCTTCGAACTGGATTTTGTAGGCTGACCAGGAAGAGGTACCGTCGAACGGTGGCACCTTGAACCCACGTAGCGAAGGTGTTGTAGCTACTACGGGAGCTGTAGCTCTATCTCCAAGTTTGAGTTCGTCCAGTGATTTCTTCATGTCAGCCATTACGTTGTCAACCCGATTGTTTACTTGGTCGATTCGGGTTTCAGCTTCCGACAATCGGTTGTCATGTTGAGCAACCTTATCCTTCACCTCCTTTATCTCCTTCCCGAAGGTAGCGTGAAGATCCTTCATGAGGAGCATTTGCTCTTCCAACCGACGGGCCTGTTCCTCTTGTCCGCCCCGCAGTTGATCTTCCAAACGACGGACCTGTTCCTCCTGTCGACGAGTTTGTTCCTCCTGCTGCTCTTTCAACAGACGGGCCTGTTCCTCTCGTCCGCGCTACAGCTGCTCCTGTAGCATGGCCATCAGAGCACCTAAGTCAGGTGCCACAGACGTAGAAGCTGCTGACGGATCGGCTTCCGTGGCCGGCGGCTGGCCCTCAGACATCTGCGGCGTTGCACCACCAAATCTCCTCTGGTCCGTCTCCTGCTGGCGTTGACTTCGGGTACGGACACCCTCCGTTTCCTCCTTGGGTATAATCGGCATTATTTTATCCCACTTCTGACACCAATGGTTACGAGCTTGAGGTTCGTGACAATAAAAATTGCCGATAAAATTACCTAAATTAACACTTTAATTTACTTTACACAAATTAAAACTAAAAACACTAATAATTAAACACACTAATTCACTTAATTCCGCTCCGAAGCTTCGCTTGTGTCGCTGAGTTCAACTCTGCCTCGATCGCATCTTGCGCCACCTATTTATTTAAATTAGCAAAATATCCGGAATGTTCAAGTAAACACGCGCAGGGTACCGAGAGTTCGAGTATAGATTTTCTAGAAACTTAGTTCTTCGGGTGGCGCCGTCGGTCGAGAGATCTGTGATGTCATAAACTGCAACGCTCCCCTCGCTCTCGTTCCTGACACTAGATGGCGCTAGTGTGTCGTCGACCGGAGCGCGTAACAATAGACTACAGATTTAAAAGAAGTCCTCCGGGGATTTTCAAGAATATCTCATTGAATCAAAAAACAATACGAAAATACCCTTTTATTTTATGACACACTAAGTCCTCGTTGTATTTTCTTAAAAAACCATGCTTATATACGGAAAAATATACTTATTTATAAATAGGTTGTATTTCCGTTGTATCTTCATTTTTCAATACCTAATAATATCTAATAATAACAGGGTCTTTACAAAGAGCGAATAGTTGAGAAATAAATTTAAAAGCTCCAATAATTCTTCATACAAACAATTTCCAAGATTGTTTCAACGTAGAGATAATATTCGTTGTAGTCCCTAATATAAGGGTCACAGTGTTCAAGACTCAGGTACTCTAAAACTCTTGTTCTTTATTAAGTAAAAGAGAATTATATAAAGACATTTAATAAACAAATTATATGTGTGTGCGTGTGTATAATTTACTATTTAGTCTTCATTAAATATTTTATAATGAAAATCCAGAAGAATACAGTCATTAAAGAAAACAATAATGTCATAACGGGAATACAACAACACGGAATAAGAAGCCACATTGTTTTTTAATATCGTTGCATCTTATCATAGTCATAACCGTTTTCCGAATGTTCTACTTATTTGAATCAGACAATAACAGGCCACTACTACCATTCACTGAAGCCCAGTCGTGATCATTAAGTGCGAAAGATATTAACATTGCTAAGTTCGCTACCGCATTTTCCATCGCTGCTAGTTAAGGCAAATTTATATCAACTGATTTCGTTGCGGTTCCTTCCTTTCGTAACATAATACAAGTGGAAATCAGTATAATAAAGTCATTACTTTATTAAGCTCTACGTATATTCCTTTATGAGAATACCGGTACTACATATAATCTATTATTTATTGTACAATCTCTTACACAAAACCTAATATACAATAAAATATTGTAACTATTAGCAAAAATTTTTATTTAAGATTTAATTTACACATAAAATATTGTAACAAATGCTTGTTGAATATTGTTTTTTTTTCTGCAGAAAAGCACTACTTAGCGCGCAATATTATATCAAATATTATGATTCAAGTATATTATAAAATATGTACAGATATTTGACCACTTAATGTCGATTGACCGTGTAGTAACGGTGTCATAAAAGACAACAAAGTGGAAAAATCATAGAGAGTCTTCCTAATTACGACTAGAAACTAAAAATAGTTTAGTTCCCAAAAATCAGGCTAAACATAGAAGCTATGGCAAAAGTCTACTCCCGCAGAGCATATTTCTTTAGTAGGCTATACCCAATGAAAAAATATACAAATATACTAAAATATGTGAATATACTTATTAAATTATTTTTGACGACAATGAAATTAAATAATATCTTACTTACTTACTTACTTATCTTCGCGCACAATCCCTAACGGGGTAGCCAGAGAGAACAGATCGCCAAGTGTCACGATCCTTACATACCTCTTTCGCTTCTTTCAGGTTCATTAACTTCTTCATACATGCACCTCTAGGTATCCGAGTACTCTTGACCCTCCTCTCTTCGAGCAATTTGCTCACATGGTCTTCGAAAGTTAGTCTCGGTCTACCTCGACACCTTTTAATATTTACTTTCGCTCTATATATTTTCTTCACCATTCGGTCTTCACTCATTCGTTCAACGTGCCCAAACCATTGGAGTACGCCCCTATCAATTTTTGTGATAAGGTCATCTTTCAATCCTGCCATATTGCGAATCTCTTCGTTTCGCTTTCGGTCGGCTATGCTAACGCCACACATTTTACGAAGAGATCGCATCTACACTGCATTCAACTTGCTTTTATGCTTCTTCTGGCATACCCAGGTTTCGCTGCCATATAACAAAGTCGGTACCAACACTGCGTTATGTATTGCAAGGCGTGCACTCTTCACATAATATCGATAATTTTAATACAAAAGTGACCAAAATTATTTTTCATGCGACCTTAATTACAGAACTGGGACATTTTATCTTAGTGTTCAGGTTAGTTAACAGCAAGAGCAAACTGTCTTTAAGACACAAGCTCCATCTACAAAGCTTGAGTAAGATCCATCATGTCCTACGCAAGCATTGTTACCGCACATGCTGCACATCGCTATTTTTACAACCTCCGAGTAGTCCAAAACAGATTCATTATTATAGCCATTTCAACTCGGTGGTACGATCAAAACCAACTTATACAGAGACTGTTAACTCCCGAAGATCTCTGAATATTTCAAGGAAATTTCTCGGTGCTACTTTGACAGGGACGCGACTCATCCCAACCCGTCAGTGGCAAACGCAGCCAACTCTGCCCCGACTCCAGACGTGACGGATAGTCTTCGGAGATTTCGTAATTAAACCCCCTGTTCTACTCTATTCCGACAATCCAAATGTCACCAGCCAATCACACACGAACGTAAAAAACTAACCTACTACAACAAATACAAATATAACAATGGATGGGACGCAGCGAGTCGCAGACGGGCGCACCGAGCACCCCTCCACACTGCGTACACATCATACATCCCGCATCCCTGAGCGGTTCTCACCGCCCTGAACATCATACCATACGAGTTTAGTTTGCGGCTCTCAGGTCGCGAGCCCTGAGTCAGATGAAGCTGTAAAAGCTGCTTAGGCTAACAGCACCAACATCATCGAAACCAGAGAGAACCAGAGAATCTATGGGGAGGCCTATGTTCAGCAGTTGATTTTACGAAGCTGTAACGGTACCGTAGTAGTAGGTAGTAGTCTGTACTAAATTCTTAATGCGGTCAATGTACTTTAAAAATCTTTGTTCTTGACTTTTTCCTATAAAATACTTCCTCATATCGCTAGCAGTAAATGTAAAGTACTTGGATTTGACGTTGAAATTTTCGTCTGTAACGAAAAAACCTAAGTTAAACTTTTCTTTGCTTATAAATGCCATTTGATGTGGTTTTTCAAGAGAAAGTATCACAACATTTCATCCCGTCAGTTTCATAAGAGGCGACTATGGGATATGCCAAAATGATACCTATTGGAGGACCTGAGATGTTATACGAAAAAATTTACCCTAAATATTGCTAACTAATCAACAATTTTTACGTGATAAATTCATGCTGCAGCTATTTTACGGTTGAAGAGTCAACGGGTCGGCTCCATCGGGGTAGGACCCCGATCCCCGATCACAGAATACCAGCTTAAAGTAGAAAACTGAACGCTATTGTGTGCCGTATGGTGAGTGTAGAGGGCTGGTGACTCTTTTTACTGGAAACAGATATTCCATCTTACTACTCATGTGTGATAACGTGTTTAAATTTTCATTTAATTAAGTATAAATGTAAATGTCCATGGGCTATATCCATCAGGTGGATTGTGAACTCGTTTGTCATCCTTGTTCTCTAAGAAAACAAACAAGGTCAAAATGAGCAGAAAATCGTAAACCAAATCTGATGCCGATCACAGGGAACAACATCACCAGTGTGAGGGCCTTGTTACCTTCCATCTTCCCATTTTTAAAATTATGCATGTCAGATAACGTATTTTTAAGAAGATAATTTTGTATATTAAATAATTAATAAAAGATGATTGAAAGAAGAAATAACACTGTTAAAAATATACTTTAAAAGATATTTCTTTAATGAATTGTAACCCGTACATATTTGTAGCCTGTATTAAATGGTTCAGTTTGTTATTCCCGCTGCACATATCAAACGTGGGCCGCAAAAGTGCATTTCATTTGCTAATGGAAATCAATACATCGTAGTTTTTCAAATGAAGTCATTATCGTAATGAATTTCTTGGAAAGCTCTCATCTGAGAAAAGTGCATCCTATCATTTCTTTCTCTGAAATGAACCGCGTAATGAAACAGCAAAAGTAGCAACCTCGGTTTTATCGTTTTCTTTTCATCAAGAAACCAAAAAATAAAATAAAAATGAAAGTATATGAAAATAAAAATACATAAAGTTTTTTACTTATTATGCCCAGTGCATGACTGCAATCTCACCTGGTGGTAAGTGGCGATGAAGGCTTAATGTCCTCCAGAGAGTTAAAGTGTCTGAGTATATACACAATCACGATTTGACAGCAATCCGACAGCACCGGAGAGAGATCAAGAGCAGGATCAACGACTTAACGTCTTTCCGAGGTAAGAGAATGAAACACCGCTTTTTTTGACGCAGAGGCTAGTGCGAATTTCTTTACAGAAAAGCTTGAGTAATTTCTGATTTTTTCCCGTCACGAGGTTTGAACGGGTTCAACGGGTTCAAACCTCGTGATGGGAAAAAAATCAGAAAATACTTAAGTTTTTCTGTAAACAACCTCATGATCAGCAGACGCGTTTACGACCACTAGTCCAACGAGACAGCCCTAAATGGTATTGCCCTGTCTTAGCGTATAATAATAATACGAGTATTATTACATATAAATAAAATTGAATTGTCTGGCTGAAATATGTAAATAACTGCCTTCGATTATGCTGAGGGGTTTTCTGTATTTGTCTGTCTGGGATACTCTTTGAAATGGCTGAATCAATTGCGATAAAACTTTGGGCTGGATATAATATACAAAGCGGCCAAATAGAGCACTGTCAGGAATAATTAAGGCTATATTTTATTCCAAAAATGCGGAGGATTTTTTGTGAAATAAAAATACTGATGAAATATAATAAAAAAGGGTTTTTTGTTAATTTTTTTATGAAATTATAAGAGATAAAAAATTCAAATAAAACTTTATTGGTTTGCGATTTACTATCAAAACTTTCATAACATTTTAACTTCTATTTCTTAAAGTTTTGGTGCAAAGTCGAGTTTTAAAACTTTTTTACCTAAAGTTTTTTTTTTTTTATAGAAGAGGGGGCAAACGAGCATGCGACTCACCTGATGTTAAGTGACTACCGCCGCCCATGATCAACCGCAACACCAGGAGAATTGCGGGTGCATTGCCGGCCCTTTAGAAAGGAGTAAGCTCTTTTCTTGAAGGTCCCCAGGTCGTATCGGTCCGGAAAAATCGCCGGTGATAAACTATTCCACAGAGAGGTTGTACGTGGAAGAAAACTCCTTGTGAAACGTACAGTGGTGGACCGCCAAGCATCCAGATGGTGTGGATGGTATCGGGACGTTTGCCGTGTCGTGCGTTCACGAAATTTGGCGGCTGGGATTAATCCGAACAATTCCTCAGAGCACTCCCCGTGATAGATGCGATAAAATACGCAAAGAGATGCAACATCTCTTCGCAACGCCAGTGAATCGAGCCGATCGGAAAGCACTCGGTCGTCGACGATTCGAGCCGCTCTGCGATGGATGCGGTCAAGTGGAAGGAGCTGGTACTGGGGAGCCCCAGCCCAGAGATGGGAACAGTATTCCATGTGCGGCCGAACCTGCGCCTGTTATTTAAAAAAAAATTAAAAGTTTCAACGGATAAGAAGATGTTACAAGCCTTTTTACGTAAGATTAATATATTTTGATTTTTTATCTTGAACAATATAAGTATTACACATAGTTTTCAAGATAACATCAAAAACTCATTTTAAATTTTTTGCCTTGCTTTTTGTTATTTATTGATTAACATTGTATCGTTTGGTGGATGAGCGGGGTACCCAGTAATACAGGTTCCCAACCTGGTACAGGGGTCCTTGCAACTGGTTTGAAATGTATCATTGTAAATCAGTAAACCATTTTCATTTTTATTTTTCATCACAGAATTGAGAACAATAGTTTGTGACGTGCATCTATTACCCAACGTTTCCTTCTATTCTTTCATGACCTGCTTTTAGAATACATTTTTTGACTGTGTCGTTGTTCCAGTGGTTGTTATCCGACTTTTGACTTTGTGATGCAGGGTTTGAATCCTGGGTCAAGCCAAAAGAGTTAATCGGATTTTATTTAAAGAAATGCTCAGTTGCAACCGGAATCTGGGAACGCTTAACCCTCGAGCCTCAGAAAGTACGTAAAGTCATTGGTCCTGCACCTGATCTCTCTCCGGTCGTGTAAGATTGCCAACCCTTTCGACAATGATAGTGAGGGAATAGAAAGTAAGCTTGTGCTGCCTGAACACACCAGGGACTTCATTTATAGTGCGCACACTAGCAATCTAGGATTATAGTGCACAATTCTCCTTTAAGACTGACCACCGTGATATATTGTAAAAATTACGGTCTGTCTACGTCATACTACTCGGCACAGGCCTCCGCCCATTTCTGACCGGGTTTTAGGGCAAGAAAGTGTCCGCCGCGCTGCCCCAAAGCGTGTTGGTGAACTTCACATGTCTTTGAAATATATTTTTTTCTTATTTCTCATACATTCAGGTTTCATAACGATGTTTTCCTTCAACGCAAAGCACGTGGTAAATCAGTACTTAAAATTGCAATTAACAATTTCACTTGTGCCGGTGAGGATACAACCCGGATTGCTTGCATACTGTGAATATTATAATAAACGCTTAGCCTCTAAATTATCACAGCTCACATATTGGACTTATAGAATATTTTTTTCACAAAAAGTATTACCTACAATGCATAAACTTGTATTGAAAATTTTAAATAAATTCTTGTGCAATCCGATTTAAATTTAACCACCTAGTAGGAACTTTATTCACTTTCATATCTTTAATATTCAACCCTTGGCGATTTAGGCAGTACGTAACATTTATAGTTTTTTTTTAGACACATCACGCATATTGTATTCCTAGACGGTGCTGGGACTTACTTGGTCCATTTCTGCCAAAAAGCAAGTGTATATATGGGCGAAAAAGCATTCTATCTTGCTCCGCAGAGGTGACAACACATATTATGTAGCCTTCTCTATTTGAAGTTGCAGCTATCAATGTACTGCAGTAGCCACTTACTATCAGGTGAACTGGACTGTATGTTCGTTTATCACTTCCATAGTAAAAGAAAACACTGACTTCAGAGGGAATTACGTGGTAATGATTTATAATTTGCATAATGAAATGACATAGGTAACTGTTTACTTCAATTATTATTATTTGATCATCTTACAATTGTTTAGCGTAGTATTACGAGGGTGGATTGAAAAGTACTCGGCCTAACCAAGAAAATAAACACATACTAAATCAGTTATATTTTTATTTTTCTACATAATCACCATCAAGTTCAATACACTTTTGCCACCTCCCCTTCCAAGCATTTAGACCGTCGAAAAAAAATGATTCTTCCTTAGAGTCAAAATATGCGTCTACAGCTGCTTTGACCTTGTCGTTTGTCGAAAATCTTTGACCTCCCAAGTGCTTTTTTAGGTTAGGGAACAGAAAGAAGTCTGATGGTGCCAGATCAGGTGAATACGGCGGATGCGGTAACAGTTCAAAGCCACAGTTGTGAATTTCAGCCATTGACTGTACTAACGTGTGAACACGGGCGTTATCTTGATGAAACAGGACTTTTCTTTTGAGCATTCCTCGACGTTTTTCTTTTATTTCCTCTCGTAAACGACGTAGTAAGGTGCAGTAGTAATCAGAGTTTATAGTCTGACCCCTTTCAAGATAATCAATCATAATCACACCTTTCGAGTCCCAGAATACTGAAGCCATCACCTTATTTGCCGACAAAATCGACTTAGCCTTTTTAGAGGGTGGTGAACCAGGTCTTCTCCACTGTTTTGATTGTTGTTTTGTTTCCGGTGTACAGTAATGAACGCATGTTTCGTCCATAGTAACAAAACGATTCAAAAAATCATCTGCATCGGCTTCAAATAACTCCAAACAGTCGCGTGAAATAGTCAATCGCGTCCTTATTTGTTCAACTGAAAGCAGTCGCGGAACCCACCTCGCAGACACCTTGTGGAAACCCAACTCGTTGACAATGATGTTTTGAGTTCGTTCATAAGAGATGCCTATAATCTCGGCTATCTCTCTAATTTTTAATCTGCGGTCTCCCATTATTAAATCATGTACTTTTTTAATATTTTCGTCAGTAGTTGACGTCGAAGGCCTTCCCGAGCGGGGTTCATCTTTCACACTCTCTCTACCACGCTTAAATTCTGCTATCCATTTTTTGACGGATGAATATGACAGAGCACAATCGCCAAATGTACTGACCATGTCATCATGGGTGGCTTTTGATGATAGCCCCTTCTTATGGAGGTACTTAATGACGGCACGCTGCTCGATTTGCTCCATTCGCGGAAATTATGTCCGATTACTTTGTTAATAAATTTATAAAATCACAACTAATTATCGCACACGTTTCGAACTTCACACAATAAACTAGTCTGAATTGAACTAAATAATGTGGGTAGATTTGATTTTTAGAATTGAATGGATCTGTGTTAGGCCGAGTACTTTTCAATCCACCCTCGTAAGTTCAGTAGCAGTAGAATTATTATGTCCTCACCATTGTCATCATAATTAAAGCCCTTCACAAGTCCACTGCTGAACATAGGCCTCAACTAAAGCAGGGTTATGAGTGACCTCCATCCAATGACTTCCGGCATGCCTTACTAGGAAGTCTCTCCATCTAGTGGGGGGCCACACTAATCATTGTGTGTCTTATTAGCCATTGTAAAAGTAATATCTTAAATCTATACATAAAAATAAAATTGAATATTGAAATAACCGGATTCTATCTAAGAGCCATGCTACGGTAACATTAGTAGTATAGTTGTAGCACGAATGGGTCGCTCGACTGGGAAAGAACCACGCTATCAAATAATACCAGCGTAAAATAGTAGCTTAATACTGCTGTGTTTCGTATAGTGAGTATAGATGACCGGAGACCCTTTTTACTGGAAACGAGGCATTCCGTCTTAGACCTCACGGGTGACAACGCATCTGCATTTTTATTTGTAATCGAGGATAGATGTAGATGTCTATGGGCCGCAGCAACCACCTAGTATTAGGTGTACTATGTGCTATTTTAATATACTATCCTATCAAAAAAAAACTCCCTCTCCAGTCTCCTCTAGTCTAGTAGCCTCTAGTCTTTCTGTCCGTCTGGGCTAAACTTCGCGATGGCGGAACTGATTGTGATAAAACTATAGAGACCAATGTCTAGAGGAATCTAGACTACAACTTATTATACTGACTAATTAACTTGAAGGATGTTTACTTTTTCTTGTAAACACGAAAAAAAATATTAAATAAAAATGGTCTTAAATCTAAACAATGCCACATTAATAGATCCTATACAGACGAAACCGAGGCGGGTATTGTTACTTGTTTATTGTAAAAAAGTCTACATTTTAACTTCGTCCTGATTATCGATAATTACATAATCACCATTATAAGAGCTCTTTAACATATCACTGTTGAACATAGGTCACTCACAAGAAATGCCAAAAAGCACGGTCCTGAGCAACCTGCATCGATGGACTTACCAGGTCGTCACTCCATCTAGTGGGGGGTCGCCCTACACTTCGCCTACCGGTATGAGGCTGCCACTCAAGAACCTAATTTCCCCATCGGTTGTCGGTTCTTTGAGCTATATGGTAGGTCCATTGCCACTTTAGCTTGCTATTCCGTTGGGCTATGTTGGTCACTCTGGTTCTACTGCAGATATCCTCATTTCTAAGTTTATCACGCATAGAAACCCCGAGCTTAGCCCTCTTCACAGCTCGCTGAGCGACCTTAAGCGTCTTCATAAGGCCAACAGTGAAGGATCACGTTTCTGATCCATAAGTCATTATTGGAAACAGTACTTGTACAATCAAAATACAATTGGTTGTACAATCTCTTTTTCAGGTTTTGATGTATACTTTACAAGAAGATGTGTCGTAATTTTCTGATAAATTTCTTATTCTGGTTCTGTACTGAGATAGCCATCGCAGCCCTTTTGAATATCGAAGTGATGAAGTATTTGTAATACTTCATCACTTCGATATACCAACAGTCAACTTGGTGCCGCTGAAGAGACGGTAGACGAATTAAAGGCTTTCTCATAGTGCACATACGCAAGGCAAATTTTACTCTTCAGTCTTCTGTACTATTTGTCGAAGAGTATGTACTCGTATGTGGTCTATGGTACTAAAGCCTTTTCGGAAACCGGCTTGTTCGCGAGGCTGGAAGTCATCGAGTCTACGTGCAAGACATTTCGTAATGACTTTCGAAAATAGTACGTAGATGCAGCTCAGAAGGTAAATCGGTCTGTAGTTCTTCAAGAGAGCGCTTATCGCCTTTCTTGAAATACGAGACTACCGCACTTCTGCTCCAGCCCTCTGGAGTAGTTCCACCGAAAATTATCACAATATGCTAAAAATCCGTTAAACAGCCAGGTATGCAATTTTATTTGCCGATGTAAAAATAATATATATTATTAAAATCTTTTTGGAACAGCTACACATTAAGGACTACATAAAGATGTACTTCAATGTCAAAATGATTTCAGATTATCGAAAATGTCTGACTTACTTTATCAAATGTACGTTTATATCTCGCTAACCCACTGTAGATCAGTGTAGCGGAAACCTTCCTAATAGGTTATTTCGTACTGGGAGTACCCTTTTGCCCTTAAAACTTATTTTAATCATATAACGTAAACCTGTTTGTGATATACATTTATCGATTGTATCTTCTTCAAAATATAGCATTATAACATTTGTTTTTTATCTAAAATTATGATTTCTTATGTGAAAATACACATTAAACTAAAAAAATCGGTTATATCGCGGTTAATTTTCTTATTTTCATGTACCTGTTTTCTTCTTCTTGTTTTTAACTTGCGCGTAAATTTTAACTTTTCTATTGTAGAAAGGATTCATAACGCTTTGCAATCTGAGGAGAAATCAGTCCCAGACGACCTGCACTTCAATTAATATATTAACGAATATTTAAACAAATAACAAGAATAATAAAATGAATTTAAAAAATAAGTTTGTAGTATAGGCATTGTAATGGCCAGAATCCGGGTTCAACGTCAAATCAGCTCCATAGTGCCATATTATTGCATCGTCATTGAATTTATATAAGTACTAGCTGATACCCATTTGATTCGCTGGACGCATGATGATATTTTAATGCGGAATATTTAAATACAAAAAAATAATATAAAATATACTTTTCTAAAATAAGTTTATATAGGAATTGTAATGGCCAGAATCGTGGTTCAACATCATATCAGCTCTATAGTGCCGTAGTACTTTTATAAATTCAATGATTATTATTGATTGTCATTGAATTTATAAAAGTACTAGCTTATACCCACTCGCTTCGCTGGGCGCACAATAATATTTTAGTGCGGAGCTCAGATGTAAAATATCAAGATTTTTTAAAGAACTATAGTGAAATCCGTTATTACTGAGAGTTTACACTCTGAAATGAGTAACTATACTAAATTTCAAGTTAATTAGGTGTATATTTTCAGAAATAGTGTGATGAGTCAGTAAGTTGATCATAACTTTTGAACGGGAAAGATATACAACAAAAGCAATTAAATAGGGTATTTGAAACCATAACCAAAAAAATATAGATTTATGATAGATTTTGTAAAAAATAAACGAGAAATATTGATATTTATTTATAAAAATGCATTATAAATTTTATATTTCAGTTTTAAGAATATTTTTGACAGTGCCTCATATCTGCATAACGCTGTCCGTCATATTAAATACAGTCGTGACGTTACTGATCCCCCCTAAGGGTATTCATTAAGAAATTATTAAGAAATTTTTAAAGTTATCTCTACGATTATTGAGTAAAACTAATTTCCGAAATTTATTAAAAAAGCATAATGGAAGACGAATTCGTAAAAGCAGAAAGAACTAATCTATCAAGGATAAATAAATTGATGCTAGCAATTTTTTACATGCAATCCAAATTTTTGTTCTGCTCAGTTGGGGAATGTTAAAACATTAATGTAAGAAACTATTTCAAACTTTAATTTATACAAAAACACAATACAAGGTCAGATATATTTTTATATAGGTACAGTCATTTATTTAAATTAGTTACAATCATTAGCAGTCGTTAGTTACAATATCTAAGATAACGTACGAGGGTGGATTGAAAAGTACTCGGCCTAACACAGATCCATTCAATTCTAAAAATCAAATCTACCCACATTATTTAGTTCAATTCAGACTAGTTCATTGTGTGAAGTTCGAAACGTGTGCGATAATTAGTTGTGATTTTATAAATTTATTAACAAAGTAATCGGACATAATTTCCGCGAATGGAGCAAATCGAGCAGCGTGCCGTCATTAAGTACCTCCATAAGAAGGGGCTATCATCAAAAGCCACCCATGATGACATGGTCAGTACATTTGGCGATTGTGCTCTGTCATATTCATCCGTCAAAAAATGGATAGCAGAATTTAAGCGTGGTAGAGAGAGTGTGAAAGATGAACCCCGCTCGGGAAGGCCTTCGACGTCAACTACTGACGAAAATATTAAAAAAGTACATGATTTAATAATGGGAGACCGCAGATTAAAAATTAGAGAGATAGCCGAGATTATAGGCATCTCTTATGAACGAACTCAAAACATCATTGTCAACGAGTTGGGTTTCCACAAGGTGTCTGCGAGGTGGGTTCCGCGACTGCTTTCAGTTGAACAAATAAGGACGCGATTGACTATTTCACGCGACTGTTTGGAGTTATTTGAAGCCGATGCAGATGATTTTTTGAATCGTTTTGTTACTATGGACGAAACATGCGTTCATTACTGTACACCGGAAACAAAACAACAATCAAAACAGTGGAGAAGACCTGGTTCACCACCCTCTAAAAAGGCTAAGTCGATTTTGTCGGCAAATAAGGTGATGGCTTCAGTATTCTGGGACTCGAAAGGTGTGATTATGATTGATTATCTTGAAAGGGGTCAGACTATAAACTCTGATTACTACTGCACCTTACTACGTCGTTTACGAGAGGAAATAAAAGAAAAACGTCGAGGAATGCTCAAAAGAAAAGTCCTGTTTCATCAAGATAACGCCCGTGTTCACACGTTAGTACAGTCAATGGCTGAAATTCACAACTGTGGCTTTGAACTGTTACCGCATCCGCCGTATTCACCTGATCTGGCACCATCAGACTTCTTTCTGTTCCCTAACCTAAAAAAGCACTTGGGAGGTCAAAGATTTTCGACAAACGACAAGGTCAAAGCAGCTGTAGACGCATATTTTGGCTCTAAGGAAGAATCATTTTTTTTCAACGGTCTAAATGCTTGGAAGGGGAGGTGGCAAAAGTGTATTGAACTTGATGGTGATTATGTAGAAAAATAAAAATATAACTGATTTAGTATGTGTTTATTTTCTTGGTTAGGCCGAGTACTTTTCAATCCACCCTCGTAATATATTACAAAATTTGACTTGCAATAACTATAACCTCACAATGTTTTGTTTTGTATAAACGATAGTTAAATATGATCAGACTTGCATCAAATGATCTTCACAAGAGTGTATTCTAGTTTTTGTAGACAATGTATTCAGGTATCTTCTTGCCAGTTTTAACTAAGTATTTCTTATATTTAAACTAGTAGGCACTTGAATTCGTAACCTCCCCAACGTTATTATGTTCGTATTTTAGCATTCAGTCATAACACATCAGTGATAAAGATGATAGCTCATTATTAAACATCCAAAAGTATCTTATTCCTTTGCAAAATTGGCAAAATTTTAGGACAGTGAAGACGCAAGTTGAACAGCATGGCAGTTAGCCTTTTCACGCGAAAATTTAAAATGAGATTAAAATTAATTTTATGGCACTATTCGGGTTTAACAATTTATATTAAAATTATTTTGGTTCATTATCACTCTAGTATTTATTTAAAACACTTTTTGAAAATGGGTGTAATACCCTATTGAAAGCTTTTAATTAGATTTATTGAAAAAAAGGATATATATTTTGTAAATAAGATAACATTAAGTTTGGTGGTTGAAACGCCAAACCCACCATATATTTTTTGGTCACTTCGGCCGGGATTAAATTAACCTTTAGGCCCGGAGAAGTAAATTCATTTTTTTATATATTACAAAAAATTATATACGTATATATTATTAAATCATAATAAATTGTGGTTCTAATTATACTAACTACAATATTTATTTGTCCCGCATTGCTGATTACACGTATTATAATACCTTTGTAACGCATACCACACCGCTTCATTATTCCATTAATGATATTTTTCTTGTTGGTTAACCGCCATCTTTCTAGTAACGCGAGATTGCTTCGTTCCCCAGTTAACTAATTCTACCGTCATTTATTGCAATAATTTTAGTCCGCATTTGTTTGTTGAAAATGACGACGAGAAGCAAAGAATCGAAACTGGTTTCGGATGAAGAAGTTAGTTTAAAAATTATTATCGCTAAACGTAATTATATTTACGAACGATTACAAAAAAATTACGAGACCTCAAAGGGCGCATTTTATTCCTTGGACGAGCAGAATTTATTTCTTAGCATCGTTTTAAGAAGTTCTAGATAACTATAATACTAAACATTTAAAATTAAACCCTAATGCAGACGTTGATTACGAGGCTTGGAACTCATTTGAAGATTTATATAGTCGTATTAAGTGCCAAATTACGAAAATATCCACATCGCCTTCCACTGTTACGTTATAAAATAGATTTCCTACTAAATTATAAACTTCACTTCCGCCAATTGAATTAATGTCATTTAACGGAGACATACGCCAGTGGTCCATGTTTTATCAACAATTTACTTACTTACTTGCTTACTTATCGTCACGCACAATCCCTAACGGGGTAGCCAGAGAGAACAGATCGCCAAGTGTCACGATCCTTACATACCTCTTTCGCTTCTTTCAGGTTCATTAACTTCTTCATACATGCACGTCTAGGTATCCGAGTACTCTTGACCCTCCCCTCTTCGAGCAATTTGCTCACATGGTCTTCGAAAGTTAGTCTCGGTCTACCTCGACACCTTTTAATATTTACTTTCGCTCTATATATTTTCTTCACCATTCGGTCTTCACTCATTCGTTCAACGTGTCCAAACCATTGGAGTACGCCCCTATCAATTTTTGTGATAAGGTCATCTTTCAATCCTGCCATATTGCGAATCTCTTCGTTTCGCTTTCGGTCGGCTATGGTAACGCCACACATTTTACGAAGAGATCGCATCTCCACTGCATTCAACTTGCTTTTATGCTTCTTCTGGCATACCCAGGTTTCGCTGCCATATAACAAAGTCGGTACCAACACTGCGTTATGTATTGCAAGGCGTGCACTCTTCACCACGCCTTGCCTTTTTATTAATGCATTCAGGGCACCATTGACTTTGTTTCCGGCAGCGACACGCCTATCCACATCTAAATCACATCTTCCATCCCGGCTGAAAGCACTCCCCAAGTATACAATTTCATTTACCTGTTCTAGACATTCCTGATTTACCCATATTTCACATTTCGTTCTCTCTTCGTCCTTTTAAAATCAACAATTTAAGACATTAATTCACGACAATTTACAATTAACTGATGCCGAACGTGTTTATTATTTGGTTAACAAATTGAGTGACAGGGTGTTATCAGTTTGTGCCGGGTTAGACCCTATCGCAGAAAATTATTCCATTATTTGGAATGCGCTTATAAGAAGATATAATGACGAACGCACACTCGCATCTACGTATGTTAACCAACTATTGAATTTAACACAGGTGAACGCAAACACAACAGGAGGTTATCATAAATTTATGGACAAATTTTATGCTTCAATTAATGCTCTAAAGCAAATAAAATTGAGGACTTAGCTGATTTTTTGTTTTTAAATATTGCACTTAGAAAATTAGATCATGACACTTAGTAGTAGTCATTTGAAATGTCTTGTCGCACAATTAGCATACCAAACTACGCCTCTTTAGTACAATTTTTATACGAACAGAATAGGGCTATGAAAAGAAAACAGGTTCGGAAGGACCAATTTAAAACGAACCAGACGGGCTGGAACGTTCGATAAAGAAACAGAAGGGAGGAATCGAGGCTTCTCTCGATCCGGCCTCCTATAACGCCTACGTTGGGTTCGGGAACAACGTATGTGATCTCCGCAACGGAGTAACACACTAGGGCGATAACCTCTTTCTTTTTCAGCAAGTAGGTTCAGGCGGGGATTACGGGTCTTCCGAAGTCGTCCCGGTCCCGACGCCTTAATTCTTCGATGTGGACTGTATAACTTTAGGGATGAATTACTTGGGAATAAAACAGCAATTATCTTCAAACCGTTCCGTGAGAGAGTAATCACTTTTCCCTATCACTTCCCTACACTTTTTCTTCTTATTGACTGCTGGTTCTTCACTTTTCCCGAAGGATTTTCTTATTTTTCCGAACTAATTTCCCGAACGAATTGCATACGATGTCGTCTTCACGCACTAATGTACGTGCAGGTATCGGGCCTCGGGGTGTCCCCCATTGCCCGGGTGTCCTCATATCCCATTACTATGGGACAGTCATTAGGCCTATTTTAGGCTTGATAGCATACACGGGTTTTTCCGTAGTATAATAGTTGTGATTTCCGTAGTTATCCAACTACGAAAAAGAGGTTATCTGATTGAGTCAAAGTTGGCCTTTCAGCGGCATTGTGGGTTGTTACTCAACTCTCTAATCACATATAGAGAGGAGTTCTCTTGGAAGAGGTCGCCCGTCCGGTGGCCGGGTATGCAACGGCGCAAAGCCGTTGAGGTGTTCGTGTGGCCCGTTGTCGGCACGGTCAAACATGCCGCGCGCTAACCGGGCCACAAAGTCGTGGATACTCTCGACCTTCAAGTCGGCCGCTATCACGTCATTCCGGACGTAGCGACCTGCTCCGACGAACATTCTTAGAGTCAGATTCTGCTGGGCCTGTAGTCGCCGCCTCAGAGGGTCGCTCAGAAGTGCGTACCAGGCCGGTGCAGCGTAGGTGATGATGGTCCGGATATACATCTTGTATATCCGGAGCTTGGTTCGAGTTGGCAGCTTGGATGCCAGGACCGGCAAGAGCGTCGCCCGCGCACATCGGGCCCGGCGGACGACGAAGTCGACGTGCGCGGTCATGCGCAGCGTCCTGTCGATCCTGCACCCAAGGTAAGTTACAGCCTTCTGGTACGCAATCTCCTGGCCGTTGAGGGTCAGCGGAGGTGGAAAATTCCTGAGACGGCGAGTGAGCAGAGCGGTCGTCTTACCAACGTTGACGACCATCCTCCACTCATCCAACCATGGTGGCAGCAGGTCCAGCAGACGCTGCATCTTGGCAGTGGCTATGTGGGCTCTTCTGGACGAGGTGAAATAGGCGCTATCGTCCGCGAATAGCGCCAGCTCAACGTGGTCCTCCCACTCTTGAAGCCTGCCTGCCAGTGTAGGTATGTCGTTGGTGTAAGCCGCGTACAGGACTGGAGACAAACTGCTGCCCTGTGGGACGCCGGCTTTAATGGATCTTGTTGCGGATTCGGCGTCCTCTACGCAGACGTAGAACTTCCTGTCTTCCAGGAATGACGCTATTAGCCGCAATATAGCAGGAGGGACACTGGTCTGTTGTTCCAGCTTAAATAATAATCCTACGTGCCACACCCGGTCGAACGCCTTCTCGATATCGAGAAAGACGCCCAACGATATGCGGCCACGATTGTACTCTGCCGCAAGCAGGTGCAGCACTCTTGTCAGTTGTGTAACTGTGGAGTGACCCTTCCTGAATCCGTGCTGCTCCGCCCGAAGTTGGATGCACGGACGGAGACGTCTTAGCAGCAATCTTTCGAACAGTTTAGCTATATGTGGTAATAGCGTGATCGGCCTGTAGTTGGCAGCTCTACGCCTGTCCTTCCCGGGTTTCGGCAAGACGATAATTTTGCCTTTTTTCCAGTCCTCCGGGAAGTGGGATGTCCGCAATATCCCATTGTAGAGTCGACCAAGCTCTACTATGACTCTATTGGGCAACTGTCGGAGTGCAGCGTTGGTAATCCCGTCGTGCCCCGGCGCCTTCCTCGGTTGCAGGCAGGTTACTGTCCTCCGCAATTCTGCGGGGGAGATGAACCAATCTCCTGCAAGAGGTGGCGCGGGCGACGATAGGAACTCCTGTACGCGACTTTCCTTCCGGGCATGAAGCTCCATGAACTCCGCACTTGCTGTGTTCGGCATAAATTGCTCCTCGAAGTGCTCGACTAGGATATCCGCTCTGCCCTTGGCATCGTAGCATCGTTTGCCCGTATTATCAGTCAGCGGGCAAACGGGAGGTTTAGATTTGGTCAGCTGTCGGTTTAGTCTATAAAGCGACGCATCTTGCTCTTCCGCCTTCTCGATGCGCCGATCCCAGGCTTCACCTCTGAAGGCCTGGACTGAAACCGACAGTTCCTCCGTTAGGGTGTTTAGCTGCGTTTTGATCCTGGGACAGCGAGTACGCGCCCAGAGCTTTCTCAGCGCTCTTTTGCGCTTGATCTGCACGCATATCTCACGCGGCAGATCGTCTCGCCTTGCTGTAATCGGGACGACCGTAGAAGCCGCGTGGAGGGCTTCCTTGATGTTGTTAGTGATTCTAGTCGCAGCGGCCTCTACGTCGTCCGCTGTGCATATAGGTTGATGTGCTGGAGGTCTCTGCTGAAGGTGTTGACAGTAGAGCCTCCAGTCGACACGGGTTTTGAAAGCTCTAGGTGGCGTAGTCACTGTCTTTAGGCCAAGGGTTATCAGTAACGGGAGGTGCTGTGAAGGGAGGTCGTACAGCATTTCTACCACTATCGGATAGTTGACGTTCCTAGTGAGCACGATGTCTAATACATCCGGGTGCCTCCTTGGGTCGGTAGGAACGTGAGTTGGTCCCTCAGGATCTAGAACGTCGTACTGGTTCTTTTCGGCATCTTCATAAAGCTCACGACCCGGTGGGGTGATCACTCTGGACCCCCACGCCGGGTGTTTGGCGTTCAGGTCCCCGGCGATGATTACTGGTACATCGCCTTCCATTACCGTCCGGATGTCTGAGGAACAGAATGGAGTCCCTGGCGGGCGGTATGCTGCATAAATCCTAAGTTCCTCGCCCGCCGCCTCCATTCTTATGCCGATTGAGCGCATTGTCTGGAAGGATGGTAGGTCCAGCTCTTGGTGGACGATGTCCCTCCTCACTAGAACCGCCGTGCCTCTATAGGCGGCCCCTCGAGAAGTGACCTCGTCCCTTCTATAGATGTGGAAATTTGGCAGCTTTATGCGCGTTTTGGGATTCAATATTGTTTCGCCCAGCAGTATAATATGTATGTCCTGTTGCTGGGCGACAGTGCGGAGTTCCTGCAGCTTCTGCTGTATTCCGTCCGGGTTTCAGTACATTAGGCGCAGGTTATTATCCTCCATAGTGTCTGGCCAGGAGGCTTGCCAGCGCCTTCATGATCGCTGTTATTGGATCGGTCCCGGCTCTGATATCGGCCAGGACTTGTGTGCCGACCTCGATGGCAATTCCAACTAGGCGCTGGATTGAACGAATTGCAATAAAACCCGTTCACTAAGCTACCCCCAGAGCTATACGCGAAAGTGAGCCGCGCCATTCGCGTGCCTGCGCAACTTAACAACATGAATTTGTACTATTACTCTCTCACGTTTCACTTAATTTCTTTATTCACATAAATCATACATAAATACAAATTATCTATTTAGATAGCACAAAACAATATCTACACCATGATATATATTATTTTTTCGTATCACAAAAATCCTTTAATTTATAAAACAAAACATGCCTATTTTAATCACAAATTCAAAATCCAAACTTCTTAAATATTTAACACAGAAAGTTAAAACAATGTTTCCCACTTGAATTTATACATATGTTAACTAATACAATAGTTTAATTTACATTTTCTCTATTTATTTCACTATTTAAAACACTTTTAAATTTCTTATACAAAACTATCATTATTTCACTTATACACAGGAATTTTCACATAAAAATAACACAGAATTCACCTTTTTAGCACGTACAATCAACCTGAAATGTTTTACAAGTCATTTTTACATAAATTGCTGAAATTACAAACATTTTAAATTTTTACATATTCGGCCTCCTAAGGGCGTGGCCAGCGTGCTTCCGTGAACTCACACTATTTGAACAACTAACTTTGCACGGCTCTCGGCTATCAGAAAAAATGAAAGTCTGAAATACACTAATTTTAACAATATTATGTAAACAAGTGCTTCTACATAATTTTCAAACTGTAGGAAACTATCTCTGATAAGATTCTTATCAGTTATCATGCTTCTTCTCAGATAACAATACAAGTGAATGTTCTCATTAATCAATCATAACAAATAGGCATTTGTTTTCGTACAAAACGTATCATACTTATACAAGACAATACTTATGCAATTAACTTCCGTTAATTCTGTTTGTGCACAGAGTGATCATCTCGACCGGGGAACAATCCGATCTCTAACTTCACTTTAATATTCCTTTGAATTTACATCGTTGGAAAGACGATTTCAACCGGGGAACAAATCCGGTAACATAATTTATAACATAAAATTCCCTATATGAATTTATTGAAAGATATTACTTAGAAAACAGTAAACTAGTCCGGCCTGGGAGTCGAACCCAAGACCTTCATATCATTAATTCGACATTTCTTTAAGATTTAACTAAGCATTTTCTTATCAGAACATTTCTATTGGACAATAAGTCTTTGAAACGTTATTCGTCATCAGTTGACTTAATAAACTGAAACATTCTTATAGGCGCGTCGCCAACAGGCTATATGCCATACATTTAATAATTCGCATACTTTATCTACATCCAATAATAGTCGAAACAAATCACTTTCAAATAAATTTAGTAAAACATTTATTAATACAGATCCTTCGCACTCATGTATCCTTTGTAAATCAAATGATCATGAACACTTGTGTGTTTGTCCACGCTTTTTAAAATTAAATACACAACAACGTTACGATATTATTAAACAAAACAATTGTTGTATTAATTGTTTAAGTAATAAACACTTGACTTCTTTTTGTAAATCGAAGCGTAAGTGTATATACTGCGCGCGGCGCCACCATTCTTTAATTCATTCTGACCCGCATCAGAATGGTTCTAAGACTGCTTTTCGTAGTAGCGATACGTTACACTCAGAGGTTGTGCAGACGCGTAACGCTAATGCATGCAGCGCGCATTCGATTAATTACCGCGCAGTTAACGATAATAAGGTAAATTCTTCTGTCGCTCACAATTCGAATACGGAGGAAAATGAAAAAAACACTTACCTCTTCATGTAATATTTCTCGCGATTACAGTACTCTCCCACGTTATACTAATTTATTGGGGACTGCAAAAATAAAGGTCGTAGATAAATACGACAATGAACATTTTATTCGGTGTTTAGTTGACCCCGGATCCCAAAGCGACTATATTACGAAGGATTGTTGTAAACGCTTATTTTTTTCCTTTTCCAATAAAAATCGTTTTACCGAAGTACACGGGATCGGTGGTGTGTCCCAAAAGATTTTAAGAGTCACTTTACTGCAGTTCACGTCTCGTTTTAATGATAACAAATTTTATCATATTGAACCATCAGTTGTTCCGATCATCACGGGTCAGTTGCCAGATTCGATAGTAGATGTTTAAAAAATTCGCTATTTAGATAAAATACGCTTAGCAGATGATCAGTTTTATCAACCTGGGTCTATAGATATTTTATTAGGGGTTAATACCCACATAAAACTTTTGTCGCCTGAAAACTTAATTCATTCGCAATGGCCTAGCGCCATAGAAACATCTCTCGGATATATTATTATGAGTGATGCTGAAGTCGCTATATCACATCATTCCCCGCGTTCATTTGTTTCCTGTTCTTACGATACAAATTTAAATCAAAATTGTCTTAATGATATAATGGAAAAATTTTGGAAAATTGAAGAACTTCCGCAAAAATTATATTTGAGCCGTGATGAGCAGGAATGTGAAGACATTTATACTTCTAGTACTTACCGCCAAAACGACGGACGGTATGTGGTCGCCCTGCCATTTAAGAAAAGGCCCGACATATTGGGTGACTCTTTAATGAATGCAAAAAAACGCCTCTTACCTTTGGAAAAACGCTTTAACAAATATCCCGCTCTTCGCGATAAATACAATACGGGAATACATTAATGAGGGTATTTTATCCGCTCTTTCTGATAATGATTGTATACAGCCTTCATTTTATTTGCCGCGTCACCCTGTCGTACGGAATGATAAAAGTACAACGAAGTTGCGCATCGTTTTAGACGCTAGTGCTGTCGGATAACGACATTTTTTTGAATGACATTTTGCACACCGGGCAAAATTTACAAACAGACATTTTTTATATTTTATTAAACGTTAGAGTTTATCGCATCGCTTTCTTTGCAGATGTTAGGCAAATGTACTTGTGTATCGAAGTCCAAAAATCCCATCGCGCTTTTCAACGCATTTTATATCGGTTTTCTACAGAAGAAACTATATTAATATATGAATTTAATCGCGTCACATTCGGATTACGCTCTCTCCCTTTCCTCGCACTTCGTACTTTACGCCAGTTAGCCGCTGACGAAAGGGAGTCCTATCCCCTTGCTGCTTCTGTAGTGGAAAGGGATATTTATATGGATGACCTCGTTTCCCTTGCGTCAACAACGCAGTCAACACCGCCACTCAACTTATCCAAATGTTTCGCCGAGGTGGATTCGATTTGGTTAAGTGGACAAGTAACTGCAAGGAGCTTTTACAACATATACCAGCATCACATCGTCAACAAGACTCGGTATCATTTGATGATATTGACATTTTAAAAATTTTAGGCCTTCGTTGGTATCCCGCTACCGATAAGTTTTCCTTTCTTGTTTCGCCACCACCGGTCACTTGTACCAAACGCGCTATCCTCTCCGCAACCGCTCGCTTGTACGATGTTTTAGGACTTGTCGGTCCAGTAATACTTTACGCCAAATTATTAATTAAAGCCGTGTGGGTTCTTAAACTTAACTGGGATGAGACTCCACCCACTAATATTGTCAATACGTGGCAGCGATATATATCAGAGTTACCTTTAATCTCACATTTACAGATTCCACGTCATATCGGCGTAAATGAAAAATCCCATGTGTCGCTACTAGCTTTCGCCGACGCTAGTGAAAAAGCTTACGGGTGTGTCATCTATTCGCATGTTGTTAACGGAAATAATCCTCCAATTATAACGCTCCTATATTCTAAATCTCGGGTGACCCCATTAAAGGTTATAACTTTAGCCAGGCTTGAGTTGTGTGCCTTGTTTTTGCTCGCTAAGTTAGTACGCACCGTTTACGATTCGTTGTCATTGAGGCATCCGATCGACAACATTTATGCGTTATGTTCTTTTATCTACACTGCACCAAACTACATAATAAATAATAGTACTACGTAACCAAACGTTTATCAGAACATAAAAACCTTAAAAAAGATAAAACGAACGCTTTTTTCAATGTTGGAAGCCTTTTGAAGCTTTACCATATTAAAATAATACTGAAAATTTAAATAAGAATTATAAACTCACAAAGCATAATGTTCGGCTATAAATAGAACACTTTACTGCAGTTCGAATCTCTTTTAAAGATGGTTAGTGTTTGCTACGGTTATGCATTAATTTTTTTTTTAGATTCAAGATTAAAACACAAATTAATATGGGCATATTGTCTTTCAGATAATGAATGAAACATTTGGTGTCATTATTATTAAATTTTAAATCATAATTACTAGTTCAGCCTTTTATAACAAAATCAATTAGTTTATAGCTTCTGAAATTATTATCATTCCGTATCTCTCAAATTGGTTAAAATTGACTAAGCAAACATCTTTTAACATTTAAAGGAATATAGTTAATAGGAAAAAATATTTAATAATTAATGTAAAGTAATTCATCATCATCATGATCATCATTTAAACTCTTCGCAATTTTACTGCTGAAAACAGGCCTCATCTATAGAATACAACAAAGCAGGTTCCTGATCCACCAGTATACATCGAATTCCTACATGTCTCACCAGATCGTGCGAAGGTGCCACTCGAGAATCTTTCTTTCCCATCGGTGATCTATTCTTCGAGATATAAAGACAGTCCTTTGTCGCTTCAGCTTACTGATCCAGCGCCCTGTGGCTACGTTGGTTAATCTGGTTTTACTGTGTATATAGATCCAGCTGGATATTTTCTACATCGAAACAAAAATATTGGTCTATGTTTTGGTGTATTGCAGCATTCCTTGAAAAGTGGCGTATGTTCAGCAGTGGATTTGGGAAGGTCTGTATTAATGATAATGATAATGATAAAGACCATTGCATTATGTAAACGTAGGAAAATTATCTGTTGCCTATCATATAAAAGTTTCAACGTTTTCCAGTTCAAAAAATTTTTTGTGACGTACTAAACGATTAAAAACTTGAGTAACAATGGTTCTCACTTTATAATAAAGTTACGAGGAAACGCCTCGCTTAAAACTAATTTTGCATCGCAAAAAGAAGTCGAAGTTTATATTTCCTTAGATATTATGAGACCTTAGTTGCTATACACTGAATTAAAAACATAATCGTTTCATCAATTATTTAAATTATTGTTATCTTACATATGTAAATTGCTCATTACGCTAACTCGTTCTTTGGATCTCCTTAGATTCGAATTTAATAAATTTCTTATGAATTTCACAGAAATCGATACCTGAAATAATAGGTACCTGAAATATTAAATCACCATGTAGTGGCAGCGTAATATCCATTTTATGAAGCAATCTGTGGGGGAGACTCAGATATGGACTTTTATATGCTGTAATGTGGCTTTTGAGAGCTATATCAGCGAAAAATAACAGATTATTGCTGCTGTGTTTCATATGGTGAGTGTAGAGAATCGGAGACCATTTTTACTGGAAATGGTGCATTCCATCTAAGCCCTCAGTGGTGAAAACGCATCTGCATATCTCTTCTTAATATAGGATATAATATTATGTAGATGTCTTTGGGCAACAGCATCCACTTACCGTCAGGTGAATTGTGTATTTAGTTTGTCACACTTATTCTTTAACAAAATCCTATTAAGCCGTAATAGGTTTCAACGTGGTTCTACCATGTGTAAATAATAAATGTAGTTGACAACATCTGATTAAATGGCAACTCCGTGGTATAAGGGTAACGCAATGTGTTCAATATCACTACTAACCCATTACAAGTCCACTGAACATAAGCCTCCTAATTGTGCCACAAAATGTCATCCTGAGCTGCTTGCATTCATCGACCCCCCTATGTTTAATTTTTAAAATATTGTACTCGGTTTTTCGTTTTTCGTACAAAAAAAAACTAAATTAAAAGTCGTAAGTAATAAAAATAATTTATGGTCCAGAGTTGGGGAAATTAAGCACGAATAAAGTTCCTACTCGCAGCACTTCGTTGAGAACTCGTCGTCTCAGAAATTCTGACGAAGTTGAATTCCGAATGAAATACTTTCATTACGTTACTTTCTAGTAGTTTAAAAGAACAGAAATTTGCAACTTTTTCAAATTTTGTTCGTACTTTTATATCAACGCTGTCCCTTTTTTAAAGAAGGGGTTGTAATTGTAATACCTAAATAGGTTACAAATATCAAGCCATGTTTTTCATATACGCGTGAAAGATGTCAATGTGACTCCAGGTCATTTTAAGCTATTGTCACCGATCCATAACAGCCTATAAAATTCCTCTAATGAACATGGACCCCTTCCATAGATTGTCATAGTTAACACACTTAATTGGCGGGCTACCACTGCAAATTTTTATCGACGAAATGTAAGACAGTACTGCTTATCTTCATTTTTAGTTTCACTCTGTTGTCTCTTACGACATCCACTGCACGATACGAGGTTGTTGATATTCCTACACCGTCACTACACAGTTTAAGCTTTGATGATACGAGTAACTACGAATGATAAATAATTTCAGGAAATATTTAGACGTAAAACATGCAGAATCTATGTATTATCGGAATTTATATTTTGTGCTTGTTGGTTTATATTTTAAATATAATAGTGAGGTCGGATGTAGTCTCGAATAAATTATTGAAGGACAATAATAGCACGTCAAAACAATGTTTTGTGTAAGTATTGGATCCGGATGGGATTAGAGGATTCACCGTAGAAAGCAACAACCGTCAAAACAACCAAATTGAAATAAATATCTATAATTTTACAACCGCTTAATTTCAGTAAACTTTTTATTTTAATTGATAGAATGAGGCGTTACTTTGTGGAAATCCATTATAATTAAGATATTAATAGTTAATTTGCTACCGTCCGCTCAATCCGCATAAGTCTTCACTTTCACTTAGCGGTCAGCCGCCGTAGAGTCTACATCTCTGAAGATGCCTCGTGTAGAGGCGAAACACATGTCGTATTATCGTCGAAGGTGTGTCTTTCCTGGAATAGTGGTGTTGGGAGTAGTGGTGTTGGGAGTAGTGGTGTTGGGAGTAGTGGTGTTGGAAATAGTGGTGTTGGGAGTAGTGGTGCTGGGATCAGTGGTGACGGGATTAGTGCACGCAATTGAGGGAGGGCGGGAGGTGCTCTTCAATCTAGGTAAGACACATCATTGTATTTAATTGAGCGGATGGTTGCAAATTAACTATTAATATCTTTATTAACTTTTTATTTGCTAATTTTCTAACCTCTGATTAGACAAGATTTTCAACTAACTTCAAAAACAAGGAGGAGGTAATTTCAGAACTTTTTTCTAGGTGAACCAATTTTGATGATTATTTGATAGTTTCTGCTTCTCATGTGGTCCCATATAAGTTTGATCGAGATCTAACTAGTAGTTTTTGAGTTATTATTAATAATGTGTATTTAATTGATTTCGATTCAATTTCAATTTTATTTATTTTTTTTTTATTTCAATGATAATATTTTACTAGCAATGTTTTTTAGAAGCTGAATGAAATGTTTTGTAGGTTAATAATAAAATATTCAGTATTATATTAAAATAAAGGCTTAAAAAGTTTACAAGTATATAACAAAACCTTCGTTTGATATCTCTTTACATTAAGATTTCCAAATATAGCGTGGAAGCTTTTCACAATTATCACCAATAAAGCATGACTGTCTCTGCTACTTATAAATCACGAACTAGTGTAAAAACACACGTTTTTTAATTACTTTTAGTACCTATGCAGACATATCCCACACAGGTTACAGATAGTCAATTTTAATATAATATAAACATATCAATATAATACGAAAGATTCCAATAGTGTACATCCTGCTTCTACAAAGTCACTTAATAAAAGAAACATGATGCACTATTTCGACAACACATCTCTTTTTATTTCATGTTTAAGAGAGTAATTGCGTGTTTACATAATTAACGTTAATACGTCCTCCTCAAACCTCGTATTGCAATAATCGCTTACAAAATAATATTATTTTATGATGATAACATTTTCAGATATTTTCACAAATGCACGAACAGAATACGATACAAATAATAATAATCTAGAAGGTTTCAAGCGTGAACTTTGCCAAATTATGTATCGACAAAGTTCCGGCGCACTGCACTTGTGTAGTGGAGAATTGGCAGAGTTGTACCAAGTTGGGTAATTTGGGACTCTGTACTAGCTCACGCTACACCCTTCAGTGGTTTGGAATAACAATATACAGGGACACTTAAATACTTTAAAGTTTATAAGCAATAAAGCAGATTGCGCTACTAAGGTGCTATATAATTGTATTGAAATATTTTTTAAGTTTCTAAACTACTACTTATTATTTATATCATAGTATTATCGTCAGCTTGGGATTAATCAAATAATGATTTCTTATATTTACGCGAACACTACACATTGAAATAATACTAGTTTTTACGGAATTAATCGCGTATATTTGACTTTTTAAATACCCGACGTTTCGAACGCTTTACAGCACTCATGGTCACGGGCGGGACTGAGATGTTCAACGTCCATATGTCATAGTTAACCACGGTTACCATAGATTAAAATTTAACTTTTGTTCCGATCTATGCAGTATGAACTTATGGTATCTTGAAGTCTTGCAGCTGTATGCTTGGGTTGGGATTTAATTTCATTTATTATAGGATCCCAGGCAGATGGTAGCACCCAGCCATCTTCTCTATTGAAATTAGGCAATTAATGCAGTCTGTGAACACGTACAGAATCGCCCCCGTCACTACATCAGATTTGATAGACCGCAGATCCTCGCTAAAGAACACCGATTCCTTCCAAGGATGAATCGCGAGGCTATTGAAATCAAAAAACATCCTAATTTCAATAGAGAAGATGGCTGGGTGCTACCATCTGCCTGGGATCCTATAATAAATAAAATTAAATCCCAACCCAAGCATACAACTGCAAGACTTCAAGATACCATAAGTTCATACTGCGTAGATCGGAACAAAAGTTAAATTTTAATCTATGGTAACCGCGGTTAACTATGACATATGGACGTTGAACATCTCAGTCCCGCCCGTGACCATGAGTGCTGTAAAGCGTTCGAAACGTTGGGTATTTAAAGAATCAAATATACGCGATAAATTCCGTAAAAACTAGTATTATTAAAATATATATTTTATACATTACTATAAGCTAAATAATACGGTAAATGTATAAAATAGAATACAAAAAAACCCAACTATATGAAAACGCTTGGTAAGGGAGACCATTATAATTTTCTTTGTTTTCGTCTGGTTTGAACATATATTTATACATATAAATCAATACTATATGATAAAATACAAAAAATAAATACGTATCAAATAGAATTTAAACACTACGTGGGCTAAGCGATTTAATTATTTTATTCTTATATTACTGACGTTTTGAGCATCAGCGGCCGTGGTCACCCACGTCACTGTGTTGGAAACTAACGATTATAACGAAACCATAATATTTAAGTGGTAGAGCCAATTCGCATGTATAATAGCTACAGTACAAATGGGTTGGCTCGACCGAGGTAGGTCCACTTGCACAGAAGGTCACCGTGAAGTAGCAGCATAATGCTTTTGTTTCGTATGGTGAGTAACGAGAACCGAATGCCATTTTCACTAGTAACTAGGCATTCCAGTTTATCACTTAGAGGGGGAAAAAAGTTAAAAAAATAACAAAATTTTTAAAATAATTCTAATTTAGTACAGCTAAATATATAATAGACAGAGGAAAATTGAAACCGTAGATGGGCAGCAGCACCTTCACTGTATGTTTGGAGTGATAATGTATTGTTGACTTTTAAGTTTATGGCTTGAGAACTGAGACGCCTCTGCCTACAGTTCAAGTAAAACAAAGTCATATTTCATAAGAATTTTCTCAAATATTTTTATAATACGCATTATTCTATTCCTACTTTTAAATACATATCTCAGATTAACCTTTCATGTCACACCAGTCAAATCAAAAAACGTCAAACCCATGTAATATTTCACGCGGAAATATTGTTTCTTTTTATCTTAAATTTAGATATCACTGTCAGTGTCGTACACCCCATTTTTGTTTTTATTTCTTGATATAGATATAAATATATTATATGAGTAAATTTTTTATCTCGGTTAAAGGTGACTCCTTTATTTCATAAATGTAATATTGAGTTCGATAATTAATAGCATAATGTGAAACTTTGCGAAAATCCCTTATATTAAAGGTGTTAAAAATCAATTTCCTAAGACCACCGTAATAAAATGAAATGATAAAGAAAACACTGACTTCAGAGGGAATTACGTGGTAATGATTAAAATATTTGAATAATGAAATGACATAGGTAAGTGTAAACTTCAATTATTGTATTATTATTTAATAATCTTACGATTGTTTGGCGTAGTATTAAGTTCAGTAGCAGTAGAATTATTATGTCCCCACCATCGTCATCATAATTAAAGCCCTTCACAAGTCCACTTCTGAATATAGGCCTCCCCAAAGTATGACACAAAGCAGGGTTATGAGCGACCTCCAGCCATGGACTTCCTGCATGCCTTACTAGGAAGTATCTCCATCTAGTGGTGGGCCACACTAATTATTGTGTGTTAGTAGCCATTGTAAAAGTAATATCTTAGATCTGTACATAAAATAAAATTGAATATTGAAATAACTGTATTCTATTAAGCGCTGGGGTTATTTGCATGTTATTAAGACATAAATGTATACGTAGTAGAGCCATGCTACGGTAACATTAGTAGTATACTAGTTGTAGCACGAATGGGTCGGCTCGACCGGGAAAGAACCACGCTCTCAAAGAATACCAGCGTAAAATAGTAGCTTACTGCTGTGTTTCGTATAGTGAGTATAGAGGACCGGAGACCCTTTTTACTGGAAACGAGGCATCCCATCTTAGTCGTCACGGGTGACAACGCATCTGCATTTTTATTTGTAATCGAGGATAGTTGTAGATGTCTATGGGCCGCAGCAACCACCTACTATTAGGTGGACTATGTGCTAGTTTAATACACTATTCTATTTAAAAAAACTCGCTCTCCAGTCTCCTCATATACATAGTACATATTACACATAGTTTTCAAGATAACATCAAAAACTCATTTTAAATTTTTTGCCTTGCTTTTTGTTATTTATTGATTAACATTGTATCGTTTGGTGGATGAGCGGGGTACCCAGTAATACAGGTTCCCAACCTAGTACAGGGGTCCTTGCGACTGGTTTGAAATGTATCATTGTAAATCAGTAAACCATTTTCATTTTTATTTTTCATCACAGAGTTGAGAACAATAGTTTGTGACGTGCATCTATTACCCAACGTTTCCTTCTATTCTTTCATGACCTGCTTTTAGAATACATTTTTTGACTGTGTCGTTGTTCCAGTGGTTGTTATCTGACTTTTGACTCTGTGATGCAGGGTTTGAATCCTGGGTCGGGCCAAAAGAGTTAATCGGATTTTATTTAAAGAAATGCTCAGTAGCAACCGGAATCTGGGAACGCTTAACCCTCGAGCCTCAGAAAGTACGTAAAGTCATTGGTCCTGCACCTGATCTCTCTCCGGTCGTGTAAGATTGCCAACCCTTTCGACAATGATAGTGAGGGAATAGAAAGTAAGCTTGTGCTGCCTGGACACACCAGAAACTCCAATTATAGTGCGCACACTAGCCATCTAGGATTATATTGCACAATTCTCCTTTAAGACTGACCACCGTGATACGTGGTAGAGCCATGCTGCAGTTATATTAGTAGTATAGTTGTAGCACGAATGGGTCGGCTCGACCGGGGAAGGACCACGCTCTCACAGAATACCAGCGTGAAATAGTAGCTTAATGCTGCTGTATTTCGTATGGTGAGTGTAGAAAACCGGAGACTTTTTTTGCTGGAAACGAGGCATTCCATCTCAGTCCTCACGGGTGACAACGCATCTGCATTTTGATTCGTAATCGAGGATAGATGTAGATGTCTATGGGCCACAGCAACCACTTACCATCAGGTGGACTGTGTGCTCGTTTGTCACCCTATCCTATAAATAAAAAAAAAAATAAAAAAAAATATATTGTAAAAATTACGGTCTGTCTACGTCATACTACTCGGCACAGGCCTCCGCCCATTTCTGACCGGGTTTTAGGGCAAGGAAGTGTCCGCCGCGCTGCCTCAAAGCGTGTTGGTGAACTTCACATATCTTTGAAATATATTTTTTTCTTATTTCTCAGACATTCAGGTTTCCTAACGATGTTTTCCTTCAACGCCAAGCACGTGGTAAATCAGTACTTAAAATTGCAATTAACAATTTCACTTGTGCCGGTGAGGATACAACCCGGATTGCTTGCGTACTGTGAATATTATAATAAACGCTTAGACTCTAAATTATCACAGCTCACAGATTGGACTTATAGAACATTTTTTTCACAAAAATTACCTACAATGCATAAACTTGTATTGAAAATTTTAAATAAATTCTTGTGCAATCCGATTTAAATTTAACCTTTACACTACCACCTTGTAGTAACGTTATTCACTTTTATATCTTTAATATTCAACCCTTGGCGATTTAGGCAGTACGTAACATTTATAGTTTTTTTTTAGATACATCATGCATATTGTATTCTTAGACGGTGCTGGGACTTACTTGGTCCTTTTCTGCCAAAAAGCAAGTGTATATGGGCGACAAAGCATTCTATCTTGGTCCGCAGAGGTGACAATACATATTATGTAGCCTTCTCTATTTGAAGTTGCAGCTATCAATGTACTGCAGTAGCCACTTACTATCAGGTGAACTGGACTGTATGTTCGTTTATCACTTCCATAGTAAAAGAAAACACTGACTTCAGAGGGAATTACGTTGTCATTATTTATAATTTGCATAATGAAATGACATAGGTAACAGTTTACTTCAATTATTGTATTATTATTTAATCATCTTAAAATTGTTTAGCGTAGTATTAAGTTCAGTAGCAGTAGAATTATTATGTCCTCATCATTGTCATCATAATTAACAGCTTCGCTGCCAACTGGAATATGGTGACGTCATAGGAAAATCCGTTGTTTGTTTTTTAATAAAATATGCATGAAGGACGTTTCAATATTGTTATTTTGGAAATATTTAACTATTTTTAGAAGGTTTTGGTAAGAAAATGCTAAATAAAAAAAAATCCATGAATTTGCGGACCTGGCGTTTATTTTAAATTATTTATGGTATTTAAACACAAAGAAAATAGTAGTTTGCTTAAATTTTAATACCTTAGGTATAACCAAGCGGCGCTACTTCGCGGAGCTGGCAGCGAAGTTGTTAAAGCCCTCCACTGCTGAACATAGGCCTCAGCTAAAGCAGGGTTATGAGCGACCTCCATCCATCTACTTCCTGCATGCCTTACTAGGAAGTCTCTCCATCTAGTGGGGGGCCACACTAATCATTGTGTGTCTTAATAGCCATTGTAAAAGTAATATCTTAAATCTATACATAAAAATAAAATTGAATATTGAAATAACCGGATTCTATTAAGCACTGCCGTTATTTGCATGTTATTAAGACATAAATGTAGTAGAGCCATGCTACGGTAACATTAGTAGTATAGTTGTAGCACGAATGGGTCGCTCGACTGGGTAAGAACCACGCTCTCAAAGAATACCAGCGTAAAATAGTAGCTTAATACTGCTGTGTTTCGTATAGTGAGTATAGATGACCGGAGACCCTTTTTACTGGAAACGAGGCATTCCGTCTTAGACCTCACGGGTGACAACGCATCTGCATTTTTATTTGTAATCGAGGATAGATGTAGATGTCTATGGGCCGCAGCAACCACCTACTATTAGGTGTACTATGTGCTATTTTAATATACTATCCTATTAAAAAAAAACTCGCTCTCCAGTCTCCTCTAGTCTAGTCGCCTCTAGTCTTTTTGTCCCTCTGGGCTAAACTTCGCGATGGCGGAACTGATTGTGATAAAACTATAGAGATCAATGTCTAGAGGAATCTAGACTACAACTTATTAAACTGACTAATTAACTTGAAAGATGTTTACTTTTTCTTGTAAACACGAAAAAAGTATTAAATAAAAATGGTCTTAAATCTAAACAATGCCACATTAATAGATCCTATACAGACGAAACCGGGGCGGGTGTTGTTACTTGTTTATTGTAAAAAAGTCTACATTTTAACTTCGTCTTGATTATCGATAATCACATCATCACCATTATAACAGCTCTTTACCATATCAATGTTGAACATAGGTCACTCACAAGAAATGCCAAAAAGCACAGTCCTGAGCCACCTGCATCGATTGACTTACCAGGTCGTCACTCCATCTAGTGGGGGGTCGCCCTACACTTCGCCTACCGGTATGAGGCTGCCACTCAAGAACCTATTTTCCCCATCGGGTGTCGGTTCTTTGAGCTATATGGTAGGTCCATTGCCACTTTAGCTTGCTATTCTGTTGGGCTATGTTGGTCATTCTGGTTCTACTGCAGATATCCTCATTTCTAAGTTTATCACGCATAGAAACCCCGAGCTTAGCCCTCTTCACAGCTCGCTGAGCGACCTTAAGCGTCTTCATACGGCCAGCAGTGAAGGATCACGTTTCTGATCCATAAGTCATCATTGGAAACAGTACTGGGTGTACAATCTCTTTTTCAGGTTTTGATGTATACTTTACAAGAAGATATGTCGTAATTTCCTGATAAATTTCTTATTCTGGTTCTGTACTCAAATAGCCATCGTAGGCCTACTGAATATCGAAGTGATGAAGTATTTGTAATACTTCACCACTTCGATATACCAACAGTCAACTTGGTGCCACTGAAGAGACGGTAGACGAATTAAAGGCTTTCTCATAGTGCACATACGCAAGGCAAATTTTACTCTTCAGTCTTCTGTACTATTTGTCGAAGGGTATGTACTCGTATGTGGTCTATGGTACTAAAGCCTTTTCGGAAACCGGCTTGTTCGCGAGGTTGGAAGTCATCGAGTCTACGTGCGAGACATTTCGTAATAACTTTCGAAAATAGTACGTAGATGCAGCTCAGAAGGTAAATCGGTCGGTAGTTCTTCAAGAGAGCGCTTATTGCCTTTCTTGAAATACGAGACTACCGCACTTCTGCTCCAGCCCTCTGGAGTAGTTCCACCGAAAATTATCACAATATGCTAAAAATTCGTAAAACAGCCAGGTATGCAATTTTATTTGCCGATGTAAAAATAATATATATTATTAAAATCTTTTTGGAACAGCTACACATTAAGGGCTCCATAAAGATATGTACTTCAATGTCAAAATGATTTCTGATTATCGAAAATGTCTGACTTACTTTATCAAATGTACGTTTAGATCTCGCTAACCCACTGTAGATCAGTGTAGCGGAAACCTTCCTAATAAGTTATTTCGTACTGGGAGTACCCTTTTGCCCTTAAAACCTATTTTAATCATATAACGTAAACCTGTTTGTGATATACATTTATCGATTGTATCTTCTTCAAAATATAGCATTATAACCTTTGTTTTTTATCTAAAATTATGATTGCTTATGTGAAAATACACATTAATTTAAAAAATCAGTTATATCGCTGTTAATTTTCTTATTTTCGTGTACCTGTTTTCTTCTTCTTGTTTTTAACTTGCGCGTAAATTTTAACTTTTCTATTATAGAAAGGATTCGTAACGCTTTGCAATCTGAGGAGAAATCCGTCCCAGACGACTTGCACTCCAATTAATATATTAACGAATGTTTAAATAAATAACAAGAATAATAAAATGAATTTAAAAAATAAGTTTGTAGTATAGGCATTGTAATGGCCAGAATCCGGGTTCAACGTCAAATCAGCTCCATAGTGCCATATTATTGCATCGTCATTGAATTTATATAAGTACTAGCTGATACCCATTTGATTCGCTGGACGCATGATGATATTTTAATGCGGAATATTTAAATACAAAAAAAAAATAATAATATAAAATAAACTTTTCTAAAATAAGTTTGTATAGGCATTTTAATGGCCAGAATCGTGGTTCAACATCATATCAGCTCTATCGTGCCGTAGTACTTTTATAAATTCAATGATTATTATTGATTGTCATTGAATTTATAAAAGTACTAGCTTATACCCGCTCGCTTCGCTAGGCGCACAATAATATTTAAGTGCGGAGCTTAGATGTAAAATATCAAGATTTTTTAAAGAACTATAGTAAAATCCGTTATTGTACACTCTGAAATGAGTAACTATACTAAATTTCAAGTTAATTAGGTGTATATTTTCAGAAATAGTGTGATGAGTCAGTAAGTTGATCACAACTTTTGAACCGGAAAGATATACAAAAAAAAAACAAGTAAATAGGGTATTTGAAACCATAACCAAAAAATATAGATTTATGATAGATTTTGTAAAAAATAAACGAGAAATATTGATATTTATTTATAAAAATGCATTATAATTTTTATATTTCAGATTTAAGAATATTTCTGACAGTGCCTCAAATCTGCATAACGCTGTCCGTCATATTAAATACAGTCGTGACGTTACTGATCTCCCCTAAGGGTATTCATTAAGAAATTATTAAGAAATTTTTAAAGTTATTTCTACGATTATTGAGTAAAACTAATTTCCGAAATTTATTAAAAAAGCATAATGGAAGACGAATTCGTAAAAGCAGAAAGAACTAATCTATCAAGGATAAATAAATTGATGGTGGCAATGTTTTTTACATGCAATCCAAATTTTTGTTCTGCTCAGTTGGGGAATGTTAAAACATTAATGTAAGAAACTATTACAAACTATAATTTATACAAAAACACAATACAAGGTCAGATATATTTTGATATAGGTACAGTCATTTATTTAAATTAGTTACAATCATTAGCAGTCGTTAGTTACAATATCTAAGATAACGTAATATATTACAAAATTTGACTTGCAATACCTATAACCTCACGATGTTTTGTTTTGTATAAACGACAGTTAAATATAATCAGACTTGCATCAAATGATCTTCACAAGAGTATATTCTAGTTTTTGTAGACAATGCAAAGTTAAATCTTGCCAGTTTTAACTAAGTATTTCTTATATTTAAACAAGTAGGCACTTGAATTCGTAACCTCCCCAACGTTATTATGCTCGTAGTTTAGCATTCAGGCATAACATATCAGTGATAAAGATGATAGCTCATTATTAAACATCCAAAAGTATCTTATTCCTTTGCAAAATTGGCAAAATTTTAGGACAGTGAAGACGCAAGTCGAACAGCATGGCAGTTAGCCTTTTCACGCGAAAATTTAAAACGAGATTAAAATGAATTTTATGGCACTATTCGGGTTTAAAAAATTATATAAAAATTATTGTGGTTCGTTATCACTCTAGTATTCATTTAAAATACTTTTTGAAAATGGGTGTAATAACCTATTGAAAGCTTTTAATTAGATTTATTGAAAAAAAAGGATATATATCTTGTAAATAAGATAACATAAACACTTACGGCTGAGACCCAGGGGGGTAAGCAGAGACTACGTACTTCCATTTGTCGTTATCCTGAAACACCTCTCCCCGTCTCCTTCACAGCCATATAATATCTAGGCAAACATGCTCGCGATATGTGAACTTTTGGCTCATCTTCAATACATTGGAAATTTTATAGGTAGGTAGGAGTATTTACAAAATTGACCTGTATCATATATGTAGCATAAACCTCCACTATGGATTGCATGTTAGGGGATTTATTTTAAATTGTTGCCACGCTTGGCGGGCGGGTTGATAACAGCAGTATTTTATTATTTTGAGTTCTCATCAGGTAAATACTGTTTCTGTTTCAGTTTAATATCTCTTTCGCCCCTTACGACACTCACTCGGCTCGTCCATGTAAAGAACGGTTTCATTACTGTTAGTTTCTATCACAGAAACCTGGGTGACCATAGCTAATCTAAAGTACTAGCTAATTCACATAATCCTATCAAACATATTAAAAATGAATTAATTTCAAACTATTATAATTTGTTAATTTTAGATATAAAATTATAAAGAGAAAATCGTTAAAGCCCAAATAGATAAAAGGGCAAAATATCTTGACGTAGATGGGTAGGTGACCGAGATGAAGGGCCTGCGAGTGGAGTAATCCCGGATAGCCTGTCGGGTCATCTAAGGCGATTTTGACTCCGTAACAGACTGCTCTAGACTCAAATACAAAAGTCTGCGCCGATATTTTTCGCCTTAACCCTATGGCGTTTGGTCTTCTCTGCAGAAGTCTTCCACCTGGTCGGGTTTTTATTTAATTATTATTTAGATTATATTTATCTTATTTCTCAGTTTCTACATGTACTTATTATATGTGCCTTTTCATGTATGTACTATTATATTATATTTTATACATTTCATCTGTAAAAAATATTGTCCATAAACCTGAGAAAACCAGGTGAAAATGTATTTTAGAGGTAGAAGTACAACTTTCCAAAAATAATTAAAAAATAAAATGATGGGCAATGGTAATGGGCCGTCGATTATTAGTTGTCGTGGAAGTCCTAGTGTATATTAGCAGTAACTCCTTTTTACAGACGTAAATACTACTGTTCTTTTATCTACACTGCACCAAACTACATAATAAATAATAGTACTACGTAACCAAACGTTTTTCAGAACATAAAAAACCTTAAAAAAGATAAAAAATCGTTTTTTTTAAATGTTGGGAGCCTTTTGAAGCTTTTATATTAAAATAATACTGAAAATTTAAATAAGAATTATGAACTCACAAAGCATTTTGTTCGGCTATAAATAGAACATTTTACTGCAGTTAGAATCTCTTTTAAAGATGGTTAGTGTTTGCTACGGTTACGCATTTAATTTTTTTCAGATTCAAGATTAAAACACAAATTAATATAGACTTATTATCTTTCAGATAATGAATGAAACATTTGGTGTCATTATTATTAAATTTTAAATCATAATTACTAGTTCAGCCTTTATAACAAAATCTATTAGTTGATAGCTTCTGAAATTATTACCATTATGTATCTGTCAAATTAGTTAAAATTGACTTAGCAAACATCTTTTAACATTTAAAGGAATATAATTAATAGGAAAAATATTTAATAATTAATGTAAAGTAATTGTGCGATTCATCATCATCATGATCATCATTAAAACTCTTCGCAATTTTACTGCTGAAAACAGGCCTCATCTATGGAATACTACAAAGCAGGTTCCTGATCCACCAGTATACATCGAATTCCTACATGTCTCACCAGATCGTGCGAAGGTGTTACTCGAGAATCTTTCTTTCCCATCGGTGATCTATTCTTCGAGATATAAAGACAGTCCATTGTCGCTTCAGCTTACTGATCCATCGCCCTGTGGCTACGTTGGTTAATTTGGTTTTACTGCGTTTATGGATCCAGCTGGATATTTTCTATATCGAAACAAAAATATTGGTCTATGTTTTGGTGTATTTCAGCATTTCTTGAAAAGTGGTGTATGTTCAGCAGTGGATGTGGGAAGGTCTGTAATAATGATAATGATAATGATATAGACCATTGCATTATGTAAACGTAGTAAAATTATCTGTTGCCTATTAGATAAAAGTTTCAACGTTTTCCAGTTCAAAAAAATTTTGTGACGTACTAAACAATTAAAAACTTGAGTAACAATGGTTCTCACTTTATAAAAAAGTTACGAGGAAACGCCTCGCTTAAAACTAATTTTGCATCGCAAAAAGACGTAGAAGTTTATATTTCCTTAGATATTATGAGACCTTAGTTGCTATCCACTGAATTAAAAACATAATCGTTTCATCAATTATTAAAATTATTGTTATATTACATATGTAAATTGCTCATTACGCTAACTCGTTCTTTGGGTCTCTTTAGATTCGATTATAATAAATTTCTTATGAATTTTGCAGAAATCGATACCTAAAATAATAGGTACTTGAAATATTAAATCACCTTGTAGTGGCAGCGTAATATCCATTTTACGAAGCAATCTATGGGGGAGACTCAGATATGGACTTTTATATGCTGTAATGTGGCTTTTGAGAGCTACCTCGCAGTTATGTCACGATTGTAGCACGAATCGATCGATTTGCCCGGGCGCTTTCACAAAATATCTGCAAAAAATAACAGATTATTTCTGTTGTGTTTCATATGGCGAATGTAAAGAATCGGAGATCATTTTTACTGGAAACAGTGCATTCCATCTTAGCCCTCAGTGGTAACAACGTATCTTCATTTCTTTTCTTAATATAGGATATAATATTATGTAGATGTCTTTGGGTAACAGCATCCACTTACCGTCAGGTGAATTTTGTATTTAGTTTGTCACACTTATTCTTAAACAAAATCCTATTAAGTCGTAATAAGTTTCAACGTGGTTCTACCATGTGTAATCTTTAACTGTAGTTGACAACATCTGATTAAATGGCAACTCCGTGGTATAAGGGTAACGCAATGCGTTCAATATCACTACTAACCCATTACAAGTCCACTGAACATAAGCCTCCTAATTGTGCCACAAAATGTCATCCTGAGCTGCTTGCATTCATCGACGCCCCTATGTTTAATTTTTAAATATTGTACTCGGTTTTTCGTCTTTCGTACAAAAAAAGCTAAATTAAAAGTCGTAAGTACTAAAAATAATTTATGATCCAGAGTTGGGGAAATTAAGCACGAATAAAGTTCCTACTCGCAGCACTTCTTTGAGAACTCCTCGTCTCAGAAATCCTGACGAAGTTGAATTCCGAATGAAATACTTTCTCATAACATTACTTTCCAGTAGTTTAAAAGAACAGAAATTTGCAATTATTTCAAATTTTGTTCGTACTTTTATATCAACGCTGTCCCTTTTTTAAAGAAGGGGTTGTAATTGTAATACCTAAATAGATTACAAATATCAAGCCATGTTTTTCATATACCCATGAAAGATGTCAATGTGACTCCAGGTCATTTTAAGCTATTGTCACCGATCCATAACAGCCTATAAAATTCCTCTAATGAACATGGACCCCTTCCATAGATTGTCATAGTTAACACACTTAATTGGCGGGCTACCACTGCAAATTTTTATCGACGAAATGTAAGACAGTACTGCTTATCTTCATTTTTAGTTTCACTCTGTTGTCTCTTACGACATCCACTGCACGATACGAGGTTGTTGATATTCCTACACCGTCACTACACAGTTTAAGCTTTGATGATACGAGTAACTACGAATGATAAATAATTTCAGGAAATATTTAGACGTAAAACATGCAGAATCTATGTATTATCGGAATTTATATTTTGTGCTTGTTGGTTTATATTTTAAATATAATAGTGAGGTCGGATGTAGTCTCGAATAAATTATTGAAGGACAATAATAGCACGTCAAAACAATGTTTTGTGTAAGTATTGGAACCGGATGGGATTAGAGGATTCACCGTAGAAAGCAACGACTGTCATACCAACCAAATTGAAATAAATATCTATAGTTTTGCAACCGCTTAATTGCAGTAAACTTTTTATTTGCTAATTTTCTAACATCTGATTAGACAAAATTTTCTATTTACTTTAGAAACAAGTAGGAAGTTCCCAATTCATCTGTATTATTTTGATGTGTGTAATTTCAGAACTTTTTCTAAGTAAACCAACTTTGATGATTCTTTGATAGTTGGTGTTTCTCATCATATCATATAAATTAGATCAAGTACTGACTTTTACTTTTTGAGTTATTCTTAAAAATGCGTATTAAACTGACTTCGATTTAATTCATTTTGAAGTCGGTTGTACAACATTTTTAATTTTACCACCTCTAATGATAATATTTCATTAGCAATGCCTTTTAGAAGCAGAATGAAATGTTTTGTGGATTAATAATAAAACGTCCTCTATTGTTTTAAGATGAAAGCTTAAAAAAGGTCACCAGTATTTAACAAAACCTTCGTTTGATATCTCTTTACATTAATAATTTCAACTATAGCGTGGAGGCTTTTCATAATTATCACCAATAAAGTATGACTGCCTCTGCTACTTATAAATCACGGACTAATGTGTTTTTAATAACTTGTAGTGCCTATGCAGACATATCCCACACAGATAGTCAATTTTAATACAATATAAACATATCGATATAATACGAAAGATTCCAATAGTGCACATCCTCCTTGTATAAAGTCAGTTAATAAAAGAAACATGATGCACTATTTCGACAACACATTTCTTTTTTTTTCATGTTTAAGAGAGTAATTGCCTGTTTACATAATTAGCGTTAAAACGTCTTCCTCAAACCTCATATTGCAATAATTGCTTACAAAATTATATTATTTTATGATGGTAACATTTTCAGATATTTTCACAAATGCATGAACAGAATACGATACATGTAATAATAATCTAGAAGGTCTCAAGAGTGAACTTTGCCAAATTATGTATCGACAAAGTTCCGGCGCGCTGCACTTGTGTAGTGGCGAATTGGCAGAGTTGTACCAAGTTGGGTAATTCGGGACTCTGCACTAGCTCACGCTACATCCTTCAGTGGCTTGGAATAACAATATAAAGTGACACTTAAATACTTTAAAGTTTGTAAGCAGTAAAGCAGATTGCGCTACTAAGGTGCTATAAAATTGTTTTGAAATATTTTTTATGTTTCTAAACTACTACTTATTATTTATATCATAGTATTATCGTCTGCTTGGGATTAATCAAATATATATTTTATATATTACTATAAGCTAATTAATACGGTAAATGTATAAAATAGAATATAAAAAACCCAACTATATGAAAACGCTCGGCAAGGGAGACCATAATAATTTTCTTTGTTCTCGTCTGGTTTGAACGTATATTTATACATAGTGGCATTTATGATAACAAATTAATAGATCAACGTTACAAAGTATTTCGCAGCGATCGGAATCGGACGGCGACCGGCCGTAAAGACGGCGGTGGCGTATTAGTAGCGGTGCGCAGCTCACTTGCTGCCGTGCCATACGGCCTGCCCTCCGCGCCTCACGCTCCCCCCGAGCCGCCTTCTATTGTTGACCATACCATGATACTTATAGGTTCGGGTTCTAATAAGCTTCTGTTATGCGCTACATATATTCCACCCGTTGTAAATAATGAAGTATACCTTACTTACCTAGATTACATATGTTATGTCATGCAACCTTTAGACTCATGTAAATTTTTAATGGTGGGAGACTTTAACTTACCCACGATTAATTGGCTTCCTAAAGATAATTATCTAGAACCTACCTTTTATAGTAACGCATGTTTATCTTCTAGGCACTTAATTAATTTTATGGCTTTGACGGACAGCTTCCAATTTAATCACTTTAGAAATTTAAATGACCGCACCATAGATTTATTTATATCAAATATTTTAGAATGTGAAATTATGGATGCTCCTTATAATTTGTTACCATTGGATAGTCTTCATCCTACTTTTTATGCTTTAGTGCCTTTTATGCATGATAACAAGTCTATGCCAAAGATTTCACGAAGACAGCTTTGTTTTCGAAATGCTGACTACCCCGTCATAAATAATGAGCTTTCCAAGGTACCATGGGACGAAATGTTCTCAGGTAAATCTGCTGAAGAGGCTGTGATAGATTTTTACGAAATACTTTATGGTTTTATTAAAAAGTTTATACCTACAAAAATCTTAAAACAATCTTCATTCCCTGTTTGGTTTAACGCCACTCTGATTCACACTTTCAAACGTAAAGAGCGGGCCTGGATCAAGTGGAAAAAATATGAAAACTCTTATGATTATAACGAATTCTCTAGGCTTAGAAAGTACTTTAATAAAGAGTGTGCAATAAGATATAAAAACTACATGTCGTCAATTCAAAATAATATTAAAAAAGATATAAAGCATTTCTGGACATATGTATCAAAGCGTAAAAATACTGCTAGTATTCCTGACAATGTTTACTATAATGATAATAACGCCACTAATCCTACAGAAGCATGTACCCTATTTTCAATGTTTTTTCACTCAACCTTTGAAGCATCTTCAGTTTCAGCTGAATATGATATTGATAGTATCGACTTTACACAATGCCCTGATTCACACATTAATTTAACATCTATCATACTATCAGAGGATGAAGTTCTTAAAGAGTTACAGGCGTTAAATACAAACAAGGGTATGGGGCCCGATAATATATCACCAGTATTTCTGAAAAATACAGCAGTTAATATTGCTAAACCGCTGTGTTTCCTTTTTAATAAATGTTTAAGTGAAGGTATATGTCCTAACATATGGAAAGCCGCTAGAATAGTGCCTGTATATAAGTGTGGTTCAAAACGAAATGTTGAGAACTACCGTCCTATTTCTATTTTGTCAGCTGTGTCGAAGCTCTTCGAACGATTAATTTTTAATTCTATATATCCCTCACTGCATAATTTAATCATACCCGAACAACACGGTTTTGTAAGACGACGATCAACTACGACCAATTTATTAATATATCTAACGGACTTATTCGAAAATTTAGACTCTAATCATCAAACTGACTGTATTTATACAGACTTTCGTAAAGCCTTCGACAGAGTTGATCACAAAATCCTACTTGATAAAATTGCTTTCAACGGTATACGTGGCAATCTTTGGCGGTGGTTTAAATCATACGTAACTAACCGCACGCAAAAAGTTGTTATTAATGGTTACGAATCAGAGTCTGTGTCTATCACCTCCGGGGTACCTCAAGGATCTATATTGGGACCACTATTATTTATACTTTTTATTAATGATATTGACTCCTGTTTTCAGCACAGTAACTTTTTACTATATGCTGACGACCTTAAAATTTATCGTACCATTTGTAACAATGATGATCACCTCAGACTCCAGGATGACTTGGACCGCTTTTCTGCTTGTTGTATAAAAAATAAATTAAGTCTTAGTATTAATAAGTGCAAAATGTTAACTGTCTAAGAAAATTAATTTTAATCAACATTCATATTCCCTGTGCAGCTCTACTATTGAAAAAGTACATTCTATTTGTGACCTCGGCATTACCATTGACAGTAAATTAACACTCGATACACATGTTGAACAAATATGTAATAAAGCTCTTAAAATGTTTGGGTTTGTAATGAGAGCCTGTAAGGATTTCACCAACCCAGCAACATATATCTTTTTGTATAAGGCACTGATACGCTCTCAGTTGGAATACGCTGTTGCTTTGTGGAATCCTTTTTACTATATCGATCAGATTGAGAGGGTACAAAAAAAGTTTTTTAAGTCAATGTTCTATAGATGTAAGCATAAATATTGTTCGTATTATGCTATCTTAAATAAATACAAAATGTTAACTTTAAAGCTCAGACGACAACAATTAGTAGCAATGTTATTATTTGACCTTTGCCATAATAGATATGATTGCATTCCTGTAATAAATAAATTGCGATATCGTGTACCTACTCGATCACGTGTAAGATCAAGATGCTCCCGTCAAACATTTGCCCTTCCCTTGTGTAGAACCAATGCTGGCAAAAGAGCGCCGTTGTATCGCTTAATGCAAAATTATAATGATCACTTTTGGGACATTGACATTTTTAATAACAGTGCTAACTCATATAGAAGCAAAGTGATTAATAAGCTTATGAGTCGTGTTAACTAAAAACTAAATAAAATAAATAAAAACATAATTTAAATTATATAATTTTTTGAAATCAAAACTAAAATGTTAACATTTTTTTTTCATTATGTAATATTGCATTTTATGTATTAAGTCCTCCTTCACATCTCTCACTGTTGTAGTTTAACCTATAAATCATTATCTGAGGCTGGTGGTGTTGGCTTCACTAAACTCAAATTTTAGGATTAAGACTGTAGTTATTAAGCCTTTGTTGAAGCTGTTTACTGGTCCTTAAATAAACTAAAAAAAAATCAATACTATATGATAAAATACAAAAAATAAATACGTATCAAATAGAATTTATACACTACGTGAGCTAAGCGCTTTAATTATTTTATTCTTATATTACTGACGTTTTGAGCATCAGCGGCCGTGGTCACCCACGTCACTGTGTTGGAAACTAACGATTATAACGAAACCATAATATTTAAGTGGTAGAGCCAATTCGCATGTATAATAGCTACAGTACAAATGGGTTGGCTCGACCGAGGTAGGTCCACTTGCACAGAAGGTCACCGTGAAGTAGCAGCATAATGCTTTTGTTTCGTATGGTGAGTAACGAGAACCGAATGGCATTTTCACTAGTAACTAGGCATTCCAGTTTATCACTTAGAGGGGGAAAAAAGTTAAAATTTTTTTTTAAATAATTCTAATTTAGTACAGTTAAATAAATATATAATAGACAGAGGAAAATTGAAACCGTAGATGGGCAGCAGCACCTTCACTGTATGTTTGGAGTGATAATGTATTGTTGACTTTTAAGTTTATGGCTTGAGAACTGAGACGCCTCTGCCTACAGTTCAAGTAAAACAAAGTCATATTTCATAAGAATTTTCTCAAATATTTTTATAATACGCATTATTCTATTCCTGCTTTTAAATACATATCTCAGATTAACCTTTCATGTCACACCAGTCAAATCAAAAAACGTCAAGCCCATGTAATATTTCACGCGGAAATATTGTTAACCCTATGGCGTTTGGTCTTCTCTGCAGAAGTCTTCCACCTGGTCGGGTTTTTATTTAATTATTATTTAGATTATATTTATCTTATTTCTCAGTTTCTACACGTACTTATTATATGTGCCTTTTCATGTATGTACTATTATATTATAGTTTATATATTTCATCTATAAAAAAATATTGTCCATAAACCTGAGAAAACCAGGTGAAAATATATTTTAGAGGTAGAAGTACAACTTGCCAAAAATAATAAAAAAATAAAATGATGGGCAATGGTAATGGGCCGTCGATTATTAGTTGTCGTGGAAGTCCTAGTGTATATTAGCAGTAACTCCTTTTTACAGACGTAAATACTACTCTTCTTTTATCTACACTGCACCAAACTACATAATAAATAATAGTACTACGTAACCAAACGTTTATCAGAACATAAAAAACCTTAAAAAAGATAAAACGAACGTTTTTTTTAAATGTTGGAAGCCTTTTGAAGCTTTTATATTAAAATAATAATGAAAATTTAAATAAGAATTATGAACTCACAAAGCATTTTGTTCGGCTATAAATAGAACATTTTACTGCAGTTCGAATCTCTTTTAAAGATGGTTAGTGTTTGCTACGGTTACGCATTTAATTTTTTTCAGATTCAAGATTAAAATACAAATTAATATAGACTTATTATCTTTCAGATAATGAATAAAACATTTGGTGTCATTATTATTAAATTTTAAATCATAATTACTAGTTCAGCCTTTATAACAAAATCTATTAGTTGATAGCTTCTGAAATTATTATCATTATGTATCTGTCAAATTAGTTAAAATTGACTTAGCAAACATCTTTTAACATTTAAAGGAATATTAATTATATTCCAATAGGAAAAATATTTAATGATTAATGTAAAGTAATTGTGCGATTCATCATCATCATGATCATCATTAAAACCCTTCGCAATTTTACTGCTGAAAACAGGCCTCATCTATGGAATACAGCAAAGCAGGTTCCTGATCCACCAGTATACATCGAATTCCTACATGTCTCACCAGATCGTACGAAGATGCCACTCAAGAATCTTTCTTTCCCATCGGTGATCTATTCTTCGAGATATAAATCCAGTCCATTGTTGCTTCAGCTTAATGATCCATCGCCTTGTTCACGTTGGCCAAGGTTGTTCGCCTTGGCTACGTTGGTTAATTTGGTTTTATTGCGTTTTTGGATCCAGCTGGATATTTTCTATATCGAAACAAAAATATTGGTCTATGTTTTGGTGTATTTCAGCATTTCTTGAAAAGTGGTGTATGTTCAGCAGTGGATTTGGGAAGGTCTGTAATAATGATAATGATAATGATATAGACCATTGCATTATGTAAACGTAGTAAAATTATCTGTTGCCTATTAGATAAAATTTCAACGTTTTCCAGTTCAAAAAAATTTTTGTGACGTACTAAACAATAAAAAACTTGAGTAACAATGGTTCTCACTTTATAAAAAAGTTACGAGGAAACGCCTCGCTTAAAACTAATTTTGCATCGCAAAAATACGTAGAAGTTTATATTACCTTAGATATTATGAGACCTTAGTTGCTATACACAGAATTAAAAACATAATCGTTTCATCAATTATTAAAATTATTGTTATATTACATATGTAAATTGCTAATTACGCTAACTCGTTCTTTGGATCTCCTTAGATTCGATTATAATAAATTTCTTATGAATTTTACAGAAATCGATACCTGAAATAATAGGTATCTGAAATATTAAATCACCTTGTAGTGGCAGCGTAATATCCATTTTATGGATTATGGAGACTCAGATGTGGACTTTTATATGCTGTAATGTGGCTTTTGAGAGCTACCTTGCAGTTATGTCACGAATGTAGCACGAATCGAACGATTCGCCCGGGCGCTTTCACAAAATATCAGCGAAAAATAACAGATTATTGCTGTTGTGTTTCATATGGTGAATGTAAAGAATCGGAGACCATTTTTACTGGAAACAGTGCATTTCATCTTAGCCCCCAGTGGTAGCAACGCATCTGCATTACTTTTCTTAATATAGGATATAATATTATGTAGATGTCTTTGGGCAACAGCATCCACTTACCGTCAGGTGAATTGTGTACTAAGTTTGTCACACTTAAGATTAAGTGTTTGTCACACTTAATCTTAAAGAAAATCCTACGAAGCAGTAATAAGTTTCAACGTGGCTTTACCATGTGTAATTCTTAAATGTAGTTGACAACATCTGATTAAATGGCAACTTCGTGGTATAAGGGTAACGAAATGTGTTCAATATCACTACTAACCCATTACAAGTCCACTGAACATAAGCCTCCCAATTGTGCCACAAAATGTCATCCTGAGCTGCTTGCATTCATCGACCCCCCAATGTTTAATTTTTAGAATATTGTACTCGGTTTTTCGTCTTTCGTACAAAAAAAGCTGAACTAAAAGTCGTAAGTACTAAAAATAATTTATGGTCCAGATTTAAGAAAATTAAGCACGAATAAAGTTCCTACTCGCAGCACTTCGTTGAGAACTCGTCGTCTCAGAAATTCTGACGAAGTTGAATTCCGAATGAAATACTTTCATTACGTTACTTTCTAGTAGTTTAAAAGAACAGAAATTTGCAACTATTTCAAATTTTGTTCGTACTTTTATATCAACTCTGTCCCTTTTTTAACGAAGGGGTTGTAATTGTAATACCTAAATAGATTACAAATATCAAGCCATGTTTTTCATATACCCATGAAAGATGTCAATGTGACTCCAGGTCATTTTAAGCTATTGTCACCGATCCATAACAGCCTATAAAATTCCTCTAGTGAACATAGACTTCTCCCATAGATTGTCATAGTTAACACGCTTAGTTGGCGGGCTACCACTGCAAATTTTTATCGACGAAATGTAAGACAGTACTGCTTATTTTCATTTTTAGTTTCACTCTGTAGTCTCTTACGACATCCACTGCACGATACGAGGTTGTTGATATATTACACCGCCACTACACAGTTAAAGCTTTGATGATAAGAGTAACTAAGAATGATAAATAATTTCAGGAAATATTTAGACGTAAAACATGCAGAATCTACGTATTATCTGAATTTGTATTTTGTAATTGTTGGTTTATATTTCAAATATAATAGTGAGGTCGGATGTAGTCTCGAATAAATTACTGAAGGACAATAATAGCACGTCAAAACAATTTTTTGTGTAAGTATTGGATCCGGATGGGATTAGAGGATTCACCGTAGAAAGCAACAACCGTCGTACCAACCAAATTGAAATAAAAATCTATAATTTTACATCGGCTTAATTGCAGTAAACTTTTTATTTGCTAATTTTCTAGCATCTGATTAGACAAGATTTTCAACTTACTTCAAAAACAAGTAGGAAGTTCTCAATTCATCTGTATTATTTTGATGTGTGTTTTTCAGAACTTTTTCTAAGTGAACCAACTTTGATGATTCTTTGATAGTTGGTGTTTCTCACGTGGTCCCATACAAATTTGATCAAGTACTGACTTTTACTTTTTGAGTTATTCTTAATAATGCGTATTAAACTCACTTCGATTTAATTTATTTTGAAGTAGGTTGTACAAAATTTTTAATTTTACCACCTCTAATGATAATATTTCATTAGCAATGCCTTTTAGAAGCTGAATGAAATGTTTTGTGGGTTAATAATAAAATATTCAGTATTATATTAAAATAAAAGCTTAAAAAGTTTACCAGTATATAAAAAAACCTTCGTTTGATTTCTCTGTAGATTAAGATTTCCAAATATAGCGTGGAGGCTTTTCACAATTATCACCAATAAAGCATGACTGCCTCTGCTACTTATAAATCACGGACTAGTGTAAAAACACACGTTTTTTAATTACTTTTAGTACCTATGCAGACATATCCCACACAGGTTACAGATAGTCAATTTTAATATAATATAAACATATCAATATAATACGAAAGATTCCAATAGTTCACTTCCTCCTTGTATAAAGTCAATTAATAAAAGAAACATGATGCACTATTTCGACCACATACCCCTTTTAATTCATGTTTAAGAGAGTAATTGCGTGTTTACATAATTAACGTTAATACGTCCTCCTCAAACGCTTTACATAATCGCTTACAAATTAATATTATTTTATGATGGTAACATTTTCAGATATTTTCTCAAATGCAGAACAGAATACGAAACAAGTAATAATAATCTAGAAGGTCTCAAGCGTGAACTTTGCCAAATTATGTATCGACAAAGTTCCGGCGCGCTGCACTTGTGTAGTGGAGAATTGGCAGAGTTGTACCAAGTTGGGTAATTCGGGACTCTGTACTAGCTCACGCTACACCCTTCAGTGGCTTGGAATAACAATATTCAGTGACACTTAAATACTTTAAAGTTTGTAAGCAATAAAGCAGATTGCGCTACTAAGGTGCTATAAAATTTTTTTAAAATATTTTTTGTTTATAAGCTACTACTTATTATTTATTTAAATATATATATATATATATATATATATATATATATATATATATATATATATATATATATATATATGTATGTATTATCATCTACTTGGGATTAATCAAATATATATTTTATACATTAATACATAAAATACAAAAAATACAAAAAACCCAACTATATGAAAACGCTCGGCATGGGAGACCATAATAATTTCTTGTTTCTCGTCTGGTTTGGACATACATTTATACATATAAATCAATAGTATATGATAAAATACAATAAAATAAATACTTATCAAATAGAATTTATACACTACAACTCCGCCGGCATCATTAAATTGTTAATTGCAATTTAAAGTGCTGATTTACAACGTGTACTGCAGTAAAAGAAATCAACGTGAGGAAATGCGTGCTTGAGAGCGAAAAGAATATTTTGAAGACATCTCATTTCTTATGTGGTAGAACCATAGTGCAGCTATATCATGGATGTAACACAAATGGGTCGGCTAGACGGGGGTAAGACCACGCTCTCACAAAATACCAGCGTAAAACTGTGTCTCGTATGGTGACTGCAGAGAACAAGATACTCTTTTTACTAGAAACGAGGCTTTCCATCTGAGTCCTCAGGGGTGACAACGCATCTGCATTTTGATTCTTAAATGAGGATAAATGTAGATGTCTATGGACCACAGCATCCTTATACCATCAGGTGGACTGACGACGGTGTGCTCGTTTATTACCCTATACTATAAAAAACATGTGAAGTCCGCCAATACGCATAGTGATAGTGTGGCAAACATTTTCTCGACCTAAAACCGTGACAGAAATCAGAGGAGGCCTGTGCTCGGCAGAGGAATATAATAACTTTATTTTATTTACAATATATTCAATATACAAGGCCCAACTATTCGAAATAATTTGGCAGGGTAACCAAACGGTAAGGGTAAGGGCGAGAGGAAAAGAAACCCCGAAAAGCACGGAGCAGTCCGCAACGAAGTCCCAGTCGCCTCAAATGATTCGAGAGGCTGACGGGGATTAACCCGTTCACAGAAACGATTACAGAAATAACTGAGGTCGACTAATCGGTCACCTCGTAATCACAGATAAATTGTTTTTTTATCTGTTTCGACTTAAACAAGTTTCTCGTTATTATTTGATTTACAATAATATAAATATTATATTATGCAAACAAGTTTTATTCTTCATGGATTTAATTGCGTTTAATTATTTTATTCTTAAATAACTGACGTTTTGAGCATCAGCGGCCGTGGTCACCCACGTCACTGTTTGGAAACTAACGATTATAACGAAAATATAATATGTAAGTGGTAGAGCCAAGTCGCAGGTATAATAGCTACAGTACAAATGGGTTGGCTCGACCGAGGTAGGTCCACTTGCACAGAAGGTCACCGTGAAGTAGCAGCATAATGCTTTTGTTTCGTATGGTGAGTAACGAGAACCGAATGCCATTTTCACTAGTAACTAGGCATTCCAGTTTATCACTTAGAGGGGGAAAAAGCTAAAAAAATAACAAAATTTTTAAAATAATTCTAATTTAGTACAGTTAAATAAATAATAGACAGAGGAAAATTGAAACCGTAGATGGGCAGCAGCACCTTCACTGTATGTTTGGAGTGATAATGTATTGTTGACTTTTAAGTTTATGGCTTGAGAACTGATACGCCTCTGCCTTCAAGTAAAACAAAGTTCACGTTCACACAGTTCACACAGTTCAAGTAAAACAAAGTCATATTTCATAAAAATTTTCTCAAATATTTTTATAATACGCATTATTCTATTCCTGCTTTTAAATACATATCTCAGATTAACCCTTCATGTCACACCAGTCAAATCAAAAAACGTCAAACCCATGTAATATTTCACGCGGAAATATTGTTTCTTTTTATCTTAAATTTAGATATCACTGTCAGTGTCGTACACCCTATGTTTCTTTTTATTTCTTGATATAGATATAAATATATTATATGAGTTAAATTTTTATCTCGGTCAAAGGTGACTCCATTATTTCATAAATGTAATATTGAGTTCGGTAATTAATAGCATAATGTGTAACTTTGCGAAAATCCATTATATTAAAGGTGTTAAAATCAATTTCCTAAGACCACCGTAATAAAATGAAATGATGTATCTACTATGTACAATTAGGTGGCTTTTTGCTTAACGGCGATCATATAGATTAAATTGGCATTTTCATTATTAACCTTTTTTCCATAAAATACTGATACATGAATAACTTTTATTTAATTATTAAAAAATCAACCATACATTTTAAACGGTAACCGTAATGTTATAACGCAACTGAAATAAAACTAGCAATGCCTTTCAACCTCGATGGAGCTTGATCCATGTTATACTGTCAATTATAATAAAATTTCACCTGCGCAAGCTGTCACATATGAGGTTTAACATTTGAAATCGTGAGAAAATTATTTTTAGAACAACTGGTAGCTTTTTCAACTGAATGAAATTCATATTTGTATTTATGATCTTAGTACTGTAAGTTATAATGCGAAATATGCATTAATCGAGTCTGTAAACTGCGTAATCCACACTAGTGTAGTATATTTGATGCCGCCTTGAATTACTCTTTCAAAAATAAGAACAGTATTTAAAGCTAATAATACTTACTTTTTTGCAAGTAAATTTGACATACCAGCAGACAGTCCACCTGATGTTAATCTTAACGTATTTATATAAATTACGTGTCACATTCTTTGTCCGCGATGGACTCCTAAACCATTTAACCGATTTTAATCAAATTTGCACACCGTGTACAGTTTGGCCCAACTTTTTTAGTGAATTTATGTGGTTTTTAGCAGAACATGACAATGCGTCATCGAAAAGGGCAGAACAACGTCTGCCTGGTAAGCTAGTTATTATATAGATAGTCAAATGATAGATTCAAACGGTTACTGTCGCTTTTCAAAATTACCATGCTGTACTTAAAATGTCAGAGTATAGTGTGTTATTTAAATCGTACTATGACTAATTATTTTTTATTTAATTATGATTTAAATCGTACTATGAAATTTTGAAAAAGTATTTCAATCCAATGTTATATATAGCTCAGAAATGAGTTCTAAAAATTCATGGTGAGATTTCTTCTCCAAAGACTGGACAATAAAAATAGACTGTTGCAATAGGGTTTATTGAATGATGGCATTATCATACCGTTAATGTAATGGAGTATAAATAGATGAATTTTAATAATAAATATAAATAAAAAATATAAATCATTTAGATGTGAAACTGTTACAAAACTATTACCCGTGCAGAGACAGTATAAGAATATCCTCCACCCCATATCGCCGCATATTGCCACGTGAGCGTCGTAAGAGGTGACACTGGTAAATTGAAACAGGAAACGGGTAACAACTCAAAATAATATGGTAAAATCCCCCTTATGAGGGGAGGGGGCCTATGTTCAGCTGTGGACTTTTATTAGCTGTAATGGGTAATGGTAATGGAAGACTACTGTTACGAACTTGAGGTTCGTGACAATAAAAATTGCCGATAAAATTACCTAAATTAACACTTTAATTTCATCATCATCATCATCATCATCATTACAGCCTTTCACAAGTCCACTGCTGAACATAGGCCTCCCCCAAGTAATGCCACAAAGCACGGTCCTGAGCCACCTGCATCCATCGACTTCCTGCATGTCTTACCAGGTCGTCACTCCATCTAGTGGGGGGTCGCCCTACACTACGCCTACCGGTACGAGGCTGCCACTCGAGAACCTTTCTTCCCCATCGGTTATCGGTTCTTCGAGCTATATGGCCGGCCCATTGCCACTTCAGCTTACTAATCCGTTGGGCTATGTCGGTCACTCTGGTTTTACTGCGGATATCCTCATTTCTGAGTCTATCACGCAGAGAAACTCCGAGCATAGCCCTCTCCATAGCTCGCTGAGCGACCTTAAGCGTCCTCATACGGCCAGCAGTGAAGGACCACGTCTCAGATCCATAAGTCATCACTGGCAACACGCACTGGTTGTACAATCTAGTTTTTAGAGATTGAGGTATACCTGACGAAAAGATATGTCGTAATTTCCCGAACGCTGCCCAGCCGAGTTGAATCCGTCGATTGACCTCTCGGTCGAAGTTGGACTTACCTAGTCGGACTATTTGTCCCAGGTAAACGTACTCGTCAACAACTTCGAGCATAGTGCTCCCAACAACTACCGGCATAGGTGTGACATGGACATTGAACATGATCTTTGTTTTGTCCATGTTCATCTTAAGACCTATCCGTTGGGAGGCACTATTGAGGTCATTGAGCATAGTGCTTAAGTCCTCCAGCGATTCTGCCATAAGGACTATATCGTCGGCAAATCGAAGGTGAGTGATGTACTCGCCATTGATGTCAATACCGTATCCTTTCCAGTCCAGTAGCTTGAAAACGTCTTCCAATGCAGCGGTGAAGAGTTTCGGGGATATAACGTCACCCTGTCTTACACCTCTCTGCAGTTGGATAGGTTTCGAGCTCTGGTTCTGTACTCGGATAGCCATCGTAGCCCTACTGTACAAACACTTCAGCACTTCGATATACCGACAGTCAACTTGGCACCGCTGAAGGGACTGTAGCACCGCCCAAATTTCGACGGAATCAAAGGCTTTCTCATAGTCCACATACGCCAGGCAAAGTGGCAGATTGTACTCTTCAGTCTTCTGTACAATCTGCCGCAGGGTATGTATGTGGTCTATGGTACTGAAGCCTTTTCGGAAACCGGCTTGTTCGGGAGGCTGGAAGTCGTCAAGTCTGCGTGCGAGACGATTCGTAATGACTCTCGAAAACAGCACGTAGACGCGGCTCAGAAGGGAAATCGGTCTGTAGTTCTTTAAGAGAGCGTTGTCGCCTTTCTTAAAGAACAAGACCACCGCACTTCTGCTCCACGCCTCTGGAGTAGTGCCACCATGGAGGACGGAATTGAAGAGCTTCTGAAGGACTACAAGTACCGGTGTTCCACCCGCTTTCAGAAGCTCCGCTGTAATTCCATCCTCGCCTGGGGCCCTGCCGTTTTTAAGGTGCTGGAGAGCCATTCTAATCTCGCTTAGACTGACGTCCGGGATATCATCGGAATCGGAATAGTGTCGGATAAGACTTGCTCTTGGATCGTTACTCACACTTGCGTGTGGCTCCAACGATGATGTGTACAGCTGCCCATAGAACCTCTCAATCTCACTCAAAATCTCAGGTGTCCCGGAAACGATGTTGCCACACTCAGTCTTCAGCTTTGACAGTTGGCTCTTTCTGGCAGACAGATCTCTGGCAAAGACTTTGGAGCCCTGGTTCCGCTCGATCGCTTCTTTAATACGAGAAGTATTAAAGTTGCGTAAGTCTCGCCGCATGCATTTGGAGATCTGTCTGTTCAGTTGCCTGTATGCTGTCAAATCTGTTGACGATTGCAGCCTCATCTCCCGTCTAACAGCCATGAGATTAAGAGTGTGATCGGAGAGTTTTTGTGTTCTTCTGCGGCGGGTCTTGCAGAACTTAGCTCCGACCGCATGGACAGTTTCCACGAGCTTGTCGTTCATATCGTCCACTGCATTGCAATCTTCTAGGCACTGGAAGCGGTTACGTAACTCGAGCTGAAAGGTTTCGGGATTCTGGATTAGAGCACGAGGGGGACGGAGCGTTGACTTCATTAGACGAGACCTCTCCAACTTAACGTTTAGGTTCAGTGTGCCTCTAACCATTCGGTGATCGCCGCCGGTTTTCACCCTTGCGATCACTGAGACATCACTGAACAATTAGCATCTGGTCGTCATAATGAAGTCAATCTCATTTTTTGTCGAACCGTCGGGGCTCGACCAGGTCCACTTCCTGTGGGGCCGCTTCTGGAAGAAAGAGTTCATCATAAAGAGTCCCTCTTTCTCCATAAAGTCGGCCAGCTGCTGGCCCCTTCGGTTCCGTTGCCCTACTCCAAATTTCCCTACCTTCAGCTCACCGCTTTCTCTTGTGCCTAGTTTTGCGTTGAAGTCTCCCATCAACACCGTGTAGTGAGTTTTTGAGGAATGTATGGCTCTGGAAATATCCTCATACATTTCCTCCACCTCCTCATCGGGGTGTGCCGAGGTTGGTGCGTAAACCTGAATGACCTTCAGCGAATACCGTTTGGTGATTCTGAGTATCAGGTACGCGACCCTCGTCGACACACTCCCAATCTTTACAACGTTGTTGACGAGAGACTTGTGGACGATAAATCCGACACCTCCTTGGGACAGATGGTCGCCCTCCCGGTGATAGAACAAGTTGCCGGACTCGAGGATTGCCGTGTCCTCCCCCTCTCTTCGGACCTCGGATAATCCAATAATATGCCAGCGCAACTTGTCTACCTCTTCTTCCAGCTCCAGTATCTTCTCGTCAGTCCTCAGGGTGCGTGCGTTATATGTTGCCAGGTCGAGTCGTCGTAGGTGGCAACCGAACCTCCACCGGAGATTCTTAGCACCCCCTGCCCCGCCGTTACCATGGTCGCCACCGTAGCCAGGAATAGCGGGGCCGCCGGGGACTGGGGGCCGTCTTTTTGTGTATTTGTTCATTGGGGGGTATTTGCCGTAGTTGCCACGCTTGGCGAGCGGGTTGGCAACCGCAGTTTTTTTATTACGTCACAGTTGTCATCAGGAAGATGCTGCTGCCCATCTCCTGCCTGTCTCCCTCTGTCGCCTCTTACGACACCCACGGGAAGATATGGGGTAGTGGATATTCTTAACCGCCACTACACGGCATTGAGATATTATAAATAGTAAATAATACATTGACTTCAGACTATTAGGACTATTACTTTAATTTACTTTACATAAATTAAAACTTAAAACACTAATAATTAAACACACTAATTCACTTTATTCCGCTCCGAAGCTTCGCTTGTTTCGCCAAATCAACACTACCTCGATCGCATCTTGCAGCGCCTATTTATATAAATTAGCAAAATATCCAAAATGTTCAAGTAAACACGCGCAAGGTACCGAGAGTTCGAGTTTTAAACTTCAAGAAGTTTAGTTCTTCGGTTCGAGACTAGATGGCATTAGTGCGCCGATTTGAGCGCGTAACACTGCTCCGTCCTAGGACATGCTCCTCCCGAGCATTATCGGTCCCATAATAACGCGCTAGGCGATCCACATGGACGATCTTAGGAGTCCCTCTTGCGCCTTTCTGTATCCGGTAGGTTACATCGTTGATCCTGGTCACAATCCGGTACGGGCCGTCCCATTTAGCTTGAAGCTTAGGAGTTTTCCCTTTGCTGCGGACTGGATTGTGCAACCACACAAGTGAACCTTCGTCGAACCCTTTGTTGTTCATTTTGCGATCATACCGGGTTTTCATCTTTTCAGACATTTGCTGGCCCGATTGTCTGACATGCTCATAAACGTCATTCATTTTGTTCCGCAAGTCATTTGCATAATCTTGTTATACTGCGTGGAGCATCAGGTGGTATCCCGGTGATCAGGTCTGCAGGCAGCCGTAATTCTCTTCCAAAGTTTGCGAAAGCTGGTGTCACTGCTGTACTTTCGTGAACTGCGCTTCGATATGACAACAAAAACGGTTGTATGTGCTTGTCCCAATCTCGTTGCCGATTATCTACAACTTTTGCTAGGTACCTCTCCAACGTCTGATTAAACCGTTCTACCATTCCATCAGATTGCGGGTGATAAGAAGTCGTTCTTGTTTTATGAGTACCCATAACTCGGCAAGTTTCCTGGAATATTTGATACTCAAAATTCCTTCCTTGTTCGCTGTGAATCTTTAAAGGTACACCAAAACAACAGAAGACTTCATGAACTAGCTTATCTATATATATATATATATATATATATATATATATATATATATATATATATTATAAAAATTGCCGATAAAATTACCTAAATTAACACTTTAATTTACTTTACACAAATTAAAACTTAAAACACTAATAATTAAACACACTAATTCACTTTATTCCGCTCCGAAGCTTCGCTTGTTTCGCCAAATCAACACTACCTCGATCGCATCTTGCAGCGCCTATTTATATAAATTAGCAAAATATCCAGAATGTTCAAGTAAACACGCGCAAGGTACCGAGAGTTCGAGTTTTAAACTTCAAGAAGTTTAGTTCTTCGGTTTGAGACTAGATGGCGCTAGTGCGCCGATTTGAGCGCGTAACACTACTAATTAAAATTGGTTTGATTTTTAAACAACTTCCAAAAATTATTAGGTTCTCAATTCAACTGTATTTTTATGATTGGTACCCACTGACCTCTATATATACAAGAACGCTAGACTGGCTATACCATACACAATTTCTGTGCTGATTTAAAGCGCCATCATTTTCTGTACCGGGAACTAAATTTGACATAATATGCCAAAGTCTGTTGTCTTATTTAAATCTCATCTCTGTATTTTGAACTTTTGAACTAAAAACGAAAGTATTTTTGTGGTTTAATTACCAACTTCAATTTGTTTTGAACTGGATTTATTTACCAACACATGCTGCTCGCTCTCATACAATATGCAATTCGGTAAAACGACTGATTCGAGTCTGTATCCGAGTTGTCGCTGACACCGAACGATACTCTTGATATATCGTTTCGAAAATAGTTATCAATAAAATGGCAAAGACATATCGTCTTTACAACTGTGTCTCTTCTGCATATAATCATTTTTGAGATCATGGTTCTGATTTTTATAATACATATTGTAAGCTTTATTATAGTATAGTTAAAGAATAAACTAGCATCAAATTTAATACAATGCTTAAGAATATTAAGGCATTATATTAAAACTACTAACCGTGAAATTCGACCGTATTGCTTTTTATTTATTTATTGTATGTTTTCTAAAGATCAGATCATGGAAAACGCAAACTAGCTTACAGTCAAGCTGATAGTAAGTAATCTGTGGTCCATGGATATTTACGATCTCAAGGCCAACAAACCGCTACAGATTGCAAATGGGTCGCAAACCCTGATAGCTAAGATATGATGCTCCGTGCCACCCGTAAAATGTTGTAAGTGTTGAAGAGTGTAATGTGTGGTAACACAGCTATGAAATAAAGCTCGTTTCTCCACTTCCAAAAATGTACAAGGTAAATCTATTTTTTTCTAAAGCCATTATTTATCATTTAATCTACAAGATGACAGACTATCGTCTTACGTGCCATTAGTGTTACTCCTACTATTCCTAGTTCGTTCGTCGACAGTTTCTTTTTAATAGTTTACTGAAGAAAGAATTTTGTTTGTTTAAAATAAATAGATAAATATTTATCAAATAGTAATTTTCACTATTTTGTTATTGAGATTAATTAACTATATAGAAAGATAATAACATCATAATAGAGCCTATTTGTGTCTCAAGCTCGGTCTAGGGAAACATCTGAAGATTAAAATAAAAATAATTTTTTAAAGAAAAAAGTTATCTAGGTTGAAAAAAAATTTTCAGAATCTGAATGAAAAGTCTTTTGTAGATATAAAAGAGCGGATGGTTCTTGAAAAATTGGCGTCGAAGAAATAGAACCTATTAAATCATTCGTCATCTTAGGAAAAAATATAAAAGTGGGAAGTTCTCGTGAGCTACGTATTCACCACAACTCTTATATATATATATACAAAATTTATAAGTAGGATAACACATAAACACCATACACGTTTTTAAGTAATAGTCACGAACCAATACATCATCATCAGTGCCACCACCAGCACTATCATCATCATCACGACTCGCCTTAATAATGCCTGCCGGGCAGCGAGCCCTGATTCAAATTATGCTGTAAAAGCCAAAAGAAATATATAGTACTAACATCCTAGAATATATATAATATATATACTGATACTGATGTTACTGTCAATGTATCTTGTAATAACAAAGTTAATAACTTGAAATCCAACAATAATTTGCCACCCAGTTTCAACTTGTTACTCCTTATGATAAGTTAACAGTAGCTGTCAGCTGAGTCATGTCCGTATTACCGCAAACTCAGAGGCACAAATGCGGTGGCCACCTCTCAGGATTCATGTAATGAACAACCTAATGGAAAACCTTGTCCCTCTCCACGTTTTTATTAAAGCCTACCTTAGTCAAATATGATGAAAACACTGCAGCTAAGATTACATTTAAAACGAACCAACACCTTACAACCTAATGGTAGCACCCTTATATCCATGAACTTGCCTAGTAACTACATTTTCAATGAAAAATTTTTTTGACTCTCGAAGTAATGGATACAAGTTACGGAAGCCCGTGCAATTGTAATGTCAATAGTGAAGTGAAAAATACAGAGTTTTACAATGTTCCTGCGACATAGCTTAATGAAATAAGACATAGGTACATATTTTTATTCAAAAATGTAAATAACTTTTTTATACAACTGAAGTTTCAAACGAACATACCATATAATCAGCGAATTCAGGTGCAAGAGGTTTTTTCCACCTGGACTACTACAGCTGCTGGTGTACCACAAGTTGTCTTGTTGTCTCCTCTCCTTTTTGCAATTTTCATTAACTTTATAAGTCAAAATTTGTTCTCTTCCTGCCACTTGTATGCTGATGATCTCCATATCTATACTCAGTCCTCTCTTGAAGATCTATCTAAAGCAGTTGACACTATTAACGCTGATATGACTTGTATTTCGAATTGGAGTAAATGTTATGGTTTAACGATTAATCCTAAGAAAACTCAGGTCATTGTCATCGACAGTTCTAGATTAATTGGTAAAATTGACTGGTCTTCCCTAACCCTATTATACTAGATTGCACTCTAATGTCTTACAGTAACAAGGTTAAAAACCTGGGGTTGTATCTTGACTCCTGTATGTCTTGGACCTCAAATGTTAATGAGGTCAGTAGAAAAATGTTTGCTGCGTTAAGCTCTTCACGTAGATTACGTAATTTCCTTCCCACAGCAACTAAAGTTACGCTCACCCAGTCTCTACTTCTACCTATCCTTGACTATGCTGATATTTGCTATCATGTAATTACCGAGGAGCAGCTTAATATGCTTGAGCGCATTCAAAATTTATGCATTAGATTTACATTTGGGCTTCGCAAATATGATCATATCTCCGAATTTCGCAAACAGCTCAAATGGCTCCCGATCCGCCTTCGCAGGAATACTCACATTCTCTCCGCGTTGTGTAGTGTGCTGTTTAATCCTTCCACTCCTCTTAATTTAAAAAAACCGTTTCCAGTATCTTTCTCTTACCCATAATCTGTTCCTTCGATACTCCGTCAATCTTGCTCTCTCTACACGTTTGCACTCTTCTTCCTTTTTCTAGAAGTCCTTCACCGTAACCGCTGTGCGATTGTGGAACTCCTTACCTCTCCATATTCGTCGTGCTAAATTTCTTCACTCTTTCAAAAGTCTTGTTAAATCGTATTATTTAGAACGCTATTAGATAAATTACTTTACCTTTCTCGTGCTCTTTTCATTTAATCTATTATATGATATTTTATACATAAATTTCACTTATCCTTATTTGTATGTACTATTATATTTTTTTATTATTATTTTGTATGCCCCCCTCTATTTTAACTTTTGTTTGCATCATTCCTCTACGCAAAGGTTGTCTGGAAGAAATCACTTTTAGAGTGATAAGACCGCCTATTGTACATACTTTAATTTAGTTTTAACTGAACTTGATGTTTCTGTATTGTGGTGTACAAAAAAAATAATAAATAAAATATAATGGTAAGTGGCCACTACAGTCCCTGGACACCAGGAACGAAGGCTCTGAAGATTCAGATGGAATGTCTCAGAGCCTGTAATTATACTCCTATACCCTTCATACCAGAACTCAATAATGCAAGAACTGCTATGTGGTAGCAGAAATAGGTTTTTTTTATATAGGATAGGGTGACAAACGAGCACACAGTTCACCTGATGGTAAGTGGTTGCTGTGGCCCATAGACATCCACATCTATCCTCGATTACGAATCAAAATGCAGATGCGTTGTCACCCGTGAGGACTAAGATGGAATGCCTCGTTTCCAGTAAAAAGGGTCTCCGGTTCTCTACACTCACCATACGAAATACAGCAGCATTAAGCTACTATTTAACGCTGGTATTCTGTGAGAGCGTAGACCCTCCCCGGTCGAGCCGACCCATTCGTGCCACAACTATACTTCTAATATAACTGCAGCATGGCTCTACCACGTATAAAATAGTAAGAGGGCGGTACCTATACAGGCGGACTTCCGCCACCTAATATAAGGAATTCTACCACCTAGTATAATTTACGAATCCTACCACATACTATAATTAAACTGTGTGTAAATAGAAATTTTCACGAGTGAATACGTTGCCTTATTCGCTGGGACGTTGAATCGTAAATTTTCTAACTTTCGTCGTTTTACCGAGAAATAAAATTTGAAATTACTTTCAACATTCATCAAACCGTCATGAACAAAGCTTTTGAATAATAGAAATGCTTGTAAAATTATTCAAAGGCTTTTTTATCTTTTTTAGTATACGAAATTTTTGTACGATTATTGAACCAATTGAGGTATAAAGGTGAACAAATTCCTTTAAAATGCAAGTCTTATATTGCGCTGCGTCCCCCTAATCAGCGAAAAAAGTTCTTTTTGTGAAGGTATATCCATTAAAAATTTCGAACCTTACCCCAAAAGGCTAACAACGCACAGCAGTATGATCCTTCAGTACGAAAGTATCGGATCTGCGCTCACTTACTAGTAAAGCGATAATATAACTCAAATCGAATCGATTGTCCTTGTGAACCAATCATAATTTTTTGTAACTTGAAATAAGACATTAATTAAAAAGACATCGACACGGTATAATCGATACTGATACATTGATTAAAACTACTTTTACTTATGTTTCGGGTGCTTTCCAGCATCCATGGTCACGGGGGACTGAGGTGACTGACGTCCCGATGTCAAAGTTAACCCGGAGTACCTTTAGCTTTTTAATTACTGTCTTTGGTCCGATCTACGCAGAATGAACTAACTGTGTTTTGAAGTCTTGCAGTGGTATGCTTGGGTTTAGTTTTAATTTTATTAATTATTGGATCTAAGCAAGTGGTACCCAGCCTCCTTCTCCATTGAAATTAGGACGTTTTTTAATTTCATTAGCCTCACGTATCATCCTTGGTAGGAACCGATGTTCTTTCGCGAGGATTTGTGGTCTATCAAATCTGATGAACTGACTAATCTTCTTCGGCGGCTTGTAGAATATTCTAATAAAAGCTCGCTTCAAGAAGTAGCCAATCATGTCTGTGACATCTCTGACATATGGTAGTACAGCAGGCACACGCTCGACTGTGGCGGGCTTCACTCGATCACTGTGACGGAGGCGCGGGACCCAAAGCTTGTTGTCGATCAGAACCTGCTTGACGTGCTGAAGCTCGGCGGCCAGGTGTTTGCTGTCACAGATCCCTCGTGCTCTCTGTAACAAAGATTTGCCCACGGTAGCTAACTGTAGCTAACAGCTAACAGTAGCCAACTGTAGCTACATCTTGAAGCGAGCTTCTATCAGAACATTCTACAAGCCGCCGAAGAAGATTAGTCAGTTCTTACCATCCTTCAAATGTCATATTCTTCTACAAGATGCAGGAGTGTACAAGCTTGATTGTGATTGTGGTCTCTCATATATAGGAAAAACAAAGAGATCAATTAGAACCCGCATAAAAGAACACATGGCTGACGTGAAGCATCAACGTTCCGGGAAGTCTGCAGTTTGCGATCATATCCTAGATGGCCCCAACCATTACATCAGATTTGATAGACCACAAATCCTCGCGAAAGAACATCGATTCCTACCAAGGATGATACGTGAGGCTATTGAAATTAAAAATAACATCCTAATTTCAATAGAGAAGGAGGCTGGGTACCACCACCTGCTTGGGATCCTATAATTAATAAAATTAAAACTAAACCCAAGCATACCACTGCAAGACTTCAAAACACAGTTAGTTCATTCCGCGTAGATCGGACCAAAGACAATAGTTAAAAAGCTGAAGGTTCTCCGGGTTAAATTTGTCACCTCAGTCCCCCGTGACCATTGGTGCTGGATAGCACCCGAAATGTCGGGTATTAAAAATAAAATAAATAAAACGCGATAAAATCCGTAAAAGTAGTTTTAATCAATGTATAGTGTTCGCGTAAATATAAGAAATCATTACGATACTGATGCATTTACACAACACATAATGCAACGAAATCGAACATTTACAAAAAAGATAACTTACAAAAGAATCAATGCTTTAAAACTTTCAATTTGAAAATTCAAAGCCGGTATAATATTTTTATTTTTACTGGTTGATATTTTGATAGTTTAATTAATGTAATATTCTTACAATTCTATATGTAACTTTTAAGTTATAATGCGGTCGAAGTTTATCAAGAGTACGGTTGGAATTAATGGCCTAAGAGGGTGAGGATAACCCTTAATTCTCGTGTCGGTGTCGCAGGCAGTGGTTCATTTGATTCAGTAGGGAGATACTTGTGTCCGTAACCCAGCCAGCTGAGGTCATTCCAATAAACCTAATGTGAATATTTATGTTCAATCAGTGACTACAATTACGGAATATTCATATATTTTAGTTTTTTTAATCTTTTTTGTGCAAGTTGGTGTAATGTGTCCGATATAATATGAAGGCCCAAATATTTACCTATACGAAATCCCCACGTCGTTTCCTCAGCAATATGTCCGATTTTTCTTTTTATATACGTTCCAACTCAATATCTATCTATCTATCTATATATATATATATATATATATATATATATATATATATATATATATATATATATATATATATATATATATATATATATATATATATATATATATATATATATATATATATATATATATATATATATATATATATATAGTTTTATGCTTCCAGCTTTATTTTCTTAATCAACCCGCGTACTGAACACCGATGCTTATGAGCTCTCTTAATATGTGAGATTCGTCTTAATTACCACGCTTGGCAGGCGTTACTCTTAACGTATAATATATTCTAATCTTAAATTCAAAAAATAATGAATGATGCTTTATATTAAAAGTGGCCACATAAAAGCAACATAGATTTTCTTTTTCAAATTAGGAAGTTTTAAATTCATTCAGTAAACTACTGCTAGCGACTACGAGTAAAATGCATCTGAAGCAACTTTGAGTATCGTAAATGTGTAAAAGAAGCAATATTTTTTAATCTTATAATTCTAACGATCTTTATAACAGGAATAGTACCCATACTCTCTTTATACTTTATTTGAAAAATTACATAAATAAATTTAGTGTTTTTTGTTTTCTTAAAATACGTGAATATATTTATATGTCTCCAGAAACCGTATTGTTTTATTTAGATAGATGTATTTTGATATATGGTAATTAATATTTTGTACTTAGTGAATTATAGACTCAAAAATGAGGATATCCGCAGTAAAACCAGAGTCACCGACATAGCCCAACGGATTAGTAAGCTGAAGTGGCAATGGGCCGGCCATATAGCTCGAAGAACCGATAACCGATGGGGAAGAAAGGTTCTCGAGTGGCAGCCTCGTACCGGTAGACGACGTGTAGGGCGACTCCCCACTAGAAGGAGTGACGACCTGGTAAGACATGCTGGAAGTCGATGGATGCAGGTGGCTCAGGACCGTGCTTTGTGGCATTACTTGGGGGAGGCCTATGTTCAGCAGTGGACTTGTGAAGGGCTGTAATGATGATGATGATGATGATGATGATGATGATGATAGTGAATTATATAAATATCAACCAAGTTATGTATTGTAGCGCCGGGGTTTAATACTCGCTTTAATTTTTATGTCACATGAGCAAAGCGAGTTCGAATGCCGTCAATATACAAAAAATGATTGGAATTTAAGATACTACCACGTGCTCATTCGCATAGATAAACGTCGTAGGAAATCAGGAAGTCCGCCATGAGGCTTTGAGGTGACGTCGTAGACACTTGTCCCCTTTGTGTCTTCCCAGAAACGATAGGAGACTTATGATTAAAAAATAAACTATTAATAGATAAAACAAAATGCACTGTCATACTTTTATAGTAGTTATATTATCTATACAGTCTATACAAATAAATAAAATTAAAGTGTTTGTTTCTATTGTCACAGCTTTTTACTAAATGCATGTGAAAATATGTACAGTACTTATAACAAAAGACAATTTTTAAATTTTTGTCTATCTGTCTGTCCGTCTGTCTGTCTGTTTGTTTGTTCGGGGTAATCTCCGAAATGAGTGGGCCAATTTTGACTGGACTTTCATTGGCAGGTAGCTGGTGTTATAAGGAGTAATTAAGGCTACTTTTACTTTAGAAAAAGAAAAAGAATTAAGGTTCCGCAAAAAAATTATAACCCATGAAATCCAATCGTGCGGAGTCGCGAGGAACAGCCAGTATTGGATAAAAATAAAGAGTTAGTTCAATAAATCAGCAGGTTCAGTGAGGACGATATATGCATACAGTAAAGTTCAGTCTAGTTGGTTACCGCAGGTGGAATTCTTGGTTTGAGAAATATGTTTTTCACGGATATGAAATACATATTTCCTTTACTCTGTATTTCTATTTTCATAATATTAAATGAGAAATTAGCTTCTAAAATAGCACGCGAAACAAATTAATTATTTCGCCAGCTCATAACGTTGTTATAAAGTCAGGAGGGATTTTAGTCATTTCAATTTTATAATTGTTTGTTTATTCACACAAAAGGTCCTCAGAGGCACTTTTACATATTAATTTTAAATATTAATTTGTCAATTTATGTAAAAGTGTAATCAAGCAACTTGTTTCATAACTTACACAAGCATTCTGTTAATAGATTTAAGTGTTTAGTTATGATTAGTTAAAATAAAAATACTTCAATATATATATATATATATATATATATATATATATATATATAAATATATATTGGTGGAGCGAAGAGCCTAAGGCTACCGAAGTCTAATTCCCCGGTCGAACCTTAAGCCTATTACGCGAGCTATTAACTAAAGTGGACTGTATATGCGATTGCTTCCACGCTTACATAAAATAGCTACTATAGGACGCGGTACAATGCACTCGCTCTTCCCTAAAAACAAAACTATTATTTGCCAAATCTATAAAAGGAATCCTGCTTGATTAGGAGAAAACAAAATTGGAGCGGATTAACACAATTAAACACAATTATATCAAGCAGGAAATATTATTAGGAATGTTCACTCACCGGGGTGGTTCTTCTATGCTGCTCAGGCACTATACTGCTGCGACTTCTGGAACTTCTTCTAGGTAGACACTCTGCCTTTCTTGTCCGATGACGCGTCGGAAGAGAGTGCGGTGCGCGACTATTTCTCACACGAGGTGAGGCGGGTTTCCTGGAGCTCGACTGCTTCCAGGCTAAAGCGGTTCTACTATGAAACTATTGTCTTAAGCGGTGTGGTTCCAACAACGAGTGCGGCGGGAAGAGCAGCGGTGTGATTTCAACGACGAGCGCGGCGGGAAGAGCAGCGGTGTGATTTCAACGACGAGCGCGGCGGGACGAGAGCGCGCGTCGGTCGCGCGTGCTTTTTATTCCTTCGGGTGCGATGATTACGTGATATTCTAGAATCATCTTCTTTCACCTCCCCCCCCCCGCACCCCGCAGGCGACGCGCAGGTGCAGCACTCGGCTCCTGTGGGAAGTGGGCAAGGGTTGTCGCACCTGACGGAGCGGGTGCGACGTAAGAGGCGAGCCCGTAGAGAGAAGAATGTCAGAGTGAGGTTTGCAAGCTGGAATATAGGTACGATGACTGGAAGAGGAAGAGAGTTAGCAGATGTTTTGAAACGACGAAGAGTGAATGTTGCCTGTTTGCAGGAAACAAAATGGAAGGGCAATAAAGCAAGAGAGATTGGGGAAGGATACAAGTTTTATTACTGTGGAAGTGACGGGAAGCGAAATGGAGTAGGAGTTGTGTTAGATAGTGGAATGAAAGAACGAGTGACAGATGTGAAAAGAGTAAATGACAGAATGATAGTTGTTAAATTAATGATTGAAAACAAAGTAGTGAATGTTGTAAGTGTGTATGCTCCGCAAACAGGCTGTGAAGAGAGTGTGAAAGAGAAGTTTTGGGAGGAATTTGATTGTATGATGATGGGAATACCTGAAAGGGAGGATGTTTATATGGGAGGAGATTTTAATGGACATGTAGGGAGAGTGAATGAAGGGTATGAAAGAGTACACGGTGGATGGGGGTACGGAGTGCGCAACCGTGAGGGGGAAGTTCTTCTGCAAGCAGCATGTGCTTTCGACCTGGCTGTAGTAAACACGTGGTTCCAAAAACGAGATCAGCATCTTGTTACTTATAAAAGTGGCCACCACGCGACACAGATCGACTATCTTCTGTTAAGACGGAACCAAATCAAGAGTGTAAAAAACTGCAAAGTGCTTCCAGGTGAAGACTTAGTATCCCAGCACCGAATTCTGTTGGCTGACATCTGCTTAACTGTTCGCCTCAACAAACATAAGGATCGTCCCCCACCCAAAATAAAGTGGCATTTGTTGCATAAGGAGGAGTATGCAAGTGAATTTAGAGAGCTAGTTGTAAACAAGATGATAGAGATGGGTGATATGGAAGGAATGAGTGTGAATGAGTGCTGGAAGGAAATGGCTGATTGTATCCGAAGTGTGGCAAGGAAGGTGTTAGGAGAAACAAAAGGGAAGCGTATGATAGATAAGGATGGGTGGTGGTGGAGTGAAAGTATTAGAGAAGTTTTGAGAGAAAAGAAAAATGCCTTTAAAGAATGGCAGAGCGTAGAAGACCAGAATGAATCCATAAAAGAAAATAAGAGAGGGGCGTATAAAGAATGTAAGAAGAGAGCGAAGAAGGAAGTTGCTATTTGTAGGGCAGAGGCGCAAGATAAATTATATCGGTCCCTTGAAGGCCCCGAAGGTCAAAAACGACTTTTTCAAATTGCAAGAGCGAGAGAAAGGAATGGAAGAGATGTTTCACATGTAAAATGTATAAAAGATGATTCTAGTCCCCATTTTTAAAAACAAAGGAGACGTTCAAAACTGCAGCAGTTACCGGGGAATAAAACTCATGTCACATACGATGAAAGTCTGGGAAAGAATAATAGAGAGAAGAATGAGAGAAGAGTGTGAGATAACACAAAACCAGTTCGGATTCATGCCCGGTCGAGGTACGACAGATGCCATTTTCGCATTACGCCAATTGTGCGAAAAGTACAAGCGCGTGCATAAAAATCTGCACATGGTTTTTGTCGACCTTGAAAAGGCGTACGATCGGGTTCCCCGTGAGGTTTTGTGGTGGGCGTTAAAGATGAAAGGTATGCCTGGGAAGTATGTGAGGTTAGTCCGTGCTATGTACAGAGCATCCCGTACATGTGTACGATCTGCCTCGGGAACTACGGGCAGTATCGATGTGGCGGTAGGGCTGCACCAAGGGTCGGCATTGAGCCCTTACCTCTTCCTACTGATTATGGACGCTTTGACGTCGGACCTGCAGGATGAGGCACCCTGGTGCATGCTGTTTGCCGATGACATCCTGCTTGTCGGGGAAGAAGGCATCGAGGTACAGAGCAGACTGACAAGGTGGCAACAGAGGCTGGAAAGTGTTGGCTTGAAGATCAGCAGATCCAAAACCGAATATCTGTGCTGTGATTTCGGCGGTCTTTCCAGTCCTGTACCCATGTCGTTGGATGGCACTATACTGCCTACCTGCTCAGATTTCAAGTACCTCGGTGGTCAAGGTGACGGCGAAGTAGATAGAGCTGTGCAGCATAGGATTAATGCAGGGTGGATGAAATGGCGACAGGTCACAGCCACAACGTGCGATCCCCGAATGCCAATAAGGCTGAAGGGGAAAATTTACAAATCGATCATCCGACCTGTCATCATGTATGGAAGTGAATGCTGGGCCGTCAAGAAGAAGGATGAAAATAGACTGCATGCGAATGAAATGAGAATGTTACGATGGATGTGTGGTGTGACAAGGATGGATAAGATAAGGAATAAGTATATAAGAGGAAGCCTGAAAGTAGCGCCAGTGGTAGAAAAGGTGAGAGGAAGCAGATTGGCATGGTTTGGGCATGTGATGCGGAGGAATGAAAGTAATGTCACAAAACGAGTGTTGAATATGAATGTGGAGGGACACACGGGCAGAGGAAGGCCGAATAAAAGATGGACCGATTGTGTGAAGAGTGATATGAGAATGAAAGGAGTAAGTATGGAAATGACGGCTGATAGAGAGGAATGGAACAAGATGGTTTACTGCGCCGACCCCAGATAATGGGAAATGGTTTAGAGAATGATGATGATCTTCTTTCCCCTCCCACCCCGCATCCCCGATGTGTCGATAGGAGGGTATGAATGATATTGTTTGGAAAAGGATAAACGATTTGGCTAATTCCTATCGTCAAATAAATACGAATGGTTTTCCGCGCAACTATATATATATATATATATGTTTTGTGTTTTATATATGGAGGGTAGACACGTGATGGGGCAGTATTTACTCGGGTTTGTGTTATCCTGCTTTTTAGGAACCAAGTGAGTGATGCCAGTAGTGAAGAGGCTTGGGAGCGACTTCTAGTCTGGAGCGTCTTTAAACTGTTGGGTGAGCACTAGTGCCTAGGCGCTACGAACCCCTTCAGTCAGTAATGATGCAGCCTGTCGAGCCCCGAACTTTTCCAGTTCGGGGCTCTACGAATCGTCTAAGTCACGTCTTCGTCTTCGTCGTTGTTCGTCTTCGTCGTTGTTCGTCTTCGCTTTCGTCGGCTGTGTAAGAATGTCCACTATCCCATATCGTCCCGAGGGTGTCGTAAGAGGTGAGAAAAAATACGATGAGCAGCAGTGTATTCCTAATTACAAATACATAAAAAAAACTTGAAAAGTGCGATGAAAATGGCAAATATAAAATGGAAAAATGATGCAATTAAATTAATTTGATAGGCTGAAACGAAAAAATAATATTAACAAAAGTCACTATCATATTTTAGGACAACAAATATTTCAACCAAATATTGGGTTTAGCTTTAAAATTTTATAGAAATCATGTCCCTTTCTGAGCGTGAAATTTCGATGTCGGTATATGTCAGGAATTTCGTAGATTGGAGCTGTTATTGCGCCACTGCGCAGTATGGCGTAAATTTTCGAAGAGCAATGAGGTTTGTAGGTACGATTTTTCATATGCGGTAATAGGAAATCCATTGCGACAAGAGTTGGAAATATTTTTATTAAATAATATTATGCAAATTAATATTTTTTACGTAGTAAAACCACGCTGCAGCTATATTGTGGTTCGTATATGGTTGGCTCGATCGGGGGAGGACCACGCTATCACAGAATACCAGCGTAAAATTGCAGCTTAATGCTGCTGTGTTTCGTATGTTGAGTGTGGAGAACCGGAGACGCCTTTTACTGGAAACGAGTCATTACATCTCAGTCCTCAGGGGTGATAACGCATTTGCATTTTGATACTTAATTGAGGATAAATATGTATGGACCACAGAATTCACTTATCATCAGGTAGACTATGTGTTTGCTTGTCACTCTCATTCTATTAAAAAATACTACTTGTTTTGTTTTGACACTCTGTGGCAAAACGAACCTACAGTTCAACTCAGTAGTGTGTGGCTACGTGTACATCTATGTGATTGAAAACTAGTAAGTGGCGACGGCGGCATAAGTTATCGTGATAGTGATGGAATGTCACACCGCCTCTAATTATACCTGTCTCTTTTTACCCTTTTGATATGAACGCAGTTGTTCGAGCACTGTTATTTGTTAGCAGAAATAAATAAAATGATGAGCCTATGGGCCCAACTAGACAAGCTTCTAGGCAGAAAAGGGTTCATACTATGTTGTAAAATGTGTGTGCTTATTTCTTGTAATAGAACTGTATATTCATACAGCCCTAAAAATAACTGAAAATAACAACACTGAAAGTGTGGCGGCACTGTCGTCGCGCCGCAAGCGAAACACACGGAAGCTTAAATCACGCTATCAACATTCCGAATCATAAACAGCATATATAGAACATCTCCGAACTATCACATGGAGTGTCGGCCGCTCCTCGGGCAGAACACCTTGCCCGGCGGGAGATCTCCCCATTTACTTTTACGGTCACAGTGGTGACAATCTGACGTGATCTGAACACGCAACCAAACTCCTTCGGAAACTACAACTTTTCAAGCCTTTGTCATTATCCTCAAGAACCCCTACCATTGACTACTGAGAATCGTCTTATGCAGTCTTCAGTTCCTGCAAGCCAGTCCAACTTGTCTTCATCTCGACTCACCGCAGATTTATAAGGCAGACTTCTGGCACTTGCTCCGGCACATCGTTCTCACCGGCATCATTTGCCAGTGCGTAGTACGGCATGCATTACACATCGGCATATCATTCGCACCGGTGTCACTTGCCCTTTCGCACACAGCATGTATTCAATGAAAAGCAATGTATTCAATGAAACAATTATGGCAGATATCTATTGTTAGCAACTGCAAACCATGAAGGCTGCATAACTAGCTGCTAAACAACCGAGATTGGTCAATCGCTCTAGGCCACTGCTGCTTGACGACAACGTCAGTTAGATGAGCCAAAAAGTTAGATGATGAGAACAATTGGAATGTCTGCGACATCCAACGTACTCCCCGGATCTTGTTCCACTGCTGCTTGACGACAACGCAAGACCACACGCTGCACAACAAACAATCACTAAGTTAGATGAGCCAATAAGTTAGATGATGAGAACAATTGGAATGTCTGCGACATCTAACGTACTCCCCGAAGCTTGTTCCAACAGATTATCATTTTTTACGGAATTTGGACAACTTCTTGACTTCCTTCCTTTCCTTTGACTTGGACTCCAACAAGGAAAAAAAATCAACTCAGATGCGGCATTCCAAACCGCTTTTAAAGAGTTTATAAATTCTCGCCTCCATGGTTTTTTTAGTAAAGCGATCAATGAACTACATATGAGATGGAAAAAGTGCATAGATAACAACGGTGCATACTTTGATTAATTAAATATATTTTACAAAAAAAAATGACCTTATATTATTTCCAGTACCAAACGCCAATTTCATATGTAAGTACCAATTATAAAATGAAAATGATAAATTTATTATGTAATTATATAATAATATAGTAGTGGAGCGATTGAATTCCTGGGTGCAAATTTGGAACGAATGACCACAAAATGGGAAGGTCACAGGGTCTCGGGTTCGATTCCCGGGGACAATGACCTCAAACTATTGGGTGCGAAAATAACGAAAATGGAAGGTATGGCTTGGTTTACAGTAACTCAAACAAAATGCCGGAAGTGGCACGTGGCAGGTTTTGGACGATACACTCGCGATAATTTAACTCACTGTATTTAGCCGGTACTATGGAAATCGTGAGCTGCCAGGGAAAGAACGACAAAAAAATCAGCTCAGTAACTATAGGAGCGGGCACTTACCGGGGTTGGTCTCCTGGTGGCCTCTTACGTAGGCCTCGAGGATGATGGGACTGTGATGCAACTGGTCGAGCGGTGGTGGCACTCGTCGTTTTCTTCCTCGGCCGTCCCCACCTCCATCGAAGCACAACGCATCTCTCATTGGGCGCAAAAATGACGCCACCTATCTAAAAGCAAAAATATCCCCGGGCCCGTGCGGAATGGGAAAAGATAATTATTATATATATATATATATATATATATATATATATATATATAAGGCTAATTATTAACTGAAAAAAATGCGAGGGTATCGAACATATATTAAAATATTATAATGTATTTTTTATTATTATTTATTAGCCCATGTAAGTATTACTTATTTTTGTAACATAATAAATAATTAGCTACCAAAATATACTAGCAATACCTTATTATGTAATTCAAAAGTAAAATAAATATTAAAAACATGTCAACGTCGTTTTTAATTCTTATAATATGTTTTAATAGCTTCACTTGTTTGAATCGGTTATTTTACAAGCTTTTCTTTGAATTATTATTACGAGTATATCGTATATACGCAAGGTTTACGTTCCACTGCCAGGCAAAGACATTTCTGAGAGGGTTGTGGAGTATTTATTAATCCTTCGCGATACTCCAGTGCGTAACGGACTTTACGTGATCTGGAATATCTTTAGTCCTCAGACATGCAGGTTTCTTCACAATTTACTGCCACGCAAGTTATACATATAATAGCACTAAAAATGGCAAGTAACAATTTCTTTGGTGCCGGCGGTAATCGCATCCGAGTTTTTTCTTAACATGTTCGCGTTCATACTAAATAAGAATAAGTGGTCGCTAGTCTGCCTACCACACGTGATGGTTAAGGCTCTTAAGGGAGATGTGCATCTGTTAAATTTTGTGGGATCTTGAAGAAATATAAATATAAATAAAACGCTCTTAAGAAAGAGTATTTAAATATAATGAAATGATAATTGATAATAACATCTAGATGGATAATTAGTATATAGATAAGAATAAGTGATCGCTAATCTGCCTACCAAACGTGATGGTTAAGGCTCTAAAGGGAGATGTGCATCTGTGAAATTTAGTGGGATCTTGAAGAAATATAAATATAAATAAAACGCTCTTAAGAAAGAGTATTTAAATATAATGAAATGATAATTCATAATAGTAATATAAAAGTAGTTTTAATCAACTGTTATATTTATTTATAAATGGTAGAACTACGCTGCAGCTTTATTATGTCGGTAGGTTCGACCTCGGTAGGACCATGCTCTCACAGAATACTAGCGTAAAATAGCAGCTTAATGCTAGTGTGTTTCATATGGTAAGTGTAGGGAACCAGAGAGCTTTTTATCTGAAAACTTGGCATTCCATCTCAGTCCTCAGAGGTGACAACGCATGTGCATTTTGATTCTTAATTTTGGATAAATGTAGTAGTATATGGGCCACAGCATACACTTACCATCAGGTGGACTGTGTGCTTGTTTGTTATTTAATCTTTAAAAAATTATAAAGGAGAGTTTCATCAGACCCTGATTTATATGATAATAGAACTCATGGACAATTGCAACCATTTTCAAACTTTAAGACTATGATGGGTTTCTTTACTTCCAGCCCAGAACACAGTAGTTAGTTATACACTGTTGCTTAGAGTCGTTAATATATAAGAGTGTAGTAAAACTCGGAATCCTACGCAAAATAAAGATATCTATTCAAATGTGTTGGTGGATTGGTGGACGCTAAATTGGTACACTGGCACTGTTACTGCTGTTCTCCTAATACCATCTATAAGTTTCACGTCTGGCATTTTAAAATTCTTATCATTCATTTCTTTTCAGTTAGAGCAGAGCATATCCTTGTCTTTTTATTTTAATAATTAATAATTTATTGATATTAAATTATATGACATATATTGAAGAAATTTAATGAAAAGAAAATAATATAAATGAAATCATATATAATTATTTCTTATATTTACGCGAATACAACACAATAAATGAAATAAATTTGCGGATTATATTGCGCTGAGTTGCCACTTTTTTAATTTTCGACGTTTCTTTTCGTTTATATATATATATATATATATATATATACTTGATTTTTTTTTATAGAAGAGGGGGCAAACGAGCATGCGGCTCACCTGATGTTAAGTGACTACCGCCGCCCATGATCAACCGCAACACCAGGAGAATTGCGGGTGCGTTGCCGGCCCTTTAGAAAGGAGTAAGCTCTTTTCTTGAAGGTCCCCAGGTCGTATCGGTCCGGAAAAATCGCCCGTGGTAAACTATTCCACAGAGAGGTTGTACGTGGAAGAAAACTCCCTGTGAAACGTACAGTGGTGGACCACCAAGCATCCACATGGTGTGGATGGTATCGGGACGTTTGCCGTGTAGTGCGTTTACGAAATTTGGCGGCTGGGATTAATCCGAACAATTCCTCAGAGCACTCCTCGTGATAGATGCGATAAAATACGCAAAGAGATGCAACATCTCTTCGCAGCGCCAGTGAATCGAGCCGATCGGAAAGCACTCGGTCGTCGACGATTCGAGCCGCTCTGCGCTGGATGCGGTCAAGTGGAAGGAGCTGGTACTGGGGAGCCCCCGCCCAGAGATGGGAACAGTATTCCATGTGCGGCCGAACCTGCGCTTTGTAAAGTTGCAGGTGGTGTGCCGGCATGAAATACTGTCCCGCTCTGCTGAGCACGCCAAGCTTTTTAGAGGCCAATTTGGCCTTCCCTTCCAAGTGACCACGAAACTGCACGCCACTCGATATGTCGACGCCGAGGATTTCGATACTGGCTGAGGCAACAAGGGGAGTGCCTTGAAACTGAGGGGATACGACAAAGGGGTTCTTTTTAGCGGTTTACGCGCAAACTTGTGTCTTCTGGGGGTTAAACTGGACTAGATCGAGGTAAGAAGCTATAATTTCGTTTATCAAATGTGTTTTTCTTTTAAATTTTTTAAACTGTTGAAAATGAGTTTCGATTGACCAGAGAAGAAATGGCGTAAAAATTCTGCTCATTTATGAAAGAATCGTTACACTTACAATAACTCACCAAAGTTTCAGTGTATTCAGTTAAATTTTATAGCGCCTAAGGGGGCAAAGTAAGACACATTTCTTTTTCTTTTAAATGATTTAAAAATATAGTTATGCTTAATGTTATTAAATTTTATCACAACACGTTCAACTATTGCATTTTTCCATTGTCTTGCTTACACTGCTTCGTCGTAGTAGAAATCAAAAAGTTGCTCAGCGAGTTGCATAAGGGGCTGTCCCTGGAGCTTTCCTACGTGACTGAATTCGTAACAAGAAATAAGGTGAAGAACAAAATAAAGTTTCTTAAGTGTCAGTGTTGTATCAGCAAGAATACCTTATAGTGGATCCCACTTTATTAAATTACGATCTAATGAATTCAGAAATCTATTGAACAAGGTTAAAAGGCATAAAATAATCAATACTTCCATTATTATTGATCTGATTTCTGCAGCACTCCCAAGATTAAATGCAATGCTAAAAGCAATGTACTTTTGTGTTCAACATCGTACAAAGCAACGACAAACGTGTGAAATAAAGGTTATGTTATCTTCTTATTACAAAATATTGTCAAAAAAAATTATATTTATAGAGCTTACGTACGAGACCTAATTTATGCACATCTTTATTGCTGTTAAATGCATAATCTCATTTAGATTTTTTAATAGTTTCGTTATTCCGTGGGTGTCGAGAGGGAGAAACTTTAATAGGAGATGCTGCAGGACCTTCCAAACAACAATGGAAAATTAAAGAAAAATGCGGTTGCCAATCCACCTATACAGCGTGACAACTAAGGTAAATATCCTACCAATGAGACAACGCAAGCGAATTTTCTTACTCGACAAAAGTTTTAAGATGGAATTGAATTTATAATATGAGTCCAATGCAAAAAAGTATTGTTGTGTGTTTGATTAACCTGCCGCCTCTTTTATGTAATCTTACATCAATTAACTGTTTTAAAGACAAATATATATAACTGTGTCCTAATGAACAAAATGGTGTTGGTTAAACGTAGTTTAAAGGAATAAATTTAAAAAAATCCTTAGTGTAACAATTGTTTCTAAATGTAACGAGGAATGATTTTAATTTTTAATTAAACCATGAGTTAACTATTATATATTATATTATTTAGCGAATTGTATGTTATGTAGGTAATCTATTCTTTCTTTTAATTTCATTTACCTTAGATATTTTTATACAAAACTATTATAGATATTGCATGCACACGTTTACCTATTTGAAAAATGTATGGCTTCTTCTACTATTAGTCCATTTATATTATGCAGATATATATAATTTTTTCTTCTAAACTTCCGGACATCAACAGCGAGCGTGCATTTAGCCTGGTTTTGAACAGAAATGGTTTTTAGTATTGCCGAGTTGCCTCGGGCCATACTAAAAATCAGTGCTATCACTAAATCCGGCCCAACTCGCAGTATCGTACAGGGTTTTTAAATGTATATTAACGTGCATATTAAACTGAGCATTTTTTTTCTTTCTTATTTCTTTCTAAATAGTTATAGTTTTACATTCATCTTAAATCCAAACATATCGAGCAACATTCACCTAATCTCTTTATAACTCTATGTAGTCCCGCGAAAGAAAGAGATTAAGCGAATAATTCATACGCGCGTTAAGAATATTTTGTAATTGTATATTTTCAATGTCCGTAGACATCGATACATGAAAACCGATGTCTACATTAGTTAAAAATGTATGTATCAGATAAACAAACGCTGCCATAAAACTTCGATTAATCTGTTAACAGTTGCACTCCATTTTAATCCTTATGGGTAACAACACATCTACATTTTGTTTATTAATAGTGGATAGATGTAGTTTTTTTATAGACCTCTTCAGACCAACCTAACATCGGGGAGACTGTGTGCCTGTTGATAGACATAAACAAAGCATTACCTTAGTATGTGATACAACATCATATTATCACAATTGCAAAAACTTAATATTATTTTGTAATATAAATATGTATCTATCGTATTGTCGAGCCACGTTACTTTATTATTTATGGTTGCAGCATGAATGTGTCGTTTAGTAAATTATTAAAAAAAACGTTAAAATTACAGCCCACATATGTCTCACTCCTAGGCACTGCTCTCCTCTCATTTCTGAAACGGTTTTTTAGAGCAAGAAGAGCGAGTACAAGGCATTCCCTCAAGGTGTCATAGGTGTTGGCAGATTTTACATGTCTTCGAAATATTTACGTTATACGTACGAAATACTTACGGTTTTACTTACGGTATCAGTTAACAGTTGGAAAATTAGCACTTAAAATTGCAAATAACAACTTTACTAGTATCGGCGGGGATCGAAATCAGGCTAATTCCTCAACAACTGTGAAATTTTCAACGAGCGCTTAGCGCGTGCGCTACCAGCGCATTGGCAACGTTAATACCGTAACATTCATTTATAGTCGCGTTTGATGATGATTATTGCAAATAAGGTATAAACTGTAAGTTAGTTTTAACATTTGTTTCCTTTTATACTAGGTACGTGTATAGATTTAATCACATCATAGATACACACGTCATATAATCATATGTTGCTCGTCACCTAAACCACTAGGTATATATTGATAATTATGGCCTCGTAACGTGTGATATGTGATGCATTATGAATACACGTAATGTGTGGTGTGAAGTCAAAATGACGGGTGAGATCTATCACATTTTGATATCACGCGCATTACTTACTAATGCCTTTAACTCTCTTACCACCTAAAAAATCTTATAGATTTCATTTAAGTCAATGTTCCATCTTAAACGAGATGTAAAATACACAGAACAGTGTGTGGTACAGCATTAACAGTGCGAGATATCTGGTACTACGATGAGTAATCTACCTATTAAACGTGATGATTAAATCAAATCATCCTTAACGGAAAATATTCAAGTATAGCTGTGCATTTCAACAGATATTTAAATAGAAGAATATAATTATAATATCCTCCAATATTTCTTAAAATCGGTATTGAGAATTCAACCTGCTTTAGTTTTTAAAAAGCTTTAATTATTATTCCTTCCACGTTCCAAAGACCGTCGCATGAATAAGCACATGATTCAAGATTTATCGACTTGGTTGAACTGTGCCAATTCTCCTTGCCACAAGTGTAGAGTGCCGGAAGTTCGTTCACATTTAATTTAGCAAAAGAAAACCTCAGCAATAGCATATTTCGTATTATTATTTTTTCCTTCGTGTAAAATGTCTATATATCCAAACAATAAAATTTCTTTTACATTTCAAATTTAAGCTCGTAAATGATAATGATATCACAAAATAATACTAAAAGGTTTACTTAAAATAATTACGAAATATTTTCAATAATGAAATAATGAGGTAAGTTTTTAAAACAATAGATATTCCCTATAAATTTGTTATCAAAACAATCTTTTTTTATGATTTAAACTATTTTTATAATTAATTTATAACATTGAAAATACTTTTCCGTTCCGAAATGGAACCCGCAGCTCGCAGAGATGCCCACAGGCTACCGAATCGCATTCAAATATATAATGGATAGATATAAAAATAAAAACATTTCCGAACACGCGCGTTAATAAAATAAATGCGAAATACTAAGAATATCTACGCAATACAATAGGTTTGTAAATTTACGTATTTAAGAAAGAGAATGATTTTTACGATACCGCAAAACAAATTATGTTTTGATCCCTAGCCTGCCGCAATTGAAGCGTGGCGGCAAAAAGACCTCTTGCCCAAAAGAGTCCACTTACAAACAATGAAACTGCTGTGTTGCAAATGCTGTTCTCGAAAAATAATGAGACCTGAACCCTACTTGAGGAAAATACGGGTAACATTTTACGCCTGCGAGTAAAATATGGCCGAGAAATAAGTTGTAGATTTTATAAAATATAATACCTTTACTGCCTTATTATGCTTGACTTGTTTTACTTAAAGCAAGTTACCTTATACAACTTTCTCGATATTGATTTGATTTCGTGAGCAAATTTAATTGAAATTGTAATAATTTACGAATTTTTTGTATCTTGGTAAATTAGAATAATTCTACAATATAACGTCGCTCTAATCAGATAGAGGGTAGGCGGAGTGCAAAGTTAAAAGCTACTTGTACCAAGTTTAGCGAATAAATATGAGTTTAGATGGAGAATTGTTAAAAAAACATTAAATGAGTTAACTAATCACCTACACAATCATAAGCTTCATCTATTTAAATCAGACAAAATAATAATAATGGGAGAACCATTCTAGTGTTACAGAATAGCTAAGGGATAAAAACTAACAAACATACAAATGTTTCGACTTCGATTTTGGCAATGTTGACCCTTCTCCGCTTAAGGCGATCGTTCGTGCTTCATAAACAGCTGCAGCGTGGGTTTACCTTATAGAAAAGTTTAAAAAATATTACGTAATTTATAACTTCACGAGTCACCCAGAAGGGTAGGCAGAGACTATGGACTTCCAACTTGAGTTTATCATGATCTTGACACATCGCTTAATCTCTTTACACATCTATACATGCTCATATTTGCTCTTTGGTTAAGAGTACTCTTCATTTTCCCCATTTTCAATATATCAGCAACTTGGTTGATAAACCCTCTAGGCCAAATCTGTCATACACTTATGCAGCATTAATTTGATTTTTGTCATTATTTCTTGATTCATTATTTCATTTTAACCTAAATTACATAAATTAAATTATATCAAATATATATTCTATGATGGCAATAAATTTTCAGTGGTTTTTAGACAATGGGTTATTGCTACACATTTAAGACTTCTGGTCTCCATACCACTGTGCCTAGTTACTTCGCTATTAGCGCAGTTTGTTAGATGCCCGCTCATATTCATATGTGCGATTAAATGGTCACTTTTTGGTTGTTAAATCCTTGCACTAAAGTTTTATAGTACGGTTGAGTAGACATAAATAAATTATTTGTATAGCACTATTAAATTCATGAAAGGATACATACAGAAATAAAACAAATAAATGGAATAATAATTTTAATATACTTGCTCAATGCATTTAGTGGATTTTATTCGTGATTAATATATAGGGTTCGAACCCACGACCCTACTATTGTAATGCAAATACATCATGGAGACCTTCTATAGTATTGCTTTTGTATCGTTGAGTTTAATATCATAATCCCTAAAATAGGACTAGTCATTGTGCTACAGTACTTCAGGCAGTCGGGCTCCCGACCACCCCATATACAGAATGGGTCCCACATATATGCAATAAATGAAACCATATACTTGTTATCGCCTTTGCTGACGATATACAAAAAATGAAGTCGGTCCAGTAATTAGGTAAAAAGTAGAGTTTTAATTTTAAGCAAATTTGAACACTCTATAGAATTGGGTCACTAAGTCAATGATTCAATGAACTTGAATGAATCCTTGAACATTAAAAAGCGACGTTGCCACGCAGTGCAAACTATTGGTATTGCGACATATCGACAGCGGTGTCTTTTGTCGGCGTGCCACTCGGTGTCACTCGGTGCCACCGTTTTCACTCTTCCAAGGGGTCAAGGTACGTTGTCTAAACAGAGTGTTCACCTTTACTGAATTTATTTTAATATTTATTTTGTTTGAATATTTCATTTCATTTATTGCATATATGTGGGACCCATTCTGTATATGTACAACTGCAGGTATGTATTTCCGGCAGCTCCTCCATACAAGACATCTATACACGAACACCTTCCATAATTTAGGAAAATTTTCTTTTATACGTGAACTCCTTCCACAACTTAAGAAAATTTTCTTTTATACGTGAACTCCTTCCACAACTTAGGAAAGTTTTCTTTTATACATGAACTCCTTCCAAGACTTAGACAATTTTTAACAAATTTTCTAATTATCTTATAAATGTTATTTATCTTTATTTTTATAATATTTTCGACTTGTATTTCTATTATTTATTACTTATTTTAAATATTTTTTTTCAAGTTTTTTATAAATTTATTTATTATGGAAGACAATATTTTGCCTTTAATTTACTATGTTATTGGTCTAATGTCTGAAATGTATTTATATTAATTTTATGGTTATTAATGTATTTTTTATTGTTTAATATATATCTTTTAAGACTATTTTGACGTCCCGTTATATTGAATTTAATTATTTATAATAATATTGGGCCGTCACTATACGTACAGGTATGGAGTTCAATTTTTTATTCATATTGTTGTAAAATGAAATTACTTTTATTAAGTCAGTTCAATTCACCATTTTAGGCTGCATCATCACATACCATCAGGTTGGATATTTGAATATTTAAAACGAATAATATATATATATATATATATATATTCGTTTTAAACTTTTTTGATTTTAAACAAATTTTTCTTTAATTTCAAAACCTGCAAATACCTTCGCAGTAATAATCTTCTAAGTACCAGTAATATCAAAATTTAAATTCTTTCGATTTAAACGCTGTGAATCTTCCAAATTCTACTTGCATATAAATCGTCTCATTAATTCTATGACACGGCCCGCAAACCATTTTGTATTTTCCCTACTGGGGGAAGGTAAAAAATGTCGTGGTTTTGTTAGGATAACTACCTTTACCCATTTCATTCAATTTAAGAGAAAATTGTTTTTTTTTAATTCTGACTTTGTATATAGAAAATTTCTGTGCTCTAGTATTTTTAAGTGCAAAATTCTAATCATGATCTTGACACACACTAATATTAAACACAATTGTATATCGTTATTGTAAATCGCTTCGTTGTGTTCACTTGTATCGCGGATTCAATACCGACTCGGGTCGCGCATAATACCAGTCTTATATAAAGCCTTTTCTACTGAAACATCTAGAATGTTCTACGTACCGGTCCGGTATCCGGTCCGATCCGGGTCCGGACCGGCTAGGTGTAGAAAGTTCTAGAATGAAATTTTCTAGAAAGCTCTCCTAGTTCTTCTACTAGATACTAAATGACACTAGTGGCATTAATTATGGCCCGCAACAGTGTTTAAAGTTGAGTTATTTAAAAATAAACCTATAACAGATATTTAAATTCATTAAATTATATAAAATAGAATCAAAAAAAAATCAACTTGTTTTACTTTAAACTAAATATAAATATACAGAGCTCATTTTTTAAATTATTATTTTCAAAAAAAAAAAAGACAGAGCTCATTTAAAAATAAGACATCGCTTAAAGAAAATAATGAAAAAGTCGCAATAATTACATGTTTATGTGCCGTGTGGTGGCAAAGTAAGAGTATCCACTATTCCATATCATCCCGTGGGTGTCGTAAGTGTAACAGTAACGGTATAATTTCTAACTGAACAGAATATTAAATATGCATAATTAAAATATTTAAGTTATTGGAAACTTGACAATGAAAAAGATTAGGTAAAAGTTTGCGTATAATTGAAGCCGCCGAACCTATGGGCCACCACTGTTAACTGAACATCTTTGCCTTCAATATGTTTGCAAGGGTCGCGTATATATCACAATGCTAAAGTATCAATTCGCCTACATATTTTATAACCAAGAAAATAACAAGAGCAACATCAAAAGTGATCGCGATCTCGCCGCTATCCAATAACAATAAAATCCGCAGTAAAACGTGTATTATTTATTGTCGATAGGAAACTTCGTGTTCAAGTTGAAAGAATAATGGCACCACAAACGATACCTCTACGAGATGATATGGCCTGACCTTATTGATTTTTCTTACGATATATTATAATGTATTTCTTTCATATTCTGTATTGAACTTTTTTCTCTAGCGCTGCTGTTTAACACTATCGATATTCCTTCAAAGGAAGTTAACAAAAAAGTTGGTTACAGCTTATTGCAGCTCCCACTGTTGGGAATGTGCCTCCCCTCGTTTCTGAAAAGGTTTTTGGGCAAGGACGTGTCCGCCGCGCTGTCTTCGAAATATTTTTTTCTTATTTCATAGACATCCAGGCTTCTTCACGATGTTTAACTTCACCGCCAAGCACGTGGTTAATCAGCACTTAAAATTGCAATTAACAATTTAATTGGTGTCTACGGCGATGGAACCCGGGTTACTCGAATACTGTATTATTGCAGTGAGCGTTAACCATCTGAGCTAATGTAATTACTTAAAAGTTATTATTAAATGTAGCATTCAAGAATTTTTTATATGTAAAATAAAACTATTCGTGATAGAGACGAATGGTTACAGAGAGTACAAAGTTGTTTTTTTTTTCTAAATTTTTATTTCTATAAATCAACCTATATAACGTAATGCCAACGTAGTTGCAGTTTATTGATGCCCCTCTTGAAGGAATCAGCTGGACGGGAGGCAACAAATTCTTCAAACGAATTTTGTACTGCCTCTCGGTTATTTTTTTCCCACCAAAATTATCCAAATTTTGGAAAAAGTAGAAGTCTGGTAAGAAAGAAGGTACTAAGTCTTGTGAGTACGACGAATAACAGAGAGCATCCAACTCCGACTCTTGTAACTTGTAGAACGCCTTTTATGCAGTATGAGGTCACGTATGGGAGTCCTTCAGGAGCAGCAGCGACGAGCGATTGACCATAGCTGGTTGAACGCATGTGAGCTTCTCAATCATTTTGTTCAGTTCTTTCCAGTATAGATCTGTAGTAATGCTCATTTTCATTCGGTAAGAATCTGTAAAAAATCACACCGGCGCTAGACCAAACAGAGTCTATTTTTTGTCGCAGGTAACAATGGAGTTAAAAATTCCTTCGTTCATTTGCCTATTCAGCAGTGCAAGGCACTTTTCGACGCTAATTTTATGCTGGCGTTCTTTAAGTTCGTGGGGCACCCATTTATTGAGCTTTTTTACTTTGCCAATTTGACTAAAATAGCTTGCAAATGTATCAATACTGTTTTGATGCTTACGTTGAAAGCTATTGCTAAATCAGTCGCAGATTGAGTTTCATCAGCTTCCACAGTCATCTTTATTTCGTTACTGACGATCAAAATTTTTGTATTTTCTCCGTAAACAAGGTTGATATCACGAGCCACGTTTCCGCTACAATGGTACTTATATTTCGTAATTAATTCAAATTCGGTAAAAATATAACGCTTATCAATAAATGACTAGTATTGAACAAAAGTTTGGAAAATCCAAAAGTGTACGCCTCATAATCTCATTTGATTATATAAAAAATATCTCTTTTTTCATATTTGAGACAAAAGAAGCGAACCATGAGAATATATTTTGTAGAAAAGTACCAGTTGTGTTTTATATTTTCATTAATTACAATTAAACGAGACCAAATTACACAGTGTTTTTTAAAATGAATCTGTGTGTGTTGAGATTCTAAACCTAATAAAAAAAAGAATTATTTTGATACATTAATTCTAGCGACCGTAATCGTGCGCCATCCACAACACATACAGAAATCCGGACACCCTCCGAATTTTTTAAATACAAAAATTCACTTTTAATAATAATAGAAACATGAAATCGAATGATTTTTCTCGATATATGTATATTTTCATTATTCTAAAAGTGCAATAGTAAAAAAAGACATTTTTAGCTCAGAAAATTACTGGATTTCCATTAAGTTAGAGTAGAGTAGAGCTTTGAGGTTATACCTCAAAGCGCGAGGCGTGCAATATTCATGTTATCAAAATAAAATTAATTTGGAATTGGAATTCTTAGCCAAAATTCACACTTATAATATACAAATAAATAAACTATAAAAAAGTAAAACCGAAATTGAAAACAAAAAGTGATAAAATAATTTTCACAAAATAGCATTACTTCAGAAGCTTTTTTGTTTAAATTATTTTATACTTTTTTGTTTATTTAATTTGTTTTACTTTTGTTTTTAAAGTTAATTATTTAACCCTTTTGAGTTGACTAGGAAATTTTAAAACTTATTTAACGACATTTCAGCTAACTTTTAACTGAAATGTCGTTAAATAAGTTAGATTAAAAAAATTCATCCGCTATTTTTCCACCCCTTAGGTATAAGCTGCTCTATAAACAATAATTTAAAAAAGTTTTGGTAGTTTTCGATAAGTCAGTAAAACATAACATAAAAAATATGCGTTCAATAAACAACCTTCCCGTTGTTGTAACCTTTAGCACGCCTTCTACTTTAGCGAGACCTGCAAGGCGGCATTTTGCAATACAGTATCGGAATCCTCGGCGTCGACATATCGAGTGACGTACAGTTTCGTGGTCACTTGGAAGAGAAGGACAAATTGGCCTCTAAAAAGCTGAGCATGCTCAGCAGAGTGGGACAGTATTTCATGCCGGCACGACGCCTTCAGCTCTACATGGCGCAGGTTCGGCCGCACATGGAATACTGTTCCCATCTCTGGGCTGGGGCTCCCAAGTACCAGCTCCTTCCACTTGACCGCATGCAGCGCAGAGTGGCTCGAATCATCGACGACGAACGCTTTCCTATCAGCTTGATTCACTGGCGCTGTGAAGAGATGTTACATCTCTTTGCGTGTTTTATCGCGCCTATCACGGGGAATGCTCAGAGTTGAGTTGAGAGGAATTGTTTGGATTAATCCCAGCCGCCAAATTTCATGAATGCACTACGCGGCAATACTCCCAATGCCATGAACTCCAACTGGATGCTTGGCGGTACGTTTCACTAGGAGTTTTCTTATGTGGAATAATTTAACACCGGCGATTGTTCCGGACCAATACGACCTTGCAATGCACCTGCGATTCCCCTGGTGTTGCGGGTGGTTGGATGTGCAAGTAGATATATTAGTCAGTATACTATACAGATCAGACCAATTTTTCAGTAGACCGTTAGCATCAAAAGTGGAAGCTGTTTTGGTCTGTGATCACCTATATCGGACGAGTAAACTCACTTCAAGAAGAAACTCGTTTATGTAAAGAAATGCATCTTAGGAACATAAAGAGACCTCTATACTTTATGATAACCACCCCTAAGTAATAAAAAAGAACCATTTAATTCGGTTTACTTTCGATGAAGTTGTAGCATACACCATATACAGTAGAATTGAGAACCTTCTCTTTTTTACGTCAGGTAAAAAGATTTGTTGATATTAAGGTCTAGTCGTCTATTGTCTTTGAATATTTAACTCGAAGCAGATAATATTATCTGCCTTGGATTTAGCTGAATTGAAATGAATCTGAATGGTAGTGCTACTTTCCATTACAAACTTGGTATTTGTATTTCATTATCATTATCCAAAAAAAAACACACCATAGAACACATCATCATTTTTGAGATGCAGTTTAGTTACAGTCTTATTAGTTTATAGTTTTAGTAATGGTTACTTTTAAGTGATTGTGCATTATGCTGTAGTATATAAATTATAATTAAGATTTTTTTTTCAAGAATTATCGGAATTTTTTGTTGATGGTAATTGATATTCTAATTAAATTAATTAATTTTAAAATAAGACATTTAATAGTCACGAGTTTTTCTTAATTGATTAACGTTTTATTAAAGTCGATAAACGTTATTATTAACGTAGTTCTAACTACAACATGATTACACACAAACAGCCTCCACTTCCAGGATGAGAACATAAGAACTCACCATCTTAATTAACGTACATATTGTCTGCGACAGAGGCTCGAGTATTAGCGGTTGTACCTCGGCCCGTTTTGTTTCATTTATTGCTAGTGTTAAGAACTTCATGTATACTGAGCGAGGCTTGAAACTTTTACCTGCAAACATTTTAAAATCGTATCACCGGTAACTTTTGTACGGTAAATGGTTAATAGTTGAACTTTTTTTCCTAGTTAATATTATGAAATATGAAATGCATGTTTGTTTGAATGCTTGCCCCGATTTTCTATCGTTACAATTACGGCCTATTTAGGCTTTCCCTTAAGATTGCCGCACAGAAGGGAATATTTACCAGAGTTGCTAGGATTGGTCAGCGAGTTGCAAACCGCAGTTCCTGTTAGTCGTAATTAGGAATACGCTGCTGCACATCTCCTAATTTGTTTCCATCTGTCGCCTCTTACAACACCAACGGGATGATATGGGATAGTGTATATTCTTACATTGCTACAACACGGTAATGTTGTCGTCATTTCTTTATAATTTTAGTCTTGTAATTATAAATGGTTTCTTATAAAAGAATTCATTCACTGACTCGGCAAAACTAATCCATTTACATAGATTTTCAAATATTAGAAAATATAATAAATCAATATATAAATGACAAAAATATTAAAAAAACATCAAAATATCCAATATACCAAAATGACAAACTTCCCAATTGACAACCATATAGCATTTGGTTTCTGATGATGTACAACCTCTTTGTGGAACCGTTTACCATCGGCAATTTTCCTGAACTGATATGACTTAAAGACTATCAAGAAGAGTGCTTACATTGTTCTGAAACACCGACAACTCACCTGAAATTCCTCTGGTGTTGCAGTTATTCATTAGCGTCACTTATAATCAGGTGAGCCAAATGCTAGTATGCTCCCTCTTCTATATTAAAAAAAAATCAAGTGGACTGTGAGCTTGTTTGTCATCCTTATTTTATGAAAAGAAAACATTCATCGCGATGGTATAAAGGCTGGTCTTTCTTTCATAATTGTTAAAAGCTTCCCTGATAAAAATAAACAGTGGGACCAACGGGATACATTGAAGGTACTTGTATTTGCGTCTTTTAAATCAGCGTCTAATCTATTTCATATTATTCTTTCTTCATTATAATGCTTGGTACATGCGCCTTAAATTTACTCAAAAGTAAATCGGTATCGATATATATGCGTATTTAGGGTTTCTCATCGTGAACAAATTTCAAACAACAGTAAGAAATAAGGGTCGGCTCAAATATATTCATAAAGATCAATTGAGTAAAACTTACTTGTAAATATGTCAAATGTAAAATACCCAGACTGGAAACTAGAAACAGCGTTGACAGTGCGAGAAATCTAGAGCTGTTTTCACCATTCTGTTTGTCTAGTATGGAATTTGTCGCAAGTGTATCCATATAGGTAAATGGTCCATATGTGGACTGTTGTTTAAACAAGAAATTTCGACACTGAGTCGAAGTCGAACTGAGTTGCTATGCTGTTATCTACAAATGCCTCAATTAATAATCAAAATGTTTGCGTTGCACTCATTATCCTCAAGAAAACCGTAACATTAAACATTTTACCATAATTATTAGTCAATCATAAATATAAAGTAATGGGTCTTTACCTACGAAATTGCCAATCTGCAGTTCGGGACATGTCAAATGAAAATCATTTTTGTTTGGCTAAGAATTCTAATTTAATATTAATTTTATTTTAAAAATGTGGATTTCTTTTTTCTCCAAAATTATTCATTTGTTATTCCCGTTGCTTCTGCACGACAACGCGCGGTTCCATACAAGATACTCATAATAGACGGTCTCCAAGTTACAAGAGCGGCGGTTGGAAGCTCTCCGTCATCCACCAGATCTTATACTCACCAGACCTTACACCTACAGACTTCTACTATTTCCAGAATTTGGATAAATTTTAGGCGAAAAAAATTCAATAACTGAGAGGCAGTAGATAATGCCTTTGAAGAATTTGTTCCCTACAGCTGTTTTCAGCTGAACTCTTCAAGAAGGCCTCAATAAACTGCCACTGCGTTGGTAAAGACACATATGTTACATGGGTAATTACTTTGGTTAATAGAAACAAAAAATATCAAAAAATACCTTAACTTATTTCATAAAAACGGAAATTTTACTGATTAAGACCTAATATTCAATTAAGTATATTGTAATAAATATTAGGTTAAACCTTGATCGTACAGAGGTGAATTATTAATATCCGCTACCTCATATCATCTCGTAGGTGTCGTAAAAGGTGACGTAGGATAACAAACCAGGCAATGGGCAGCAGCGCCAGCGAAATAATATTCATTTAGCAACGGAGAGTAGTATCATGTACGGTAACTAGGCTGGCTTTCGTAATAGGATATTACGTCATTGCTCGCTCCGATGCATTATACTGTGTACTGTGATAGATAATGTCATTTTCAGTATCCTGTTTTTTGTGTAAAAAACATTTAGAATGAAGTTTGATGTAAGTTGTTATAGTGCACATTCTTTATTTTCAAAGCTTTGGAAAACGTTTTTGTATAATTTTGCATATTTTAGAAAGCAGTATTATATTGTCTCATTGTATATTATTTTACAACACCTAGTCAAATTTAGTATCGTTAAAAGTGTTTTTCTTCTTCTTCACCAGCCGGTAGAAGTCTTTTGCAGAATAGGTCCATTTCTATTTTATGGAGAATTCGTCTTAAACACGCTTGGCATGGGAAATGACGATCGCGGTATCAGAGGATTTGCAATTTCACAGTAATTCCAGTCGCTGGTCTGGGTGCTTTATGTTAACAAGATGATATACTGCCATCTATCAAAGTTAAACGATCTTTTTAGCATATCCCATTGCCACCTCTTACCGCTCTTACGACATCCACGGGATGAAAGATAGTGTCATTGGTTCTCTTTTGTCGCCAGCATATGGAGAAATCATTTGCCCCATTTACACCAATTATTTACAGTAATTTCTTTTTCAGAAAAATTTAGTTAAGTTGCTTCAGAAATTAAGAAATACGGACATATTAAAATCTTAATACATATTTACACCCCTTTATAAATAAATAATTGTTTCAATTTGTAACAGAAATTAACAAATTTCTGGCCAAAATGGGAGAATTATTGAAAGAAGTGGTAGAACATAACCATAACCTCGATTTTATCATCCTAAAATAGTGCACAGTGGATATGGTAACACATATTATAACATATGATGTTTTTGTGTTTAACATATAACACCATTTTACGATTGAGAAAAGTAGTATACCATCGCGGAGCTTATACCATGTTCGTAGCCTTCCGCGAATTGTTATTATTGTTAGTAGCCCCATGTTAACGAAACATTCAAAACGTATTTGTGCAATGTAATTTAAAATGTAACGGCAAAATTACAACCAGATATAACGTTTAAAATCGTTCATAATTTAAAACATTATTTAATATCATCTGAACACAGATTCAATTATTCTTATGTCAGATTATGTCATTCATAATTCACAATAATTAGTAATGACATTCACGCTGCACCTGAATCATGTTTTGCGTGTTTGTAAACTCCGTTAATTATAATTAATTTAATCTACATTAACGTTGCATGCATGCATGTTTTCATATTATCGTTGAAGAGTAAACGTTCATCGCATTTGCTTATTAATATTATTATAGATTACAATTATATTGATTAATAACATTTATTTGGGAAAATTTGAACATTGAAAACAATGATTTAATGTTTCAAAATTGCATTTGACTTCAAACAATAGCACACGTCTGTAAAAGAAGTCATTATAGATATTGCAAGCATACTTCAAATACTGTGAGAGGGATCTGTATCGGTCGTAGGCAGTGATGCGAAAACATGCTTCTTGCATTTGAAAAAGTCTCATGCTGAGTGATGACCTCGGCATGACATGTAAAGTCGAGTTTATTAACTCACGTATATTTAAATTATAATTTTACCACATAAAATGAATTCTTTCTTTTTTTTTTGACTACTTTTCAAAGGACTAGACAAAAAGTATTTGCACTTTTCCATAAAAAGTACAAATATCTAATATTGAAGTTTTTTCGTTGATGGGTGAATGTTATACAACGATGTATTTTGGTTATAAGATTGAAGGAATAACATGTTAATAGAAATATATCAGAACAGTCATTATTAAAAAATCACTACCTTGCCATTTACCTTGCACTTTAGCTCGGACATGTTGTCACCGGAGTTGACGAATGAAAGCGTTACCCAAATGTGACAATGCCGCTCACTAACTGAGTTTTATTTGTATATTTTACGTTTTAAAATCATGCAACAGCTACGCAGCACGAATGGATTGACAGGGCAAGGATCATGCTCTCATAAGATACAAGCGTAAATTAACAAATTGCTATTTGTTTTTACGTGGTAGAGTCATGCTGCAGCTATATTTGTAGTACAGTCGAAGCACGAAAGCACGAATGGGTCGGCTCGATTGCGGGAGGATCACGCTCTCACATATCACCAGCGTAAAATAGCAGTTTAACGTAAAATATTTATGATTAAAACTACTTTTACGGATTTTATAGCGTTTATTTTTACTTTTTATTTTTAATTCCCGACGTTTCGGGCGCTTTCCAGCACCCATGGTCACGGGTGCCAAATCCTCGCGAAAGAACACCGATTCCTACCAAGGATGATACGTGAGGCTATTGAAATTAAAAAAAACATCCTAATTTCAATAGAGAAGGAGGCTGGGTACTACCACCTGCTTGGGATCTTATAATCAATAAAATTAAAACTAAACCCAAGCATACCACTGCAAGACCTCAAGACATAGTCAGTTCATTTTGCATAGATCGGACCATAAACAATAATTAAAAAAGCTGAAGGTACTCCGGGTTTAACAATAACATCGGGACGTCAGTCATCTCAGTCCCCCGTGACCATGGGTGCTGGAAAGCGCCCGAAACGTCGGGAATTAAAAATAAAAAGTAAAAATAAACGCAATAAAATCCGTAAAAGTAGTTTTAATCATGTGTAGTGTTCGCGTAAATATAAGAAATCATTATGTAAAATATTTACTGTGTTTTGTATGTTGAGTGTAGAGAACTGGAGACTGTTTTTGCTGGAAACGAGGCATTTCGTCTTAGTCCTCACGGGTGACAACGCATCTGCATTTTGATTCGTATTTGAGGATAGATGTAGATGTCTATGAGTCACAGTAACTACTTGCCATCAGGTGGACCGCGTGCTCGTTTGTCACCCAATCCTATAAAAACTTATTTTTTCGCTTGGTGGAAAAAAGGGTTTCCTGTTACGAGGAACTACTTTTTACTAGAAACGAGGCATTCCATCTCAGTCTTCAGCGGTCTTGGTATGTAGGTCTTTATGGGTCACAATATCCACTTAATATCGTTTGTTAATATTACCCTTATTCCATGAAAAAAAATACTCTGACAATTAACAAACGCACAGCAAACGTAAAAGGCCGAAAAGGTGCTGAAGCGATGCTACTATCCCTGTAGACTGGCTTACACTCATTTTCACAGACTAAAAACGAGATTTTTGATCTTTAACAAGAAAATCGGCATGTTCAATTGTAAATGTCAACTTTTGATGGTAACAGAACTAGTCAACTGCAAGTATAGTACTCCATAGTATTTGTTTACAACATACGTTCGTCATACGTTCTAAATATGGAAAAAACTTATCAGCTTACCTTAGTGCTTGATTTTTGTTTAAATTTTTATAATTATAATTGTGGTTTAAATGAAATTCGATATAAATACCAGTAGTAATGAAACCCTTTTTAGGCGGAAAAGATACGTTTGGGCCATTGAAGTAATATGTACTTACGTACTAGAACAGCTATTTCAAACAAAAAATGTGCGCTACTCTGTGTTCGCGCGGTTTGTTTTCTTATCATTGAATAAACATAGGTAGAATGATCAGTAGGTAATAAAAGATTGTACTGTTAAATAGGTAAATTATACCAAAAAATTTTTTTTAAATTTTGTCATTTATTTTGTATATTATATTTGCTTATTTAATATAATATTATATCACAATTACATTTTAATGATATTTTTATCTTAATATTTTAAAAATAAACATAAAAACATACTAAATGTACGTTTAACAAAACTTGTTATTATAACATTTAAATAACAAATATATTTATTTAAATTAGAATAAGAGCCGTTCATAATTACTGGGCACGCGAGAGTTAAAAATTGACATTGATTTGGCCTAATTGTGATAACTCATATATGTTTCTACAAAAAAATGTGTATAATAATATATTCGTCCCATATTTAAGTACCCACAGAAATGTCGCATCTGGACAAATTAATTTCATAATCTACATTACGTGACACAAGATGGCGTCTTAGGAATAATTTGTTTTATTACTAATTTATAATACTTTTTTTATTGATTAAGTATCTTATTAACAGATGAAAAGTAATTCCTTCGTTTTTACTGACATTTCTTGAATTACTTGTGCAATATCTAAGTACGCACGACGGCATATTTTTATCACGAGATTTTTTTTTAAATCAACACAACACGTGTCAACTCTACAAGCGCCTAGCGAGTGACTGATTAAAGTGCAGTGTATGCACCGCAGTTGAATGGAACATAGTAGCTGAATGCAGTGTCGCCTCTAGTACGTAGTACATATTAGCTCAATGGTTTGGGCGTATTTAAGTTACAGTAATAATGGAAGGACCAGGGACGGATCACCCGCACAGAAAAACACTGCAAAATAGTAACATATTGAAGGTGTTTCGAAAAATGAGAATTTCGTAAACGGTGAAGTTACTTACTGGTAACGAGGTATTCCGCCTGATTCCTTATGTGTGACAACGCATTTGTACCGTCAGATGGATTGCGTCTCCTTTTGGCATCCTTATTTCTTCAACAAAAGCCAGTGGGACTTTTCATTCTAGGAGCCCTTCCGGGTTAGTTGGTTGGTTTTACTTGCCTAATTTCGCCTCTCAAGCAACAACGCACTGCTATTATTATTAGAAGGGTAATAAAACAAGTATAATACCACCATTTTAGGAACCACCCTCCTCTTTTATTAAATTATTACTAATCTTCACCATTACAAAATCCTATATTAAAGTAAAAATTAATTATTTCATTTCTTTATGTTTTGCCTAGATAAAAAAGAAACCGCAAAATGCATTTCATTAGCTTGCAGCTAGCAATCAAGAAAATGAACCGGGATTTTCAAAGGAAAATATTACTGTAGACTACGAGTATATCCAGGGAAACGAAACTTTGAAAAAGTATAGATTTTTAACATCCATTATTGAATTACGGAAATTATGATAAATGCGAAATTATACGTAAGTTATTTCAAAGAATGTTATTTTAATATCTGTAATTAGATTAGTTTATCAGAATATAATCATGTTTATTCTTTAAATTCTAATTTAATCTATTTTGTTACTTTAACATAGATAAAAAGTAATTCTTATTGAAAGTATTTGTTCATTGGCTTTACCATTAGTTCTGAAATAAACCTCTGCCTTGGGAACAACCAACAAGAAACCCAGCAGGACTTTATTTTTGCAAAGTAAATTTCAACAATAAATACAAGTTCTTAATACCTTCTTACAAAACATATTTAAGGAACATCTTAGGAGCGACCACCACCTCATTTTCGAAAGTTTTTATAAAGCATGTAATCATTTATATTATAATAACCCTCTTTATACAGTTTTTGTTTAATAAAATAGTTAAACTTGGTAATAGAGTGATGTGGTACATTTACTGGGATTTTGTTGTAGTAACGTATACTTTGCCCCAAAAATAAATGACCGGAGTCGAGAAACTGGTATTACTAGCTTGTGTTTGTTCCTGATGTTAAAGGAGAGTATCATCACTTTTTTTTATTAAAACTACCATTGTTTTTGTAGATATCAATACATTTTTGTAAAATACTGAGATGCTAAGTTAATACATTTATTTCTTTAAATTACTCTCTTACCGACTGTCTCAGTTTTAGGTTCTAAATAGCTCTTAAGGCCTTCTTCTACAAGATAAAACTAAACCACGTCTACATTATACACGATGTGTATAATGCAAATAGAAATCATAATCAAGATAACTAAAATTCTTAGGAAAGTTTTGTTACCTTGATTAAGTTTCTTTTTATGACAGTTCAGCATGTTTATATTGTAAAAATTACAATTTATTTTTTTGTCATTCATCACATCATTTCAGTGCTTCCCAAGTCCACTGCTGAACATAGGCCTCTCCCGAGGAATGCCACAAAGCAAATCTTGAGCCACCTGCATCCATCGACGTCCTGCACACTTCACTTGCCAGTACGAGGTTGCCACTCGAGAACATTTTTTCCCATCGGTTATCGGTTCTGCGAGCTATATGACGGGCCCATTGCCACTTCTACTTACTAATACGTTGGGCTATGTCGATCACTATGATTCTACTGAGGATGTACTCTCTATAGCTCGCTGAGCGACTTTGAGCTTCCTCATACGGCTAGCAGTGAAGCACCACGTCTCAGATGCATAGGTCATCACTGGCAACACGCATTGGTTGCACAATCTAGTTTTGAGGTTTTGAGTTATGTCTGACGAGAAGATGTTTCTGATTCTGATCTGATTCTGAGTGCTGCCTAGCTAGATTGACCTCTCGGTCGAAGTTGGACTTACCTGACTAGTCCGACTAGACTACTTTTCCCGGGAAACATACTCGTCAAAAAATTCGAGCTTACTGATCCCAACAACCACTGCAGTCCTTCGGCTGAATCCTTACGTCGTCTGCAAAAATATAATAATAATAAGTACCAGTTATGTTCCACGCGCCGGCTACGCCGCAAAAAAAGCGACGACCACGTGGCACCGCTGCAAAATCGGAGTGCAAGAACAACCAAGATGTGTTACCATCGTTCAGCTTAAAGGATGAAGTGCTGGAAAAACCTGGAAATGCGCTAAGTGCCTCTAGTAAGAGTAAAAAGTCATCAAAGACCGCAGGCACGTCGTCAAGTACGGCACGCAAACGGCAATTGGAATACGAAACCGCTAAAGCTATGGCTCACGTGGAAATACAAGCAGCGGAAGCTGAAGTGCAAGCAGCTGAAGCGGAAGCCAAAGTTAAGAGTGCTCAGGCAGAAGCTGCCAAGCTTAAGGCAAATATTCAGTCGAAGCTGCTAAACAAACAGCTTGCAGCTGAGATGGCAGAATTGGAGTCTCATTCACGCTCTTCCCACAAGTCGGCTATGAAATCTTCGACCAGCAAAGTTGAAAATTGGCTGAATGCTCCAGGAAACCAGCATGAGGAGAACCGAGAAGAGTACTCTTGTGAAAAAATCGGCCTAGAAAAGCTGGCACATGCCTTGAATGATGCAGTGGCTGCCTCATCATATAAAATACAGAACCAGGAGCTCTTAACAAGATTAGCAACGTCTAAAGACCTGCCTTTATTTTTTGGAGATCCAATGGAGTGGTTGCAGTTTAAACAGGCGTACCAAGAATCTACCCAATTATGCAAATATAGTGACACAGAGAATTTATGGCGGCTACGTAAGTGTCTTCGTGGCGATGCTAAAGAAGCAGTGACTTCACTCTTGATTGGTGGAACTACACCCGATTTAATAATTGACACCTTAGAACTTCGATTTGGCAAACCAGAAACAATTATGAGTAAAATAGTTTTACAGCTTAAAAAACTATGTCCGTTGCCGTTAACTTATCATAATGATATCATTAATTTTGCAATAAAAATAAAGAACTATGTGGCTGCTGCCAAAGCAATGCAACAAAGTGATTATCTTCGCAGCCCGGAGTTAGTATCGATTGTCGTATCTAAGCTTCCAACTTTGCTTGTCGCAAAATGGACCGACTACGTTTATGAACAGCGAGAGTGTAATTTACCGAAGCTAGAATTGCTTAGTGATTTTTTATATGAGGAAGCCACTAAAACAGCTGCAGCAGGAGTAAGTCATATTCACGCTCAATATAATTTAAAGAAGCCCGATGAACGTAAACACCGTTCACACTCGTTGTTGTACACAAATAGTAATCAATTACAAAACGCGGAAAAATGTAAATTTTGCCGAAAATGGGCTCATGGTGTCGCAGATTGTTCACGGTTTAAGCGCGCCTTACGCAAAGATCGCTGGCAATTTGTACGCGTAAATAAACTTTGCTTCAAATGTCTTTCCCCCCGCCATACGAATGGTATGTCTTGTATTGGCAGTAATTGCGACATTGACGGCTGCAATCAACCGCATCATCGTTTACTGCACTGGATTAAACCATTGGAAGAAAGCTTAAAAACTGTGGAGCAAAGTGAGGATGAGCATCCCAGCACCAATGAAACAGTGACTCATACGGTGGCATCCCACTGTCACAAGGTGCTTTTGAAAGTGGTGCCGCTCACTCTTCACGGACCGAATGGCAGTTTGCATACGCATGCACTACTGGATGATGGAGCTACCGTGACGGTGATATCCTCGGATATCGCAGATGAGCTCGGATTATACGGTGCAAACGTGATATTGCGCGCGCGCAGCGCATGGGACTCGGGCGAGCTTGTGTGTGAATCTCAAGTAGTGAGTGTTAGTGTTACCAATTCGTATAACGAAATGTTTACTTTCCGTGCGCGTAAAATTAAAGAATTAAATTTACCAACACAAAAAGTGCCGAATATGGACTTTAATAATTATGGATTGTTAAGTGAAGATCTTATGTTATGTAATTGTAACGCTAAGCCAAAATTATTAATAGGTCAGGACAACCATCATTTAATTTCTCCCATTCGTTGTGTTCGTGGTAAGCAGCGTGAGCCGTACATAACTCAAACTGCGCTTGGATGGTGTGTGCACGGATATATGGTAAGTGATGTTAATTGCACTGATCGCTTTGTCTCTTTCATTAATAGTTGCACCGAAAAGGCGGGACAGTCGCAGTGTATCTTTCACTTACACACGGTAGAATCGATTGCTAGCGATCTCTCTCTCGATAACGATAACGGTGAATGCACCTGCGCGCAGTTGCACGATGCGGTTCGTAGATCCTTCGCGTTAGAGTCTATTGGTGTAGGTTCGAAGCCGCGCCGCAACCCAGACGAAATACGCGCTTTACAAATTTTAGATGACACTGCAGAGTTAGTAAATGGTCAAAGGAATGTCGGCTTACCGTGGAAATACGATGAATTACATTTACCCGACTCTTACCCTAACGCTTTTAATCGTCTAAAATCAATAGAAAGAAAATTTTTGCTCAACAAAGAGTATGCAACTCGTTATTGTGAAAGAATGAGATACTTATTTTCTAATGGTTATGCTAGAGAACTTAATGAGACCGATGAAAACTCTAATAAACGTATAATATGGTATTTGCCGCACTTTGGTGTAGATAATACAAATAAGAAAAAACTGCGTTTAGTTTATGACGCGGCAGCAAAGTCGAACGGTTATTCTTTAAATGATTTTCTTTTACAAGGCCCTGATTTGTTACAATCGTTATTAGGAATAATGTTACGATTTAGAGAAAACCGCGTAGGTATCATAGGGGACATAAAAGATATGTTTTTAAGGATTAATGTACGAAAAGAAGATGTTAATTCTTTGCGTTTTTTTTGGAAAGATATCTATTTAAGCAATGAAAATGAACAATTAGGCTTCGGAAGTAGTAACAAAGGTTCAAAATTACCTATACAACATCCTGTTAAGAAATATGTTATGACGTCATTAATTTTTGGCGCTAACTGCTCCCCATTTATAGCACAATATATTAACCAAAATAAAAACACATTGCGTTTTCAGAATAAAATGCCGGATGCAGTTAATGCAATTAGGAAAAATCAATATGTGGACGATTTTATCGATAGTTTACCAGACGTCGCTACTGCTACAAAAAATGATAAAAGATGTTTCATATATTAATCAGCAAGGTGGTTTTGTGATGCGTAACTGGTTAAGTAACAAGTCAGATGTTCTTAATGATATGCCAAAAGAGACTTTAAATGACATGGCGATACGGTTTAATGTTGAATCCCAGCCGGAACGAACGCTTGGGCTTTTGTGGTTTCCCGCGAGTGATATGTTCGGGTTCGATCTTTCGTTAAAGCGTATACCGAGTGATATTTTACAACTATCACGAAAACCGACTAAGCGTGAAGTTCTTCGTATTATAATGTCTGTATATGATATTCATGGTTTTTTAGCACCTTTTACGATAAAATCCAAAATTTTAATGCGCGAAATATGGAATGTAGGTATAAAGTGGGATCAGGAAATAACAGATAGTTTATTTGTTTTATTTAAAGATTGGATTTCGCAGTTACAAGAAATGAGTTACGTTCGAATCCCGCGGTGGTATTTCTATAGCAACGATTCTGTCGGTGTGAATGAGAAGAGCGGCCACACCGTAAACGATGATGAGACGTCGTTACAATTGCATATTTTTTGTGATGCATCTCCATGCGCATACGCATGTGTTGCTTATTGGCGTAAACAAGACAGCAACGGCGTGCAGGTGTCATTCATTGCGAGTAAAAGTCGCGTTGCGCCGTTAAAACCGTTAACTATGCCTAAACTCGAACTTCAAGGCGCGCTATTAGCATGTCGCTTGGCAGAGACTATAAAAAAGGAGCATAGAATTAAACCGTCACGTGTTTTTTATTGGACTGATTCAATGATTGTTATTTATTGGATACGTAACGAGCATAGAAATTACAAAGTTTTTATTGCAAATAGGTTAGGTGAAATTGATGAGTTAAGTAAAATTGATGAGTGGCATTATGTGCCGACAAATTTAAATATAGCGGATTTAGCTACAAAAAATAAAGATTACGACTTCAACAAGGACTCCTCTTGGTTAACGGGTCCGTCTTTTCTGTACACGGAAGAAAAGTATTGGCCCCGAGAGCCTGAAAATAACGAAAAGAGCAACAATGAACTGTTAGATAAAATATATGTAGTAATAAAATCACCAAAGGAGAATTGTAATAGTATTTATGATTTACCTATTCCGGATCCAAACCGTTTCTCCGTGTGGCTGCGCTTGCTTCGCTGCACCGCATCTGTACTATTATTTATAGAAAAATGTAGAAAAACCGGTTATCGGCGTATTAATAATTTGTTAATGAATAGAGCCGAAGTACTTTTGTTACGCTATTCACTATCACAATCATTTCAGACTGAAATTGATTTGCTGAAACAAAATAAAGAAATTAATCGTGATAGTCGTTTACGTTCATTGACACCATTTTTAGATAAAGACGGTTTATTGCGTGTAGGAGGGCGTATAAACGCGGCTGCAAACGTCACTGAAACTATGAAAAACCCGGTGATTCTGGATGGTAAACATCGCATAGCAAGGCTGGTGGTTTTGGACTTCCACGTACGTGCGGCTCATTCGTATAATGAACTTGTAATAAACGAGCTACGACAAAATTATTGGGTTGTAAATCTGAGACCTACAGTTCGCTCCGTAGCTTCACGGTGTTTAGTTTGCCGAATACGAAAAGCAGCACCAAAACCGCCTCGCCTCGGGGACTTGCCATCTCAAAGATTGGTTCATCATCAAAGACCTTTTACCGTTTGTGGTGTAGACTTATTCGGTCCGATCGAAGTAACTGTGGTCAGGCAGAGACCCAAAAGATATGGTGTTCTTTTTACATGTTTAACAATACGAGCTGTTCATTTTGAAATAGTATCGACGCTCACCGCAGACTCACTTATAATGGCACTTAGGAGGATGGCTGCACGCCGTGGGTGGCCTCATACTGTCATATCTGACAACGGAACTAACATGCGAGGTGCTGGTGCTGAACTTCGAAAATCTTTTGAAGAAATTAAGCAGCAGCAAGTTATAGCCAAAGCATTAAACAAAGGAGTTTCCTGGCAGTTTATACCACCAGCCAGTCCTCATATGGGGGGAGCTTGGGAGCGTCTGATTAGAAGTGTGAAAACGGTACTGAAAGTCGTTCTTAGAGAGAGGGCTCCACGAGAAGAAGTTTTATTAACGCTTCTCGCTGAAGTCGAAAATATAATTAATAGTAGACCGCTTACCCATGTTTCGGTGGACCCTCAAAGTAAAAAGGCATTAACTCCAAATCATTTTTTACTAGGATCTTCGTCGAACTTACCTGTACCTGGGGTCTTTGATGATGGCGACATGTATGTTAGACGACAGTGCCGTATTGCCCAACGGTTGACAGACTTATTTTGGAGCAGATGGGTAAAAGAGTTTTTGCCAGAGCTAATTCCTCGTCGTAAATGGGATAGGGAATGTCCGCAATTAAAAGTAGGAGATCTTGTTGTAGTAGTCGATCCATCATTATTTCGAAACTATTGGTCAATAGGTATTATTGAAAAGGTTTATCCAGGTTCAGACGGCAGAGTCAGAGTAGTTGACGTTAGGACTAAGTCAGGAGTGATGAAGCGATCAGCTGCTCGCGTGGCCTTTTTCCAGCTTGATGATGAGTGTCGGCGAACCGACACTTGGGGGGAGGATGTTGACGATGCTCACGTTGCTTCTCGAACACCTGAAATATAAATAATATTAATCAATAAAAAATAAAATATGTAAAAAAATATACTCATAAAACATTGTTACTTACCTTATGTACTTGCTGTTTTTCTATAATAAATAAGTACGTGTGCATACGGGGACGGTGGCACTTACCGCGATTTTTATCAGTAGGGTGAAGGTATATTTGCAACAACGGTGTTGCACCGCTGAGTACATGATCCCGCGTTTCGAGTTAGTTGCACTAGAACATCATACGAGGTGACACCTATGTCTCCCTCCCCGCGGATGTACACGCGCTCACCAAATTTTTTTTAGTATATTTTTCTCCCAGACGACACCAGCGGCCTACATCATCAACATAGTGGTCACTGATGTATTCGGCATTGACGTTAAAACCGTATCCTTTCCAGCCCAGTAGCTTGAAAATGTCTTCTAATGCAGTGGTGAAGAGTTTCGGGGATATAACGACACCCTTTCTTACACCACTCTGCAATTGGATAGATTTCGTAATCTGGTTCTGTCCTTGGATAGCCATCACTATACCAACGGATAGCACTTCGATATACCAACACTTGCCACCACTAAAAGTACTGCAGAACCGCCCAAATTTTGATGTAGTCAAAGGCTTTCCTGAAGTCCACATACGCAAGACAAAGTGGCAGATTGTACTCTTCAGACTCCTGTACAATTTGCCGAAGGAGAAGTTGTATGTGGTATATGGTGCTAAAGCCTTTTCGGAAACCTGCTTGTTTGGGTCGAAGTCTTCGAGTCTAGGTGCGTAATGACTCTCGGAAACAGCACGTAGTTGCGACTCAGAAGGAAAATCGATCTGTAGTAATTCAAGAAAACGTTGTCGCCTTTCTTAAAGAACAAGACTACCGCACTTCTGTTCAACGCCTCCGGATGAGTGTCACGAAGCAGGACGGAATCAAAAAAATTCTGAAGGACTTTTAGTATCAGTTTACCACCCGCTTTCAGAAGCTCCGCTGTGATTCTATCCTCGCTCGGAGACTTACCGTTTTTATGTTGCTTGAGGGTTACTCACACTCACACTCCGAGCCCATAGAACATCTCAATCTTACTCAGAATCTCAGGTATTACGGAAACAATTATGCCACATTCTGTGTTCTGCTTAGATAGTTGGCTCTTTCTGGCAGATAGATCTGTGGCAAAGCATATGCAGCCCTTGTTCCGCTCAATCGCTTATTCAATACCAGCTGTATTGAAATTGCATCAGTCCTGCCTTATGCTATTGGAGATTTGTCTGTTAGTTGCCTGTATGCTGCCAAATCTGCTGAAGACTGCAGCTGCATTTTCCGTCTAACTACAATAATCGGAGAGTTTTTGTGTTCTCTACGACGGGTTTTGCAGAGCTCAGCTCCGATTGATATTGTCGACCTTATTGAAGTATTCTAATCAGTAAAAACGATTTTGTAGCTCAAGCTGAAAGTATTCGGGGCTTTGGCTAATTCAAAGCACGGGGGGGATAACGTTGACTTCATTAGACCTGACCCTCAGTTCAGTGTGCCTCTCACCATTCAGTGATCGCTAACAGTTTTCACCCTTGATATCACGGAGATATAACTGAACAGTCGTTGTCTGGTCACCGTAATGTAGTCAAACTTAATTTTTGCCGAACCGTTGGGACTCGAGCAGATCCACTTTCTGTGGGGCCGATTTTGTAAGAAAGAGTTCATCGTAAAGAATCCCTCATTCTCCATAAAGTCTACCAGCTGCTGGCCTCTTGAGTTCCATTGCCCTACTCCAAATTTCCTTACCATCAGCTCGCCGGTTTCTCTTGTGCCAAATTTTGCGTTGAAGTGTCTCATTATATATTTTCATATTATTAAATCATTGTATAGTAAGTTTTGGAGGAATGCTTGGCTCTAGAGATCTCCTCAAATATTTCTTCCACCTCCTAGTCGGGATGTGCCAAGATTGTTATGTAAACTTTTAGCGAATAACGTTATGTGATTCTGAGACTCGTCCCCCTGTGATAGAAAAAGTTGCCGGATTCGAAGATTACCGTGTCCTCTCCTCTCTTTGGTCCTCCAATAACCCATATTATCACAGCGCAACTTGTTTATCTCTTATTTCAGCTCCAGTATCTTCTCGTCAGTCCTCAGGGTGCACACGTTATATGTTGGCAGGTCGAGTTGTCTTAAATGCCAGTCGAACCGTGGTCGCCACTGTAGCTACAAGTAGCGGGGTTGCTGGGGACTGGGGGCCGTTTATTTGAGTCACTGCTCATGAGAAGTATATTGCCATAGTTTCCTCGTTTGTCCAGCGGGTTGTCAACCATAGTCTTTTATTGATTTTAACTGTTATTAGAAAGATACTGCTGCCCATCTTCTGCTCAGTTTCCATCTCTCGCCTCTTATGAGACCCATGGGAAAATATGGGGTAGCGGGGTATTCATACCTGCCACTACTAGGGACATTTTAATTCATTAATGAATAGAAAAAAATTTGATGTGCTGCAAGCATCCTATAAATTTCATAATGAAATAACCGACATGTGGGGTGGTTTGCCGACCGAAATTATTCCTGTAGTCGTTTCTGCGAATAGGCTAATCCCGATAAGCTTACGCGTCATCTCAGGCGACAGAATTATTTTGTTGCGATGCCACATCTGGTTTTGAAGAACTTCTTTTATGCGATAAATACTATACATCTATCTGGAGTGTAGAAGTAAGGAGTACCGACTCTCATAGCAGAATAAATGAAAAAGTGTCCATCTGTAAGCAGTAAATAACAGTTCAAAACTCTCTACAACAGCGCTGGAGTAGCTACTGGGATGAAATGAACTTAACAGTTGTCGACGCTTTGAAGTGTGCTGCTAAACTGCTCAGTAGCTCTAAAATCTAAAATAATTTTATTTAGTAAATATAACCTCGAAAACGTCGTCTATTCCACTAATATTTTTCAGTACGTTCTTTAAAATTTAGCCCGTAGCTGTAGTGGCGCCACCCTTATTTATTGGTTTTCTATGGACACTTTTTAATACAAAGCCTGTACTCCTTACTTCTAACACTCCATATAGTATAGATTTAATATATACACGATAGGATGTTGGTGCTGTTTTATTTTACATTTTTTATTTGTACGAAGCGTATATACAAAACGATTAACTCTTTTACATATGCATTTTCTAGTAAAAATTTAAAAAAAAAACTTATATATTTAAAGGCAAAATTTACTATTCATTTGTACTCGCATAACAAAATATTTTAAACGGGAAGCGAAAAGTGTATTTAATTTGCTGCCAGCAGTCAATAAACTGAAGCTCAAGGAAAATAAGATTTCACTGTAATGAGATTCTAAGGAGATGGTGGAGTAAAATAAAATTGGCTTTCAGCACGGCTAGTAAAAATTGCATATTCGAATTGCAACTAACCGCAGCAACCATTTTCAAAAAAATAAATATTATATTTTTAAGGAGTCTTGCAAAATGTGATAAATACTTTTTTTTACAAAAAATGTTATTTAAACTTCACTTGTTTTAGGACTTGCTAACTAGTAATTGGATGAATTTATAAATAATGATAATGCACAGCCAAAATTTAAACTACCTACTACCACGCGTTAAAATACCTATAAACAATTTTTATTATTGTATTATTTTAGCCTCATCATCATTTCAGCTCGTAAAGATCATGATTGGTTAAAATTGCCCTCTCGTAGGTATAACCCTTTAACGACGCTCTTATACGATCGTGCGTTCAACTTTACAAAAATATTTTCGCACGCTCGATCAACTTACGAGACGCAGCCGGTACCACACGGTAGTGCGTTTAGTATAGTGTGAACTTTGCCGCAAAGGTTATACTTGTAAGAAGTTGTCGCGTATTTCTGCCCTTTTCAAAATGGCGGTGCAGCTGATCGACGCGCGTGGAAAAAGTAAGTAATGATTAAAAATATTTTTAATAGTGATTGACTACATTGATTGTGCGATTTTAATAGGTAATAAAGTCAAGTCAATGAGACAACTATAGTTCAATGCATACCTCTATCGGACACGAAGATACTTGGTTGTTAGTTCAAACACGCACGATAGTGCGAGTCCGGCTTTTACTCGTCTATCAAAATTTATGTTGATTAAAAATTAGATCAATGTTTTTAATGTTTTTAATCGGTAAAATATTACAAAACGCTCTTTTTTTGTTGCAGAAAGAACATTAATATCGGAATACTTACTAGAATTGATAGCAGACGGAAACGAGTCTGAGATAGAGGGTTTCGAAGATGAGGAATGTCATGAACAGGAAGGCTTTGAGGCTGTACCAGATCGGGTGGCGGGTCAGTCGTATTCGGACGATGATATTTCTAACAGCGAGCAAGAAGGAGAAACCACTAACATTCAGGTACCAGAAATAAGTCCTAGTCCGAATACAGTCTGCGCTGGATCTCAACGTGGTCGTGGGAATTCACAGAGAGGTCGAGGACTTTCGCAACGAAATCGTGGTGTCTATCAACGTGGTCTTTCTGTAAGTCGCCTGCATCATCTACCTGATCGTTCATCAAGCGTACCAAGCATGTCTCATGGTACTTCTCGGTACCGCACGAGGGACCGCATAAGTAGAAATGATCAGCTGCCTGATTTATCTGGTAATCCGCCACCTAGCGTTCGTGCTCAGTCCGAGGCAGCTCAACGCAACAGGGATCCATCTAGGCGAAGGCTATGGAAATCTATTCCATTTGACCAAAAAGAACATAATTTTCCGCCACGGGAACAACAAATAATTAGAACACCTCTCGAATACTTCGAGGACTATTTTGACGATGCATTTTATGAGAAAGCTGCTTACTGTACAAATAATTACTACTTGAGGCAAACTGGAAGGTTCTTCATACTAATCCTGTAGAAATGAAGAAGTTCATTGGTGTGCATTTTATAATGGGGTGCATAACTTATCCACGACTTCATATGTACTGGAGGCAAGAAATGAGATTGGCATTAGTAGCTGATATCATTCCAAGAGACCGACTGAAACTGTTGCGCACAAATTTTCATGTGGTGGAAGAGGATATCGCCCCAGTTGGTAATAAGAACAGTCTATGGAAAGTAAAAACAACCGGTATTAAATCAGGTAAAAAATGCCTGTGAGAAAATAGAAAGGCTACCTGGTTACCATTCTATAGACGAACAAATGATCCCCTTCTGCGGCTTGTGCCCAAAAGGTCTACGCCAAGTCATAAAGTCCAAACCTAGACCCACCGGCTTGAAAGCTTTTGTAGCCACAACAAGCGATGGTCTAATGCTCGACTTTGAAGTATATCAAGGGGCTAACACCCCATTCACAGATAAATCTCTGGGTGTAGGTGCAGCAGTTATTTTGCACCTTTCCAAATCCATTCCCCCAGGAAGTTGCATTTACTTCGATCGTTATTTCACGTCAAATACTACTCTTGGAAAGATTATCTGAAAAAGGAATGCATGGCACAGGAACGGTTATGATGAATAGAATACCTGACAAAAAATATATGACTTTTAAAAAGGACCGTGAAATGAACCGGGGAGATACTGAACAGTTCGTAAATAATGGTGTTGTAATTGTGCACTGGATGGACAACAAATCCGTTCTGGCGGCATCCAATTGCACTTCGGCAGACGATCATATTTTCGTGAAGCGATGGGATAATAAGGAGAATGCGTACATCGATGTCAGGCAGCCCCTTATCATTGCCAATTATAATCGGAACATGGGAGGAGTTGACGTCCTCGACCAATCAATCGAGTATTATCGAACTTTTATGAAGACCAGAAAATGGACTTTGAAGATCATGTTACATTTTTTTGATCTTGCAGTCGCAAATGCTTGGCGTTTATACAAAATACACTGCCAGACGGCTCACGTACATAGGGGCCAAGTCTTTGACTTACTTCAATTCAAATTGCAAGTAGCTGATGGTCTTACCAATACCCCTGATCGTCCAAGGCCAGAACAAGATCCTGTTGAAAACATGGAAAGTTTGGAGGCTCAAGATCCGGAAAATGTCGACCCAAATATTCCTACCAAGAGATACCGACCGGCTAATGTACCTTCAGAGGCGAAACGTCACGATGGTTACGAACATTACCCGGTATTTGACGAGATCGAAAACCCTCGATCCTGTAGAATGGAAGGGTGTACAAGTAGATCTAAGATAAGATGTGAAAAATACAACGTGTATCTTTGTCTTAACAGAAAAGGCAACTGTTTCACATCCTTTCATAGGCAATAATTAGAGGCTAAGTTTCCCAAGATTTTATTTCAAAGTGATTGTACCAAAATGTTTAAGAAATGATTGATCTCAAAAAGTTATTTTTAGTTTAAATGTTGATTAATTAATTTTTTATTTATAAATATAAATAATTACGAATAATCGTGCCTTTTTTCATTATAAATTACAAAAATATACATAGCAAAATTATACCTTAACAAAAATCTGATAGACAAGGTCAAGCCGACATCGCACTATCGTGACATGACGTTTTCTCAGGGGGGGAGGGGGCGAGATTTTTATTATTATTTTTCTAGGATGACTTTGGATATGGGTACTTAGAATATAAAATCGAAAACGAGCTACGCAAGATTTTTTTTTCCGGCCTTAAAGGGATAATAAGGAGGGATTATCTAGCTTGGCAGATGTATTAGCATTTGCATTATCCGACTTTTCACAACTTAGGCATTGCTTTACATCGCCATCCTGGATACTTTATTTCTTAACTCTCAACATCAAGTAGCATTATCAAGTAGCTTTCTACTATATACAGGGCATAGGTATATGCATTGAAATCATGAATTGCCCACTTACAATATTAATTCAAAATTCATTCAATACGTACTTAAAAAAAGTGTACATATTTTAGGAAATTATATAAATACAAAGTGAGAATACTGCTATGCAAATGACAATGTATAGAAATGTGAAGCTCGTAGCATACTCGTAATACTGAATAGTTTCAAGTAGGTTCAACGTGTTTTAAACTGCATGGAAAGAAAAACAAGACAGGAAAATGTTCAAACAAAGAAATACACGACTCGTTGACTTTTCGTTCGAGTTGTTATTTCCGCAGGGAACAAACATTTGTATAACCTACATTTTTTCAGATTTAGGTGTGGGGGGAGGGAGTGAATAAAAAGAACTAAAAAACTGCGTCTCTACTTTTTTTGGAAGCCCAGTTCAAAAGCGACCAATTTTATAACGGTCTTGGGATAACAAACATTGCATATTTCTATCAAACCGATTTGAAAATAAATTTTTATATCACTGTGGTGTTTCAATCGTTTAATTTTTTTTAATATTCACTTTACTCCACAACTTTTCTTGCACAACGAATTTCTTTCTCTAGAACAGATGTTTTATATCGAACGCTAACCGAAAAAGTGCATTTTTTCTTTGCTGTTAGCAATTACCAAACAGTGTGGTAATTTTTTTTCGAAAAGTAGTTCTGTAGTATTTGAAAAAAGAACGTAAGTAAGTAGATATTAAATTGAAATTGCCAGAACTTCCTTCTCCTTTGGAATTGGTTTTTCTTCATTTTATTTTTCTGTTCGATTTTCAATTTAGTTTCCTTTAAATAAATAGTTCCGTGCTTTTGTTTTTATTTTGTTAAATACGTATGCTTTTACATTTTTATTAATATATTGCAAATTTCAAGTGTTTTCATGGTTTTAAACTTTGCTTCGTCGTATTTATTATACTATTGCTCTATCAAGTCTTTTCCATGCGCATGATTACAGAGAGTCAGCGGAGAAGTTTTTGACCAAAAACTTCTCTCTACAATCTATTGTGTAAAGTCAGAATGTGTCAAAAAAGGCACGTATGGCAATTCACAATGCTGTGTTAGTCTCTACATTAACTTATGGTAGTGAGAGTTGGGTGTGGCAGAAGAAGCACGAGAGTAGAATAAATGCAGTAGAAATAAGGTCGTTAGGGAGTATGTTAGGTCTGCATCATACATAAAATAAAATAATAAAAATATATAAAAGAAGAGAGCGGTTTGCAAGATGATGCTCCTACCAAGATTAAGCCAGGAATGCTTCGGTGCTTTGGCCATGTAGAAATAATGAATGAGGAAAGAGTGACAAAGCAAATTTATGTTGCAGAAGTGAATGGAAGAGTCGGAAAGGGATATCCTAGGCGAAAGTTTATCGACTAAATGGGCGATATATTGAAAATGTGCCAAATTAGGAGGATTATCCTTAACCGACGAGCAAGTATGCGTATATATGAATGTGGAGAAGGCGAGAGAGGTATGTCAGGATCGTTCCAAATGGAAGTCTGTAGTCCCTGCCTACCCCTCTGGGTGACAGGCGTGAGTGTTTATTATATATTATGAATCTCTTTATACATTACTATTCGTTGATAAGTCATTTTAATTTTTTCTTAATCAGTTCAATTATATAATATAGTGATATCAATGTTACGCATATAAAATTACAAATACAATTACATAAAATGTATATAAAAACTAATCTTCGTGCACTGGTTACAAACCATGTATTTTTTATAAAATTTTTAGGTACCTACTATTATGATATGTAATTTAACAAAAATAAGTATATTATATGATACACCAAATTTTATTGAACATAATGTTCAATAAAATTTGTTAAGTTAAGTTATTTGCTTTTTATCAAGCTTCATACATTTAATGGAAAAAGTGATAATGCTCTAGCATAACTCTCTGGGGTTAAAACTTTAGTCGTAAATGGTTACACTTAAAATTAATCCAAATTTTGCAAGTTTCAAAGTCTTTTGTTTTTCCCGTTATCAGAATGATAATGGTCTTCTGACCAATATCGGCCACGCCGACATTTTCTGTATTATCGGAAGCAGTCAATTGTAATATCTCACATATATAGGCTAAAAATCGGACATAGGTTAAGTTGCATTTTCAAAAACATGCAACTCTATACCTAACTGTTAATAACTTTCACAAATATCTCCACTAAGATCAAACTAGATATCCGTGTGGTAGTAACTAGTTCTCTTTGGCTTTTGAATATTAGGCTATGCGATAAATAATATACCGTGACAGCAAGCACTATAATATGTATTATTCGACTCCTATTTATTAACCAGGCTTTTGAAAGTAAAAAAAAAAAACTGCATTCGGGGTTCGCTCTTTCCTCAGACCAAAAGTCTCAACCAATTTGTTGGTTTGAGGTTTTTTCCAAAGAGTTATTAAATAGATTTGTGAAAATGTTTGTCTAGACTTAAATTGGAATGTTAATGTTCAAAAAACAATCCAGTTTTCTCTTTAACTCGAATGGCAAAATTATCTTTTTTAACATGATTTTTATAGAATAAAGGTGACAAACGTGCACACATCCACCTGATAGTAAGTGGATGCTGTGGCCCATAGACATCTACATTTATCCTCGATTAAGAGTCAAACGCAGATACGTTGTCTCCCCTGAGGTCTAAGATGGAATGCCTCGTTTCCAGTAAAAAAGTGTCCACGGAGCTTTACACTCACCATGAAAAACACAGCAGTATTAAGCTGCTGTTTTACGCAGGTATTCTGTGAGAGCGTGGTACTTCCACGGTAGAGCCGACTCATTCGTGCTACAATCATAATATAGCTGCAGTATACTTTCAGTCAAATGTTAGGAATGGGCCTCCCCTATTCTCCTATTCCATCGTCTCCTTTCTGAATATTTTTTCTTGCATAAATGGGATAGTTACGCTATCTTCAGATGCTAAAGGGTCGTTTAAGCATTTCCATAGTCACATTTTACGGTACCCACGGGACAAAATGCGTCCTAACGAAACATATCCTTACGATACTCTACATGGCAGAACGCACAAATTTAGAATAATGTAACAATTATTTACATAGAAGTAACTGCCCTTTATGTTATAGATATATACGCTTAAAAATATAGAATATAATGAACCTCCTTTCTGAATATTTTTTCTTGCGTACATGGGATAGTTACGCTGTGTTCGGAAGCTATAATATCGTTTAAGCATTTCCATAGTCACATTTCATGGTACCCACGGGAGAAAATTTGGTAGTACATATCCTTACGCTACCACCACATGGCAGAGCACACAAATCTCGAATAATGTGACTATTATTTACATAGAAGTAACTGCCCTTTATGTTATAGATATGTATATATGCTTAAAAATATAGAATAAAATGAACCTCCTTTCTGAATATTTTTTTTGGGTAAATGGGATAGATATGCTATCTTCGGAAGCTATAAGATCGTTTAAGCATTTCCATAATCACATTTTACGGTAGCCACTGGAGAAAATGTGGTGGTACATATCCTTGCGCTACCACTACATGACAGAGCACACAAATCTCGAATAATGTAAATATTATTTACATAGAAGTAACTGTCTTTTATGTTATAGATATATGTATACGCTTAAAAATATAGAATATAATGAACCTTTTATTACCATAGATTATTACATTATATTATAGTCGATTTTGATATTTTGTTAAAAATATTGCACTCTCTCAATATATCTCCAGCTTGTCGTTGACCGATTTCGTAGTTACCTCTTTGGGCGCCAACAGCGTATCCCAGTACAGGATGTGTTTTCCTCTTGGACTGCTAGTGTTGCCGGCATCCCACGAGGTGCTGTGCTGTCTCCTCTTCTGTTTGCAATTTTTATTTATTCAATTCTTTATCAACTGTCTTCTTTTTACCTCTTGTACTCTGAAGATCGCCAAATTTATACCCAATCTACTCTGGATGATTTAAAGCTATTGAAACAATAACGCTGATCTTCTTGTATTTTGGACTGGTGTAAATCTTATGGATTATCTATTAATCCCGCTAAAACTTAAGCAATAATTATTGATAGTTCGACATTAGTTGCTAGGGTTGACTTTTATCTTATACCACCTATTCTCTTCAATCATAGTAAAGTAGAATAAAAAAAATTCTTCCTACTACCACTGCTGATGTTTGCTATCTGGATGTTACCGAAGCGCAGTTAAATACACTTGAGAGAATCCAAAATTTATGCTTATGATTCATATTTCTATTCGTATTTCGCCTCTTCCCGTCGCAGTCGTCGTTGAAACCACACAGCCTCTTCCCGTCGCAGTCTTCGTTGAAACCACACAGCCTCTTCCCGTCGCAGTCGTCGTTGAAACCACACCGCTAGTAGAAACCGCTTTAGCCTGGAAGCAGTCGAGCTCCAGGAGACCCGCCTCACCTCGTGTGAGATATAGTCGCGCACCGCCTCTCTCCAGAGTGTCTGTCCAGAAGAAGTTCCAGAAGTCGCCGCTATAGTGCTCTACAGGATAGAAGAAACCCCGGTGAGTCAATATTCCTTTATTTACTGCCTGATTAATATAATTGTTTTAACCCGCTCCAATTCTGTGTTCTCCTAATCAGGCAGGATTCCTTTTCATCGATTTGGCACAATAATAGTTTTAGTTTAGGGAAGAGCGAGTGCATTGTAACACATGCTATAGTAGTCGCTTTTACGTAAGCGTAGAAGCAATCGCATGTACAGTCCACTTTAGTTAATATCTCGCGTAATAGGTTTAAGGTTCGACCGGGGAACTAGATTTTCGGCAGCCTTAGACACGTGGCTCCACCATTTTATGGTTTTGGACCCTTTTTACTGGAAACGAGGCATTCCATCTTAGTCCTCACGGGTGACAACGCATCTGCATTTTGATTCATAATCGAGGATAGATGTATATGTCTATGGGCCACAGCAACCACTTACCATCAGGTGGACTGTGTGCTCGTTTGTCACCCTATCCTATAAAAAAAAAATATTTGGTCTTCGTAAATATGATCACATTTCGGAATTTCGTAAACGTCTCAAGTGGCTGCCGATTCGCCTTAGCAGGAATATTCATATTCTTTCTGCTTTATACAGCACAACTGTTCAATCCATCCACTCCATGTTACTTGTAAGACCGCTTTGATTTCATTTACTCCCCACATGATCGCCATTTACGTTCCACTAACAATTTTTTGCTTCATATTTCAGCATATTCATCCTTTTCTTCAATGAATCATTTTCAGTTACAGGTGTACGCTTGTGGAACTCCTTGCTTTTATATATTCGACGTGCTCAGTCCCTATTTTCCTTCAAAAATCTACTCAAAACTTACTTGGAACTCTAATATTTCACATCATAATTTCCGTCCTCAATTGTATCTATCCTACATTTCCTCAACCGTCATCATCTCGTGTGTATTTATATATTTATAATTTTTTTAACTTAATTTTAAATTTATGTACATCTTCCCTATTTGAAATTCGCTGTAAACAACAATTCTTTGCTAAACATGGGTTGTCTGAAAGAAATGAGGCCTGTTACAAATAAAAATGCATTTTTTTAATGAAGTAAAATGATATTACTGAAACTTATATATATCTCCATATATATTAAAGTCTTAACAAATAACAAAAACAATATTCTATTTAAAATGTCGACATTTGGCTTTTATACAGGCCTTTAATCTGTCTGGTCATGAGTCTATGGATTTACGCACTGTTTCCATGGGAAATTTCGCCACTGCTTGCTACAGACATTTTTTAAGAGACTAACTTACTGTCGCCGTGTCGTTTAGAGCGAGTCATGTTCTCTAAAACTGACCATAATTTGTAGTCTAAAACGTTGAGGTCTGGACTAGATGAGGGCCAGTCTTCAGCTCCTATAAAGTCCGGAACGATGGTTTCAAGGCAGGCTTGGGTAGTTCGTGTTTTGTGACTAGGTGCTGAGTAAAGCTTTCTTATATAGCTAAAATTATATATTTCTTATATATAGCTAAAAATATACCGTGGACTTTCCAAGTCCACGGTATATTTTTAAAAGTGTATTGCTGAGAGGTTTCACACCACGATCCAAGACTGTCTCTCGATTTACTTTGGCTGAAGTTTTCACTTCTTTTTCACAAAAATGTAGCTTTGTGACGCTTTGATGCGACATGACCCACCAAATCATCACTGACGCAGGATGATGACCACGTTCTACCTTTCCGACCACTTAAGCAGCTTCCTTAGAACTATGAGCGCACACTTTATCATTTTGCTTATTGTAGTGCTCTTCAATCGTGAAAATGTTTCCGTCGGTGTAGAGGATATTTCTGTGCCCTTGCGTATCGCAACAGAAGGCGTTTTCATAGATACACTCTCTTTAATTGTAAAGATTAATTTAGGGCATGTCATGTATATCGACGATAAGCACCGAGCTTCAGGTCTTGTTTTATAATACGCGACATAATGCTAGCAGGAAAACCTCATTTCTCGCTATAAGATTTTTTGCTTCCTAATGGGATTTCGAATGGGAAACGAATTCTGGTTTTAACAGCCGTAACAGCCGTAACACCCTTTGTTTTTCTAACAGCAAGTGACCGCCTTGATTTTTATGATTTCCGATAGAGGAAGTGTTGTTGTATCTGTTGATAGTACGATATACGAAAATAAGGCTGATACTAAGCATTTGAAGTGTCTGGATTATGATCTACGGCCCCATACCCACTATGTTCAAGGCGATCACCGCAATCCTATTTTCTTTAACACTCCATTCCATATTGTAATTTGATAATGAACACGAAAAAATATGTGAAATGGCACAAAATCAAAAGAACTTTCAAAAATAATGAACGCGTTCCAAATTCAAAATAATTAAAGAGTTGAAAAAAAAAAGAAAAATGTTATGTAACAGTATTTATGGTCAGACCAGTTAGGTATATTTAATTTGTCTCTTTCTTATGTTTATTAGTGTACAATAAAGAATATATTGATAGTCATATTCATTTAACAGTCGTTTGGAAGATACCTTCATCCTGGGAGGAACCAGGAAGAAACCCATAAGGATTATTTTTCAATATAATATCAGCATGGTCAGGTTATAACGAATGGGTCGAGTCCAGGAAAGGACCACGCTCAAAATACCAACATTATATGGCAGTTTAATGCGGCCACAGTATCGACTTAACATCAATAAACTTTGTGTTCATATAACTATGGTTAAATACAGTCTTTATATTACGTAATGCAAGCGTAGATTTCATTCAAAGTAGGTTAAAACCCAGCTGTAGCGAAAGAGCTCTTACAAGTTATGTGCTGTTTAATGTGCTTCCAAATACCCGTTCTTTTATTTATTAAAATATATACGATAACAACAACACTAACGTTGTTATTTTATATACTTTAAATTTTATGTTATTTATTCTCGTAATCGAATCCTTTACCATTGGTACGTAAAAATTAACAAACAAATAATTACATGTTCAAATACTCATAAAAATTTGCCACACTCATAATTATTAACCAAAATTCATCTAAATCAGATGAATAACGTAGAAACATATAAGCATTCAAAGAAACAGTATTTTTTCATTTATTTAGATTGTCGGGGGGTGGTAGGAGTACACCGTTGTAATATGTTAGTAGCTGACTGACTAGGAGACTTTAGCTCATAGAACCTACAACCGATAAGGAACAAAGGTTCTCAAATGGCAGCCTCGTACCGGTAAGTGAAGTAAAGTTTCAACCTCCCAATAAATGGGCTTTACGGTTTTTAGTGTAGGATTTATTTATTACTATAAAATTGATTTTATTTTTCAAAGTGAACATTATTAAAGATTTTGTTTTTAAATAAACATCAAAAAAGACTTAGTACTATTACGGACCCCCACTAGATGGAGTGACGACCTAGTGAGATATACAGGTGGTCGACGGATGCAGGTGGATCAGGGACGTGCTTTGTGACATTCCTTGGCGAGGTCTTTGTTCAGTAGTGGACCTGTGACGAGCTCTTACAATGATGATGATTCGCCTCTGTTTAATTGTCTCTTTCAGTTACTGTTTAATTAAAAATGAATAAAATACCACTAAACTGCAACAGTTGTTAAATACTTTAAGTTGCTACGATTGCAAAGTGAGACTTCAAAAAAGCACTCCTAAGTTAAACTTTCTTTGAACCCTTCTCGCGAACCATGCGGGTGAAACGAAGGTTTCGCTATTTTGGTCGCCAAAGCTTGAGCTTCAAGTTATAATTTAAATTTCATTATCTTTTCACTGACAGTATTTAAAACATTAATGAAATTTTTATCAAATCAATACTGTGAATACTAAAACTCACAGAATCGAACAAATAAAATAAAAATAGTGAGACTACTGCGTAATTAACCGTGTAGAAGTAGGGTAAGAATATTCACCACCAATTTTGTTCCGTGGGTGTCGTAAAAGTTGACAGAAAACCTCACACAGGATACCTCACACAGCGGTAGCATCATCCTTTTGATAACAACTCAAAATAGTAGAAACTGTGGTTGCTAATCTACCGCCAAGCCCGGCGACAATGATGAAATCCCCTCCATGAAGCAATCCATGGGGCAGGCCTATGTCCAGCAGTGGATATTTTTAGGATCTAATGGATAATTAAATGTGCAAAAAATGTTTCTATACATAATAATAAAGATATATCACATACTAGCGACCTACCCCGGCTTTGCACTAATGATTTCTGGACCTCAACAACAGCGCCACCTATTGCGTCCAAATGTCTATGTAATGAATATAAACCATCTAGGGACCCATTCTAACATAAAAATAATTTCATAAAAATCAGTCGGTGGTTTCAAATTCTACAACGGACAGAAATATTTTTGTGCTTTATATAGATATATAGTATGCTCGTTATTTTTATTAAATAGTAAAATAAAATTTTGCTTTATTAAAATATTTGGACTAACCTAAACTTAAATCATAAAATGTAATGTAAAATGTTGATTGAGTGAATATTCATTCGTGTATTTCAAGCACGTTTACCACCAAAATATCCTGTATTGGTGGACCACAAATTGTTTATCAATCAAATTGAAATAAAGGAAAATTGTAAAGGCCTCTAATATTTTTTTACATTTTGCGAAAATAAAGCGCGGTATGTATGAATAAATTACAATCATTTTTCAATGAAAGGTCAAAATTAACAGGTACTACTTACTAATCTAGATTTTAATACATACAAACAAAGCGGTGAAGGACTAAAATAAAACTATCTGGAAATAAGTAAAGAGGAACATCTTTGACTAATGTGTAATGACAAAATTTGACGTTAATGATTCCTTATTGTGAATAAATTATACTATTCAATACGCAACAATAAGGCTTACAATCAAATAAGCCATAATTTGAATCCATCAATCACCCTCTTCTATTCAAAAATAATACGTTATTAAAATCATTTAGGTATTTATTAATTAAAAAATAAATTTTAAACTTTATTTATTTTGATATTTGTTTTTTAATTTTAAACTTGTATTTGAATAAAACTATTATTTACGGATTTTATCGCGTTTTACTTACAACTACAATTTATTTTTATTAACCCGACGTTTCGGGTGCTTTACTGCACCCATGGTCACGGAGGTGGGAGGGGGGGGGGGGCTGAGATGTTTGACGTCCCAATGTCATAGTGAGTCCGGCTACCTTCAGTTTTTTGAATTTTAATTTTTCGTCCTATTTACGCAAAACGAGCTTAGAGTATCATGAAGTCTTGCAGTGGTATGCTTGGGTTTGGGTTTAATTATGTTAATTATAGAATCCCAAGCAGATGGCGCACTTCTCTATTGAAATTTGGATGTTTTTTAATTTCAATAGCCTCGCCTATCGTCTTTGGTAAGAATCGGTGTTCTTTTGCAAGAATTTGTGGTTTATCAAAGCTAATGTAATGGTGGGGATGATCTTGAACAGGTTTGCAGACTGCAGACTTCCCGGAGCGTCGGTGCTTCACGTCAGCTATATGTTCTTTCACGCGGTTTTATAGATCTCTTTGTTTGACCTATGTAAGAGAGACCACATTCACAATCAAGCTTGTACACACCTGCATCTTGTAGAAGAATGTTACATTTAGTGGATGGTAAAAATTGACTAATCTTCTTCGGCGGCTTGTAGTATGTTTTAATGGACGCTCGCTTCAAGATGTAGCCAATCTTGTCCGTGACTCCTCTGACATATGGTAGTACAACAGACGCGCGCTCGACTGTGGCCGGCTTCACTCGGTCACTGTGACGTGGGCGCGGGACCCGAAATTTGTTGTCTTGCAATACTTGCTTGACGTGCTGAAGCTCGGTGACCAGATGTTTTCTGTCACAGATCCCTTGTGCTCTCTGAAACAAGGATTTGCCCACGGTAGCTAACTGTGAAGGATGATGATCATCATCATTCTCTAAACGATTTCCCATTATCTGGGGTCGGCGCAGTAAACCTTCTTGTTCCATTCCTCTCTATCAGCCGTCATTTCCATACTTACTCCTTTCATTCTCATATCACTCTTCACACAGTCGATCCATCTTTTATTCGGCCTTCCTCTGCCCGTGTGTCCCTCCACATTCATATTCAACACTCGTTTTGTGACATGACTTCCATCCCTCCGCATCACATGCCCAAACCATGCCAATCTGCTTCCTCTCACCTTTTCTACCACTGGCGCTACTTTCAGGCTTCCTCTTATATACTCATTCCTTATCTTATCCATCCTTGTCACACCACACATCCATCGTAACATTCTCATTTCATTCGCATGCAGTCTATTTTCATCCTTCTTCTTGACGGCCCAGCATTCACTTCCATACATGACGACAGGTCGGATGATCGATTTGTAAATTTTGCCCTTCAGCCTTATTGGCATTCGGGGATCGCACGTTGTGGCTGTGACCTGTCGCCATTTCATCCACCCTGCGTTAATCCTATGCTGCACAGCTCTATCTATTCCGCCGTCGCCTTGAATGAGGGAACCGAGGTACTTGAAATCTGAGCAGGTAGGCAGTATAGCGCCATCCAACGACATGGGTACAGGACTGGAAAGACCGCCGAAATCACAGCACAGATATTCGGTTTTGGATCTGCTGATCTTCAAGCCAACACTTTCCAGCCTCTGTTGCCACCCCGTCAGTCTGCTCTGTACCTCGATGCCTTCTTCCCCGACAAGCACGATGTCATCGGCAAAGAGCATGCACCAGGGTGCCTCATCCTGCAGGTCCGACGTCAAAGCGTCCATAATCAGTAGGAAGAGGTAAGGGCTCAATGCCGACCCTTGGTGCAGCCCTACCGCCACATCGATACTGCCCGTAGTTCCCGCGGCAGATCGTACACATGTACGGGATGCTCTGTACATAGCACGGACTAACCTCACATACTTCCCAGGCATACCTTTCATCTTTAACGCCCACCACAAAACCTCACGGGGAACCCGATCGTACGCCTTTTCAAGGTCGACAAAAACCATGTGCAGATTTTTATGCACGCGCTTGTACTTTTCGCACAATTGGCGTAATGCAAAAATGGCATCTGTCGTACCTCGACCGGGCATGAATCCGAACTGGTTTTGTGTTATCTCACACTCTTCTCTCATTCTTCTCTCTATTATTCTTTCCCAGACTTTCATCGTATGTGACATGAGTTTTATTCCCCGGTAACTGCTGCAGTTTTGAACGTCTCCTTTGTTTTTAAAAATGGGGACCAGTATACTACTGCACCATTCCTCAGGTATTTGTTCTTCCTGCAACAATTTACCGAAAAATAAACTCAACCACTTCCATCCATCCGCACTCAGCAACTTCCACACTTCTACTGGTATTCCATCTGGGCCGACTGCCTTCCCATTCTTCATATTCCTAACAGCCATTTTTACTTCTTCCACACTAATTTCTCTCACTAAGCCCATATTCACTGGTGGGTTTTCAAGCATACCATTCCATTCATTCTCCTCATTCATCAATTTCTCAAAATACTCCTTCCATCGCTTCTTTATACTTTCATCGTCAGTCAAAATCCTTCCATAATCATCTTTTATACATTTTACATGTGAAACATCTCTTCCATTCCTTTCTCTCGCTCTTGCAATTTGAAAAAGTCGTTTTTGACCTTCGGGGCTTTCAAGGGACCGATATAATTTATCTTGCGCCTCTGCCCTACAAATAGCAACTTCCTTCTTCGCTCTCTTCTTACATTCTTTATACGCCCCTCTCTTACTTTCTTTTATGGATTCATTCTGGTCTTCTACGCTCTGCCATTCTTTAAAGGCATTTTTCTTTTCTCTCAAAACTTCTCTAAAACTTTCACTCCACCACCACCCATCCTTATCTATCATACGCTTCCCTTTTGTTTCTCCTAACACCTTCCTTGCCACACTTCGGATACAATCAGCCATTTCCTTCCAGCACTCATTCACACTCATTCCTTCCATCTCACCCATCTCTATCATCTTGTTTACAACTAGCTCTCTAAATTCACTTGCACTTGAAGGATGATGATGAGATTAACCATTTAGATATCGGTTGGTATGGGTCTTTTTCCTATACACGGTGTGACCAATAGTGTTATCAGGATTTCGGATGACTAAAACATCTAGGAAGGCTAAAGAATTATTTGCCTCTAACTCCATTGTGATTTGTATTTTAGAGTTTATGGAGTAAAGGTGGTCTAAAAATGCAGTTAAAAGTAAAGTAAATGTCATATTACGGTAAAATTGTGAAAGTGTCGTCTACGTAACGCTTGTAGAACCTTGGATTTACGGGAACAGTAGGAACGGCTTTCTCCTCAAAGTCCTCCATGAATATGTCGGCGACTATGGGAGACACAGGTGAGCACATAAGTAAGTAAAACGCGATAAAAATCCGTAAATAATAGTTTTATTCAATGTGTAGTGTTCGCGTGAATTTAAGAAATCATTATATTATATTTGTTAAACATTTATAATAATAATATTATTTGTTCTGGACAAAAGCTAAGTTGGTATCTACCAGTAAAAGAGAAAACGTAGCCAGCGTTTTTGGCACAATACTGCGAGGAATTGTTCTGTATAATAATTTTAGTTTTTAGTATTTCTATAGTTAAAAATATTATATTTATTATTATGTTAGGTTAATAATTTATGTAAAAAATAAAACATATTTGACATCAATTGATTTTTAATTTTTTATCCCATGACCAACATTTTAACATTAGTGTTATTTAGTTTTATATTATAAATTAAAAATATATTTATTTTGACTATAGTACGTATTTAAATATATTTTCTTATTATTCGAAGGTTTTTTTTCAAACTTAACAAGTTTTAATAGTCTTTCAAATTTATTTATCACATTATGTTCATTCTTATTATGAGTGGTGTTACAAATATTCGCGTATGAGAATATTCGCGTTTTCTTTATATTCGCATTCGCAGTAGGTTATGCGAAATTTTTGCGAATGTATTTGGCAATAAGAATTGAAAATAGTTTATAAAAAAACAATGAAACCGATTAAATTTATAATATTTTACTAAGTAAATATAAAAAGTTAAGAATTATGTCAGTCTATTTTATAACACCATCCTAAGTTTATTCAGTTAATCAATCAAAGAGTATTGTTTAAGTTCAGTTTCAGTACATTGTCATGAGAATACGCCAAAGCATATTGTTGTCATAGCAATCCACTTCTCATTTTCAGATTTTTTTTAAATCTTTAGACTGACTTTTATGCATAGCTTTCAGTTAAACACGCAGCCTTGTGGAACACCAGCGTTTATAGGCTTGTAATCGGAGCATGCACCATCTACATGACCTTGATGCTCCGATCAACAAGGAACTGGCACAATTTCTAGGGAAACCTATGGAAAGAGAGCTTCGGAAGAAGAGATTTATGCTAGACCCGATCGAAGGCCTTTGCTTTGTCCAAACTAACGGCCAATGCCTCCCTCTTTGACTCTACTGCCTCCACCCATCTATGAGTCAGGTAGGCCAGAAGATCACCAGCTGATCGATCACGACGAAACCATATTGGAGGTCACCAATCAGCTATTGGTCCTCAAGGTGAAGTGATGAACTGGCAGTTTATAACGGAATGAATTATTATGGAGAACAATGGCGTGATGGCGATAGATCTGTAGTTGGACGGGTCTGAGCGGTCGACTTTTTAGGGATTGGGTGGACCAAAGCTGTCTTCTACGAATTAAGGACTACGCCTTGAGAGTAAGAGTACCGAAAAAGACGCGTTAAAACCAGCGCCAACTCCATAGCACGGGTCTTCAGCACAATGGAAACTATTACTATTATTGATACGTATCTTGCAGTTTACAGTTTCAGCGTCACGTATTATAAAATAAGTCTAAATTTCGCTAACACACAACTTACGCATACTAAAATATTACTTTATAACAACTGCACATATGTACTTCTACAAAACAAACGTATGTTTTACTAAACTTTAAAATTAATCTGTCAGAAAACTTTTAGTAGGTAACTTCAGCTTCAGCCAATAAGCGTGAAATCATGGGTTGCTAACTTCGTGGTTCGTGCAGTATCGATTATTTTCGGTTTCAACATGGTAAGTGTAAAATAAGTACTATTTGGCGTCTTATTTAAAAAAAAAAACTAATATTCGCATTCGCTTTCGCAAATGTGTAAAATTGAACATTCGTTACATTACTAGTTACTGCCGAGTAGTGACGGTGAAATAATATCCACTACCCATATCGTCTCGATGTATACGTAAGAATCAATAAAGGATAAATTCAACAGGAAATCGTCAGCATCAGCTTCCTGAAAACAATTCAAAACAATAAAAACCAATTCACGACAACAATCAACACGACGGAGTTTTAGGACGTCTGTCAAATTATGAGGTATCCACCGAGTACAAAGCTTCCTGACCACTAAATGTTCATGGAGTATTTTGTGCACTTGACTCATACCGATGCCTAAGCTTGTCCAAATCTGCTGATAAGTCACTTTTTTGTCAGTCTCTATCATACCCTGCACAACACTGATGTTATCTTCAGTCATCGCCGTAGAAGGCCGTCCCTCACGCAAAAAATCGGTGAGATTAGTGCGACCATATTTAAACTCATTAAACCAGTTGTAAAAATTGGCACGAAATGGCGCTTCATCGTGAAAGTACAATCGAAGTCCATCATAACTTTTTGTTGACATAAATCGTATTGAATAACATAAAAATCGCTGTATGAAAATTTTCCCCCAATAAATTCATTCTGCCCCAATAAATGCGTGCTAGAATAGTGGGAATGACGCTGGGAATGCTGAGTGACTGCTGAGCTTTTAAGCTAACACAGCTCACAGCTGTATGTATGACCTACAAATAATTCTTCTTTCTATTTTTCCATGTGCAATTTACGTGTATAAAAGTCTCCAGTATTGGAAGTAATAAATAATTTTTATTGATGAAAAATGAAATAAGAGAAAACTTAGGCTTATTTACCTGGTAGAGCCATGCTGCAGTTATATTAGGGGTATAGTTATAGCAAGAATGGGTCGGCTCGACCGAGGAAGGACTACGCTCTCACAGAATACCAGCGTGAAATAGTAGCTTAATGCTGCTGTGTTTCGTACGGTGAGTGTAGAGAACCGGAGATCCTTTTTACTGGAGACTAGGCATTCCATCTTAGTCCTCATGGTTGACGACGCATCTGCATTTTGATTTGTAATAGAGGATAGATGTAGATGTCTACGGGCCACAGCAACCACTTATCAGCAGGTGGACTGTGTGCTCGTTTGTCACCCTATCCTATAAAAAAATTAATTCAAAATCACATCACCTATTTACACACTCTTATATATTATATTTGATTTTCATAAACAGCTTAAATCCCACTCACTCAATTTAAAACCAAAATGCTTTAATTTAGAAGTAACCAGACAGCGCAACAGATCATTTAACTGAAGTGGCATGGATTGGCCATATAGCTCGATGAACTGACAAATGATGCGCAAAAAAGTTCTCGAATGGCAGCCTGGTATTGGTAAGTGAAGTTAAGTGCAGTCCGCTGCTGGATAGAGTAATGGTAGAGCTTGGTAAAAGATTCAGAAAGTCGATGGATGCAGGACCTTGCGCTGTAGAGTTCCTTGTTAAGCAATGGATTTCTTATGGGCTGTATTAATGATGATGATAATGTATTCGATTCAGTTTTACCGTCGAATAAAATTATTACAAAATATTTATATTACAACTTAATATAAATATCCTATTTTAAATTAAGTTGTATTTGAAAAATAACGAACAAGTTAGTTCAAAGTAACTCACTCCTCTTTGAAATATTAGGAGCTAGGACTAGAGACTCCCTCCATTATATACTCAACTGACCTTGTCCTAATAGTTTTAGCATTTCTTTTAAAATTTACTACAGAGTAAAACGCTGGGACATATTTTATGATATCTGCTTATGTTTTTGGCAAATAGTAACAATTTAGCGTTAGAATCTATCACAAGTCCACTGATGAACATAGGCCTCCATCCAGATTGCCTTATAGGCGGTGATATTTGCCAAAATTGCTACGCTTGCCACGCGGATTGGCAACCTGAGCCTTTTAATTTTTGGACGTTATTAGTAAGACGCGGCTACCCAGGGACGTTAGTAATAAGTTAAATATGTTCTTATAAGGAGAACATTATCTACAATCCCACTCTGGGTGAAAGTGATAATGTTTTAGTTATTAGAAATATTGATAAGATTTTTAATTAGGCATATTTTATAATATTTGCATTTGATTGAAAATGAATTATAAATAAAACTGTAATGATTTATCATATTTACGCGAACACCATACATTGATTAAAACTACTTTTACGGATTTTAAACGGTTTTATTAATTTTTGACGGCAGTAAAATCCGTAAAAGTAGTTTTAATCAATTTATAATTAAAAGTGGTTACAAATCGAAATTAGTTTTCTTTTTTGTATTATGTAATATTATTTTTCTATTTTCTGTAAAGGCTATTTTATACCCTTATTTGTACTTTAAACGGTTTTCAACAGTCGCGTAAAGTGCGGTCCACGCCTCATTATTTTTGAGTATAGCGTTTGTAACACAACTACATTGCTTGTAAGTGGATACTTTTAGGTAAAAGGACTTTTTTTCCTTTTGGCTCGTCTCATACGCGACGTTTTGAACAAAATGTGTAAAGTATATTAGTAATATCTTTTTCCATATTTGTTTTGACAAAATTTTTTTTTTTGCTTTAATGTTTCTTAAACATATGTCATAACTTTAATCTGCACTGTCGACCGTATGAAGTGAACTCTGCTTGGATTTTCTTAGCGTAATAGAATTTACAATGAAGATCGACAGTAGAAGAGAAGTAATCAACATTTACCAATGGATTATTAAGTATATATATGAAGTACTCGAAGTACCAACAAAAAAATATGAGTCTTAACCTCGAACGGGAAACGATTGTTATAAAAAAAGAATATGACCTTAGGACGCGACAGGAATATTCATAGAAACCATACACCAGTCATAACCCAGTTTAATAAAAAAGTGGTAGGTGAAAAATAGAATAGAATAATTTATTAATCAATATAGATTACTAAAATACTTATTGAAAATGAATCAAGAACCAATTTTGAGTCACTGCGCCACAAGAGTGTGTAAGTGCTCGCCTCGTACCGTTAAATGAAGTGTAAGGTCCTTTCACTTGATGGAGTGAAGGCTTGAAAAGATATGCAGAAAGATGACAGTTATATATACGGATTTTATCGCGTTCAATTACCTTATTTTTAATTTTCGACGATTTGTTTGCTTTACAGCACCCGTGGTCTTGGGGAACTGAGATGTTTGACGTACCAATATTATAGAGTGCCCGGCTACCTTTAGGTTTTGAATATTCGTTTTTGGTCTGATCTACGCAGAATAAGCTTGAAGTCTTGTAGTGGTATGCTTGGGCTTGGACCTAATTTTTGTAATTATAGAATCCAAAGCAGATGGCAACACCCATCCATCATCTCTAGTGAAATTAGAAAGTATTTTTAATTTCCATAGCCTCGCGTATCATTCTTGGTAGGAATCGGTGTTCCTCAGCGAGGATTTGTGGTTTATCAAATCTGATGTAATAGTGGGGACGATTTTGAGCATTTTCACAAACTGCAGAATTCATTAAACGCGATAAAACCCGAATTAATAGTTTAATTCAATGTGCAGTGATCACGTAAATATAAGGTAGCAAAATTGACGGGTGTTTTGTGGCATTCCATTAAGGAGGCCTATGTTCAGCTATGGACATGTGAATGACTGTTTTTTTAGAATAAGGGTATTATATAATATATGCTGTAGCTATATTATTATGGCTGCAGCAAGAATATCACGGCTGGACGAGGAAAAGACAACACTCTCACAGAGTACCAGCGTACAATAGCTGCTCAGTTCCTGCGTTTTTATGATGGGTGTGGAGAACCTGAGACTTTGGTGACGAGGCATTCTATCTGAGTTCTCAGGTCTGACAACGCGTCAATATTTAGGTCTTTAGTGACATCCACATACCATCAGGTGGACTACATACTTGTTGCTTATACTTTTTCTAATAAGGCACTTTTCCTTATTTAATACTCATTCACTTAATCTTTATTTACATAACATAAAATATAAAAAACTATAGTAAAGAAAAACTAAAACTAATTTTTAGTTATCATACAATCTTAGTCCACATGGTATGGTGCCAAGAGTGCTGGCTGTATTTACTCGCTAAATGGCTATACCTATCCTTGGAGCGGGAATTACCATCAGCGATGACCAGATGCGGATATAGTTCCTTTAGGAACTTCAGGTCTCGTGAACCCCACGAACCGATACATTAATTTGTACAGAAAATGGCACCAATGAACATTTCTCAGAGACTCACATTTGTGCCAATTACTCAGTTCAGCTGCCTATGATGCTGCCCTAGCTCTAAACAAGGTACCCCTGAGATGAGACCAAACAAAAACGCCAAAGGAACCAAAGTCGTACCGTCGGGTCTTCTGCCAACGTGTCTAAATATTACACAACCAAAGGAACAATTATATAGACAAATATAGTCAAGTTTTGAACTCTCTTGAATTCGATATATTATTGTTAATTATAAGTCTTCCTTTTACGTCTTATAAAATGAGTTTAATAATAAGACAATGCCTTCAAATCAGTAACGAAAAATATAAGTGGCATTATTATAAATGGCAATATTATAAATCGGTTTATGCCATAGAAATAAATAAATAAATGAAATATTACGACCTAAATACATATTGAAAATAAAACAAGAAAATTGAAGTAATCCGAGTCGAAGCAGATTATCTCGTGATATAAGAAACACTGGTGAATATTACTTTGTACAGTTGAGTTGTTTAGTAGCTTTATCACCATAAAATTACAGTATTACTGGTGTTTGTGCGATATATGTGGGTTAAAGACAAAGTGCATTAAGGTTACTTCATAAACGCTTTACGCTTCTAAAGCTATTGAATATACCAGTTTTCTCTGTAATATTAAAATGAATTTAATAATATTGACATATACGAAACAAGTACCAATACTTTAATTTCATCTAAAATACAGGAATAAGATTGTTTATTTATTTAATAATGAAAGCAATTATGGCAATACTTGGATAAGAAATAATAATCTGCAGAATGGCTCTACGTGGTGGTGCGTTATGACCCCTGAGGCCTAAGATGGAATGCCTCATTTCCATTAAAAAGGGTCTCAGGTTCTCTACACTCACCATACGTAACACAGTAGCATCAAGCTGATATTTTACGCTGACATTCAGTGAGAGCGTGGTTCTACCCTGGTCAAGACGACTTATTCGTGCTACAACCATAATATAGCTGCACAGTGGCTCTACTTCGTACAACAAGTTGTGTGTATGAACTCCGTCACACTTGTTTTCACTGAAACATATAACGTGTTAACTATACGTGATATTATATTCCGCGGTTTGCTTATAATAAATCTTTGCTTATATTAATATATGCATAAATGATTCATGCTGTTTGTTTATATTTATTAATAAGCGAACATCGAAGATGAAAGATAATACATTTTGTCGGATCTTCCTTTAACTTCCCGAATAATGTAGTTTATTAAACTCCTACAACTTGTCTTACTTTAACTATTGTATATAACCAACATTATTTAACATTTTTTTCTTTCCTAACGAAGTAAGTGAAGCATACATACAATAAATTCAAGTTGTGGTCCGTCATATTGAATAAATAAAATATTGCCGTCTATTCTAGGCATAAAAGTTCTGTGCTATCGCCATGATATCATTACTTTGACATTAAATGTAAACGCTTCTAGATAATATTAAGTTATTGGTATCAGCCAATGAAAAAACGCTCTAAGTTATGTGTTAACTAACTAAATATCCGCTCAAGCGGCCAACAGCCATCCCCGCGGCGGCTCTAAACGGCCATGGCAATCGACACATATTGCGCATTGGGTATTGTTTACAAAGAGCGGTATTTATTACTCTACATCGGCGAGAATGACCCTTGTATGGTAGTTTTTTTAAAATAAATTAATGAATCTTACCGCGTAATAATATATCACGTATAGTTTATACGTGGTAGAGCCATGCTGCAGTTGTATTAACACCGGGGACCGACCGGGGAAGAAATACACTCTCACAGAATACCAGCGCGAAATAGTAGCTTAATGCTGCTGTGTTTCGTATGGTGAGTATAGAGAACCGTAGACTCTTTTTACTGGAAAAGAGGCATTCCATCTTAGTCCTCACGGTGACAACACATCTGCATTTTGATTTGTAATCGAGGATAGATGTAGATGTCTATGGGCCGCAGCAACCACTTACCATCAGGTGGAGTGTGTGCTCGTTTGTCACACCGTCCTATAAAAAAATCTTTATTTCTGTACAAGTGCTATTAACATTTATAGATTCTTGTAAAAATAATCAGTGCTTTAGTAGAAAACAAGTAAATTTTTACACATTGCTTCATTAAAATACGTGTATTTCGAAATTTAAAACGACGACCCATATATTTTATATTTTTAAATGCATTGTGAATATCTTCTTAAGCAATATTTATAAAAAGCACACGTAGTCTCGGAAAAAAATCGAGACTTTCAAAGTTCTGTAAGAGTTGATTATAAAAAATTATTTGTTCAAATAAAGTTTTTTTTTTAATTTGGTGTATGGATACGAGTGTTTTAAGTACTAAAAAATGTTGGGAATTTAATACAGAATCACTTAAAAATCAAGATACGCTAATTGAAACTGTATTTCATAGGCAGGAAGAACTTTTATAACGCAAGATCGTTTGGGTACTGAATTACCCATAGCTGTTTTAATAGACTACCCATGGCCGTTTTAATAGACTGCCCATGGCTGCCTGGTGGGATATGGTTAAGGGTAAGGATCATGCGACTACTATCTTAAATTACTCCTAACACTTTATTCGTTAACAGCTTTGTTTTATTTTTTTAGCTCAGAGATATAAAACAAGCTTAAAAAATATTATCAACGTGCCCGTCTTTTAAACAAATAAGTACAGTACAAATTCCTTAATTATAAGTTCATCAAGATCAGTCAGGAGGCCGAAGTAATCATAATTCAAATACATGGATACGCAACTGTTCAAATTATTCATCAAACAATATTGTGATAGCAGCCTTGAATTTTCGTCAATTTACGGCTCTAAAATGTTAATAGATAAGCAATTAATTCAACTAAGCAACTGATTAAGGATTGATTTACTACAAATATTCTATAAATTATGAAATATCGTATAAATATCTGTGTGTCTAATACAAAGTATTTGAAGGGAGTTGACTTTCTCATTGGTCTAGTTTGCGTAACTGTAACTGCTGATCTCACGAGATCGAATCCAGGGTGGAACTAAAATCAGATATTGGGTTTTTCTGTCAAACAATTCTCAGAAGCATTCCGGATTTGGCGGTGCTTCACCCTATGTGTCTCAACAAATACATAAAACCTTTGTTGGTTCGTTGCCAAACCTTTCTCTGGTAGTGGCGTATTGCTTTTCATCGGACTATGAGAGTAAGGGTATAGATTGCACCTATGCAAGACCTCGTGCAATATGTCTCTAATGTGACTGGCCACTGGGAACCGAAATTTGGTCTGGAGGTCTGGTGTGGAGTATTTATACGAAGTTTACCATCCACAAACTTATTTTTTTCTGCTCTATATACCCTTAAAAGGTGTGCTACCTATTACGGACTAATATATGGACACCCGGCAATGTGTCGGTTTTAAAAAAGAAAAGGGCGACGCAGCGGTAGTTTTTTTTTATTTACGCGAATCATTTCTAACCATTTTCAATGCCCCATATCTCAAAAATGAGCAGTTTTAATGTCCTCCACACTAAAAGTATACTTTTATTAACAAACAGATTAATTGTAATAGTTAACAGATATTTTTTCTCAAACTAATTAAAATACAACGAAATGTTTGAGAGTAAGAATAAGTAGATAAGAAATACTGTACGAATTTAGCAATAAATTGCGTGAAATAATTAAGGTAAAAGTTATATTAACAGAAGAATTATTTTCTTAAGAAAAGTTAAAGAAAACTTTCTATTCAAAATAAATTTCGTAGTCTGCGTTCGGAAACTTTATTTTGATTATTCTAAGTTACTCTAAGACCTTCATTATAACTTAATATATTACTGAAAAACTTCAAAATATTTTATATGAATTGACAACAACAAATTTACTGAAAGAGATATAGATGATAATAGATAGATGCATATTCACTGACCAAAAATTATATCGTAACTCGTGAATTCTTGTTCAAATACCATCCATCCACTTTTTTGTTACGTATGGTAAGAGTCGATTGCCTCCCGTGAACAACTGCAACACCAGGGGAATCGCAGGTGCGTTGCCTGCCTTTTAAAAAAGAGTATGCTTTTTTTTGAAGGTCCCTACTTCGTATAGGTCCCGAAAAATCGCTAGTGGTAGTCGATTCCACAAAGATGTTGTGCAAGGAAGAAAACTTATTGTTAGTCGCACAGTGCTGGACCGTAAATCAACTAGATGGTAAGGATGGTATCACGAGTTTTGTCGCGATGTGCGATGGTGAAATTAAGCAGCTTTTGAGAGACTCTCGAATCCTGTTTGCCACTCGAAGAGTGTTCTACTTTCGACATTTACGGCTGATTAATATGATTCTGGCTTTTCCCATAGTCACCTCTTGCGACTACCATGGGTCAAGACACGGGAAGATATTTTATATATTAAATAAGCCAAAACATGTCTAGAACAGGTAAATGAAATTGTATACTTGGGGAGTGCTTTCAGCCGGGATGGAAGATGTGATTTGGATGTGGATAGGAGTGTCGCTGCCGGAAACAAAGTCAATGGTGCCTTAAATGCATTAGTAAAAATGCAAGGCGTGGTGAAGTGTGCACGCCTTGCAATACATAACGCAGTGTTGGTACCGACTTTGTTATATTGCAGCGAAACCTGGGTATGCCAGAAGAAGCATAAAAGCAAGTTGAATGCAGTGGAGATGCGATCTCTTCGTAAAATGTGTGGCGTTAGCATAGCCGACCGAAAGCGAAACGAAGAGTTTGGGCACGTTGAACGAATGAGTGAAGACCGAATGGTGAAGAAAATATATAGAGCGAAAGTTAATATTAAAAGGTGTCGAAGTAGACCAAGACTAACTTTCGAAGACCATGTGAGCAAATTGCTCGAAGAGGGGAGGGTCAAGAGTACTCGGATACCTAGACGTGCATGTATGAAGAAGTTAATGAACCTGAAAGAAGCGAAAGAGGTATGTAAGGATCGTGACACTTGGCGATCTGTTCTCTCTGGCTACCCCGTTAGAGATTGTGCGTGAAGAAAAAAAAAATAAGCCAAAACGAAGTAACTGCAAAATATTTACTAAGGTGCGCTGCATAACTGATACTGCGTTATATTTAATTCTGCACATTTACATGCCTTAGCATAATAATTCAGAGAATGCGTTAGGTGTGTTTTGTGACCAATTCAAAGAATTTGATTGCATATATCACTTATCACTGCTTTAAAATATCATGGCCTTAATAAGCAGGTTATTCGTTTTTTTTATGTATATATAAATGGTGTAAATTCTATAGATACCGTACTAAAAATGACACAGGGGTCGGATCTTCATCTTTTCTTGTCTCTATAATACGTGACTGACGGCAATGTATGTTAGTAGTTTACCATACACTTCACGTACTACTTAGTTCAGTAGCTCACAAACATTGTATAGTATGCAGATGATACTTCACTAAGACCGTTAGTAAGTTAATTAGATGCTCAAACTATGGTTATACTAAAAAAAGTCAAATCGTTAAAGAGCAATAGCCATTTTTCTAACATACTTGGACTAGTTAAATATAATATAACGTAACATGATAAAACAAGTCGTTTCCAGTATATTTCTAAAAGTATCTACAAATAAAAAGTCAATATGCAATTTTTTTTTATAGAAGAAGGGGCAAACGAGCATGCGGCTCACCTGATGTTAAGTGACTACCGCCGCCCATGATCAACCGCAACACCAGGAGAATTGCGGGTGCGTTGCTGACCCTTTAGAAAGGAGTAAGCTCTTTTCTTGAAGGTCCCCAGGTCGTATCGGTCCGGAAAAATTGCCGGTGGTAAACTATTCCACAGAGAGGTTGTACGTGGAAGAAAACTCCTTGTGAAACGTACAGTGGTGGACCGCCAAGCATCCAGATGGTGTGGATGGTATCGGGACGTTTGACGTGTAGTGCGTTTACGAAATTTGGCGGCTGGGACTAATCCGAACAATTTCTCAGAGCACTCTCCGTGATAGATGCGATAAAATACGCAAAGAGATGTAACATCTCTTCGCAGCGCCAGTGAATCGAGCCGATCGGAAAGCACTCGGTCGTCGACGATTCGAACCGCTCTGCGCTGGATGCGGTCAAGTGGAAGAAGCTGGTACTGGGGAGCCCCAGCCCAGAGATGGGAACAGTAGTCCATGTGCGGCCGAACCTGCGCCTTGTAAAGTTGCAGGCGGTGTGCCGGCATGAAATACTGTCCCGCTCTGCTGAGCACGCCAAGCTTTTTAGAGGCCAATTTGGCCTTCCCTTCCAAGTGACCACGAAACTGCGCGTCACTCGATATGTCGACGCCGAGGATTCCGATACTGGCTGAGGCAACAAGGGGAGTGCCTTGAAACTGAGGGGATACAACAAAGGGGTTCTTTTTAGCGGTTAACGCGCAAACTTGTGTCTTCTGGGGGTTAAACTGGACTAGATTTAGTCGTCCCCAATCCGAGACTCTGTCCAGCAGAGACTCGACTTCACAAGTTTGTCCCGGCACTCGGAGACGTTTTCCCGAGAAATATTGGCTCGGCCGGTGTAAAGAGCATCACCAGTGCAGTCATATGCATAGCAATGTGTTTTTTGAGCTTACGAGACAATGCGTAACTCAACTGGCGACTACATGAATGAGTTCTGCGAACTTTTTGAACTCCTCTCGTATAATAATCTAGTTAAAGTAGATTTTAATACATATAGCGTCTATTGTTTTGGGATTTACGAGGAATTTATGTGAAAATGACTTCCACAAAATAATTGAATTGATAGCGTGTATTAAAAAATATTGTATGTAATAACATATCAAATTTTGAAGATTAAATAAAAGGCAAATTTAATTAACTATAATTTTACAATAAAATGCAAAGCAAATTTTGTTTGAACACAAACAGTTGTGACGACCACAATACAACAAGTTGTGAAACACGATGTGACTTTCGAGGCTATTTTTTAGTGAACGTCGGTTCCACGATTCGTTAAACTTTGCTGTTCTCTATTCCTCCCTGTATATCACATAATTAGAAAGGAACTTCCGTGGATGAATCTTTGAAGACGACAATTTGACTGATCAAAGGCGGTGGTAGAAGATCATTAACGGGAAAATCCCTACCTATTTTATTCGACTAATTAACAAGCCCATTTTTAATTCATCACCACACTAGAACCTCCTCCTGTATTGTACTGTACTGGAACACATGCAAAGCACCAGTTTTTAAATAAAAAAAGAATTATCGAAATCGGTTGACCTGGATAAAAGTAATTAGGTAACACACATAAAAATACAGTCGAATTGATTACTTTCTCCTTTTTGAAGTCGGTTAAAATAACAATAAATTAATTATGTTTTACAATGACTCATTGTCATCATCGTCATCATTGTTCAAACTGAAAAAATATATAATGTAAAAATATAATTTCCGAATCGTTAACAAAATTTCAAAATCAAAAGAAAACACATTGAAGATTGAATAACGTTCTGAATTGACTACCCTACATATTATAAAAAATGTTTATTTTCTTATTTTGAAGTGAAAACTTCTTTAGCATTGTTGTGATTTGAATGTCTATGAACGAAAAAACGATAGTGAAAAGAGACAGACACAAAAATTCATAATGTAGCGGCGCTGTCGTCGCGCCACTAGCACACCGAAACACACCGAAGCCTAAATCGCGCTATTAACATTCCGAATCATAGACCGTATATATAGAACTTCTCCGAACTATCACTCGGAGTGTTGGCCGCTCCCCGGGCAGAACACCTTGTCCGGCGGGAGATCTCCCCTTTTCCTTCCACGGCCACAATAACATTTAACGTGGGAGAAAATTAGATAGGATAGATCGCTCGCGAAAAAAAGTCGTAAATGCCGTCGAAACGGCGTCGGTTACGAGTTTTGTTCAACAAGGTATGAAGATGTCGTGTGCCTATAGAATAAACAAGCAGTGAAGAACAGCGAAACCTCAACTTCGTAATAGGTAAAATTCATATAAATCTTTTTGTAATAAGTGAGTACTATATAAGGTATGTCGAAAAGAGTATAAACATTCGAAGGGAAATCAATCTACTATAAAAAGTTATTGGATGTCCCGTACTTTAAAAGTACATTAACAACGTCGAAGACATTAGATTTTTAAACATGGATGGATTAATAAAATACGTAATAAAATAAATGAGTCCAAGTCCAAGGTATACGGATGTGAAGGAGGCGAGAGAGGTGTGTCAGGATTGTGCCAAATGGAAGTCTGTAGTCTCTGCCTACCCCTCTGGGTGACAGGCGTGAGTGAGTGTTTACATGTCTTTTATTACTACTAACTTACTACTAATGCTTATGCAGCCCCCTCTAGGTACAAACCGTAACAACCCTATGGTTTTGTAGTTGCATAACTACCTTTATCGACGTCTATGAAAAAATAAAACAAATAAATTTAATTCAACAAAAAACTATGAAACGTTTTGTTTGATATTTGCATGCTTTTTTGTATAGGAGAGAGGGCAAACGAGCATGCGGCTCACCTGATAGTAAGTGATTACCGCCGCCCATGAACAACTGCAACACCTGGGGAATTGCAGATACATTGCCGGCCTTGTAAAAAGGAGTAGGCACTATTCTTGAAAGTACTTGAGTTGTATCGGTCCGGAAAAATGGTGGTAGTAGATTTCACAAGGAAGTTGTGCGAGGAAGAAAGTTTCTTTTATCTCGCACGGTGGTGGACCGCCAGTGATCCAGATCCAGTCGCGATGTGCGATGGTGAAATTGTGCGGCTGGAATTAGTCCAAACAATTCTTCAGGGTACTCAGAGCACTCTATGTCACTTGTGTTCAAAATATGAGAATGTAATATTTAATAGATTTATGAAATCTTGTGCTATTTAAAACTACTATATTGTTTAAATAAGAACATATCCAATTTAATTGATTTGATTATAACTCTTTAGGTACGAACTGTTTACCAGCTTGCCCATAAAACATGTATTTTTTGAAATTTAAAAAGCATTTTCGGTGTTAACTCACTGCAATATTTCATCAGCAACGAACGATAAACCACACCTACCGACGAACATCCGAAATTCAGGTAAACCGCACTATTGCTATGAATCAAAACCGCTGCCTGTTTAATATTCGCATCAGGAAGAATTACTTTAGGTGAATATTTTAAAGATATTTAAAATACTTAATTCATATTTCATTTTTGTTTAATTTTAAGCTTTCCTTTAAGTCTTATTAAGTCAATTATTTTTCTGTTTTATTTTTTGCATCTATTTAACGAGATGAACCCTTAGGTGGAGAAGGGATACAGCTATTACCGAATACCAGCTTAATGCTACTGTGTTACGTACGATGGGTGTAGAAAACTAGAGACCCTTTTAATGGTAACGATAGAATTATCGTAATGCTTCTTAAGGATGACAACGCATATATATTTTGATTCTTAATCGAGATTAGATGCTTCCATTCCCTTATTGTATGGAAAATATATTATATTTCTTGGAATATCATAACAAAATACAACAACAACGTAACGCTACTATGTTTTTTATAATAATTGATAACGCTGGAGATCCTTTTTTGTTCTCGAAGTTGACAACGAATCTACGTTTTCATTTTTTGCTAAAAATTGCTGCAGATGTGTCTAGGACACACATAATCATGGTTAGGACGCACATGATACCACAAATGTTATTTAACAACGTGTGAGTTGCTTGCTTGTCGCTTTATATACATGTAATGTTTTGATCGCTTCATCTTTTTTAATAGTTTTGTAGTTTGAAGACCCGAATATTTACAATATCGGGATATACAAATATTTCCTTACATAGGTACAGTTTCCTTATAGTTTCTATCGACATCGAGCAGATTTATTTAAAGTGATATAGAATTTTCTTGAGTTATGTATGAGAAGGTTAAAATTTAACGAATCCAGTGCATCTTTAGAATATGCCAATGAAATTATACTAAGCGGGTTTAAGTACACCAGAAAGATTTTTTTAGTCTTGAATAGTGTAATACGGTTCAAAGAATATAAATTTTATTAGAATGGGTCATGACCCAACTAAAACGTTTCATAAATTCTGTTTCTTGCTTGAATTTCGTATTTGTTGAAACAACAGTGCGCTGAAAGTTATATTTTTTGTAAGTTACACAATAAGCTTTTACGTGGTAGAGCCATGCTGCAATTATATTAGTAGTATAGTTGTAGCACGAATGGGTCGGCTCGACCGGGGAAGGACCACGCTCTCACAGAATACCAGCGTGAAATAGTAGCTTAATGCTGCTGTATTTCGTATGGTGAGTGTAGAGAACCGGAGACCCTTTTTACTGGAAATGAGGCATTCCATCTCAGTCCTCACGGGTGACAACGCATCTGCATTTTGATTTGTAATGGAAGATAGATGTAGATGTCTATGGGCCGCAGCAACCACTTACCATCAGGTGGACTGTGTGCTCGTTTGTCACCCTATTCTATAAAAAAAAGCTCCCACTATTGAAATCATTATTCTTGTAAGTAATTCTTAATCGTCTGCCTATATATGTATTTTAACATGTATCTTTTAGTGATGGAAAATTGGTAGTATCTTCATTTTAATTTATTGTAGTGTATCACTGAGGAAAAATGCAACAGGTATGCGAAAAAAATTACGAACGTTGCAATAGTACACAAATGCAACAATTGTATAACGAAGCCTGGAATTTGTAAATAAAAATAATCAAAAGAATTCAGATTTTAAAACGTCCCTCAATTGTCACAAATTATTGGCCTAACCTCGGATAATAATCTCAAATAATAATTTATAAGGCTTATTTACGAAATAACAGTTTACAACTGTGATAAAATATAAAACAAATACCTAAACAATGGTGAACATCATATTTATATTACAGCCTTTTAAAAGTCCATTGCTGAACGTAGGCCTTCTCCATAATAGCTGACCTTGATATTTGTCTTAAATTCCACGCTAAGTAAGCGCAATTTTCTAAGAAAAAGGTATATTACGGAAAAATATATTAAAACCATAAAATGATCTCATAAAATATTTAAGAAGAAATAACAAAAAGTTTGTAAAAAAAAATTAACCCACTTTCCATACGTATATTCTCAATTTATGTGCGTGTGCTTTTTGTTTGACGAAATAAAATCTTGTTATATCGTGATTTAAAATTCTAGATTTACGTGAATTTTAAATGTTGCATAATCAATAAACACACGTCGTTAATCAGTTCTCCACAGAATAGTGGCCGTGTAAGAATATCCACTATCCCATACCGTCATGTCGGTATCATAATAAGCGACAAAGGAAAACTGCAACATAATATGGACAACAGCGTCTTCTTAATAACTATTTAAAATAATAAAATCTGCGTTGCGTGCATAAGAACTATGGCAAAATCCTTTATGTGACAAGCTATGGAGGATGCATATATTCAGCAGTGAGTATATGCAATGGTAATGCTCAATCAGTTTGATGAAATGAAAGATATTGTTTTATCATTAGTAGACTTGTTCTTTGACGACATAAGTAATTGTTCTTGTTTTCTAGCTAAAAACTAGAAATTATTATTAAAAAAATTATAACGAACTTCAAGCTTCGGATTAGGTTAAAAATTATATGTAACTAGCGATCCATCCGGCTTCTCACGGGTGACTGGACTGACTGGTTTTATACCACAGCGCTACCTACCGAATCCAAATGTAGCAAATAACCATCTGGGTGACCTAAGTACCCCGTAAATATTTCAACTAAATTGGTCAAGTCGATTAGGAGGAGAAGAATTACAAACACACATAGCGGAATTTCATAGCTATACGAGTAAGGATAAATATCGTATATAACATAAAGATACTCCGAAAGTACGAACTCGGTTCACTTTTATCAAATATCAAATTTATAACTTTAGTGTTTTTCAAATCGGTTAAAAGGGAGTGAAAATAGTATGTAAGCTCCAATAAATTGTAATATTTTATGACCTTTCTCTTGACATTTCACTGACAGAAACGTTATTTAGTTTCTTAATGTCCAATGGTAAAACATATAAAAATTGGTTTGCGATTTATTCACGGTCTGTTTTTTCTTTTGAATACCGTGTGAAATGTATTCAGAGTTTGAATTGTACAGTTATTGGTCGTGGTTGTAAATCCTACCGGAAAACAACTAGAAATACCATTTAAATTTTAAAATTTAAACTTTATTTTTGTAATTAATCTAATCTACGAATATGTATTTCATATACCTTGGTATTGAGTTCTATAATAATACAAATAGTATTGTTTTAATAAAACGGGGTAATAATAAGTAATAACAAATTCGGAACAAAATTTTCTATAGCACCTGATTCTACTCAATATATGTTTTAATGTAGAGAAAGTAATAAAATATTTATTTAAATGTTATATATATTTATACTTATAATATAAAACATTTCAAACGTAAAGGTACTTCAGCATAATCAAGAGAAATATTGAAGTTAAGTACAAAATAACTGCAACTACGTTATATCGTACGCCTGTAAAACATTAACTGCTTTTAGCTTACGCCCTGTTGCACCTTGTAATTAATGCTTTAACCAACCAACGTCTGATTTTTGTCACAAATGGACGAGTGCATTTTACACTCCAAGATCAACTTAACTATTATTATGTAATTTGCAACTATAATGATATATTTTGCGAAAAAGTTTCAAGTAACATAATCATTAGCCTAAAAAAACACATAATATTAGCGAAAAGGCAAAAGTAGTGCGAATTCCACTGAATAGAAAATAATCATTTTTATTCAATAAAGATTACAAATACCTATTGAAAACCATTTAAACTTAACCATTGGTTAGGACAAAACTTTTCTCTTAGGAAGAACCAGCAGGAAACCCCGCGGGACTTTTATAAAAAAATAATTAATAATATTATATTCTATGCAACTAGTAAAAAGACATTTATTTTATAAACATCGTGGTAGTGATCACATCACTTTCAGGGGTTATTATCAATCGCGTACTCTTCATTATTTTAATAACTCTTTGTAAACAATTTTTACTTATACATTGCACAGGCTGGTAGTGAAAAACAGCTTCCCAGTAAAAGAGTATCGACATTGCGCTTATTTTACTAGCTGGCAGACGATGTTATGTCCTTTCCGATAGATATAGCGACTTTCACTACATATTGATTTCGAAATTGTTTTATGTGTAACTCGAACACAGCGTCACCTATCGAGTCTATATTTCGTGATTGACATTATTGACACTAAGACAATATATTGTTGTATGTTTCTTCTTTTATTAAATGGGATATACTTCTGGAGTGGTGACATATAAGTGTCAACTTAAATTAATTATGGATATTAGTGTGATGAAGACAGAAAAGTCATTTTAAATATAGCCAGTTAGATTCTCAAAAAATCTACACGCAACAACGTGCCCGTAACCTCATTTCAATGACAGCAGCTCGGTAGCGGACCTTCAAGAAAAGAGCCTACTCCTTTTTAAAAGGCTGGCAACGCTTCTGCAATTCCCCTGGTGTTGCAGTGTTCAGGAGCGGCGGCGGTAAACACTTACCATCAGGTGAGCCGTATGTTCCCTTGGCCCCTTTCTATAAAAAAAGGATAGTGGCTAAGCATTTGGTTATGGTGCTGCAAAACCGAAGTTGGAATCTCACACGAAACAAGTGTAAGAATGACCTAGAAACAATTACTCCGGGTTTTGAAGTTGTTAGAATATAATTTGCTTATTTCTGCGCAATGAAATAAAATTATTCATCCCACTCAGTTTGAAGAGCACCTTCTATCCACCCAATAAGGCGTGCATTATTCCTGTCACCACCAATTCTAGCAAAACCATTTCCAGCACCACCACTCCCAGCAAACTACTCCCAGCACCACTACTTGCAACACCCTCACACTAGGAACAACACCACCCTGAATAATACGACACTTGTCTCTACACGAGGCGTCCTCAGGTATCCTAAATAGACTCTGCGGTGGCTGACCACTAAAAGCTAACTCAGAAATAAGCAAATTAATTTCTAACAACTTCAATATAATGAAACTCCGAAAGGAAACACCTGATTTTAATATATAATAATATTCCGGGTCATGATGTTACGTTTTGCAATTTATGTTTACTTATACAGGTATAAACACCTCCATGGCAGGAGTGAATCCTGCGAAGATGCCAAATATAAGTCTTAAATTAAGGAATCAGGAAATGTACAACTCAGTCGTAATTATGCAACGGCATTAGTTGAGTTGTTGTTTTGTTCGAAATCTCATCAAATACTCAGTCCGACTAGTATTTAGTACGTTATCTTTTTCATTTAATTCCACCAAGTTTATTTTTAATAATTAACTATATAACTCAGAAGTTGAATACTTTCTTTACATATGATTTTTGAGCCGTTTTGTCTAAGCCGATAAATGTCGCCGTCGACATACTCACTAAGTGGGTCTGAAAACAACTTCCACTGCTACGTGACAGAACACACAAGTATTTCTCTTCTAAATTAACGGACATATTGTCTGCTATAGTGGTTCGAGCATTAAAGGTTTTAACTCTCGTCGCTTTGTTCTATTAGTCACAACTCATATAGAACTCGTTCACTTATCAGGGCTGAAGTCTTTTCAGTCTTTTTTTAGAACTAGTTTATGTCTAAAATACTTATTTATTTAATCTAGTATTTATTGTGTGTAATAGAAGTAGAAGTACTACATCAAATATAGGTATGTAAAACATGTCTTATCAATTTGAAATTAGCACAAAACCTTTAGGTAAAGAAATGAAAAAATGAAATCAATGAATAAAGTAAAAGAGGTATTAAATGAAAGCGGTGAGAGTACAAAACCGAGATGTAAATTTTAATAATTTTTCTATAAGCACTGTAAAAAATACAGATATTCATGATTAAAATAACAAAACATTCAGATTATTAATTGCTTAAAATTATATGCAGCAAAGCAGTCTTATTAAAGCCGGAAACGAACTTTTTTCCAACGACCAATAGTATCGTCAATTGTATTGTTATTGGATTGTATCGAGAACTCGATCGCTTTTGATCTTTTTCTTGTTATTTTTATTAGTAAGGGAATACGATATAATAGAAAAGGGGTTTTCAATTTCCTACATTTTACGCTATTATAAATAGGATCAAATGTATTGTTGCTTTCGCTTGTTAATGTTATTTTACTTTAGTTTTTTGGATTCAATATACAAATTATTTTACCTGATTTCATTTTTATCTAATTATTAAACAAAAAATAAGACTACACATCCAATTCTAAATAATTCTTACACATTATAAGAAAATCTTTTAATTCGCTAACAAAGCCTGCGTGGAAATAACGGGTTATAACGCACATATTATGTATTCTGTTGAGCTACGTGGGATTCTATCTGAAAATAAACAAATAAATCCCGTAATTCACACGAATCAATCGATTGGATAGTGCGCTCTGCAATATAATATAAAATATGCTAAATTATTACAATATAATAGGTATGAAAACGCTAGCAGTGGTTTTTGACTTTTTTTTACAAACAACTCAACTATACTATGCTCACTCAAGCTATGGTCAACTCTCTCTCTTTTTATCGTCTAACTCCTTGATTCCACATATTAGTCGGGTTTTCGACGTAAACACAGCACTGTTACTGCTTTATTTAAAGTAACCGATGATCCGTTGGACAACAAATCTCTCACACTTTTAGTTTTGTTTGACTTTAGCAGTACTTTTACCTCAGTAGACTTTGATATTCTTCTCCGTACTCTATTAACATTCCCCCATCTACCATTGCGTGGTTTAATGCGTATCTTCTTGATCACTCACACTGTATCCGTCTTAATGACATTCTTTCCAATTGGTTTGGCATCTCTCTTTGGGTTCTCTCCTAGTTGAGCCATTCGATACTAGATGGTGGTAGTGGGAAAGTTCTAGCGTAGCATTTTCTAGAAAGCTTTCCTAGTTCTGTTACTCGATACTAGGTGGCGCTAGTGGAATTTACTAGGCATTAATTATGGCGCGCAACAGTATTTAAGAAACGTGTTAGAGATAACTTATTTCCATCCTGTTAATTTATATATATTATTATATAATATAAGTATTAGTTTATATATATATATATATATATATATATATATATATATATATATATATCATATGAAACTATAGTATTTATAATTTTTATGTATTCATTTCATTTATTATTTATTATATTATTTAATAAAATTTACGTAATATTTTGTATATTATTTATTCATTATTAGTAGTAATGTATGCACTAAGTTTGCTATTTTAATATATTTTCCTTTATGGGTCTACTGGAAGATATTTCAGCAAATTATGGAATAAGCAGAACCCTTGTACGAACTTACTTTAAGACTGTTCCCGTATCTTGTTGTGTATACATAAGTTAAATTAAACAAATAATCCGTTGGGAGTCATTTGAAGCCTTTTTGAGAGGAGTCGTAAAATACCACCGTACTTTCCAGAATTTACATTAATCCCATCACAACCTATTGCCCAAGATATTCTAGGGAAATGTGCTCAACAGTCATTGTTCTGCAATATTTACTACCTTTTTTAATTTTACTTAGTTTTGTGTTTCTTGTCATCAAAATAAAAACCGGAAAGCTCCGTATTAGTGTTGTCCTTTATTAATTTCTCACAATTTTTCTTTCATGTCGTTAGTTATGTCTGTAAATAATCTCGACATCAGGTCTAATATTGTACAATACAGATAAAGCTATTGCTGTTGCAGCCCTGTCTGAGACTCCATATCATAATTATTCGCTAAGGTAGATAAAGACAACTTTTTCTTATTCTTGTCACAAACTCTTTTATTTGTGGTAACATAGACACGTGTATTTCTGAATTAGTTGTTTTTGCTCTGAAAACCTTTGCTGCAAGGTTTATTGTTGTTATAGAATTAGATTTCCTTGAAACGGTCCATTGAATTCAAGGCGAAAACGAGCCTACTCACTGTTGCCACGTAATAATATTCGTTATTGCTAGCCTTGAACTCAGTTAAGAGTTGTGTTGAAAGACTCACTGAAGAATACGATTGGATTCAAAACATTCTTGTTAGTCTCGATAACATGCACAAATTAACCTAATATTTTCAGAATAAACTTTGCAGAATGAAAATGTGAACAATTCAACTTTAATTACTTTCTCCCCTTTCCAAAAGTGGACAAACAAATGCTCGTTGTGTTTTCACCCTTTGATTATTATCATACAACACATTCAAAGAATATAGTTTATGAAGTCGTTCTTAACGCATATTGCAAAAGAATGGTAATGGTAGTTGTGACCTTTAAGTCAACATTGGTTTTCTGACTTTTGTTAATGCACACATATATATTAATGTCCTCTAGACCGAATTTCGGTCACGCCAGCGATCTTAACGGAGACTAGCCATCGGGGCAGGACAGGATTACAGTGCCCAAGCACATGCGCAAGCACAGGTGCACCCTATATTTCCTCACTCTCATAGTCCGATAGGAAGGTAATTCGACACCACCCGAGAGAGATCAGGTGCAGGACTACCTTTTTAAGTGACACTACTTTCCGAGACACGGCGTTAAAACAACGCAAACTTTCTTACTCCGAGATGCTACTGAGAATTTCTTGACAAAAACCCAATAACTGATTTGGACTTCATGATCAGCAATCGCGTTTACAACTACCAGACCAACGAAGCGGTCAAATATATAATGTGCACATTTATAAAAAACATATAAGGTTAATTTACCACTGATGAATGAATCAAGGCATATTGAAACCTACTTGAGTTGAATGCTGTATAATTTCTAATTTTATTCATTTTTGGTATGTTCTAGATATATAAATCACTTATGAGATTAACAATAAAATATAGCTTAACTTTTATTATTTATACAAAAAGGGATGACATTTCTTGACAATACGCAAAAACTCAAGATATTTGATCGATTGTTACACATCGACACTTTGAGATAAAATTGTTTTGTAGCGTCGATTTGTCAGAAATGATGGTTGGGGCGGAAGTAAACAAAGATAATAAATTGAATTTTTTTCGCAGAGGTAACGATGCATATTTTGTGTTTTATTTGTTTAGAATGTAAACGGAAAGCATATTCATATGTTGTAATCATTAAAGATATACATAAATAATAACACTTCACAAAAGAGTAATCTCCATGGTATTCAAGGGGAAAACAAACAAATAAAGCGTAAATAAAAATACTTTTAGAATGACGACTTTTAAGGATTCGACACTCATACGTTTTTTTCAATCAAAGAGTGTTTACACAAATTATTTACACACCAATTTAACATAAAATATACAATCTCACTACGTAGAAAGCTGTACCTTGATACAGAAATTTAGAAATAAGATTCGGTACGTTCAAAAAGTTCTACAATCTCGTTATGAAAACAATATTATGTTTCTTGTGGTGGGTTTGTGTCACTGGAAGAATGAAACAACACACACGAGAAAGTTGACTTCAAAAATCAATAAAATAAGTTCTACAAATAGATTCAGAAGTCGATGATAACGTATAATGTGTAAAATAGAAGCCTTGACTTCTGAAGCTATTGCATACATTAAGATAATTATTATCATTTTAGAGCTTTAAAGGCGGCTTTTACTTTTTCCAAAAGTATTTTTCGATCCTTATGTGTGGAGTGTGGAATGTCCCAAGCTCGAATATCGTCTAAACAGCAGGACTTAATAATATAAATTAAAAAGAAAAGAGGGAATTAATAAAAGAATATTTCTCCTATTAATTCTCTCTTTTAATTTTTAATTTTAAGAGTCTATGTCCGTAACATAACCTTTTTAATAAAAAAGTAATTATCAAAATTGGCTCACAATTGACAAAGTAATCGTGTGAAATTACTACAAAAAAGGGAGATACACTCAAATTCAGAACCTTCTCCTTTTTTGAAGTGGGATAACTTATATCTACAAAAGTTATGAACACTTAATTTTATTTCTTTATATCCATAAGCAAAAAAATACGAAAATTAAAAAAAAAAGAAAATTAATCTTTGAAGGTTAGTGAAATAACTATCAATACCTTCGTAAGTGAATAAAAATTAGCATGAATTATTTGAAGGTAAAACGTGGACTGAATAACCCAATTTCAGATATAGGAATAAAAATTGGGTTTCAATGAGAAAATAATACAAAAAAAAATATTTTTATTCAAGTTCATCTATCTCATGTAACTAAGTTTTTTTTACAATTTTCATGAAGCAAGATAAGGGAATCAATATACGAGCGAATTATTTAAAAAGTAACTCTCTCCACACTCGTAAAATTGCTCAAGTGGTTTGATTTCATGGCGTTATAATGAACCAACCCTGCCAATGTAATTGTCACCTATGGTTAAATCAAAAGAGACACAAACCTTTAGTGAAACTGTTTCTGATTTTAATATTTAGGTGAACACTTCTCATTGAATAAAAGTGTTTATACTCATTGTATCGCATTTAATTAATTTATTTTTATTACCAAAAGTTTTGGGTGCTTTACATATTCAAAAACTGAAGGTAGCCGGACTAACTATGACATTGGGATGTCAAACATCTCAGTCCTTCTCGAGACCATGTGTGCTGTAAACACTCGAAACGTCTGTAGTTAAAAATAAGTTAATTAAATGCGATAAAATCCATGTAAATAATTTTATTAAAAATCCTGTTTCTGTTCATTTCTTATAGAAGCAGGTTGACGATTAGGTATATTTAAAGACAAAAAATGTAGCCTATATGTCCCATAGTTAGGCAAAGTGGGCTCAGAGAATTTTTAAAAGACTAATGAAGCAATCATTCCACCGCGCTCCCCATCGCATGTTGACGGACTTTACAAGTCCTCGAAATTATTTATTTTATAGTACATGTAAGCTTCCTCATAAAGTTTTCTTCACCGCTGACCAAGTCTTAAAACAACACTTAAAATTTCAATTAACAATTTCATTGTTGCCGGCGGGGAACGAACGCCGATTACTCAATAACCGTGAAATTTATGATAACCACTTAGTTCTGAACTACCACGGCTTATTTAATTATTTCCTTTGATACGTATTCAAAAGCGGATACACAGCTTCTTTGTGGCAGATGTAGAATGGAAGTGGTAGTTATCTAGATAAACGGACACCTAGGCAGCCAAGGATTCCTACAAATTAACAACGTTTTTATTAAAAAAATATTCACTTTTTTTATTCTACGAAATTATCTCACATAAGAGCGTTAATTAAAAGAATAAATTGCTATAAAATTATGACGAAACCGGTGCATACCAAAACAATGTACGTCCGTCCTTCCATTTTCAGTTGACCCTCTCCACTCCTCTCCCTTCCCCCTCTTCCTTCCCCCTTCTCCACGATTCTTGGTCATGAAACTACACACGTATGTTGCACGTCACGTGTTGATGTTGATTTTGTATCCTGGACTACACTGGTAATATCTTGAGATATGCGTTAATTTAATTCACCAATGCGCCTCTCTCTGTAACCGGCAACGCCTTTTTATAGTCGCGTGCGAGCAAAAGGACAACACACACACACATCCAGCAAGCTATGATTTAAGGCTCCTTTCGCGCTCTTGTGCAACACCGTACACTTTCTCACACGATCAACTTGCATTGCCGAAGGAGAGTGCTTTAGCCGCTACTCTTGTTGATGTTGTTTTTTGTTGCACGTTGGCTTTTTTTTTTTGCTTGCAAAACGGAATGTCAATTGATATACCCAATATGCAGTCCATCCACCATTGCACAACGTTGAAGCAACTATGAAGCTTTTTTTTATAGGATAGGAAGACAAATGAGCACACAGTCCACCTGATGGAAAGGGGTTGCTGTGGCCCATAGACATCTACATCTATCCTCGATTACGAATCAAAATACAGATGCGTTGTCATCCGTGAGGATTTAGATAAAATGCCTCATTTCCAGGAAAGAGGGTCTCCGGTTCTTTACACTCACCATACGAAACACAGCAGCATTAAGCTACTATTTGACGCTGGTATTCTGTGAGAGCGTGGTTCTTCCCCGATCAAGCCAACCCATTTGTGCTACAATTATACTACTAATATAACTGCAGCATGGCTCTACCACGTAAAAAACAAGCCAACCTCTACAACGCTCCACAAGCTCTACAACCAAGGTGTGTATTGCGGTCCTTGCCATGTTGCGTCAGCAGTAAGTTCAGCATGAATGTTTGTTCGTACTTTCTGGTGCTTGATAAAAGAGATCCCTCACCATTTGTATTGCATATCTATATCTATCTAAACCTTCTGCTATATAGCTGAGAACCCTTAGATGTGGTTACCCTTCGGTGGTTAAGTAGCTTTTCTCACATCGCAACGAAGGGGATCATTGCGATGTAAGCAACCGTAAATCAGCCAACTCTTTGATAAATATTGATATGATTTTATCATCAATAATCTACAAGAGTTCATTGATGCGTTTCTTACTGGGTCAGTTGTCAATCCATCAAGTGGTGGGTGGCCCTATACTTTGTTTACGACGATTTCATCGACAAGCTTTTTTTCTTTATGGGTGTAGTGTTTTTGAGCTATATGGCAGGCTTATTGTCACTTCAGTTCGTTTTTTTATTTTGTTTCTTAAGAATATACTGCCCAGTCGAGTTCAATCCGTCCTAGATAGAGATGCTGGAAGTCCATGGATGCAGGTAGTTCAGGACCTTCTTTTGTGACATTCCTTGGGGGAGGCCTACTTGTGAAGGGCTGCAATGATGATAACAATGATGATTCATTTGTAATTAAATGGTTATATGCACCTTGTAGCTTGAGTACAAACCATTATAGAGCTAGGTAGTAATTTTTAGCATGTGTGTTATATAATTGTTTTAATAATACCTAATAGACGAAGTTGGTCTACATTAAAATTCTACTGAAAAAAGCATTTTTTTCTGGACCCAAAAATATATTGTGGTTATTCCAAGAAAAGTAATTATCAAAATCCTTTTAGCCATTTCAGCATGAAGAGGTAATTATAGAATTCTCCACAAACAATCTTTATGTTAACAATCGTATCGACCAATCGTTAATGCGTGAAAGAATAGCAAAACAACACTTTCGTATTTACAATAACACTTTCGTATTTACAATATTAGTATGAATAATGTTTTTTATTTAATCCACCCACACCCAACACATATGTGATAACAAATTTTCTTTGTACATAAGCAGCTTAGCTTTAGATTTATTGTGCCATATTCGTGTATTTATGATAACCGTTATGCCATAAGCGCTTTTCACAAAATGTTAAAAGCAAGTTGCATTAGAGTGGTTGTAGTGTTATGCTACTTACATACCATTTTACACTATTTTAAATTTATTTTTCCATTCTGTTTTCTATTTTCTGCATTCATCTCAAAACTAGATATTTTGCATCACCTTTATTTCCATAGGAACCTGTAACATTTTTAAACCATAAGAACACAATAACAAATCATTTTCACGTCGTATTTTCACGTTATCAGCACTTTTTAAATCGATGTCAATGGAGTCTACCTTTTTCGGTCTTTTATTTAGTTCTCCGTAACTCTGCAATTTCGGGTTTTGTGCGCGCTGTTGCGCTACTTTTTTTTCCTTTATAAATAATATCTCATTTTTCACTTAAATCTTGCCGTTTCTGTATTACGAGCCTAAAACCAAAATTTGACATGTTTTGACATCGTTGTTTATCAGGTTGTCATGGCAATTTTTATTCAAATATCGTTACCGGCCTGATGTTTTTACTTCAAAATACTCCTTTCTTCTTGGCCATTTACAAGAATTTGCTTTTAATTTAAATAATTTCAAATTTAATGAGAATAATTTTCCATTCTTAGGCCAGATCCGTCAAAAAGCAAAAATAAGCCGAACAATCGGCGAATGGGGGAGTCGGACTTGAGCTTTGATACTTGTAGCATCTCCTAAAGGCCTTTTCCGCACTGCCTCGGGATCCTGCAAGCCTCTGCCCGCTCCTTAAGTCGTCGCCTAGCCACGCCTACGCCTCCGCCTACTAGTGCGCTGTGTTTGCCTACTTCAAGCGCCGCGTGTACCTACTTCAAACGCTGCGTGCCTACTCCAGACGTTGCGTGGACCTACTCCAGACGCTGCGTGTCTATTCCGGACGCTGTGTGTGTCTACTCCGGAAGTTGTGTTTGCCTACTTCAAGCGCCGCGTGTACCTACTTCAAACGCTGCGTGCCTACTCCAGACGTTTCGTGGACCTACTCCAGACGCTGCGTACCTGCTCAAGACGCTGTGTGTGTCTACTCCAAGCGCTGCGTGTACCTTCTCCAGACGCTGCGTGTGCTTTCTCCAGATTCTGCGTGTACCTAGAGCAGGAGCTGTGCACCTATCATAGGCATAGCCTGTGCATACTTCGTTGCAGTATCTTTATCTTTGTTATTTTTTTTAATAATATTGTAAATCACTATCTTCATTACATCCCATCATCACCTTCATACCTTTTTTTATAAAAGAAACTGTAAAACTTTTCAAATTTTTAAATAATTTATTTTATTTTGGTTGTTTTCGTTGTAGTTAAGTTAGGTTCTTTAGTTTTTTATTGTCGCTTCACGACATGGTATTGTAAGAAAAATGTCATACTTAATATTCCTGTTTGAAAAATAAGCAAGTTTAAATGGATTAATATATGCTACATTACTTCAACCAGGCGCAAGAACAACGGCTTTACGTGCTTTCCGAGGCACGGGGATATGACGTGGGTCGTGTCAGTTTACCGTCCCATCAGATTATGAGAGTGAGGGAATAGAGAGTGCACCTGTGCTTGCGCATACACTTGGGCACTATAATCCTGTCCTGCGCCGATGGCTAGCCTCCATTGAGGCAGGCCGCCGTGACCAAAATTCGGTCTGGAGGACATTATTATTGTTATCATTATTACTTCAATATATTTTCCCGATGATGTTAACTGTGCCTGACCGAATAGTGACTGACCAAATTCAAACCACTGCCGCTGTTACATATTTGTAATTATTGGAGCGGAGCTTTCATGGCGCAAGAAAACGATTATTTGAAATCTATCTCCTTCGTAACCTGTAGGCCAATTTACATAATGTTTTTGGCGATATTTGTAGCTCAACGCCGACAAGGTTAGTAAACAAATAAAATCTGAATTCGATTTTTTTTCTTTTACTATATAATCAATTCACTAATTTACATCTGCGCAATGTCACACCATTCGATTGAATCTTTTGTTGAAATAAAGATAGTTATGACTGTAGACTTTTACTCCACTCCGTTTATTATGTTAGCAAAAGGTTTTACCTTTGCATCTGCATCAGCCCTAATATTACTCGTAGTTTTTATTCGTTTAATTGGGTATACCCTAAAGGAGAGTAATTTTTTGGGTGTATCTATGTATGTATGTATTAGTTTATGTATGTAATTACGTATTTACTAGATGGCCTCTTTTACAGTCAGGAAAAATAGGGTGTAACAAGTCACCGGAGTAGAAGCCTAAGGCACTGATATTTGACAAAAAATTTTTCTTTGAACAATTACTTTGCCTTTTGCCCTTATATTTATGTATGTATGTATATAAACATCGGTTTGATACAGAAAACAAAAGAACAAAACTATATCGAAATAACGCTCGTTGAGAAAACAATCTCACTTTTGACAGTTTATTCACTGTTAACTGTCTGTTAGGCTTTAAATTAAAAATTTGTAATACAAACGAATATTGGTTCGTGACCGTTAAACTTATTTTTCACAGTCAGTTCCCTATTTAATCTTGGTATACCTTACTGCATCTTCTACACTATACTATTATTTGTAATTATTGAATCATCTCGATTTGTAACTTAAGTATGTCTAAGTACACTACGTAAACTATCTGTGCTAGTAGCAGTTTCATCGAAATTGGAAAATTTGTTTTGTTTGTTAGGAGATAGCAATAAGAAATTGCATCGGAGTTAAGAATAAGACCAGTATAATTTTGTAAAAAATGTAAATAATTTAAAATAATATAATATTTTATACAATTAGTATGAGAACATTGAGGAAAAAGCATTGTAGCGAACACCTTATGCCCAGTGGTTATTATCAATCGAGTACTCTTCAGTAGTATAATAAAACTTACTTAACAAGTTTTACCTATAAATTGCACAGACTGGTAACCGAGAAGCAGCTGCATCAGTAAGAGAGTACTGACAAAGCGCTTATAAATTTACCAGCTAGCAGAGGTTAGTTTGGCCTTTCCGAAAGATGGAGCGATGAGCGATTTCACTCCGAATTGATTTTGGACGTTTTAAGTGTAATTATTACATTCAATAACAGTTAGATTACAACGTCACCTATCAGGTTCATATTTTGGGGTTGTCATTTTTGCCACTAAGCAATATATCGATATGAGTCATTTTGATCTATAAAATATAGAATTTGTAATAACTTGATTACAGTGCCACAGATCGGATCTTATGTAGTATAACAACGGAAATCATCCTACGTGAATGTACTTCAATCGAGGAAGTTGTTCAGAAGTTACACGATCACTAACAGACGCACCAACGATTATATGAATATTATTGTGGTGAAGACAAAAACAAATCATTAAAAATATAGCTTGAAAATGCTACACTTAGATCCTATACTCAAATAGCGTCAGTAGTAGTAGTCAGTAGCGTCATTTCAATGACAGCTGACAAGCGTATGATTGCGGCGCTGCAAAATTGAAGTTATATATAAATTATTATTCCGGGTATTGAAGTTGTTAGAATTTAATAAGCTTATTTCTACGCTTAAAAAAAAGATGTGTCCTGCTCTGTTTGAGAAAGCGCTCTCTACTCAAACTAAATTGAAGAGTACCCTAAATTCTAAATTGCGTGCACTATTCCCGTCACCACGAATTGCAAACCACTCCCAGCACCACAACTCCCAGAAAACCAATTTCGGCACCAGCACTTCCAACACCCTCACACTAGAAACTACACCACCCTTGATAATACGAAACGTGTCTCTACACGAGACAACCTCAGGTGAAGTATATTCTGCGGTAGTTGACTAATAACAGCTGGCTCAGAAATAAGCAAATTAAGTTCTAACAACTTCAATATAATGGACTTCCGCAAAGTAACGCCTGATTCTATTAATTATATTATCGTGATGTTTTCTTTTCGAAATTTATGTTTATATAGCTATAAAACGCTTCAACGACAAGAGTTAATCCTGATATTATGTCAAATATGATTCCTTAATTACGGAATCAGAAATTTTACAACGCAGTCGTATTTATGCAACAGCATTAGTTGAGTTCGTTTTTTTTTTCGGTATCACTTTCTTATTAAGTGCGAATAGTTTATTTTGTATGCTTCAAATATAATATATTTAACTATTCATTTTATTCCACCAAGTTTATTTTAATAACAAACTGTACTTTTTGTTTACTTAGGACTTAAAACTTTCGTGCAAGTCTCAGAAGTTGAATAAATTCTTGTCTATTGTCTAAATAACGTTTGGCTTTTGAGCTTTTTGTCTAAGCCGATAAATGCTGGCATATAACCACTAAGTGGGTCACAAAACAACTTCCACTACTACGTGAGATAACACGCAAGCATTCCCCTTCTAAATTAACGGACACATTGTCTTCGATAGTGGTTCGAACATTAGAGGTTTTACCTCTCGTCGCTTTGTTCCATTAATTACAACTCTTAAAGACCTCGTTCACCGCTCAGGGCTGAAGGCTTTTCAGTCTTTGTTTAGAACTAGTTTATGTCTAAAACATTTATTTATTTGTCTAGTCTTTATTGTGCACTGAATGCAGAATGGAAGTAGAAGTACAAAAACAAATATAGGTATGTACAACAGGCCTTATCAATTTTAAGTTGGAACATAAAAGCCCTCTAGAAAGGCAAAGGTGCAACAATCGACTAAAAAAACTGATATGCATAATATTTTGGGATTTTCAAGGCATTTTGATGGTGGATTTTAAAGAACGTAATACAGTCGTGAACGGCGAATATTATGCTTCTTTAATATATAAATTACGAGACAAGATAAAGGAAAAACGAAGAGGCAAGCTGTCTAAAGGTGTCCTGTTGCTCCATGACAACGCCCCTGTTCATACCGCTGCGGGTTCACAGAAGTTCAACATCCACCTTACAGTCCAGACATGGCCCCGTACGACTATTATTTATTTCCAAATTTAAAGCGGGACTTAAGGGGAAGAAAATTTTCAAGCGATGAAGAGTTGCAGGCGGCCGTCTTCAGTCATTTTGAGGATAAAAAATGTGATTATTTTTATAAAGGTTTAGAGATGTTGATTCACAGATGTCAGAAGTATGTTAGTATTCATGGTGATTATATTGAAAAATAAAATTGGTTTCGTTTCATTTCCTTCATTGGTTCATAGTTAGGCCAATTCATTATGGGACCGCCTAGGTAGATTATTAAAATAATGAATTCTATCTTAACGCGCTAATTGCAGTCCGTGTATATGTTTTCGGTTCTAAAAGTCTTAAGCAGGTATATTTGAAGACACAAAAAATAATATTCCGTTTATTAATTGTTCAAAATTATATGCAGGAAAGTATGTAGTACAATTAAAGCTGGAAACGAGAGTTGTTTCAACGCCCAATTCTATCCTGAATTGCATTGTTATTAAATTGTATCGAAAACATGATTGCTTAAATCTTTTTCTTGTTATTTACTAAAAAAGGAATACGATATATTAGTATTATTATTATTATTTTTATTTCAGAAATTTCTTTCCATAGAGTAGGTTGGTAATTACGAACAGAACTTATAAGCTAGGGTTAGTAAATAAATGAAATTTAAAAGGTTACATACTATATTACTATACTCTATCTACTTTAAATTTACCAGAACATGTCTCGAGCCGATATGGACGCTGTTCCAGTGCCTCAAGATAGGATAGCAATAGCGACACCCTATCTCCGCCAGGAGGCTGTTGGTGCTATCCCGGATACGGCGCCATGCGGAAACAACCCGTTTGCGCATGATAACCGGGAAACTGTCTATATTCACAAAATATTGCCGACGCACTGCAGTACCGAGGTAGCTCCATCAGCATCCTGAAGCCGTTATTATATTGGACGCGCAGGGTTGTGAGCGTCCTCCATGTATACTAAACCCATAGACTGCAGGTGTAAAAAGACTGACAACAGGCTCTGAATAGAGTTTGTAACTTCTATATTACAACCCGCAAATCTACGGGCGAGCATATTCGCTCTCGTAGCTAGATCTCAGTGTTCCCTCTCTATGTCAACATCATCCGACATATTTTCGGTGACCCAGTGCCTTAGGTTCTTAAAACGTGTCACTCTTTTCAGTGATACGCCTTCAAGAGCGACAGTGGGAAATTTGTAGCTCTTATTTTTTGATAAAAAAAATACGAGCTCACTTTTCTTGACATTATATCGTAGGCCATGAGCCGTTGCGTACTTCTCACAGATACTGAGTAATTTTCTTAGACCACTCATTGATGGGCTCAGCAGCACCATATCGTCGGCGTAACCTATGTATATGCAATATTATGAATAGAGCTGTCGACTCCACTAACACCGAGTTCACCAATCAGACTGTTCACGTAGAAATTAAAAAGTGCAGGAGAAGACAAGCCGCCCTGTCTTATTCCGCACTCCAGCCCATACGCCTCAGATCGCACTCCTGACCACCTCACCAGATTCTGTCGATTGTCGTACCTATACTGAAACAGTCCTACTAAATCATTAGTTTCAGTAGCCAACTTCTTCCAAAGTATATCGTATTTTACCATAGCAAAGGCCTTTGATCCAAAAAAAAGGAGGGGAATTTCAATTTCCTACATTTTAGCCATTATAAATAGGATCAAATGTAACGTTGTTTTCGCTTGTTAATTTAAATATATTTTCATTTAATTTTTAGATAACAGTTAAAATTTACAAAATAACTTACCTTTGAGTTAACAGTGGTTAGACTTTTGTTAATATCATCCTAAAGACAGAATTTTAGTCGTGGCAGCCATTTCAACGGAGACAAGTCATTTGCGCAGGACAGGATTACAGATGGCGGCGCTGTCTAAGCATCCGCGCACGTCTTTACTGCCTCACTCTCATAGTCCAATTGGACGATAATTCGATACAACCGGAGAGAGATCAGGCACAGAACCAACTTTTTTAGTGCTTTCCGAGACACGGGGATTAAACACCTTCAACTTCATTGCTTCGGGATGCTCCTAAGAATTTCTTGACAAAAACCCAATAACTGACTTGAACTTCATGATCAGCAATGACGTTTACGGCCACTATACTAACAAAGCAGTCACACATTTAAGGTGCACATATATGGTAAACATATAAGATTACATCACCACCGATGAAAAAGTCAAGAATGCTTTCAAATTTCTACTCTTCTTACTTTATGATGTTATGGAAATATTTTTATTTTTATTACTTTTTTTTATAGAAGAGGGGGCAAACGAGCATGGGCCTCACCTGATGTTAAGTGACTACCGCCGCCCATGATCAACCGCAACACCATGGAATTGCAGGTGCGTTGCCAGCCCTTTGGAAAGGAGTAAGCTATTTTCTTAAAGGTCCCCAGGTCGTATCGGTCCGGAAAAATTGCCGGTGGTAAAATATTCCACAGAGAGGTCGTACGCGGAAGAAAACTCCTTCTGAAACGTACTGTGTTGGACCGCCTAGCATTCAGATGGTGTGGATGGTATCGGGACATTTGCCGCGTACTTCGTTCACGAAGTTTGGCGGCTGGGATTAATCTGAACAATTCCTTAGAGCACTTTCCATAGTATATGCGAAAGAAAATGCAAAGAGATGCAACATCTCTTCGCAGCGCCAGTGAATCGAGCCAATCAGAAAGCACTCGGTCGTCAATGATTCGAGCCGCTCTGCGCTGGATGCGGTTAAGTGGAAGTAGCTGGTACTGGGGAGCCCCAGCCCAGAGATGGGAACAGTATTCCATGTGCGGCTGAACCTGTGCCTTGTAAAGTTGCAGGCGGTGTGCCGGTATGAAATACTGTCCCTCTCTGCTGAGCAGGCCAAGCTTTTTAGAGGCCAATTTGGCTTTCTCTTCCAAGTGACCAGGAAACTGCACTTCACTCAATATATCGACGCCGAGGATTCCGATACTGGTTGAGGCAACATGGGGATTGCCCTGAAACTGAGGAGATACGACAAAGGGGTTCTTTTTAGCGGTTAACGCGCAAACTTGTGTCTTTTGGGGGTTAAACTGAACTAGATTTAGTCGCCCCCAATCCGAGACTCTGTTCAGCAAAGACAAAACAAGACGACTTCAGACACAAGTTTGTCCCGGCACTCGTAGCCGTTTTCCCGAGAAATATTGGCTCGGCCGGTGTAAAGAACATCACCAGTGCTGTCACCTGCATAGCAATGAACGTTACGGGTTTGCAACATACCATTGATATGCAGAAGAATATGTTGCCTTGTGGAACACCAACATTAATAGGCTTGTAATCGGAGCTTGCACCGTCTACAACGACCTTGATGTTTCGATCTGCAAGAAAGCTGTTGATCCAATCGCACAATTTCTCAGGAAGCCCATAGGAAGGGAGCTTCGAAAGAAGCGCTTTGTGCCAAACCCAATCGAAGGCCTTCGCAATGTCCAAACTAACGGCCAATGCCTCCCCCCTTGGATTCTACTGCCTCCGCCCATCTGTGAGTTAGGTAAATCTAAAGATCACAAGCTGACCGACCACAGTGAAAACCGTATTGGCGATCACTAATCAGCTGATGATCCTCAAGGTACCTCATGAGCTGGCAGTTGACAATAGACTCCATTGTTTTGGAGAATAAGGAGGTGATGGCGATAGGCCGGTAGTTGAACGAGTCTGAGCGGTCGCCTTTGTTAGGGATCGGGTGGATGAAAGCCGTCCTCCATGATTTTGGGACTACGCTTAGGGAGTAGGAGTACCGGAAAAGACGCGTTAAAACCGGTGCCAACTCTGGAGCACACGTCATCAGCACAATTGGGAGGACGAGGCCGTCAGGCCCACTCGACTTGTGGATGTCCAGGGAGAGGAATACTTTGCGAACCGAGCGCTGTGTGAACTGCACTTCTGGCATGGAGCACTCACACCGCAAGATGGTCGGCGGCGTACTCCCTCCGTCATCTAGAGTCGAGTTGGACGCAAAGAAAGAGCCTAGCAGATCGGCTTTCCCCTTTGTGGTATGGGCCGATGAGTCGTCTTCCCTGTGCAGTGGTGGAAGAGATGGCTGACAGAAATTCCCCTGGACAGCCTTGGCGAGAAACCACAATCCGCGGGTCCCAGAAGAAAGGCGAACTAGTTTTTCGCCGATTCTGCCTATGTGCTCTGACTTTGCCTCGGCAATGACCCTTTTGATGGACCTAGAGGCTGAATTATACTTCTTTTTTATAGCGCTGGTGTTTACATCTTGGAACGTTGATGCGTCAGCCTGGGCTTGGTAGCACTCCTGCTTATAGCATGATGATCTATCCAAACTATGGCTGAGATTTGCCTCCAATAGGCACCACAGAGGAAGGAATAAATAGTTCCATACCCTGAAGTACCACATCAGCGACAGAATCCGCAACAACGTTGGGATCGTCCGGCGAGAAGCAAACCCACCCTCAAGGGTAGGATTTAAAGAAAGACCGCATCCCATCCCAATCGGCTGACCTATAGTGCCAAACACGGTGGCAGCCCGAAGAATGCAACTGCGATTTCAGCGTGAGTGGCACCAAGATAATAGTCCCGGGAGCCTAAAGGGGCTTCGACGGAAATCTGATATCCGTCCAGGTGAGAGGTCAGCAGAAGGTCCAACAGGGAAAGTGCATGATCTTCCACATCTGAAATGCGCGTAGGCGAAGTAACCAGTTATGTTAGACCACATGCCAAGGCAAAATCATGAACAGATCTACCCGCATGATCGGTTAAACGCGAACCAAGCCATTCGGCGTGAGGGGCGTTAAAGTCGCCGAAGATCACGATCTCTGCGGAGGGAATCGCAACAAATCTGTAGCCATTTGGACGTGGTCAAAGAGTCGGTTTGTTTCGGCATTACCGCTATGGGACATATAGAGGCACCCGTTGAAGCGCGGATGATCGTCGGTGTCTAAGCTTAGACAAAGGATCGAGGGGTCCGAACTTTCCAAACTGCAGAGGCGTCGAGAACAGATGTCCTCTCTGACGTAAATGCAAACTCCAGCCCGAGGTACAAAGGAGTGTTCCAGTTTATACCCCGGGTAGGAGAGATACGAGACGTCAGCCGGAGAGGACACCTGCGTCTCGGTCAGAAAGAAATAAAAATGACTTGAGAAACTAATAATCAAACAAAGCTTTATTTTTATTATTTATAAAAAAAGGAATGATATTCCTTGATAATACGGAAAAACTTAAACCATTTGGTTGATTAATACACATTGACGCTTTGAGATTAAATTGTTTTGAAGCTTCGATTTTTTGGGAATCATGGCAAGGTTATCAAATGGTTAGAGGCACACCGAACCTAGGTCACTGAGGTCTCGTCTAATGAAGTCAACGCTGCCGTCCCCTCGTGCTCTATCCAATGTCTCGAAACCTTTCATCTCGAGTTACGAAATCGTTCGCAGTGCCTAGAAGACTGCATTATAGTGGAAGATATGAATAATAAGCTCTTGGAAATCATGCGGTTGGAGCTAAGTTCTGCAAAATCCACCGCAGGATAACACATAATTCTCAGTTGGCACTCTTAATCTCATGAGTGTTAGACGGGAAATGAAATTGCAGTATGCAACAGATTTGACACCATACAGGCAACTGAATAGCTAGATCTGAATGCCCGTATTGAAAAAGCGATCAAGCAAAACCTGGACTCCAAAGTCTTTTTTTACGGATCTGTTTGCTAGAAGGAGCCAATCGTCAAAGCTGAAGAACGAATGTGGCAGCATTGTTTACGGAACACCTGAGCTTTTAAGTGAGATTGAGAGGTTTTTTGGGCAACTGTACACATCGTCGTTTATATAACGATCCAAGAGCTATTCTTATTCGACACTATTGCGATGATACCCTGGAAGTCAGTCTGAAAGCGGGTGGAAAGCCGGTACTTATATTCTTCGAGAAGCTCTTGAATTTTGTGCTTTTGTGATGGAAATAATCTGACTGTCTTGTTTTTCAAGAAAGACGACAACGTTTTCTTGAAGAACTGCAAACGGATTTCCCTTCTGAGCCGCGTCTACGTGCTGTTTTCGAGAGCTATTACGAAACGTCTAGCACGCACACTTGACGACTTACAGCCTCCCGAAAAAGCCAATACATATATAGTAGTATAGTCCACATACATACCCTGCGGCAGATTACACAGAAAACCAAAAAGTACGATCTGCCACTTTGCCTTGCATATGTGAACTATGAGAAATCCCTTAATTCGTCGAAATTTGGGCGGTGTTATTCCTTTCAGCGGTGCCAAGTTGACTGTCAGTATATCGAAATGTTGAAATGTTTATACAGTAGGGCTATTCGAGTACAGAACCAGAGTACGGAACCTATCTAGCTGCAGAGGGGTGTAAGACAGGGTAATGTTACATCCCCGAAAATCTTCACCGATGCATTTGATGACGTTTTCAAGTTACTCCACTGGCAAGGCTACGGGAATAACATCACTGGCGAGTACATTACTCACCTTTGATTTGCTGACGATATAGTCCTTATGGCAGAATCGCTGAAGAACCTAAGCACTATGATCAACGACCTTAATAGTTACGAAAACGAAAGTTAAACGAAAGTTGGGAGGCACTAATTGGGTGCACAAGATCACGTGTAACTTTGTTATATATATATATATATATATATATATATATATATATATATATATATATATATATATATATATATATATATATACTCAACATCTACCTTTAATCTCCATCTCCTAATCTAACTTGACTACCCCGTTGGTTCAATGGTTGTAGTAGTTTGAGTACTGATCATGAGGTCCTGGGTTCAAATCCCAGGTCGGGCCAAACAATCAATTTTTGAGTTTTTCCGTCAAGAAAATATAATACTTTATTATATATACCTTCATGGTTGGTAAGGGCTATCCTACCTTACCAACCATGAAGGTAAGGTAAGGTAAGGGCTATCCTACCTACAACCATTATCGGATAGCAAAATGAAATGTATTATTTCAAAAGGGTATAAAAATATAAAAATATTAATTTAAATGTTTGAAATTTTAAATGCAACTATCGCTTTTTCTTTTAGTTTGTTGACGGTTTTTCTCTGTATAGGTCTCACTTTTGGGAATAGTAGGAGGTTTTGATGTCTAATTTATACACTTCCTTGCCCTAAAACCATCACAGAAATGAGGGGAGGCCTGTGCCCAGCCGTGGGACGTATACTCGTATATGCTGTACCTTTTTTACTTTACTGTAGATAGCAGCTTAGGGTAAATTAGAAACTGCTCACCATTTAATTTGTATCATCTGTCATGTCTAAAGGTCCAGCACCATTGTACGGCAGATTACCGTCGTCATTTTGCAAATTTTGAGACTGCAAATCTTTTACGGAAAGGGAATCATGGGATTCACCATCACTTATAGGCTCGTTCCTCGGCAATGCGGCTGCCTGCTCACCAGGCTGCGGTGCCCGTCGCAACTGGTCATGAGCAACTTTTCATGGGCGACCACGTCCCACCACTGGTTTTATAAGATAACGGTTATTGTCCAGCACCCTAAAGATTTCATAAGGTCTTCAAATCAAATCAAATCTTTGTTTGGACTCTATTGCCACTTCAGTCGTTCTGCGATGTACATGTCGCTCTAAGGTCTCATAATCTACTGACATTTCATCTAAATGCAATAAGTTTGACAGTTCGGGTGGTACGCAATGCTGAATTTCATAAACCGTGTAAGTGGTGCAACACCAGGTGTTCGGTATGCTATGCAATTAAGTGCGAGCTGAAAACTATCTAAAGCAGTGTGCCAGTCAGCGGTTTTGTAGTTTTTTATCATTGTTTGTTAAGCATTTTGAGGGTCCCCATTACCCTTTCAACCTGTGCATTGGCTCTACTCACTCACGGTTCAGTTTGTTGTTATAAACATATAACGTCGATATATATATATATATATATATATATATATATATATATATATATATATATATATATATATATATATATATATATATATATATATATATATATACATGACTTCTTATACTATTAGAACGTTATTTATTAAATAAAAAATATATAAATAAATTATAGAATAGAGTGACAAACGAGCACACAGTCCACCTGATAGTAAGTGGTTGCAGTGGTCCATAGACATCTACATCTATCCTCGATTACGAATCAAAATGCAGATGCGTTGTCCCCCGTTCTCCCGTGAGGAACAAGATGGAATGCCTCGTTTCCAGTAAAAAAGGTCTCCGGTTCTCTACACTCACCATACGAAACACAGCAGCATTGATCTACTATTCATTACATGAACTACATGCATTAAGGTCCTTCCCCGGTCGAGCCGACCCATTCTTGCTTCAACCATATTACTAATACAGCATAGCTCTACCACGTCAAAAAATATGACGTTCTAGTTAAAAAAAAAAACTTGTGATAGGACTCAAGAAGAGGATAGAAAACTGAGCACATAAAGCTTGAAAGCCTTATAATTACCATTTATGATAAATTTTACCATGGAAAAACCCTGTCCACGCTGTCATAGGCTTTTTATAGGTCTACAAATTCACAGAAAACTTTCTGCTTTTTGGCCGAAAATTTCCCTGTGCTCGTATTAATTTTATATTAAATTTATCTTTCAATGAACATCACTGTTTTCGACATAGCCAAGCAATCTAAGTCATCGGTAGTTTTAACAGACCTGCTCTAAACTGTTTTCGTATTCTAGTACTCGTGTAAGGTCCTAGTATTAAGTATAAAAAGTTAATGGCACCTTTTCAGCCATCAAAGATCCTAATTATACTTTATAATTACAAGCTACCTAACCTGCGCTCATGCTTTTTTATTATAAATTTTTATTTGGCTTTCATTATTTACAACCATACTTATCTAATACAGATGTGAAAGCCAGAGCCGGGAAGGGACGATCTAATCGAAAATTTATCTATCAAATTAGCGTTATATTTGAAATGAGCCAGATTGAGAGTTTTTTCCACAAAATGAGATTTACTTCGCCATTTTTAACTTTTGAATATTTTGTTTATTTAATGTCAGTAACTGCTTAAATCACTAATACATACGAAATCTATGAAGAATATAGTGTCTGTTTTAACAATCATGCCCAATCTGAGAGTGTAATTTATGTTAGAAAATTGGTCCTAAATTTCATGTCTTTCCAAAAATGGCAAAGTTTCGTGGTTATATGTATGCTTTGTAAGGCCACACACTTTTTAAAAAGTAGAGTTGTACTTGTTGATGAGCACGTCAAAAGGAAAATATCACCAAAGTTAAAAGTTTAATTAAAAGGAACGTATTTATAAAGTTAGAGTGGCAGATCTTTCCTTGAGTAGTTGGTGTTCAGAAGGACGGTTGTTGACGTACTGCCGATCGTCAGCTTGCAATTCAATAGGTAAATTTAAATACACGCGACACCCGGCTAAAGTAGCTTGCAACGTTTACTAAATAAAAATGTGTGGTGTAACCGTACATATTGGCCACCCGAAAAGCAAAGAAACGAAAGTTAACTCTCAAGTAAAAGATATGCAAGCAAAAAGCAAAGAATTAAAAGTTTTAAGTATCAAAATTGAATGTGACGTTGTCCGCCGCCGCTGTCATCACAGTAGAGGGCGCGGCGTGTGGCTTCGGCGTGGGTGCCTGCTTCGTCGCTGCACGCATAGTTCGCCGTAGGAGAGACGTCATCCCTTGATGCTGAAGTTCGATGTCCATGTCTTGTACCACCCCTGGCTTGCACCATAGTATATTACGCTTCCTGATGATCCACACCAAACATCCCAATATAGCAGCTCCAAACAAGGTGTAGCAAACAATATACTGGTGGATGTCATGACTTGAAATAGGTGACGGTAGTACTTCGTGTTCATGAAGGTAGAGTAGTTTCTTCTCGATCTCCTGCGTGTCCGTTTGGATCGTTTCGCGTCGACCGCTCAGTAAAAAGTTGTGGTAGGTCAATTCGACGAGATACGAGGGACCTCGTACTGGCGCTGCATCTGTATGTTAGTGTTGTACTCGTTGTGCGAATAAGTATTTGTATCTTTGGATTGTAAAATACAACCTTGCACTATAGTTATAATGCTAGACGTCGTCATAGTGTGTGACGTAACGTCGGTATCGCATATTGTGCGCATAGTACAAACTCCGCAGCAAATGGCCAGCCAGCTGTTCGGCGAGTGTAACGCGATCCACGCGTCATCACAGGTCGTTTTCGTGACGTCACAAAGAGGTTTTACATCGTGACTTAGTAACAACGTCTCGCAAGGTTCGTTTTTGTTGTGCAAGTTGAATACTGGCAAGTTCTTGTAGCAGATGTAGCGGCGCTCCTTTAGTTGAATGCACATTTTAATGTCATTTTCAGTAATTGAGATGTAATTATGTTTCTGGAAATTCATAGCAATGTATTGTGATTGCACTAGCACTGTAGTAGTTTCTGTTTCAGTCTTCATAGGCAGTAGGATAGCTCTGTAGATTAAAAATTCGTCGTCCGATATGAACGGCACGTGAACTTCAAATAAAAAGTAGTTAGACGTCACTCGATCCTTTACGTAGAGTAGTTTGTAGATATCTTTGATATCCTCCCTTGGGTTATTCACAGGTAAGTTTAGCGATTTCGGTAGTCTTCCAGAAATCATGTTTAGTTGCTTCATCAACTCGACTGGAAAAAGTAAGTGAACGTCCATGTGACCTTTGTAGACGTCGGTAAGAGAGTCAAATAGCATCTCTTTCATAGTGCGCATATTATTTAAGAGTACTCGTAAGTATGTGGCGAATGAAGCTGAGTTAAAGAAAACAGTGGTCATCATTATCTCTATAGCAGATTCAACCTTACCGCAGTTGGCATCGGTCTGATTCATAAACCCGTCGATCACACTGAGTTGTTTGTTGATATTGTCTTCAGTTTTCCTCAGAACCTGATTTTCCAGCTCCACTACAAAAGTTTGATTTTTCACGAGTTCAAGTAAGTAGTTCTCGTTGTTTTGTATGGATTCAATATCCTTCTGATATTTCTCCGCAAACTGTTGGTCTAGGATACCAAACAAACTGTTGGCAATGTTGCCGATACCGTTGATTAGGCCTCGTTTCTTTCTCGCTGTTAAATGTTTGAGAGGAGCCAGCAGGATACAGTTCTAGTAGTGAAGTAGCTCCATTTTATGCAATATTTGTTTTAGAGTAGCTTTACAGTATTTCTAATCCGTTCTTTCACACAAATCTGCCAACCCTTGCAGATAAGCTTCAATTCGCTCTATGTTATTCCAATAGTTAGTTAAATTATAGTATAGAAGTAAGGTCCATTCGTCGTGGATAATTTGCATTTCGCCAAGTGTGTCGTAATAGATGGGCCGGTTGTGTTCGATGCTTGTAATCCGAGCGCTCGATAACACACCCCCATATGTTTGAGTTATCAACGTAAACATTGCTACTAACATTGTAAACAATGTTGAAAAAGTTTTCATGCCCGAGTTGTTTCTTTTTTCTCGTTTAGTTTTAAGTTCTTGCTCCTTTTCCTTTTCTTTATATACCAGTGGGAGCGGTGACAGTTTAGTTATGGGGCGCTTGATTACACCAGTTTGCGTTTTTACAGTAGTAACGCGCACTAAGCCGACGGAACCCGGGTGGACTTCCTGTATGCGGCCCAACGCTCATTTTCCCGGCGGCAAGTTGGTTTCCCGAACAAGGACATGGACAACGTTTACTAAATAAAAATGTGTGGTGTAACCATACATTATACGATTACGGTATACGGCTATACCGACTTTGTTATATGGCAGTGAAACCTGGGTATGCCAGAAGAAGCATAAAAGCAAGTTGAATGCAGTGGAGATGCGATCTCTTCGTAAAATGTGGGGCGTTACCACATCCGACCGAAAGTGAAACAAAGAGATTCGCAATATGGCAGGATTGAAAGATGACCTTATCACAAAAATTGATAGGGGCGTACTCCGATGGTTTGGTCACGTTGATAGAATGAGTGAAGACCGAATGGTGAAGAAAACATATAGCGCGAAAGTAAATATTAAAAGGTGTCGAGGTAGACCGAGACTAATTTTCGAAGACCATGTGAGCAAATTACTCGAAGAGGGGAAGGTCAAGAGTACTCGGATACCTAGACGTGCATGTATGAAGAAGATAATGAACCTGAAAGAAGCGAAAGAGGTATGTAAGGAACGTGACACTTGGCGATCTGTTCTCTCTGGCTACCCCTTTAGGGATCGTGCGTGAAGATAAGTAAGTATACGGCAAAAAATCATAAATTGAGAAATCGCTATCATCTTTTTAATATATTACCTATTGCTCAGTGTACTATTGAGTTATTTATCATGTGATTATGAAAATTATGTAAGTAGTAGGCAACACGTACTATGGCTATGTGGGAGACTCTTTTCTTTAAATAATCCTCAGAGTAACGAAAGAATGAATATGCTCAGTGGTGGAACTTATGACTTTTTTGAAAAAAAAATTAAAAATATATTATATTAAAGTGAATTTAAGTATAAGCCAAACTTGTTCTTTTTTCTAAGAAAGCCTCTGCTGCGGACCTAACGCATTTTGGCGGACTTCACATGTATTTATTTAAATTATGCAAACAAGTTTTCTCAGGATGATTTTCGTCACCGCTAAGCACATGACACATCAGTACCTAAGGTTGCACTTACCAATATCACTGGTGCCACGGGAATCGAACCAAAATTGCTTACCTCTACCAGGGCTGTATAAAAATGTGTCAACTGGATAAATTACTTCAATGATTCAATAGATCTTGTACGAAATATTTGAAGAAATTTCGATTATTTAAAACTTCTTAACTACATAGATCTTGAAAAGCAAACAGAACTACATTAAGCTTCCCAGGGGTAAGGGGGTAGGTAATATTTTATTTAATTTATATTAAATAAATTGACATGAACGAAAACGAAACTAATTTATGCAACACAAATAAGAATCCTGTGAATTATTTTCTGCGTTAATCATTGTACCGACGGAAATACCCGAATCAGGGCACTTTATCACTATTTCCTACCGAAATATTTTTTTGAAATCGCTTGCGTAGGAACTGTAAATTAATCAGAGCGCACATAAATGTGTCATATAAAGCAAAGAATGCAAGAATAACTGAGGAAATATAACGAGCATTAGGTTACTCACAAATAAAAACAAGCTGAAATACGTTTCAAGCGTGTACATTTATACATAAGTTTATAGGCCACCAAATCAGCAACAGATAATAATTATGGAACTTAAGTGTAAACTATGTATGATATGATCTCATGAGTGTAGTAGCGGTGTAAGAATATTTACTAGCCTAAATAGGTTTTCTAGACACCTACACAGATTGAACTGGATATGGGCAGTGACATCTTTTTATTAACAACTAAAATAATAAAAAATGCGGTTATCAGCCTCACTACCAAGAGTGGAAACTGTGGCAACTATGGCACAATCCCCACTATGAGGAAATCCAGGAGGAGGCCAATGTTCGGCAGTAGAATTTTATATCTCGTAAAGGATGGATGTAAAGGTCAGCGAAAGTTTATGGCCTTAGATAGATACGGGTACAACCATCTCATATGGTACCCCGTTTGCCAAAATAGTTGCTACGAGTATTGATGGTTATATGAGTTCAATATATATATGTCGAAAATCTCACAACATACTAATTAATTCAAAATTTCTTTTGCAATAAGCACACAATGCATTAATTAAAAGTTCTATTGAGTGAGTTTTCCTTGTTTTATCCGATACCGTCATTCATAGTAGAAACTGATACTCAGGACATAAAGTAGAATTAAATTATGATATTATGTAAAATAATTTGTTGGCAAAGTGCGACATAGGTATAATGACAGATATAATGATAGGTATAATGATTGCATTTTCATTATATACAAACTTCAGCGTAAGCTTCTCTGTTCAAGTTCACTTTTATAAAGAGTTATGTTAAGTTATCTGAGCACAATGGGATAGATTTTCAGCGTTTTATTAAAGACTAGGCATCAGCTCAGGCTGTAACTGAATGGGATCTATTAATGATATTCAAAGACTTATTTTATCAATTTTTTTGATAAAATATAGTCTAGATTTTTTCAGGCATCGCTCTCTATATGTTCGTAAAGTTTCATCTACATCGGTTTAGACATTAAGATGATTAACCTGAACAGACAACCACACGAACATTTTATATGTATATTTTTGTTTCAATAAAAGAAACACGTTATTTCAGTGAATAGATGTCATGTTTTCTCTGATATTCATTTATGCTACCTTATTTGTTCATGTTGCTATTGTATTAATAAACTTTTATAGATACAAATAATGACTTTCGATTTGTAAACTAAGTAAAACTAAAGTTTTGTGTAAATCGATTTATGTGAGTTCGGTCATATTTATACTACATGAATAAGCGTGTACTGTAAGCATGTACTATAATCATGCCATAGCCGTGTAAGTATATCCCATTTCATCCCGTGGATTTTGTAAAACGCGACAGAGCACAACAAAGCAGGAGATGGGCAGCATCTTATTATAAGCATATAAGGTATTTAAAGGGGAAAGCTTATGTTCTGAATTTGATAGGCGGTACCGCTAAGCATGTTTTATAAAAGTGTTAATAATCTATGTATTTTATCGTTATCGTACAAACAAAAACCTTAATTTATCTTTCTTCCGCTTGAATGATTTGAAAGCATCTAAATGATTCGCTCCATTAATTTTCGTTCCTAACAGTGTTATGAAAAGGACTATATAATTAGAGAATTGAAATATTATATTTATTGAAGTATATAAAGTAGTTGAAATTTTTTGCCTTTGGTAAATTAATAAAACGTAGCTTTTTAATCAATCAGAAAATTGTTTTGTTTTATTCGAAGACTTTCAAAGGTCGGCCAGAGAGACGTATCTAATCTTTACTTTATTTACTTATTTAAATTAAATTGAATTCTATATTTAATTTATAATTTTTGAAATAATTTTGTAATCTTAAACATGTTATATAATCTATCATGGTATGATTATTTATTTTACACAGGTTGCAATTTTAAAAGCTGAATTGAATATTCTCGTTCAAGTCAACCCGACAACACTAATGCGTTTCAGGCCGCAAAAGGTGTCTTTGTATCGGCAATAAAACCGCTAAAAAGTTAAATATCGAACTGAATGTGGAAAACAAGTTTTAGGTCAACATTTTTGAACCAATGTTCGTTTGGATTGCAAATTTATAATGTTAAACCTAACAGGCAGTTAATTGTAAATAGCATGTCAAAAGCGAGATTGTTTTCACAACTAAAGCGTTATATGGGCATAGTTTGTTGTTTAATTTTCTGTATATAACCTTTATATATTATGTATTTAATTATAAACATAAGTTAAGTTAAGTTAAAACTCACGCCGGTAACAAATATGGGTAAGCGGGGCCTACAAAATTCATCCTATGTGTATATATATTTTACTGCACTGCACTGCGAAATGCGAACTGCGAAATGCGGTACAAAGCCATGTTGTTGCAACATTCTTCGCAGTGCACCCTTTTACTGCACTGCGAAGAATGTTGCAACAACATGGCTTTGTACCGCATTTAGAAAAAGTGGTCAGGAAGTTGTTTTTACTAATTCCATTTACCAAGTCTTACAATTTCACATTTCGACATAATACACGATAGCATCCACATCATCTGGATACTTTACGGTCGCATGCACCCGGCAAATCCCGAGCGGCCGCATTAGACCATCCACCCAGAGCACTTAAAACCATTAAAACCTATATTTGGAGACTGTTTTTCTATGAACAAGTTTAGCAATATGAAATCTATGAAAAATTCTCTATTCTTTGGTCTAAACAAAAGTCAGGTTTTACTTCATTACAAAAAGATTTTATTATATTTTTATAACAAAAAAAAAACATACCAAGCGAATGTCGGCAGCGGGAAAACTATTATTTCAATATATATTACTCGAAATTATATACGTAAAAAGATAAATTAAATTCACAAAAAACTTTCGTTATAATTTTATAATAAAATAATGTACTAAAACACTAATAAAACACTAGAAAAATCGAAAAATCAACACAATAACATTGACACGAAAATAGCGTACGAAATGAACATAGATTAATAATAAATAATCATAAGATAAAAAAAAATTATTGCACTGGAGGATATAGTATTTCATATAAATTATATAATGCCAACTTCTTCATAGAAAAGTAGTCTCTAAAAATAAGTATTTATGGGTTAAAGTGCTGTGGGTGGGTGCGGTCAAATTTGAAAGCTAGAAGTCATCGAGTCTGCGTGTGAGAAGATTCGTAATAACTCTCGAAAACAGCACATGGACGCGGCTCATAAGAGAAATCGGTCTGTAAGTCTTTTAGAAAGGTGACTTCGCTC